>OX402063.1:2954807-4304615 GCA_947859365.1 Archips crataeganus | reverse complement strand
ATAGTAGGTGTTTATTGGGCGTTCTAAATCACTTTTCAAGTGATTTAGAACTCCCAATAGGGTTTGATGATCTAGAACTCACAATCGGTTTTGGTGATTTAGAACGCTCAATCGGTTTTGGAGATGTCTAATAGAACTAAGCCATCTCTGTTTTCAAGTGATTTAGAACTCCCAATCGATTTTGGTGATTTTGAACTCTCAATCGGTTTGATGAATTAGAACTCTCAATCGGTGTTAATGATTTGGTATTCATATTCGTTTTTAGGAAAAATAAATCGTAATATCAACGCTATCTAGCTCACTCACTCACAGCTCACTTTCAGTACCTAGATTACTTCATACATAAATAGATTTATTTGCGTATAATACTCATAACACGGAAGATTACCGTAACGTTTAAACGTTTCTGATCAGTTAGGATATCGAATTATGGAGTTTGTTAAACAAGTACAAACATTAAATTTACAAAAAATTTGTTCAGATTCAAAGAAAGAACATTTCCGGCATGGAAAGCTTTTACCGAGTACAATTCGATGTCTTGTTTGTGGTCCATCTAACTGTGGCAAAACCAATTTAGTTATTGGGCTTCTGCTACATAAAAATGGGTTAAATTTTCAAAACGTGTATGTTTACTCCAAAACATTATTCCAACCTAAATATAGGTTTTTAGAAAAAGTTTTGAGAAGAGTACCTGGGGTTCAATATTTAAAATTTGACGAAAATCAACAAGTATTAAATCCAGATAGTGCAAAACCTAATTCAATAATTATTTTCGATGACATAGCATGCGAGAAACAAAACAATGTACGAGATTATTTTTCTAAGGGTCGACATAGTAAAATTGATTGCTTTTATATAAATCAAACATACAGCAAGATTCCAAAGCAGCTTGTAAGAGACAATGCGAATTTAATCATTCTTTTTAAACAGGATGATACTAATTTGCGCCATGTGTATAATGAACATGTAAATACAGACATGCCATGGGTACAGTTTCGGGAAATGTGTGCAATCATTTGGTGTACTCCTTATAATTATTTAGTTATTAATAAGGACTGCGAAAGAAATAAAGGATGCTATAGAAAAAACTTTGATACGTTCGTGATTCTGAAATAGTTTGTACATATAATGAACGTCACTGTAAGATAATGTTCATTGCTTATTTGATACCCACATAGAAAGCACATAACTTTGCAATGGACGAGGAAAGGGTAACTAAACAAGAAATCGTTAAATCTGCTGAAGCAGTTAAGAGAAAAGTTAAAATGATGCGCGATATAACAAGTGAAAATGAAAAGATTCTTGAAACAGTTCTTAAACCTATATCAGATCCTCTCAACCAAATGGTAGGTCAAAACAGAACCTGTGCTAACTTTAAAAATAGAAGCATTAGTCCTGAATGTCATAGTACCCCTAAAAAAATAAAGTTTAACCCTAACGAAGCAAAATCAAGTTTTTTTAATGATGATACAATACTTGATCCTAGTGAAATCGAAAATAAAGATTTTAATTTTAATTCATATGAAAAAAGTGAAACAGAAAACGAAGAAGGGAATAGTGTTTCATCTGATGATGGGACATTTGAGTCACTTCCCAGTTTAGATCGTAATTATTCGTCACCACTTTCATTTTCCGTGAAAGCATTTGAAGATGTGCCTTACGGAGTGAGACAAGAACGAGGAAAACTTATGATGGGATCTCAAAGAGTTTTTGTCGCGGAAAATACTATTACCATTAACTCAACTATTTACAAAAAGACACCTGGGCTTTTACAGTTGTTATTTCAGAAAATACCTAAATTAGATTTAGTTACTGCAGAAGACAAAGAAAATTATAAACTCATATTAAATCAAACGAATGCTCACCGTAGAGATTTTGACTCCACAAAACCTATTAAAGGAAACAGAGGTTCCAAATATTTACAAATTATTAAACCTCTATTTAAGCTACATAGGAATTGTGAAAGTACAGAAAACCTTTCAGTGGGTAATGGGTTATTTAAAAAAGTGAAGTCTGATATTGATTATGTGTACTGGGATGACCCGAATGAGCTTGTTAATCGATTAAAATTACTAATCGCTTCTCGAGAAGCTGGTAACACAGGGCTGGACAATGAGATTATATCAATAATAGAAGAATTGCGTGAAAATAATATCATATAATATATAAGCTAACTTTTTTATCATCATATCAGTTGAAAGATAGCTGGATGCAAAGGTGGACGAACTATGAACATCGACAAATTTGGCCATCACGTTCATAAACGTTTGCGTTTTGCCCAAAATTTCATTAACTATGATGATGAAACATTAAAAAAATCAGAAAACGGAGATTTTGATTTACGCCTATCAAGGTTGAAAGGTTTGAGGTCTCCAGTTTCCAGTGATGACGCTGTTAATAAAGATTACGTGGATCATATAAACAAAGTGATTCAAACTAATTTAGCTAACATTTTACTTCGGCTACGCCACATAGACTCAATTTTAAAACAATTTGATGAAAAGTTTAATACAAAAGAAGATATTAATAAAATCAGTGGTAAAATAATAAAGGAAAAAACTACAAATGAGTAAGCAAGATATTGTTAATGAAATCCATAAAGATGCCCGAAAAAATTTTGAACGACGTCCTGTATTATTAAAAGGTATAGATGATCTATGGCAAGCCGATTTAATTGATATGCAAAAATTCGGTCACGTAAACAATGGTTACAAATATATTCTAGTTGTGATTGACTGCTTTTCGAAGTATGCGTGGGCTAAAGCAGTAAAGACTAAAAATAAACATGAAATAACACAAGCATTTAATGATATCCTGGATCCCAATCGCACCCCTGACAATTTACAGACAGATTTAGGTAAAGAGTTTTATAACCATGATTTCCAACAATTGATGAAAGCAAAAAATATAAATCACTATTCAACGTATTCCACAAAGAAAGCTTCAATTGTGGAAAGATTAATAAGAACATTAAAAGCTAAAATATATAAGAATTTCAGCTTAGTTGGTAACTACAGATGGATTGGAAAATCGTTAAATAACGTTGTCAAAAACTACAACGAAACTATGCATCGTACAATAAAATATAAACCGTGTGACGTCAATTATTTGAATGAGCATGAGGTGAGAAAAAACATCTTAAACGGACAAACCCGAACCATTCCAAGGAAAAGAAAGCTTAAATTAGGAGATTCTGTACGAATCAGTAAGTTTAAATCATCTTTCAGTAAGGGGTTTACTCCAAATTGGTCTACTGAGCTATTTACAATTGTTAAAATAAAAAACACGAATCCTGTGACATATCAAATTGAAGATTTACACAAAAATTTAATACTTGGCTCGTTTTATGCTCAAGAACTTCAAAAAACTGCACATCCAAATGTGTATCTGATAGAAAAAGTTGTCAAAAAGAAAGGACAAAAACTTTTTGTTAAATGGTTAGGCCTCAGCGAAGCGGAAAATAGTTGGATACATAAAAGTGCTATTGTTTGATTATAAATATATGTTATTCATCATTTCACATCATTAAATAAAAAGAAATGCAAGGGAGCGGACTTATCAATAATTTAATAAATAACTTACCCTTTGAATTACATTTACCTGGATATAACTACTGTGGACCAGGTACAAGATTGAGAGAAAGATTGTTGAGAGGTGATCAAGGCATAAATAAATTAGACGAGGCGTGTATGAAACACGATATCGCTTACAGCAGATATCCAGATTTGAAACAACGCCATAAAGCTGATTTAGATTTAATAAATATGGCGCGACAGCGAAAAAGCGCTCCAGATGCAAGTAAAGGAGAAAAAATTGCATCATGGATAGTAAACAAAGTTATGAAAACTAAATTAAAAGCTGGTGCGGGTATTAAATCATTTAAAACAATTATTTCTAAAATTCGTTCTCATTTAAAAAAATATAAACCTAAAAGCAATATATCTACTATAAAATGTGCGTATAAAGCAGCCAAAAAGTTGGTTTCTAAGAATTCTAAAGTTCGCTTGCCGCGCATTATTCCGATACCTAAAACTGGAGGGATATTACCTTTAATTCCTATTTTTGCTGGATTGTCGGCTCTCGGCTCACTAGCTGGAGGAGCTGCAGGTATCGCTAAAGCCGTTAACGACTATAAATCAGCTCAGAATAACCTACAAGAGTCCCAAAGACACAATAAAATGATGGAATCAATCGCGATAGGAAAGGGTTTATATGTAAAACCTTATAAGAAAGGAGCTGGTTTATTTTTAAATATTCCAAAAAACTGAACAGAAGGCTGCCAAAGAGAGCTCTTACAAACATAGATTTATTAAAATATGGAAGCGATATACCGCACTTCAGAGGTGTCTTCATGCGTGATGAGTTACCGAAACGACCACGTCCTATTGAGTGTGCAATAGTTAATTTAGATAGTTCTATGAACAGTGGAACTCATTGGGTAGCCTACGTAAAATTAAACTCTTATTGTGAGTATTTCAATAGTTATGGAGATTTAAAACCTCCTCTAGAACTTACGGATTATTTAAAAAAATATGATTTATTTTATAATTATAATTCATATCAAAAATTTAATACAGTAAACTGTGGGCATTTATGTTTAAAATACTTAAGAAAGTTTTGGAAAAAACATTATAAATTGTAACTCGCTGAGCTGCAGCTATCAGTTCTAAAATGTCGTTCACGCTATCAATAACAGGGTCTACTTCGAAGCTTACAACTAATTACTCACCTTCTTTACAACTAGACGGTGAATATGAGTGTGGGCTTTTGTATTTTTCAACATTTAATTCCATTCCTAACATTGATAGTAGAAATAATCGATTCTGCTACGGTAATAATGAGTCATTAGAAATACCAGAAGGATCATACGAACTCGAAGATATTGCTGATTTTTTAAAAGACAACGTTAAAGACTGCACCTTTAAATTATTTTGTAACAATAATACATTAAAAACTAAGATATTATGTACAAAAGAAGTACATTTCGAAAAAAATAACACTATTGGAAGAATTTTAGGGTTCGGAAATGAAATATTGAAAGCCAATATAATAAACTGTTCTCGGTTTCCTGTTAGCATTCTATCAACGACCGTTATCAGAATCGAATGTGATATTGTGAGCGGATCATTTGTTAATGGAAAACCTAGCCATATAGTCCACGAATTTGTTCCAAACGTGCCACCAGGATATCGGATCATAGAAGTTCCGAAAAACGTAATTTATTTTCCTGTAAATCAAGACACTATAAGTTCTATTAATGTACGCATTCTTGATGCAAATAATCATCTAGTTAATTTAAGAGGCGAAGACATTCAGTTGTATTTTCATATTAAGAAAAAATAATTATGATAGACTATAATAAAAAGTCGACACGACCCTCCGTACGTACCAGTTCAGCAAATATCGTTAAAAGGAGAACACCTATTAAATTAACAAAAGAAAATATATTGTTTTTAAAGCAGATTGGATTAATAAAATGAGCGAAATTCTAAATGTCTCAGACTCCTTTTCGGAGGACAATGCTATTGAAAGCTATGAAGTCCATTCCTATAGACCATATGTGACTACATTCAATAGGAACGATGAAATTCGTATTCCCATCAATCAGCAAGATTTGTATATATTGCCTTCAGCAAGTACCCTGTATTTGGAGGGCACTGTAAAGGTTTTTAATAGAGAAACGAAAGCCGAAGTGAAAAGTATTGAATTCACAAACAATCCATTCTTATTCTTATTTCAAGATATCCGTTATGAATTGAATGGGGTTGAGATAGATAAAGTAAAAAATGCTGGTATTACCACCACTATAAAATCTTTGTTATCTATGAATACCAATGAATCATCGATGTCAAAGGCTTGGTGTTGGGACATAAATGGAACAAAGAATACGGATGGCGGGCGCTTTGCTGTCTCTTTACCACTAAACAAAATTTTAGGTTTTGCTGAAGACTTTAATAAAATAATAATAAATTGTAAACATGAATTGATTCTCCTTCGGAGTAACACAGATTTGAATGCAGTTCTACTAAACACTAATGATGTCCTGGATGACATAGTAATTAATAAAATTGTATGGCGGGTACCGCATATCAAGGTATCAGATCGCCAAAGAATTCATATGTTAAAGTTGATGGAAAAAGATCGTCCCTTAAACGTAGTTTTTAGAAACTGGGACCTATACGAGTATCCGTTATTACCAAAAACCACTAAACATACTTGGTCAATTAAAACATCTTCTCAAATTGAAAAACCGCGATTTGTTATTTTAGCTTTGTCGACGAATAGAAAAAACAAGTCCGACATGGATTTTTCGTGTTTTGATCACTGTAATCTACGCGAAGTTCGTGTATTTTTAAACTCTACTTATTTCCCCTATGAAAGTTTAAACGTTAAGTTTGAACACAATAACTATGCTTTATTATATGAACAATACGCTAGGTTTCAACAGTCATATCACGGCCGTCGTCGCGCAGAACCGCTATTGAACATACGTGACTTTAAGAATTGCGCTCTATATGTTTTGGATACATCTAGACAAAACGATCGCATAAAGACGGGACCGGTAGATGTGAGGATAGAAATCGAGAGCGATACGGAAATCCCGGATAACACATCAGCTTATTGTCTTATTTTTAACGACTGTATTGTGGAGTATAAACCCTTGAGTAGCATTGTGAAGAAAATATCATGACTTCAAATTTTCGCGTTCATTACATAGCTGACGTACAAGGCTTCAAAGATGGTGAAAATAATTTTATTATTAAAGAGTTGGCTTTAGCTGCAGAAGAGTTTACCATAGTGTTTTCAATAAAGCCCCCATTTCCATATTCACGTTTATCAGATAAAGAACGACGTCAAGTATCATGGATTGAAAAGAAATATGGCTTTCGTTGGAGTGATGGTTACATTGACTACAGAGAATTTAAAAGAATCATAATTCCCTATCTTGTAAATAAGAAAATATTAGTAAAAGGTTTAGAAAAAGTGAGATGGATCAAAGAGTTGTGCAGTAATTGTTTTGTTACCGATATTGATGAAAAAGAATGCCCAAATTTAAGTGTTATGTATAAGAGTTTTTTCGATGATAGAAGTAAAAATAACTGTTTGAGCTACACTAAACATTATGCCTTGGATAATGTCATATGTATTAAAAAGTGGTACATGAAAAATAAAATGCATATATTTTTAAAACTGTAATTAGCATAAGATGTGTCGGATACTGAATTAAAAACTTATAATTGAACCAAAGCATTTTATTTAAAATTTATCCTATAATAATAAAAAAACAAGAAACTATGAATTTAAAATTTATTTACTTTAATGTTAAAAGTTCATATAATACCTAGTTTAGCTAACTAAGGTGAGATAAATCATAGATGAAACATACATATTCAGGAGTCATGAGCAGGAGTGGAAGGAGTGATGGGTAGGTTTAAAAGAAACATCAAATTGGATTGTCATAGTATTTATTTTTAAAAGAAGATAATTGCAAACACACACACACTATAAAATTAATATCGAGTATAAGTAAAAGATAAAAATACAAAATATTCCGAAAGCTTAACGATTAACACGACAAAGATAAAACCAGTCTATTTATTCTTAGAAAAATGATTTATGACCCCATGAAAGGGTAGAAATATTGTCCTCTAAAATAATACGTTTATCATCATTTGAGGATAAAACTATTTTATTTAGAGACTGTGTAAAAATTTCATGCTTCAATGACTTAAATAAAATGTTCTTTTTTCGTACTAATTCTTTGTTAAACAGTACATTTTTATAGTCATGAAATGTCAGTTCATGTATGGCATGTTTTTTACTTCCTTTAGCTTTTTTTATCTGCTTCTCTTCCATCTTAATACAATATAGCTTTGACCGAAGGCCAACAAATTCAATGATTACTTTACCACCGAATTCATCTTTAAATAAACCCGGGACTTTTTTATTTTTTCGAGTTATGTTGTACACATTATTCTCAGGATAATTACTTGTATCTAAATGATGTTGAAAGTTTAATCTCATATCTTTGTATAAATCTCTTGTTTCTATAAAATACAGGAAAGAATCTGTGTCAGTATAACACATGACCAACTTTTCCCCATAAAATGGTTTCATATATGAATAGTGAAAATCATACATGTGAGACTTAGACAATTCTAAAACAGTAAATCCTATATAAATCGGTTTATCAAGAGTTATCATTTCGGGATTCATTTGAATGGCAACAAAGTTTTCAGTAAAAATACTCGAGCTATGAAAATTCGGTCTTCCTACCAATTGTTCTGCACTAATTTTTTTCTTTGTTTTGTTCGCGGTATCACTCCACTGATTAACTAACATAACTTTTGTTCTGTTTTCAGTGGCCTCTAATGTTTTTCCGAAGAGACTGTTATTGAGAAGTTTATAGAAATTCATCTGAAATTCTGATTTTGCATTCTTTCGCAATTGTGTGTTTAAGTCAATATATTGCTGAATAAAACGAGCTTGTTTAAATTTTATCACTCTATGTATTTTTTTAAGTTTTAATCCGTGTTTCAGACATGTTTTTAAATGCACGTAATGAATAACATATTCATATTTATCATATAAATTAGGGATCAGTTTAGAGTTCTTAGATCCAGGAGGTATAAATTTTTGAGGGCAAAACGGAATATCGTTATGTAAGTCGTGCAGGTATTCCGGATACTCTAAATCTACTTCTAATATAAAACCTTCCCGAGCGTCATCTGGCACCAGAGCAAAATCAATTTTTTCTATTTCATCTTTATTTAACAATGTAAAATCGGCGTACGGTAAATAACCACACATCGCAAAACCATACAGATTGTTACAGTCTATATATAACAGATAACTATCTGGAACCGATGCATCATAGTTTGGCAAGTATTTATTATTCGCACGTGCGTATCTAGACGAGCAAAGGCTTACACCTCCACGGATTCCTTTTTGAATCATTCGAATTATTTCGAGATCATTAATGAGTTCTAGTTTTACATTAGTAATAAGTAACATCGCGTCAAAGCTTAAACTTGGAGCAGTCATATAAAAAGCAGGATCTAGTTTGTAGTTTAACTTACAAGTCTGACGAAAGTTTTCAAATATATCAGCTAGTAATAGCACATCTGTTTTAAGATACAGGTCAGTGTACTCGCCTAAGTTATTTATATTAAACGCTTTCCAAACGCATTCAGCATGCTTATAATCAGATTCTGAAATTACACTATCTGTCATAGAGTTATAAAAACATTCCCGTGGAGGTAAAGTTTCCTCTTCATAGGAATTCCAGCATGTCATGTATTCATATGGATATACACCCTTCCCTCTAAGTAGAGAAAAGTGGTCTGGAATGGGGAAAAAGTGGTGCAAATGTGCAAAGTCATCGTTATTTAAATCAGCTGCAAGTTTTTCCAAACTGGTTCCTAAAAATTTGAAAGAATCAACAAAACGAATAGGTACGAACTCATCAGGACTCGTTTGCAAAAATTTTGTGAACGATATATAGTTCTCTTTGTTTTTCGCGATAACCTTTAACCTGCCTGGCATTTCTCCTAGCTCGCGTATAAACAAATGAGCATCATACCCTGACAAATTGTGAAAGAATACTGGTATAAACTTTGGTAAACGAAACTGAATATTACAGAAGGAATGAGCTGCTCCTCTAAATCGTCCCGTTAAATGACAGTGGTCTCTTACAGCATCATCTAACAACAATTTATTGCAAAGAAAACAATACTTCGCTTCTAAAAACTTTTTTTCTGCTTCACGCGTAGGAATAAACGGTGCTGGGCTTTTGTAAATATTATTTATTTCCACTACATCCTTTTTCAGATAGTGAAGAAATTTTGTAACGCAGTCTCGTCCACGATAAGTTACATATCTGTTGAGAGAACTATCATATGAACATATGATATAGTAGGCAAATGCAGCAGGCACGTGTCGTTGTAATGTAGTAGTACATTTTGAGCTAACCCTCCCACTTGGTTCCGGTTGCAATAAAGATTCGAAGTCTGCGTAGATAACAAAGGGCATATCCTGCATTCTTTCAAAATTTTTAAATTGAATATAAGTACCGCGATCAGGTAACACTGTCGCGACGCCGCCACATACATGATTATGAAGTTTATCTTCAGTATGAAAAAATATTAAACACTCTTCACAGAGAAATATTTTTCCGTTATGTTTCGTTAGTTGTTTTTTTAGAAGGCGACCTAAATTTTTTATCAAGCAATAATGAGTTTGATTTCCTTTTTCTAACATCAATAAATTTATATGATGTTTACATTTGTTCGCAGTTTTATAAAGTGGACCTACAATATCTCTATTATTCCTTAAACCAAAAATATTAAGACTTATGTTCTGGTTATTTTTTTCAAATGATTTGATATCAGAGAGCCCTACAGGAAACGTCATATTTTTTATGTTTAGTATTCCTTTAAAATGAGGATACGATGATACACGATCCACATTATTTTTTACAGGAAATAACGCTGCTATTATACTCCATAAAAAACAGAAATTATCTTTGTTTTTAATATTAACGCATGCTCGTTTCAGTTTTATATTTTTCGGTAATTCAATAAATCCTGATGCTCTCAGTGGATTGTATTTGTTTATGTTAACTTCTAAATATAAGTTTCGAAGGAAACTCCAGCCACTATCTCTTTCTTGAAATTCTTCGATTTTTTTCCCTATCGTATGTAAAATCAGTGAAAATATTTCGTTAAAATCAAAGCTCTGATTCAGAATCATATTTCGCGTTGCAAATGATTTAATCTCGCAAGTATCATTTTTCGGTAAACAAAATTCGGTAAACAGCTCAAAGTTAGCTTTAATTGAACCAAAAGCAGCCCTTCTTGCTTCGAGAAGTTGACGGACTCGCGTGCGAAGTTTACTCAAAAACAGAGTCGGAGCATCGTGTGAACTAGTTTCGAGACCTCGCACTCTATATGAAGCAATCCTACTACGAAATGCAGTGCTTATTTTTTCGATATATGAGTTTATTTGAACTGAATTATTATTTTTATGTACGATGCTACGTAAATGAGCAGAAAAAGCTTTACTTAGGATGCTTATTTCACACACTGAACAAAATATCAATCTTTGCCGCATTTTGATTTGTGTATCAAGTTGAGTGAAAAGAAAATTTCTAAATAAATAGACTGGTTTTCTTTAATCCTTAATTCTATTTAAGCTAACAGCGTCATGTATAGGCATAGTCGACCAAGAAATTGCTTTACCACCCTAAGGTTTAATGTTAGTTGTACGGCTTAAAACATCAAAGGCTATTTGCACTGGCAAGTAAATATGTCAATCTGTCTTACTGTTTTGATAAAAAGGAATTGTAATAAAAATGGTAAAGCACTTACTTGATCTACTATACATAAATCTTTTATTTCTTTCTATCTGCGAAAAAAGTTCCTTCCGCACTAAAATCTTTTTTACAAATTTTTAGAATTCTATTTACGTTATCCACTACGGGTGAATTCGAATCCAACCTATATTTCAAACTAACTAAAGCTTTCTCCCAACGATCGAGTGCGTTAACGTTCTTAATATCATCTACATTGTAAAGTTTTAATTCTAAGTACAGGTCACCTTTCAATGAGGTCATACGTCGCACTCTTCCGCCGGGAACGCGTCGATTCAGCACCGACGTCAGAGCTCTGTCAGTTTCCGCACTACGCTGCACTTCTACATCTTCTTCGTCCGCGCACTCCCAAATCCACCCACTTTTAGCGCCTGGCTTCGGTTTGCAAGCACCTAGTTTTTTTGATGGACCCCTTTTCCTGAAAATCCAGAAGAAAATATTATATAAATAATCCATTACATTACAACAACGTATGAATTAAAAGTACGCTTTGATTTGAGAGACTCGTATCATCATCATCCAATGCGTTCCCACCACCTTCGCCAGGTCGTCGCTCCATCTTGTTGGAGGCCTACCTACACTGCGTCTTCCGGTCCGCGGACGCCACTCGAGAACCTTTCAGCCCCATCGGCCGTCAGTCCTCACAGTCAGAAACCTCGTATCATTTATTAGATAATGTTGCACAAAAAACAAAAAAATAAATAAATAAAAAAAATATGGTATGAAAAAATAAAATAAATAGACAGGTTAGGTACGTACCTTGCTGTAGTACACTCCTCTTCACTTTCACTTTGTTCCGTTTTGGACCGTTTAACACTTTTTTCTTTCTTCGGCTTAGGTTCACGAACAGTTTTTCTTTTTACTACAGTCTTCGGTAGCACCTTTTTACTGAAATTATGAATATGAAAATAAATAAACTAGAATTCAATCACAACACACTTAGAACCAGATACATATTTTTTAATGAGTTACTCACCTTGTAGTAGTGGATTCGTCCCCAGACTCGCTCAGTTCCTGTTTGGAACGTTCAATATCTTCCTCGTCCTCGCTACTAAGGAGCCACTCTGATTTCGCTTTTGGCTTTGGTAGAGTCCTTCCAGTTTTCACAGAAGCTTTTGGATGAATTTTTTTACTGAAATCGTTAATAAAGGAAACAAAATATAAATAAAGTCAACGGACACGCAGCTAGAATTTTTTCACCAATAATAAATTTATTTTTATTTACTGGTACTTTAAATTTAAATGCTACGATCGACTCAGATGTCCGTAATAAATTACGAAAAGATAACAAAGCACATAAATATTTGAAACTTTATTACCTTCCACTGCAGGATTCTACTCTAGAATCAAACTGCTCTTCTTCAGAGTGTTCAAGGTTGTATTCCGTACCCGACCTAATAAACATAGTTAAATTCATTAAGATTGCATTGGAGTGCACACATAAATTATTATCAAATTAAGGAGATAGTTACAATAAATAAAATATAAAACTTACGAACATTATCTAAGATTCACCTAGGTAGTTTCACTTGCGTATAATAAGCAAACGGCGTTATGCACTGATTAGAAGTTATGTACGGAAATGCACAAGTTAGAAAAACTGATTAGTTTTAATGAAACAAATATGCTGACATAAAAGCAGGCGTCGACAACTGTTAAACTACAGTTAAACACGTAACTGATGCGCGATCGAACATACGCCTGCCGACCACAACTTAATTGAGAGCGCTAGTTTCAATAAATAATATTGTTTGTATACGTAATGAAAGGTTCCACTTCTCTGCATTCAATTGCGCAAATCATGTTGATTTGATAAACACGTGTCAATTTTAAAACCTAATTTGAAATAAGATACTATTAAAGCGCCGCCTCGTAACAAACGAAAGCCGACCTTAAAGCTTGCGCACACAGTAAAGATGAATGCTAAATAAATATCCTTACATATTATTCACGTAATTACTCATTTTGACTTGTCGAAACATGAATTGGAACGTGGTCACGAAACAAAAATTGCAACTTCATCGAAACCATAGTACCTATAAAAGCGTATTTTTTGTTATTAATATATATTTCAATCACGGATTTGTAACGAACAGCTTGCTTCTTTCATTGAAAAAATAAAATGGTGAGTACTTTATCCAAACTGTAAATTGCCTTATATTACATATTTTTATTTTAATTAATTTTACCGTTCTTGTTTTTAATTAACGACCGCTTTAGCCTAGTTGGTAGTGACCCTGCCTACGAAGCAAGAGGTCCTGGGTTCGAATCCCGGTAAGGGCATTTATTTGTGTGATGAGCACGAATATTTATCGTCGTCTAGTACCCATAGTACAAGCTTAGCTTAGTTTGGGACTAGCTCGATTTGTGTAAGATTGTCCCGTAATATTTATTTATTTATTTTTTTTTTTTTTCAGAGCTCACAGGCCATTGACCCTAAAGAGGACTTCGATATCGATTTCCCTCCATTTTTCTCTCAATTTAACGAGAAAATAAATGAGGTTCCGTACTCACAAAATTTTGATGAGTATTCGAAATATCAAGAGAGGATGTTGAATCGCTCCGTAGATATTCCTCCCTGTCAAACAAAGGATGTCAAAAAAAGAACACCAAGAGTGAAAAAAAGCAAAACGAAGGATAATGGCTTAAACTCTCATGTCATCAAGAAAGTGACGAAAGGGAAAAGCATAATAAACATCAGTGTTTCTGATATCGATCCTATGGCTGAATCAAATGCGATAACTGTGCAATCAGTGCAATACATCGTAGAAAACGAATACGATGATTTATTAAATGCGACCGAGCGGCTCATCGAAAAAATTGTAAAGAAATTAAGTGAAGATATTTGTTATTAAGTAATGCTTAATATAGCATAAAGCGCCACAACCGGGCCACCAACCCTCGACCATCTGGGGCTGCGTTCACTTGTCGCGAGTGCGGAATTAGTTACGTAAGAAGTGATAAAGATACATATTGTTATGTATTCATTCTTATATTCATTTTTTATATTTAACAATAAATAATAATGAAATGAAAAAATAGATGTATGTTTATCGTATACTTAAATTGTCCTGTTTTGTTGATTTGTAAAAATAATAAACTTGTAAATGAAGGATCTAACATAAAACCAATATAAATGTACTTAATGTTAAAATTAAAATAAAATGCTCATTATAAATCGTAAAACACATTCGTTGTTTTAAATTATTCCTACAATGCTACCTACTTACATTCGCTGTTTCTAAATCACATCGTATCAAGTTCCCTGAGATATGAGACGCTGCAATTAGCACCTTATAGAAAGGTTATTGGTGTCGTGATATTAATTTATTAAGCACTCGTATTCCTTCATGCTAAGGTTGATAATGAGACAAAGCTTATATTATACATTAAGTCTTTCTAGATATAGCGAATGAATTTAAAGAAAAATATGCACATCATTTTCTATTGAGACCTTATGTTACGTTATGTTAGGTTCTAATTTGAACAAGTTAGTTTTACTTGTACTGTCCTTAAGTACACCTTAGAATCGGTAATACGTCATGCGTGCTAACTTTGTTGCTTTAGAATTAAAACCCAATATGATATCTTAATATTTTCATTGTATTTTAAACGTTGAATCATTAATTCTGGGTTCGTTTTACGATTTACAATTTCACTAGGCACTCGACTGTTCTACATCGCGCTTTCGAAGTTTTTAATATTCGTTCATATAAATAAAACTTGACTTGATATGTCTTTCGGGAAATCCACACTACTCCGACCGGTAGCTGTGGAGGACCTGTAGAGTACACGCTGTGGCGCTGGCCACGTCTCAGTGTGGAAATACCTATCGAACGAATATTGAAATGGAAAATCCAACACTAGGTCGGTAGTGCTCTGGTACGCTGCACTTTCACGTCAAAGGGTCTGGCCAACTCTGCAATGTGTGTGTGTGGTGTTCAAACATCATTCCAACTAGCCAAGTAGTCACCATGCGATTGAGCACCACCGATGAAGAGGCTAGGACGGTTTGAGACCTCTATGTCCCTCGAGTGCAGAACGCGCGCTGTACTCGTTGTGTTAAGCTTTTGTTTTTTTTCTGTCATAACTCCTAACACTTCTTAAATAAAACTAACAACCGAGAATTTTCATTAAGTCAAAGACAATTATAATTCAATGCAATGGTGTTTTAAATCACCAAAACAGACATGACTTACTTCTATTAGACATCTCCAAAACCGATTGAGAGTTCTAAATCACCATAACCGATTGGTAGTTCTAGATCATCAAACCCTATTGGGATTTCTAAATCAATTGAAAACAGAGATGGCTTAGTTCTATTAGACATTTCCAAAACCGATTGAGAGTTCTAAATCACCAAAACCGATTGTGAGTTCTAGATCATCTAACCCTATTGGGAGTTCTAAATCACTTGAAAAGTGATTTAGAACGCCCAATAAACACCTACTAATATATAAATAAATAAATAAATAAATAGCCGTAGGAGATGGCTGCTGGTGGTCGAGACTTCAATTCGTCTCGTTTGGCATCTAGGTCATAACAAAGTTATTATTGTTATGCATTCTCACATTAGGAACATTAGTTTTATGCGTTTAATATAAACCTATTTTCGCTTATTTCCAGGCGCGATTCCAGCAGAAGCAAATGCAGGAGCGCGAGATGAAGATAGCCTCGCTGTACGAGGCGCAGCAGGCGCGCGCGTTGGAGCGCGTGCGTCACTCCCCCAGCGATGGTCTGGCCAGCCCCCCGCAACCCGCGCCGCCCCCGCAGTCCACGCCGCACCAGCCGGGCAAGGTTAGACCCTGGAAGAGCCCTGGAGATTTTAGAGAACCTTCCTGGCAAGCCGGCCTGGCACGCCATTGATTAGACCTTAACAGGAGCAAAGGCCCTAAATAGGACGAATATTTAGTTAGCTAGATTAGCATAAATTTTATTCATTAGATTTCTGTAAGTGGCTAAAATTCTGTTTTAGCCACTTGCCATAAAATTTTGGCCTTTCCGCCCGTCTGTCCATATGTAGCAGGCATTTTACTCGAAAACAGTTAGGATTATGAGAATAAAGCTTTGAAGTTACCTTTTTTTCAATCAAATTTGGAATCGAATCTTGAAATATTTCTGAAAAATATTTTTAATTTTACGGTAACGTGTGACTATCAGGAAAAATCTAAGTCTTCAAAAAGATAATTTTGGAAGTAGGCATCTTTTTTGAATAAACTGAATATTGAAAAAGCTTCTATTTTATTTAAGCTCAAAAAGTCGTAATTAATATTTTCGTTAAAGCTACACGCCGCAAAGAAACAAGCTCTACGGCGTTCATTAATAAATCGTTAATTTTCCAGGTTCGCCAGATGTTTGAGGAGCGCCGTACAAAAGGCATCGACAAAAGCTATCCTCTCCAGCCGATCCACAACACGGAGCGTACGCGCAAGCCTCTGCCCAACGGCTTCGCGAAAGTATCCAGCACTAGAGCCGCAGAGAACTTCAAAACAACCAACACTAGAATTGTAGAAAATGGACACAAAGTATCCAATAGAGTCGCTGAAAAAGTGAGCAGCCGTGTGGTTGAAAATGGTACCAAAGTGTCGACTAGGACGAGCGAGGATCGGAATGTGTCGAATACTAGAGCAGTTGAAAATGGGAGTCATGTGTCCAGCACGCATGTGGAGAAGAGGTCCATCAAGACAAGCCATAGCATCAGCTCGCACAGCGTGAAAAAACAACAGCTTGTAAGTATCATAGTTTAATCTCGGATCACAGTGGTTCGTAAGAGTTGATTAAAGTCAGCAAAAGACGGTACGCCAGTAAAAAGACAACAATAATTATGCAATAAATAATAATTAAATTAAAGTGGTCCTGGTATAATACTATGTGACAGATTCAACACTCGTATTTGACTATGATACAGAATATTAACAAAAACTATGTAAGTGTCGTAACTATGAAACAGTAACTGACAGACGGACAACTCACAGCCTTCAACCACTGGAGCTAGACTTAAAATTGGACTGATTTCTACCTTGAGTACTTAAGTAGCATAGAGGTGCAATATAATAGTAGCATGAAGGGATTTTTGGATTTTGTTTATAAAGTAGAGGACAAAGAAGCACGTGCTCTACCTGATGGACAGCCGTCTACGAACCCCATACCATGTAGAATTACAGGCGCGTTGCCGACTTATTGAATAGAGAACTTTTGTTGTACTTTAGGTTAGGTACTTTTTATATTTCCACGTTGGCGATACCGCGGCTTAAGAAAATTTGCTGGCATGTTTTTAACTTTTATAAATAAGGAGGATTAGGTATATTAAAACAATAAACCGGTAAAATATTTTTCAGAAAACTGAAATTGACGTGAACGGTTCCGGTGATCTCAACCACAACCACCAACCGGACCTTAACGCTGTCAAACAGAAGGTAAGACTGGCTGGGCAATTGCAGAAAACTTAAAATTATGAATTGGGAGATATTATACTTTTAATGTAGGTACCTATTATGTTGACACAGTGATAGTTATTACAGTAACAGTTTACAGTGTTTTTCTTTTCTCTTTTTGTATAATGACGATCCTTATTGGGAGAACATTTTAATTCTGAAATTTTGTGCACTTTAATTAATTATTTTTATTTTACATTATTTTGACGACCATGGTATGAATTCTTGTAATTTTGACATCAACGCAAATTTTTATCATGAAATAAATAAATTTAATCTAATCTAATCCGCGCAAGAATTCCCCAACATAGCTTAAAGAATTGTCAGACTAAAGTGGCAGTGAGCAGGCCATATTGCTCGTAGAACTGACGGCTGATGGGGCCAAAAGGTTCTCGAATGGCGTCCACGCACCGGAAGATGCAGTGTAGGTAGGCCTCCAACAAGATAGAGCGACGAATGCGGATGGTAGGTATCTACAGGTCTGGTCTGTTTGGCGAACCTTGCGGGAGGCCTATCGTTGGTGAAACTTCAGTACCGCGTAACTAGCTTTTTCCACAAGATTCAACTTGAAATTAAATAACAGTGAAAATTAGACAAATTAGACCTTACGGGAAAAGCTAGTTACGTGGTATTGCAGTTTCATCGACGCTATGTTTGACAGATGATGTCTTTCAGCTCGAATGATGATGATATTGTAGTTAATTTCAACTTGAGCCTCGCGTTCCTGGGAAAATAGTCTTGATTCTATTCTTTTTTTCGAGATACGAAACCATAAAAAAAAATATCAGGGGACAATCTTACACAAATCGACCTAGTCCCAAACTAAGCAAAGCTTGTACTATGGGTACCAGACGACGATAAACATACTTATATAGATAAATAAATACTTAAATACATAGAAAACATCCGTAACTCAGGAACAAATATTCGTGCTCATCACACAAATAAATGCCCTTACTGGGATTCGAACCCAGGACCTCTTGCTTCGTAGGCAGGGTCACTACCAACTAGGCTAAAGCGGTCGTTAAAACTAACCACAAAACAACACTAAACATAAAACTTGTCTATTCCAGCTGTTAGAAAGCAACGGCGAGCTGGTACCAGGCCTGGATGCAGTTGACTCGGACAACAATTACCTGCTGGAAAACGAGACGTTTCCCGACGCACTAGCGCCCGCCGCCACGCCGCGCTCGCCCGAACACCCCAGCCGCCCGCCCAGGAGGTAACACTTAGGCTTCGTCCTACGTACGGTCGACCAAGAAAGTGGTCTACCAGTTTTGACAAAAGTTTCTGTGACATCTAAATATCCCTAAGTCACTGTCACCATGTTATTGCAAGGGAAAATCGACCTCGTTGTATCATGACGTGCAAATGAACTTCGACCGTAGGGGGGTAGTAGACCATATTTTTGGACGACTGTACCTAGGCGATTCAAAGCAAACAGAATTGGGAATGTCTAATTCGCCACGAATGCGTAACGTTACGATTCAAGATTTTTTTGTCTCTTTTTATTTTAGGAACCCAGCGACGAAAGTCAGTCCCGCAAAGTCGAAGCCTGCGCCTGCGCCGGCCGCGCCGCCGCGGAGGACTGCCAGTGATGACACGGTCAGTTATAAATTAGCTTTTACCTGGGACTGCACTTGCGTGAACCTTTGGGTGTAGGACTTGACTTGAAATTCCAGGGTTTTACTAAATTCCCATGGAAATTCCCGAAAATTCCATCGTCGTCTTTATTTAGGTCGTATGAAGTAAATGGCCTTAAGTATGTGTTTTTTTTAATGTCCTGTGCTGTACGTACCGATACAACCGTTTAAAAACCGTTTTAAGTCGTTTTAATGTGAAAGAGTAACAAACACACTGAAACACACATACAGGCACTAACAAATTTTCACATTTAGGTATATTATTAGTAGGATTTGTAGAATGATGTTCTCAACGGTTTTTTTTTTCGAAGTTATTGATACTCTTTTGAATATTATTGATGTCATATTTTGATACTGGCCGAAAAATGCCTGGCTGACAGCAATTCGAAATTATAAAACGTTGAAACCGCGTGTCATCTGCAGTCATGTGGCACGCGGACAAAATAAATAAAAATAAATAAAAAATAACATTAAAAAATAGTGAAACAATTTTTTCAAATCGTCAAGTGATCGTTTTCATCATCAGGTAACGGAGAGCAAAAAGCCCCAGGGGGCCATGCAACGGACTTCAAACCCGGCCCCTGTGAGTACCTCAACTAAGTACAGCACATTGCATTATAATAACGTCCAAATACTCTGTTTTCTGCAATCCTAACACTCTTTTCTTCCTTAGCTTTTACCACCTACTTACAAATTTTTGATTTTCTGACCGATATTTGTGGCATGTACCTATATAGGTATAGGTCTGCTAACTACAATGCATCAAGCTATATATCTGGCCTTAAGCCACGACAATAGTGTAAATACAGTACCTACAGGTAGATGTCCTATTTTATCATAAGAACTACCCCATGTACAGTTGAGCTGGGAAGGTAGAGTCGCAACATCTGACGGTATGTCAATCCGCGCTCAACTAAATAAATGCATTTTAAAAATAAGTACCTAGTTACAAAACGTTACACTACTTACATGTATGAATACATTATTATTAAGGCTTTTTTTAGCATGTTTGTGTAATTTTGTTTTCCATTTATGTTTTTGTGCTTTTTATTTTATGTATTTTGTCGTTGTTTTTGCAGATACCGAGAAGATTTCCAACGCGAACGGTTGGTTTCTTTGCTATATTTTTAAAGAATTTCGATTATTGTATTGGATAGCAACTATATGTACTTAACTGCTTTCTAAAATTCAGCTCTACTTCTTATATTCTAACACTTTTAAATAAGCAATTCTTGTGTATTTATTTATTTCGGGGATCTCGAAAACTATTTGTAGTATTTCGATGAGATTTGCTTCCTGTGCGTTTTTAATTAATCTATGTAGCTTGATCATATCTCTATAAAAACACGTATTTTCGTGTTTTAGGCTTTTAGCGTAAAAAACACAGAGCAAAGCTTGGTCGCCGACATAGGTACTTATGCACTAGGTATATGAAAAAAATATTTTTAGTTACCGAGACCGATGTTAATATTTGCTCTAGAATAAAAAGTCTACTATTCAATTAAATAAATAAGTCCCATGAAATAATTCGTTTGAAGTAGATTTCATTTTCCGAATCCTTGGTAAAAATTAAACTGTGAAAGAGCCCGCTGCCCGTTTGCAAATATATTTTTCATTATTTTTTTTTTGTTACCAGAACGGGCAAGACTTTATCCACACCAAGTTTTTACAGGAAATGTTGTCTGTTTCACCGCGAGTTATGTCGAAAAGTAGACTTTGAACAAACTGTAACGAATTTTGGAATGGAGACAGCTGAAGCCAAGGAATCTGAGCAGGTTAAAGTTACTAAACAGAAAACTCTATATTTCATAATTTCGTCTTCGGAGCTGGAGCTGACTGATTCCCGATATCAATGTAAAAGAAATAGTTTTGCCGGTGTAAACACAAAAACCGTTAAAGAAGTCCCTGCTTTATAGCGAAAGTGTAAATTTTATTTTAGGGCTCTTTTTAGTCACATACCAGGGATAGAGAGCTACCTAAAGGTTAAATTTAGGTTTTCCTTTAAAGTGGCACTTTCTGACGTAAAGAGGGTTCAAAATAATGGCATAATTTAGGTTTTCCTTTAAAGTGGCACTTTCTAACGTAAAGAGGGTTCAAAATAATGCCATTTTTTCACGCGCGTTAGTCAATAAACTGGATAAAATGTGAACTTGGACTCCAACTAACCTTGGTTATAAACCCTCATGCGCGCACGCTGTATTAGACGCTTTCCATAAGAAACCAGAATCTGACGCGATCCGTTTCGAAATGTGCGTTAGACTTATTTTTTTGTGAAACGTAAGGCCGCACCTAGCTTCTTACGCTAATCGATTTAGTAGTATTTAGTACGCTTATTGTCTGACGTGCTGATGCTTGCTTTCGTATCACTATTTCTTTCTGTCAAACGGTATAAGACGGTGACAGAAAGAGATGGTGAAAGTGAAAGCAAGCGCCCGTGCGTTAGAGAATACGGCCTCTGGTGTCACTCATCGTAGTTTATAGGGTTTTTGGTATATTTATCTCTATGTACAGGGCACATCGGGTCGTCGCGCGGGGGCGCCGGGCTCCGCGTCGAGCGGAGCGGTAGCGGGAGCGGGAGCGGGAGCGGGGACGAGCGCGGGTGCGGCGTGCGCGGTGTGCGCGCGGCGTTTTGCGCCCAACCGTCTCGCCAAGCACCAGGAGATTTGTCGCAAGGCGCACGCCAAGAAGCGGAAGCCTTTCGACGTGCTCAAGCATCGGCTTGCGGTCAGTTGAATGCAACTTCTTAGTATAGTTCTTAGTGTTTTAAACGCTGGCAGTATCCTGTCGCTTGTACTGAAATCAATGAGCTACACCGACCGGAGACTTTTTATATTTGTAGCTCATTTTTTCACTATAATGTGACAGGAAACTGATAGCGGTTGAACGCTCGTAGGACAACCTTTATTCTTTTTGGACTTGACACTTTTGTAGGTAGGTAGTTAGAAATATTGACAAGGAAAAATAGACACACATAGTAGAGGAGACGTGGAAGGTCGACCTTCATCGATCTGTTAACTCGACGAGACATATTTTTTATCAAATATAATTTATAAACAAATATGCCTATGATAACTTGCCTATCGAAAAGTGTTCATAGCTATTTTTTTTTGTTTTATTGTGGAGTGCCTTTAGCCATCTTCCAGCTCCATCATCAGACCCTGGTTACCATCTGGGATCAAAAATTATACCAAACTAGCTTTTGTCCGCGACTTCATCCGCGCAATCGACTCGTGAATGGGCCGAATGTGCCTATGATGCATTGTTTTAGTTTTCTGAAACCATATATTTATTAATTTCAAATATATGAAACTGGTTTTGGCAGGTGTTTGGGGCACATCGGTTAGATGGTTTCAAAGTCTGTAACATAGATTTTTTTGTGTAGATTTTGTATTAACACGTAATAAAATAGACCGTGTTATCCTAGTTGTTTTAATGTTGTTTTTATTTGTACAAAGGGCACGGAAGCTGAGGGTTATAAGGCAAGCAAGTTACTATTAAGCATGTCACATTGCACACCCTGATTTTTACTTTAGTGTCGGTACACACAAGCCACAAGTCATAGCCACAAAACGCTACCACTTGAAACTAGTTGCGGCTACAAACGTACGGTCGCGTGCTTTAATTTGGGACCCATTTCGAAAAAATATCCTTTGAATTCCTATACAATATGACAGGACTGTCAATCTTAAGTGCGTCCCAAATTAAAGCTCGTGATTGTACCTGCAGCGCGCTTCAGCCACTTTGGCCGACGGTCGCTACTTTTTTTGACTGAAGCTAGGCAGAGGGGTGGGGTATCGAGCGGGTAGCCCATGTAAGTAGGCGTTTTGTGTCGGCGTTAAGTGGTCGTTTCCAGCCACAAGAAGCGGTGCCAACCGTGTGCGGCGGGTACATATAAAATGTAATAATTACAGGAAATAGGTCGGTGGCGGCGTTTTGTAGCTGTCATGTGTGCCGATTCTTAGCACCGCGAAGCAGCAACCAACGGTTGCGAGTTGCGGTACATTGCTTTTGATGATCGGTCATTTTAAATACATACTTAGCCGTGCGGCCACGCAATGTATCGTAACTGACGCAACATTTCTAGCACCGTATAATTAGAATTAAAACCTTGCACTGTTTACCTAATAAAATTCTTTACTTACGTCGATAAAACTGTTTCGCTCCTTCGAGTTCTTGCTCTACTCACCCCTTCATCTTTCTAATGTAAGATCACCTGTATGCTTAGTATAAGTTTTCCTTCACTTCAATACTTCTCGATCGCGTTTACGTAAAAATTTCAATTCTATGGCTTGATTTCCTCCTACGCTGACGTCGGTCGCTGACGTCGGTCGCGCGTACGAATATACATATGGGCCACCGCACAGCGACGCTGACGTCCGCGGCAGATTTATTGCTACGCGCCGTTGATGGCGCGCGTCGGTCTCGCTCGTCAGCGCGCGCGCGTCGGTGCGCTGACGCGCTATACACCACTATCGCGCGCTCAGTGCGAAGCTGACCGACATCGGTCGCAGACGTCGGTCGAGCGTACGAATAAACACAATACTCTATGGGCGACCGACGGTACGCTCGACCGACGTCAGCGACCGACGTCAGCGTAGGAGGAAATCAAGCCTATGGAAACATAGAAGCGCGCGAGCGGGTACGCTGTCCATGTTTCCCTAGTAATTGAATTTTTTACGTATACGCGATCGAGAAGTATTTGGTGAAGTAAAAACTTATACTAAGCATACTGAACGCGTTCACTATCCCCATACAAAATGATTTGACAAAGTCACACGTCCAAGTGTGCTTCCCCTTTGAAGTTGTTAACCCACCCACAGTGGAAGCACGGACTCTTGAAAAAAAACATCATGACCCCACATTGGGGGGCTCCCGAACGCGGTGTTAACCTCTCTAGACCACTGTTATACGAATGAAGTGACGCCACGAATTTAGTTTACTTAGTACCTTAGAGTATACATAAGCAAGCTATAGAGCGCGCGCATCGCTCTTCGCCCATTGTGCATAGCGTAAGCAGATGTTCTGTACGTGGTCGGTGCGCTGACTAGTGATGTGCAATGATTAACGTCTTTGCGTCAATAAAAACAGACCATAATTACTTAAAAATCGATAAATAACGGAGAGACGATCAGCGCGTGGGACTGTGCGTGACTAATGACGTCGCTCTTGAAGTTTTGAGACTGTTCATACTTGAGCTTACTGCTTACAGTTCATACTCGGTAACGCGCGCTCTATAGCTTGCTTATGTATACTCTAAGCTTAGTACAGTCGCGGAATGAAAAGGTTCGTCACTTTTCGACTCTATGTCAACGAGTTGAGCTCGAAAAGTGACGAATTTTTTCATTCCGCTACTATACATATTTGTCATGCAATGATGACCGTGGCTTGCGTTGCATGCCATTGGCTGTCACGGCTAGATGACTGGCGGTCAAGAGGTTAATAATTAACCTTTGTTCAGGGCACGGAAGCTGAGCCGTTCCTGAACAAGCTGCGCAAGAGCACGGCGTCGAGTACCTCCGCCAAGCCGAAGCTGAACGCTGGCTGGCGGCAGAAGCACGAGGAGTTCATCGCGGCCATCCGAGCCGCCAAGGAGGTCCAGGCGCATCTGGCTGCCGGAGGTAACTGATTCATTTATAGCATTTTCATCATTATCATCATTTCCGTCGTACTACGTCCGCTGGTGGGCATAGCATAGACCTACCTCATTGACCCATTACGGTCGGAAGCGGCTTGCATCCCCTTGAACCTGCGACTTTTACCAAATCGTCTTTCATTGAACTGAAATTTGCCAAAAAAATATGCAATCACAGCACGAGCCTCCACAGAAATTATGGGAGATAATGTTCAAAAAGGCTCAGTTTATTCTACCTTCATACTGTCGCTCTAGATGTAGCAACACATAACTGCAATATTTATTCGTTTTATTTACAGATATAGATACATATAGATAACGCAAATGCATCTACTTCGCGTGTCCGAACCCCGACAAAGCGTCGGGTTGGCCGCCACTACTGAGTTCGCGTGCGTCAGTTGTTGCAGCCGGACGAACGCGAAAACTAAGAAAATGCCTCGTTGCGTTGTAATTAAGTGTAATTATGTCTGTGGTTTGAATTTCCCATCACTAAATTTCGGCTGTGACGTCACTGTAGTGTTAAAAAGTCGACAGGCTTGGTTTCAATACATATCGTGAGCATTGCGTTATCTATGTGTATCTATATCTGTGCTTTTATTATATCTATAATATAAAAATGAATCGCTGAATGTGTTGCTAAGCGCATAACTTCCGATCGACTGCACCAAATTGGATAATTCTTTTTTTGTTGCGTTTTTTATTGTCAGGAGAAGGTTTTTATGAAAGAAACTAGCTTTTGCCCGCGACTCCGTCCGCGTGGAATTAGTAATTTGGGCAGCTTATTTTTTTATCCAATTTGCTTTTTCATCAATTATGGCTCTCCTTAGATCCTTCCGGAAGAAGTGAAACTTCATAATAAACCAACCCGCTCCCAATCCGCCCCAACCCGCTCTCAACCCGCCCCCAACCCGCTCCCAACCCGCTCTCAACTCGCCCCCCCACCCGCCCCCAACCCGCTCTTAACCCGCCCCCAACCCGCTCCCAACCCACCCCCAACCCGCTCCTAACCCGCCCCAACCCACTCCCAACCCGCCCCCAACTCGCTCTCAACCCACCCCCAACCCGCTCCTAACCCGCCCCCAACCCGCTCCCAACTCGCCCCCAACCCGCTACCAACCCACCCCAAACCCGCTCCCTACTCGCTCCCCCACCCGCTCCCAACCCGCCCCCAACCCGCTCTCAAGCCGCCCCCAACCCGCTCTCAACCCGCACCCCAAGCGCTCCCAACCCGCCCTATGTAACTGGGCTATCTAACACTGAAAGAATTTTCCAAATCGGAGCAGTAGTTCCCGAGATATAGAAGTTTTACTTCCAAAACCCCCGATTTGGAAACATTCTTCCGCTCCTATTGGTGTTAGCGTGATGATATATAGCCTATAGCCTTCCTCGATAAATGTGCTATCTAACACTGAAAGAATTATTCAAATCGGAGCAGTAGTTCCTGAGATTAGCGCGTTCAAACAAAAACCTGTTCGATAAATTCTTAAAATAGACGTATCTTTCTTATTTGTGAACCGATTCAAATGAAACAAACACTAAATGTTAATCCAAGAAAATACCAACACATCAGTGAAAACCGCATCCTTCTAGGTTAAGCCGTTTCTGAGATTAGCGCGCACAAACGCACAGACAAACAGACAATAATTCTAAAAATCATTGTTTTGGGTTCTATTGTGCTAATAAATAGCCCTAGTATAAATAGCCCTAGTGACAGTTTTTCTCAAATATCTTCAATGTACAGACACCGACTTGTTACAGATTTATTATATGTATAGATATAGATAGATATAGATTTAAAAAAAATACAACGGGGTCGAAGCCGCGGGCATCAGCTAGTATATTATAGACGTCGTAAT
Source organism: Archips crataeganus (assembly GCA_947859365.1). Taxonomy (NCBI): domain Eukaryota; kingdom Metazoa; phylum Arthropoda; class Insecta; order Lepidoptera; family Tortricidae; genus Archips; species Archips crataeganus. The sequence continues at coordinate 4,277,679 of OX402063.1, read as the reverse complement.
AACACGTAACGGCATAACTAGGTAAACGTTGCAGTTACGTGTTGTCTCATATAGGGCGACGAATTTAATAATTTATTGAATCAGGCGTTACTTTGCGGAGGTCCATATTAATGAACTAAAACAATTACTTTGCTCACCCGCGACCTTACAATAGTTACGTTTATGCAAGAAATGTGCGTTCATGCAGTTCCTCCACCTCCACACTGTACGAACACACACAAATCACATAAACCCAACCATCACCACCACCAAGCTACACTGACGCGTTTCGAACTCAACCAGAGCTCATCTTCAGAGTTACCACAACCGTATGCTATGCTACCAAATGTTAAACTAACAAACCAAAACAAATGTTTTAACTTGTCACTGTAACTTCTCAAGTACCCACTTTATTTTTCTTATTCTCAAACTACCCCACAAAAATTAACTTTTATTGACATATTTAAAACTACCTTGAATTTTTTTTTTATTTATTTATAAGGCATATTTAATTAATACTAACTGTTCAATAAACAATTGAATTGAATAAACTTTTTTGGAAATTTCACCTACTTATTTCTGACTTTTCTCTTATTTTACTTTCAACCCGGTGCCCTTCTTTATCTAGGCAAGTTGAGCGACCTGCCTCCCCCGCCGCCGTCAGAGAATCCCGACTACGTGCCGTGCCCGCACTGCGGACGCCGCTTCAACCAGGGCGCCGCCGACCGCCACATACCCAAGTGCGCCAACTTCCAGTTCAACAAGCCGAAACCGGCTGCCACCAAGCGACGGTAACAACACTACAAAACGGCCTTAGCGACAGTTGCAATCGAACTCTCTTGAACTTCGCAACTTCGCACCTTGGATTGGAACTTAGCTGCTACGAAAGACTTGCTTGATAATCTAACCATTGAGCCCTGGGTTTATACTAAGCGAAGAACGGTACGGTAGTAGTCTAACACTCTTGCGTCTTAGTATATGAAAGTTAAGCTTATTAACCTTTCGTATGACGAAAGTAAAAAAAAAAAAAGTCGTGCATTCTAGCCTCAACAGTTTCATATAAATCCAATGATACAGATTTAAAAAATAATACATAAAGAAAGCCTTAAATTGGGTACGGATCCGGTACAAGGCATCCGAAGGGTTAAAATCTTGACAATAGCAACTTACTAAACTGTATTTGGCTGTAAATAAAATAGGCCTTTTTTACAATTTTGTTATTAAATACAGGTTAAATTGACGGCCTTCAAATAAGTAATTCATATTCCATAGAAAATCGATTGGAATTTTTATATCTAATATTTTTTTCGTAATAATATCCTACTATAAGATTATGGTTAGTTAGCTAAGACACATTGTGAGACATTTTCGGCCAACTAATTGTAAAAAGAAGCAGTTTAGTTCCTAAAATTAATACAAGAATGTCTGACGAATTTAACTGGAAACAAACCACGTCTGCTAACACGGCCTTGTGCACCGATACTTTTATTCAGATAATCTTTACTTACTCACTGTTCTATTTAGTTAAAATGTTCTTCGATATAATAACTCCCAATCAGTAACTATGACGATTAAGATGTATCGCAGCGCTCAGTGCGAAACGGAAATATCCGAATTCAGTTCCTGGCAGCAAAGGTTTTGGTGCACCATGTCCAAAACTGTCAGTCTTTATGATATCCTGATCCGCTTAGGTTTTGCCGCACTTGTGTATTATGCGATAAGAATTGTGATGAAGTTCTTGGTATATATATTCTGCCTGGAGACTGAAGTCGAGTTTGTTTATATACGACATGATTCTTGAATTCTGTATCTCTACCATGAGTTTACACTAGTTTACAGTGACCGTACTCGCTAGCGACGGCGTAAATGATTTGTATGGAGAATTGTACTTCCGTAAGTGACCGCTAGAGGCGCTGTACAATTCTCCATACAAATAATTTACGCCGTCGCTAGCGAGTACGGTCACGTAAACTAGTGTAAACTCATGGTAGAGGTATTATTTCTACGTGTAAGAGACGGAAAAATAAGTTGGCTTGAAGCGATAATGATCCTCCACATAATGGATGTGTAATGAGTGACTTTTCAGTGATCGCAAAAAGATAACTGATCCTATGAAGGTTGTTTTTTTTCCTTTTTGGGGGGTTCAAATCCCAAAAACAACGTAATATTTTGTAATTGTCCTTTTAAAAAGGACAAGAAACAGAAATTAAACAATTTTGCAAACCAAGTGTCCATTCCCGCTTTTTCTACTTTTTAAAATTATAACCTTATTTCTCGGTTTAATAATAATTTATTGCGATAATTTGTTCGCTAGTTAACGTATTCTAAGATAGTTTCATTTCAAATTCATGTACGTGAAATCGTAGCTCATGCACGATCGACACTTAAAATACTGATGTATAGCTAATATTGTAACTTGCGTTAATAGAATTTGCCATATGAATATTGGGACCTTATTATTAAGAGGAAGTTACAGCAAACTTGACGAAGCTTAGGCGAGATGTTTAAGTTAGTTTAACAGTGAGATTTTTATAATAATTTCTTTTGGATGTTTGAATAGTCCGCGTCAGATGTTATGGATTGAAAAAACTGTTTGTAAAAATATTTGTTCCAAAACACGTGACGTGGACTTTTAAGAGAATTATGCTTTTTGAAATATTAACATGCTGATGTTATTGGACTTTTAAAATGTACTTTATATTATTATCAATTGTTTTACTTCATACTCTAAGCTGTACCTCCTAGCTTTTCCTTATTACCAGAAACTATCGAGTAACAGAGTGGAACCATTTTTTTAAACAACCAACCAAGCAGATATTATCGATATCGATATTTGATAGTAAATGTTAGTTGAATTGGCAGGGCATTGAACACACTAACACACTACAAAACTTACACTTGTTCGTTTGTTTATAACACTTGTTTTTCATTTTCACTTCACGCATTCGATGCCGGCTGTCAGTCTCCAGACTTCTTTAAGTGCTACAAACGCAATGTGCGTTCAAATGACTGCCAAACTATGGCAGCGGCACTAGGCGAATCACGAAAACGGTGTAGACGCAAAATGACAATATGTATTGGAAAAAATAACGCAGAAGGACCTAAACGCGTAATGACCAATCTTATTAGGTTTAGGATATGTTAGTTTTGCATGGGCCCGAAGGGCCAAAAGCACGCAGAAGTAGGAGCTCCGCGTGAGCGGAGCTCCGTCGACACTGTTTTGTGTCGATTGGAAATGGGAATATAATGTATTACTGTACAGTCAGCGTCAAATAGTTCGTGACACCCAAAGTGGCCAAATAGTTAGCAACACGGCCTTATTCCAACTGTAATAAAGACGTGTTGCTAACTATTTGACCACTTTGGGTGTCACGAACTATTTGACGCTGACTACATAAATAAACTGTGCATTTGTCATGATATACATTTTACACCGCGGTCATTTTTCATATGTGTCAATTTACGTATGTGGCATTTCGCGTATGTGTCTATTTATGTAGATATGTCAATATGCGTATAGAGGACGAAAACGCATATATGCATTCCTGGCAGAGAATGCGTTAACTGTACACTAATTTGTTTAGAATGTAAATAAATAAATAAATAAATAAAAATAAATAAATAAAGGCATCCAAAACAAAAACAAAAGTCAATGCTCATGATATATTATGGTTTCACAACAGTAAAAAAAATGCAAAGCGGGCCGCTATACAGCGCGGCCTAACTTGTGGGAAACTACTCTTCTGCTTCGGTGACGGGGACGAAGGACAGGACGACAGACGCGGCCGCCGGCACAGTCACGTCGCCGCTGTCCACGCTCAAGTTGCTCGTGTAACTGGAAAACATATTAAAGAGTTAAGCCTCGTTTCGACTTTGCGAGAAATAGCGTAGGAGTTCTGGTCTTTTGGCGACAATGATCGACCATTTTACTCCTACGCACAAAAATTTGCTTTGGGCTTAAAACCACTAAATTTCATAATACCTTATTCACTTACCCCTAATTTTCAAATTACCCCATGGTAATGGAGCCCATGCTCATAATACCTAATATTTAAAATTTTAAGAATAAGACAATTTTAAATTTTAGGTATTATGAGGAAATTTTAGGTATTATGAGCCCATGGTAATTAGTGAATAAGGTATTATGAAATTTAGTAGTTTTTAGCCCAAAGCAAAAATTTTAATGTCGACCGCACAAGGGCGCTGCAATCCCGACAGTATCGCTCGTTCCCTAAATATCAGAATTACAAAATACTAGATTGCTGGTTTACCTTATTTCTAAAATACCAAAATTCCCAGGATACCAGACTTTCTGTCACCGTAATTTTCTCTATATCGGATTGCCGAAACAGCTTGTTTTCAATACACCATATTCCATTGAAAACCGAATTTCCATAAAACCAGATAGTGAAATCACCAGGCTCGTAAAACACGATCCCCTGGCATCCCCACGACAACCACGACCTGCCTGACGAGCCTGGTGATTTCACTGTCTGGTATTATGGGCATTCGGTTTGGAATGGAACATGGTGTATTGAAAACCATCTGTATCCGATATAAGGAAAAACGTGGTGACAGGAAAGTCTGGTATTCTGGGAATTTGGTATTTTAGAAATAGGGTAAGGCAGCAATCTAGTATTTTGCAATTGTGATATTTAGGGAACGAGCGACAGTATCAGTGTGAATTGCAACTAATTTTGATAGCGAGACGCCCCTGCCCGCTCGTTCCCTAAATATCAGAATTGCACAATACTAGATTGCCGACTTACTCTATGTCCTATCTATACATATATAGGACTTATTGTAATGTGACATCATACTCTCTAACAAGTGACAAGAATTGAACATTGAACACAATTTAACATGAACTGCATAAGAACAGCCCGCAACAAAATGTTATACGCACGGCCAGTGTTAGGTAAATACCAAATTCACGATTCTAAGGTTCGGCCATACCGCTGCTTAAAATACGGAAACGTTACGGAATCGCAGTGACGCGCCGTAAATGTCAGAATTTACCGCATGCTCTCCATAGTAAAGTTGTGACGTTTACGGTGCGTCGCTGCGATTCCGTAACGTCACCGTTTTTTAAGCGGCGGTTTGGTCGCACCTTTATACGTGATCCCTATTAATTCAGAGTGCGTTAGAAAATATGGCATCAGGGCCCAATTTCATAACAAAGTACAACTTATATTAGAAGCGGAACTCCCTTTCTAGTTAATATAACTGAAGCGAGAGTTCCGCTTGTAATATTACTTGTACTTTGTTATGCAATTGGGCCCTGGTCATACTTTGAACGCACCCTGCAATACCATAGTGTTCGGTGAATGTACTCACTTGGTAAGCAGCTTGACGGCAGGCGAGACGCGATGCACTGTGATCTTCGCTGGCACAGACGGCAGCTTTGACAGGTTGGCGCGTAGAGGGGAAGAGCTGGGGTTCCACACCGCCACGTAGCCAGTATGGCCGGCCTTCCATCTGTACACAAAATATAGTCACAAAACAATATACCAACCCTGTGCTACGTAATCATCGAATAATTATACTTCGCCTAACCGTCATACTTATCATCCTCACCATCTTGATGGTGGGCAGTCAGCACCGTCCGCTATAAGCGAAACTTTTTCCCACGCACGACGAAGTTATGGAGCGAAACAGCTTGGATATCTTTATAAAACGAGTCGATTTATCTCTCAAAGGGCCGGCGACGCACCTGTGACACCCTTAGTCTTGCGGGTGTTCATGGGCGGCGGTGATTGCTTCCCATCAGGTGAGCCTCATGCTCGTTTTCCTCCTTTCATATAAAAACACTGCTATATGCGATTATGTGTATTTGTAATGCCGCTACAACAAACAAAAATAAAACTTATGAAGCCGCTATAACAACAAATACTAAGGATAAAAATAAAGTTACAAATTAAATCTCGTCATACAAGAGACGTGTTATTCAGCGTTTTTACGTCAATATTTCGAAGTTTTTCGCTGAACTATTTTTAAAATAATGTACGGAATCGGAGGGTACGGAACCCTTCATGTACGAGTCCGACTCACACTTGACCGGTTTTTGTTGTATACAAATCAAGATTATACAGCATTAAAAACCGAAACACCGTATCACGGAATCTGATAATCGCCATATAAGGAGCGTCCCCACTCAAAGCATTCGCGTGTAATGGGCATTCGGCTTCGATTATTCGAGTGGTGTGGACGTTGCGCCGAGCGTACGAAGCTTACACACCGGCGCTAGCGATTGCTCGTTTACAAAATGCTCTAGTAAGAATGCTCTCAGTGAGGAATGCGCTTGATTTAGGGCATCCCCATTTCAAAGGAATTTATATTATTCTAAATTAGAACAGTGTTGAATTTGTTTTGTTTCGTTCGATTTGAAAATAAAACAAATTAGAATCTTTTCCCTATTTACAGTTGATTCATATTTCATTGGCATTTTTGCTTGTATGGTGGGACAACGCTATTGGCTACGTGCACGACGGTGGCGCCGCGTAGCGTTGACAACATTTCCTCCCCATTTACTTCCAATTTTTGCCATGTTGTGCGCTGCGATCGTTTTCTGTACCCCCACCACCCGCTTCGCACATAGCCAATAGAGGCCGCCTCTAACGAAGAATAATAGTGACAACAATAACCTGGCGACGGCGAGCGCAGCGCAGGACTCGTCCAGCGCGGGGACGGCCTCCACGACCCATTTGCCGTGCTCGATGCTCGCGTCTGACCGCAGCGCCACCAGACGCGATAACGACTCCGTCTGCAACAACACAAACAGTGTCAAATCATTCCGTCAGGAATCGCTACAAATTCTGAAAAGTTTCTGGAAATTGGCTCCAAATATAAATGCAGGGAACCGTCAAATAACTACCAAGTCAAAGTATCTTTATTGAATTTAAAACCAGTTGTCTGTAAAGTCGGTTTACGGACGATAGTTTAACGTGACAAGGTCATAACAAAACATTCAAAAAACAAAAATGAAACCAGGCGGTCACCCATCCAAGTACTGACCGCGCCCGACGTTGCTTAACCTCGGCGATCGGACGAGAACCGGTGTTGTGTCAAATATCTTGAAAACGGTGCATCCTACGGCAAAATCTATGAAATTTTCATCCCCCTTTGAAACCCCCGCACCCCCTCCCCCGCACCCTCCTCAACCCCCTCCCCCGCACCCCCCTCAATCCTCCCAACCCTACCATTAATTTTGACTTTGATTTGAATAGTGAAAAAATTAATATATTTTTTTTATATTTTATAATAAGCAATTTTAGCTTTAGTTAATTCTATTAAGTAACACTGAAAGATAAATGAAACAATTATCTGTCTTTTCCCAACTGATTCATTTACTGTTTAATTTGCAAACTGTTTATTTTTTTCTGAAACTGTAAACTATTCAGGATTGCTATAAAACTAACCTAACCTATATGGTTCTACAGGATAGTCCTGAAATATATCTTGAATAGTTAACAGTTTCAGAAAAAATAAACAGCTGGCAAATGAATCGGTCGGGAAATAGTTTTCTGAGAAAAGGCGGGATACCAAATAAAACATTAAGCTCGCGGGTTTCAAATATGTTTATACTTTGGGTCGCCAGCTAAAAAGGTTATGAACCGTTGGTTAGTAACGGAGCAAGTCAGGGTCTCACCTCGACGGTGTCGTTAGCTTCAACAAGCTGGGTCCAGTCGAGTACAGGCGCGGCTGGTAATAGCAGCGCGAACGCGGCCAACTCGTCGCCGCCGCGAGCGGTGGTCAGCTGGAATAAGACAAGGCTGTCAACGTGGATACATAACATACATGGAATACAGGGTGGCACATTTAGATCGGTCGGTATGAGTAAGTCTGAAACTATAATACATACAAAGATCTATTCTTAGAACGTCAATGTATTTTATTCAGTTATGTAATGTGTGTAAAATAAGCATGTGGGTTACTTAACGCTTTGACATCCGCAACACCACGAGTCAAAGTAAAAGACGTAGTTAGAGGGTAAAACAGACAATAAAATGACTACCACACGAAGTAATTTCAAATAAAAAAAGAGAATATGTTCTCTTTTTTAAAATATGATTCCAAGAAAAATATACAGGGTTATTGGTAAGTCGACCTATTCCCGTCAAGGGGTTATGGGGGAGGTTCCATAATGCCCAGTGCAAAATGAACCATTTCTGAGATAATTTAAATTTAAGTTTTTAGCAAAAAGACAGATACGCATCTTCAAGAATTTATTTAAAAAAAAAAAGTTGGCAATTTAAGTCAGTTTTTTTTATTTGCCTATGTACAAGATAAAATTGTTGTTCTTATGCAATATTAAAAGTACAATTTTCTGCACACGTTTAAGAATACGATACCAAAAAGTAAAAAAAAATATCATACGGAGCTCCGTCGACACGGTTTCTGTGTCAATCCAAATTAAGAAAATACGCTACTATGAAAATAAGCTTCAGTAAGAAACCAGTGTGAGAAAAAAAGCATCTCTGAAAAAATGCGAAAAAAAATTTGCTACTACGAAATAACGATTCTAGCAAATTGATCTAGCAAATCCATATTGCTTGCATCGGCCGCCTATCAGGTATAATATCGAATGGATTGAATGAGCGAATGAAAGTATCTATACTCTGTCTATTTAACAGAGTTAGTACTAGAAAACAGAGAATGCACGTAATTGGTCAGCGATAAGGACGATGCACCGGCACAAGATAGGTGTACATGCCTGTCAAAATTTAGTCAAAATCTGTCTCTCGTACGGTGCGGACGCTTTCAAGTGCTTATCTTTGGTTACTAGTTTTTACCTGGCTCGTTTATTGATTAATAGATGAATTAACATGACATGACAATGTCATGTTATCAATAACTTAATTATTTGAGGTGCCTCTAACTACAAACAAAAATCACGAGAAACATTACGAATATTCCAAAAAACGGCATGTAAGCCGAGCCCGCCATCGACGTGCGATTGTTGACGCCCACTGACAGTTTCTTGTCCCTTTCATTTGCATACAAAAGTGCAACAGAGAGAACGCTTTGCTAACCCTGTTAAATAGGCAGGGTGTGTTACCTATTTGAATCTTCACACAAATATTGAAATGACATGCGTCAGTCAGTCATTTTCTTACAAAAGTGTCAAAATGATAATACTTTCGTTCAATCCATTCGTGCCAGCTCTTGTGAATCGAAATCGAGCTTTACCTGTAGTGCGGGCCAGCGCGGGAGGCGCGCGTTGAGTTTAGCGGCGACGACGGCTGGCGCGTCCGCCGCGAGCGGCGCGGCGCCGGGCGGCCGCAGCCCCGACAGGTTGCGGTCCAGCAGGAACAGCTCCGTCAAATTGCCAGTCTCCCGAAGCGTGAACACGGACTCGCCTGGAACGAACATTATAATATACTAATATTATAAAGCTGAAGAGTTTGTTTGTTTGCTTGAACGCGCTAATATAATAAATAATAATAATAAATAAATATTAGGGGACAATCTTACACAAATCGATCTAGTCCCAAACTAAGCAAAGCTTGTACTATGGGTACTAGACGACGATAAACATACTTATATATAGATAAATAAATACTTAAATACATAGAAAACATCCATAACTCAGGAACAAACATTCGTGCTCATCACACAAATAAATGCCCTTACCGGGATTCGAACCCAGGACCTCTTGCTTCGTAGGCAGGGTCACTACCAACTAGGCTAAGGCGGTCGTTAAATCGTCGTTAATCTCAGGAACTACTGCTCCGTTTAGAAAAATTCTTTCAGTGTTAGATAGCCCATTTATCGAGGAAGGCTATAGGCTATATATCATCACGCTAACACCAATAGGAGCGGAGCACCAATGAAGAATGTTTCAATATCGGGGGTTTTTGAAGTAAAACTTCTGTAGGCACGCTTGACTTGAGTTGCGGGGGTGCGGGGGGTGCTGGGGGCGTTGAGGGTTGCGGGAGCCATAATTGATGAAAAGCAAATTGGATAAAAAAATAAGCTGCCCAAATTACTAATTCCACGCGAACGGAGCCGCGGGCAAAAGCTAGTTAAAAATATATCACGGGACAATTCACACCAATTGACCTAGTCCCAAAGTAAGCTTAGCAAAGCTTGTGTTATGGGTACTAAGCAACGGATAAACATACTTATATAGATAAATAAATACTTAAATACATAGAAAACATCCATAACTCAGGAACAAATATTCGTGCTCATCACACAAATAAATGCCCTTACCGGGATTTGAACCCAGGACCTCTTGCTTCGTAGGCAGGGTCACTACCAACTAGGCTAAAGCGGTCGTTATCATAATATTTCATACTAAATACAAACTGAAACATGGATGCACAGAAAAAACCCCAGAAAAAAGACCAGCGCTGAGAATCGAACCCAGATCCTCAGCATTCCGGGCCGCGTGCTATTGCTACACCACCACTGGTCAGGAGTTTAGACACAAATTTTTCCCATACATCGCACATCTGTCTGTTAAATAATCACATTCTGCAGTGATACAGCGCCATCTATGTTATACCCTCATTCGAGAGACTTCAACACTCCTTCGGAACTATCCGCTCACTCGGACAAGAGAAGTCGCTACTAAGCCAACTTAACAAGTTTAATTTGAAGCATCTTTTTGTATTTTTATTTTTCAACTTAATTTTTTTATTACTTTTACGGTCATCCCGTGAAATCCATTTATATTTCATACTAAATACAAACTGAAACATGGATGTACAGAAAAATCCCCAGAAAAAAGACCAGCGCTGGGAATCACGGATCATGGATTTCACGGGATGACCGTAAAAGTAATAAAAAAATTAAGTTGAAAAATAAAAATACAAAAAGATACTTCATATCAAACTTCTTAATTATTATCATTTCAGCTGTAGGTAGGGTGACCAGACGTCCTGTATTTTAAGAGAGAGAGACTTTTTCACTGTCCCGTAATTTGGCGAAACCAATACGGGACCTCGCGACATCGCACGTAAAACTGATGGCCGATGGGGCAATAAGGTTCTTAGTGTGGCGTCCACGGGCCGGAAAATACAAGATCAAGATGGAGTTAAAGTTGCAGGAACGCGTTGGATGCGGACAGCACGGGACCGATCTGTTTGGCGAGCCTTGGATGAGGCCTATGTTCAGCAGTGGACGTATTTCGGCTGAAATGATGATGATGAATACGGGACCCGTAATTTTATGATTCAATGGCATTCGAACAATATTTGTTTTCTCTGAAATTACTATTACACACATTTTTAGGGTTCCGTAGTCAACTAGGAACCCTTATAGTTTCGGCATGTCTGTCCGTCTGTCTGTCTGTCCGCGGCTAAGCTCAGAGACTGTTAGTACTAGAAAGCTGTAATTTGGCATGAATATATATATCAGTCACGCCGACAAAGTGGTAAAATAAAAAATAAAAAATAATTTTTTTTTAGTGTACCTCCCATAGACGTAAAGGGGGGTGATTTTTTTTTTCTCGACTAACCCTATAGTGTGGGGTATTTTTGGATAGGTCTTTTAAAACCATTGCGAGGTTGCTAACATGATTTTTCTATTCAGGGATCTGTTTGCGAAATATTCAACTTTAAAGTGACAATTTTCATTAAAATCGACCGTCCCCCCCCCCCTCTAAAATCTAAACTGATGGGTGGAAAAATTTGAAAAAATTCAGAATAGTAGTAAATATCAAATTTACTAGGAAAATTATAGCGGCTAAGATTGCTTGGAAATTATTTGTAGTTTAAGAGTAAATAGTAGCCTAAGGTATAAAACATACCTAAACTTGGATGATTCCGTACACATACGAAATCCTTAGAAAAATATTACTTGACTTTTTCGTAATGGCTACGGAACCCTACCTTGGGCGTGTCCGACACGCTCTTGGCCGGTTTTTTAAATATTTAATATTGTTTTGTAAAGTTTTTCATTAAAAATCTAGCAATTCTATTATTTATTCATTCATTGGCAACGTCATTTAATGCAGATGATTGTTGCAACGTCTGCGGTGACTGAAGAGTCCTATACCAGAGCAACACCTTCTGCCACAGCTATCAAAAATATGACGAGAGTCCAGGCGAGGTGGTCTGGCAGCGCAGTCTTTTCTGCCTAAGCCTCTTTAACCTACGCCTACCCTCTTAACCCTATGCTGCAACAGAGAACTCGTAGTTCGAGAGCGCGCTGTCCACGCGACCAGGTCTGTCAACATACCTGCGCCGGGCGAGGCAGAGTTATCCTCCACGACCTGCGACCAGTGAGCCAGCAGCCCGTCTAGTCCGGGTGCGTCTGCGGAGTGCTGATGTCGCCAGAACTCGTAGTCCGAGAGCGCGGCGCCGCGGCCGCGCGCCTCCGTCGCCGGCGCCGGTTGCTCTGGCAACAGGGAGCTGTTCACGAGGATCAGACGGGCGAAATCCAACCTGGAACAAAGGTAACGCTTGTAGATCATCCTATTTACTTATAAATGTGAAAGTTTGTGTTTGTGAGTTTGTTACTCTTTCACGCTAACCCAACTGAAGAAGAAGAATCATTTTCAAGTAAGAAAAGTTCATTCTGAACTGGGTTTTGTTACTAAAAAAAAATTATTGCCCACAATTTATGAAATAAACTAGCAAGTATTATACCAATTTCGAATCCTCATTAAATGCGCCAATTTTTAAAGTTACTTGCCAAAATTGGGCAAAAATTACATTCTCTTCATTTCTGAAGCAGTTGGCTCTTAATTTTAAAAAACGATTCACACAAGCATTCACATAGCATCCTGAGCGTGCTGGCGCGGCGCTGGGACTCGCCTCTGCTAGTTCTAGTTGTACCTCATTTTATTTCTATTTTTCATGATAATTTTAATTTTAATTTTAATTTTAATTTTAATTTTAATTTTAATTTTAATTTTAATTTTAATTGTAATTGTATATTAACACTAACACTAACCCTAGATTTTTAAGAAACTTTTAATTTACACTATGGATTTGTAATGATCCGAAATAAAATATTAGAATTTGAATTCGAATTTGAATTTGAATTATGCAGGATGAAATAACAAAAATACAAAAGTTAAGATTTGTAGCAACAGGGGCGAAAAGACTAACTTTAGGCCAATTTTTTTTTAAATGTCTATAATTTTTTTAATATAAGTTAGATAAGTTGGCTTATCATCTGATTTCGGCTTGACGACGTCGACTTCTGGGACACCCTGTATAAGTCAAAAAACAGGTTATAGTGCGCGAACACGCCTTGTTTCCACTTGGCATCCTCGGGTTCAGAATAGATGGGCGGCTTAATGTTTGCACGTACCTTACACCGTCAGCGCCGGCCTTCATCCAAGTCTTGAGCACGTTGTCGAACTGTTTGACGACGGCAGGGTTGCTGAAGTTGAGGTCCGCGGTCCCTTCTTTAACCTGGTGCAAGTAGAACTGCTTACGGGCTTCGCTGTAGCTCCAAGCGGGGCCATTCCTGAACGATACCTGGAGACAAATAAGTATATTATCTATACATGTATATAAGCCCTGAATTGAATTGAAGCCCTGGTGGCCTAGTGGTTTGACCTATGGCCTCACGAGCAGACGTCGTGGGTTCGAGCCCGGGCTCGCACCTCTGAGTTTTTCGGAAATTATGTGCGAAATCACATTTGAAATTTACCATGAACTTTCATCATCATTTTCATGATATAAAAGAGATAATGCTCAAGGTAACATTTTATGAAAACTACAAACAAACAGTACTGATTCCAGTATCAAAGATCTTGCGACTAATAGTTAGATGGTCATGATGGCTAACAGAACGGTCAAAACGCTTGAATATTCAGACAAAAACAATGCAACGATATTAGGCTTGCATGTTACCCTACATGGGTAACATGTACGATCTTATTTTAATGTACCCTACCATCTGAATATTACTGTACTACATGCATGCAATTAATAGACAAACAAACATTACTATTTTCTTGAAACCCCGCGTGCGCCCACGGCATATCCACACTAAAATAATGTTTGAAGACATTCACCTCCTGTTGCAACCGAACCACCGATCATTCACGACTAAGAACTTACCCAGTCATTTGGTGGATTCGGAGCGTTGGCTGCGTCGTAGCCTTTAGGGTTCTCCCAGATGAAGTAGTCTTCATATTCCGCGCTACGGTTCTCGCTCAGCTTGAACCACTCGTGCGTGATGTCCACGTAGTTAGCCCACAGGTCCAGGATCACCCTAAGGAAGCCAGGGTTAGGCGGGCTTGTGTGGTCTAGAGTGTTACCAGCATGAGGGCATTTTTTTAAACTGATGATAATGTTGCAATAATGCACGACCTGATAATTCAAGTCCTTGTGGCATTAACATAAGGGTTTAAATTATACCTTTGAACTCCGAGCTAAGAAATGTCAAAATGCCCGCATGTTGGTAACACACTGTATGACTCCAGGTTAAGTAGTGTCAACATTTACAAGTTAAGTATGAAGTATCTTTTTCTATTTATTTTTTTATTTTCTTCAACTTCATTTTTTTTTATTACTTTTACGGTCATCCCGTGAAACCATATATTTCAAACTAAATACAAACTGAAATATAGATGCACAGAAAAACCCCAGAAAAAAGACCAATGCTGGGAATCGAACCCAGGTCCTCAGCGTTCCGTGCTGCGTGCTTACCCCTACACCATCACTGGTCTTTTTCTGGTCTGGTTTGGACCAGTGATGGTGTAGGGGTAAGCACGCAGCACGGAACGCTGAGGACCTGGGTTCGATTCCCAGCATTGGTCTTTTTTCTGGGGTTTTTTCTGTGCATCTATATTTCAGTTTGTATTTAGTTTGAAATAGTGTCAACATGTACAAAAAATTCAATCCTATTGCAGTTTTAACGATTCAAATTCCTTTTTCTTTGCTTTTTTGATAAAGCTCGAAAACACGCATTTTGGCAGAGATAAAGCCTTAAATCAACGAATTTCCGAGATCTCAGAAATAAATACACGAAAATTGCTCTTTTATAATGTTTGTATTGTCGGCTAAGGTCAAATCTTGCAGATCAAATTTCGCCTATTTCTAGTGATCAGAACTTTAAAGGTACTAGTATGAATATATAATTTGGATAACTCACTTGAGACCTTTATCCTTAATCGGAGCAACCATCTTCTTAAAGCGCTCGACACATTCGCTTGCTGTCAAGACGAAGTATGGGTCGTCGCCGCACGCGACGGCCATGAACACACCCGCCGCGTGAGAGCTTTGCGGTATTTCTAAGTCTTCGTCGGTCATGCCGCCCAACTCCACCAGGGGACCTTTCTCGAACCTGTTTAACATACGATAAAATGTTAAACTTCCTCCCGTGGAGCGTCCCGCTCTAAATCCTACCCACTGTTGTGTGCACACCCGTGCGCACAGGACGCTCGACGGGTTAATTAAACTATACTTCGTCTTTTTTTGGCATTAGAAAGGAAGTAAGCAATCTTGACGTGTGTTTTTATTGAAAAACACTTTTGAAAAATAATTCACAGCTAATATAATAATATGTGTAACAATTATAAAGTAAATAAGGTCATTTACACTATTTTGGTTTCATAAGTAATGGTTACTATTTTTTTAAAAGCGTTTTTCAATAAACAGACTCGTCAAGATTGTTTACCTTATTCCTGAGGCTGCGTATCCACCGGAGCTGAGCGAGGATGCGTTGCGAGGGATGTGTTTACCAATAGAAACACTTCATTTTTTTGTTACATACTTTCGGAAATGTAAAGTTTACACATAGATGAATAAACTAATAGAATGATCTTAATGAAGTATTCAACTCTACAATATAATTATTAGTGATTTGTGACTATACCGTAACTATAGGCACTAGCTTTCCACAATAGCTTTTTAGGGCTCCGTAGTCAACTAGGAACCCTTATAGTTTCGCCATGTCTGTCCGTCTGTCTGTCTGTCTGTCTGTCTGTCCGCGGCTAAGCTCAGAGACTGTTAGTACTAGAAAGCTGTAATTTGGCATCAATATATATATCAGTCACGCCGACAAAGTGATTGAATAAAAAAAAGTAAAAAAAAATTTTTTAGGGTACCTCCCATAGACGTAAAGTGGGGGTGATTTTTTTTCTCGGCTCACCCTATAGTGTGGGGTATCGTTGGATAGGTTTTTTAAAATCATTGTGGGGTTGCTAACATGATTTTTCTATTCAGTGATCTGTTTGCGAAATATTCAACTTTAAAGTGAAAATTTTCATTAAAATCGGCCGTCCCCCCCCCCCCCTCTAAAATCTAAACTGTTGGGTGGAAAAATTTGAAAAAATTCAGAAGGGTAGTAAATATATCAAATTTACTAGGAAAATTATAGCGGCTAAGATTGCTTGGAAATTATTTGTAGTTTAAGAGTAAATAGTAGCCTAAGGTATAAAACATACCTAAACTTGGATGATTCCGTACACATACGAAATCCTTAGAAAAATATTACTTGACTTTTTCGTAATGGCTACGGAACCCTACCTTGGGCGTGTCCGACACGCTCTTGGCCGGTTTTCCTTTATTATTATATTTCTAAAATGTACAAAGCCAATTTGGTTTAGAATATAATGATTACAAAGTTACTTTTTTTTTTAGGAAATACAAGTTTGTTTTATTCACATTGCCACACAACGGCCGGACATTTACTTTTGATACTGATCACAAAAGTGTGGAATTATTGAACGCTAACTCGAGGAAAAGTACTCTAAACGCCGAGGATAGGAAAATTTACTAAAACGAGAAATTCCGTTATTTAAAACTGCATTCAAAAATTTTCCAAAATACGCTTGCCACTAGGAAAAAATAAGCATTCATTCAAACAATTTGTTCTTGGTAAGCCATAATTGACAACATTTCATTTTTTTAACACCTGAAAATTACTACAGGAATCGAAAGAGTTTCGCCTCCTGAACACGGAAAAATATTTATTATAATTTATTTCTCCATATTTAAAAAAATACAACATATTTAAAAAACATATGTGTACTTACCTGTACCTCCACAGAATAGATGTTTCCTTTACCATTTTCACTAGAAAAAAGAGCTGTCATAATTTTAAATTTGATAACAATCTTAATGTCAAATTTATGTCATCACTTTTTTTTAATAGAGACTAGACAAAAGTAATGGATCTATTCTATCGTTACGCTCTTTTAGAATAAGCACATCTTTAAAAAAATGTAATTAATTAATTAATAATCCTAGTGAAAATTTAAAACTATCAGCGTCTTTCTCTTTCCAAACAGTATACAGAGAACGAATCAAATTATAGTCTTAGAAATATGAAATGTTGTCAATTAGGAGGCGATTATAAATAAATAAATAAATAATAAAATAAATATAAGGGGACAATCTTACACAAATCGACCTAGTCCCAAACTAAGCAAAGCTTGTACTATGGGTACTAGACGACGATAAACATACTTATATAGATAAATAAATACTTAAATACATAGAAAACATCCATAACTCAGGAACAAATATTCGTGCTCATCACACAAATAAATGCCCTTACCGGGATTTGAACCCAGAACCTCTAGCTTCGTAGGCAGGGTCACTACCAACTAGGCTAAAGCGGTCATTAATAAGTCAATAATAAAAGTTAAATAATCAAATGTGATAACAAAAGAATGTCGGTGCACGGCGTCCTTTTTCCGTGTTCCAATTTTGCATTTAAATTACTTATGCTTCTCGCAATGAGGGTTTTCTGACAGGTGGAATATCGCTAGATGGCGTTAGTATCGTAAGGTCTATTTGACGTTACACCCCTACAACAAATGTCAAAGTTGTCAAACGGACCTGACGATACTAGCGCCAAATAGCCTCTCATAGAAAATCCTCATTCTGTTGCATCTAATAAAGACTGCACAACAAACACGTGTAAAGATAATTGCAATTTTCTTATCTAAATAGACCTTCGTAATTGTAATGAATATAAAGAAAGATAATTGTCAATTACTAACATAAGTAATCAGATGGACTCTTGGTTAGAAGTGCTTTTTCTTGACCCATTAAATTTACAAGTTTAGATTCAATGGTTTTCCTTTCATTTAATTTACCATGTCGATTGATGCAATAAATTCCTTATACCTTAGTCGGTTCAATTCCCGGCGTAGCAAGCGCATTTTCAAAAATAATCCTATTTTGAGCATTTACAGTACTTTCCCTAAAGATGGTGTTAAAAATTTCCATCCAGTATATTTATTTCGAGAAGACTGTTTATCTCGTCAGACAGGACATCAAAATACATTCTAAGGTCTAATCCATTGAACCAGAGATAATATTAATAGATGCTACTAAGAACAAACAAAAGTCAATTAACTAACTTACTAAAGACCACAACAAACCGAGAGCGCGGGGCGCCGACGGAGCGTGCCCAGCGCGGTCAATAACACTGAATCAAATACGGTGTGCCACGCTACCGGTGTGTCACCGTACATTTGATTCAGTGTTATAGAGCGCGCTGGGCACGCTCCATCGGCGCCCCGTGCTTAAACCAAGTGATACCAACTCGCTATACGCTTTACGCATCTAAACTTAAGTTATACTAAGCTACATGGAGCGTGAAATATTGTAGGCACTAACCCTTGGAAAACGAATAAACATTATATATATTCTTGATAATTGACTTTCATAGAGGAAAGATAATGCTTGATTAGCTGTATGAAGAAAAACAATTATGTACTTGTAGTAAAATAATTATTAACAAATGAGTTGATAAATATCAAACTCCAATTTGTCCGTAATAAAACTAATAAAGGAAATGGAGATATGATCCTTATTTGCATCACTTTAAGGATCATATCTCCATATAATATATTGCGGACATATTGGAGTTTGATATTTATCGACTCAAATACACACAGAGAATAGTTACCAAAGAAAGCAAAACAGAACAAATACAGAAAATAATTAGTATCTTATTTGTACAAAGCTTCACTTATCCTGCGTTCGTATGTTTGTTTCTTTGTGAATATAAATTTTGACGTACTTCCAGCTTCCAGCAGTTAGATTGACTTGAAATTTGTTAAATAAAAATATTTTTCTTTAACAATGACATAGAAGTTTGTAGTTTGTTAAAAATGTTATAGGATTTAGACGCACAATCTCCATCGCCATATTATCGTGCCGTAATCAACCAATTTGATTCGTAGGCCACTCTAGAACCTTATCATAGTAAATAATCTTATTTGTCTGTAACAATGCTTCTCAAATGATGTAAAATTTTATAATAACAAAGCGCTTTGGTGGTCTATGAACTAAATTGGTCGACTGTTTCACATCCTGGGCGGCAGTGACACGCACTTCGGCGCTTGGTAGTTGAACCTACCACTGGACCGAGGATATCGCGAAAGACAACAACCAGTTAATGCAAGGGACAACTGTTTCATTGTGGCTTTCTAAGGCGTCCATGAATTACGTGAGGCGATTTTGGCGAATTTCCGACCCCCTCTACCCCTCTGTTGAGATGCCACGATATTTGGCTCAACCCCTTTCCTAATCTCACGCGAGTTTTTTCATAGATTTTTAGTATACATATGTACCATCGCCCCAGACGCCAGATACCCATTTTCAAAACCAATTTGCTTGCAGCCGTTGATGTTTATTGCTATGGATTGTTATGGACAGATGTCTAGCCACTGCACGCAAACTGGGCCTTTAAGGTGGTTATCTGGCGCTTGGGGCGATAGTACGTTAATATAATCTATACTTGATTCCATTAGCCGACCCCCTCCCCTTAAACGCCTCACGTAATTTATACGCCCCCTAAGGGAAGGCGTTAAGGCCACCACCAATCACAAAAGATTAATAAATGCTACTAAGGACAAACAAATGACAATGAATTAACTTACTAAAGGCCACAAACCAAGAGCGCGTGGCGCCAAAAGAGCGTGCCCAGCGCGGTCAATAACACTGAATCATATACGCTGTGCCGCGCTGCCGGTGTGTGTCACCGTATATATGATTCAGTGTTATTGACCACGCTGGGCACGCTCCGTCGGCGCCCCGCGGTTTAGTTTCAGGTAGCCTTTAGATCAACAGTACGAGTGGTGCGTGGTCAAACCAGATAAGTCCAAATAATTCACTGTTAAAAAAAGAACACTGTGTAAAATATCTAAATTGAAAATTCCTACAAAAACATTCGATCAACTTATCGGGTTTGACCAGGCACCCCTCGGAAGTCTTCCGGCTGATGATGATGATGATTAATGATAGTACAAGTAGATCGCTACGTACCAGGTCCTGGGCGGCGGCGGCGCGCACTTGGGCGCCTGCACGATGATTACGATGGCTCCTGCCAGCATGCACAGCCACAGCGCCCAGAAAAGGATGAACATAGCCCAGCGCAGGCGCACCCAGAACGGGTCGTCTGCGTATTGCATCAGTTCCTCCTTCGTTAGACCGGAGAATTGCTGGGAAAACAAACCATAGTTAGCAAGTTTCGAAGTCAAGATTCTCAAACTAAGGAGGCGTCTATCTACGTGAGACTGAGTATATCCCAGGAGTTCCATATGGAACAGTCAGTAGTCAGTACATATGTAAATGTCAAATTAATGATCCCAATAGTTCCATATGGAACTACATACTAAGTTTTACACCTTCCTGACTTTGGCTTGAAACTGATTCGGCAAAACCATCAATTTTTTTTCTCCAAGAAACTGTATAAAGTGGCAAAAAAGTTAGATTACATAAAACACGTGTCTCTGTAAAAATATAAATAAATAAATAAAATAAATATTAGGGGACAATCTTGCACAAATCGACCTAGTCCCAAACTAAGCAAAGCTTGTATTATGGGTACTAGACGACGATAAACATACTTATATAGATAAATAAATACTTAAATACATAGAAAACATCCAGAACTCAGGAACAAATATTCGTGCTCATCACACAAATAAATGCCCTTACCGGGATTCGAACCCAGGACCTCTAGCTTCGTAGGCAGGGTCACTACCAACTAGCCTAAAGCGGTCGTTAAATACACATCGAAGCACGGATTCAAGAAAGTATTTGCAATTAAACTTACGTATAGGTACTTATAGTCTTTATCAAGGCGGTTGATAATCTACAAATACTTATACCATATCGTCCCAGTACCAGTCTGCAGAAGTGGACGTCAATTCGGCTCGCATAGTAGTCATTGGTGACCTAATATTCGTGTCTCTTCAAACGATTACTTTACGATATTAGTTTTTTTTATACAGCTGTTCATCAGAGGAGAATGCCAGATTCTAGTGTTTTGACGTTATTCGGTAAATAGATTCTCGAAAAACGATGATAGCGCGCATCGATATAATTTCCCTTGTATATCTCACAAGCGGCATCTGTCAACTTACGTCAATGTACTGACCAAAGACAAATGCATAGAGTTTATACTACAGAATAGCTATCAAACAACAGCTAACCGATAGTGTGCTCGTAGGGCCTATTCATACATGAACGATGTCGCTGTCGCGCTCTGCACAGCTACCGAATCGGAACGTGATATCGCTTATGTCTGAATAGGCCTTTAACCTCGATATTGGCGGAATTATCAACTTTAAAAATTTAATAATAT
Organism: Archips crataeganus; assembly: GCA_947859365.1. Taxonomy (NCBI): domain Eukaryota; kingdom Metazoa; phylum Arthropoda; class Insecta; order Lepidoptera; family Tortricidae; genus Archips; species Archips crataeganus. The sequence goes on along the minus strand of OX402063.1, from coordinate 4,256,184 downwards.
TGAAGTGCTACAGAAATTAGGTGCGCGTGTTGGACAACCTCTTCGTATGCCCAAGACCTGGAGTTCCCTTTTAGATCGGTTTGAGGAGAAGGGCAGTGCTAATGTCGGCATTTTGGGCATCGGTCGAAATTTTCCTGGCCATTTTATGGAATATCTTTGGCATATGGCTAATAAGTCACGTGATTATGATTGTTTGGCAATTTGAATTTTTCCGCTATCACGGTGATAGTATCACCGGAGGGAGCCTTAAATAAACGCCAGATCAAGGCTTTGTCTTTCGATTTCATACGCAAATTGACGCTTGAAACGTAAAAGGGAATCGTGTGCCGACCAACTAAATATTAATTGCTAAATAATTCTTAAAATGCTGATGTCTACTGTTACCACAGCTGGTTTACGAAGATATCAATCTAGCCGTGAAAATTATAAAATTTATTAATTTGCGCAAAAATTATTTTAGTATTATGTATGCAATTATGACGACGACAGTTTAAGAAAAGTAATGAGATATTGACGATGTCAGAAAGTAGGCGAGTTAGGAATAGTAGTAGCACAGGTAGTAGTAGTAGTCTGACTGCTCAGTGGCGGCACGTGAAAATTTTTGCAAGTAAAGCCGGAGCAAAAAAACCTAAAAACCCCATTTATCCTCTCCTTGTAACCGTTTATTTGTATCAGAGCTAAAATGAATTATTTTTTGACGTGATAACAATAAATCGATGAACGCCGGCTGCACGCACGAAAAAGGATGACGCAATGTCACGTACATGTCCCGTACATCCTGGCCTTCACGTGCTTCTGTTCTGTACGGGACATGTACGTACATGTCCCGTACAGAGCAGAAGCACGTGAAGGCCAGGATGTACAAGAGAGCAGCGCGCGCCAGGATGTACAATCTTAGTACTAGCACTCGGGTAATTTTTAATGGGGGGGGGGGGGGGTTGAGGGCGGTGCGGGGATTTAAAGGGGGATGAAAATTTCATTGATTTTGCCGTAGGATGCACCATTTTCAAGATATTTGACAAAACACCGGTTCTCGTCCGATCACCGCGGTTAAGCAACATCGGGCGCGGTCAGTACTTGGATGGGTGACCGCCTGGTTACATTTTTGTTTTTTGAATGTTTTGATAGACGTTGTCACGTTAAACTATCGTCCGTAAACCGACTTTACAGACAACCGGTTTTTGAGTCTCTTCTTGAAAAGATTGTCATCATCCATTTTTAGAACTAAATTCCAGAAAAAAAGTTAAGAACCATTGATCTGACCAATTAAGTTACATACCAGGCTTTCAGACCCATTAAAGGATTTAGTTTATCAAGATCACTTACCCTCTTGTTAGCGTCCAGCTCGATCTTCGCATCTCCGTTGCGATGGTCACCGACGACATACTTGGCATCTGCCATATCCACTCGCGTGACTATCTTGGCCTCGTCTTCTTTTTCTAGAAGCTTCTCTTCAGCCTCATCTACCTTCTCCTTGGATTTATGGAGACTGGCTTTTGATGAGCGGAATTCGCCTGCAAAAAAAATTTTGCTTTTGTTTTAAAATTAAATTAGGCTAGTAGTAATATAGCTAAATGGGAAATCATGATATATTTGAAGACTCAACGTTAATTTTTGAGTTAGATAAATGTTTGCTGTAAATTATTTTAACAAAGTTGGTAATTGAAAAAAAACTGGAGCAACCATTCTGTGCCCTAACCAGCACGCATTTTTTAAACTCTAAATTTGGTGGTAAAATTATTCACCGTGCCAATAAAGAATTTCCTTAGAATGTACGTAATTTAATTATACTTCGTTTTTTTAGCATTAGAAATAAGGTAAACAATCTTGATAAGTCTTTTTATCGAAAAACGCTTTTAAAAAATAGTAACTATTACTTATGAAACCAAGAGTGTATTTGACCATATTTCCTTTCAAATTAAGATTTAAAAGCGAAAAAGTTTCCGGGTGCGCCGGTGGGACTTGAACCCACGTCTCCCGGGTATGCGCCCCAACGGGTGTTCTGCCAACTGAACCACGTCGCATCCAACCGACCTCCCCGAAATTCTTAATCGCTTACATACGCCAACAGTGTCGGGGAGGTGGGTTGGATGCGACGTGGTTCAGTTGGTAGAACACCCGTTGGGGCGCATACCCGGGAGACGTGGGTTCAAGTCCCACCGGCGCACCCGGAAATTTTTTCGCTTTTAAATCTTAGGTTCGGTGAGCAGACGTAACTGCTAATAAAATAAATAATATTTTCCTTTCAAATTGTTCCATATTAGCTGTGATTTATTTTTCAAGTGTTATTCAATAAAAAGACACGTCAAGATCGCTTACCTTCTTTCTAATGTTAAAAAAACGAAGTGTTAAGTTGCTGAGATATCAGGAACAGACACAGAACAAAGATAAATTAAAACTAACTAAATACAAGATCAATACACCTGTGCAAGGATAATTATGAATGCAATTTAAATTTATCACGTTCAAAACCGCGTCACTAACGACCGTTTATAACCGCAGCGCATATTACAATGAAAAAATATTCTGTCTCGCAGATCGCGGAATGTTGATCATTACCGACTAACAAACATTAACGTTTCTCATACACGTCTGTACAGTCGGCATATATCATTTAAGAGGCCTTAGGCTCGGCCCTGCTGACAGTTAATTCTTAAACCTTGATCACACATACCGAGGAAATGACCGACAGTGCTCTTGTATGTGATTGAGCAACAAAAGCGGCGAGACAGTATTGTGTAGAGTTAGACCAAGAAACGATTTTGATAGCACACGCAGTGCAACGTATGTGTTATTTATATATATATTTTTTTTTATATAAGAGGTGGCAAACGAGCAGACGGGTCACCTGATGGAAAGCGATCACCGTCGCCCATGGACACCCGTAACACGGGGGGCATCACAGGTGCGTTGCCGACCCTTTTAGGAATTGGTAGGCTCGTTTTTTAAAGATCCCTAAGTTGTAACGCTCCGGGAATGCTGCCGCAGAAAGCTGATTCCAGATCTTTGTCGTACGAGGAAAGAAGTTTCGCTTAAAACGCACGGTACTAGAACGTCAATCATCAAGATGGTGAGGATGGAAAGACAAACGGTTCCTCGAAGTGCGGTAGTGGAATTTAGCCGCAGGCAGCAATTCGAACAGTTCGTCAGAACACTCCCCATGATAGATACGGTATAATATACAGAGAGACGCCACATCCCTCCGCAAAACCAAAGGATCGAGTAGGCCAGAGAGTGCCTGATTACCGACAAATCGAGCAGCTCTACGTTGGATGCGGTCAAATGGAAGAATTTGGTACTTGGGTGCCCCAGCCCAGAGATGAGAGCAGTACTCCATGTGCGGCCTAACCTGCGCCTTATAAAGTTGTAAGCGATGGGCTGGCGAGAAGTACCGTCCCGCTCTATTAAGCACCCCCAATTTTTTAGAAGCTAACTTAGCTTTGCCTTCCAAATGACCACGAAACTGAACATCACTCGAAATGTCGACACCCAGGATCCCAATAGACGATTTGGCATCAAGGGGAGTACCATCAAAACAAGGCGAAACAACAAAGGGATCCTTTTTAGTGGAGAACGCGCATACTTGAGTCTTTTGGGGATTAAACTGAACTAAGTTTAGTCTACCCCAATCTGCGACATGCTTCAGCATGATCTCAATTTGAGACTCAAGTATATTCCGGCTTTCAATGACGTGTTCCCTGGATAAATTAGCGCGACCGGTATAATACGTGTCCCAGTACTGTCATCTGCATAGCAATGAATATTGGTATCATGCAACATATCATTGATATGCAGAAGAAATAACGTGGGGGATAAAACGCAACCTTGCGGGACACCAGAGTTTACAGGCTTTAAGTCAGAACATGAGCCGTCGACTACAACTTTGATGCTCCGACCCGAAAGAAAACTTGCAACCCAAGAACACAACTTTCCAGGTATTCCGTACGCCGGAAGCTTAGACAACATATATATAATTATGTCATTTTCATAGAAGTTTGACGTGTAATATAACATTTGCGGTTACCTAATGATTCGCCGACCATTTTTAGGCAGATTATTGATTGGCAGACAACGTTTCGCCGAGTAACGGTACGCCGATGAATTTCTTTGTATGCAGATGTATTGTTTCGCAGACTAACGTTTGACGACCAGATGGCCTAGTGGTTAGAGAACCTGACTACGAAGCTTGAGGTCCCGGGTTCGATTCCCGTGTCGGGGCAGATATTTGTATGAAAAATACGAATGTTTGTTCTCGGGTCTTGGATGTTTATTATGTATTTAAGTATGTATCTATCTATATAAGTATGTTTATCCGTTGCTTAGTACCCATAACACAAGCTTTGCTAGGCTTACTTTGGGACTAGGTCAATTGGTGTGAATTGTCCCATGATATTATTATTATTATATATTGATATTAACGTTTAGTAACTCAACCTTTAGCAGATTATGTATCGACCGCGTAACAGGCGGATGAAACTAATTCATTAGAAATTAAAACAAAAGCCACTCTAGTCAGAACAATAAAATATAAAGTGCTAATTCATATTGGTGTTGTGGGGCGATTAAGTTAGGTTGTGGAGGCGAAAATGGTGGTAAACCGAGCTCATACACTCGTAAGTAGCTGATGTGCCGGTACCTACTAATCAAGGCCTCTTATGGCACCACACCCTGAGGAGACCAGGTACGTGGATTAGCACTTATTCGCACCCCTTTCATTTCTTTCGTATTAAATAATATAACTGTATCGAAAACCAAATTAGACGCCTTTTGGTCTGGAATTTTTGTTACTAGTTTAGCTCCAGTCCATTAACATTTTGTATCGCTTCAAAACAGTACCTATACAATATGTCTAGACATTAAAATTTTCAAGGATTATGTATTACTGCGGCCGCTTTAACAACATATACTAAAAATAAAATACATATTTACATAGTTAAAAATTAAAGTGTTCGTCAAATAAGACACTGTTTTTGTCAGGGTTTTTAACTCGATCTTTATACTTATACGACCAGATGGCCTAGCTAGTGGTTAGAGACCCTGACAATGAAGCTTCAGGTCCCGGGTTCGATTCCCGTGTCGGGGCAGATATTTGTATGAAAAATACGAATGTTTCTTGTCAGGTCTTGGGTGTTTAATATGTATTTAAGTATGTATCTATCTATATAAGTATGTTTATCCGTTGCCTAGTACCCATAACCTAAGCTTTGCCTAGTTTACTTTGGGATTAGGTCAATTGGTGTGAATTGTCCCGTGATATTTATTTATTTATTTTATACTTTTATAAAATTGTACGGAGGTACGGAACTCTTCATGTACGAGTCCGACTCGGACTTAGATATACACCGTGAAATTTTAGTGGTTGTTTTCCCGAAACGAGGTGATTTAGTTTCGATTGTACAATCGATTTATAATTACTATTTTGACTAGAGTCAAAAATCCAATTGTGAAAAACGAAAGTCGAAAATGACCGCAAACCAATAGTAACGCTTCGTTGGTACAAGTAGCGTACGATCGTACGATAGGTTAGGTACTAACGAAGCGTTACTATTGGTTTGCGGTCATTTTCGACTTTCGTTTTTCACAATTGTATTTTTGACTCTAGTCAAAATAGTAATTATAAATTGATTGTACAATCAATACTAAATCACCTCGTTTCGGGAAAACAACCACTAAAATTTCACGGTGTATTTGATAGACAACCAGAGCTACTTGTATTTTATTAAATGATCCACTAAATTAATTAAACGTTGAGCACATTATATATGTCACCAGCCCCATATACGTCCCACTGCAGGGCACAGGCCTCCTCTCAGAATGAAAGGGCTTGGGCCGTAGTTCCCACGCGGGCCCAGTACGGATTGGGAACTTCAGACACACCATTGAATTTTTTCGCAGGTGTATACAGGTTTCCTCACGATGTTTTCCTTAACCGTAAAACTCATGGTGAATTACAAATGTAATTTCGCACATAAATTCCAAAAAACAGAGGTGTGACCCGGCGGGATTTGAACCCACGATCTTCTGCTTGAGAGGCCATAGGTCTAACCTCTAGGCCACCACGGTTTTTTACTCAGAGTAGTTTATTTTAAAGAAGTACGAATGTTTTTTCTATAAATTATTTGCCATATCATATTATACTGACTGTACTTATAATCCAGTCGAGGTTTATTCCAAATGAAACTTGACCTTCCAGGAACCCAGCGGGATGGTCGCTGAACCGATGCGCGCCAATACAAAATTAGGGTTCCATGCAATTAATTGTTACCAATCGTAAAAATAATACCTTAAATTGTAGTATATCTGCAATTTTTTGTACTATACGACATAAATGCACTAATTATTGCTGACTGAGATTTACGTAAGGTAAGGGCCTCCTATAGTCCAGGATTTTTTAGCTTTTTTTTATGTTAGAGAGGCCAGACAAACGAACTAGTGGGTCACCTGATGTTAAATGATCACCACTGTCCATAGACACCCGCAGCACTTTACGCGATGCCAGTGCGTTGTCGGCCCTAAAAGGGAGAGGAAAAAGGAAAGGGAATAGAGGAGGGCGAGAGGTATTGGGCCCCGGCGCTCTCACTGAGCTCGAGATTAAATAGCGACCTAATAGGTTTTCCATTTAACAAAGTTGAATATTTTTTAACAGCTAGGTATGTAGGTAAGGTAACTAACTAGTTGTATGCGTAGCAAGTTAAAATCGGCTGAATCGATTATCATGGAATATGGAACACAATCATACTTTTGAGTTAGATACCTACTTAGACTACGACATTAAACAGTAGGAAACTGATAAAAAGGAACTAAGGAAAAATACATACGAAATACTTTTAATATTTCATCTCTTTTAAATCGTGCTTTAGGAACCGGAATAATATTGTACAGGTATTAAATAGCAAATTTTGTTTGCAAAGATCCTACCTAACCTCGTAAAACCCAGCATAGGTACTATATTTAGTACATACACCAGAGGAAATGTCTACTTTTCTTCATTGACAATAGTTTACAAAATTATGATACTCAAAATTTTAAGTGGGTTTTCCAAGCCTAAAACGTAGTCATTAATTCGGTCGGTACATTCTATTTGGCTCTACCTACCTGTATTTAACTGACACTATGTATAGAGTTAACACAGATATACGTACATATGTACCTAGGCACTTTAAAACTGAAACACTACGACCAGTCTGAACATTACCAGAATTCAATGACGTTTTTTACACTTTTGCAACCTCGAAATCATTTAACACATCTCGAAAGTTTCTTTTTTTTAAATCACTACCACAGCCGATTTCAATTCAAGTTTTATACCTGTTGTCCAGTGGTAGGTACCTTGCAGTGTATCGAAGCGACTACGTTAAGTTAAAACCTCCATCAGTCACAGTACGATTTTCACGGCACACAATAATGGGAAATCGTCTATAGTGCTCTTAATAGAACTGTCATGGTCCAGTGCATTAGATAATGGGGCTACAGTTAGGAGTATATTGTAAATTGATCTAATAAGATAGTCATGTGTCACATTCTGGGACGAAAACACGGAAAAACTCGTGCGTGCGTTTGTTATTGACAATAATGAGTGACAAAAAGATACAGGTGGGTTTAAATTAAGAATGATGTTCTTGGAAATGTATTTGATGGAATCAAAGAGGGTATTTCGCACGTATATTCCGAAAAAACAGGTACGAGTCGGGATTTGAGGCCACTAGGCCACCATGGCTAACCACATTACATTTGGAATTTACCATGAGCTTTACAGTGAAGGAAAACATCGTGAGGAAACCTGTATACACCTGCGAAGAAATTCAATGGCGTGTGCGATGTTCCCAGTCCGCAAGGCCATACCCTGTGGGACGTACATATACACCGTGAAATTTTAGTGGTTGTTTTCCCGAAATGAGGTGATTTAGTTTCGATTGTACAATCGATTTATAATTACTATTTTGACTAGAGTCCAAAATCCAATTGTGAAAAACGAAAGTCGAAAATGACCGCAAACCAATAGTTACGCTTCGTTGGTACAAGTAGCGTACGATCGTACGATAGGTTAGGTACCAACGAAGCGTTACTATTGGTTTGCGGTCATTTTCGACTTTCGTTTTTCACAATTGGATTTTTGACTCTAGTCAAAATAGTAATTATAAATCGATTGTACAATCGATACTAAATCACCTCGTTTCGAGAAAACAACCACTAAAATTTCACGGTGGGGTAGGCTGGGATGATGATGAAAGAGGGTATTGCAATGTTAGGCCTTTGCCTATTACTGCATATTGATATGCTGTAACCTGTACCGATAGTAGGGCCTATTACCAGATGCTGACTCCTAACCGTGAATAACTAAGGCCTATAAATTATATCAGCCAAAAGACATCACTGCTGGACAAAGGCCTCTTCCGAAGATGAACTATGATGATGAACAATGATCGGTTCTGCGCTGTCCGCGTCCAAGTGGTTCCCGTTTCTTTTTTTGGAATGCGCAAGGATTGAAAGGCGCGAAGTCCTGGCTGTTTTTTACTTTAGGGTAGGAAGGCTGACTTGTGTTCGGGAAAAATCCCTTCGGTCGGACGAACTGGGAATGGTGGGCCCAGACAGTCAGACTTGCACGGACTAAAAATCCGGTTACAAGTCCCCTTCTCTATTGACTGTTAATTAATAAGAAAAACATGTGCTTTTGATTTTGAGGAGGGGAGGGGTAGGGAGGGGACTTAATCTACCCGCAGTGTCCTGCCTCAGCCATTTGCTGGAAGGCCGGGAGAGGAGCATGCATTCTCCCGTTAGGCACTGTGGGGTGCTTCGGTCGGTTTTTTATGTTTTTTTTTACCCATTGGTTTCTTCCTTGACCGACCCTTGCCCGTTTATGTACCTACACTACTTAGAGCTATTGGTTGGGTTGGTGGGATTTCCTGTCATATGCATTTATCTATAACTACGGGCTTCCTTTCTATTGCCCTGTGATGGAAGGGTGGGTCGGAGATCAGCTTGCAACCTTTACAAGATCGTCGGTCCTTTTCGTTGGGGGAAATTCCCACGCCCCGTCTTTCGGTTCTCGCAATATATACCTATTGCAAGGTATGTGGACCAGTAAATAGCCGTGGTGGCCTAGTGGTTTTACCTATGGTCTCACAAGCAGAGGGTTGTGGGTTCGAGTCCGGGCTCTCACCTCTTTGTTTTTCGGAATTTATGTGAAATATCGTGAGGAAAACTGAGAAAAAATTCAATGGTGAATGTGTAGTGCCCAATCCGCACTGGGACCGCGTGGTGATGTGGACCAGTCTCCTAAAAAAAACTTACTAGGTAACTTTAGTTTTTTAAAATGATAAAATGTTTTGATTTTGGACAAATGAAACTATTATCAAAGATTAAATAAAACACAATAAACTAAAAATATATAATTTAATTCCATTTTTAATTCATTCTTAAAAGTCAAGTATTACATACATCCTAATGTAAACTCATTTTACAGCAATTCTCCAGAAGGGTTTTCTTAGATCTCGCTAAGGCTTTTGACACCGTGTCAATTGACATACTACTGCGAAAACTGGAGGTAGTGGGAGTGAGGGGAGTGGCTTTGGATTGGTTTCGCAGTTATTTGACCAACAGACGACAAATGGTCAAGATAGGGGAGTCAGTCAGTGGTCAACTGCAAGTGTTTTATGGTGTCCCGCAGGGTAGCATATTGGGGCCGTCACTCTTTACAATTTACATGAATGACCTTCTCCAGATTTCCCTACCATGCGCGGAAGTCATTTGTTATGCTGATGATACAGTAGTCTTGTTCAGTGGCAAGTCATGGGAGGAAACGTATCATATAGCCGAAATGGGGTTGTCTAGGGTGGCTATGTGGCTGGATAAAAATTTGCTAACTCTGAATGTTGAGAAAACAAGCTACATACCATTTTCTAAAACCAAGGTCTCTGCCCCTCCAGTTGATGCACGATTGTTATTGCATACTTGTGGAAGCTTTCATTCGTCTTGTTCATGTAGTGACTTAAGTAGATGCTCCTCTGTTAGGTACCTGGGCCTGCTTATTGATCAACATCTTACTTTTAAGGAACATATTAGTGTTCTTTCAAAAAGAGTAAGAAAATTGATTTTCGTGATGAAGCGGCTACGAGATTGCGTTCCGCCAAACGTGCTTCGCACCATATACCAAGCGCTGTGTCAGTCTGTTATACAATACTGTGTATCAGTCTGGGGTAGTGCGTGTAAGACCTATATGATTGCAGTCGAAAGGGCGCAACGTGCTGTCATCAAGGTTATGCTCAGAAAACCATATCGTTTCCCAACGGATGCTCTGTATAGAGAGGCTGGGTTACTTAGAGTGAGACAGCTTTTCATTCTTGGAGCGGTCGTCCGTACGCATAGTTCCTTTACTAAATCCTCATATCACAGGCAGATTCTGGCAAGACGTATGTATAGGTCACCCGTCCCACGTGTCAGATCGGCTCTCGCCAGACGGTCACCGTATTTCGTCCACCCTTTTGCATATAATGCTGTGTGCAGAAGGGTGGACTTAAAGAACCGTAGTATATCCGAGGTAAAAGCAGTTACTAAGAGGTGGTTGGTTGCATTGTCCTACTCCCAAACGGAGGACTTGCTTGGGATTTGTTCGTAGATTTCTTCGCTCATGTAACAGGCGCACACATATACACATACACTAACTGACACACACATATACACACACACACACATATACACACACACACACACACATACGCACGCACACACATACGCACGCACGCACACACACGCACAATTTGCATGCTCACTATACAATGTGAGGGTGGAAGTGACGAAGCAATTTTAATCTTATATACTGTTTTTAAAATTTCGTGTTTTTTTCTTTTATATTGTACTGACGTGATAAGTCTCGTTTAGTATAATTAGTTTGAATCTTGTTTAATTTTAAATGTTTAGTTTTATATTAAGTATGTATTAAGAATTTCGTTTATTGCGCATTGGTACAGTAAACATTGTTATTGTCAAGTCAATATATCAACTCCGGGTCCCAAGATACAGGCACAGCCTAGTTTGGGATCCACAGTATAATGAATGATTGTAATCTCCTGGTGCTATAATAAACATTATCATTATCATTATCATTATCATTATCATGTTTACAGTGTCTATCTATAGGTATCCTGTTGTTGGTCAAACCACACAAATGTTAACAATGATCTCTGTGGTTTAACACAATGCAAGCCAGATAAGTAAATGTCAATATGACCAATTTAAACAATTCAAATGCTATAGCAATTAGTGTTTTTTTTTTCTTTTTTATTGTAATCTTTATCCTAACATACAAAGTAAACTAGCCATGTTTGTGTGCAAACTATACAGGCTGTCCCAAAGCTCAATAATAACCAAGCCTCAGATTCAGTGATGTAATTATAGGGCGGCAGGGCTGGCAAAATGCCACAGGCCCCCGACCCTAGAGGGTTATTGAGTTTTAGGACTTTTATAAGTTAGTTGAAAACTTATGACCAAAATTGAGAAAAAAGGGTTAAAAAGTGTGGGTGAATGGCAAATGGCATGTATGTATCACAATGTTGTAATGTTATCCAAATTGAATCTTAAGCATGTGCACATAATGTTACTAATTTGGTTTCAGACAATTTTATGTACATCTAAGTCATGCCCTGGACCTTTTGAACGCGACACATCCTTGTTTGATGCAAACAAAATTGATTGTGGACACAGGTAGGTTAATTTTTGTATTACCGTATTGTTGTCTATAGCTGACACTGGCATTCAAAAAGTTAATAATAATAAAACTTGCTCCATTTATAGTGAAGAGTGAATATTTTTCTTGTTTTATTTTTAATTCAGAAAATGGTTGCACATTAACCTTTTGTGTGCTTAAGATAGGTATTTTTATTGCTGAAAAATTTAAGGGCACCTACTTCTATTTCTTTTTTCATGTGTAAAATTGGATTTGTATGAGATGGTAGACTAGAATATTGTTTTTTATTTCACTTCCAGCATACAAAAGGTTAATGATTATAAAATAACTGACAAATCTGAGTATAATAATACCTAATCACATGTTCATTTCATTGCATTCAAAATTAAAACTTAAGTCACAGAACACAATTAAAGTCTCTCTAAAAACTGCTCAAACAGTCTATTCCTCTCTTTTTGTATGTTGTTAGATTCTTGTACAATACTTATTAACCTATCCAACTTCTCTTCAACCATTCTTTGTCTGTCCACCATTTCTGATGTCACTTTTTGGAATTCTGCACGCCTCTTTCTAGTCAATCTTTTCTTCACTTCCTCAGACTGACCACTAGAACTTTCACCATTTTCTTGGATGTCAGCATCAAACTTAGATGATTTCATAGACAATAAAGCTTTAGCCACATTATCTGTTGATGTTCCTTGTATTTTCTTCCGTATAGCTGGCTGACATTCTCCATTATCACTGTATATTTCTTGAAAAATATCGAAATAAGGCCATTTGACAACAGTTACGCTATTGTAATTCTTTTTCTTAAGCAACCTATTGTAAGTTTGTTTTAAATTCCTGAATTTCTTATCGCAACAATAAGGGCTTTTCCCTACTGCATTAGATATGTCAATCCAGACACTCTTTTTCCTGATTTTGGGATTTCTAAACTTTTCCACATTTTGGAGGTACACATTCAATAAAATTTGGATGCTGTTATGTTCCCAGTGATCATCATTGTCATCTATCTCTGGGTCTACCTCTTGAGTAATCATACTGTAACACTAACTAAAAGTATCTATGTGTAATGTTGGTAAACACTAGGTTTCTCTGTCCAGTAGTCAGTCCTGAAGTTTGTACTATGTCAAGAGTCCAGGATGTGCCTATTTCGGCCACAATTGAACCAATTGGTTGTTAAGAAAATTGGAGGTCTGGCAGTTCGGCAAAATCCGTCATTCGGTGTTGTTGATGTCGCCAGTACACATGCATCTTTGTTTCTTGTTCTTCCTTCTAGGTTAGGTCACAATATACAGATCAATGGCTCTTCGAGTCGCCTTTTCATTGTTCTTAACTTACAAATTATGTCACTTAATGTTGAGATAGTTATTTCGATAGAAAAACAATACAATAGTTTATCATGACTTTGTATTACAGCGGTATTTAGGTAATTCTAGCGATGCATTGCATCAGTCAGCGAACTATCACAAAATGGCGCAGCGTGCGTTGAGCGTTCCGTTGTCGCCTCGACGGAAAAAAGCGCTTTATAATCCGACTAAATACGGAAGTCATGGCAATTAAGAATTTTCAATTTATTAACAATACTCGGGATTTTAATAAAAATAATTTAATCACCAATAGTTTTTAATTCTGAAACAAAATCTATCATAATAATTAAATGAAGAATTCATATTAGAATATATAGGGCGACGAGTAGAGTGACCTCCTCAACTTGTCAGTGTTGCACGCACTCAGCTCGCCGCTGTGAGTGCTGAGGCGCTACTACGAAATTCGAAAATCGAAGTTCGTATCGTATTATCCCTCTCACTCTCATGTCAAATCATATTAGCGTGAGCGGGACGGCACGAAACGAAGTTCGAATTATGCACTTCGTGGTAGGGCCTCTGACGTAATTTTTATCATCGAAGGGGCCTAGCGTGACAGTCAATAGACAACAAAAGAATACTAATAAACACTTAACGACCTATCCATGATTTTGTTTATGTTAATGAGCACTTAATTTATTACTAGGCCTTATTAGAGCTACAAGGCCGTGGAGATATTTAAATGCCAGTTTAATTTGATTTTATACATTTGAACTAAAACTACAATTAATAGGTTGTATTAGAAGTAAAGGCAAAAGTTAGAGTTAAAGAATAATTCAAATCTCAATATACCTGCATCAGATTCTGGTATAGGCTTGTAAGAAGCGACGTGCTCGTCCTCTTGCACTTGCCCCCCATCTATAGTGAGATGGTTCTTCCGCTCCGACATGATGAATTCGGTACTTGCAGAACCGGTTTCGCAATCCAGAGAAAGAAAGCTTTCTCTTTCACCTCAATAAGCACAAGTATAGGTACTTGAAACAATTAATTTTCTTTTGCCATGCACTTATCGACCATCTGCTCAACGAATGAACGGAACGAATGACGGACGATAACGACTGAGTGAGTGAGTGAAGTAAAAGCGAATCGACGAATGAACATAACTAACTGAACCATGGACTTAATACCTAACCAGGACTGAGTACTAACTTTTATTAGTCAATCAAAAGTGACCCATATTACCAAGCCATACAGTTTAATAATGGCAACTAGAGACAGCGGTCCGAGAGATTACATACAAACTAGAGAAACTAGTGGATTGTGTTCCACTCGCACCATTACCTTGATCACCCTAATTAGAACGAGATGCAATCCACTAGTTATTTTTTTTACGGCCTCACTTTTTTGTCGCAGTACTCAGTCCGGGTTAGGTATTAAGTCTATGAACTGAACTCAATGAAAGAAGTTTCGGCAGTGGGTACTTCGGCCACAGTATAACAGTATAATAATCTATTTTCGGCTGGCTCCAAATGTCTTCACTTCATATCAATTATTCCAACATTTTATTCCGATTTGAAATTGATTTCAGTTTTATCCATAGACTTAATACCTAACCCGGACTGAGTACTGCGACAAAAAAGTGATGCCGTAAAAAAAAATAACTAGTGGATTGCATCTCGTTCTAATTAGGGTGATCAAGTAATGGTGCGAGTGGGACACAATCCACTAGTTTCTCTAGTTTGTATGTAATCTCTCGGACCGCTGTCTCTAGTTGCCATTATTAAACTGTATGGCTTGGTAATATGGGTCACTTTTGATTGACTAATAAAAGTTAGTACTCAGTCCTGGTTAGGTATTAAGTCCATGGTTTTATCTCAATATTGTTTTGCTATAATCCATAATTATGTAACTACTCGTAGGCACGTATTGAAAACGTTATCTTGTTTGTTCTATTTAATCTTCTAGGTGAAAACTTCTATATTTGAAATAGAACGCATCTTAAAGTCAGCTGATTTCTGTCACAGCTGTGGCAGCTGTCAAAAAGTACGTCAGTCTTCCATCAGTCATATGTAAATGTATGTAATGTCAATGTCAGGTGTTGATTGGATTGAATTTCACTGTACCATTTGCTTTCTTTTGTATTAATTTCCTCTTATCTTACCGCGTTTATCAGTCGCTGCACCTATCATGTCACTCGAGTGATAAAAATATCTCATACAGAAAGTTTACACTGATTAAATGCAATAGTATTTTAGAGATTGTGGAGCAATCAAGTGAAAGTATGTGTTCTGTTCCTCCACCGCCTCCTCCTCCCCCACGATCCTTGGAGCTCAAGCAAATCAATTCTCCGGAGCTTCCATCACACGCTGAAATCAATCCGACACCAAAATTTCCAGAAATTTGCGAATGGGCGTCAGAAAACCTTGAATTGTGGGAGGCTTGTGCTAAAAATAGTCTTTGCCCTCAAAATGCACCTTTTAATTACACATACACACCTTTCGAGTCAATATTGCAAGTTGGGCCTACTTGTGGGCTAGCTGCTCTCTCTATGTTAGTGAGAAACAAAGTTACTGCTAGTGCAATATTGGAAATAACTAGGACAGAAGGGTACAGCAATAAGGGGGAAATGTTGAGTTGTAAGGACATGGTTAAACTAGCCGAGAAAGTGTTCCGATTAGCTGAATTAGAGAATGTCAACTGTGCATTAGTGAATGAAGAGCTTTTTAGACATGATGTTATAGAAAAACTTCTAGAAGGTGCAGTTTTGCTAGTTCCGTATCCTTTTTAAATAATGAATTTATTTTTATTTTACTCACTTATTACCAGTGTTGTCTATTGTTTTTTCATCATGGAATTCCATTTTCTGGGACCCTGATTCATTTTCAGACCCAACAAGCCAGGGTTTCATTATGAGTTGAGTTTTTATTAACCTTTTGACTGCCAGCGTCGGCTATAGACGACAGCACGGTAATACAAAATTAAACCTACCCGCATCCGCATAAGAATCAATTTTGTTCCAAACAAAAACTATGCGTGGCGGTCAAAATGTTAAGCTTCCGACTAATTACAGATTAATTTCAACTTAATTCTTAATTCAGATATGATGCAGATGCCAATCATTCACCATGCCTTCGGCAAGGCCACAAGGCGCACTGGTGTCTAGTTTCTGGAGTTATCATCATCAATGACCCTGGGGATTCCTTAGATTCAGACCCCAATAATGTGTATGTGCTATGCAAGCATGGGAAATCCAGGTACTTAGCTACATGGAAACTACAGGAACTGAACAATAGCAACAATAACCTTTGGGAGTTCTCTCCACCAAGAGGCACAGATACCCAGTTATACATGTTACCTGAAGGAGGGATAGGAGGGGACAATGGCCTCAGAAACCAGTTTGTGATATTTAATGGACTATAGCACCAAGTATTGTTGATAAGTGTAAGTGTAAATTATTTTACAAGATGTTGTCTAGTTTGTAAAAAGTTATATTTATTTATGGCAATTTATATGTTCATTAATTGTTGATGAAATAAAATAAAATTATTTTTAATGCAAAAATTTTATTTGTACAATAAATACAAACCATACTCGCAAATTATGATAAATATATCTCATCACTTCACTTAAAAATATTTAATGAAATCATAAACATGTAAGTCAATAGAGAAATAAAATCAGCCCCGGAGGATTCCATTAAAATTATTGCACTGACAATCAGTTTTATTTCTTTTTTTTTCAGAAAAAATAAACACCCTTTTGTGATCAACAAACATAAAAATAGTTTTGTACTAATTTATTCAACTTAAAAGAACTTGACATACTCTTAACAAAATTCATAAGTCCGATTGGCCATTTCACATGCGCAGAACATTTGTGATGATCTATTAAATGATAATGAATAGTTCAATAGATACAATTATACTATTTTAATCAAATTTAATGATAATTTGCAATAATATAATGCCAATACGTTGGTAGCTATGAGATCAAATTATAATAATTACAATTAATCAATTAATCGTAAATTATAAGTAAGTTTTACTTGTTATTACATGGATATACGATTATGGAACATTATAACATATGTGGCTGGACACTCTATGATAAAAAAAAGTATTTTGAGAATCTGCTGCGGAGTCAAATATTACAAGATGGAGTAAAGCAATGTTCTATAGAGTGTATCAGCCACTTCACATCATTGGCTAGGCCTATAGATATGATCAAACTAAATATACTTGAGCTTCTTTTTGTTTTAACTGCCTCATTTAAATGGCACCATTTTGTTAGTGAACATAATCAACTATGATATTAGATACCTGACAAGACTGAAAGTTAACTAGCCTAAGGGGGTGTTTCACCACCTTATTGTCAAACTGCTGGTCACGTAACCAATGAATAAACTAAGTACTGGACAAATCTGTCGGCTAGTTTTTTTTCAGTTTCACCACTCCGGTCCTGTGCAAACTAAGTACCACTTAACTAATCGTCGGTTTAACATAGAGGGGGAATGGCAACGTCACATTTCACGATCACGCGTTCCTGTTCGCACACTTTCGTTCAAAGAGTCGCTCATTGTTAAAGCAAAAGAAATCGTAAGCTATATATTTTTTAGATACATCTATTTTTTTGCATAAACAAATGTGTAACATTATAATTAATCCAAAAACGGTATTTATTTACGATACTTTGTTAACAATAACAAAGAAAAATAAAATCACGTAAAACGAATCGAAAAGTGGCGCCAAACCATTTGACAGATTAACTTTTTTTTTAATGGCGATGTACAAGTTCACGTAGAACAAACGATTGTGCCACTGAAAAAAAGTCTGTAATTAAAAAATATTACGAAATTTTGGATTTATTTTTACATACTAAATTGTACCTATATTTTTTTATTCAAATCTTGATATTTGAATCCTCGTTTGCAATTTAGCATGACTTCTTTCATTAAAAAATAAAAAATACTTTGATTTATTTTTCTGAAACCGGCTGAAGGGCTCTCCAACCATGACCACAAAAAAATTAACTGACTAATTAAAAAGTTATGTGACGGATAAAAATGCTAAATGCCACCCGATCTGATGGTCAAATTAAAAAACAGTTTGTCCGTGACTTAGTGCTAATCAAGACTGGTGAAACAGAAATTTTAAGTTCATCTGTCAAATAAGGTTATGATTAAGCTAATCCGAACTTTAAAAAAAGTGGTGAAACAGCCCCTAAAAGTAATATTAATATTACTGATACATAAATGTAAACTGGATGGTATAAACAGAAAGGTAGTATACAATAATAGATTAGAAACCAAATGTGGCGCCACTTGCTACGTGACTGTCGCATTTTTGTCGTAAAATGTTTACAATTATGAATATGGCAACATTTTTGTATGAAAATTAATAGTTCCTATTTATGACTCAAATAATACTGGCACTGTATGTTAATGAATATTTTATATCTATTGTAGTCATATTAAAATAATTCAGTAATATACAGTCAGCCGGTATGCTGAAAGAATTAGAGATCTATTTAAGATTGAAGTCTGTGCCAGCATTTAGTAGTTACATAATTTCTATCGCATTTAACACAAAAAGAAGCCTCACAAGTAGAGTTAACATATTGAGAAATTCCGCTAGATGTCGCCTGTGAGAATCAAGATGTGGTCATATACTGTTAGTCTAGGTTTAACCCATCTAACCTTTGTCAAACATTTTTTAGCTTTGCTTTTTTCACTATAGCAACACAGCAGTTTTTCCATATAATATAACTCCTAATCGCGACGAACGAGACTAGAGCGCGTATCAATTAAACACTATTTTGTATTTATATTATTGTATGTATATTGAAATGGTTATTAAAATTTATATGGAATACAGATAGTAATTGCGTTAAGATAGTTTTAAATGGGCCTCTTATATTTCTTAACTCGATATCTCTTGATCTTATGGCTATACTTTTCTTAAAGTTACAGAAATACAGGGTTATTTGTAATTCACTGACATCCTCTTAACCCTGAATTCCTATCACTCAAACAAATGCTTTTTGTTTTACGACTTTTTAAAATGAAGCACTTTTTTTCCCATACAAATACACAGAGTATCGTAAAAATAGAGGTAATCTCAAATTTTCAAAACGTTATTACACCAAAAATATTAAGTTATGACAAAAGCCGTAAAACAAAAAACATTTGTTTAAGTGGTAGGAGTTTAGGGTTAAAAGGATGCTAGTGAATTACAAATCATAAGAGACTATTAAGGAGTCCATAAATGGTATGTGGTGAGAAAATGGACTTCTCGTTCTTACTCATAGACCTATCTCACGCAGAAGAGCGAAACAGACTACGGTCAGTGTGGTTTACAAAGAACTATTATAGAAGAGCTGTAAAAATTGTTTTAAGAACATTTCCGAAATAAATCTTACTAGTTTTAATGAAATTGCTATAGAACTTGTACTGCAAGTTATACATTTAACATCTATGTTTTTTAGAAATAGGATGTAGACACCAAGAAGTCGCAACAAGCGACAAAAGTCATAAAGATATATTACTGTCCAAAGTTGTAATATTGTCTCACTTACAGGTATAATTAGCGATATGAAAGCAAATCAGATTTTTTAATGTTTGGCCTTTAATCTAGTTAGTTTAAATACCTGAAATATTAAATAATGGTTTTGAAACTGCACTTCAGCAAGACCTGTGTGAAGTTTTAATATCAAAATGAAACTCGTAGGGACCAATATTAGTTACGGGCGGAAGGAAATCAAAGAAATAAAGAAACAAAGGAAATGATTAAAGAAAAATATTTCGACCATCGATGCACACTACAAAATCATTGCAGACTCGCTCTTAAACCTAGAAATCTAAGTATAATACGAGTTTATACAAAAACGTAACTATACTCTGGTCAGAGTACAACGCGCATAGAGGTTACTGACCCCGCCAGCCGCAATGGAACGGAGGAAGCAATGTATAGTAAACAGTAGTATACACCTTACACTAACGCACTACAACGAACTATTACTCAGAAGCGTATACTATATACGCAAAACTATTGTCGAATTTGTTCGTGATACTTAAAAATGAGCGTCGTCCAAATATTTCATTGAAGTCTCACTCACATTCTCACAGTATTTCACATTCGTTAGCTAAACCAGATACAAATTTAGGTCGTCAATGGATATGTGGGTAGGTTTAAAGACTTTTAAAGAGATTGCTTTTAATTTGGCACGTCATTCGTATTGCTACAATATCACTATCATATGAACGTTTTACCTGACAAAAATAAGCCATGCAGAAATAGTACCTAACACTTCGAACAATACGGCAGAGATGAAATATTTAGACAACACTCCATATTACACTTTTACATGCCGTTCGTTCATGCAACTTATAGCCAGTTTGAGGTGAGATAAGAATATTTAGTAGTTCATGGAGTGGTTGATAGATTTTGTTTTAGCGTTTTGGCAACCCTTATGGATGGATAGTATAGCAAAAAAGTTCCTAATAATCATAGGAAAGGAGTAAGGAAGTAAAACAGAAATAAACATTTCAAAAGAAATGTAAATTCGAATACACATAAAAGTGTTCAATTCCAAATAGCAAAAAAAAGTTCCAGTGTTTCACCACAAACTAGACTAGACCGAGCTAAGGCGTGACCCAGCTAGGCGAACCAACCTGTTCACACGAACGAGCTATCCTAAACTACTCGAGTACAGATAACCTATGATATCATTCGAGTCGTTGCTACGGGTACCCGTCCCCTTGGGGTTTCTCCATCTCCTAAAACTAACCGTAATACCAACTAAAAAAATTGGCTCGGATAAAATTTTATAATTTTAGGGAGGGATAAACTACTGGGGACTCTTACAAATATGATATTGAATTGCGATAGCTTCAAGTAAAAAAAGAGCTTAAATACAATGGGGATAGTACGGAAGATACTGATACTCTAGTAAACTATATTATTTTATTAAAAAAAATCTATACGCATTTCGTTATAAAAGTTAAAAAACCACAGCAATTTAGGTGCACTTACAAAAAGGTTACAAAATAATGACTGACTCGCAGTAGCCACTTCTATTTAAAAAAAACTGCATTAACGAATCACAGATAATAAAATAACGCACTCAGTAGCACGAACCTACCATGATATGTGCCGACAGAATACTCCAAAATTCGGTTTTCTCTTCTACACCGATACATAACTTAACTTACATACTTGGAAATGTCACGAACCATTTTAACTCGATAAATATTGAGTACACGCATATCTAATTATTATAACATTAAATATTACTACAGCTAATTATGAATGACTATGTATGGATGAATAGTAAATAGGTTATTGAG
The DNA here is from genome assembly GCA_947859365.1 of Archips crataeganus. NCBI lineage: Eukaryota > Metazoa > Arthropoda > Insecta > Lepidoptera > Tortricidae > Archips > Archips crataeganus. Next base: position 4,234,850 of record OX402063.1, on the reverse strand, counting down.
CGTTTATTATGTAACTTGAATACACCGTATACGATAAACATCGAATCTGAAGCATGCATTGCTATAGCTGTTAAAACTACAAATCTAATTAACAAATTACTCATTGACAACGTAAAAGAAATCTATTCAAGCTACACAACAAAAGCTGTCTACGCGCTAATAAAATCATGGCAGCTCGATAGCGTATTTATATTACTGACTGCAAAATAACCGACGGTTAAAGTAAAGGATTATTACTTTTATAATACTAGAAATCGACACGTTCCGACCTTAAAAACGACACCTTTCGTAGCCTCATTGGAAAGCCGCTGGCAACCCTGGACGGGTTTTCAAAGATGGCCGCCGTTCGAAATTTGAAAAGTAGCGCGCCTAACGTTTGGCGGTCGAATGCGGCCAGAGGAAGGTAGCAAGAGACTGGATGATACCGAATTTGGTTCGGAGCCAATTCTAGGTTTCCGGAGGCGCTAGCGGCGCGCCGCACGTCGCCACCGGAAAAGTCTTCACGTGCGTCTGCCACTGCGTCGACAGCTGGAAGAACTTCACGCCGTTCCATTCCGTGCCGTCGATGTACACTGCAATCAAACAAGACTCGTAACAATAGCACATGAATAAATACGGAGCAGAATAAAAAGTTCAAACAACGTCGCGCACGCATTACACTACTACACGCACAACATATGTGTGCGTGACCTGTCACAGACAAGACGGGGGGGGGGGGGCGTGCACCGGCGCCCGCTCGGAGACAAACCGGTTTGAACTAGCTCAGTGAGTAGACAAAGTTCAGGTGTGCCGCTAGCGACGACGCGACCGTTTAGCGTTTAGCTACATAGTTCGGGTGTTCGGTTGTTTTTAAAGATGCCTACCTGTTGTAGTGTTTGTAGATATACAGATATTAGATACTTAGGTACTTGTTTGAATAAAATATTTTGATTTTTAATTATTTTTTTTACCGAGCGACAACCCTATGATAATAGGTAAGAATTTCGAGCTCTGTTCGGAAGCTTTTATTCTGCTCCGTATTTATTCATGTGACAATAGCGCCTATCTTACGTTTACATATGTCACCAACTTCATCCATCACATTCATCATTTCTTTATCTTCACAATTATATAGAAAAAGATGGCAAAAACCTTGAGAATTTATATATACAGAACTTGGCACCCGTTTAGATTCCAATCCTTTTGTCGGCGAAGTCCAGAACCAATCATATTTTTAATATACTTGGCTAACATTTTTCACATTTATGTTTTTGGTGGGATAAATGTTAAAATGAGGCCCCACTGGTGCGTTGTGTCTGACGCTGCGACGTTTTACATATATTTTTAGGGTTCCGTACCCAAAGGGTAAAAACGGGACCCTATTACTGAGGCTTCGCTGTCCGTCCGTCTGTCACCAGGCTGTATCTCATGAACCGTGATAGCTAGACAGTTGAAATTATATTTATTGTATTTCGGTTGCCGCTACAAATACTAAAAACCAGAATAAAATAAATATTTAAGGGGGCTCCCATTCAACAAACGTGTCTTTTTGTGCTCGATATGCTTGAAATATTCACAGAATATTTAGTTATATATTCACTTTAAAATTAAATAATTAAATTAAAATAAAATTAATATTTAAGGGGGGCGCCCATACAAAAAACGTGTTTTTTTTGCCGTTTTTATAGATAATGGTACGGAACACTTCGTGCGCGAGTCCGACTCGCACTTGGCCGGTTTTTTATAACAAGCCACATTGATGCGTTGCGTCTTCGCACGCGAAGTTTCAACGGATCGACGGACAAGAGACGAAGCGGGGGGCAGGGTGATACCGCTACGCTGTCTCTAACAATACAGTCAAGGAATTTAATTCCCTACCCTTTTCGTAAAAATGTCGTGTAATATTCGCAATGCATTAAGGTCGAAACGTCAATTGGAACACGTCAAAACAATATCGTTGCTAGCTCTTATGGTGACGGGTATGTATTACAATACCGAAGTACGAAAGACCGAATGTATTAAAACATCGAATGGGTCAAAAGACCGACACGATTTTTTTCTGAAACCGTAAACTTCTCAGAATTTATTAAAACGGCATCATACAGAACCCATTAGGTTAGGTTAGGTTAGTTTTATAACAATCTTAAAAAGTTAACGGTTTCAGAAAAAAATCGTGTCGGTCTTTTGACCCATTCGATGTTTTAATACATTCGGTCTTTCGTACTTCGGTATTGTAACACATACCCTATGGTGACAGTTTGCCGTACGATATTCAAACTTAGGTGGGTAGGAAATTAAATTCCTTGACTGTAGGTACATTTTTGTCGTGCGTCGACGCAGCGCAGATGTGGCATACAGCATACAATGAGTTAATCCATTGCAACGACGCACTAGCTAGCCTCACTATTAGATTAAAATTCCGTTCCATACCCTTCAGTGGTACGTTGTGGTTGGACTTGGCGGAGCAGATCAGTCGCGCCACGCCGTCCACGGTCTGCGTGCGTCCCGGCTCCGCTTCGCCGGTCTTCTCCTTCTTCTTTCCCAGTCGCATTACTGGAAACAACGAGCAATTCAAAATCAAAGTCAAAAGTCAAAATTATTTATTCAATTTAGGCATCAATCGATGCTCCTATGAACGTCGAAGAATCTACCACCGGTTCGGAAATACCATGTTGAGAAGAAACCGGCAAGAAACTCAACAAGGTATACTTTTTCAAACTACAAACAACAAGTAAATACTTAAATTACATACATCAAAATTATTTTATACAATAATTAATTTTTTGAACACAGTAGATACGCTATTTGAGACCAGGGATCGCTAATGCGGGTCGGGATTATTTCCAAACATCCCTGTCCATGATATAGTCATTAATTTTATTGTAGACTAGCGACCCGCCCCGGCTTCGCACGGGTGTAACTTTGAAAAATAGGTGTGAAAAATAAAGAAAGTCTATAATTTAAGGTGGTAAGTTTATATATTTACCCCTTTTTCCCCAAACTACACCCACACGAAGTCGGGGCGCGTCGCTAGTTTTATGAATAAAATTTCGACCCGTACATTTAATTTAAACGATCGTATTCTGTTAATCACGCCAACTGTCAAACGACTGGCAGTTATGTCAAACGCCATAAGGTTACATTAGAAAAGTTATTATGGACGGTAATTTTTCTTATATTTTCTAATTTTCCGCGCAATTTTCTTAATTTTTTCTTTCATAAGAACCTTCTCCTGACAATGACGAACACAACAAAAAAAGAATTAGTGAAATCGGTCCAGCCGTTCATGCGTGATGCCGTGACCAAGGGAAATAGGGATTCATTTATATATATATATATAGATAAGCCTGAGATATTAATGTCTTCACAGTGGATTTGAATTTTGTATAATTTTGGTCGGTAATTGTTTTCGGAATTTTATTATAAAAACGTATGCATCTTCCCAGAAAGGACTTTTTGTTTTTTGCTGGATCTGTAAGATGGAGCTTTCAGCTTCCCTGTGTTTAAGCAATTCGTATTTATAATCAGCCACCCTTTATTTAGACCCGTGCGGTGTCGGGTTTAGAATTACACCTCTCAATTTCTTCCGTGGATGTCGTAAAAAGCGACTAAAGAAATAAGTTAATGGTATACAGTTAATGTATTGCAGGCGATAGGCTAGCAAAGCAACCTGACACTATTATTATTGTTATTTAAAATAATACACTAGCAGCTCATTGAGCTGACGCGTGCATATCACTACACTTTTTTTTAAGTCTTTTTATATAAATGTCCAGCAGCACCACCACCACTTTTATTTAACTTTAAACCTAAAATTGCTAAATGTAGACCCGAAACGTACTAAACGTAACGTGCCGGAAGAGTCACTGATCTGTTGCCGGCCTTTTAAAAAGGAATGAGAATAGGGGAGGGAGGGAGGATTCATATGCATAACTCACTTTTCTGTTTCTTCTCCTTGGTAAGGTAGGTGATGGAGAGGTGGGCGTTTTGCCTGGTCACCTGGAGCGCCCGGAAGGAGGCTTTCACCGTCACCTTGCCGTCCGCGCCTTCCGCCTGCCGCCCGGGCACCTTGAACAATACAATGCAACTGTCACAAGAGAATATAACTGGAACAAATATTCCAGCAGGGTTGTTCAACTTTTTAGTGCCACCCGTTGCTATGGTTCCACTAATTTTGTCCATAGGACAACCTAAGCATTTTCCAATGAAACAGTATGAAGTGTCACTTGGACAACCGGGGACAGAGTAAACCACACAAAGAGGTTGATTCATTCAGCAGCACATAATATTTCCGAATAGGAGGCTTCAAGTTGCGCTCAAAAAAAGAATGCCTGAAATCCACTGTTTCGTTTGTTTATTAACATTTTGTTACTGCCTCTTATTAATTAAATGCTGGGTGACCTTAGCCTCTGGACAAATACTAATACTACTGGTTTAGCAAGATATTTAAAACCAAACTGCAACAATCAGTCCAATATTTACCGAAAAACTAACGGTTTTCAATGTATCACTTTGGAGGAGCCTGTTTATTTGGATGATATGATTTCTAGACTTTTTTTTTGTTTTCTTGTCTGATTAAGCAAATAACTATTTTACGATATTGCTAAGTATCATTCTTATCCATGGTTTCATTATTTGTCCAGAGGCTAAGGTCACTTTGTATACGTGAGTCTATGCTAAAAGACACCGCTCTTCCAATGTGGGTATCTGTTTTGATAATATAAAAACTATATTGTAGTGGTTTTATTTTCAATTAAACGAGTAAAAAAAGTTAACATATAAAATCATCAAAGTAAAGTTATGGTATAAATCTTCCCAGGTGAATTTTTGCTTCGAGCCATTACATTAAATTTGAACCTTAATACTATGACGATACCGTTTGTTTTGAAAGATAAGGGCTTGAAGCGAAAAATTCACCTGGGAAGATTTATACCATACTTACTTACAACTAATATTACAAGCGGAACTCTCGCTTCAGTTTAGACGACCAGATGGCCTAGTGGTTAGAGAACTGACTACGAAGCTTGAGGTCCCGGGTTCGATTCCCGTGTCGGGGCAGATATTTGTATGAAAAATACGAATGTTTGTTCTCGGGTCTTGGGTGTTTAATATGTATTTAAGTATGTATCTATCTATATAAGTATGTTTATCCGTTGCCTAGTACCCATAAGGCTGCGGCTCCACTGAGGCGGAGACGAGCGGAGCTGAGAGGAGACGTGTGGGGATCGACCAATCATATTACATGAAATCCACATCTCGTCTGCGTTCATGTAATATGATTGGTCGATCCCCACACGTCTCCTCTCAGCTCCACTCGTCTCCGCCTCAGTGGAGCCGCAGCCTTACACAAGCTTTACTTAGCTTACTTTGGGACTAGGTCAATCGGTGTGAATTGTCCCGTGATATTTATTTATTTATTTATTTATTTATTTAGTTATATCAAGTAGAAAGGGAGTTCCGCTTGTAATATAAGTTGTACTTTGTTATGCGACTCTGCTCACCAGCCAGTAGTCCAGCTGCAGTTCGAGCGGCTCCCGCGCCAGCAGCGGCGGCGGCTGCAGGTCGTGCGGCGCGGGCGTGGCGGGGGGCGAGGGCCGCGCGGGGGGGGAGCCGCCCTCCTCCAGCTCCAGCGAGGACACGCCGCCCTCGCTGCACCCCACTCTTACCTCCTGGAGAGAACGACTCGTCAATAAATAAGGTTCACTATCACGCAAGTGATGATCTAACAAGGTGAGATATGAATGCATAGGAATGATTCGTGTCTAAGCTCCTGACCAGTGGTGGTGTAGGGGTATTAGCACGCAACACGGAATGCTGAGGACCTGGGTTCGATTCCCAGCGCTGGTCTTTTTTCTGGGTTTTTTTCTGTGCATCCATATTTCAGTTTGTATTTAGTATGAAATATTCAGTAAGATTCTTAACCTCTCGTATGCTTAGATGCAGATCTGCACCAGATTTAAGGCTATCTTTTTGTATTTTGTTTTTAAATCTGTATCTTTGGACTTATATGAAACAGTTCAGACTAGAATGCACGATTTTTTTCACTTCCCGCATACGAGGGGTTAAGGTTAAGGTTGCGGGATCGCGTTGAATGCGGATGGCACGGGACCGGCGAGCCTTGGGTGAGGCCTATGTTCAGCAGTGGACGTTTTTCGGCTGTAATGATGAATGATAATGATGATGATGACAATTCTTGCAAACTACCAAGGCGAGCGGACTTTACTCGTAATGGATCGTGGGCCTCCTATGAGCTTTTCTGAATTTACGTACCAAATTACATTTGAAATTTACCGAGCTTCATGGTGAAGAAAAACTTCGCGAGTCAACCTGTGCGTAGAAATTCAATGTATGTGTGAAGTTCCCAATCCGCAGTAGGCCCGCGTGGAAACCACAGCCAGAGCCCTCTCATTTTTTAGAAGCCGCATTGATAATAATGATGTTGATGAAACTTCAGATAAAGTAATTGAAAGACCTGAAGAATGAAGATTGAAAGATCTTATGAAATATTGCAAACCCAATTTACGAGTATAATGACGAATAGTGTCCTTTGGTGATTGGTAATTTATCAACAAATACCGGTTATTAAATCTGTTCTTATGCACGAAAAAAACAATTTGTTGCTTATCTGAAACAACGGCCTAATCCAAAATACTACGGTGTGCAACTTAATACTTTAACTATTGCAAATAAGGTGTATAATTACACAGCGTATCATTTCGAATTAGGCCGTGCTTTTAGATAAGCAGTTGCTAAACTTTAAATTTTTAAGCCAACTAACCGCAATGAACGGCACAAAGGTTTGGCTGGCATCTTCATCGCCGGATCGCTCGCGGTACGCCACCATCGCCTCGCCGATCGGTACGTTGTTCACCGGACCAATACTGTTCAGATACCTGACGACATAATCACATATTAGTTAGTCGGTTCACTGGATCTGTTAGGCTTATTGTCTAACGCGATGACGCTTGCTTTCGCAATAACTATTTCTTCCTATCAAACGGTATAAGATGGTGACAGAAAGATGGTGAAAGCGAAGGCAAGCGTCAGAAGCGTGTAATTCCCAAAGTGTGGTCCACGGTAGACCCGACGGGATTTAGATTTAGATCCATTCTTCACATTTTTGTCGAGTTTTGGGAATAAGGTACAAATGTAGCTGCAAGGGGTCCACCGGAACCAGCTAAATTTTGAAAGTGGTCTATGAGAAAAAAAAGTTTGGGAAATTATACGTTAGACAATACGGCCTCTGGCTCCATTGCCGCTGCTTTCTTTACATATTTGGTCTACATGCACACTCGCACATACCTCAGAAGCAATCAGCAGGCTATTTAAAAACCTTGTTATTGTTTTTCGTCGTATTTTTCATTTAATGTGTAGCCACGTCTTTGACGGGGCACACTTTGAAAATCGAAATACTAGTTGTTACCAGAAACTTTGCAGTTATCCTGGAAAAAAAGGATCCTATATGTTAATCTAGGTTATAATTATCTGCGTGCCAAATTTCACCAGAATCCGTCAAAACGTTTTAGCGTAAAAGAATAACAAGCATCCACACATTCGTCCATACAAACGTTCACGTTTACAACATTAGTAAGATTTGTCAACTGCAATTTAAAAAATCTTTGAAATATTTACACGGATGTTCAAGGCCGGCGCAGACCAGATGCGTGTACGTGTCACGCGCCAGTTGTAATGAATGAAACTGTAAGAAAGATGGCACACCATGTTCACGCATCACGTGCGCCATGTTTCTTACAGTTTAATTTATTACAACTAGTCTATCTTGTCTGCGCCGGCCTTCAGTCAAACTAACCCAGCCATCGGCTGCAATATTCCTTAACATCAATGGTTACTACGTGGCCTCACTTCCTCTGGTGCTCTCCACTATATAGTAAAATTACATAAAGTTTACCACTGCCAGATGGTTTGCCTTCGATTCATATTCAACTTTAACGACCTACAAATAAAGCCAATTTTAGAATACGCCCAATACCCACGTTCGCAGATTTTGTAATAGCTACTTTATTTGTATTGGTGTTAAAGTTGGAAATTAAATGAAGGCAAGCCATCTGTCAGTGGTAAACTAAAAGTAAACGTATTGTACCTGGCTATCCTCGAGGACATCTCTGCCTGGTCGGGAGCGCTATTGTCGGCGGCCCGCTCGCAGATCGCGGCCCACGCGTCTCCGAACAGCGCCCCATAACCCGGGTCCGCCGCCGCCAAATGCCGGGCCACTGTCATGGCGCCTGACAGAACAAAATACGCCGTTAGAGCTGGAGTTTCCAACAACGGAAGTACGCTAGGGGCATAGAGAGACATCAAGTGGAGAGGGATTCTTTGACATTTTCGAAAGGCGTTAGTCGCGGCCGGTCCTTAAGGGCTTACCGTGTTTTGTTTAAGTCTTGAAATTCATGTGTAAGATATTTGAGGATTCACTTTAATGACAAGTGTTGATCGAAACACGATTACTTATAGTTCACTCGATAGAAAAAAATCCAAAGTCGTCTCTAAAAAATAAAATAAATTCGTGGTACGACGCTAATACTGCACGGCAGGTCATGACTTTTTGAACAAGATGTTTTCTAGGGCGTAGTGTTGCTACATTTTGACATGACAACGTCTAATAAATCGATGAACGCCGGCTACACGCACGAAAAAGGATGACTCAGTGTAACGTACATAACGCATTGTCCCGTTACGCGTCCCGTTATGCTCGAGCCGATGAACGATCGGAGTGAGAGTGCGGCACGAGCGAGCGAAAGGCACAATCGGCTTGAGCGTTCGACATCAATGTTTTTTATGATGTTGTCACGTTAAACTATCGTCCGTGAACCGAATTTCCAGACAACCGGTTTTTTAAAATATGTATTTGTTTTTTTAGGAATAAGATGAAAATACCCAAAAACACGCGCAGTCCAACCAACCTATCTTGAGCCATCGTGCCTCCCCCACGCCCGAAATCGCCCACCCAAAATCGATTAGCGCGAAGAGCTCGGTAGGCCCTTAAGTAAGAATGCCATAAATAAATAAATAAATATCACGGGACAATTCACACCAATTGACCTAGTCCCAAAGTAAGCTAGGAAAGCTTGTGTTATGGGTACTAGGCAACGGATAAACATACTTATATAGATAGATACATACTTAAATACATATTAAACACCCAAGACCCGAGAACAAACATTCGTATTTTTCATACAAATATCTGCCCCGACACGGGAATTGAACCCGGGACCTCAAGCTTCATAGTCAGGTTCTCTAACCACTAGGCCATCTGGTCGTCAAACAAACATAGATCAAACAAAGGCATCCGTCTCAGGGGTCGTTTCGAACGAGACCCGTGAAGATGATGATATTGATAACGATCATGATGAAAGGGTGTTGCGTAGTTGACAGTTGCTCACCGACGGGCACGAGGTAGAACCGCAGCGGCGGCGCGTCGTGCGGCCGGCGCGCGGCCAGCTCGGCGTGCGCGCGCAGCGCCGCCGCCGCCGCGCCGTCGCCGCCGCACACCGCCACCCGCATGCAGCCGCGGCGGCCGCTCCTGCCAACAACCTATGCGTCACCGAACGAACACAGCTGCTGGTTACAAATAGGGATGTTGACACCCAGTAGCGTAACTATAGGGTGGCAGAGCGGGCAAATTGCCACTGATCGAGAAAAGCCGCGGACCGGACCGAGAGGCCCCACGGCAAAAGAGGAACCCTAGCCTAAGGGGGGCTCCATCCAATGATTTTGCCACGGGCCCCACATGGTCTAGTTACGCCACTGTTGACACCACCAAACAACTGACGTACTTTTTATGAGCTGTCAAAACACAATTCTTCAGTGTGAATGGCAATAGCAACTTATGACGTCACTTGATCGCCAACTCAATCAACTATTTTTATGTTTTAACGCAAAATAAAATCAAATTTTGCAGTTAAACGAAAATTAATCTGGTTCTCTACTGCGTTTTTTGCTGGAGTCGTGTCTTCGAATTAATTTTTAATGGCGTCAACATCCCTACTGGGTGATAAAAGCGTACTTTGAAATGTGCATTTCAAGAATCAAGACGTCCCGAATAGATGTATAACTCCTCATTGGGCAATCCTGAACATGTGCGTTGGATGCGGATGGCGCAGGACTGGTCTGTTTGGCGCACCTTGCGGGAGGCCTATGTTTAACAGTGAGCATCAGTATGTGTACAAAAATTAGGACCTTGTTTTGTATCAGCCAAATCGAATCTCCCCCACCCCCATAGAAAGCCATGTAAACAAAAACAAAGGCCTCCTGTAAATAGTTTCACAACGATCGGTCCTGCGCTTCCCGCATCCAAGTGATTCCTGCAACATTTATCAGATCATCGGTTCATGATCAGTTAGGGTCAATTGACCAGTCAGGTACCAGGGCCGCATGAGGCGGCAGGCTACTCACTGCTTGCCGGCGCGCGAGTACAGCGCCTGCAGCAGCGGGCGCGCGTCGGGCGCGTGCGGCGCGGGCGCGACCACCGCGGGCACGCCGAGCGCGTGCAGCGCGGGCGCTGCGGCCGCCGTCGCCAGGGCCACGCACTCCGGCAGCGGCCCGTCCTCGCCCAGCAGCCGGCTGATCTGCTCCACCATCGTGCGACGCGGCTGCAAACGTTCACGTCTTACGTTACACACCGCTTGACACCTGTGCCGATTCTGGCGTGACAGTCTCAAAAAATATCGTCCCGCGTTCGGACAAACTTTAGTGTCTCCACATTGACAATTAGCAAAGTCAGGATACCTGACTCAGTGTAACGATTACGAGCAAACAAATCAAGTTATGATTATTAGCGGAGCGCAGCAAGAACTCCGAAACGGAGAAGGTTAATTTAAAAAAAAAAATTAAAATTCGGGATTCACAGCCTGGTTAGTTAGTTTACGGGTAATTAAACCTGAGGCCGTATTTATTGTCTAACGCACAGATGCTCGCAATTGCATTCATGATCATTTTCTACCCTCATTCTATATCATGTGATCCAAAAAAATTGCTAAAATAAGTGCGTTTCCGAGTGCGTGTCTGTGGAAGGCAAGGGGACCACCACACTATCCCAAGAAAATTGTCGTGAAGTTTTAAAACACATGCCATCCTCAGCTGACGACCATGACCAGTCAAGAACGTAGCGAGTTAGAAGAACTTTATGCAGATGATTAAAGCATACCTCGAGGGTGGTAGGGCTCTGTACAGGCAAGTCGTGGGCGGACAGCGGACGCTCGGCCGCAGAGAGAGAGTTCTTTTTACGCGCCGCGCCGCCCGGCGTCAGATTGCCGCCGCTCGTCGCGCTCCGGAACAAACGGGAACGCTTGTCCTCCTGCATGGCGATAATAAAGACACGCATTTTAGGAGAAAAGGACTTGAACTGCAGTTTCCACGCAGGCCTAATGCGGGTTGGGAATTTGATTCACACGATTGAATTGCTTTCCAGATGTTTTTCATTCAAACTAAAACAGATAGACCGATTTAGCTGAAATTTGGCATGTCAGAATCAAGAAATAGACAACTTTTCATTCCAAAATTCTCACGGGATCGGGATGCGCGCACGTCGATTTCCGAAATTTTAATCGCTAAGTCTAAAAAAAACAAAAGCTTGCACGGGTTTTTCTTCATGTAACGTAAACGATGACCACTGATGTAACTAACGCGAATTTCCAAGAAAATTAGTAAAATACCAGAATTTCAATAAAAAAATGGCAGATCAATAAATATCTAAAATATTTAAATACTTTAATTAATACTTTTCATACAAATAGGTATCTGTCCCGATCGGGGTTCGAACCCAGCACCTCAAGCTTCGTAGTCAAATTCTCTAACCTCTAGGCTATCCGATCGTCTAATTATTCATTCGTGCGAAACTTCAAGCAAAGACTAGTTTTGTTTGAGTAGGTAAAATTTCGTTACGCGCATACAGATTGCTGAATCAATCAAACTGTGAAAACAGTTTTGCAGGGGTTTGTGAAAGTCAAATTACTTAATCATTTCAGTCATTCATTCATTCTATCGTACCTTGATATCGTTCGGCGGCGAGCTGGACACAGAAGCGCCGGACACGGGCGCGTCGGCGGTGATGTCGCCGTCGCTGTTGCCTTCGCTGCCGCGCTCGTCGCCCGCGGAACTGCGCACCGCTTCCGACTCTACACGACCATTGTAACAAACAGTTACATTTCAATGCAGCAACGTACTTGTATTATTATGTTCATAAAAATCCAAACCAAAAATACAATAGGGTAGTTTGACACCACAAAGCTCCAAACGTACAGACAGCGGAGCCGTGGCGGTGCGGTGGCGGTGACGGTTGTAATGACATGTATGAACGAGTATGAACGAGTTCGCGATACGGTACCGCACAACCGTTCATACAAGGTAGAATATTACAACCGTCACGCCACCGCACTGCCACGCCTCCGCTATCTGTGCGTTTGGAGCTTAAAAGAATAATTCCAAGACGCGACTCTATTAAAAAAAAAAATCTTGTAAACCAGAATCTGTAAAGTTTGATTTTAGTAGCATTGTAAACAAATAAATAGTTAACTCCTCGAGCGACCCAGGCAGACACGGCGGTGCCTAAGCTAACTGTCAAAATTTGCTTAATTTTTTTTTCTAGTTTCGATCACCTTTTAACATACGGTACTTAGACAAAATTACCCAAAAAAGTCTCAAATCGCGCGACGGGTTAATCAATAGGATTGATGACACCATAAAACAATAATTCCAAGCCAATTCCTGAAAACCTGATTCAGTTTAAACTAACTGCAAAATTAAATTTTTAGCTACTTTAAAACAAATAAATAGTTAGTCGACTGAGTTGACATAGAAGTCACGTCATATTTAACTAGCAATTTCCATAGAAAATCTATGAGAGAGTTGTGTTTTGACACATAATAAATACGTCAGTTGATTGGTAGTGTCATCATTCCTATTAAACTGGCTAATAAGTGACATCGTAGTTCAGTATTACAATACAAAATCGCGTTTTGACAGCTCATAAAAGGGTCATTATTCGAGCGTTTGATCCGAATCACTTTGGTGGACACATTGTCACATTGGACACAGTTGTCTGGTAGAAGTGAAAGTTCTCCAATAAATAACCGAAAACGCCATTAAAATCTACAACCATTTCATAAAAAATGTGACTACGAAATTGAAGCAGTTGAAACGCTCGAATTCTCGTAATGAGTAAATCAATTGATTCGTATATCAAATAGCCTATTAACCCCTCGTATGCTTAAGACACGGATCCGTGCCCAATTATTTTTATTTTTAATCTGTATTATTGGATGTACCAATATGAAACAGATGAGACTAGAATGCACGATTTTTTTCACTTAACTCATACGAGGGGTTAAACCACAGGCAGACCGCCACCATTTTGGAACACCGGTCTTCGCGAGATTCGCTGTCATAATCGTCCTGTTTCAAACATAGAAAAAGAGCTAAAAACAAACGCTGCGTCTCACTCTACATAAGTGGGGGTACTCTCTGCCTTTTAAAAGAAGAAAACTTGGCACCCAAACTTAGACATAACATCAATCAGAAAGACGGAAATTTTATTAGAAAACAGTTTTAAAAGTTAACTTAAAAATGCAAAATCATGCTCGTGCTTATTGGACATCGAAACTGGCGTGTTTCGTCCGTTTCGACACCAATATGTGCAAATAGAAGCGGAATGAGTGTAGTGAAGAAAAAAAAAACAAAAGACAAAAGCTTTCTAATACTTAAACTAAATGATAGAGTAGTTATTCGAATGCTATTTATAATTTAAAAAACACAGGGAACCATCCACATTTAATTTGATTGGCGCAGTCGGTAGGATCGTTTCCTAACGTAAATAAATCATTTAAGCATTCCCACGAAACAAAGGTAAGAAGTCAATATAATTTCTATGTTGCTTGAATCAGGAGGTAGGTACATACCAAAAAAAACCGTCCTCTCAGAATAACTAGCTTAAGCCGTGGTTCCCACGTAGGCCTAGTGGAGCTTGCGAACTTCGCACTCATAATTTAATTTCTTCGCAGGTGTGTGTAGGTTTCCTCACGAAGTTTTCCTTCACCAATCAATAATTGGCACAGAGATCTATCTATGTATAGCAAAACTATACCTAGGTAGCCACAGCAGATTTAGGTTTATAATTTTAAAGTAACGCGACGTTTTATAGACATTGACAATCCTCTTGATTTAATTGTCCTTGCTAGTACTAAAAATACCGGAACTAAAGCGGTACATAACGGCATTTTTGGTACCAGTTTCAAGCTCTGGCCTTGTACCATGAAATTCGATTTCGTTCAATCATGCCATTCCGTTCACGCTTATAATATGAAACAGAAGAGTGAAAAGGGATGGCACGATAGGAACTTCGATTTTCGTAGTAGCCCTCCTTTTCTGACGGTCCTATTTACCTGTGAGCGGGATAGAGGCAGCGAATCGTTCGCGCGCGGCGCTCAGCTGCGCCGTGGACGCGAGGCTCGCGTGGCGGCTCACTGCGCATGCGTAACGTGCGCGTGAGATGGATGCGGTATGAGCGTGCGGTTCAAACTTGTAAGTGATTGTGTGTTAGTTTGGTTTCGAGTCGGTTTCAATAGTGCCGTTGTATTCGCTTTCAAAATATCAGGGGTTTTTGCGTATTGGAATTTAGACGTTGGGAAATTTTCGAACTATAATTTTGGAGATTATTCGAATTTATAACTGTAATCCTTTTGAGTTTGTTTGATTGTAAGTATTGTAACGAAATAATTAAAAAAAAAGATGTTTCCCGTATCGTACTGGTTAACAAGTGTATTTTGCCAGTAAATAATGTCAATTAGTAAAATATATCTGTTAATAACCGACTTCAAAAATAGGAGGAGGTTCCACGGATTATTTTTCTTTTCAAACACGAAGTAATGTCGCAGTCTGTCAGTTCTTTGAGCACAATTTGACGGAATGTTTTGAATCGGCTTTTCTTGTCTTACGAGTCAACATTATGGAAAACAAAATTAATTATCTCTCGTCTTTAATAATGAGCATGAATTTATTAGTATGATTTCAACCGTCCTTTAGTATAATAACCGTTAGTCCATCTCACACACACATGCTAGAATACTATGCACACAGCGTTACGTAACAAAACATGTATATTAAACATAGATGTAGATCATGTATGATTGCTCTATACTGTACTATTGCAATGCAAATCATAATATAAGCGTTAACACAATTTGCACGGTTGTCTGTGCCATTCAATATCCAGCCAAAGAAATAATCGTTCAAAAAAATTGTTTCAAAAAATAATCATAACATTTTGTAAGCGACGCTCCTGGTCTACTGCCTTGTAGTACAAATTACTACAACATAACCTTAAACTCAATACCGATTTTGACATGTCAATATTTACATGAATAACATGTTTTGGAATAAGACATATGTACTCACGTGTAGCTAAACTCTTAATCTAACGAGTAACAGGCATATTCCAGGCCTTCAGTAGCTATAGGAGTTGAATTCACCACAGAAACTCCATGTGTTATCGCAAACTTTCACAAGCACTTCCTCACTAAACTATCTTACTCCCAACCACATGCGATACACCAATTTCATCGCCAGGACATAAGCTACACACTTATTATCACTGTTTTACACAACAAAACGTATTTCAGTAAATTCCAGACGCGGAACTGTCATAAATTTATTTTTCAAACGAGACGGTATCTTTTTATTAGAAAAGTTAGACACCTGTCAAAAACCATTCCATTTAGCGAAATATGCGTTCCCTAACGGCGCACATTGACAGCGGCGCGTCATGCTAATTTAAGGCAGCATCCCGCCGCGGAGCGTAACAAGGAACTGGCGCAGGAGTTTCCCGAGTGAAACGTCAGTGTTGGCACGGCGCTCCTCGCGAGCTCACGTACGCATTTTTACCGCGCGCGTTTGACATTCCGAACCCGCATGTAAACAATCGGACAAAAACATCACGCCCGCGCATACCGCGTCGGTCCGAACGTCTTGGCAGGCCGTTGCGGTCGCTTAGTAATGTGCCGCGGATTGTAGTATCGCCACAAATACAGTGTTGAACGCGAGTTGTGCCGCGTAGTGACGTTCGCGGTGTGAGAGCGCCGCCGCACTCATTCTTCGTAGGCCCCGGCTGAGAGGGCGGCCGGGTGCATTCGTGCGACGCCAAGAAGACTTCAACGCCCTTCATCACCCCTGCTACGCGCCGAGCCTGAATGCCGCGCCCTATTTGCAACGCGAGCCGCGCGTGACCGCGCTCGCTTTTGATTGCCCGAAGGCTCAGGCTTAGAGGCGGCCTGATGCGTTTACGCGAAGCCAAGGGTGTGTCAACGCCTTACTTCACCCCCGTCGCGCGCCGCGGCTGACCGCGCGCGCCTCGGTTCCCGTAGGCTCAGGATTCTGGCGGGCAGATCCTGCAGTACATAGTGCGATGCCAAGGGCTTCATGCCTGCCCGCGCACTGCACCCCGCACTAACCATCACCGTGGTCATCGGGCGCAGCCTCCGGTTTCCCCCCCAGGCCTCACCTAGCTACTGGCTAGTTGGGTTCGACGGCCTGAGGGTCCCCGAACATACTCCGCAGGCTACGGCCTCCGTAGCCTAGCGTGATCCACCCGTCATCGTCGAGGTAGTCCCGAAGATCCCGTAAGTGCACTAACTTTTATTTATCCACTGGCCAGTGCGAGCGTGAATTTGCCCACGCTTTAAAATCAGTGCGCGTTACCAAACGTACTCTAATAAGAGGTCATTCCTAACTCGAACGTACCGTTCTTCGTCACACAACTTATGTTATGAAATTATTGCAATCTATGAAATTGTTTTTATCGTTGCATGTTGGTAAAACAATACACTGTTAATTTAAATTGGCCTTTGTATCATTTCGCTGTCTGCCCTAATCACCCCAACATAAGCACAACCGGCTACGGCCCTTGAAGTAAAGGTCTTTTAGGAAGCCGCTGAACCTATCTGAGCAACTTCTAGTTTGTAACCAAAAGAAATGTAACTTATCTGCCAGTGAAGTGAGGAGTAAGTAAGTACCTAATCCAATTATACCGACCCGCTTCACGACAGATTTGGCGCCCGAACCTTAATTAGTAACGTTATTATTCAGCTTCATAAATAATAATAATTTAAAAAAAAAAAAAAAATGTAACTTTGGAAAAAAAAAAAAAAAACCATTAATTATAAAATTTACCTTCACCAGTCGATATTAGTATACAACATCAATAACAAAAAACTGTAATTAACATAGGAAAAAATAGTTTCACTAAATTTAAATATTGTTGGTGTGATTAGCGGACAGCTGATAGTTAAATTGTATTTTTTATAACATGGCCATATTTTCTGAAACAAATTGAATATTTTTGATGCAATATGGTAACCTGCCTGTACTTATAAGTCTTTTTGTGCATCTGTGTGTACCCGACCAAGTAACAATTAATTAATTTAATTATTTTAGTTGTACTATGAGAATGTAGCATAGTAACAACAAACAATTTGAACAATTACAATTAAATATATTCCCCAATTATTTTACTGCGCATCATAATAGATGCTTTGCAGTTGATACAATTTATATAACACCTTCTCCATTGAGAAGTGTCATTATTGTTATTATTATCACACTTGTTCGGGACCACACAGACATTGACGAGCTGCCAACATGTCGGACCACGAAAACGAATTATATCACGAAATTGAAATCACCAGACGCGACCCACCGACGACAACCTCAAGTTTTGACTTAGGACCCGGTCCTAGTTTCGTTAACACGCGACCGCGCGGAAATCGAGACCCATATGAACCGACCCCCGGTCCATCCAATCAACCAGACGCGCCGACCGCCGCGACCGGACAGTATCGTTCCATAAACACATTGGAAGCTCCGAAGCTTGTGTCCAGAATCTTAGACCAACCACCTCACTGGCGCGAAATGTACCACCAGCCGACCGCAGATTCTGAAGAACGCGTTGTACACGTAATACGCGAGGATAGCTTACGAGCGTGGAACTTAAAGTTCACGGGCGAATCGGACGTCGCAGATTTCTTCCTTAGGCTCGATGATTATATGCGCAGCCGCGATACGTCGGAGCGCAAGGTACTCAAATGTTTTCCCGACTTATTGAGTGGCAAAGCTTTAGATTTTTATAGGCAGATACGAGACAGCGTCACCACCCTGTCGGAGTTACAAACCAAATTCAGGAGTTTTTTCACATCCATTGATAGCGATTACGCTTTAGAAAAGAAAGTTAGAGACCACCGACAGCTACCAGGACAGCCGTTACATTTATACATACTGGAAATGCAGACGATGAATTCGAGGTTGGTGTCCCCATTACAAGAGACCAGCCTTATCGAAATCATCAAACACAATATTCAGCCTATGTATGCACAACTGCTAGCTGTCGGTGATACTTACACTATCCAAAACTTGATCATTTTGGGTAAGCGACTCGAAGCTTACGCCGGTCCACCCACTGTCAGTTCCGGATCCAGATCAAACAAACAGTCGAATCACGTGGCTGTTGTAAATACACAGCATAGTAGAAAATTCACCTCAAATAACTCAGTGACCTGTAAAAAATGTAAAAAAATTGGTCACTCTTACAGACAATGTCGAACTATACCCGGCATTGTTTGCTTCCAGTGTGGACAAAGAGGGGTATTGTCAAATACCTGCCCAAAATGCAACCCCCCTAAGCGCAGGCCACACCTGGAGGCAAACAATAGCCCAAAAAACTAGATACCCCAGGGTTCACCGAAACAGATCATAAATCACCCCATCTAGGAACGGTAACCCCTGGCATATCAGTCATTGATGGTGACAATAGACTGTACATCGACTTCGACATTGGATCTGGAACTTACAAGGGACTGTTGGACACAGGCGCGAATTTAAATATTATTGGTAACGGATACCACAAAAACTTGTTAAAACTAGGTTTCAAATTAACACCCGTACGCTCAAGTGCAACTTGTGCGAACGGCTCTAAAGTTAACGTCATAGGCACTTTACTTTTACCGATCATTTTCAGAAATCGAACTTACGAGACCACGTTTTTGGTAATACCAACCGTAATCGATAACTTTATAATGGGTATGGATTTTATGCATAAAGTTGGATTAATAAATTTAATAAACCACAGCACAACAACATGCAATGGAATTGTGACACAAACACAAGGTAATACCGGTGTTTGCGCCATAATTCCAAAGCAACAACTCTCTCCTTTGGAAGCAATCGAAATAAATAAGGTCATAGCTAAATACAAAACCATAAGTACAGAGGAGAGGGGTTTAGGCAAAACATCCATAGTCGAGCACAAGATCCTGACGACCGGACCACCAATCAAGCAACGGTACTATCCGCTTTCCCCAGTCAAACTTAAGGCTTTAAATGAGGAAGTAGACCGAATGCTAGAGCTGGGCGTGATAGCACCGTCTAAGTCGCCTTGGTCAAATCCAGTCGTCATGACTCCAAAAAAAGATGGCTCTCTTAGGTTTTGCTTAGATGCAAGAAAATTAAATGATGTCACAGTCAAAGACTCATACCCATTACCTTACATAAGTTCGATTTTGGATAATTTGCGCGGTTCTCGCTATCTAACTTCAATTGATTTGTCTGCCGCTTACTGGCAAATATCTTTATGTAACTCCGACAACGTGGACGGCTCTGGAACATCGTGTCAAAAAACGGCTTTTGTTGTACCAGGCAGAGGACTTTTCGAATTCCGTAGGCTTCCGTTTGGTGTATCAAACGCCGGTTGCGAATTGCAACGTTTAATGGATTCTTTGTTTCATCACAAATATGGTGAAAAAATCTTTGGTTATTGTGACGACTTACTAATCGCCACAAGTAACTTTCAAGAACATCTTGAAATTTTAAACGACGTTTTCGACGCTTTAAGCAAAGCGGGTTTGACAATTAACTTCAACAAATGCGAGTTCTGTAAGGACGAGCTGAAATATCTTGGTTATGTTATCGGCCCTCAAGGTTTACAAACAGATCCACAAAAGTTGGACTGTATTAAAAACTTCCCACGACCAACAACAGCTAGGCAATTGCGCGCATTTATAGGTCTGTGTTCATACTACCGCAGGTTCGTGGATAAGTTCTCGACCATAGTCGCACCGATGACCGCATTGGTAGGAAAAAAGAAGGGAAAAGACGCCATAGCCTGGGGAGAAGAAGCAGAAAGGTCCTTCCTAGCGCTCAAAGAAGCTCTCACCATGGCTCCAGTACTGGCTTGCCCCGACTTTTCCCTACCATTCCAAATCCACACCGACGCTTCGTCGGTAGGCATCGGGAGCGTCCTTATTCAGGAGATCGACGGCATAGAACACCCCGTCGCATTCCACTCGAGACTTCTCTCCAAGACCGAGCGGAACTACAGCACTACAGAGCGCGAGTTGTTGGCCGTGGTAGACTCCATAAATCATTTCCGCCCTTATATAGACGGTACTCACTTTGTGGTCGTCACGGACCATATGTGCCTCAAATGGTTGAAGTCGCTAAACAACCCTTCTGGTCGTTTAGCACGCTGGGCGATGCAGCTGTCTTGCTTCAATTTCGAGATACGACACAGAAAAGGCTCGAACCACGTAGTCCCAGATATATTATCTCGAATTGAACTCAAGGCAGTTGCATTTACTGGTGGTAGCAGTTCTAACGACGATTGGTATAATAAATTATTTAAAAACGTAGAATCAAACCCAACATTCCACAAAAATTACCAAATAAAAAATGGAATGTTGTTAAGGTATAGCAAACCATCGTCGCAACTACTTAGCGCTACCGAGTGGAAAATAGTAATTCCACGAGAACTAATACCAGAGTGCATGAAGGAAAACCACGAAATTAACGCGGTGCACCCAGGTACTTTTAAAACATTTTCAAAAATTAAGGAAAATTATTACTGGAAGGGCATGTATGCAGACGTGAAAAGTTATGTGTCCGCGTGCGAGAAGTGTAAAGCTTATAAACACTCCAATAACCCGCCGCACGGGCACATGACTAACCAGAAGAAGGTTGATAGGCCGATGCATACTTTGTCAATAGACATCATCGGCCCCATAGCTAAATCGTATTCTGGTCACGTCTACATACTGTCAATTGTAGACGTTTTTACTAAATATTGTTGGTTACACCCGTTAAGAACTGCAACCACCAAAACAGTGTCATCATTTATAGAGTCAGAGATATTGACCAAAGAGGGCATACCATGCGTTCTCATATGCGACAACGCCACGATCTTTCAAAGTCGAGAATTTAAAAACTTTTGCTCGAAACATTCAATTCCCAGGATATTTTACGGAGCTTTTTACGCGCCACAATCGAACACTATTGAGCGATACAACCAAACGATCCAAACCTGCTTAGCTATTTTAGTGGGGGAAGACCACAGAAACTGGTCCAAGCACCTACCACATATTCAGATGTCACTGAATAGCACCGTCAATGTTGCAACGGGATATACACCATTTTTCTTGGCAAAAGGCCGTGAGTTCGTCGCGGACGGCGCGTTGCATCACATACGTGGCAACGCACCACATTCGTCAGACGACCTCCAGCTCACAACTCGGTCTAACAAAGCTAACACGCTAGATGACTTGGCAGATATCTTCAACCGTGTAACAGACGCCTTGACCAAAGCGTACAAACAAAACGCGAACCGGTATAACCTACGCCGCCGAGAGCTCCGGCTAAGCGTGGGAGATACCGTGTGGAGGCGTAATTTTGTACAGTCAAGTGCGGCACACTTCTTCTCAGCGAAACTTGCCCCGAGATTCGTCAAGAGCAAAGTTACGAAGAAGCACTCAGATGTCGTTTATGATCTACAAGACATTGACACGGGTAAAACAGGAAAATATCATGCCAAGGACATCATAAAAGTGCCATAAGGTGTATACCAAAGCGCGACATTGACTTTGTTTTGCTTTTTTGTACACAGTACACCTTTTTACAAAAAGTGTCAAACTCAACTTTTTTGAAAAATTAAAAATTTATGTATACCTGTACTACCCTAGGTACCAGGGAGTGCAAACTGGATTAAAATCGGTCCAGTACTTTTAGAGAAAAAATGAAAACTAAGTTTTTTCTCATACTTTCTTGATAGCTATCACAATTATCGAACTTTAAATTTCAGTGTGAAGTCTATTGACACTTCACACATCTAGGATTTGCTGTAGCCACCACCACAAGGTGTGCTACTGTATATAGTGAGAACTTGACAGTGTGCGCACACTGTCATGTACCTCTTGTACAAAATGTATATTGTAGTATAAAATAAATATACATATACTTGTACTTTAAGTTAGGATAAACATCATAACATGGCATGACCTACCATAGCTCGTTGGTAGTAATTTAGGTATTCTAGGCGTATTAGATAGAAAGTTAGGATCATAGTCCAGGAACCGGATCCACATAGGCCGGAGTCCAGGCATTAGTGTTAGACGTTGATAAAGTTCAACACGCATGCTTAGCCTTTAGGATCACTTACTTGATAAGTTTGATTTTCTACTCCCTAATCTTAACGATATTAAGTCGCATGCATACCTAAATGAGGGCATAAGATTTTTTTTTCCGGCTATACCGGCTGTTGCGGTTAAGCTCGGCTTAACCTCTTTTCCTGACAAGGGGGGTATTGTAGTACAAATTACTACAACATAACCTTAAACTCAATACCGATTTTGACATGTCAATATTTACATGAATAACATGTTTTGGAATAAGACATATGTACTCACGTGTAGCTAAACTCTTAATCTAACGAGTAACAGGCATATTCCAGGCCTTCAGTAGCTATAGGAGTTGAATTCACCACAGAAACTCCATGTGTTATCGCAAACTTTCACAAGCACTTCCTCACTAAACTATCTTACTCCCAACCACATGCGATACACCAATTTCATCGCCAGGACATAAGCTACACACTTATTATCACTGTTTTACACAACAAAACGTATTTCAGTAAATTCCAGACGCGGAACTGTCATAAATTTATTTTTCAAACGAGACGGTATCTTTTTATTAGAAAAGTTAGACACCTGTCAAAAACCATTCCATTTAGCGAAATATGCGTTCCCTAACGGCGCACATTGACAGCGGCGCGTCATGCTAATTTAAGGCAGCATCCCGCCGCGGAGCGTAACAAGGAACTGGCGCAGGAGTTTCCCGAGTGAAACGTCAGTGTTGGCACGGCGCTCCTCGCGAGCTCACGTACGCATTTTTACCGCGCGCGTTTGACATTCCGAACCCGCATGTAAACAATCGGACAAAAACATCACGCCCGCGCATACCGCGTCGGTCCGAACGTCTTGGCAGGCCGTTGCGGTCGCTTAGTAATGTGCCGCGGATTGTAGTATCGCCACAAATACAGTGTTGAACGCGAGTTGTGCCGCGTAGTGACGTTCGCGGTGTGAGAGCGCCGCCGCACTCATTCTTCGTAGGCCCCGGCTGAGAGGGCGGCCGGGTGCATTCGTGCGACGCCAAGAAGACTTCAACGCCCTTCATCACCCCTGCTACGCGCCGAGCCTGAATGCCGCGCCCTATTTGCAACGCGAGCCGCGCGTGACCGCGCTCGCTTTTGATTGCCCGAAGGCTCAGGCTTAGAGGCGGCCTGATGCGTTTACGCGAAGCCAAGGGTGTGTCAACGCCTTACTTCACCCCCGTCGCGCGCCGCGGCTGACCGCGCGCGCCTCGGTTCCCGTAGGCTCAGGATTCTGGCGGGCAGATCCTGCAGTACATAGTGCGATGCCAAGGGCTTCATGCCTGCCCGCGCACTGCACCCCGCACTAACCATCACCGTGGTCATCGGGCGCAGCCTCCGGTTTCCCCCCCAGGCCTCACCTAGCTACTGGCTAGTTGGGTTCGACGGCCTGAGGGTCCCCGAACATACTCCGCAGGCTACGGCCTCCGTAGCCTAGCGTGATCCACCCGTCATCGTCGAGGTAGTCCCGAAGATCCCGTAAGTGCACTAACTTTTATTTATCCACTGGCCAGTGCGAGCGTGAATTTGCCCACGCTTTAAAATCAGTGCGCGTTACCAAACGTACTCTAATAAGAGGTCATTCCTAACTCGAACGTACCGTTCTTCGTCACACAACTTATGTTATGAAATTATTGCAATCTATGAAATTGTTTTTATCGTTGCATGTTGGTAAAACAATACACTGTTAATTTAAATTGGCCTTTGTATCATTTCGCTGTCTGCCCTAATCACCCCAACATAAGCACAACCGGCTACGGCCCTTGAAGTAAAGGTCTTTTAGGAAGCCGCTGAACCTATCTGAGCAACTTCTAGTTTGTAACCAAAAGAAATGTAACTTATCTGCCAGTGAAGTGAGGAGTAAGTAAGTACCTAATCCAATTATACCGACCCGCTTCACGACAGCCTTTGCACTAAAAATTCTTATTTCATACAATTTATGTGAATATACCTATGAATTTAATTAAAAAGTACATACAAATAATTTTTAATCATCCCAGAACACATAATAAGAAAGTAGCATTTAAAAGTTGTCTTATGCCAGTTTCACACCTGGGCAGAACAGTCGGGCAGGACAGTAGGCAGCACAGTACTGCTACAATCTGAACGCACACGCCGCGGCAGCACGGTACTGTTCTGTCTCGGCGTGTGCGTTCAGATTGTAGCAGTACTGTGCTGCCTACTGTCCTGCCCGACTGTTCTGCCCTCGTGTGAAACTGGCATTACTAGACCAGGAGTCAGAACCTAAAAGAAATGTATTTTTTTGGTTAAATGGACTTACCGTTGGAATGCCTATGATGCTCCTGGTTAGCGAGACTCCTGGAGCTGCTGAAAAAAGGGCGGATGGAGGGTTTGGGCGTGGAGCCGATGCTGATAGTGTCCATCTGATCGGGGCCGGAGTCTTCGCCTTCACCGCAGGACAGCGACTCCAACTCCTGGTCCACCAGGGAAGGTTTTAAATTTTAGACATACAATTAAATTAATTAATCGAGCCATATAGGTACACAATAATAAAAAACTAAATTAAATTAAATAAAACAAAATTCGATTAAATCTAATCGTGGCATGAAATATCATAAAAAAACTACACTACAATTTCATTAGGCCAATTTTTCCACTCCTACAATTTTTCCACTTATGGCTATTCTCAGGCTAGGCCATAGAATCAAGGCCTGCCTTGAGCTCCACGACTCACTTAAATTTACCATCGCGAAATAATCGACTGATAATTTGCGAAGGTCCTAAGGAACCACAACTCTTAAACTTTTTTTGGGCAGAGGAGGAGGGGTATGAGGGGTACGAAAGGCCGAATGTATTAAAATATCGAATGGATCAAAAGACCGACAAGTTTTTTTCTGAAACCGTAACCTTCTCAGAATTCATTAGGTTATGTTAGGTTAGTTGTATAGCGATCTTAAAAAGTTGACGGTTTCACAAAAAAACCGCTTCGGTCTTTTGACTCATTAGATATTGTAATACATTCGGTCTTTCGCACTTCGGTATTATGATACATACACCAGAGGAGTAAGATAAAAGGGCTGTGGTTTATTAACACGTTCGGCTCCGGCAACGTTCCGCTAAGCCCTTATGCTATGCCGCCTATGCTAGCCGAAATGATCGTTGTGACGAATGAGTGTCACTGGCGTGGGAGTATGAAGTCTTTGATCACAGACGTGTCATTGGCATTAAGGCTTGATTTCGTCCTACGCTGACATCGATCGCTGACGTCGGTCGAGCGTACTATTTAATATACATAATACTTTATGGGTCACCGCACAGCGACGCTGCCATCCGCGGCAGATTTATTGCTACGCGCCGCTGATGGCGCGCGTCGGTCTCGCTCGTCAGCGCCGCGCGCGTCGGTGCGCTGACGGCGCTGATGCGCTATACACCACTATCGCCCGCTCAGTGCGAAGCTGACCGGCCCTGCGCTGACATCGGTCGAGCGTACGAATAAACACAATATTCTATGGGGCACCGCGCAGCGACGCTGATGGCCGCGCATTTGTCATACGCGACCGACGGTACGCTCGACCGACGTCAGCGACCGACGTCAGCGTAGGAGGAAATCAAGCCTAAATGTGTTTGTTGATCACCACTCACCTGAAACAGTTCATCGATGTCCCTCTGCGCGTGGTGCGTGTCGCGCGCCGCCCCGCGTTCGCCCATCTCCTCCGGCACGCGGAAACGCCGCAACAGCGCCGCGAACTTCTGCTTCAGGTTGCGTTGCTGCAACATACGAACATTGCTTGTAACGTGTTGCACGAACACGATGAGTTTTGTAACATTGGATTTTTAGTGCGAGTTAGGTGGTAATGGAGGGTTTCACGAACATTTGCTTGAGGTGGTGTTGCTGCCACATAGGAACGTTGCTTGTATCGTGTTGCACGAACACGAAAAGTTTTGTAACATTGGATTTATAGTGCTACGCTACTTAGGTAGGTGGTAATGGAGCGTTTCTTCAACTTCTGCTTCAGGTGGTGTTGCTGCAACCTAGGAATGTTGCTCGTAGCGTGTTACGTGAACACGAAAAAACTTTTGACATTGGATTTTTAGTGCTAGTTAAGTGGTAGTGGAGTGTCTTGTACAAATCGGGATGAGCTCTAATTATTAAAATATGTACGGGGGTAAAGCGATTAAAATAATTTATATGCGAGATTGTACTAAAAAAAAACACAATAAAAATGTCCAGAGTTGCATGCTTCAAAAATCACTTAAAAACACTTTATCAGGAGAATTTAGTTTTCCATATTTTTTATTCACTAAAAATAGTGTTTACCTCCATGATGCGAATGCAACTACCGAATAACATTTTTTAACTGGGCGCCCGTAATCTAATCGGGCCGATAAGCCGCTGCTAATGAAAACATTGCTCGCGTGACGTCACAATGTACTGGACTGGCATTCAAATTACGATAAGAAAGATACATCCCAGATAACGGACGCGAAAGGAAATCTTCCTCAGTGAAAAGGTCATGAGTCAGTTTTTAAAACGTTCGCGTGACACATTGGACAAACGCTCTATTGTATAACGCAGCTTTCAAAAACTGACTACATTAGCATTACAATGATTAAGCATACGTAAAATACTAAGAAATGTGCGTCTAAAGACTAGTAGGTTATAGTCTATCTATATCTGCTAACTAAGTAATGGCAGGTATATTGGAAACGCAACAAACTAAATACAGAACAAATGCGATACAACTCATACAACTGAAAAAAACTTTATTTTTTTACGAATCTATTCACATGCAGAAAAGCGCTAATAGAATGCGAGTGTAACCTTTTGAACGCCAATAATAACTATAAGCTGTCTTAAACTTAATTCGGAATATTTTAACACATGGTTGGATTAGTTTCATTAAACATTCCCATAAAAGTTGTTCAGGATTTTTAAATAGTAGTTGTCAAATGTTTTCCTACATCGGTCGGTGTTTGAAGTAGGATTACATCTTAAATCAAACGTTCAGATTAAAAATCTTTAAAGATGTGTTCAATAAAACTAGTGAAATAGTCTTGGTTGATTCGGAGACACCTTATAGAGATAATTCTTTAGCTACAGCACCATTGGGACTGCTGGTGGGTAGTCGGCCTTGCAGGAAACGGTACACTCGCCTTTTAAGCTCCAAACGCACAGACAGCTGGCGGAGGCGTGGCGGTGCAGTGGCGGTGAGACGGTTGTAATATTCTAACTTGTATGAACGGTTGTGCGGCACCGTACCGCGACCTCGTTCATACATGTTAGAATATTACAACCGTCACCGCCACCGCACCGCTACGCCTCCGCTGTCTGTGCGTTTGGAACTTTAGAGGTACCTACCCACGTCGTAGCATGTTAGAAAAACCCCAGCCATTTGTTCGATATCGTTCAAAGCGCACAGTCTAAAGTCTAAATGGTTATTTAAGTTTCGTAAAATTTCATAGGCGAGACTGAATCAGAGACCAATCAAAATTAGCGTTGGCGTTCAATAGGTTAAACTGGTTGTTTGAAAATCATCTCAATTCTAACAGCAGCAAGGCACAATCCCGCGCTCACCGCGAGCTTTCCGCGGCTGCCCTTGCGTTTAGCGGCGGCGTTTTCCAGCTCGCTGTCGCTGTCTCTGTCGTTCGCCTTGGAGCGCATATAGCTCTGTCTCTCTCGCTCGCGCTCCATGAAGCTCAAGTCTCGTGAGCGCGACAGCTGCGTGCAAGCAACGACTATGTTACGGCTAAGCTAAGCGGTTGAAAGGCTTTAAAGCATCGTTTCTCTACCTAAAACTACCTCTAGAGTCAGACTAGAGTAGACTAGACTCACAAAAAACATTGCTCTTTTCTTTAAACTGAACAGCGACTGACCTCACCTGATGGTAAGTGCAGATGAGGACGAAGATGTAGCTCACTGGTTTAGCAGCCGCCTATTCACAATAGGTTTGAACAGCCCTAAATTATACTTTAGTAACGAACAAACTGTAAAAACTGGATAACTGGAAAACTGGATGGACTGGTAATAAGCGATTAGACCGAGCGGAAGGATTCGGAGCTTGACTGAAATTTTGAAGTCCAGAGGTTGTCGTATTTGCGAGATTATTTTTTAGTACCTTTACAGGGTAAATTTTGAAGCTATACATACTGATAAAGATCTGCATTGCAACATTTAACGTAATAAAGAATTAGAGTTTTAGTTCTTCAGCCTTGAAGATCACATGCTGGGTCTCGCTAAGAGGGAACTCCTTTCGCTAAGTATCAAAACAAGAACAACTCCGTAAAATCATAAAATGTTCAGGATTGAGATAAGTATACTCGTAGCTGCCGCCGCCGGTTAAGAAACGATGCTTTTTACTTTTGAACATAAGGCAGTAAGGATTTTTTATAAGATAACCTACTCTTTTGACACAACACAGTATTTGTACAGAAGTGTCATAAAAATGTTAGCGGAACAAATAATTTGTTTATTTAATTGTCAGCCTTTAATCATGCTTTTTATTTCCTTATTTAATGAATGACATACATCACAGACCCTTTCCTAACTTATAAGTAAACATGCATTTCAGCCATTTTACAAATAAAAGGAAAGAAAATACCTACTATAATAATGTTATATTAAATTACAAATTAAAATGTACACATAGACTAGATTTACATGGATAAAGATACAACTTCTATAATTTCATTGGTCTTTGGCCCGATGGCAAACAAATAAATTCAATTTCGTTATATTGTGTGGATTCATTCTTTACTCCATACGTCACTCCTAATTCTTTTTTTTATTTCTGACTTTACACTTCCAAGGCAATGTGAAAATTTGGCTTAGGAACTGTCATACATAAGAAATTCCAACGCCTTTGTTTCAGACTTTAATCTTTAGGCATAACATCTGCGTGGCGAGAGATCTCTCTATTGTAGCTTTCCCGCACGTATTGATCAGGGATCTTTCCACAAAGTACCTATAGAAAGGGCATTAGGGTACCTTAGTGTATGAAAGGTCAGCCTTGTTGAATGTGAGCTGGCGGTGAGTCCGGCGCGGCGCGGGCGCACCGTACGTCATGTCGTCCGCCTCCTCCACGGAACTGAACTCGCCTTCTTCCTCTTCGTCAGAATAGCCTCGTTCTGGAATGAAGACAAAGTTATGACACTTCAAGAACCTTATTGTCTAACGCACTCGGAATCATAATTGTATTAACCACTTTTTTCTGTCACACGGTGTAGGATGAGCGTAGAAAGAGATGGTGAATGCGATCGCGAGCGTTCGCGCGTTAGGCAATACGGTCTCTGGTTCCAGCTGTGTACAGTGCGGCATTTACCGACGGAATGTGTCTGTTATCGATCTGAGAATCGCATGAGTTCTGCGGAATCCACTATTAAGATCTCTAGTCGACTTCGCGCTGCGACACAAACGTTCACATTCGCACACACATAATTCCAACTTGACACCACGCGTTCTTGATTTAAAGCGTTTTGACTTCTTGTCAGACAGACTGATAAAAGAAGAAGATCCACGTTCCTCTTTTTCCTTTTGAGCTACTTCAGAGCTGTACCTATCCAACTCACCAGTAATAAGCAGTGTGTTGTTGTTCTTCGTGTCGTGGTCGACGGGTGTAGAAGCTAGCCCGGTTATGGACAGCCTGGCAACCGGTTGGCCGGCTGCGGCGCCACCCTTGCAACCCACGCCAGTCAACTCTAGTTCCATGTCCATGGAACGCTGGAGCACCTGGGCAACAAATAACAAATACATTTAAAATTATAAATATAGGACGACACGTATTGTCCCTACGTGTCATTCTAATCT
The DNA here is from genome assembly GCA_947859365.1 of Archips crataeganus. Taxonomy (NCBI): domain Eukaryota; kingdom Metazoa; phylum Arthropoda; class Insecta; order Lepidoptera; family Tortricidae; genus Archips; species Archips crataeganus. The sequence goes on along the minus strand of OX402063.1, from coordinate 4,204,632 downwards.
ATATTTATAATTTTATTACAATACAATGACTCTTTATTAAACTCCAAATAATAAACAGTTTAAACAAAATGCACATTGAAAAAAATAGATAGGTTCCTTCTTCGCCGGGTTTCAAGTTTGTCGGATTCCAAACTCCATTCCAAACTTGTAGGGTTCCAAGTTCGTCGGATTATTTATAAGTTTGTCGCTCACTCATGTTCGATTTGTTCCTAATTCGATGACAAATTAGGATCTAATCTCATGTTTATAAACTTGCGTGTTCGCAATCATGGATATGTAGGTACGTTAGGTACATTAAAATATTTTATTTATTTATTTAGTATTTTTATAGTTAAAAATACACTTTCTACTTACTGAGAGCAACTAAAATTAAACATATGATCAACCAAAAGCGATCTAAAAAATAAGTAGGTATTTTAAGTATCACACAGTCTGCTCAGGCACAGTCATTATCATTATGTCTTTGACCGTACATAATCTAAAAAGTGTGAATCCCGATGTCTTGGGAATATCCCTTAAAGGGGATAAGTCCGCCTGTGTACATGTAGGTATCTCAACAATTGAAAATGATAGTTCAACGAGCACTCAGCACTTTTTACACTAGTAAATAAATAAATATCTCGGGATGTTTCACACCAATTGCCTGCCTAGTCCCAAAGTAAGCAAAGCTTGTGTCATGGGTACCTACTAGGGAACGGATAAGCATACTTGTATAGATAGACACACACTTAAATACATATTAAACACCCAAGACTCCAGAACAAACATTCGTATTTTTCATACAAAATATCTGCCCCGACACGGGAATCGGACCCGGGACCTCAAGCTTTGCCGTCAGTTTCTCTAACCTCTAGGCCATTTGGTCATAATGGTTTGGTGGTAATAGAATGTAAGTTCATAACAGGTTCCCTGTCCAATGCTATGAGGCACATGCGCCTCATGTGTGACTTTACTGGTACGTCCATGAGGAACATGTGCCTCTTGACTCTATAAGCGTTTAATGTCATTGTTACTATGGAGACGTGTCGGAAGAACGCCGCACATTGCTTCGAGTCAGGGAATCTATTAAAATGTGCCCTGTATGAGTATATGTAAATATAACACAGTGAACAATCGTTCCTGGCAATGCATTTAACAAAGGAAACACAAATTACTCTAGTTAATAACCCGCATAATTTGGGTAGACCTTCACGTATGAATGATTGTTTTTAATTTAAGCAAATTACACTAATAATTAATTACATACATTCATGTTTTATTGGAGTATAATAGCACTAAACGTATGTTAATTATGCACCATAATGAATTCGTAAGTAAATATTTACACGACATGTTTATTTATTATTATTCTCATAATCTCGCATTCCGGTATACTTAAGTCGTACAATATTAAAGATTTACTTTGAATATTTAACGTAATCATAAAACAGTTACGACGCGAACCATATGATTTTAATATTTAACACGCCAGCCGCAACAAATGGAATATTTAATGTCTTTCGTTGGTATATTTGAGATCAATAATAAATATAAGAAATATTTTTTACGCGATGTATGGCGCTGCCTAACCGTGATCGTGACGCTAATAGATGCATCGAACATTAAAGATTCTTGAGGTCTACATAGTGTAGAAAATATGGGTACCTAATGTTACGGCAATAATTTAATTAAAACTATATATTTTACAAATGTACCTGATCCATCCTGATGACGCCCTCAGCAAGAGTCTTGTAGCCCAATATGGTGCGGTTCTTGTACTTCTTGCGCCTCTGCAGCATAATCTGCAATCTGTAACGATAAATACATATTTGATTATATGGAATAAGACTTCAAATTGTCTATCTACGACGTAAAACAGTAGAAAACTGTTAAATTTAACGTACGAAATGTTGTGAGGTTCGAGCATTTTATGTTAAAAATGTGATAGTTGCGAAGAACCGCATACGTGTTATTTTTGATTTTCTTCAAAGTTAAAGGAGCATTCAACAGGTCAAAGGAAATTAATTTCTCAAAGACACCTAATGTCATCACTATTATTGTTAAAAAGTTAATCAAGAATTAAATTTAATTAACTATGCGCGGTAAACCAGAGTAATAGGTCCTTCATTTATGACTTTATGACGTATAGTAATTAACGTATGTATAAAAAAAAGAAAGAAAGAGACAAGAAAAAAAAGATTTTTTCGATATACCGGTTTCTTTCTATCGATGTACTAAAGCACTTGTCCAAGTTAACGGATATATGTAAAAGAAAACACGGTGAACAATTTTTAATTATGTATTTGATAAAGCAGAGTAGGTACGGCTTTATCAATTAATTAAAAGCAAGCAATTATGACCAGAAACAGAACAATAAGCAAGTAATAGCTTCTAGTTCATTTAGATAAGGACTTTGTAGCTTTGGCCAATCGAAATTATCAAAGGTTTAAGAACGGGTAAAACAACAAACCTCAGACTATTATCCTATCATTGTCTTTCTGAATAAAGCTCAGATTCGCGTCTCAGAAAATCAGACAAACGTGATAAGCCTTTAAGGAGAGTCGTAATCCAATTTACCGTGGAGCTAGCTTGATGCCTTTTGTTTGTGTAGTAACTTTGCCCGTTGATTTAAAATATCGTAAACAGATCAAGGAGCATCATAGATCTGTTCGTATCGATCTGATGTTTGTTTGGTGATTATCATGGCTTACAAGTAAGCATTTTATCGCAATTTAGATACATGTGACAATGTACAGATTCAGGCGTTCACTTTAAAAAAAGAAAACTTTTATTTCTGATTCTTCGATCGAACGTCGTAAGATCCATAGCCGCTGATAAAATGCTTCCTATAGGTATCCTAAATATATGTTAGTTCAAGTTCGAAACTGTCTGTGTGCCAAATTTCATCAGAATCCGTCAAACCGTTTTAGCGCGAAAGAGTAACAAACATCCATACATCCATCCATCCAATTAGTGGAATTAGGAATGGAGTAATTTTGTGACATCTACGAAGCTCGCACGCCTTTTTACAAGATTTTTAAAAATTTCCAATGTACAGTCGAAGAAACTGAATCACTTACCTACCAGGGTGAACCCTTTTCATTGCAAATGTCATGTTGACATTCCATACGTCTGCCAATGAAATCATCGTGAACTTGGTTGTGAAAAGGTTCCACCCTGGCCTGGTACGCAATTGGGGATGTCTATTTTTTTGCAATGTATAGTAAATCGAAAACCATTTCGAGATAAATGGTTTTTAACTCGTTTTCTGTAGTTATTTAATTTTAATATTATATAATGAATTTATTACATAACAAATAAGCAATGACCTTCATTTGACTTTGGTGTAAATTGCGTGACCGGTCCAAGTCGTACTTTATTCTGTGTGGTTAGAATTCTTCACAAATTTACGCGTGGATTATAACTACGGAGTTTGATTTGGACCCATTCATCTAGCACTTTGACAGCGCCAGTAAAGTGACACTAGTTACAGTGTACCACCACGCAAAAAATAATTAAAGGGGTTGCCTTATCGTACGCATTTAGATAGATTTAGAAATTTGGCAGTGTGGGAGCCCTCAATTACAATCTGACGTCATCAACCAAAATAGTTTCAATAATTAATTTTGAAAAAAGTAGTGAACTAAGTGACAAAATATTGAAATTAGTTTCTTATAATTGACTTTTCTATACAAAAAAAAATATAAAAACCACTGGTAATTTTTTTTAGACATTACCAATTCAGTTTCCTTGACTGTATGTTTGTACGGGTGGAATCTTTTAACTCAATTTTGAAGTAAGTAGATATCTATTATGACATGGAGCTGATCTGATGATGGAGCTGGAGGGTGACCATAGGAACTTTGTAGTAAAACGACACGACCGCATCGAGTTTGGGGTAGTTTGGTTCGTCTTGACGAGTACTTTGGTAACCAGGGGCAAAAGTACAATCAGCATAAAAAGCTTAAAATTCAAATCAGCATAAAATTAAAATTGTTTTTTTTTTAACGAAATCTTTTTCCTTTGAGGTAAGTAATTAACTGCGGAACGCCGTTTCGCTCAGGCATTCCAAGCCTCAAACCGTTATTCATTAATACCTTCGGATAAGTTATCGATATGTGCGGACAATTAGTGAATTCAAACGGCTTCCGTGCGATCATTAAATACTCGTTAGTTATTTATGGCCGGTTCTTGTAAGTCTTGTAACGTAGCATTAGTTTGTGTGCGTAACTAACTGAGCATTTAGTGCTCGGCTTGGGTCATCAGTGGTTCTAAATTGAGATGGTCGTGAGCGCTGACGTGTATACATTTATTACTATCTAGCCTATATCCACAGCTTTAAATAAAAATAAAAATTGCTCATATTCAGGCAATATGGCCTATAGTACATAATTGTTTGTAGGTATAGTAGCGGAATTAAAAGGTCTACAGGTTTTCATTCCGCGTCTGTACACTTTGCTTAACCTACTTATGTTAGTAGGTACGGTCGGCCTCAGAACTAGCTGAACACTTGAGTACTTTGTCACTACTACTAACGTGACACATTTCAACCTTCACAGTATAACTGGTTATTGGGACAAAGTACTAAAGTGTTCAGCTACTTCTGAGGCCGACTGTACATAAGAAAAACATGTCACATATTATTAATTAAACGCTTATTGAAAAATTTAACGCTTAGGTCCGCTTTTACATGAATCCCGAGGAAATATCGGGATAAAAGGCAGCCGAGATCCAACTATTTGCGTACCAAATTTAATCAAACTCTGTAGATTTCATAGATATATTAGATTTTGTGTAGCTTTTCTTTGCCTCCCTCTATGTATAATAGTTATTTGTGTGACTGGTGAATAATGAGGGGAATTAAAAGACGGATTTATGAAACGAACTTAAGGTGAGTTTCATAGTAATATCACACGAGTGTTTTAAATCTTAATTATGCACAGTCGTATTCGTATAGGTACATAACTTTATCTAAATGCATAAGCCTCTGTTATTTTTTCACCACATATTTCACATCACAAAATACGGTAACTTTATTTTATGTTATTAGACAGTTCGAATTTGAAACAAATGGCTGACATTTATATATTTTTAATTTCATAAACAATCTAGACTTGAGTCGATTCCGATTCTGAAATCGATTGCAATATTCGAGATTCAAAAAAACGTAAGTATAGAACAAGAATTTCACATTGAATGAAATTACAAATCGACTAATTTCGATACATTAATGTAAACAATATGAAGCAGCCACAGATAAAAGTTTCTAATATAGGTCATTTGATTATCGCTTCTGAACATATTATGTATATTATATGTATAGGTAGGAAAGTTAGGATATGGTATAGATGTAAATAAAACCAATTTTAAATCAAGCTGTCAACACAAAGGGATTAACCTTATACCATAGAGATGACGAGATAACACCGCTAATATACTGACGTACTTTTAAAACATGATTCTCCCATAGGATTTATACAGGGTTATTTGTAATTCACTGACATACTCTTAACCCTGAATTCCTATCACTCAAACAAATGTTTTTGTTTTACGACTTTTTAAAATGAAGCACTTTTTTTCCCATACAAATACACCGAGTATCGTAAAAATAAGAGGTAGTCTCAAATTTTCAAAACGTTATTACACCAAAAACATTTGTTTAACTGGTAGGAGTTTAGGGTTAAAAGGATGCTAGTGAATTACAAATAACCCTGTATAGCAATAGCTGGCTATGACGTCACTTACGGCCCGTTGTTTGATCAATAGTTAAACAAACTAATAGTCAAATTGCCTTTGAAATGCGTTAACTATTGTTATGTTTGCCATATATTTTAACTATTAGTTTGTTTAACTATTGATCAAACAACGAGCCCTTATTTGCCAACTCATTCGACTAAATAATATGGAGTATATGTATTTGTTTTAAAGCATCTAGAAATCTCATGATGTTTTCAGTTGTTTTAATAAAATGTTTGTTTTTTATTATTATTTATTAAATTTTATATTGCACCACCTGCTGTAATGCATTCCTTGCTTTCTTTCTTTCTTTTTTTAAAGGTTGCCTGGAAGAGATCGCTTCGAAGCGATAAGGCCGCCCATTGCTTACCTTATTTCTTTTTTGTCATGTACTTGTTTTTCTGTATTGTATTTTTTGTGGTGTACAATAAAGAGTCATTGTATTGTATTGTATTGTAAATCTCATTTTTAATTACTTCAAAAATATTTTTGTTTTTGAGCTAAAATAAAGAGTCACGTCTTGTAATTATGGTTTAATTTACCCTATTACCTATTTGGCACAATAATATTTAATATTTTCTTTCTATCAGGCAACGGAGGCATCGACAACACCGTCTGCTGCGATGTACCCAGTCCAGTAGGTACAGTAAACGCCAATTAGACTAATCGTACACTTAAAACAGTAAATCAACTTTAATTACACTCCACAAATCATGTGCGTCATTTGGTAAATCAATTCGATAACTTTTATTGCCAGCATCTCTATCTAATTCTCCCTCAATATTGACGACTCTCTCTATCCCGCACCGCGTTGTAATAAACTGGACAAACGCGACACAAAGTAGGTAATAAAAGAGGTATAATTAATTTTATTACCAAGTTTATTAGTTTTAGCTATATTTCGAAAGTAAATATTAAATGCAATGACATCGGTAAGGGCATTACTATAAAATTAAGAGTGATATTTTATGACTTAATAGAGTAACTGTGCTAGAAAACTGAAGCGATTACAATATAACATTAGTGCTCAAAATGTTCACATATTCAGGATGTTACAAAATTACCCGTAATAACTGAAGGGTATGGAAGTACTCCAGTAAAGAATTAAATTAGTATATATTTTTTTTATTTCATAGGTATGTTTTCAATGTCGGAAAAATAAGTGTTTTTAATAGTAAATTAAAATATCGACTGAGATTACGCACATCACTATTTAATTTCGATATCGGTTTTTTCCATAACCATTATAGCTAGAAAAAAAAGAACAGCGCGCAAAATTACAGTTTTATTTACTGTTCATGGGGTTTCAGACTTTAGGGGTTATTTTGTAACACCCTGTATATTATTATTATTATTATTATTCAAGTCTGAATTTGACTATTTTATAATAAATAATAATAAGTTGTCAAATTCAGACTTAAGTATTGTACCTATTCCTTTACATAATGTCGATCTCTAGTTTCCAATATAAGCCCAGGTAAAAGGGGTCAAAGCTGTTACTGATATGATAATGATCTAACATGTACCTACAGAAATAAGTCAAATTGTCATGAATTACTTTCGAAAAAATTCCCACGGTGTAGGGAATTCATTCACAAGGGCGAAACCGCAAGCACAAACAACATGAAATTAAAATATGAACAATAAGTTGAAATGGCATTTCTATATCAAAAATACGTAGGTACGCTACGCTAACCTCCAGAGAGTCGAGTCCTTTATTCAAAATACATCTGTTGGAACGGTTCTCCCATGATAAGCGCTGAAGTGAAATATATAACTAGCTCAATAGGTATATTCGATTTGCACAACAAAACCCGTGAAAATACTACATTCGCTTTGTGCGGACTCTAGCAATATTAATGTGTCACGGGCCACCGGTCGACGTTTGCCTCTTAAAATATTAGCTCGTTCCTTTTTACTGGCATCCCTTTTGGAAAGGATATTTTATTTTTACTTCGCTTACTTGCTGACTTCACAAAAGAAACGTTTGTTAAATTAAAAAGAATATTTAGTTCTCCTCAAAAATAAGAACTCATCATCATCCATTATTATCCCAGCCTGTATAGGTACGTCCCACTGCAGGGCACAGGCCAGGGCTTGGGCCGTAGTTCCCACGCGGGCCCAGTGCAGATTCGGAACTTCACACACACCATTGAATTTCTTCGCAGCTGTATAAAGGTTTCCTCGCGATGTTTTCCTTTACCGTAAAGCTCATGGTAAATTTCAAATGTAATTTCGCACATAAATTCCAAAAAACTCCGAATTGCGAGCCGGGATTTGAACCCTCGACTCTCTGCTTGAGAGGCCATAGGTCAAATCGCTAGGCCACCAGTGCTACGAAAAATAAGGGCTATGGTGAGATATTATTATTATTAATTAGCCTGAAGTCCTACCGCCGGACAAAGGTCCATTTTCTCCATTCGTCTCGATTTTTAGGTGTCATTCCAGTCCATAAGGTACACGTCTAGGTCGTCAATCCAACGCTTTCAGGGCCTACCTCGTCGCAGCCATTCATCTTGCGGTATCAAGTCCCGTGGCTAAATTTTATTTAGCCCACCTATTCGGATCCATGCGGCTGGCGTAGCCTGCCCAGCCTTAGGTACTTTAGCTTGGCAGCCTTGGCACCCACATCGGTAATGCGTGTTTTGGAGCGCAGCGTAGATAATCCCAAAAATTTAATTTGTAAGAGCTCGTTTTAGGATAATTGCCCATCTATTCATGTTGATTAATTACAAGAAAGCATCTATAAATCTCCCGTTTCCACATAGAACAGTTAAAATCGTTGAAGAACATTAACGTATTTGTAAGCAGTTATAGGAACGACAGAAGTTTCTATTTCAGGTCAGTCTTAACGCATTTTAGTGGCTTTAAATTTTTATGTTTTCGATTTTACGACGTTTCCCCATTCTCCTGTATGCGCTTTTAACATTCTTGGGATGCTCCAGAAAATTATTATACGCCTCAAGGATGAACATTAATTTATGGTGATTTTGTAAAAGTGTGTTTCGTATCATAAAAGATTTATTTCTTAAAACACTTTAATTTTTTAACGGCTTTGTAACTTTGTATGCGCACGTTTTTCATTTTTACGGGATGATGTAAAGTTCTTCATTCCGTTATTTGATTCCATAAACTATCTGCGTAGTATGTTATTTTACGATTATGGGGATCCTTAAAAGGGGAGAGGTCTAAAAGGGGAGATGCGGGATAAGCTAGGAAGTTGATATGAATAAGAAAATCATGACCATTATTTCAGTTTATGGCTGGCTAAACCAAAAACAATTCCCAAAGTACAAAAACAAACGCAACCATTCATTATAGAATTTAAATTATAAGACCCTTCTTCTTAAATAGGTCACGGCCAACACGGCAGCGATAAACATGGTTCAGTCATGGAGTGAGCACGATTCTATTATTTTTATTGCGTCATTAAAATTGGCCTCGACTTTGAAATATCAATTCGTGTAAAACTTGCCCGCCCAACTCAACGGGGTAATAAAATTAGAATAAGCTGTAAACACTGACGTGTAAACAAATTTGTTCTCTGATGTGAAAGAACCAGATTAATGTCTTAATTGAGCGCAATATTCCGGACAATTATGTGGTTTCTAGGAAAAGATGTAGTTTTTTTGGCAGTCTATTGCTGTATTACGGAAGTTGTGAATAATTAGATACAGACCTACATACATATTTTAGTTGGGTAGGTATTTATTTATTTTGCCTCATCAGTCTCACTAAGGATGAGCATTGCTCACAAGAAATGTTGTATCTAGAGTCGATGCAATCGAGCACTATGTAACCATTTTAGAATACAAGGCTTATTAAAATTTTAAGTAAATGAATCTCAAACTAAAACTCACCTATTACCGTCCCGTTTGACGAAATGCGGGTACTGCAGCGAAAAGCACAGGTCGAGCTCGACGTCCAATGGCGGCACGGCAATGTCGTTGGAGCGGAGCGTGCGCTTGCTGCTGTGCATGCGAGCAGCGAGAATGACCGCGCCCGCGCCCGCTCCGCCCGCCGCCCCGCCGCCCGCTTCGCCAAGAGCACCGCACACCCGCAGTCGGGTTACGCGCAATGTGCATAGTCTGAAAAGGAAAATTTCATCTATACTTATATTATAAAGCCGAAGAGTTTGTTTGTTTGTTTGTTTGTTTGTTTGTTTGTTTGAACGCGCTAATCTCAGGAACTACTGCTCCGATTTGAAAAATTCTTTCAGTGTTAGATAGCCCATTTATCGAGGAAGGCTATAGGCTATATATCATCACGCCAACACCAATAGGAGCGGAGCGGAGCGGAAGAATGTTTCAAAATCGGGGGTTTTTGACGTGACAACGTCTAATAAATCGATGAACGGCGGCTGCATACTCGAAAAAGGATGACGCAATGTAACGTTACGAGGGGCGTTCAATATAAAGTGAGAATGAGATGCAAACTCTTTTAATATTACGAAATTAAATACTGGCCAGTAAAGCTAATCTATCTAGCTGATTGCTATGAAAAAAAAAACTAACTGTCTTTTGTTTAAAAATATATACGGTAATTTCTTTGCAATGCTATTGAGTACGTTAGCGAAAATGGAGAAAATTGAACTGCGCGCCGTTATCAAATACTTGTGTTTGAAAAATTTTTCCACGGACCAAGTCAATTTGGATTTGCGGGACACTTTAGGGTCTAATGCTCCTCCGTATTCGACAGTCGCACGTTGGTGCGCCGAATTTAGACGTGGAAGAACATCGACAATGGACGACCCCCGCTCCGGACGCCCTACTACAGCAGTAACTGAAGAAATTGTGAAAAAAGTCGAAAACTCAATTTTGGCGGATCGTCGTGTCACAGTTCGTTTTATTGCTGAAAATGTAAAGATTTCAACGGGGAGCGTGCATAATATTTTACATGAACGCTTGGGTATGAAAAAGGTATCTGCGCGTTGGGTACCAAGAATGCTTACTGACACGCAAAAACAAACTAGACTAGAGATTTGTCAAGAAGCTTTGAACCTGATGCAGCAAGACCGGGAACTTTTATTGGCGCGATTTATAACAATGGACGTAACATGGCTCCATCATTACGACCCAGAAACGAAACTGCAGTCTATGACATGGAAAAGGCCATCATCTCCAACTCCAAAGAAATTCAAGGTGAGCCCATCTGCCGGTAAGGTCATGGGCTCTATTTTTTGGGATGGTAAAGGGGTATTAATGATTGAGTATCTCGAGCATGGAGCCACTATTACGGGCACATTATACGCCAAACAAATAGCAACATTGCGCAATGAGATCCGCGAAAAACGGCGAGGTAAACTCTCGAAAGTTGTGCTGTTCCACCAGGACAATGCCCCGGCACACAAGTCCGCCGTTGCAATGGCTGCAATTCGTGATGCTGGGTTCGATATCCTTAAGCATCCTCCGTATTCACCAGATCTCGCTCCCAGTGATTTCTACCTATTTCCGAGATTGAAACAATACCTGAGAGGCCAGAAATTTGAAGACGACGACGCGGTAGTCGCTGCAGTACAAGATTTTTTAAGTACTCAAGATGAGACCTTTTTCAAAAATGGAATTTTAAGTTTAGAAAAAAGATATACTAAATGTATTATGCTAAAAGGTGACTATGTCGAAAAATAAAATGACATTTAGTAAAAGTTGTTTACAACATACTCATTCTCACTTTTTACTGAACGCCCCTAGTACATGTAAGTACATGTACGTACATGGGGGGGGTTGAGAGGGGGTGAGGGTGCGCGGGTATTAAAGGGGGGGTGAAAATTTCCTTGATTTTGCCGTAGGATGCACTGTTTTCAAGATATTTGACAAAAACACCGGGGGGTGGGGGTTGAGGGGGGGGAGGGTGCGGGGGAGGGGGTGCGGGGGAGGGGGTGCGGGGGTGTCAATGGGGGGTTGAAAATTTCCTTGATTTTGATGTAGGATGCACCGTTTTCAAGATATTTGACAAAAACACCGGGGGGTGGGGGTGGGGGGGAGGTGCGGGGGTTTTTGAAGTAAAACTTCTATAGGCACGCTTGACTTACTTAGGACGAACGCGGGTGTGCAGGGGGTGCTGTGTGGGGAGGCGTGCGGGGGGTGCAGAGGGGTGCGATGGGGACCGGGTTGGAAGGTGCAGGGGGGTATCGGGGGGGGCGGGTAATTTTTTTTATAACGAGAAACTAAGGAGAGCCATAATTGATGAAAAAGCAAATTGGATAAAAAAATAAGCTGCCCAAATTACTAATTCCACGCGGACGGAGTCGCGGGCAAAAGCTAGTTCAAAATATGTTTTGGAATAGCAGCGGTGTGAGAATTTATGGATGATAATCCTATAATGATTCACCCTCGTCAATCTAACATTAAATCAATATTTTTTTGGTTTAGTTATATATATTCAAATTTATTTTTATTCGGTTAAAATATGTGTGGTTGTAGTTGTTATGTTAAAAATAAGAATTTTTGGTTCACAGTACATTTTAATGTAATGCAATCCCTATAATATTTTTAACAAGCACTATATCGGCCAGTTTCCTACAATAACCTATGTACCTAAGTCAATATATAATACCTATATGTCTGGATTTATGTTAGAAAATTGACTGTAGTACACTCATGGGACTAAAATCACAAAGTAATTAATTTAATTTTAATTTATTTTTACCAAACCCTGATTCATTGTATATCCGCAACATTTTAGAAAAACTTTATTCTGTCAGACTAAGTTTTCATAGCCTAAGGGAGCGATACCAAAACTAAAAGTACTTACGTTAACTTGAGTTATTTGATCGTTTGTGTCTCCGAGGACTTTTTAAATTACATGATAAACAATTTATTGAATCAGGCGTTACTTTGCGGAGGTCCATATTAATGAACTAAAACAATTACTTTGCTCACCCGCGACCTTACAATAGTTACGTTTATGCAAGAAATGTGCGTTCATGCAGTTCCTCCACCTCCACACTGTACGAACACACACAAATCACATAAACCCAACCATCACCACCACCAAGCTACACTGACGCGTTTCGAACTCAACCAGAGCTCATCTTCAGAGTTACCACAACCGTATACTATGCTACCAAATGTTAAACATTTGAGCATGACGAGTTGATGAGTTTAACATTTGGTAGCATAGTATACGGTTGTGGTAACTCTGAAGATGAGCTCTGGTTGAGTTCGAAACGCGTCAGTGTAGCTTGGTGGTGGTGATGGTTGGGTTTATGTGATTTGTGTGTGTTCGTACAGTGTGGAGGTGGAGGAACTGCATGAACGCACATTTCTTGCATAAACGTAACTATTGTAAGGTCGCGGGTGAGCAAAGTAATTGTTTTAGTTCATTTACATGATAAACGTGAACTATTATTTTAAAAGTTCTATTCCTCAATTTCCTCGTATAAAACACTCTCGAAATAGGCATAAGTCGTGTGCGGATCTTTGTTAAGTACATAGAAAGGGCGGATCGAAAACTCGTCATATTTTAACAATGGCCCCGAGAGGGAGAACCCTATCGATTATGGGATTTCCCTAAGTGCTGTTTTGTTTTGGTCCCCATGGTTTTTTACGGGGAATAAAGCCGGTGCGGCGGACACGCCCCCGTTACGTTTGTAATCGAATTAACTTTAAACTCTTTGAAACTATGGAATAAAAAAAGACAATCGGTATTTTTAAAATAAATGTGAAAATAACGATACTTATTGGAATTGATTGAATTTAGCTTGGAAATTGTCACGTGTCGTTTTAATGTTTTCTTGGAAATAAGCGAAGTTCGCCCACATATTGTTTAGTAAGCCTGAAGGGTGGTTATTATGCTTATTAGATTAAGCAGTTTATGGGAACTAGTTCTACATGAAAATAAAAGTCTGGGCCGAACAATGATATTAACCTAACACATCAATGGTATTAAATATGTACCTATATTAAAAGAAGTAGATAGATATGTTATTTGCACGCCGAAATGGGCGACACTTATATGTAGTCTCTGGCTTCACGTGACTTAAAAAAAAAGAAAAGGACAACCGTATACCCTTTCAAAACAGGAGCAAAAAGGACTTAAAGCGTGTATGTGTAGGTACTGCCGGTGCGTTCAGAGCAATGTTTTTCGACTGTTTTACGTGCATATGAGGTATCTTTATTTATAAATCCATCAGGTTCGAATAATGTATATATAGTAATGTTTACATTTTTACAGTATTCAACTAAAAGTTCAACAATGGAGAACCTGCTGTCATTATCATAAAATAAATCCACCAGAATCATGAACGACTAGGTCAAGAGACTTCACAAATGCAGAAGAAAACTGACGTACATTTGACAATATCCGAGTTTCCCGATGCTCGTAGAAAGTAAAAAAAACGATTCTCCGAGCTCCTACATTAAAATAAAGGTCAGATGTAACCACAATCTTGATTATGTAAATGTAAGAGTTTCCGAGATATACACAAGACTGAGTATGTTCGCGTTAATGTTGAACCCGGCCGCCCAGAAAATTACAAACGTGCTGGCACATGTATTACAGCCAAACACGACGCTAATGTGTATACTGAAGTAGAGCATCTTTGGAATATTGTAGCCCTGCCTTGGAGCGTGTATTGTTTTTTTAAAAGAACCTAAAAAAGAAGGTACAGAGACTCTTTACTCCTTATACCTAATGTAGATTAGATTGCTATGGCTTCCCATGAGGCTGAGAGTGGCGGGCGTGAAATTTTTTGCAAGTAAAGCCGGAACAAAAAAGACTAGGAACCGTATCCTCTTTCTTTCACCCGACTGTCGAAAGAGGGCTAACATACATAGTCACATTTGGTGTAGGTGTGTAAGCCTCGTTAAAATATTACAATTAATAAAAGGAGGACGTTTTAAACGGTGACCCCGCACGATTTAGTCAAACATGTTTTTGTTCCATTATCTAATTTTCTGGAAATGAAACAACAATCTTAAATAATGTAGCCTTATAGCTTTACCAGTTAAATAAATATGTTTGCGGTTTTCCTTAATCCTCTACAAATCCATCACATTGTAAAATCAATAGGCAATTTCAGTGTTTACAGCTAACTGGTAATCATAAATCCACTACAGAATTACGAGTACCGCGAACGGACTGCTATTGAGAAATACAGAAAAACTAGAAGAAAATCAAACATCATCCGAGTTCATGGAAGCTCTATTCACCGTAGACGAGAAACTGATATATTAAATGCCCCTCGATGATTCGCAGAAACAGCTTAAATTATTCGACGACAATTTATATTCTGCGCGAAAGAATCCCGGAACGCTCTCGGCCAAAGTTAAAAGTGGCACATAAAATAAATGGACCAGAACATTTGCGGCTTTGATTCCTGGTCCCATCTGGGTCCATAAGTTATGGGTTTACACGCCGTTTACGTCCCTGGCGAAACGGATTTACCCTTCTAGGTAATTTTTATGCCGGGTTCCATTAAAATTTAGTTCAGTTAATTTATATCCCGTTTAACTACTCTCTGTTCATCGTCATCATCACATATCGGCCCATGTTCGTCCCATACCATTAAGTTTCTTCGCAGGTGCGAGTATCCACTTATCCAGCAGGCTAATTGTCTAACTCCCTCGCAATCGCCATCGCGTTCATTTTGACAGTTCTTGTAAGGGCTGACAATTGGTATCGGAAACAGCCAGCTGTCACAGCCATACAAAAACTGTCATTTCAATCCTATGCCGAGTGTCAAAAAAGTTACACAATTACCCTGCTGGTTTCCTCAAGATATTTTTCTTCACTGTTAAACTCATGATCAATTTCAAATGCAATTTCGCACATAAATTCAGAAAAAGCGCGCCCGGCTCGGCGGTTTTCAAACACAGTCGAGAGTCGTGGCTGGGACTCTCGACTGTGTTTGAAAAGACATAAGTAGATCAAACCACTAGGCTACCACGACTTTTAAGACTCTGTCGACTCTCTGTTAAGTACCTTTTATCTTACATGACAGATATCTATGATTATTCAATCGCACAAAGTAAACAGAAAGAGTATCACAGATTAGAGAGAGAGAGAGAGAGATGTTTATTTACACAAATTCGATACAAACACAGAAAAAAAATACATTTGACAGGAAATTTACAAATAAAAAAAAAATATATCGAATAGTATAAATTGGGCCCCACTCAGCATAATGTTGTGGCAAGCCACAACGCTGTTTTTCAGTGGGGCCCATTTAAAAACTAAACACAAAAACATACACACTGTGACGACACGAACACCAGCGAATAGTTCGCAACAAAAACCAAATTAGAAGCCGGAAGTAAATATGTATGGCAACACTTGATCGGCTTAATCGCATTTGAACTTTTAAACCGTAACAAATTAAGCCAAGATTTGTTATGGCTATTACATAATAACAGGAACTTAACGGAGAGTAGTGAAACCGGCCATCACTGAATCATGGACACCCAGCTTGGACCTAATAAGCTGAAACGTTAACGTTATACAGAAGCTCCTTTTATGAGTAGACAAGACAAGGAATAAAGAAAGATTTTACGAAATTTTAACGGGATAAGTTCTGCAACGGTGGCCTTCGCCCAAGCTCAGAGCACAAGCTGGGCCAGGCACATTTCGAATTTTAAGCTTCACATTTTCTTCTCACGATTTAAAAGCTTCAAGTTTCAAAAGAAAGTTCGAAAAGTATTTTCACGGCAAAAATTACTTCCGTATTCAGGTCACAGAATTTTTCCTCGGCAAGCTTCCGTACATTCCGCAAACGTTTTCTACGTTACGATAGCGACGTTATTTAATGAAATTTGCAACAAATTTTCCTTTAATGGGAAATATCGTAAGCAAATTATTTTCCACAAGACGAGTCGAGTTCACGTTGGCATCTCAATAATTTCAATCCTCTCTTCTTCTTCAGCGCGTTTTTGCCCACCGTTGGGCATACGCCTCTCTAATCTTTTTTCATTCAAATTGGTTATATTATCCGTTTCCGTCTTCCAGACCAGTCGTGCTGTCTCACTAATGTCATCGGACCATCGGGCAGGCGGTCTGCCCGCTTCTTTTGCCTAGCTGGGGTCTCCACTCAAACGCGCTTTCGTCGGATAATTTCAATATCAATATTTAAATAACATGAAAGCACATTTACGCCCAGAAATAAGCTTAGAAACGTAACATTAATAGTAAGTTTGGATCTGTTCGCAGTTCGATTTACCAGCAACTTGTCTGAACAAGCAAAATCTGCATTCAGCGCTTCTAGATCGAAACGTATTCCAATCATTCTACTACACGAGCTGGAATCCGATAAAAGCAATCTAAGAGGAAATAGAGTAGACGTTCAATTTCTAACGCAAGTTTCCAGCTAGAAGTCGATATAGGATTCTTTGATTAGGGCGGATTCTCTGCCTTTAAGTTAACGTTGATGATGATCGTTTATTCAAGTCACTCGTCGGTATCGGTAGGCCACAGAATTGCAATTATACGATAACCAACAATGAACAAACAAGAAAAAGTACTAAAAATTTAGTAAAAGTAAAAAGTATGACATTCCATCATACTCTACTTTGCCATCAACCAGGCATCAGCTTCAGCTTTGCTCTTCGTTCAGTTCCATACTGTATATTCCGTTTATTCCTTACCCCGTAACAATTTTTTTTTTCGTAAAAAGTACTGACTTTCACAATATCGTAAAGTGGTTTTTACTGAGCGAGCTGCCTCACGAGTCTGCCATTTTCGGTGCGATTTTGATCGCTAGAGGGCTATTCCGAAATTCGTAGTTCGTATCGTGCCGTGATGCCGTCCCTTTCACTCTTCTTTTTAATACTATTAACGTGAAAGGAATGACACGACACGTTATAAAATTGAATTTCTAAGTACAAGGTCTGTGTCGATCAAAATCATGCCTCATGCGCTTGGTTCGCTAGGAGGCTCGCTCAGTGGGGACCCGGCTTAACGAATGTCGGCCTCAGTCCCTGGGTGCCATAGAATTAACGCTAACCTACTTGCAAGCCAGCACTGATGGGTACTTAACATACTTCTATGTGACCACCTAATTAGAAACTTGATAGTGTTTGTTTGTGCGGAAACCGACGATGATTAATCTTGTGGTGCTTGGTTATTATATTTAGATTAGAGGTTGTTGAACTCTGTAGCGTAATGTGATTTTAAAGATTTTCCGCAGACTAAAGAGAATAATGGCGCGTCTGAGCCTAATTACTAGGCAACTTAGACTAGATGATAAAAATAGGTAACTTTGTTTTAATTGAATAGGGAAGATAACACTACCAATCATTTGACGTACTTTTTAAGGGATTATTTATTTTATTAGCAGTACGGCTGCTCACCGAATCTAAGATTTTTTTCGCTTTTAAATAATCTTTTTATGGGATGTCATAAACGGTTCTCTCCCAGATGTCGTTTGGCAATTGCTAGTTTTGACGTTTCTACTGTGCGAACTCGTTCGACTAACCATATATTTGTTTTAAAGCAGCTTAAAATCTAATTTTGAATTTAAATGTAGTACATTAATCTGGTTTTCAAAGCTAAAATAAAGTGTTGTTTTACTAGCGTCGCGTCTTGGAATTATCTGGTTTACGGAGTAATCATCGCTATTCAAAACAAAAAGATACAGAAGGTTGATAATAGCCTGAATGGCTTCGAGAAAAGCCTTTGTTTGCCTTTGTTTTGCTTGACTTGGCCGGGCACTGCCTTGCCTCCAGATACATGACAGAATTATACATCGAGCGAATCAATTTCAATCAATTACATCAACTCGTGTAGCATATAAAACAAAACAATGCATTTGTTTTTGCCAAAAAGTATTTAAACATTGTCCCGAAATCAACGACCCAAATTCCGGGACGCGGCAACTTTTTAATAAAAAAACTTTGGTCGCCAAACCGTAAACTTCTTTTAGCGGAATAATGAACAGCCCGCGCTGAATCCTGAATTATAACCAATTCTTTCCACAATTTCAAACGCCTTTTACGGATAAAGAAAGTTTCAACTTGATTAAACATTATTCGCTCGGAGATTATAACGAGGTAGACGAATCTTAACTTTTTGTTTAATCTGATTTACTTAACTTTGGACATAGATTCAACATTCTAACATCGAAAAAAGATTTGTTCGTTATTTTTATTGCAACACGCTGGAACATGATGACCAGACATCGCAATCTGTGAAGCAAATGGCTAGTTATACCTAAAAGAAATCTTTTATCGACTTTTATGATTTTGAGTATTGATATTTTTGTTTTATTTTATGTCTATTGAAATGTTCCTTGCGACAAACTAAGCCCATCAGCATTAAAATTTAGTGAACATCTCACAATTGTTTTCACAAATACAACATTTATTGGTTTGGTCTATTCATTAAAAGCCAATGACAATTTTCGACTTCGGATTCGTTATAAAGACTCCGAAGTCGAGATCAGTATATTATCATTAATTTCCTTCCTAAGTTCTTAAGAGCGACTTTATGATCAAGAACGTTTTTAATTACCTAACTAGCTGCCAGCTATGTCGGCCATGAGACGATGGCAGCACCGTAGTTTCATAGTTATACTGTAAGTCTCATTTAGTTTCGGCCGTGGTGGGTGCCACGGCTGACCGTGTTAGTCTTGCAATCCTATTAGCCAATCAGAGAATATTTTTCACCAAAATCGATGACATGGTTTCTAAGAACAGTTCTTTGTACCTATTTATGTCTTATAGTTACAGACTTGCCCATAGTGACCGATGTAAATGTACCAGTCTGTATACTTATAAAACGAAGAAGCCGACATATCAAGAAAAACTGACTGACTGACATATCAATCCACAGTCCAAAGTACTGGAGACTTAGAGCATGAATTATGCACAAGGCTTACATTTACCATGTGGACAAGCACTAAGGATGGGTTTAAAACAATTCCACAGGACGACTGGTTCTGCAACGCGGAGGAAGCCCTCGGAGTACGGTATTTCCTAGATCCTAGATCGTCGAAGATCTGTCGCGCTGCTGGCACCTTAATTTAAAAGCGACCTTTATCACCAACTAATTCCTAGACAAGTCATGTGGTGTGGTCCTGGTAGTAACCGGTCTTGAAATTAATATAATATCGATTCACTTGAACAGTTCGGAAATCAATTAACTCTCATGACTCACGAGTTAACCTATGACCAGTTGGGATAGGTCGCGCCGACGCCGGCATTTTTATACCGTTACTCTACTCCAGCTAATTTAATTTTATGACTCTTCGACGTTTATGTGGTTGGTACTAATAGATATGTGGAAAGTTAACTGATAATTTAAGGGAATAAAAGAACATAACTAAGTGAGCAGCGGCCTTTGAACCATGAGTTCACGTGGTGTTAAGACGTGGATAAATTACACCATACATTAAGATAATGTGAGTGCTACCATAGACTATACATTTAACAGTAGGCCACGAAATGTGATCACTCGTATTAGAAAATATAGAGTCAATCAATAGTATGTAATGTATATATATGTATATACAAGGCCTCTTACATCTTGACAGATGATTTAAGCAGCGTCTATTTGAGAGAGGCAACGCCGTTCGTGACTGTAAAGTCCGATCCGAGAGCGGCACGTTCGCCCGCATTTTTGGCACACGAACTGAGGGCCCGGCGACAAAGCAGAAGCTGCATCGTAGCCGTGCCGTCTCGCCCGTTTCTGTGCTAGACTCTGAAACCAGGCGCTGTCGTATCGTATGTAATGATGACACTATAAATCGATAATTCCAATATGTGACTTTATCAAAGAAGCTTTATACACCTGAAAGGCAGATTAATTTTATATTGATGTTTAGCTGCTTTAAAACAAATAAACAGTCGATTGAGTTTGTATAGAAGTGACATCATAGCTAGCAATTGGCATACAAAATCTATGGGAGAGTCATGTTTTGACAGCTCATAAAAAGTACGTTAGTTGATTGGTGGTGTCATCATCCCTATTTGGGGGTTGAGGATTTTCAGACTCTGTTACTGTAAACTAACAAATAAATACAACAACACAAACACACAACAATAACAACAACAAACACACAACAACAATGTAACACTAACTATGTAAATATACAGGGAAAAGGTACCCCCCCAGTGTGGTTATCGACATTAAAGGTGGGTGCCTTTTCTGTGCAGCTGACTATACATGCAAACTTCTGTCATTATCTTTGCAATGACAGGATTCTAACTATGCCTTCACCTTCATCACCTTGCCCGCAAGTTATAGATATATGTATGCAAGTAAACTAAACGCCTAGTTGCAAGGTGTTATGTTAATGTCAATTACTTTGATAGAGTCCAACACTTAAGAGTATCTAGACGTAACGAAAACGCTATCTAAAGCATTTTAAACAGTTTTGTTCCCTCATACAACCATTGGAAGTCAAAAAAGAAATAGTTACGAAGTGCGCCCTCATTTAATTTTTAGGGTTCAGTACCTCAAAAGGAAAAAACGGAACCCTTATAGGATCACTTTGTTACCTTTTATTGAACTCTTTTCATGCACTCATTCTACTCTAAGATTTTTCCTAAAGACTTTAAGGAAGGCGGGGTCTTTGCCCAGTAGACGGTAAACACCACTTACTCATAAGCTAATGTTTGAAATAAAGTCGATGTGTTGTTCACGCCACTCATCTGCTGACACTAGGAAAATTAGCTGTAGGTGGAAAATTAAAACGTTTAATGATGTGAAAACTTCAAACTTGAGAGTAATTTAGTGGAATAGAAGTGTATTAAAGAAGTCCATTAATCAATTTCACGCTTCGACGAAGTTAAATGAAACTTTTATGTCCAAGAGATTTGCTTGGAAAAATCGCGTTAGCTTTTCTCGCAGTTTGAGGGTGTCATTTGAGTTTCTTTGAGATTGTAAAACGTGTACATACCGACGTGTAATAAATAAGTTTTTGTTAAAAAAATCATTTAAGAGCAAGCTTTTTATCTGACTGTACTTTTTGTTGACTCTACTTGCATTGTCATCCAACTTACACAAGTATACCAAATTTCAAATTAATCCGACCACTGGAAGTGGGTCAAATTCGACCTCTAAGATTTGACCCGTACATACATAGATACATAGGTACCTTACTTGAAAGTTAAATAAAAGCTTGTAAAATAGCTAAACGCGTGTCGGGCTCGTACACGAAGTGTTCCGTACGGTGTTATACCCAAATCGACATTATAAAAATCCTACAAAAACCGTCAGGATAATATTTCTTCTGTGGAGACCTGTTATAATAGCCGATAACAATTACAGGAATACTTTGAATATAACAAGGTGGCATATTATCATCAATAACATCCTTGTTGAAAAACGTTATCAACAAACAAATGTTTAACCGAGCATAATTAGATGTTAATTACTGGGTTCGACGACCTAAATAAACTAAATAATGAACATAATGAACATCCACATCCACAAAATTATTAAATAGTTTTCGATCTTGTTATTTATGGGCAAGCGTCCACATTTACATTTTATCACGTAATTAAAATTTTCCGGTTATTTGTTCCGATTTCGAGATCTAACGCGTGGAGAATTCGATAAGTTTAGTGATTTCGAAGCGCGATTTTCAACTATAGCTGTCAATATTGAATATTGTTTATAAGTTATAATTGGTTATAACGTTATTTTAAAAATAAAACTCTTGTCATGGGTAGTACAGTCGGGGTAAAAAAGGTTCGTCACCTTATAGTTGACATTTAATTGCCTGCACCAAATCCATTGTCTGTCCTGTCAACATTTAATTTCAAAGGAGACAGAATATCGCATTGACGTTTCTCATCTTTCAAAAGGCAGTAAGAGACTGTGACTTGGTAAAGGAATCAATTTAGGGCCGGCGCTCACTGACGGCATGGCACGGCATGGCACGGCAGGTTACATACGAATTTTACCGCAGCATCCCTCGGCAAGTCGCGGCATCGTGGTATCGAAATAAAGTAACATGAATTCTAAACTCATTGAAATCAAAATAACTTGATAGTAATAAAATCCTTTGCCGTGCCATGCCCCCCGACCCCGACGTACCCCGACTGTACATGGCACCTACATGGGTAGTAGAAAACGAGTAACACGGATAAGTTCAAAGCACAGCCATAACAAAAATTTTAGTTAGTACTTTACTCCAAAAATTAATTCACTTTAGTAGAATGGCAGTTAATGATACCACATACATTTTAATAATATTTGATTAAGTTCACGTAAAGAATGATTTAATCAAATAATGTACGATATATGCGTTGACATCGTATTTAACTAAAAAAATCATGGCGGCGCGTTTTCAGGTTACGCTATTTAAAATAAATCATAACTGAGTCCCGTATATCAATAGAAAAAGACGAAACGGCGTCAAAATAGCCCTTAGTCTCAGCTCTCGTTAGCGGATCTTGAATTTCTGAAAATGTTAGTGTTTTGGTATATTTATTGCTGTATTAAAATTCACTATTAAGGATTTGCCACACTGGATGCGTTCTGCGGTCGCGGTCAGGTCAAATTGAACGCAGCCCGCATTATTTATTTATTTATTTATGTATGAACAACATTGTCGGTTGGATGATAGTTAGCGAGTTGAGCAACTACAACCGTACCATCCAATTACTGCGCAGGTGTAAAGGTAAACGTACCAATTCTCGACACCTCAACGCCCAGTAGATGACACAGGTATGTCTAACTATGACATAAGATTGAAGGTGCCATGTATTGGGTTAGTGTCGAGCACAGGGACGTTTACCTTACAGGTTGCCTAGCAACGTTACTCTTCAATAACAACGATCTGCAAAAAAAAGCCATTCCGCTTTAACAATAACGATGGAAGCAATGACGCCTTTTGCCGATTTATTACCCGCAACTACAACAAACAACCATGGTTCTTAAAATTATTCGAAACTTCATCGTCGAGAAATAGGTTTGGAATAATGTCATTTCGAATTCCGAACCGAATGACGGACGCCTGTTGACAGCCTGTCAGCTGTAGTGGGCGGTTGCCGTGTAAATTCAACGTTTTATTTATTTTTCCCATTTAAAAATAGTGCAAATAATGATACGAGCCACTGGATATGCGCTGAGAGACGTATGGATCAGGTAACGTAATTAAACTTATTAGCCTCGATTTCGTACAGATTTTATCGTTGTGTATTTACGTAACTCGAAATATTCGGGTATAATTCGTGAGTACTTTCTCTCGTTACAAAGGATCTTTTGTGCTCGTGTCTGAACGGATAACAATCGACTTTCTTTAACAAAGAACGGGGCAAACTTATTAAAAATGTTGACAAGTTTCCATAATACAAGTCTGCGTAAGATAAATGGAAGGGAAAAAATATGAAAGGCGTCGTTATGTTTCCAGAAATCAACTGCGGAGCTTGAAGAACCTCACTTTGTCGGGTGATCAGGCGGGAGGAGAAGGGGCTCCTCATTGGAGCAATACAAGAAGCCTCAGTGAGGGGAAGTCCTTTGTGCCTTCAAGGAATGCTAGCACCAAGAAGGCCCCACCAGTGCCGATCCACGGGGCCAGGATGTTCGAAAAGGGCAAAGAGAGAAAGTATTCGCCCTTCCATGCGCCTGGGCAGGTAATGAAAATTGAGTATCGTGATTGGATTTGGCTAATAAAATTGATGATGTTTTATTTTTGTGTTGTTACTCGATTTCGAATCCCATCGAGCTGGGACTAAATTGTACATTACTTGTCTTATGTTCACAATCATCATCCCAGCCTATATACATCCCAAAGCAAGACACAGGCCCCCTCTCAGGATGAAACGGCTTGGGCCGTAGTTTTCACGCGGGCCCAGTTCTCAAACTTCACACACAACATTAAATTTCTTAGTAGATACTATGCAGATTTACATACGATCTTTTCCTTCACCGTAAAGCTCATGGTAAATTTCAAATGTAATTTCGCAAATAATTTCGAAAAAGTAATAGGTGCGAGCCCGTGTTCGAACCCAAGACCCTCTGCTTGAGAAGCCATAGATCAATCCACTAGGCTAGGTTAGTGTACTAGCATGGATACCCATTAGACAACCACGGCTACAATGTTTACAATTTACTTTACTGTATGATTGCCTCTAAGATTGCTTGCTTGCACGCTTGCTTGCTTATGGTTCACGCGAGCGAAGCTCCACGTAAAAGCTAGTAAAATACGTACGTACTACTCAAAAAAAGTGGCGGCCCGAGAGCGGGCTACGGGGGACAACTCCATTCCCCAATTCATACTCATTCATGAAACCTACCAAAATAAATATTTAGATTAAGGACACTTCTGACGGTGACCGCCTGTGATGAATCTTGACTTGAGCTATGACCGCGGATGGAAAAAACCTTAACAGTGTAAGCTTTTTACTTAAAGGACTCAACTCAACTGCTCAATCGTGCGCCTTCCGTGCCGTTACTAATCTTTGCCGTAAAAACCATTTATTCAGAGGAAAGAGAAACGCCGGATACAGCAATGAGGCTGAATTACTGTAACTAGAATTTCGGGGCTTTTACGAGGAAATACCGTTGCGAGATTTAATGTTCAGATTAAATATGGAATGGAGAGTATTGGGATGAAATATTTATAGTTAAGATTAAGATTTAAATATGAAATGGAAACTCAGTCTGCAAGACGTCTCAGCGCTAGGTAAATACATGCCCCCTCTCACGTCGATAAAGGCTGGGCTGCGGTTCCCAAACGAATCCCATGCTTATGCACGTCACATAACATGAAATGGCTTCGCAGGTACAGATGAGGAAACTGAATCGCTTACTAGTGCAGAATAGAACCTTTTGGCATGTATGGAATTATCCATCCATATTACATTTGCAGCGAAAAGGTTCCATCCTGGTACGGGAATCAGTTTCTCTGACCGTCAAGACAAGTGCTTCATCTTTTCTAATACGAACTGCAAGGAATGATATTTGCTCCCATTGTCTGTATTTCCAAAATTCCAAATAGATACAAAGCTAGAGTGATTAGGCTTCAAGGCTAGAGTGATTAGGCTGTTACTGAACCAGTGAGATAACCTCTGGCTTTATCTGCACCTTTCATCAAATGAGGTAGTGATCAATCACGGGTCAGTTTTATGTAACAAAACCGGCCAAGAGCGTGTCGGACACGCACAAGGTAGGGTTCCGTAGCCATTACAAAAAAATGAAGTAATATTTTTCTAAGGATTTCGTATGTGTACGGAATCATCCAAGTTTAGGTATGTTTTATACCTTAGGCTACTATTTACTCTTAAACTACAAATAATTTCCAAACAATCTTAGCCGCTATAATTTTCCTAGTAAATTTGATATATTTACTACCATTCTGAATTTTTTCAAATTTTTCCACCTAACAGTTTAGATTTTAGAGGGGGGGGACGCTCGATTTTAATGAAAATTTTCACTTTAAGGTTGAATATTTCGCAAACAGATCACTGAATAGAAAAATCATGTTAGCAACCCCGCAATGGTTTTAAAAGACCTATCCAACGATAGCCCACACTATAGGATTAGTTGAGAAAGAAAAAATCACCCCCCCCTTTACGTCTATGGGAGGTACCCTAAAAAAAAAATTTTTTTTTGTTTTTTATTTTACCACTTTGTTGGCGTGACTGATATGTATATTCATGCCAAATTACAGCTTTCTAGTACTAACGATCTCTGAGCTTTGCCGCGGACAGACAGACAGACAGACAGACGGACAGACATGGCGAAACTATAAGGGTTCCTAGTTGACTACGGAACCCTAAAAAGGATCTGTTAGTGCTATACTTCAAACGTATTTACCACAATGTGCTTGTTGTGATACATATTTTTAAGCGATTGGAAACCTAATCCTAGTTAATATTTTAAATGTGAAAATGGGATTGTTTCTGTTTGTTTGCGTGAGCGAAGATACTTCTTCTTCTTTTTCTTCTTCTTTTGCACATAACAGCTGCAATACAAGACGCCCACATTCAAGTACTATGTTTAACGCCATAATACAAACGACGCAGAGTTTATCCCAGCAAAACGATCCGCAGGGACTGAGTTACCCAGAAACTTTTCTCAGATGCTGACAAACTTACTCTGTAAATATTTACGTGGAAAAATAGAATAAGTGCACACATTCGGCACAGAGCGTCGTCAAAGATTTGTAAACATAAATACGGCTGTGACGCAGTTGCTGTAAGGGTAGGATAAGAATATAACGTATGAAATTACAAATGAAAACTGTTGTTGACCTCCATATCCAATGGCAGATTAACCAACAGGCTGAGTAGGCTGGAATCTAGGGCAACAAATTTTAGGGGGGAGGCGGCAAATTAGGCTCGAAATTTCTTACAAAAGTCTTAGAGAAATGAAAAACGAAAATGTCTCCCAAAGAAGCCTAGAAAAGAAGTCTTACTGTTCCTGAATACTGTAACATTACTATTATACTTAGTCTAAATTAAATAACATTTACGTTGAGTGTTGTATATACCTGTTATTAGTGTTACATATAGGATAAGAACCGTAGTAACTATTCACTGTAATTTCCGTGTAAACACTGTTGGTGTATCAATAAATAAATAAATAAATAAATAAATAACATTTACAACCAAATGAAAACCCAGCCCTTATTGACTTTTCCTGAAACTCATGTAATTTCCATTCATTATCTCTTGATTTAAATTACTTTCACAGCTTCTATTTGGCTGTCTGCTACGGCGTTAATTTTCGATAATCCTAAAGCGAAATTATCACTGTACTCACCAAATACATCAATCAAAGAAATTAATTGGAAAAAAAAATTAAATTTGATTCCTCTCCGGCGTTACGGTGGTAAATAAAACAAAGCAAGTTAATGAAAAACAAAATCAAAGTGATTTTTTCCGGGCGCGCCATCAACAAGAAAAATCCAGGGGGATTAATTGGTTAGGGAATTCATCCAATAATCCGGGACAAGGGGAAAGTAATTACGGGATTAAGCGGGACCGCAGACATATCGATCCGGGATTCGCGGGTGCTAGGTGAGAACGAGGTATTGATAAAAAACAATGTACAGTAGTGCACGGTCACAATACCTATATAAAGGTGTTAACAAAATTTAAAAAAAAAATCTCGATTTTCCATTAGTAATCCGTTTTGACGGATATGAAAAGTTTGCGTTTTTTTTTTAAATTTTGAAAAGTTGTCTGCTTGAAAGTGACTCGTTTTGATGAGTAAGTTACGCCCTAGAAATATTGGTAGGTACCTAATTTATTAGCACCTTATATATAAACATATGAATATGACACATGACATGACGTACATTGATTGATTTATAATACCTATGTCCCCAAAGAAGCGATACCGCCTCTTAGTGGGCGCTGAAATTCACTTTGGGGAAGGTAGCTGGGGCCAAAACAATTTTAATTTGAGATTATTAATAGATAATAGAGATATATATAAAATTGCATTTGAATTTATTTACTTATAAAGGGGGCGGTTCGGACATAGTGTTGGGAAGTTAAGATTTATACAAAGCAACGGTGTAGACGCAAAATGACCAATATGTATTGGCAAAAATAACGCAGAAAGACCAAAACGCGTAATGACCAATATATAATCCTTGCTTATTCCTTATAATATAAATATGACAAAAACACGACGGCAAGATACTGTTTGCCCTCGAAATATAAACAAAAAACATCCCTTCGCATCTAGATTTTACGCATTCCTTGCACCTCTTCTTTACAATAGATTAAACGCCCAATTAGACATTTACTCACTTAATTATAATAAAGTTAAGTTAATTCTCCAAACAGCACTTCAACAAATGTCCTATGAGGATACAGAAAAATTATTGTCAGTCCTAAAATAAATATACTTAGATGGGTATAGAGTTTGTAAGAGTTGTAGATACTGTCTTTATGTTAATAATTAATTTATTTTTGTATCTATGTTATAAATGTTAAGATTTTATTTTTTTCTTGTGTTTTAATGTGGTTAAATATTTAAGGCTTGTTTTTTTTTAATGTATTCCTTATTTCACACCTGAAACACAGGATTTTTTTTTCCTAGTTCAGGTATAAGTAACATGTTCCCTTTTTAAATATGTTTAGTCTATAAGTTGTTATGTTTTGTAACTTTCAGTATGATAAATAAAGATTTAAAGATTTAAAGAATTTTAAAGAATTATAAGGCATATTGACCAATCTTATTAGGTTTAGGATATGTTAAGTTTTGATCGGCCCGAAGGGCCAAAAGCACGCAGAAGTGTCCGTCGACACTGTTTTGTGTCGATTGGAATTGGGAATATAATGTATACTGTACATTTGTCATGATATACATTTTACACCGCGGTCATTTTTCATGTGTCAATTTGCGTATGTAGGTGGCATTTCGCGTATGTGTCTATTTATGTAGATATGTCATTATGCGTACCTATAGAGGAAGCCAACCACATCATCTGAGAGTTTCAGACGACCCAGCTCGGCGTGTTAATACTGCTATACCTTTTTCCGTAATCCCGCAATGTAGTCCACTGCACGCCACCTTTTTCGCATCGCACAGAGCAGAAAGCAGGCTTGTGGAGAGTATGTTATGTCAACATTTTTGACAGGCTCTTTTCCCACATCATAAATAAAAATTCAGTCAAAAATAAGTGAAGTGGGGGGTGGGGGGGGGGGGGGGGGGGGGGGTTATAGTCTAAGAAGAAGTTAACAGTTACATGTTTTTCTAGTCGAGTTGTTATTTTTGTTTTTATATGTACTTTCAAATTAAGATAAAAATTAACACACAAAAAAAAACTCTTCTGAAAACTTATTCTCATTATAAGTTTGCCTTTGGGCTGTTTTAGAACTTCTCTAGTCTACAAAAGTTACAGAGGGTGTAAAGTCGAATTAACCTCTAAATTAAAAAAAATAAACCCTTTGAAGATCGTCTAAAAGCATTGTTTAACCCCAAACTTAATTGCTCTGAGCGCCCTTTCTAGATCTACATAACAGAAGCGACCAAAACAAAAAACCTCCTGAAATCCGGAATTCAGCCCCCAAAAAAACTACAAGCTTCTTATTTACTTCATTATTATCCTAAAAAGAAATAGACAGAGCCAAGCCGAGCCGCAAATAACGAATTCTGAATAGGTTTTGGCGCAGCGGGATCCAATTACTGAGAACAGCGTTATCTCAAGAAAATACAGTGTACATACTAGAGGACAGTTTCTTGCAAAGAAATATTGTCACGACTGTAATGCCGAGTGAGGTAAATGAGCCTTTTTGCGGTTTGCTTTCATGAACACCTAGGCCGAAGAAATAAGCACGTGTCCTGGCTACGGGACCCGCGGGATTGCTCAGCTAATTTCGACTAATAGGTCGTTAGATGTCACTAGTTGAAATTGATCTCTTCGGGGATTGCCAAATTTTTGTTCACATAATAGGTACAACAAGCGTTAGTTCCTTCGTTTAATTGACTCATTGACTGCTTTTCAGTAGGAATTTGAAAGCGTTTTAGGTCAGATATGATTGACGTTACACTGAGTTTGACTGAATAGGTTTATATGTATTTTAATCATAATTTTTCACGGGACGAGACGGTGTATTTTTCATTGAGAGAAAACGTCAACGAACTCGTTGACATAATTACCTCAATGAAAAATAAACCGTCGCGTCTAGGGGCGAAGTGACTGATACAAAACTCATAAACAACTTTAAGATGGATTAAGCAAGTTTCCATAACCTTTTTATTATTATGTACAGTCAAGTGTAAAAATATGGGTGCACACAACTTGCTCATAAATATGTCCCATAGCTCTTATGTCGTCGAATTAAGGTATAGGTGTGTAACGATGGGAGGATTAAATCGATACTTATTTTTGCACTTGACCGTACCTAAACAATGTATAACAACTTAAACAAGTACTTATGTATCCAAATATTTTACACAAGACACAAAGTGGACAGGTATTGTAAACCAAACCAATTAACATTGTATAATCAACGCTTCCTTTCAACACCTGGTGATACACAAAAAGGGTCAGATTGATGTCCATCTGCCGATGACAACTCTAAGACAGGTGTACAACAGATATGAGGCTTAATTAGGAAAACTTAATTGATTATTTATCTATATACAAAATTCATGGTAACTTACTGCAACACAGTCCAACTAAATGGTCTGCGAGTCTGTCTCACGTGTGTAAACTTATGAGAAAAAATAGAGGCGAATAGTATAAACTACGCCTTTGTCTGAGTAATTCTTTGTTGTTTTCATAATTAGTTGTAAAGTATTTTGTAGGCAGCTTGAAGAGTGCGAATGGGAGCATAAAATAAAATAACAATTATTTCTTACTTACTAGGGCACTCTTAAATACGAGCATGGAAATATGTAAATGTTAACTCCTCTAATTTGTATCAAATTACACTGCATGCGGTATTCCAAACTTCCGCATAGAGTTTTACGATCGACTTTAGAGTCTGGCATGCGTCTTACACCACCGTACTTGTGTTTATCCGTCCGTTCCTCTACTTTGTAACCTCGGGATCAAACCTGATCATTTAGTCTGAGGGAGAAGGTCTTATAGGATTGGTATAGCTGCGTCTCTGTTTGAACAGCATCGTAGTTGTTTTAGTTGGATGTTTGTGCGGTGACTCAGTCGTTTTAGTATTCGAATGAACGCTTCCTCGCTGCCCATTGCCGGTTCGTGACTGCTATCGACTCTGAATGGGTTTTACGACGTGTTTAAATATAGATCGCGGCACGTTGAGACGTTACGATTGAGTTTACGTTCGTATTGATTAGCAGGTGTTAAGTTTTTGTTAATGGCCGTTTGGTGCGCACCGGAGAATAAAATAAATGCAGCAGGATTGTGAAATCTGTCCTGTCAGTACTTAAATTGATGAATTCTCAAATCGGATTGATGGATTTCACGTCTAATGTATAAAGACGTTGCGAGTGCTATGCAACATGATGAATTGATGATATCAGATAGTTTGTAGATAAAAGTTCAAGAGTTATGATGCCACAGACAGACACACACACACACACACACACACACACACACACACACACACACACACACACACACACACATAGCGGTAAACATATAACACCCCTCTTTTTGTGTCAGGGGTTAAAAATAGTGCTACCACGACTGCGAATGTTCCGTAGTCATACCACATTCACTTGTCTTTATTTATTGGCGCCTACATATCCTCCGTTTATACATTTGTTTGGTTCCAGTCAAGAATGGAGTGGGTGGTAGCCCGCGCAGACGACATCCTCAACTGGGGGCGAAAGGGTTCCATCTGGCCTCTGACCTTCGGCCTCGCCTGCTGTGCTCTGGAGATGATGCACTATGCTGGACCTCGGTACGTGATTACTGTGATTAGCTTGCAGTATCCAGCGTAGTCTCGTAAATACATAGAAAAGATTGTGGCTTCCTGCTTATAAAATCCACATGCGTATAGTATAGACCATCAAAAGATAATCCTGAATCAAGATTACCTCTGATTCAGTCAATCTAACCCCCAACCAAATGCTGAAATATTTCGTATTATGATTTTAAGGGGGTGTTTCACCACCTTATTGTCAAACTGCTGGTTACGTAACCAATGAATAAACTAAGTACTGGACAAATCTGTCAGCTAGTGTTTTTTCAGTTTCACCACTCCGGTCCTGTGCAAACTAAGTACCACTTAACTAATCGTGGGGTTAACAAAAATTCGGAATGGCAACGTCGCATTTCACGACCACGCGTTCCTGTTCGCACACTTTCGTTCAAAGAGTCACTCATTATTAAAGCAAAAGAAATGGTTAACTATATAATTTTTGAATACATCTATTTTTTTTGCAGAAACAAATATATAATATTATAATTGATCCAAAAACGGTACTTATTTACGATACTTTGTTAACAATAACAAAGAAAAATAAAATCATGTAAAACGAATCGAAAAGTGGCGCCAAACCATTTGACAGATAAACTTTTTTTAAATGGCGACATACAAGTTCAGGTAGAACAAACGATTGAGCCACTGAAAAAAAGTTTGTTATTAAAAAATATTACGAAATTTTGGATTTATTTTTACATACTAAAAGTGTACCTACATTTTTTTATTCAAATCTTGATATTAAAATTATTTTATGCAATTTAGCATGACCTCTTTCTTTAAAAAATAAAAAATACTTTGATTTATTTTTCTGAAACCGGCTGAAGGGCTCTCCAACCATGGCCACAAAAAAATAAACTAACTTTATGTGACGGATAAAAATGCTAAATGCCTCCTGATCTGATGGTCAAATTAAGAAACAGTTTGTCCGTCACTTAGCGCTAATCGAGACTGGTGAAACAGAAATTTTAATTCCATCTGTCAAATAAGGTTATGATTAAGCTAATCCGAACTTTAAGAAAAGTGGTGAAACAGCCCCTAAAAGTTTCTTATAGTTATTTACAATCACAAATCCAATCCAAATTTTGTAAAAAAACAACAATCGAATTCATCATCATCATCTCAGCCTATATACGTCCCACTGCAGGGCGTAGGCAGGCCTCCTCACAGGCTTGGGCGTTGGGCCCAGTGGGGATTGCGAGCTTCACACACACACCATTAAATTTCATCGCAAATGCGATGTTTTCCCTCACCGTAAAGCTCATGGTAAATATATATATCAAATGTAATTTCGCAAATAAATTCCAAAAAACTCAAGAGGTGCGAGCCCAGGCTCGAATCCACGACCGTCTGCTTGAGAGGCCATAGGTCAAATTAAATAGCACCGGTCAAAGGCAAAGACACGCACGCCTCCGAATGGAACTGGAATGCTAGCGCTCGTAAAGATGAACGCATCCGTATTCCTAGTACAACAGGTTATCTGCATTATTATATTATGAAGGCAAGTAAAGTGAAACGGATACACCGAGATCGTAATCTCGTAATCGGAGCGCGCCCGGTATCGCCGCCTTCTATTTGCTTGTTTACCTGTTGAATAATCAAACTACCCTCTTAGCTGTAGGTGAAGCGGTAAATTTTACGTTTAAGAGAGAGAAAATCGATGGCAATTACTTTAGGTAAAATTGATTTATCTGTGCAACACGAATTACATGGCTGTAACGACTTGGGTAACATAGCAGCAACTTATTTGTCATCCTGATCAAAAGCTAAAATTAAACCACATAATTTTCAAGACAGAAATAAAATTGGGATAAAATTAACAGAATCTTGAAAAAAACTAAAACAGTAAAGTTTATTAGACAGAAATTAAGTTCACGTAGTTGTGAAACTAAAATTAAATCAACTTCGAGAAACTTCAAGTTCGACGAAAATTCATTATTGTTGTTTGGGAACTACTGAAGCGTATTGCCAGTTCTGATAAAAGCTAGCAAATTCGACATTTGCAGTTAATTCCACTATAAGCAACTAGAAAGATTCGTATTTCAGTGTTTTAGCAGAGGATTAGCAGTATGATTAAGTGAGCGAGATAAAGCTAGACTAACGAGGGTTCTACCGGATACCTAATTATCCACTGTTCTATGCGATTTGTACGGAAGAGTAGATTATCATCTGTTCGATCTACTTATTCCCTCTCCGTTCCATCGTGGCCAAAAGGCATCGACAAGATACTTTAGACACCTAATGTCACACGAACTGTTTTTGTCAGTCAACACATCTGGCGAATAGAACAGAATTACGCTGCCTCCCGACAACCTCTAGTCCGTTCCGACCTCTTCCAAAAACACTTTAACATCAGTGGCGTACCTGGTGGTGGTTGCCAGCAACAAGTTTCTGTGCAACAAGTTCAACATGAGTTCGTCTTGTCGATGCACAAACACACTATATTATTATGTGCGTGCTCGTTCACTAAACGAATCGCTCTCGACTCGGGAACTCAGGAGGAAATCGTTTTGACAATATGATATAAGGCCACTGCCTTACCACAAGAACAAATTAAGCCAACAGAATTAAGACATTTATGGCTGTTTTGTCGACGGTAAACAGTAATCTCATCAGCTACTTGTAACACTGGCTTTATCTCTATCCCCTTCAGCTACGATATGGACCGTTTCGGCATGGTGTTCCGCGGCACGCCACGTCAGACGGACGTGATCATAGTGGCGGGAACTGTCACCAACAAGATGGCGCCGATCCTGCGCAAGACCTACGACATGATGCCGGAGCCGCGCTGGGTGGTATCTATGGGCAGCTGCGCCAACGGCGGCGGTTATTACCACTACACTTATGCTACAGTGCGGGGATGCGATAGGATTATACCCGTAAGGTGTTTTTCGACTTTTTAGTAGCGAATTTTTTCATTTTACAAGCTTTTATTTAGTTTCATCTGGCCCTGTGGAGCTTATGTATCGGTCATTAAAACTAGCGAGTCAAATTTGAAAAACTTGACCATCTTCAAGTAATTGGGTTGACATGAAATTTGGTATAGGTACAAATTATGGGTATACGCATTATAATTTGGATGGATGAAATCATCCCGCAATCTCCGTACAGTAAACATTAAACTTGTTCACTTGCGACACTTTATTCTCATCATCTGGTAAGAGTGGGTCGGAATAAGTGTATTACACAAATTTAATTTAGCTCCAAGTCAACAAAAGAAAAGTTAACAAGTAGGTAATGAATTTTCGTAAAAATTATTCCACCATTTATTTGCTTCATTAGATCGTTCCCTTACTTCTCCAATATCCATCCAATTACAGGAAAATATTTGTCATTTCGTTAGCAGAGAGCGGAGCGCTCAAACAAATCAAATCTTACTTTGACTATCAAATAACGAATAAAGTAACATTGAAATTGGATGTTTATTACATTTTTCTTTGTTACACACTTTCTTGAAAATATATTTACGCAGTCTGAGGCAGTAAATATTGGGCATGCGATTAAATAGCTTTATATATTTTTACTAGCTGTTGCCCGCTACTCCGTCCGCGAAGAATAGGGATATAAATTTTCAAAAAAAACCGGCCAAGTGCGAGTCGGACTCGCGCACGAAGGGTTCCGTACCATTCATGAGATACAGCCTGGACATAAACATCTAATGACACCACACACTTCAAAATTCATTGAGCCGTTTAGGCTGCAGGGCGTGCCAAAGAATGATAAATAAATACATACGCTCGAAAAACATAACCCTCCTTCGACAGTTGGGTGAGAAGACAAATTGCCTAATTATTGATTAATGGTTAAGAAAACATTTTATTACATAATTTTGTTACAGGGATGTGATTTGTCTTTTAGTTAGGTAATACTGCAAGATGTTTAAAAGATTTTGACGATGATATCATTCCAGGTGGACATCTACGTACCAGGATGCCCGCCGACAGCTGAGGCATTACTATATGGAATGCTGCAGCTGCAGAAGAAAGTGAAGCGAATGAGGGTTGTCCAGGCATGGTACCGCCATTAAGGAATAAATACGTTATGTGAGAACGGAACTGTTTTATTATTTCTCACTTGTTAAATGAAGGTTTCTTACCCATAGACATGATGAACAATCAAGAAGAAAAACGAAACCCTAATAGAGAAACCCGTTTGTCTGTAAGTCTGTTCCGAATCTACAGATGAATGCATTTCTGTGACTCAAAAGTCGTGGTAGCCTAACGGTTTGACCTATGGCCTCCCAAGCAGAGGGTTGTGGGTTCGAATCCGAGCTCACGCCTCAGAGTTTGTCCGAATTTATTTGCGAAATTGCATTAGGAATTTAGCATGATCTTTGCGGTGAAGGAAAACATCATGAGGAAACCTACACGTTCCTAAGGAGAGATTCAATAATGTGTTTGAAGTTCCTGATCCGCACTGGACTGATGATGCTGGGTTGATGATGATGATGATGATGAAAAAAAGTCCTTCAAACTACTGTATGAGTAAGACATACCAAGTGACAGTATGTGATCGCGATGTAAGTATGTTATAGTTTCGGTATTGCATGAGCGAATTATTGAAACCTAACACGCAACCCAAAGCTTTTAAAAACAAAGCCCTACCCACATTATACGTGTGTTGACATATTAGGTTTAGAAACACAAGATTAAAGAAAAGTCGCGACTCGACGCATTTGCGCACTGGAAAAAACAGAAAATTTATCTCGAACCTATAGTATAGAAGTATGTGATGGATGTTTGTTTTCTCACTTCACATAGAAAGTCCCGGTTGGATAACGAATCAAACAATTAAGCGACCAAACGAGTTTCACTTTTATAAGCGTAGGTATCTTATGAATATTCACACGTGGTTCTGTCAATCTGTATGACGCAATAACACTAAAATCAATGGGATTTGGTAATGCGTGCAAGCGGTCATTTGTAGTCATTGGGATAATATTTGTTCATAATTAACGCGAAGATATTTTCAACCTGCATGGCGAGTTTTCTTTTGCCCTTAGAACAGAGGCTGACGCCTTTCACAAGGAGTTAAGTACAATGTATAAAATTGAAGAGTGAAATATAACGTATCGTGTTGTGACTATACATAAACAAGAATACAACATGTATTCTAAAACCGATTAAAGAAAAAAGACTTTATTTTTAAATGTATGAAAGTTGACATCAAAAATTAACCGATTTTCAGATAAATTGGCTTATAGTAACACTTAGCTTTGAAGGGTTTGAGGTCGGCAATATTACATATTAATATTACAGTTATACATAGGTAATTAAAACCAAGGGCCGAAATTCGCATAATTAACGTCCGAAATTCCCCAGAGCCTTTTAGTTTAATTACACGGGCGTTAAGCCTATTTTCCAGTGGAATTAATCTCGACTGATCTACTATTCGGACCCGCTTTATCTCCATAAGGGGCCATTCATTACGTAAGACGATTTAGGGGGGGGGGGGGGAGGGGGGTAAACCATGTCTTATTTTTTCTTACAAGGGGGTGGGAGGTGGTCTTGGATAGTTCTTACGTAAGGTCACAATAAGCGCAAAGTTAAAATTATACTTTGAAAAAGCGCGCGCTCGGATAATATGCGTATAGGTAAACGATTTCCATGGCAAGAAAAATTCGAAAATAAAACCAAAGTTGATTATTATTACCAAAAAATAAAAAATATTAGTCTCTACAATAAAAGAGACAATCCTAAAAATTCTTTCTTTGAAAAATAAAAATTAAAACAATCCAAACGTGAATATTCATATTTTCCTTTAGATTCTTACGTAATAAATATTACACAGGGGGGAGGGGGTAGGCCGATTCTTATTTTTTCTTACATAGGGGAGGGAGGGGGTCAAAAACTGGCAAAAATCGTCTTACGTAATAAATGAATGGTCCCTAAAGAAGATTCATGATTTGATATTATGACTTCGTAGAATTATCATACTTTGGTAGGTAGCTATAACGGTTTTTTTATAGTCGTATGAAGAAAGTAAGTATTTTAAGTTGACTGCTTCTAAACGTCGTAGTTATTATACTTCGTTTTTTTTTAACTTTTTGGTAAATTTTGAAGCCGGTTTTGTAAGGTAAACAAATCTACTAACTGTAATTTGTTTAGCTAAAATAAATCCGCCTCGAACATGAAGCAAGTCAATGCTTACACCAAAAATTCTTCACGCCAATTGCCATCCAGATATTTCTTTCCTGACAGCCCAACAGGTGCAATTAGTAAATTCTCTGTATTCCCAAAATACATGGGCTAAATCGGTACATACGAACCAGACAAGAACCAGAAGAGATCCTGCTAATATTATAAATGCGCAAGCTTATGAGTATGTGCGTGCGTGCGTGCGTGCGTTGGTAACTCCTTCACGCTAAAATCCATGCGCCCGGACGGATTTGGAAGAAATTTTCTAAGTAGATCTATTAATCTAATTTAAATTACATATGTATAACTATCCTAGAATAAAAATAAGTACAATAAGAAAAAAGAAAACAAAAATACAAAATAATGATAATTATAACTAAAACATATATGTATTATGAAAGGAGGTCCGTTTAGGCAAGGTGCCGAAGATACTGGCAGCGTTTCCTCTTTGAATAGATCTGGACGTCTGTAATACTCGTAACTCGTAACACATAGGCTACTTTCTATCCCGATATTCCCACGTAAAATCCCAAAATATTAACCGTTGACTCTAGGAGACGTGAAATTTTGCACGGGTTTTCGTCACAGGTACGGTTAGCTGCAGAAAAAAGGTACCCCTCCGCATGGTTACCGCCGTTACAGGGGGGTGGGTACCTTTTCTCTGCAGCTGATTGTACAACGACGACCACGTCTCGGAAATTCAATTCGACTGTCAGATCTAATAAAGGAATTGACAACATTTCATATTTCTAAGACTATTATTTGATTC
Organism: Archips crataeganus; assembly: GCA_947859365.1. Classification (NCBI taxonomy): domain Eukaryota; kingdom Metazoa; phylum Arthropoda; class Insecta; order Lepidoptera; family Tortricidae; genus Archips; species Archips crataeganus. Next base: position 4,165,765 of record OX402063.1, on the reverse strand, counting down.
GTTCTCTGTATACTGTTTGGAAAGAGAAAGACGCTGATAGTTTTAAATTTTCACTAGGATAATAATCCTAATTAATTAATAAATTAATTTGTTACAATTTTTTAAAGATGTGCTTATTCTAAAAGAGCGTAACGATAGTATAGATCCATTACTTTTGTCTAGTCTCTATTAAAAAAAGTGATGACGTAAATTTGACATTTAGGTTGTTATCAAATTTAAAATTATGACAGCTCTTTTTTCTAGTGAAAAGGGTAAAGGAAACATATCTATTCTGTGGAGGTACAGGTAAGTACACATATGTTTTTTAAATATGTTGTATTTTTTTAAATATGAAGAAATAAATTATAATAAATATTTTTCCGTGTTCAGGAGGCGAAACTCTTTCGATTCCTGTAGTAATTTTCAGGTGTTAAAAAAATGAAATGTTGTCAATTGTAGAGCTGTAAACGAATTGTAAAACTTTTCTCTATTTTCCATCCGAATCGCTACCAACTGCCTCGCTAACCCTGCCTTCAAGCTATAGTGCTTGCGCGCTGCTGTGTTCCAATGTGGAGAGTAAAACTGCTGGTGAAATTACTGGCAATTATCCCTATAGGTAGCGTCAGCCAGAGGGGCCGACGGGGCAACCGCCTGGGGTGTCGGGATCTAAAGGGCGCCGCGCGCGCCAGAAAAATGTTAAAATTCAAAATCGTCGGGGGTATTGCAAATCCGCAAATACTGCGTATCTGCACTAATACATAACTAATTGTAGTTTTACAAGGGATGGTTTTAAGTTTATAATTGGAAATTGGCTAAATTTGTCAGATACCTACCTAATATGAATATATTGTTTATTTTTACATTTGATCTGTTTTTGTGGTAATAAATTGTTTTTTTATTTCTTCCTTTCTATACGGGGAATCATCCAATGCCAGCTAAGCGAATTTGCACTACCCCGAGGAAATGTTTTAATTCTGATATGAAAAGCCGGCCCAGCCTCTAGGCTAGAAACGCATTGGAAATCCTCCGGATTTTGCCAGGGTGTCCACTCTATTTAGTTGTGCACACTTACCAGCTGCCCCACGTTTACCACCCAACTACATTAAAAAAACACGTAAACGTAGAAATGCTAATAATAAGCAGTGATAGCCGTATTACGCAAGAAACTCGTTATGTAAATATATTCGTTCGTTACGATTTATTTTTACCTGCCGCGGATCGCGTGCCGTTTTTTAATCATTGTTTACGATGTTAGCCTGGCTATTTATAACTTAGCCACTTGCTATCAGGATCAATTTTGAACCTAAGTATGGTTGGGAGATAAAAAGAAACGATTCCGGTTTTTTTTTCTACAGTCGCAAAGTATACATATATCTAACACACTAGAATATTTCTTTGGTTGAGTCTACTCATGACAACAGCCGCTGCAATGTGGAAGAAACGTCGAGGTGATTATAGCAATAAATTACTGCGATACGTCCCGAGTGTAAGTAACTCTATCTGTCTATCTGTTACCACAACACGCTTAAATCGCTGAACCCATTGAAATGAAATTTGGTATGGAGATAGTTTGAGACCCTGGGAAGGACATAGGATAGATTTTATCTCAGAAAATTCTTTAGCCCCTTTCGCAAGTGATGATCTTTCTTACGTGTGCCACTTGTTCTTTATTTATACACAACTTATATGTACCTACAAATTATTTACAAGTGGCTCCTCAGTGGTTTAATAATAAAAAAAGTATTTCATAAACTAATAAATAAGGTCAACCAATAAGCGTAAGTGCAACAGCTGTGTTTACAAAAGCGCCGCTACAAAGGCGCACCTGTTTTTTGCGATAAAGTGTCGTAACCGGCCTTTTGTTCAGCTGTTAGGTTACATATTCCTTGTTTACATACGACAATTAGCAAAGAACAGTGTCTAACGAGTCGCCTATATAGATCTGAAGGCCTTCATTAAAAGTGTCATTGAAAAGGGTATCGCCCTATAAATGGTAATAAGACGTGCCATGAGTCATGAATTAATGATGGTGATGACTCATTGAGCGGAAGATATCAAGGAAGGTAATTGAGTAATGCACATAGGAATCGCTTTAAAAAAATTGCTAAAACAAATTTTCTGCACAAATTTTTGCTGACTGCAGATACTTGAATATTGCGTTTGTCCACTACTATATAGTAACGCCGGTTTATTGGTGTTTACACCACAATTTTTACTAATTGCCATTTAAGTTTTAAGCATGTAGGTAGCGAATCAGAACTCTTGCAAATTCTTGTAAGATATGAAATTAACAAATTTAATACCCACGAGTACAAACATTGCAACTAGTAATCTTTGAAAAATTCTCGTACACCAAATTTCAAACAAATTACATTTCAATAAAATCTCCTTCGAACCCCACTGTCTAACCCAATCGGGCATTAGGTTAATCTTACAATTCTGGGCGTGTACCACCCAATCGCCGGACCTAGAATACCTAAATCCAACACACGAAAGCCTGAGGCAAGGCTAATTGTCTTAAGTGCGCCACACCCGCTGACTCATGCGGACGCTGCGCTGTCTACGAAGCGTCTAACTGTCTAAAGGCCTGACTACGACCGCGGCGAATGTTCTCTATTCATTGCGTGTCCTACCACGTAACCACTTGGCGGTGAGAGTCTTGGCCGCTTAATGAACATAGAAAACGGTCCTCGCGCCGCCCGGTGGCTTGTAGTCTTGGCCGAGCCGTGGCATTGTGATACGCGATTGTATAGAATCTATAGGCTATACATAGATAGAAGTTACTACTACAGAGATTGAAATCATCAATACTAATCGCTATGGTGAATGGTATTGTTGGAACTATGGCAATTTTATTGATGCACCGATTCATCAATTACTTAGGTAATGTATGAGGGAATTTAATATCAGTTAATTGATGAATCTTCTATTTGAGCTGATCATATCGCTCAGTTAACGATTGACCCCAGGGTTAACGATTTAATTTTCAACGCTCGGCCATGCAAGCTCTAAGTCACAGTAGTCTCCAAACATCATTATCCTACTCAAATTCCAAAACAGCATTGACAAAGCGATACTTCTTAACACTGACTTGTTCAGCTCCATGAATTATTCAATAATCAACACACAGCATAAACCCGGCAGCTTCCAATGCCAACTTTCGCCCTCCGTAATTGCTTGCGTGGAAAATTAATTATGCGAATTAATTGTCAATTGAGACGTTATCTCAAGTGCAGGGAAGCCGTGATTCGATAATGCTATCGGTCGCTTCGAGGGATTGAGCAATCGATGGGGCGATGCCGTAGCAGGGCATGTAGGCAATTAAGTATACGTGAGGACGTGCGTGTGCGTTGGTTGAATAATTTGAACTATGTATTGTGTTGCCTTAGACTCAGATCCAGAAGTAGTAACTAACAGAAAAAAAAATACGAATGAAAAACAACGAAATGACCTTTTATCCCATTCGCTGCCGACTTTCAAACTCGGGACTTTGTCAGATGCCCCAAACGCATATGGGCGTTCAATTATTGCCTGCAAAATTATGACAGCGGCACTAAGCGAATGTCAAGAAAACGCATAAATGCTTTGCTGGCAGTGAATGTGTTAAACGATCCACTTCTATTTTCTCTCTGAGGTACGGAAATCTAATACTAAGAATAAACTTAAATATAGATGCACAGAAAAAACCCCAGAAAAAAGACCAATGCTGCGTACTGTGGGACTTAACTAGAGTCTAGGTAGAACTAGTACGGGGATACGCGCGTGATGCTAAACTTCAATAAGAAATAACAATATATCTTTTTATATGTGGATTTATTCTTTGAGATTAGTATAACTACTACAATATTATGTCCAGCACCTCTGGCTGTTCGGAGCAATCCGCCCTGACTCGCATACCGCTGACGCCTCTAATTTATTATTTTTAATTATTTACAAATTTTATACATAATAACATTAAACTAACCTGCCAGTTGGACAACATTTTACCACTGGCTAGCGGTATCGAGCCGTGCCTACATATCCTCCCATCCTCTCAAGGGACGGAGCCTACTCTAAAATCCTACCTCGCGGGATATACAGTTATGAAAGTGCCACTGCTAGTGGCTAGCCACATCTTTTTCATGGAACTCTATGTTAGTATATGACTATTGTTATTAGCAATTGCCATAGAGTTCCTATAAAGATGGGGCTTCGTTAAGCAAAACCCGAAAAAAGCTTAACGCCTTTTCCAAGTTATGTCCTAGCTAAACAATAGGACATGCAATGTTGCCTGCGCAACATGACACATCATTCTTGCACTGAAACATCTATGTCATATTTAATTTTTGGCCAGAATGCCACTAGATATCAGAGCTTCATGGCAAGAATATCATACTGCCAACATCTGCTCTATTAGCACATATTGCTAGCATAATTTGCCTATGCTGACAACAACTGCTTTGACAGCAATTGCTGACAACTTTACCGGTAATTTCTATTCCCAGATAGAACATCATGCCAGCAGTAACTTTCACAGCCATGGATCCAAGTGTGGACCCCTGGGCAGCCTATCGGCGATCCCAGATGGCTGTGTGGACTTCTGCTGCTTCAATCTATTTGAAAGGCACACAGAAAAACAAACATTATAATCACCAGCTGTGAACACCAATTATCTTTGGGCCTCATGAACACATGAAGATATGAAGTTCTTCACATGCTAAGAAAATCTAGAACTACCAATTCTTTATATACCAAAGTTCACATCATATCTGATTATAGTTCATACTGGGAGATGTATGTTCCAATAATCTTATACTTCGTGAATTTTTATATTTAAAAAATTCCCTAAACTAAAAATAATAGTAAAAATTTATCAGTGGGCTATGATTCCATCGATGCCATCAGACATCAGCTTTGATATGGACAGCTGGGGCTGCCATCAGTCTTCATCAACCACAGCCTGGCTGCTGTAGACTGCTTTCTCATCTCAGCATGCAAATATTCAATCTCCCAATATGAAATATACATAAGAAAGAAAATATTAGTCACATATTATCATTATAGCGCACATAAGTCTTAAATTAACATTATAGCACACATAAGTCATATAATAACATTATAACACTAATTCCCATAACTAGCGCCTAAAACTTAGAGCAAAGCAAATTAAATTGAATTATGCTACCTAATCTAACTTTTCTAACCCCTATATCACGAGAAATCCTATGGTCATTCATAAAAACACATAAATCAATTACTATTAATCATCCCTATTATTTACCTGTCTTATCACAATGTACGAAACACATTATCTATTAAATCATTTTTCGTTAATCGCTGTAAAAATTATTCAAAATTTTTTATTTACATGACAACTACTATCATTTGACGCAAGTGTCAATTTCTTTTTATTCTTAAATTCAGGGACACGACGTCTGTAATGAACTTTTTTAATAGCGTCTGTCACACTATCGAGTTCACTCGACTCCTTACATTCACTTCTAAACCGATTTAGGGTTCCCCTCTGTGGAAAAATATATTTATTAGTTTTTATAAAATTATAAGCCGGGTTTACATTACCATTCACCGTATCGGTGCCGAATTTCTTCACGATTCTACGCCTTCTCGCAAACCGTCCATCATTCGTACTACATCTTTCTGAAGGGGCCTTTCGCTCCTTCATCATCAGACCAGCTTTCCTCTGAAACCCTTTCGACTTTGAACACCGTTCACCCTTCACCTTTCCATCCTCAATCGGTATTTTCTTGACCGACACAACCTTCTTGGCCATACGATTTGAGTCTGAAACAGAAAAATTATTAGCACAGAACCCTGTTACCGTTTTAAGGGAACGCACTTGACATTCCGTGGTCAAGAAACCTATTTTCTCACACTCAACCTTTTTCGACCTATTTTCATTCGTTCGCACTTCTTTCTTTAAATTAGACATCGTGTCACTTATTTCTTTAATGAAGTTGACACGGAATTTTCCCTTCAACGTCAAATTTCCCCTATAAAAATCAATAATTGCGTTATGCGCACTTAGGAAATCCTGTCCTATGATTACGCTATCCAAATCTTCCTCTACTATAAACAAATTTATGGGACAACAACCCCTGTCCACAAGTAAATATGTGCTAGCCGTTCCTACAGTATGAATATTGGAGCCCCCTGCCGCACGCAAAGGTGTGCCAAGTGCGCGCTTATACTTCAAGCAATATTTTTCTGCAAGCGCAGCAGATATCAGTGAAACATTGGCTCCAGTATCCACCAAAGCCTTACATAGCTTGCCATTAAGTTCCGTCGGCACGAACGTGTCCATGCTCGTATGAATATTACCAATATCTGGAAACTTCTGTGAAAAAATCGTATTGATCTGCGGAACATCTCGCTGTGCTTCAGGATTCGGCTCCTGAACAACCGCATTTATATTTGACGCGCCCCGGCTATCCTGACGCCTCTGGACATTTGATGCTGAAGCGCTAGCCTGCGTTCCTGTGTACCATTGGCGTGGACGTAAATTATAGCCGCCGTACGGCCTTGGCGCGCCTCGCTGCGCCTCTCGCGTCCCGACGCAAGTGACTGGAGTCTCTGGAGTACCATACCGTGACTGCGGCGTACTCGGTGTGAACCCCGTGTTTGTTTCTTGTGATCTAGGCATAAAATCTTCATCATTAAAAATCGGCAAGTTTATTTTTTGTGTTTTCATATTTGCTTCCGCATTAAATACATCACACAATTGCAGTATTGTTTTTCTTAATTCATCCTTTGATGCGTACAATCTAGCTGCTAAATGGGCTTGCCATTGCGAATTAATTGATTTGAGGAAGTGCTTAATAAATCTACCGTCCTCAGTAATGCCTGCTTTCAACGCCAATCTCTCGAGATCATAATAAAATGACAGCAACGGCTCTTTCGGGTCTTGCTTTCTGTAGTAAAAAGACTGAGCATAGTCTTCTTGCGATGGAAATTGTTCTGCCAATTTCTGTGTTACTAAATCATACGACTCCAACGTCGTAAAATTGGCCTTGTACCATGCCAACGCGGGTCCCTCTAAATAAAGCGCGATGGCCACTCGCTTCTGTTCTGCATTCCAATTCTTGATGATCGCAATCGTTTCAAATTGGTGAATAAAATCTTCTACATCTGAGTATCCTGCGAACTTTTCCGCCATCTTCTTTCCAAATAATCTTTATCGGAGCACAATTTCTAACTAACACAAAATATTGCAAGCTGACTCACGGTTTTGCTTCTTAAATTGATACTTTTACCCAAAGTTTCCATACACTTCACGCGCTCCGTTTATGCGTCAAAGCGCGGCTTTCAACGGGGAATTGGTCATCCTTCATTTACCGCTCACGGTTTTTCTTCGCCGCCCTCTGGATGGCTAGCTAAAACATAAAAGACATCGACCGCGCCTAACCTCCACCAACTTGTGGGACTTAACTAGAGTCTAGGTAGAACTAGTACGGGGATACGCGCGTGATGCTAAACTTCAATAAGAAATAACAATATATCTTTTTATATGTGGATTTATTCTTTGAGATTAGTATAACTACTACAATATTATGTCCAGCACCTCTGGCTGTTCGGAGCAATCCGCCCTGACTCGCATACCGCTGACGCCTCTAATTTATTATTTTTAATTATTTACAAATTTTATACATAATAACATTAAACTAACCTGCCAGTTGGACAACATTTTACCACTGGCTAGCGGTATCGAGCCGTGCCTACAGTACACTTATTCGTAGTGAAGTGTACGATGTATGGGAAAGATTCGTCGCTAACTTCTAGACCAGTGATGGTGTAGGGGTAAGCACGCAGCACGGAACGCTGAGGACCTGGGTTCGATTCCCAGCATTGGTCTTTTTTCTGGGGTTTTTTCTGTGCATCTATATTTCAGTTTGTATTTAGTTTGAAATATATGGTTTCACGGGATGACCGTAAAAGTAATAAAAAATGAAGTTGAAGAAAATAAAAAATAAATAGAAAAAGATACTTCATACTTAACTTAATAAACTTAGCTAAAAGATTTGCCGATGTTAGAACTGCGAATGTGCCAGAACTATGAGAATTCATTTATCCATTCCTCACTTAACTAGGGGTTCGCTTTAGGTACGTTTTCTTTTCTATCTACGACTTAAATGTATCGTATGACACCTCCATTTACTTACGGGATACGTTGCTTGTTTTCGATATAGCCATTTATATGCCAAGTTGTAATTAAGGAGCTCGTTTAAAAGCTGTACAAATTAATTATTTTCAATTAATTATCACTTGACACGACAAATTCAATTGTTATTAAAACTTGACAAGAAAATTACTTGCGTTAATTAATGTGTTTACCGAATTCGTATAGGTAAATTGTAAATTTGGATTGTTGATGAAATAATTTTCTAACTGACATAGTAGGAGTGAGACAACTCAGCGACAAAGAACAAAACTGTACGCTTAGTATAAGTTTTACATCACTTCAATACTTCTCGATCGCGTTTACGTAAAAAAATCAATTACTAAGGAAACATGGACAGCGTCTCCACGCGCGCGCGTCCATGTTTCCATAGAATTGATTTTTTTACGTAAACGCGATCGAGAAGTATTTGGTGAAGTAAAAACTTATACTAAGCATACTGGGCACGGCCCAGTCACGATTACGCACGAACGAGTTTCATTGACCGAGCGAGCGTGAAGCGTGAGCGAAGCGTCTCCGTTTCAGCGTGGGCAAAAATTCTTTCGTATATACAGAACTGTTTCGTATGTACTTATGTCTGGAAAAACTGATTGTGAGAAGATCGCGCTGTCGTTCACCAACGAGATGGACGGATCAAGTAAAAGACTCGTCATCCACCAATTTCTACACGGTCCTAATGCTGGCACTACACGATGGTCCACTGATGGGCCAGCGTGTGGTGGGCGTAATGGTGTCGGATGGCTTGTGGCGCGTGCGATGGTCGTGGGATGGCGTCGGTGTCGGTTTTAAGCCGCACATCAAAATAATCAAAAGAACGTCGCCATCGTGTAGGTAGACGCGTTGCAACCACCGTTGGGCCATCCCACCGACCATTAAATAGGCCATCGTGTAGGTCATTAGTTCCCAAACTTTTTTTCTCATAGACCACTTTCAAAATTTAGCTGGTTCCGGTGGACCCCTTGCAGCTACATTTGTACCATATTCCCAAAACTCAACAAAAATGTGATACCTGGTTTACACTCGCGTACGAGTGGCGAGACGAACTGCGGGACGAGCCACGAGACGAGAGTGTGAACAGGCGCGCCTCGCGCCTCGTCTCGTGATTTACCTTGATTTTGAGGCTCGCGTCCGGAGCGAGACGACGAGGCGAGGCGCGAGGCGAGGTGACGAGGCGAGAGTGTAAATCAGGTATCAAGATTGGATCTAAATCTAAATCCCGTCGAGTCTCCCGTGGACCCCTGAGGGTCCACCTGGACCACCTTGGGAATCAATGGTGTAGGTAGAGGAGCTATAAGAGATGCGCTGGACAGGAACTGGTGGAGGCAGATTATCTGTAGATGCAACCTGATACTGACCACGATACTCAGACATGAGGGACCCAGGAGGAGGATGTCTGTCCAGCGGACGTCCCCCTATTTTACTCTACAAGTCGCATTTCTCAACCGATTCTTATGAAATTTTGTGAGCAGGTTTGATAATTAATTACATAGTTTTTTCTTTTCGATTCAGTTTTTTTTTTTCAAAATGGCGGAGCCACGGGGGTCGAAAAAGTAAAAGACAGACTCGCCAGGTCTACAGCTCACAGAACCATTAACTAACTAGTCTCTATGGCATAGTATTTACCTGGCAACATACGCAATCAACTGAGAAAACGCGCATAGTCGTGGTCAGGCAGTTACGGACATTACAGCGAATTTTAAATGATCACTGCGTTACCACGCCTTATGGAAACTTGCCGTTGTGGTTCTGGTGTAAATTCTACGGAACCCAGGGCATGTTACGTAAACAACTTGTATTGATGACAACAGAAACAGACGACCATGATGACTTCGACGTATTCGGCAAAGTCACTGAATAAGCGAACAGTAATCGCTTGTGAAGCGATTACGTGAATCGATTTATCGATCGTGTCATGCTAGATCGGGAGGTAGCAAGCAGAAATAAAACAATGAATCTATGCACATTGTTTTAAAGTGTTGTCTTGTAGTTGAGACAATTACTTATCGTTAATTAACAGGATGGAGTAGGTAGACTATGCTTTGACACTTATTCATAATCCTTAATTACTGATATTATAAAAGCGAAAATAAGTGTCTATCTATTTGTCCGTTATCTCTTTACCCTCAAACCAATGAACCGAGTTAGATGTTTGGGATTGAGATAGTTTGAGATCCAGGGAAAGATGTAGGTACGCTAGTTTTTATCTTGGAAAACTGCATTGTTTCCTCGGGGGGTAGCGATAAAGGAAATTAACTTTAAAAAAATTAACACTATAATTAAAAACAATTAATAATTTAATGTTAATTATTTATTTTATAATGGTTAATTTATGTGTATTGTTGTGGCCTTACAGCGTTTATATTGGGACATATTTTTTTTAATTGTAAGACTTTGTATTGTAAACATATAAAGCAATAAATAAATGATGATGATGATGACGATGAAGGAATTCTTCGCAGACGGATTTGCGGCAGCGACTAGTCCATACTAATATTATAAACGCGAAAAAGTGTCTGTCTGTCTTTTCAGTCTGTTATTTCTTCACGTTTAAACCGTTGAACCGATTTGTATGAAAGGTATGGAGATAGTTTGAGACCCTGAGAAGAACATAGGCTTGTTTTTATCCCGGAAATTTGCATAGTTGCCGCAGTATAGCGAAAATGAATCAGCCACACTGCAGCGGCTGTGATCGAGAGCAGACCCGAGGCCTTATTGTGTATCTCACTCGGAATAATGACCGTTTTCACCACTTCATTCTGTGACACGATATAGGATGATGGTAGAAATAGATAGAAAATGCGATCGCGGGCGCCTGCGCTACGGCCTCCAGGCGTGGTATTATGAGTGAAACTTGTTAAAAATTGAACAATAGGTATACTTGCCTTGAGTAATGCAAAAATCATAGAAAAAATGATCACCACACCTCCCTGTCTATCGCAGCATGGCGATTGTTCTCGATAATTGGCGGTAATCGTGCAGTAACGTCTGCGTCCGCGGAGTGCGTTCACCGCGAGACATGCCGCGGAACCGCCGAGGATTTTGATCTCGAACGCTTCGACTTTCTCTTCTCCTGGTACCTTGTCTTTAAACATCTTATTTTTTGACCGTATAGGGTACTCAAAACTACATGTACAAACTAATAAGCAATAAAATTTTCTTCAGTAGGTACTTATTTGATATATTTTTGGAAGAATTTGAATATGTGTATTTTTTTAAGAAGTTGAGGATCTAAAGGTCGCAGTTATCTACACTAACATTATAAAGGGAAAGATTTGTATTTTTGTATGTAACGAATAAACTTAAAAACTCCTGGACCGATTTCAAAAATTCTTTTGCCGTTATTAAGCTACATTATCACTGAGTGACATACCTAGGCTACTTTTTACTGCGGGAAAATACCTTTTCCTACGGGAAAATTAATTTATCGCGGGCGAAGCTGCGGACGAAAGGCTAGTTACTTATGAAGTTAAATCGACTCTTAAGTCGGCAATTGGACTAAGCAGAATATTGCATACGGATTGTTTTGAACTGCAGAAAATACCATGTATTAAATCTAACTTACGAAGCAGCAAGATAGAGCGGCAGCAATCAAAATGTAAAACATCTGAACTTTGTCTGCGAATACCGTAAAACTTTTAAAAACTAGCTGTTCACCGCGACTCCGTCTGCGAAGAATACGTTTATCGCTATCCCGTGGGAACTATGCAATTTTCCGGTACAAAAAGTATCCAGATATTAATCCAGATTACAAACTGTGGGCCAAATTTCATCTGAATACGTGAAACCATTGTAGCCTGAAAGAGTAACATACTTTCGCATTTATAATATTAGCAAGTTAATTCTTCTACAAAAAACATAATAGGCATAATAATCAAATCGAACCAAAGACCCAGCTTATCCGCTATTCTACAAACTGCAAACATCCACGAGTCACGCCACCCGATCATATTCCGAAATAAATACACAGTTCAAAAGCTAGCATAGAAATGCTCAACTCAATACGGGTAACGTTGAAAGCTTCGCCCATTCGGAATGCTGCAGTTAAGCTGCTTACTCTTTCAGCGGGCCGACGGCGAAGGTAATACCCTGTGAGGCATTGCGAGTGCGAGTCCTAGAGGCTTCTGTCTCATTTAAATATAGGATGAGGGAGGCAGACAGGAATATCAGCCACGAAATCGGAGGGCCGATTGTAGGAGCCTGAATGTGCGTGATAAGCATAATTGCTAGCAATTAGAGATTTGCATGAAAATAAGTGATACAGCTTATTAGCCGTCTGCCGAGAATTTTTGTCTTGGGGGTAGTTAATTTTCTCGCGATTTCTTGATTCTATGTCTATGATCTCATTTTTAACGAAGGATCTAATTCTATACATTTTCTTGCATGTTTTTACGTTACTTCACCTGTTTGTATGTGTATGTATTAGGAACAAATATTGCAAATCATATTTTACCCACCTCCACTGGTCAGAATGACTTGAAAGTTGATAGGCATATTAGATTTAAACATTGGGTGACAAATCAAGAATGATCAGCAAAAATGGTTGCTTGCTTTTGCTGATTATAAGGAATCAGTTTCAAGCAGATAAATATTCACACCTATAAAATCTATAAATCGTGGGGGCTTCTGGTTTAACCAATGGCCTCTCAGGGGGTCTCAGAGGGTTATGGGTTCAAGCCCGGGCTTGCTCCTCTGATTTTTATAGAGTTTTTGAGTGATTATTACATTTGAAATTTACCATGAGCTTTACGGTGAAGAAAGACATCGAGACGATACCATTTTGTTAAATGGTATACCATTTAACACCAGCGAAGAAATTCAATGGAGTGTGTGAAGTTCTCAAACCGCACTGGGCCTGGGCCTCGTTCTAAGAGGAGGTCTGTGACTTGCAGTGTGACGTATGCAGGCCGAGATGATAAAACCTATAAATCTGCTTTTCCATATAAAATAAATACGTTTTTACGCAACAGTCACTTCAACGGCACGTACAAGTAAATACTAAGCTTGACGTACTTAGTTACCTTTACGAAACAAATTAACTTTCAAAATTTATAGTTAGCAACTTAGCAGGCCTCAGCCGCACCTAATTTTAGCGGCAACATGGCAATCCCTCGAGTCCCACGGGAACCGGCATTTAAGGCAGCGTCTGCGGTTTATCTCCCCGCAGAAGTCGAGAATCCAATAAAACGTTACGAGCCCATTGTTTACGAAGCGACTGTACGTAGATTTGTAGAGCTCGCTGAGGCTGGCTCAATAAACCGCTTCGAGGAATAAAAACCAATAAAACAGCTTAATTTTGCTGTTGGTCTATCTTCTCACGAAATAAAGAGCCGAAGTCCTAGCAAAATTTACAAAGCTTGACAAAAATAACAATACTCGTAAAAATGTCGTTACATTTAAAGAATTTTCGTAACCTGCATATTAGTAAAAGCGGAGAAAAACCCGCACAAACTTGTTTCAAATGCGCATCTCACCCCACCTTACTGCTACCTACCGAATGCGAGTTGAAGGAAAAACACCCAGACGTTTTTCCTCCATCTTTTACTTTTTCTCTGAACAAGTTTTTGTGAAGTTTCCGCTTGAGACTCGAATTCGGACGATTAGGAGTTCATGTCCCTTCTTCAAGTGGAAGGACTTTTATGCTTGCTCGAAATCGTCCTGAACAAAAGTTAAACATGCATACTTTAGTAAGGCGCAATTGGGCGTTGTTGAACATTGTTCAATGGACAAGAAAGTTCCATAAAATATCTTGTTATTTTATTGCAAAACTTAGCTACTTAAAACTTGGCCGTATAGCGATAGAATTATTTTAGAAATGTGCGACCACCTCTTACAAGTTTAGTCTTTCCTTGAGCTAGTGCGCTTCTTGTGGACCTAACTAACGAGGTTAAACGAACCTTGTATCTTGTTGATAGAATATAGAAAACCAGGAAAACAAATGTACCTACCGATATATTCCCTACAAATATACAATTGCTATTTCATCAACGTGGAAGTGGAAGATCACCAAAGACATCTCACATCAAATATAGGCAGGCATATAGGACCTGTAAGTCAATTCATCCCTACATCCCACTTAAACACACTAGTTAACTTACAAATTCTTGCAACTCCTACTTTCTTGCCAGTCTCGAGGTACGTGTTTATGGCCTCTTCCATAGTTACGCTCAATTATTTACACCGAATCGCTATCAACGCAATAGCGTTTATTTCCTCCACTCGTAAATACTTCAGGTTTTCCTCCCTTCGCGAAACTACGTTCCATTGTACAAGCGCCCCAGTTTTCTCGGAATTCCGGAACAGCTCAAGATATTTATGCGCCACGACTATAGGAGAGTTCCGTCGTAGGAACGTTAGTACAACATACATATATATGGTTTTCTGGCGATAGCACGGTAAATGGATAAGCGATGAGCGAAGCGGTATCAGACATTACACCGACGAAAACTGTCGATATCCAGTGACCAATGTCTGTATTTCATTACTGTATCCAGAAAGAAGAAAACGCAAACAAATTTCCGGCGGAGGGAAGCGTGATTATGAACCTGAAACTTTATCTATACATATAATAAATCTGTAACAAGTCGGTGTCTGTACATTGAAGATATTTGAGAAAAACTGTCACTAGGGCTATTTATTAGCGCAATAGAACCCGAAACAATGATTTTTAGAATTATTGTCTGTTTGTCTGTTTATCTGTTTGTCTGTTTGTCTGTGCGTTTGTGCGCGCTAATCTCAGAAACGGCTTAACCTAGAAGGATGCGGTTTTCACTGATATGTTGGTATTTTCTTGGATTAACATTTAGTGTTTGTTTCATTTCAATCGGTTCACAAATAAGAAAGATACGTCTATTTTAAAAATTTATCGAACAGTTTTTAGAAGAATTAATAAGCTGAAGAGTTTATTTGTTAGTTGTTTGAACGCGCTGATCTCAGGAACTACTACTCCGATTTAAAAAATTCTTTCAGTGTTAGATAGCCCATTTATCGAGGAAGGCTATAGACTATATATCATCACGCTAACACCAATAGGAGCGGAGCGGTGCGGAAGAATGTTTCAAAATCATGGGTTTTTTAAGTAAAGCTTCTATAGGCACGCTTGACTTGGGAGTACGGTGTTGAATGTGAACGCGGGTGTGCGGGGGGTTTGGTGAGGGGTGGGGTTGGGAGGGGGGTTGCGGGGGGGGGGTAATTTTTTTTATATCGAGGAACTAAGGAGAACCATAATTGATGAAAAAGCAAATTTGATAAAAAAAATAAGCTGCCCAAATTACTATTTCCACGCGGACGGAGTCGCGGGCAAAAGCTAGTATTAAATACATTTTCGACGAATGTCTAACTAACTATGAGGTAACGTGGCATAGTCGACCGTGCTTTACCATTTTTTATGACAATATCTACATCAGAATAAGAACAATAAGGCTGTCACAGTGAGTTGTATGTAAGTGGTGCCTTTGATGTGACCTTAGGGTGGTAAAGGATTTCTTCGTGAACTACACATGTTAAAGGGAATAAAAACATCTAGACCGATTTCTGTTTGCCTCTGTTTAAATCTCGTGAAAAGTTTGAAAAAGTACGTAGTATCCTCTTTGGTGTCCGACAAGAACATCGCCATCTCTACCATATATCTACCACAATCATACGAGATTGAAAATGTCGCTCACGGCTCTCTCTCTATGCTCATAACACTTTAGGAGCCACCTCATAAATTAGCCACATACATTTTTTCCGGCGGTTAGTGTGGCACGTTAAACTTCCAAAACAATGGGCATAGAAAATCCCGCTTCCGCTCATCTCCGTTTCGTGAGTATTCCCAGTAAATTTCTATGGAGCCACAACGGAGCACGTACGGGGACGTGACCGGCCGTAAGCTGTTCTCCTCGGGACAGGCAGAGATGAATGTAACGAAGTCTATTGAAAGCGCTACCGGCTTTTGTAGTGAAATTTTGTTAGCAATTGCCCTTTGTGTTGATTCCATTTTGTTCTTTATACAATATTCAATGGTAGATCTCCACTTTTCACTAACTAACACTGTTTGCACTTGTATATACGGGCATTTTCAGATAAAAGTGTACCCTGTACTTTTTTTTAAAAACCTAACTAATTATGGATTATTTCTACTCAGAATCACAAGCACTATCGATTTACCGATTTGCCTGTTTTGCAATGTCAGCACGCTATATAAGGGCGCAGGCTGAAAACCAGCGCGGTGATGAGTAATCCTCACCGCACATGCTGAGCCTGAGCCTTTTGCCACATAATTTTGTGTATTTTTTCGTTTTCTTTTTTATGGGCAATAAATGTTTTTTTATTTATTTATTTATTTATTTCAGCAATAACTAAAAGTGTCCCTCTTTTAATTGTCAGTTTTGTGACGCAGTTAAATATATATGTTGTATGGACCGTCACAAAACTGACTAATAAATTTTGTATGGAAAATTAAGGATAATTAAGGCAAAACGGGTACATTTTTTTCTGAAAACCCCCATACACTACTTGTAACTTTGCAGGAACATATTTACTTTTATTTACGTAGACGATTTCATCGTATTGTAACAGTGTTGAGGATACTATAAGTGCTCGTTCCATATGTACGTTTATCGCATATAAATATGTGGGGAGCATTTCAACATCTTACTTTTCATATAAATGTTTAAGACGGGCGCAGTTCTGAATATCGTAAGTTAATATATGGTTTTTCTTTCTGAAACCGTTCTCAGGATTTTTATAACGGCATCGTATAGGTAGAACCCACTATTTTCAGGGCCGGATTTACTATTAGGCAGGCAGAGTAAGCAACTGCCTAGTGCCCCCGCATCGCCAAAGCCGCGCGCGCAACAAAGAAATTAAAAAGGTTTCGGAGTGAAAATTGAATTGGAAAATTTGTATCATCTATGACTATGACTACCAGTTGATTCAATTTGACTTCTTAAAAAGTGCGGTTCATATTTGGCTGAAAGGGCGCCCCTAAAATTGCATTGCCTGGGGGCCGCAAGATTGTTAATCCAGCCCTGACTGGGTTAGGTTAGTTTCATAACAATCTTAAAAAGTTTGCGGTTAAAAAAAAATACCCTAGGATATTTTAACCATTCGATATATAATTATTAATAATAAATAACTTTCTATATTCAGCTATGTGTCCATTTAAGAAAGATTGTCATCAGTTCTATCCATCTATTGGGCAAGCAACGTACAATAGATAGAGCCCTTTACCAGTACTTACTGAGTTAGTCTATTAATATTTTCATGCTTCTAAAATACTGGTTATCATAGTTACCGTTAGGGAACGAGCTTAACAAGGCGACTTGGTATCAAATCTTAAACGCATCAGTAGCTATTTTACTGCACAGTTTTATTACCCATTCATTACTATCTAATACCAAGGAATGTAAATAGCCCGGAAACATCAAGAAGGATAAACCCACAGTGATACGTCTTAATAGTTTTCCGGTGACGACGTTGTAGCAAATGTCACGTGCGATAAAATTCTACACAATGCTGAATTATTGCTTTGTCTCTAGGTGAGTTGCTTTAAGACTTTTTTACACTGTGCGAAATATTGTGCTAGCTACATTACACTGCGCGGCAGAAAGTCTATATATTTCTAAACGACCAATCAACGACGGCAATGTACCGCAAGTAGCATGATTTTTCTCGCTTACCGTCTAAATAAGGCTTTATTTAAAGAAAGAAAGAAAGAAACATTTTATTTACTGTAAGTGAAAAACACCGTTTTCAACTAGTCAACTGTTTACATTGAATTGATTTCCTATTACAAGCCGAATCTTGATTTACGCTATGTACACTAACTATACTAACTGTACAAAGCAATTCGCCAGTTGTAAACCACGTTATGGATACAATTTTAAAGCATTCTTAGGTATAAAATTTAATTCGGCAGATTTCAGAAGCTGGTTAGATTAGTTTGAGGTCAGTTCTTAACTCCATCGACTCAAGGTGACTCATCGTCATCACCATTTCAGCCGAAGGACGTCTATAGCTGAACATGTTCCCCAAGGTTCGCCAAACAACCCGGTGAAGGTGATTCCTCTTTTAAAATTAAAACACGTTTTCAACTTGTTTTCCTTTTTATTAAATGTTGCAGCAGGTTACCAATCACGAGCCCCCGTGTTAGAGAGTGCGACAAATTGTTCGAGCAGTAATTAACGAAGTAGCGCGCGTGACCAGAACGCTGGCAGCGTTTAATTAATAAAGCTGGCTGGTTTGCTCGATACAAACAGCGAAATTGCTTTGAGCCATTGGGGCTTAAAAGCGATGAAGGCCTGAGATGGTGACTTTGTTGCTAAGATCGTTTCAAGGGTATTTAACGTTCGCATTGAACGGTATTAGAGAAGTTACAAGACTTTAAAAAGCGAAAAAGTTGATGAGTCCTTCCCGAGGATTATATCCGCACCACAGCTGTAGGCAAAACCGTGTTTTGGCACTTAAGTAAATATAAGTGCACCCGACCAACCTCTCCGAATAACTCGATCTCTTGGGCGCAAGGGCGTCTCAAGAGACGTGGGACTAGTTTAGTAATTCTTAATGGCTTCTAATCACCGACAGAGTTAATGGGAAAAAACCTAATGACAGGTTAACATATTTCAGGACCAAAATCTCTCAATTTCAGTTGCTCACGCCATAAGTTGTTCAACTTTACCGATTTAATTTATCTTTTTTTTCAGTTTTTCATTACGTTGTAGAAGGTTTTTACGGTTAAGAAAATCGCGCGGACAGTTGGAAAATTTCAGAAAACCTAACGATGATATGTACAAACTTATCTAATGTAACCTTAACGTGTTTGACAGTCCGTACGAAGCCTGGGTGAGTCGCTAGTAACAGATAATGTTACTAAACTGCTATTTCAGAATTACTTATTATATTTGAGCAAATTAACACGAATCTACATCTTCTCCAGCAATTAGAGCGCGCGCAGACAGAGAGCGGTCTGGCGTTCCGCGTTCCGAGTTCCGAGTTCTGCGTTCTTTCGAATGTACTAGGTCCCTTACGATAACGCACACAGCAGGCGGTCGGAACTCTCGAGCGGTCAATACACAGAACTCTGAACGCGGAACGCGGAACTCCAGACCGCTCTCTGTCTGCGCGCGCTCTTAACTTACCAAAAAACAACTCAACTTTTCAACAAAAACACAACTCATTAAACCTGAAACGAAAGCCGTGTTCGACTCTGACATCCATCAACACCGATGGAGTTGATATCAATCTCAATCATAAAAGGGCTACTTAGGGCACTGAAGGGCCAGTCATCCCGGTCGCCGGGGACTCGGGGACGTCAAAACGGCAACCCGACCGGACTGTCACGGGCACAAGGGCGGCAATTAGGGTAACGACACACGCTCCGGTGCGCCGGGCCGTATATGGTTGGTATCTCGTTGGGATCAACCGGTATATGTATTGGTGTGTTTATTTGATACAGATGTGAAGTTTAGATGACACTGTAACCTAACAAAAACTTATTTACTTCAAACAAGAATGGAGGGCGAAACCACATTCCCAAAACACCCGATTTTTCAAAATACTACATTACCTATTTAACACATTTCTAGCTTACAAGTTTCTCGTTGCACCACATCACAAAATCGAAATCGAATATTACTCAACCACAGAAATAATAATAAAGAGGATAGAAGTGCCTTAGACGCGTGACCTTGGCGCCGCGCTTGTGACTCGTAGGTCACAAGCGCGCGACTTGTGGCTCAGTGCTATTTGAAACGTGGGTATTACAACAAGTGCTTTAAAATGGTGTTTTGCAGCATTAGCAATTGCGGAAACTCGTCCACACTGTGTAATTACACTAATAAGGGGATTACATTTCATTGGTATGTATTAATTTAATGTAATAATGCGGATTATATCAAAATACAACTTGAGAAAATATTTCATTATGAAATATTGGTTTACACGTTATTAACACGGAACTTCATATACCATTGCTACTCATGCCCATAAAAACGCAGATCGTTTTGAATTATACGCAGCAATGTAAAGTAATTTTTGATAACCCTTCCGTCTTGCACAAAAGTTCGTGGTACGGATAAAAAAACAGGTTACGACTAGTACAGACATAATGCCGACGCGGCCAATAAATGGCGCCGTTGTGTAAATGTGGGTATGACTTACGTTGAGTGTTATTCAACGCTATCTCTAAGGTGTAAGGTTCATAATTGTTTGTAAGCAAAAATTTTAGTAATTGTTTGCGTGATTGCGTAGTACGGTTCCGGTCTTTTGCATGTGTGAATTAACACAGTAAGTAGAGGGAATGAAGTAGCGACACGAGTTCCGGAAGAAAATAGGATCTAAGGCATTTCTATCCTCTTTATTATTATTTCTGTGTACTCAACGAAGTTTTATTGGTACAATGTTTTCTTTTGGAGACCTGGTATAATGGGAATGTAATAAATAGGTAATGCAGTATTTTGAAAATCTGGTATTTAGGCACGAGTGCAATGAAGTACCTCGGCTTTCATCGTCTGCAATCCCTAGATGGCGTTGTCAGCGCCAACATTGTGCTTTAAAAATGTGACTGTAACCGTTTTTCATAGATTTCTAACACGGGCGAATCCGCGGGATTAAGCTAGTAATACATAAAAAATACTCAATATCATATTATCAACGGTCCCCTCCTCGACGCCTGTTCAAGTCGCCAAAAACGTCCAAAAGCTCTCGAAGCCCTTCGCTTAAAAGCTCGTCCGTTCAATCTCACCGTTTATCCGGGTTTTGACTAAAGTGTTTTCAAACTGAAGCATTTCTCAGAATTTTACGCGATCGCAATATATTTTCCGAGCGCAAACCCATTTAAACGTAATTCATTTTTAGCGTTTCGTATCCTAAATGGTAAAACCTTACAGTTTCGTTCGCCATTCGTCTGTACGCGGTTTAGCTCAGAGCTGAGGCGCTACCACGAAATCCGAAAATCGAAGTTCGCATCGCATTATCCCTCTCACTCTCGTGTCAAATCATATTAGCGTGAGCGGGACGGCACGAAACGAAGTTCGAATTATGCACTTCGTGGTAGGGCCTCTGAAGCTGAGCTGAGCTGAAAGCATAATTTGGCCTGGATTTAGGGAACAATACCGTAACTATGACACTAGCGAAGTGGTAAAATCTTTTTTTAGGGTACCTCTCCTACTAAATACAAATTGTAAAATGAAATTGGTAAATGTAAATTGGGCTTGAGTTTTTTGTTCTCGTCTAACTCAATGTGGAGTGTCGTAGGATAGTAATTTCAAACCATTTTTGCGATTCGAAAACAAAAACTATTTTTCTATTTAGAGTTCCGTTCTGATGGATATAGGCGTCCTCATTGGTACCAAATCACTACCGTTAAAATTAAAAAAAGTAAAAACCCGCCTGCGGTGTAAATAAAATAATAAATTAAAAAATCAAAAACCCGCCTGCAGATATACTGAAAAGGTGGAAACAAGATAAAATGTTCAATAACAATAAAAAGCTAACTGAACTCAACGAAAGAAAAGGAAAAAAAAAACTAAACATTGAAACGAATTAAAAACACGTCGATGGCAGTCTTTCAAAATTTAACGCAACGATAAAATGCAGTCGGAGGCATGCATGAAGTGACATTAAATCCCATGCAGCCACTGACTCCCTAGTTACGAGAGGACATAGGAATGGACATACATACATACATACATACATACATACATACATACATACATACATACGGGTCAAACACATAACCCTTCCTTCTTCGCAGTCGGGTAAAAAAACATACAGTCTAACATAGAAACTTCTCATTTTTTTTAAGTCAGTTAAAAAATAAATTAAAATGTATAAAGCGTTAGTACCAAATGTGGTTAATTGGGAAAACTCGCAATGCCATTTATCATAAAAACGCTAGCCGTGGCGCCGACGGCGGCGCGAAATCGCTCCCAGGCCAAAACATTTATATGTATAATTATACGGACTTAAAAACACCGTGACTAATTATTATCGTAATTATTTTGCGAAGTTGAATATGTTTTCGCTTAATGAACAGTTGAGGTTGATTTTACGAAGAAAAGCCCCAGTTAATTAAATTTACAAGTACCTACCCGGCTTCGTGAAAGTAATTGTTTTAAGCCTCAAGACGGTAAAGTTGAGCCGTCGCGATGCTTACAAGTAATGAATTGCGTATTAGAGGCAATACGCCTCTTTTAAGAAATAAAGAAAGAAAATACATTTATATACAACAACACAAGACACATAAATATTTTTACAAAAATGACAATACAAAGGCTAAAAATAGAGTGAGTCATTGCGGTTGCAAATTGGACACTGGCTCAGCATAATGCTGAGGCGTTTATAACACCCCAGCGCTGATTTTCAGCCAGCACCGTCGGTAATAAATATTTAAATATTTATATAAATATTTTGGCAGTGTGTCTCTGGTGTCTAAACAAAGTTTTAATCAATAAACTTGTATTGTGCCAAAGAAAAAATTTTAAGACTGTGTCTTAGATAGCAACTGGGTGTCACGAGTAGCTGTTGCCTTACTTCGAAATCCGAACGCACAGACAGCGGAGGCGGTGACGGTTGTAATATTCTAACTTGTATGAACGGTTGTACGGTGCGTACCGCGAACTCGTTCATACAATTTAGAATATTACAACCGTCACCGCCACCGCACCGCCATGCCTCTGCTGTATATACGTTTGGAGCTTTATACTTCCAACAAAGGAGAATCATTTGATATTTAATTACATTTTGCGCAGTTGTGGCCATAAATACAGTTGCGAATTAGAGACATAATTTCAATTTTTACTGATATACTTATACAAGGTGCCCAATAAATAATGGACAAGCTTCTATCCACCGATTTTTTTCTCTTAGGCCGGCTTGCGCGGACGTGGGTTTGGGTTAGCTACTTAACTCAGAGTTAACTGCTAACCCAGGGTTAACAGGTGAAAAATGTACGGAACTGTCATTCTTACCCCAGGGTTACCGATTTCATTTTTTAACCCTGAACTGTACAAGTGGCCCTTAGCTTACAGCATTAGTGTTCTAAAGTTGGCCAACATACATAATTGAAAAATTATCTGTCGCCTTACTACCGAGTGTTAGACTAAACATTATGGTACGGAGTGGTTAGTCGGGTGTTTTGATTACATGGTCGTGGCATGAGTCACGTAATGTCATGTGAAAAATAACAAACATTATTTGTCTATGGGCTGCAGACGGGACAATTTATAACTGTCATTGATATTACATGTGTCATCGTGAGATCACCGGACACATGAATTACACAAGTACAATTATTTATAGTAGTAGCAGCCTAGTGGGCCGTGGGTTCGAAGCCGGAGTAGCACCTCTGAGTTTGTCGGAATTAATGTGCGAAAATAAATTTGAAAGGAGGGTGGGCCAATTGGCCCATATGACCAATGAGGATAAGCGATATGTCACTAGATAACTTATTCTAAGTTCTATAACTTTTACTATGGCAGGTAGTAGGTATCTTTGTGTGAAAAAAGTTATCGCTGCATAAACTATTATGAAGGTTTTTCAATCCTGTCTTCCTGTATCGCTTTACAGGTTATGAAGGTTTTGTAACTGTCGATGATTTTTTGTCATGATTTTGTTTTTTATGCGTTTTCAATTCATATGTTTTTTTATCTCGCCATACCTTTTTTTTTACACAGCGATTCGAGATTTCCCGCTACACAACAAGTTGTAGAATATGAAAAAAACCATTCCGATGATATATGGCTCGTCGTCATTGGACCCCAGGCCAGAAGTCCATACAAATCTACCCATCCTCTTTTACCGTGAGCTTTCTAGTGTGTTTTCATTGAGTTTTCTCATGCGATTTAGACGAAGTCTTTGCGGAACCTCCGCCGATACCCGAGCAAACCTCGCTTTTAGCGCGTTTTATCGTGCAGTTCCGTTCACGCCAATAGTATATTAAACAAAAGAGCGAAATGAATGGCACGATACTAAAGCCTGTGCTACACATGCCTGTAACTTGCACATTTGTGTGCAAGTAGCTGGCATGCGAAAGTCAAACTTCATACAAATAGGTATGACACGAGCATGCGAGCTACTAGCATGAAAATGTGCAAGCTACAGGCATGTATATTTATAGCCTAATATCGAATTTCGTAGTAGCAGGGGTGCTTATCCGTCGCGGAAAGGAGCGTCATTTTCCCTGCGCCCGGGCAACGCCCGGCGGCGGCACTTGTCTATTTATAGCTATCTACGGCGAGGGCACGGTCTAGGTCAGGCGTTCGGACAAGGCCGATTGTTTTGGGGGACGCCATTATCACACGGGCTTCCTGCTCAATTGGTTTTATGGGCGACAGTCGTTGGCTCAAGGAGCATGCTTGTTCTTGGTACATGTCTCCGTAATTGAGTTTCCGAATGATGATTGATGATGGTCAAAGTGAAAGTACGAATAATGACACAGGCAGACAACCAAACAAGCAAAGTTTACCTCTTTTTTATGTTAGTCAATAAGTAAATATAACATCGATTCAATACCAATGATCAAAGGGTGCTGTTGCCATTAACGAATGAACATCAAAGACAGCCAATTTGAAATGAAAATTCAACAACATGTGGGGATTAATTTATATGAGTTTTAACACTTACATCGATACCGGCAATATATTTGCCGTCAAACGGAAATTAAAGCCAATTCAAATTAGCAACATTTATGGTCCAAAATTGGATGTCTTAACAGGGTTGACAAATGGTTTAAGGGTTAAATCAGTTCTATTCTACCGTTACTGTCAAAGTTTAACCCTCTTAGTACTGAATTAAAAATAAGTAGATATAATATTAGTCCTGATAAAATTATTTAATCGAATCCTAATCCTTACTTATAATTATAAATGCTAAAATACTTAACTATCTTTCAGTCTATATTTTACCTCTTCACGCTTAAACAGCTGAACCGATATAGATGCAATTTGGTATGGAGATAATTTGAGACCCTGGGAAGGCCATAGGACAAATTTTTTTGCCATAGAACGAAATCTTTGCAGACGAAGTTGCGGGAAACTGCTAGTTTAAAATAAATCGACAGTTAAAAATAATCAATCAAAAACAAATCGAATCTGCGCCAAGTCGTAACCACAAAAATAGGCCAATTATTTTTAATCACAACAGCAATAAAGGGAAACATCAAAAACTCAAGTTTTTAAAACATACACTTCGGAATATTTGGACGGAATCCAGTGCCATTGCCAAGCATGGATAGATTACAACCTGGCAACATTTTGTTTGCATGGGCCGGTGGCAAAGTAGCATTTGGCCGCGTTAAACTACACCGACGTTAGAATCTTAGTGAATCTTATTCACTTGAAATATGGCGAAGTTGGCGTGGATGATGTAGAATGTTCGGTATATTTATTATGGGACTAGAGGATAAATTTGCCAAATGGGCACCACAGCTGGCGTTGGGAGGATTTGTTTGTTAGTTGCTAAGGAGACGAGCTCATGGCAGATATGGAGATATGTGAGCTTAGTTAATCATACAATATTTGTATAGTTTCTTATTATTTAGTAGCCTGTATTTTATCACGATTGGTCAAAGGCCTGTATGTCACGGCTCTATCAATTGCGTAAAGCCGCATTCACATTTATATGACGTGTTGTGCCGTTCGCATCAGAAGAGAATTGGAAGCATTCATATTTCTCTGATGCAGCGTGTTTTGATGGTTTGTGTTAAATGTATGAAACAGATACTGTTCTAATGCATCACGGATCATCACGTCAGATAAATGTGAATGCTACTTTATTCTGCCCATCTCTATGTCTATTTCCATTTAGATATTATAGTATAAATCTTCCCTGAATTTTTCGCTTCGAGCCCTTATCTTTCAAAACAAACGGTATCTCATAGTATTAAGGTTCAAATTTAATGTAATGGTTCGAAGCGAAAAGTTCACCTGGGAAGATTTATACTATACTGCCACACCATCTCTAGGACTCTGGTGGAATCCAATCTGTGTTATCATATCCTTATGTTATTTTAGACGATCTTCAATATATGCCATCATCATCATTTCAGCCAAAAGACGTTCACTGCGGAACATAGGCCTCCCCCAACGCTCGCCAAACAGATCGGTCCCGTGCCATCCGCATCCAACGCGATCCCGCAACCTTAACCAGGTCGTCGCTCTATCTTGTTGGAGGCCTACCTACACTGCGTCTTCCGGTCCGTGGACGCAACTCGAGAACCTTTTTGCTCCATCGACCATCACTACGAGCGATGTGCCCTGCCCACTGCCACTTGAGTCTGGCGATTCTTCAAGCTATGTCGGTGACTTTTAGTTCTTGCGCGGATTTCATCATTTCTAATGCGATCCCACAGAGACACTCCGAGCACAGCCCTCTCCATTGCCCTCTGAGTGACTTTAAGCTTCCTTGTGATATTACAATGCAACTCTAAGGCGCAAGCCACACAGAAGAGACGTGGGAATGGAGCGCGTCGCAGTCGCAACGCCCCTTGTATCAGATTTAATACATACTAAGTAAATGTGTAGAAGCGTCGCGATCCAAAGCAGACAGAAGAGACGGGGCGGAGACGCGGACTGCGAACAAACGGCGCGGACTGCGACGCGCCCCCGGCCCACGTCTTTTCTTTGTGGCTTGCGCCTTAATTTTAGTGAAACATAAACGATCATGAGTATAACAAAGATAAGTCAAAGCTACCCGAAAGTGATTACGTACAAGAGGTTAGATTTACGTTTAACGCGCGCTTGACTAATCTGGTAACTGTAATCCTATATCGTATCGTAGGCAACTGGGAAGGTTTTGGGACAAACTTTACCAATTTCCAGAAGTTAGTTACAATATTGTAATTAAAGCTAGTTGGCGATTCGATTATTCAACAGTAAAACCGGTCACTTGAGTTTGAGTTAAATCTCAAGCGTTTCAGTTGAGATTTAACAGATGATCTGTCGAATGAAGGAACATAACAATATTATCGAGATAATCGTACAGGATGTTAATTTTTGGAGACGATTACCGTGTCAAAAAAAACAGAATATTAAAGGAATTCCCCACTACGAATTCGACACTACGAAGCTTTTCACAATGCATATATTGTATCAATTTCGTCTTTTACTCAGATACTATTAAGAGATATAAAAACTGTAAACGGCAAGCCTACTTATAGGTCACGCAGTTCAGCTAACTGTAACTATTTACAATGAAAACTGTTCACGTAACTGAACGATATGCAAAAACCAGTTACGCTTGTATTCACATTAATAAATGCGACTGCAAATGAATTAATGTTCTCGACGGCACAGTCACGCATAATGAGTTGGTATAAATGATAGAATTGAACAGCTTTAAAAGTTTGAATAAACATCTTTCTTTCGAACTTTTTTTTTAGTTTCATATTTTGTTAGTAACATGACATTTTGACCGATAAATGTGATGCCGTCTCTGTTTGTTTTGTTCGAATAGACGGAGACGGCATCACATTTATCCGTCAGTTAAAATTAATCAATGGGTGGTGAAACAGCCCTTTACTTAATTAAATAAAGTTCCCATATGTGAGAAACACAATATTTTTACCTTAGTGCTGTTTTATGTAGTAAATATATTTTTGAATTGTCCTATATCACATTGAGTAATTGCGTTCAAAGTGGAAAATATTTAACCCCCGACACAAAAAGAGGGGTGTTATAAGTTTGACCGCTGTGTGTGTGTGTGTGTCTGTGGCATCATAGCTCTTAAACGGGTGAGCCGATTTAGGATTTAGGTGCGGTTTTTTTTTATTTGAATGCAAGTTTCTTGGCGATGGTTCTTAGACATGTTTCATCAAAATTGGTTCAGCCGTTTCAAAGTTATCAGCTCTTTTTGTTAGCTGTGGAAGGAATCTTAGACGCATAATGGCAATTTACTTTATTTAAAAAAAAATTAATTTATAGTTTCAACAATTAATAATGAAAAGAAATATCATGTTATTTTAATCCCGACTGTCCATGCACATTACAATATGAATGCGTGCCGAACAGCCATATGTCGCGTAACGTCAACATAAACCAATATACATATGGTACAAATAATGTAACAGCGAAAGCACATTTACATATGTAGACATGCACGTAGATGAAGTTCAATTGAATGAATGCGCAATAAAAAAAATAAAAAATAAAAATAAAAAATATCACGGGACAATTCACACCAATTGACCCAGTCCCAAAGTAAGCTAGGAAAGCTTGGGTACTAGGCAACGGATAAACATACTTATATAGACAGATACATACTTAAATACATATTAAACACCCAAGACCCGAGAACAAACATTCGTATTTTTCATACAAATATCTGCCCCGACACGGGAATCGAACCCGGGACCTCAAGCTTCATAGTCAGGTTCTCTAACCACTAGGCCATCTGGTCGTCAATAAAAGGATATTAATACCTTACCTACTAGTTTACTGGTGACTTTTCAATCAAGTTCAAAAACTGATATAGTACGCAAAGTACAGGCGGTTGTCCTTACCTGTAAACAAAACAATATTAGATTAGATTTTATAGAAAACATTTTTTTTTTTGGTGAAAATCAGCTAAAACCAAGTTCGTTTGGTCCCTCTTTCAACAAATGTAACCAGGGCATCACATTAAAGCTTCTTGAATCAAAAATCGTATCAATTCCATCTAAACTCTACATTTCAAACATCAAAGGGCAGAAACCGTCGTGCATAATCAACAAGCAGCCACAATTATAGTACTGACAGCTGTCAGAAGCAAACAGAACTGACAGATGACAAGCTAAGTGTCAATGCCGGTCGATTAGCCGCTTGTCCGAGTGGTATGTCAGTCGGACGGATTGATTGGCTACGAGCTACAAATAACAGTGCAAGCTAATCGCTTTTCTGTGTGTACCATATCGATTTATTAATTAGTTATCGGTTATTTTTGTACAGCCACCTCACCTCGCCGTATCCGTTTTGTTCACAACTTTGAAACTTCAAAACAACTTACAAAATATAACTACACGTAGATGACACCATCAGTCAACTGACGTACTTTTTATGAGCTGTCAAAACACGATTCTCCCTTTAAAATGTTGTATAGCAAATTGGCAATTGCTAGTTATGACGTAACTGCTATGCCTAATGAATCTAATAAATATTTATTTATTTTAAAGCAACTACAAATCTAATTTTGCAATTAAATGGAGATGAATCTGTTTTTTCAAGGTTAAAATAAAGTGTTTTTTTTAGCAGATTCGAGGCTTGGAAGTATTGTTTTCTAGTGTCATCCATCAGCCCTATTGTATAATCGACCAAGTAAGTGGTTTACCATTTTTAAGGACAGTTCATTCATCATAATAAAAACAATAAAGCCGATTGTTAAATTGACTTGTGAGCTATTTAGATGATGCCAGAGCTAGAGCCTTTGATGTTATAAGTCGTACTCAACTGATGTTGAATCCAAAAGTACTAATAAAAATTTCTTTGTCGACTATGTCAAAGTTACTTATGTCATGTTTAGTTTACTTAAGAAAACAGAAGCGGAGTATACAGAGCGTGAATATCCAAATCAGACTTAGCAAGGTGTCTTGTCTATGCTTTAGAAACTCTTGTCACTTTAAATGTCGAGCAGGCACGAGAACGACCTCTGACATTTCGTGTTTAAGCACTGGAAATCTCAATTTACATACAATTAACGTCTTAACGAAATAATCAAGCCTAGAAAGCCTAACTTTCTAATACAAACCCGATGGGCTGCGACGTCACGCGCCCGCCGGGCGAGAAACAAAGAAAATTAATTTCCGCCCCAGTTGTAACAATGCCTATTTTCGTTTACAATGGAAAGCAAAACAATTTTGTCATAAACTTATAACGATACGAGTTTCTATGCACGACAAGGTTTAGCTGTGTTCCGGTGACAGAACCAGCTATAAAATTACAGTCATAATAATAATGAACCCACCACGTTAATGCCCACGTTAATTGTAGCAAGCACAATAACACATTTTTCAAGCACATTTCGAATCTTACTAATATTATAAATGAGAAAGATTGTGAAGATGTTTGAATGTTTGTTACTCAATCACATAATAACGGCTGCATGGATTTAGATGCAACTTGGCGTACAGATGGATTTTTTTTACCCGTGTGATAATATCTTTACTTTAAACAAGAATAGAGGGCTCTGTCCAAAAAAGTTGAAGTACTCGGCTTTGACGATAACTTTGTTTACAATCCATAGGTTGCGTTGTCCGTGCGAACGTTGCGCTTTAAAAATGTTACCGTAACCTTTTTTCATGAATTTCTAACATGGACGAAGGCGCGGGATAAAGCTAGTAAATAAATCAAATAAAAATTTATTTACCAACCCACAAAAGTTATAAACTTACGAAACTTAGTACCTACACACACTTACAGCTACAGCAGAGGAACGTGACATTTGTATAGGCATTAACAGACCTCTTTATTTAAACGTCTTTGGTAATAACTAACTAAACCCTGTAAACAAAATATTTAGTAGATAATTCGATGAACTTGCTCTGAGCAGCATTAAGCAAGTTTAACACTAAACAACCTCCACATATCCCCAGGGACAGTTAGATTAACCTTCAGACCCTCTTCAGATGACTACGAAGTACAAAATTTCAGTTTAAGTTTCAGGTTAAACGACCCCGAACAGAAAACATTTTCTTATAACGTAGTGTTCGTTATAAGAAAATGTTGAAGAAATAAAGCTGAATTTTCGTGGAAACCTCTATAAAAACGCACTAATCCAGTTATTCTGGATAAATCACACGCTAAGGTAGTCCTAAAAAAATATTTTCTGTACTCGCATAATCCTTGAGCCCGCACCATCGCATGCAAGGTAATAAAGGTAATAAATAAACGTGGGCGGTGGCAAAAGGTTCCATCTCCTGAACTTAGGGTTACCCCTGTTGCTGAGATTGATTTGTTGGTTGGGTCCATCTGTTTGGGTGCTACTATGCCACTGACAGACATACTGATAAAAAAGTTAAACCTACCTTTTTGCAAATCTGTAAATCTGTAACAACTTGTATTTAACCAACAGGTTAAATACAAGTTGTTACAGATTTACTAATTTTTAATCACCTTGGTTCAGCACAATTGCAAATTGCATTATAATATCAATTTTTCTTTGTGCTTTCACTGTCATTATCAAATGCTTCTGAATTTTAAGTATTTTATTGAATCAGGCATTACTTTGCAGGGTTGCGAATAGAATAATTAGTACTATGTTTTGTAAAAGATAATGAGCAGTTGACATTAAGCTATTGAAACTAATTGCAACTAAGATGAAATAAATATAACATAAATATTCCAAAAAACCACGAAAATAATTTTCTACCATAATATGTTTGAAGCCGATATATGGCAGGAGT
This sequence comes from Archips crataeganus, assembly GCA_947859365.1. Taxonomy (NCBI): domain Eukaryota; kingdom Metazoa; phylum Arthropoda; class Insecta; order Lepidoptera; family Tortricidae; genus Archips; species Archips crataeganus. The sequence goes on along the minus strand of OX402063.1, from coordinate 4,134,263 downwards.
GGACCTACTAATCTACCTTATCTACATACTTGGGCTTTTATCACTGCTGCTGCTTCATGCTGAGGCACCCAATTTCACACAGATAAATAGAAATTTATTTTCAATGTTTCTTTGGAGTCGGTTTAATTTTTATTTCATGACTTTTTTTCGTAGCTTGGTTTCAAAGTCTTTTTTGCTAATTTATTATAAGTTGTCAGGACAAATTACGCAGTGGCAACCCTCTACCTGTGTTCACTACAAGAGATTAATGTGGCTTCGGCTCCGGTAGATCTGACACCTGCCCGACAAAGCGGTCCGAAATACGGCAATCCCACGATAATACCCTTGCAATTTGCCATAGGTTTGTTATGTAACGTGGGTCAAATAAGCTGTAAATCTAACAGAAACGGGTACAGTCATACCTTCTTAAGATTATAACATCGTCCATAAAGAAAATTATTTTATTTATTCCTGAAGTACTTATTAGCTCAGAGTTTCAATGAAGTTGCACATAGAAAATCTTAAAGTAAAAATATCTCATATGGACGAGTACATATTCAAAAGCAGCAAGTTCTTTCAAAATATTTTAGTCAGAGCGGTTAATACAAAAAGTCAGAAGTTTAAAAGCAGGTATCACTAACCGCATTTAGATATAATATATGAGGAAAAAACGGTACACGACTCAGATTAATTTTTACCTAAAATGCTTTCACCAAATGTTCGAAGTGTGATACGAAAATATCACTAAAGGAAAATGATGAAGATAAAAACCACGCCACAGTGGAAAGCTTTGAAGGTGCTTTCTGACCTCATCCAAGCTCAATTTGCCTAAACCGCGCGAAGATGAAACGTCGTAAAGACATAAATAATTCATGAGTTTGAGACAATTGCCTTTTAACGCGTCTGTCGCCTCCGATGATTAATCCTTGTATAGTCAGCTGAAAATTGCTCTACCCAAGATTCAATGTCATTGGCGCGACTCAAAATGTCTAAAGTCCCCTAATATTTATTATTTATTTATTACAATGTTACACCTACTAAACTACATAAACTTGTCATAGTAGACCTAGTTGCAGCTTGCAAATTAAATGAAGAAGAGGATACAGTATAATCCAGTGTGAGTCCAAATATAGCCCGCACCGAACGTGCTGTAAACAATGCAATAACTACGGTTACTGGGGCTAAATGAATGCGGAACTTGAACCATTTCTTGTACCCGATTGGTTCGACGGTTACCAACCACGTTACAACGACCAATCAGATACAATTTGAGACACGAAAAGTTCTATATGTCATTGACTTTCACATTATAAATATTCAGAAACGCTATGATGCTTTTCTAGTACTGAAACCGTAGTTGGTCCCAAGATCAATAGTCATAAAAAAGATTTTCGAAAAATGCCATTTTAAATTTCAATATCTGTTAATTTCGGGGTCTTACTTCCGTGGTCACATTTTTTAAGAATTGTCGGTATTTCGATAGAGCTTCTGCCTGTACTTCTACCAGATGATGGGAAACTGTATCAGAGTTTTCTGCCATTTATTCAAAATTGTATCCACGAAATAGATTCAGAACAAACGCTCGAACCGTTAGATCAGCGTACCTCAAAAGTTAGATACGTATTAAGACCCTTTTTGCGAATCATTGAAGTACTTACCCTGGGCACTTTATCTCTAATTTCCGCCTTGTATTCCTACCACGTCGCAACGTTGCTTTAATGCGAAACAAATATGCGATGCGTATGCTATTTGTCTTCATTAGTAATACCAGTACTGTGCATGTAACCGCCAAGTTAAAAGAAAAAAAAAACAATTACAGCGGTAACGATACACGTTAATAGTAAGTAATGAAAGAGTCTGTCGCGATTCATTTCGGTCTCGCGAAAATTAATAAAGTTCTTGACTGGAGCGATCAGCTAAAACATTGTAAAAATGTGCCCTCAAAGTCCTCAAATACATTGGAAGGTAATCTTCAATTATATCCCATTAATATTATAGAGATAATATCTTTACTTTAAACAAGAATGATGATGATGATGATGATGAAACAAGAACCAAGAACGTTGCTGTCCAAGAACGTTGAAGTGTGTATGTACCTCGGCTTTGAAGATGACGTGTTAAGTTCGTCTGCAATCAATAGATGGCGTTGTGCTTTAGAAATATTACCGTAACTTTTTTTCATAGATTTCTAACACGGGCGAAGCTAGTTGTCACATAAATCCTCCGGCCTGTCAGGGCTGTTTTAACTTGGCAATCACTTTCATTACTTTGTTTCAAGTAAGCAAAGCTATATTAGACAGACGTCTGAGTTTAGTGTACTCTGAAGTGCTCAAGGGACCGAGAAAGGAAAACAAATGTTCAAGTCTTTTAATAAATAATAGAAAACCTGGGTAATCCGCAAGAAATACAATGTTTCTGTACACCAGACTTTCCTGTATATTCGGGGGAAAATAACACATTATTATTTATTACTCCTCGTAAATAAACGTGTCGAGAGGAATTCCTCCACAAGGCGAACTCCCTGCAAACCTTAATTTATGAAGGATAATTGAATCTCGTTTATGGGCTCGCCTTTGAACTTGTTTTCCTAAAACTCTACAGGTCATCGAACTCTGGCTGAACGAAAGAAAAATACTTCCGGAGGCGGAATTTAATTACAGGGCGGAATTTTCTTACAAGAAATTGGTCGAAAACAATTACTTCACTAAATATTACTTAACGGATCCGACAAAAGTATGTGTAAATGTAAAACAAATTAATTTTTTGCATTCTCATCTAATCTAAATCACTATCATCATCATTTCAGCCGAAAGATGCCCACTGCTGAACATAGGTCTTCCTCGAGGTTAGCCAAACAGACCGGTGCTGCGTCATCCGCAACCTTAAGCAGGTCGTCGCTTCATCTTCTTGGAGGTCTACTTACACTGCGTATTCTCTGCCCTGACCACTGTTACTTGAGGTCATCCAACCAACCTAATTACCTACGTATACCAAATTTCAAGACCATCTACCACTGGAAGTAACAAGGCAAATTAAAAAGTAAAAAAAGTAGCGCAATAAAATGTTATCAGTACCAACTACCTACTACATTACATTACATCCTTAAAGAAAATATCAAATTTATAACCGTCGTAGCCATTTGTCGACTTATTCACAATCAATTCAACCATCATCCCGAACAGCACAAAAGGCAATGCGAAAATGTTGGCTTTGTTGAACAAAACTCTATTCAAATTTCCTATCACGTTAGGGCACGTGTCCGATTTAATGAGCTTTTTGGGGTTCTATTGCGTCACGTCGAAGCTACTAAATTGTAATTGTAATGTAAATTGGTGTGACGTGACCCACAAATCCTATAATCCTCATGTAGGCGCGCAAGGGTTTTGGCATAAATCAACCACAGCCAGACTACAGAAAGGCTTTGAGCTAAGTTTACATGTAACACTAAAACCCTGTTTAGACCTGCAAGAAAAATCGTGCAAGATGCATTAGATGGCCAGGCAGTAAAGCGAACGAGTTCTAAGTGATCAATCGAACGTCGCAATGTAATGCAACTTGCACGATTTTTCTAGCAAGTCTAAACTGAGCTTGACTCACAAAGTGAATGTGACTCTATTAATGCTACTAATTAAGTAATATGGATGTTTTTTCGAATTTTTTTTTCAGAAATTTGAGTTTTGACTGTTCAGTTTTGGGACATCCCGTTTATTCCTTATCTGTGGGTTTTTTTACGGTTCGAACCTTCTACATGAAATCGGTAAAGTCGTTCTCAAGTTTTGCACTTGGCAACACATTTGGCGATTCATTTTTTTTATTAACAAAGATTTGAAATAAATTTTTCATGGTCAACAAAGACGTAATACCAAGATACCATTTATACTAAACGAATTTGCGCTAAAGCTTCGGTATATTGGCCACGACGCAAAAACATCGATCGCTTATGACAACAATACAATAAATGTAGGTAATTAGCATTAAATAATTAACGCTCGAAACGAAACTGGCATAACAAGCAGCGGTAATGAACATTTCATTCAAATCACGTGTCGTCCTTGAGAAGGGCACACAATAATACATAAAGTACATCTGCCGTACTCCCTTTGTGTTCTCGTATTTTCAAATTGAAACATGCAATATGCAATTACAATTAGTAGGCTTGGCATGCTCGTTGTTTACGTTTTAACTTGAACGCATTTATTGCGTGAAAGAGATCTCGCATTTACGTATCAGATATAAGCACTTAAAATCTAACAAGTCACGATATCGTTGAAGAACACAAAGGAAAACATGGATTTACGCGTCCAAACAAAATTTTACAAAAACAGAAAACATAAAAGTAAGTCGAAGGAAAAGAAGGTACCGAACGAATCATTAGCATATAACAAAGTTGGAAATAGAAGAACAACAAATTAACTTCGAAATTCTTACCAATGAAAAGAAAGTTTATTTTGGGAAATTTAAGTTTAGTAGAAAAGTTGTGTAGAATATTATTTTCACGACACTGCTCGAAAATGTGGCCATAGATAACTTAAATCCAGTACTCAAAACTGCCTATATATGTACATTTAACAGCTGACTCATTTATGGCGCACAAACACGACAACAAAGTTACACTAATCGAAAACAGGACGTATCAGTATATGTATTTCATTATACGATACGACTTTTTGAAAGATAATTTCTGAATTTCATTCCTGGCGTGCTGAAACGACATTATTGGACCAATCAACAGTAATCGTCTGCTGCATGCGATGGATGGATGGATGAATGGATGGACGGACGGACGGACGGACGGACGGACAGACGGACTGGATGGACGGATGGACGGGATGGACGGGATGGACGGGATGGACGGGATGGACAGAATGGACGGATGGACAGATGGACGGGATGGTCAGGATGGACGGATGGACGAATGGACGGGATGGACGGGATGGGCAGAATGGACAGATGGACGGGATGGATGGACGGATGGACGGATGGACGGGATGGACGGGATGGACGGGATGGACGGGACGGATGGACGGATGGACGGGATGGACGGGATGGATGGATGGACGGGATAGACGGGATAGATGGATGGATGGACGGATGGTCGGATGGACGGGATGGACTGGATGGACAGGATGGACGGGATGGACGGGATGGATGGATGGATGATTATGATGATGATGATGATAATGATTTCCTCGCATTAGTCGTGAAAAGCACAATGTTTAGTCTCGGCCAAAAGTGCAATAGATGGACTCGTACTTTCGAGGGCCTCCGCTACGCGTCGGCCCTCAAACAAACTTGTCCGTCTATTGCTTACTTTCCAGCCTCTACAACAATGTACTATGGAATACTGTTTGTTTAACGATTATTGATATAATTCACATAACGGAGAAGACACGGCCGCCTGTACTCGTAAATGTGATGGCGAAACGTCATATAAAACAAAGGGAAAAGTTCATGTTTTCTATTTCTGTAGCGATGTTAAAACAGATGCAAAGGACACGAATGAAACTTTAATTTTGGTTCGCATAATTTGAAAAATAAACGTCTGTTAGTTCTTTCTTCCTATATTTCAGGGTGTCATTTAACATTCACATCGAAAAAGAAATCAGTGAAGTCAAATAGGCTCCGTCGAGTTACCCCGGGCGCTAAAGTGCCCATCAAACTTGCCGCTTTAGCTTTACCACGTCGGATAGCGATGGAAAAGCTTTACGCTGGAAAAGCACCAGCGCGAGCGTCAGACCCCTTCTCCCCAATTCCAATTTCGATCATAATACTAGTTATAGCGCTAAACTAAAATGAGTAGGTATAGGTTGCTGCGGTGATGGAGCGGTGCAGGTGGGGTGTATGTGACGTATACGAAACTGTCTCTCTAGAACCTTCAGGAGACGAATACTAATGAAGACATTTCTTACGATATTTACAAATGCGAAAAAAAACCTGAATGATCGGACAACAGGGGCGTCATATACTGTAGCTCTTGGGTTCAATTTGGGTTTAATCAATGTCTCAAGCTAGATATTAATTTATAGTTAAGTTTTATTCATTGTTATTTGTATTCTTAGTTTCAATAAATAAGGTGAATCAATGTCTTACCAGTTGAAATACCTTCAACTTGTAAGTATTTAGGTAATACAGTTTTCTAGTTACTGCCTAATGTTGCATACCAGTTGCATTTTTACAGAATACAAAGCACACCTAAAAAGCTTACACTCTTTCAATAAATTGATCGATTGAGGCGTTAGTTTAGGGAGAACCATATCAATGAACCTAAGTACCAAACACGTTTACCAAAGGTACGGGTTTGGTAGTAGAGGAGCAAGACTGTATTCACTTTTTCAATTATGAATTGTATGATCTTAATAACAACCTTTGTAAAGGCATTTCGTTTATAATTGTGTTGTTTATATACAAAGCTGCCAACTGTTCAACTCCGTCATTCTCTCCCGTGGTGTCTGGCGTCCACTAGAATATGTAATGCGGATCGCTTCTAATAAATCACTCGGCCGCTTCCTAGGAACTGAAATAGTACGGAACGGATGTATTGTTCTACGCATATTTTTAGGCAACTTTTTTAGTAGACTTAGCTTTCTGTAGGAGGACTGCCCTAGAACCTGTAGGAGACTGGTACTATTTATAATCACGTCACAATATTTGGCTCTGCAATTTAGGACTTTTTAAATTTAAATTAGTGCTTGCCGTACAAATAAAAACTTGTAAACAAAATAATACCCTATTTAAACAGTAACAGTATTTCCCAATGCAAAAGAAACATTTGAGGCGGAAGTTTAAGTAGGTAGATACTGTAAGTCGGAATACTTTGACCCAATGGTTTGGCTCATATTAAAATCACATACAGAAGGGTGTAATAAAAAACATAATACGTGGGCGGTCAGCTAAAACCAACCATAGGTAGGTGTATAATAAAATCTGGACAAAGTTATACTCCAGAGCTAAAGTAACCAGATTTTATGGTAGCTTAATAAAATAATAAACAAAGCTTTGAAATATTTTCTAAACAATACTCAACGGCATCTTCAATGTAAGTATGAAGATCGCGAATAATTGCCTGTTTGACTTTGAACTTGACCGTCGCTATCGCATTCGCGAATCCATACAAATGGCATTGTCTAAATTAAAATTAATAGCACCATTTGATTGTCATCATTCCAGGTAGGTATTAATCGCTATCAAATGTTACACTTATAGATATGCATCACGTATAAAAACTACACATAGTAAAATGCACGCAATTTAATAAGTGGCAATACAGTTTACACCCAAAAACTCTTAGGCGGCCCCTAGACATACAATAACATTGTACAATACTTTTTATTGTACAATAAGATTGAAAGGCGCTCTGAATCCAAACGTGCAATTATATTGCTCAATAATACGAACTGCACAACGTTTTCGTGTTCAGTCGGATACTAAAATATTGCACAATACTGACCCTACACGATGCAATGGAAAAATATGGCGTAATAAAAATTAAACTCGCTCAAACTTTCGGTCAATCATTGCGCAATCTTAAATATTAACCCTAAGCGGTCAATAATATTGTGCAATATAATTGATCGTTTAGGGGCCGCCTTACACAAAAACGTTTTCACTGTTAATGACATCTTGAAGATTATAGTTATTTTATCCGTGTCACCTATACACCCTACACTAGGCTCGCCTGACCCGTAGAGGGACACCACACCTTATATTGTTTTAATTGTTTACCCAATAAAAATAGAAGCGTTAAAGATTCATAAGAATATTAGTATGCATTCAAAGTATCGTTCTTAAAGTCTGGATCTTATTCAAACCATAAAAAATAAAGTGAACGTTAATACTATTTTGCTTTAGGTTACATACAAACATCAAGATAAATGCCTGTCATCAAAAATAGATTTGGCAGTATCGCAATACACACTTGTACGTCGTCGTCGGTAACATCAGCAGTTGTCTGTCGCCGAGGCATTTGCACAATCTGCAATGCGTGCACGTTTACCATTTTCATGATAGCTAAGTACCCCAAGTTACCTTGATTGTGAAGTTGAAGTTAAAGGATCGAATTTATCTACAATTTTAACTATGGAGCCTACGCTAGCTTTGTTTTATCTTCATTAATCTCTTTCTTTACACGCTTTTTTGGATCTAAGTACTCTCTGGAATCTTCATTATTTTTCAGATACGATGCCAGAATCACTATTTATTTGTTTAACAAACATTTAGCAGCATTACAGTAATTTAACCAGCACTGGAAAATTCAAAAGAAACTAAGAAAAGTACGAAGAGGTACATAATACACCAAGTAAGTATAAAGAGAATAAAAACAATTATTTAAGAAATAATTTATTAAATACTAGCCATACAAGAAAAAAAACAAAATATAATCACATGAGAGTTCACCACCACCAACACTACCCATTTTATTCAATAATCCTGACCAGACACAAAACAGTAGTGTCTATTGTGTTCTGGTGTGGGAAAGAAGACTGCAAGGAGATTTGATTGGTACACAAAGCAGATCAGAAATTAGCTTAGTAGCTTAGTGTTCTGGGTTGACCAAGCATCTATTCTGCAATCCCTCCAGCGCAAGTTTGATTTTCTTCATTGATTAATCTTAAAAAATACACGCCACAAAATTCTACACTCAAATAAGACGCGTGGATGAAAAATTTTGCGGTCATCCAGCAGCTGACAGACATAGAACCACAGCATAGAACCATTAGCTGGTCGTGTGTAGCGTAAACGTCTGGGTATAATTAGTATACGTTTCGTCGCAGGCTTCAACGGCGACGAGATCAAGTCTTTCAACAGCTAATTATTTGTCAGTTTCACCTCTCTCGCTAATATTTCAACCACGTAAGACATGTGACTATAGACAGTTAGTTGCCTTAAGGAGTGAAACTAAATGTGTAGTACCTTATAGCTAGATGGGGCATGATATTGCTTAGCAGCAGGCAGGGATTGGAGAAGAGCTGAATATCGAACTCCGTGGCGTGCCTTGGGAGTGGCCAAGTGGTCAATGGTCGAGCAATTATTACAAGAATTAGGATGATGATGGACATGATGATGATGATGATGATTGGGAAACTATACTGCTCAAAATCTAAAAAAACATATAAGTATGTATACTAGTTGTTGCCCGCGACTCCGTCTGCGAAGAATTCGTTTGTCACTATTCCGCGGACACTACGCAAATTTTCTGGAATAAAAAGTAGGTAACCTATATGTTAATGAAGGTTACAAACTATCTCCATGCCAAATTTCATCAGAATATGTCAAACCGTTTATCGTGAAAGAGTAACAAACATCCATAAGCAAATCCATAAAGACTTACGCGTTTATAACATTAGTAAGATAATGAAAACTTAAACGAAAGAAACTGATCTCGCTCGATACACTTTCGCTGCATTTTCATCTCACTGTTATCGTACAAAATAAACTCGTGAGCAACATGAAACCTAAAGCAATCAAACATCCCAGTGGCGTTACTTCAGCCCATTGATATCAGTTGAACGGCTGATAACCCAAATATCTGAAATATCTGTCCATCCTTGTGTGCCAATCGCGATCATCTGAGCGCAATCGCAGACGCGTCGACCCATATTTCATCCGCACCTGGCTTTAACACAAATTTCGAATTTCCAATGTAATTTGGAGTTATCGAATCGTTAAACGGTTGAAAAAGTTTTATATTGGATTTGTTATGCCAAGTCAGCAAACTGATTTTGGCGGCAATGTTTGTACAAGTTAGTTACAGCCTATTCGATATTTTATTAGGATCGTATTAGTTAGACTAAGCTTCCGGTGGTGATCAGTTTGCAGACCACATTCTAACTCCTGATAAGAGTATGTACTTCAAAGTCAGAAGAATTACCATTGGGGGTTTAATCTATATCTTGTTGATCTTATGTCAAGTGAATTTAAAATTCGAATAACTCAGAGGACAAGATTAAGTTCAATTCAAATTTAGGGAAAGGTGGCTCCATCAGCTTTTTAATGATTCTGCCAATTTCGAGGTTGGAAGACACGGCACATTTTCTCCCTGTACAGTAGTACTGCTAGTTTTCGGTGGAATAACGAGAGGACGACACTTAAAAGCAATACGTTCTTTACAAGGTCAGTAATATTGGATTTAGTTCGCTTTTTTACCATTATGCAACGACTGTAGTCATTAGTCATTCAAATGCTAATTTCAAAATTTTAAAATATTAAATTAAGGTGAAGTACAATTTAGCCATTACTTGGTAACTATATTTAATTATATTGACCTTGTGTAAATTGTCTCAATGTACTATTTTACTGAATTGGTTTACTATGTGATGTTTAATAAAGAATTATAGTACTTATTGTATTATAACAACGATACATTACTAATACCTATCTTTAATACTTTTTGATGAACTGTTCTACATAATTTTACAACATAATTGGTATAAAACACGATGCCATGCCAGTATGAAATAATTACATCCAGATATAGCGTCGAGCGAGTCACAAGGGAATCGATAACCCACTAACACGGATATATTTTTATATGTTTTCAACATCATATTCAGCCAGATTTGTTAACCGACTTCAAAAAAAAGAGGAGGTTCTCAATTCGTCTGTATGTTTTTTTTTATTATTTATTTGGCTTGGAAAGGGTAGCGTTCTAGCGTTTCTGTTATCACTTACTGTGAGTAGGTGATCGATCAATCAACGGTCGTCGTTTTGTGTGATAACTTAAGGAAGACTTTAGGTGTCAGATATATCAGGTAACTTCAATCTTAACAGTTCTTCTATTTATTGAGTGGATTCTGACACTTTTTTTTCTTTAAACTGCAATGATCTATTTTCTTGGTACTATAGCTGGTGCTTATAGTCGACCAAGAAATTCCTTTACCACCCTAACTAAGGTTCAATGTCAGTTGTACAGCTTAAACAATCACAGGCTATTTTCACTTACAAGTCAATTTGACAATCAAGCCTTATTGTTTTTATTCTGATGTAGGAACTGTCATACAAAATGGTAAAGCACTTACTTGGTCGACTAGACATAAGCTCGAGTACTTAAAATCGTGTTTGTTTTTAATAAACTTTGACTTGCTTAAGTATGTATGTATGTACTATGTAAAACTCTTTATTGTACACAAAAACATCATCAACATCATAATCATCATCATCATCATCATTATTCATTCATTCTTATCATTATCAGTATCTTCAACGCAAAACTGACGAAACTGTAGTAGAAGGAAAGGGCTTTTACTCAACGTGATCAACGGTGTGCAAGGCAAATTCACGACTCATACGCGCAATGTATAACGCGTCTCTTGAACTCGCATGGTTGCAAAAAGAGGCCCTGAAAGTACTAAATAAATACATGAAAACTTATGTCCCAGTACTTGGCAGACTACTTTTCAAGGGTTGCGTACCTCTATAGGCAAAACGGAAAAACTTATAGGATCACTTGTCAGTCTGTCTGTCTGACAAGACCCCTTTTCTCAGGAACGCGTGGCGGGGCGGTATCAATTTAAAATTGACATCAAAAAATTATGTCAGCAGTCCCTTGAAGCTATAAAAAAATCAAGCTTCTAAGTCAACTAACTAACTATATTAAGGTACTTCCCATTGACAATCATGAAATTTGGCATGAAAGAAGGTTTTACATCACAAAGTAAAGGAAAAAATCGGAAAATCCATCATAAAAAATGCGATTAATGTTTTACTAACGAATTATTTAAGTACATGCTAGTTTATACGGAACCCTCGGTGCGTGAGTCTGACTTACACTTAACAGGCTTTTTATGCTCGCATTCCTTTCATTGTATTCAGATCGCGAGTCAAGTAGACTTGGCGTTGTGCCGAGGGACCATCGCAGCTGGAGACTTGGAATCGACGTTCCATTTTGATTTCTGTCGGACGAGTTGCTGAGCTTTGGGCTGCGGATCCACGTGAGATGTGCGAGCGTTACGAGCAGGGATGGGCAAAATGTAATCGACTAACGATTATGATTAACCTGTTCAATCGCGATTGATTAATCTTAGTCGTAAGACTTTCGATTAATTTAGTCATGATTAAATTAATCGTCGATTAATTACCAGCGACTATATTTTTCGTCTATTAATTAGATTAATTTTCTCTCGATTAATTTTATTTGTGTCTAAGTTTCGAGTTACGTTGACAAATTGCTACATCTTAAGGAATGCATACTTAACAATACCTAGACCTGGCCGGAAGCATATCATGTTCGTGCTTATTGCTTGATAAATAACATGCCAAGGTATTTTCCAAGTGAACTACACATGACAAGAAATAATTTTTGTACCGTGCGTGTTCTTATTTTTAATCAAGATTTAATTGTGAAATTTAACCGGTAGGTATAGGAAAAATAACATTTGTTGTAAAAACAATACATTTTTAGCACAAGCTTTGTATTCGTTTCTAACGTTATTCATTCACGTTATTAACATAAAAACGATTTTTTTTAAACTTTCTTAGCTGGTGAGTTTTTTCGTTGAGCGGTTTTTACAAGCTTCAGCTATCCCGGAAAAGGGCTTAGACATGGGGATGATATCGCGAACGCCAGAGCGTTACGCAATATTGTCTTAAGCACTCAAAATCACAACTGCTTTCATCATTTCTTTCTGTCAATCGATACTGGATAACGGTAGAATGAGAAGGCGAATGCGATCTCATTCGTCTGCGCGATAGACGATATGGTCTCTGTATTCATCTACATTGCCAATTTAAACATAAAAATGCAATACCGCAAAAGGACGAAGCCAATACTCCTATGTAAACTATAACTATTTAATTGCTCGTGAGTGTAACCGTGATCGTAAACTGCCTGGCAGTAAAAAAATGTTTATTCAAATTCACGACATTTCAAATATAAGCCTAAAGACCTTGTGCGTAAGGACAAAATTGAATTCTAAATTCAAACGAACATAAGCCCTTTTGAATATGTCGCTTCGCAAACTATTAAGCCAGAGTTTTCACATCCGGAAGGGAATTAACATTTAAATTGTCGCAATGCTTCAGGCCGTTTTGCATTCATTAAAATAAATGTATTTCCTCGACGCCGCTAAGCAAAAGCTCTGACGAATTCGCGGAGTTTTTTAATTGGGTTACTGGCATACGACGACGTAGTCAATGGTTAACTGCCGCAAGCAGAGCCATCAATTAACTGTAAAGGATCTAACAATCATTAAATTAAAAAATTATACGAAAATGGTAATTACCAAATTTGTAAAATACAATAATTGATTACCAGTACCAGGGGCTTCACACCCTGTGCGGAAGATTTATAAAAAATATTGTTTTAGATTTTTGAAATCACATTTCTGTAAAATTGTACTGAATTTGAAATTCAAGTTACAGCTCTAATTATTGTTTCAACAACTCGAAAAAAAATTACTTATAAGAGCTAATTAATATAAGTAGTTGAGCTTCATAAATAATCGACAACTGTTTATGGTAAAACAAATTTCAAACTCTCTAACTTCTGTTGTTTATGAATAAGTCAACACAACAAGTTCTTTATAATTTTGTTCTGTAGGTACCTATATTAAATATTAACCCATATAGATATTTTCATACCTAAATATGTAAATGCTTAGGTATACAATTTAATTTCAACCAAGTATCGAAATACTTTGATGGCTCAAATGACAACTCTCAAATGCCGCCGCACGAAGTGTCATATCGATACTCGGCTCTAAACTTAAAAGTGTCAATTAAAAGTAAAAATCGGTATCGATTTCAAACAAGCGTCTACGGATAGAACTGCTCGTTAGTAAACTCTAGTGCTTCTGTCGGGTTTTACAAACTACGGTCATTATTTTCCCGTAGTTTCACATTCAATCTATACCTACAAATGCGTACATCTAATCTCAGCAGCATTTAATTAAGAAAACTTTCGTGCTGCTGCAAATCGTTGAGTATCTACTGTCTATTATCCCAAACAACTTTGCAATGGATCTCATTTAATTTAAATTACATATAAAATAGCATATGCATGCGGTGAATAAAGAGGAAGATCTATTTACCTTTAGCATCAAGGGCGCGTCGCAAACAAAAGCAATTATTATTCAAATGCTCTATATTGCGGAATTCTTGAACTTGACATTACGATTTAGAATATAAACGACGAACGCTCGACTGGCACGCCAAGTTGCCGAGGTCAAGAGCGATGCAGAAACTAATTCGACGGGCACCATGCCAGAACATTGCTGTCTCATTGACTTTTTGTTTGGGTGTAACTTGAAACAATCGAAAACTTTGTCTAAAAGAGTACATCAGAACGTGATCGTTTTGACATCATTAATCATCCATCATCATATCGTGTAAACCAAGGAAGTCAACAAAGGCTTCATTGAACTGATTGTCTTGGTTTAACCAGATTATTGTCATTCTACGAACAGATATAAAAAAAATCCATTTCGAAGCAGGAAGTACAGTAAAAAGCTGATTTTAATTCAGGACGATGTGTTTTAAGTGAATTATGAAACAAGATTTTTAATATTACCTAAAACTTTTTAGAACTAAAACCTTACATGATTCTGCAAATTTTCCTTAATGTAACGGTCGCATGAATAACGTGTTTTTTGTGGCATCTCCCAACAATGTCAACAAATTCACCATGGATGACGAATTTAAAATTAAAATGCGGTTATTGAAATTCAAATTACCCATGTTTTCATTGTCATAATATATTCTGTCACGTAGTATGAGTTTGTGTCATGACCTTACACGTGGTTAAACGGAGATACCATAATAATACTCACCTCTGGGACCTTTCATACTCTAAGGAATTTATTTACTAGTGCTTTTGTGTTTGTGACAGGCATTTTGGAAGCACGCCTAGCTAATGATAGCTGGAGCTTCAACAGATGAAAAGATACTCGTCACCAGCAGATGCCAACTAGCTAAACAGAAAAATATGAACTCCATTATTTTGATTGGACACGTCACAAATTGAAAGGTCATATTATAATCTTAAACAACATATTGCAATATTGAGAAAAAACACATATATTATATTGCGGTAAAATATAAACGGCGAACTTAAGCGTAATCAAGAGATAACTAGACGAGCTGATCAATCGAGAAAAAATACACCTATCACTTTATACAACTTTATCGAACTCCTCCGAAAAACAGCCGGACCGATTTTTTATAGAATTTTATGTCTGTATTTTGTAGGTCTGAGAATAGGGTCGTAGGCTATTTCTTATATCCCTATTCTTCGCAGACGGAGACTAGGCAACTGCTAGTAAACTAAAAAAAAAACATCTCCCAATACTTGCTTAAGGTAGCAGAAATAGCAAAGAAAATCAAAATCTTATTCCAACCTTTTTATTAAATCAAGCAAATGTCTCCAAAAAACACTGTGCGAATAAAAACGTGATTTGATTTCTATAATCCCAAGTACAATGCCCAGCTTATAACGATAATCTATAAGTACTAAAATCATAAAGAACTAGAGTAGAAGAACGCTTGTTCAAATAAATACTTTCTCTAGTAAAAAGCTAGATTATTCTTGATTAAATTAAGCTACCTGCTTAACGAGATGGACGGATGATTTGGCAAAGGCCGCAGGTTCATGGCTGATGCAAGCAGATTCCAACCGCAATGATTGTGTATCAATGAGGGAGGCCAATGTCCAGCAGTGGACGTCCTACGGCTAAAATGACGTTTCCCGGGAGAAAAGCACAATTCTCGAAGGACGTAGACAAAGCTGCGAGTAACAGTTAGTTCACGTAATAAACCTGATCCTGACCTAGAATAAATGTCCTTGCGACGACAACTGCTCATTACAGCACATTGCACAGCAAAGTCAGGATCATGCGATGTGGTGTAGAAGAGTGCTGCAATTTCAAATGTCAAGGCGAAATAGCGACTGCATTACGATTTCCAATTTGAAGTGATCATTGGTATATAATTGTATTTCATTAACCTTCAGGGTTTTGCGACGGCAAATTTAGTCAGATAAAGATAACTTTCTGCCGCTTTGCATTGCAATTACGGAACGTTCAAATTCAAATTCAAATGATTTATTGCTTACATGTAAAATTACTAGGTGTTATACATATGTAATGTGTCAAACAAACATGCACCCTGCAAGGACATTGCAACATAATACCTAAATCAATCTTAGCTATTCTATACCTTCAGACACAGTAGTTTAGATCTCGCTCATATATTCAGGTCTAAAAAATAATGGTTTTAATAATGTTTGCGTGTGTGACGTTTAGGCACGAGAGATCCGTATCTTAAACATCAAAATCATATAAGATCCATTGTCTACGATATTGAAATCCTACAAGATCTGATGAACTCCTCAGCCCCTGGATCCTTCAGGATGGCACTTGCGTGTGTGCACAGTTTACTACGAGGTTTATTCTTTTGTTTCTACTTGATACGGGTAAACGGCTACCACGGATTTTTTATATGTTTTATATTAGTGCAAATGGGGTGAATTCTGTTAAGAATTTATGCACCGTAAATAGGTCACTACACTAGACACTGTTACAATTAGTTTGAGATGCATTTGCAAGTTTATGAACGTTTGTTTACTTGACTTCAAGTCTATGATAATGCGACTGATTTCCATAGAATTTCAATCGTGGCAGTGTTTGAATCCTTGTTGTGTAAGTTTCAAGTCTTGTTTAACTTCGCATTGTGTACAGTTTGAGCGATATTGGTGTGTGTGTTCGACGTTGCTTACTTAGAAATGGACTTCCATAAACAACCACCAACGTTATTAGAAACATTACATAACTTTGCTTTGGAATATTGAAATTGAATCCTCTTAGTATAGTAATTATGATGTATCGCTCTTTTACTGTTTTTCGCTCTTGCGCTGCTTGTAAACGAAAGAGACACAAATCAAAATCAAACTTTTTTCAGGAGTTTAGGACTTTCTTATTTACAATTTCATTAAAGTATTTTTTTTGGCATTCCTACTTTCAATGCTTTTCTGTCATACATTACATAGCATCTTTCGATACATATTTTAGTTCACTACCTCTTGTTTATTTTAATTTTGAGGTAACTATAACCCGATTTTGATTTGTAGTCCTTTCAATTAAAAACCTGTGTCCGTCCACTGTCTGTTGTGCCCAGTCGTGGATTACCACGGGATGATATAGAACCAAATATTTATTCACTAATTTCAGTTCGATAAGCAGACGTTCGTCCTACGCCACACAATCATCAACATACACGAATATACCAAGCATTCACGAAAAGAAATGTGTAATCAGCATGTAAATTTAACCCATAACCCATATTACATAAATCACTATTGATTCACATCCGTTCACATAAATTGATCCGGCTATATTTGCTCCAGCTCTACCTTCAAGATCAACAATCAATCTGTCAATCCCATTTGGAATCCGACAGTTACAAATAAATAAAACTTCAGTGTCCTTCGTCTTGACGTGGGCCGATATTATTTACACCGCTTTTTTTTTCTTCTGCGCATTTAAAGGAGGAAAAAGATTTAGGCTATTGGTAGTGCTTATCTCCCTATGGCCTTGGATAATCTCAACTGTATAAAATAAAACTAAGAATAAATATGGCCCATAATACCTATAATAGGGTGACATCGACAGTCGGTGACATTAATTTTGTTTCCTTCACGAATCCATTAGTCATCCGGCATCCATTAACAAAATTCGAAGAGAATTACCGTTATACGGAAGCACCAGTTTTTACGAGTCATCTTTAATCCATGATTAATAATCCTGGTGTCTTGAAAATACGAAGAATTTTGGGAGGCAAAGGATGAAAATGTTCCTGTAATAATGCACGCCGTATGTAGCTTGTATTGCGCCATTATCAAACAAACAGGATCCCTTTCATGAGTATTATGTGTTAATTTGCACCTTGGAAATTTTAATGTAAAGTAGGAATAGTTATGAGATGTTAAAAGCGAGCTCCCTGGGGTAAGCAGTGAGCCCAGCGTTACATTGTAATGCATTAGACATATTTGCTACAGAATTTAGACCCCGGTTAATGACGTTGGTAGATGCGTCGAAACATAAGCTCATTAAAGGTGATCAAAGGTCTTCATCCCATAGCGAGTACTCGTATATTATGTCTAATTTAATTAACCGTCAATCATCAATAACTGTCGTTCTTATGCAATCGTATGAGCAAAGAATGAGGCTTAAAACATGGAGACTGGGGACCTACCGATCCTTAAGCTAAGGGCCGATTTTTTAATCCCTAAATAAAAGTATTTGTCAGATAAATGTAAGTTCTGTCCTTTTTTCCTATGGCTTGAGAAAAGAAAAGCGATAGTTTAAACTGACGGATACTTTTATCTGGGGATTGGAAAATCAGCCCTTAGTCGCATAATTAGAGGCCATATTGAACAAAGTACTCGGAATCACAATCGATTTCCTCACTTCTTTCTGTCACTGCACATGATGAGGATAAACAGAGATGGTAAATGCGATTCCGAGCGCCCGCGCGTTAGACAATACGGCCCCAGACCGCACAACGTTAATGTAAGCACTGGGATATCAAACGCTTGACTGTATCTAAAATGCCAATCTAGCGTTATGTTATGTGCCTTTTTTGCCACCATATTTAGTGCTTTTAGCTCGCGTGACAATGTTATTCCTCTCATTGTAATGGTTCTGTGAAACAAATACTGTTTATTTTTACCGCACCCACGTGGCGCACTGCCTTTAAGACAGGTAATAGCGCTAATAAATTACGAAGCACTCCGCCGTAATTCAATCACGACTAGCGCAGCAGATAAGTTGTTATGTTCAATCTATCATGCGGCTTATTGGGATGGGAATTCTATTATCCTACGCCGACAGACGAATAGAATCGGGATTTAATATCCCACGTATTAGATATCGCTCACAAATTAATCATCATCCCAGCCTATATACGTCCCACTGCATGGCACAGGCCTTCTCTCAGAATGAGAGGGCTTGGGCCATAGTTCCCACGCGGGCCCAGTGCGGATTGGGAACTTGACACACACCATTGAATTTCCTCGCAGAATTTGAATTTGAATTCATTGAATTTTCTCGCGATGTTTTCCTTCACCCTAAAGCTCATGGTATATTCCAAATATAATTTCGCACATAAATTCCGAAAAACTCAGAGGTGCGAGCCGGGATTTGAACCCACGACCCTCCCCTCTGCTTGACAGGCCATAGGTCAAACCGCTAGGCCACCACGGCTTTTTTTACAAATTAATAGGGTGGTGGATTTTATGATATGAGATTTATATCATCGGAGAGATCAAGTTTGCTAGACTCCCTTGGCTTGGACACCTCGAAGGAATGTCTTCTAGCAGAGATGTGAAGAGGGCCTACGTGGGGCGGCCTACGGAGAGGCGTAGGTTAGTCGTCTCATGTACAGCTGGTTGCATGAAGTGGAGAAAGACCTCCGCGCCCTACACGCAGAAAACTGGAAGAAGATCGCAGAAGATAGCCCGGCGCCTTGGTGTCAAATCGTATCGGAGGCCAAGATCCACTTCGAGTCCCTGAGTCAGCGCTGCGCAGTAAGTAGTAAGTATAATAAATAAATAAAAATAAATAAATAAATATCACGGGACAATTCACACCAATTGACCTAGTCCCAAAGTAAGCTAGGAAAGCTTGTGTTATGGGTACTAGGTAACGGATAAACATACTTATATAGATAGATACATACTTAAATACATATTAAACACCCAAGACCCGAGAACAAACATTCGTATTTTTCATACAAATATCTGCCCCGACACGGGAATCGAACCCGGGACCTCAAGCTTCATAGTCAGGTTCTCTAACCACTAGGCCACCTGGTCGTCTAAATAATAATAATAATAATAAAAATGTTTATTGTACTCAAAAACAAGTGTTACAAGTAACATTAGGCTTAACTTTGTACAAACAATATCTTAAATAAGTGGTCGAGCTTTCGACCCCTAAACTAGGTTTGGACCCGTGCCATGTCATGTATGTCAAGCGTACGTATAACATATTATGAACTCTTGCAAGCGACTTCACCTGTGAAGATTTAACTATCGATCGCTATCCCGTGGGAACTATGTAATTTTCCGAGATAAAACAAGATAAACAAAATTTCATCTTGATCTGTTCAGCGGTTTAAGCGTGAAATGATAACAGACAGACATACATACAGAGTTACTTTTACATTTACAATTTAAGTAACTACTCTACTAGCCTGTTGCCGGCGACTTCATTTGCCATAAATGCACTTGCCCAATAAGTGTTTTTTACCAAAATTTACACTTTTACAAAACGCATACATTCCCAAAATATAGACAATGGCCGTACATATAAGTACGAATATAGCTCTTTAGAAAAATTATACCTTCTGGGAAACTGTACCATCTGAGAAAATGCTCAATCTGAGAAAGTACACATTTCAGGAAAGTGAGTTGTACGAGTCTACGCAGTTAGCGATGGTATATTTCAGGTACAAAACTCTTAAAAGCCGTAACATTTTTCACGTCGTTTCTAAAAATAAACAGGCATATTACTTAAATGGTGTGTAGGTACCCGTTTAGTGGAAGGCCGTTATGAGCGTTGTAATTTCAGACGGCTCCCGACTAATTTATTAGTCAAATTAGTAGGCGGGCCGTAATGCGGAATGATAGTAGGCAACAAGATTAAAACTCACTTTGATGTGGTGAATGATTAATGCCTGTTAACGCTACAGTGTGATAATTATGTGATATTACGTTGGCGGCTCATTTTGAGCGGTGTGGTGTCAGTGATATTTGTTTACGGATAATCTTCTTCTATACGGGTGTCCTAAAAAACAACTACAACCTGGTACGGGTCGACAGGCCAAGTTATAACAGACATACATTACATACACACATCACGCCTGTACTTTATCCCAAAGGGGTAGGCAGACCACACGAAACGCTACATTTACGGTTCGGGGCTAGTTTCAGCAATTTTACGTTTAATGTTAGAAAGAGTTACAATAGTGACATGCTGCTGGTCTATCGCAATAAGTTATATTATAAAATTTCTAAAAAAAATAAGAAAAAAATTCCATGTTACTTAGTTAAGTTACATATCATTGCCACTCGGACAATACCTACGAAACAGTCATACGAATTGAGTTCAATAAATGAGTCAACGTGCAATCAACTGGGAAATGATAAAAATAATAGGTACGGAATAGATAAAACTTATCAACAAAAGATATTTTGGTACGTTTTCAGTGCAATAGGTGACATTATATGCTGTACAAGAATGATGTAAGATAAATGTGTTGTACCCATTAAACATATTAATTTGAAGAAGTAACCAAAAAAGTACAGACTCAAATCAACTCTTTTTTTCAATAAGACGATGGTGCGGATTGACTATCAATATTATCACGTGATATCACGATACGTATCACTACATTTTGTACGCGAATCGCAGTATCGTAATCTTCTAATATATAAAAATCTCGTGTCCCGATGTTTATTATCAAACTCCTCCGAAACTGTTTAACCGATTTTTATAAAAAAAATCTCATTTGGCAGGTCTGAGAATAAGCCGTAGGCTATTTTTTATACCCCTAGGCAAAACAACGTTTGCGGGATCAGCCAGTAACTAATAATAATGAAGCGAATCCGGAGGTTATGAAATCCGCGAGATAATATTAGTCTAATCCACACCAATGTTTAGTTTAACATACTTGTATGATTTTCAAACAAGAAATAACAAAATATGCTGTTCAGCCGACGATCATGCATCGCTAGTCACATTCTCACAGCACTTTGGGGGAACAAATTGGCTTATCTGGGCCAAAGCGTGCGTTATGTTATAAGCTACTCCACACTCCACAACGAAAGTACCTTATAGTTATAACATGTACGTGAAACATAATTCATTCAAAATTAGGAAATGGACAGTGACATTTTTAATATTATCCTGACCCCAATGGACAAAACGTCCCTCCATGTCTTTTGTCCTGCCCGATCTTGAGTCTTACACCAGCTATTAGAGTATGAGAGAAGCTCAAAAATTTGGAGCATATTAACCGGTATTACCATACAAAACGACTGGGTGTCTGGAAAAAATCAAAAGATTTTTGACCATCGTTGTTTAATGTGTAACATTTTGAACTTCTCCCGTATAAATCCAAAGTTGGTGGTGGCGACAGCTGTAAACAGTTGTATGATGAGAAATGTGTGGTTTATTCTAATGGGGAAATTGAGGGATACAACAACAGAGTTCAATATTGGACATCTTTAAGCTCGTGCATACATATATATAGTATAGGACTCTAGCTAACTCATAAACTACGTAACTGACGAAAGTTACCTTCGCATGCCTTTATCTCCTACAACGCAGTATCCAATATGATAATGAGATTCAATTTTATATCTATGAATAAAGCATAAGATCAGCTGAAGAAATCGTCTGCCTTTTTATTATAGCATTGTCTCTTTCACTCCCATGCAGCTTGAATACCTGGTTATTGCAAGAAAAAACTTGCAATGCGCAAGAATTTACAGCAATGGATGATAAATACATATAATAATTTGAATCACATAACTACATATACCGTACGAACGAGATGTATTTTGCGGAAATCCCACGGGATAAGAATTTCTGCAATGACGGTGAAACCACGGGCGCAAGCTAGCAGATAATAAATTATGAACACTCATAAAACTGATTTATAAATGTTCTATTTATTTTCTTCATCAAATATTTTTCTCGGAAAAAATTGTGTGCACGGCAGCAAAATTGGCCTATTAATTAACAAGATACTTTCAACCACATGAATAAATACAGAGCAGAAGAAAAGCTTCCGAACAGTGCTCGAAATTCTTACCTATTATCATAGGGTTGTCGCTCGGTAAAAAAATATATTAAAAATCAAAATATTTTATTCAAACAAGTACCTAAATATCTAATATCTGTATATCTACAAACACTACAACAGGTAGGCATCTTTAAAAACAACCGAACACCCGAACTATGTAGCTAAACGCTAAACGATCGCGTCGTCGCTAGCGGCACACCTGTACCTCTACCATGAGTGTACACTAGTTCACAGTGACCGTACTCGCTAGCGACGGCGTAAATGATTTGTATGGATAATTGTGCTTCCGTAAGTGACCGCTAGAGGCGCTGTACAATTCTCCATACAAATAATTTACGCCGTCGCTAGCGAGTACGGTCACGTAAACTAGTGTAAACTCATGGTAGAGGTACTGAACTTTGTCTACTCACTGAGCTAGTTCAAACCGGTTTGTCTCCGAGCGGGCGCCGGTGCACGCCCCCCCCCCGTCCTGTCTGTGACAGGTCACGCACACATATGTTGTGCGTGTAGTAGTGTAATGCGTGCGCGACGTTGTTTGAACTTTTTATTCTGCTCTGTATTTATTCATGTGCTTTCAACTATATAGCTTTGAACGAAAGCGGGGTAATTTAAAAAGAATACGGAGCTTGAAGCGTCTTAGAAGTTAGAACAAGGAATACTTTTATCATTTTGGCATAAGTCTCCCCGCACCCGCTCGTAGATGGATAATATGGCGGGAAAGTTTCACGACAATGTAGTAAGTCTATTGATTATACCTTTAATCCTATACAAAGCTTAAAGAACAACTAAGCTTACATTTCAATGGTAAATCAATCTCATAACCAACGTAACACGAGCATAAAGACGAGGAATGCCCGCGTAATATGCAAATGCTAGATCTCTGATGATTTATATGCTAAGTATACGATTCCTTTGTGGTACGCCTGCGCCCTTGGTGAGTCGATCGTGTCACGATCGTTACACGACTTAACAGAGCGAGACGTCGTACAACGCATTGTTAGATTGTTACTAACCTGATAAGCCTACTCTATAATCGCTCGAGTAAACAGAAAACGCAGCTGGCACTGATTTAATTACATCTGGGTGTCTGAGACCCGTCTAAAGAAAAAATGTGGGCAAGTTGAAATTAAATGAAATAAATATTTATTTGCAGAAAAAGCGTTTACATTATTAGTATCCAGGTGGCCCCCTCAGCCTATACCTATCTTGGGATCCGTGTTGTTGTCGCAATGGTCCAATAATTTTACGTTTATACTTTATTAAATCTCTCAAACAATACGCAACTTCAAATATATGTATATTACCGTAGTATGTTTTGCAGTAATATATACCAAGTCTATTGTTTAAAAACAAAAACATCCTTCACAGTTAACAACATATACAACATAATTTTCTCTCCTCATTGTTAAACCGGGGAGTCATGTCGCTGGGCTTTTAGGGTAAATAAAAGGGTATTATAATTTTTCACGTTTCTGTATTATCGAGTTCAATTTTATGAGAACAAAATAACGGCAACTTTATATTTGTACCTGTATAGGTACAAATATAAAGTTGTTCGGTTTTACTCAATATTGTGTCTACTCTAGACTTCGACTTCACGATGGTATTTAGAGTCATACGCGTGACCAATTTCATAAGAACTTGGGCATCGCACTCCCACGTAATTACCGTATACTCTGCTAATTTAATTACTTCAACATGTTACTAATGGATTATACATGTAATTGTGTATGATCCGAGGAGGCGTTGACTTGTTTACCCTTTTATCTGAACGTTTTTGTGTCGCACCGACATATGTCAATGTATTGATTATTGATATGTATCATGTTACTCAGAGTATCGAAATTTTATCTTTACTTAGAATTGAGAATTTTAAGGTAAAAATATTGTACAAAAATTATTTCCAAGGCGTGCACATCAGCAGTAAGATTTTTAGCACAATATTCACTGGTATCATTATTTGTACAAATGAAGATTCTAGTATGTATAACATAATTACATAAAACCATTTAGTATCGCAAGAAGTTAAGCCGCAAATATATGCCAGCAGATTGCATATTAAGTCGTCGTTGGTCAAGCAATCAAGCTCAGCTACTTTAAGTTAAGTATACAAACTATAGGTGTGTGTATTACCGGCATTAGTCGCGAGAGGTATTCATCATCATCATCATCATCATCATCATCATCATCATTTCAGCCGTAGGACCTCCACTGCTGGGCATAGGCCTCCCGCATTGACGCCCGATCATTACGGTTGGAAGCGACTTGTCTTGCATCCACCCTGAACCTGCGGCTTTCACCAAATCGTCCGTCCATCTTGTTGTTGGACGGCCCAAGCTGTGCTTGCCAGCCCGTGATCTCCATTCGAGAACTTTTGGGCCCCAACGGCCATCTGTTTTGCGTGCTATATGGCCTGCCCATTGCCATTTCAACGAGCCGTCGAGCTAATCCGTTTGGCTATATCGGTGACCCCTTGTTCTTCTACGGATCTCCTCGTTTCTGATTCGATCCCGTAGAGAAACTTCTAGCATAGCCCTCTCCATAGCTCGTTGAGGGACTCTGAGCCTATTCATCAGGCCGAAATATCATAGAGGTATACGGCGTAAGTAAATTCAAAATTCATTACATTGTTATAATACTGTCAGGGTGTCGAAAAGACGATCATAGCTGACACGAAACACCTCAAACCTCGTTAATATTAAGTCGATATCTCAATTATTCAATCATCTACGCATTCTACGCAGTGCCTATTTATTTAATACGCAATACGCAATCAGTATACCTTTAGAATCCGTGCGTGCTGTCAACTAATAAGGATGTCATGTTATGTAGGCGGAGTATAATATAAGCTTCGGCGGAGATGAGTTGACGGAAAATTTTTAGTCATTCATGCAATAAAATCATCTATTACAATTTGGCTTTGTTGAAACTAAATATTGTACGATTAGCCTATACCTGAGGTTTTGGCTATGTCGAAAAGTCTGGCTCCCTGTTCTGTGGTAATGCCGGAAAATTCCTTCTTATTGAAACTGTTATAATCTTCAACGAATATGCCTGCCAGGTTTCAACCCTCTAGTTACAGTTATTTAGGCTGTGAATCATCATCATCATGATGATGATTTACTAACGATTCCCACCTCAGCTTACCAATTAGAATAAACGGGACAATCATGATTTTATTATCCTACTAGTTCCTATAGTACAGTACGTAGATGTGTTTCACCTTTCTTTGTTTTAAAGCTTTCTACCTGCCAACTTAAGAAACCTAAGAAACAAACTTTTTATTTTATTCCCTAATGTCTGTAATTTTCTCTGCAAATGCCACCAAGGAATTGAAGAAAGCTTTTATAATGAAGATTACATTATAAAGACGCTTTCACTTGACGTAGGCTTTCGAGGGATAAAAATGTTCTTCTTAGTAAAATATTCTATAAATATTGTTTTACATATTAAATATTCTCAATACTTATAAATACTTAGTTACTTTCAATTAAAGAACTTTTAAACATCTTAAAAATTAGCAAGTATAATCAGGGCGAGTCTAGAAAGGGATTGGAGTTGGAGCTGACAGTAGTTCTATATGCATACGTCAAAACATGTATGAAATGACAGTTCTGACAGTCCCGTTCTGATTGCGGTTTGATTATACCGTAAATCAAACGACCTTATAAAGTAAAATTTTTGGCGACAGAAATAATATGCCCAAAATGTGATTCAAACTATTAAAAGTTGATTCCAAAACGAAAACTAAATAAAAGAATACAGGGTGTGTTGTGTTTGTGTATGTGTACCTATTTTCAACTAGTCACAGTCACAAGTCAGTTATTTCTTCGAATGATTAAAGAAAGTGCGCGTGAGTCGAGCCGACTGAAATAACTGACAGTTATCTATTTGTTAGCGCTGAGTAACCGGCGCCGGCGCGGTATTCCTTACGCACGTAGTGTAACGATCTGTACGCTTAGTATAAGTTTTACTTCACCAAAATACTTCTCGATCGCGTTTACGTAAAAAAATCAATTACTAGGGATACATGGACAGCGCCTCCGCGGCCGCGCGTCCATGTTTCCATAGAATTGAAATTTTTACGTAAACGCGATCGAGAAGTATTTTGGTAAAGTAAAACTTATACTAAGCGTACAGTACCTCTACCATGAGTTACACTAGTTTACAGTCACCGTACTCGCTATCGACGGCGTAAATGATTTGTATGGAGAATTGTGTACTGTACAGCGCCTCTAGCGGTCACTTACGGAATTACAATTCTCCATACAAATCATTTACGCCGTCGCTAGCGAGTACGGTCACTGTGAACTAGTGTAACTCATGGTAGAGGTACTGTACCTCTACCATGAGTTTACAGTGACCGTACTCGATAGCGACTGCGTAAATGATTTGTAGGGAGACTCCATACAAATCATTTACGCAGTCGCTATCGAGTACCGTCACTGTAAGTAAACTCATGGTAGTGGTATTGCTCTATACGAACTACTTACGTAGTTCGAAGAATACCTGCGTGAGTGCCGACCACGAAATTCCTTTAACTTTGGGTACGGCTTAAAACATCAAGGGCTATTTTCACTTACAAGTCAATGTGACAGTCGGCCTTATTGTTATTATTCAGATATAGGAACTCTAAGAAGAAGCAGTTATATTAGGGGAGGGGGCCGTGCGTAAAATTTTCTCCTTTACTAGTTGTCACTATCTAAGCCAGCTATACTCAACCTACGGCCCACCAAGCTTCCACGAATGGCCCGTTTGGCATAAAAATCGTATCGATTCTCAACTACACTGACGAGAAAAAATAAAGGGTCGGTTACAAAAATGACGATAACTTCAAAACCCACTGTGATAGCTTCTTCGAGTAAAATGAGTTTAGTAAAGAGTTTTATTCTTAACAAGAAAAAGTTTAATTGAGAATAAAACTCTTTACTAAACTCATTTTACTCGAAGAAGCTATCACAGCGGGTTTTGAAGTTATCGTCATTTCTATAACCGACCCTTTATGTTTGCTCGTCAGTGTAAGTATTTTGACTTTTAATGTTATTGATATTAAATTTGCGGCCCGGTGCGCCTAGCAATGGACTGTCCATTGCTACATCGTAATTGTAACCCACACAAAGAAAAGGTTGATTATGGCTGATCTAAATCTACAAACAATGAACGAGCGAGAGGAACCCATACGGTAGGTTTACATAAAATTAACCAAAGCCCGAAGCCGTGGTGGCCTAGTGGTTTGACCTATGGCCTCTCGAGCAGAGGGTCGTGGGTTCAAATCCCGGCTAGCACCTCTGAGTTTTTCGGAATTTATGTGCGAAATAAGTTTGAAATTTACAACGAGCTTTACGGTGAAGGAAAACATCGTGAAGTAACTTGCATACACCTTCGAAGAAATTCAATAGTGTGTGTGAAGTTTCCAATCCGCACTGGGCTCGCGTGGGAACTACGGCCCTACCCCTCTCATTCTGAGAGGAAGCCTATGCCCCGCTGTGGGGCATATATAGGCTGGGGTATATATAATGATGATGACATAAAATAACAAATAGATCCTTTAGCAAAGCCGAAACTCATCCGATATGGATGGGCATATAATACAAGCAAAGATTGAGCGATAAATAAAAACCAATAAATCACGGCAGTCGAAAAGTTCCTTTTTTCCACAAACCGTCATAACAGTTTAACCAAACACCTAAATCCATTAGAAAACTTAAACGGTCGTCTACCGCGTACTAGTTTCCGTACACAACCACAAACTTAACATACGCGGTGGTCATAAGTGAAACTAAAGTTTTATAGTGCACTTCAGTAGTACTGTTTGATGGTGGCGCCGCCGTTAGCGGAAAAGTTAAGTTTGCTGTGTCAGTGGTGGCTGTTAGTCATCACCTGATCCTTGAACTTGTGAGGTGAATGATACGACCGCATTTGTTTTTAAATGGTTGCCATCGTTGCTTGTAACTGTTTATTAATTTAACCAGGTTACTACTGTTTTTTATGTTTTCATTGTCCTTTCTCAAAGTGTTCATCTTTTTCAGTAACTCAAGGCCGTCATAGTTGGGACCGAGACCTCTTTAAAAGTCTTCGCAAACCGCTTGGAGACCTCAAGGTGCCTTTCTTCTGCCCACAGAGGAAGCGTTGTATTTATACGTTCAGTACACATCATGCTTGCTTGCTCAAATGCCAATCAAAGGCGATACAATTTTAAAGTTAAAGTGGCACTGATCCTTGAAATATCATCGAATGCTTTCGGAACAAGAACCCTATCTTCAAGTTAGTTGCCAACTATAAGGGTCGAATACAGCCGGCATAATGGCCACCCACAAGGAGATTTAATTTAACCAGTGTAGTGAGAACTTTATCGATTTAACATTTATTTTAATAGTTGGCTTACAGAAGTTTGTCATCTGAACGCCCAATTATCCCCTTCCCATCATCACAAAAGAATATATTCTGATCGGAAGTAACCGAGGAAGATAAAATAATATACTGACTACTAACTTTATTTCTTATTTAAACAATTAATAAAAACTGAAAACAATACACACATTTCATTACATGAAAATGCTTCGGTCCCTACAAACTCTCATTGCCAAAAAAAATTGCTGATCTACAGAAAGTGCTGCCGAATCGCACAGACGATGCGCAAGTGATCGCTTTAAAAGCAAGCGGGACGTAAATGAATTCAATATGCTTAGCCTTGAGTCATTGCAAAACTTTGTAAGGGTTAACGTTTACCTACCTTGATAAATAACCGTACAGTCAGTCACAACATGCTCGTAATCTTATCACAAACACTGGCAAAGAAATATTCAAAGCAGTCACGTTTTATAAAAGACAATGGAACAAAACAGCCGAAAAATTGAAGCGAACGGCTGATAATAACACTGCCTCAGGCAACCGAGGCGGTTGTTAGTCACGTATGCATTTATAACTTTATCACTTTAAGTTATTGAACAGCTCCATTCGGCAGTGCATGCAGTTGAGAAAGTAATGTGAATGGTCTTTGATGCAGAGTTTATTGTTTAACATTCAATTTTTTAAAGCGGATTCCACGTTGGTGTTCCAATGTTATCAACTATTCCGAACGTAATTTTCAAATGCAAACATGAATTCTTACCCGCATATGTTTTGTCACTTTTAAGTGAGTAAGTAGTCTACCTTTTTGTACTTCTCCTTGTTACATACTATAAGCTTCAAATGTTTTCGAGTGCTAATCTCATAAAGTCGTACTTAATTAGAATGTATTCATATAGACAGTATAATAACCAGTCTAGAAATGAGCTGCAGGTAAATACTAATAGTATAGAAACGTTTGAGTTTGAGACGAGGGATGCGGTGCGTGGCGTAATCAAAAATCTACTGGTCTAAGGCCGGGGCCGCACTGGTAAGGCGACCAGCGACGCGACGCGACGGCGACTAAATCAAACATAGTTCGAAATATGTGAACAGCCGCAGCGGCCGCAGCGGCGACGGCGACTAAATCAAATATGTTTGATTTAGTCGCCGTCGCGTCGCGTCGCTGGTCGCCTTACCAGTGCGGCCCCGGCCTGAGAGCCGTTGAAGATCGACCTTCACCGATCTGTTAACTCGATGAGACATATTTTTTATCAAATATAATTTATAAACAAATATGCCTATGATAACTTGCCTATCGAAAACTGTTCATAGCTATTTTTTTTCTGTTTTATTTTTGCGTGCCTTGAGCTATCTTCCAGCTCCATCATCAGACCGTGGTTACCATCTGGGATCAAAGTACTCGTCAAGACGAATCAAACGAGTCCAAACTCGATGGGGTTGTGTCGTTTTATTGTGGAGTGCCTTTGGCCATACTGAATTAATGAAATTACGAATAACCCCATCGAGTTTGGACTCGTTTGATTCGTCTTGACGAGTACTTTGATCCCAGATGGTAACCAGGGTCTGATGATGGAGCTGGAAGATGGTTAAAGGCACTCCAAAAAAAAACAAAAAATAAAAATCTATGAACACTTTCGATAGGCAAGTTATCATAGGCATATTTGTTTATAAATTATATTTGATAAAAAATATGTCTCATCGAGTTAACAGATCGGTGAAGGTCGATCTTCCACGTCTCCTCTACTATACCAATAGGAAAGGAAAGCAATGCTGAGAACATAAAGTAATCCTTGTGGTGATTTTGTATCTTTCACATTGCTCTGCTTTCTCGCTCATCTCTAGTTGATGTACAGCCATAGAGTAGAACCAAAAACTTTTCTGAGACAAAAGTTAACGTCTTCGGTCGCCACATGTTCCCTTTCTAGAAATAGGCTCTGTATATTATATACGGATGACACGGAACATTAGTACCTATGCACCCGTACTATTTTCCTGTCTACAATGAAAACGCGAATGCTAATTTGCGTACCCCTAAACTATATAGTTTAATTTATCTAATTTAAAGAAGCTTCAGGCCACACGTAATTACTGGTACTACAGAAATGACTGCCTGACTATTATCGTCAAAAGCTTTATTTTATTGATTTAACGCGCCCGCAAGGGGCAGTGACGGAAGTAAAGCAACAGTTTGTTGGTGCTACAACTTGCTTTCATCCTAATTTACTTTCGGTCAACGCTGATATCTATACAACAGATACCGATTATCTATAACATATTTACTGGTCTTTGATGACGACCATAGTATCAATAAATATAGTTGAACATGAAAATAATGGTTTGCTGCTCCAGGAAAACTAACATTCTCAGTTTCTTAAGACATCGTGGAAGAGCGTGAGGAGTAACTCTCATGACTTCATCTTCAATCTTTATTAAGCTAGGCCTCGTGCGCTTTCCATTAAATTATGTGTCACACTGCCAAACAAGAAAAATAGCCTGTTTTCAAAAAATAAACGTTAGGACAGCACACATGATCGACTAGATCGCCGCTACTTTGGCGATAAAACCTCATATTCATCAATGTCAAAACAAAACCCTTACAATTCCCCGAGCCGCCGAAAGGGCCATATTGCCGACCCGGCCTGCGATCATTTATCAGTCCGCGTCCGCGATTGTTACAGTAATATAGTAGGTATAGCTGGCCAGTCTCATACAGAAACACGCGAAAACTCCACCTTACACTATTGAAAGAAGGTTACGGGTCAGCCGCAATTAAATAGGACTGGGTGAACGAACTTAGCAAACGCGAAAGTGAAATCCGTCACTTGTTGCTAAGATACGTATTGAAAATCGTGCCCTGAATCCGAATTAGACGTATGCTCGGAAGGGGCTCGATCCGCACGCCGTCGACATACGGTACTGCGGATTTAATTTAGAAGCTCATCAAGCATGCTAATAGACCTCGGCATGTGATTGGATATTATATATCAGGATGCCTTACAACGGTTATAATCATCCTACTGATATTATAAATGTGAAATTTTGATTATATTGTCGGTTTAAGTATTAAGTATTCTGGCAAATAAATAATTCTTATTCTTATTCTTATTCTTTATTTCTTCGTTTGTGGTTCAATTACGTATAAATGGCCCTGATCTAGGTAAAGCTTTGCTCTAGGTAGACTATATCATGGGATCCTTTATATCCTAGAAACTTGCATAATTTCCGCGTGATGATTCCTATGTAGACGATGTTGCGGGCAAGAATCAGTAATTGAGAAATCCAGGCGCATATTGTATTTCGCGTATGGAGTCATCTGAGCAAGACTTTTCAGCGAATAAATATTTCGCTATGAAACAACGAAGCAGAATATGAAAAGTAGTTTTTGACCGGAATATAGTATCGGAAAACTAATAAATAATAATAATATGTTCCATTAGCAATTGTTGGTATGTATTAGCAAATCATATTTATATGAAATAACTGCACAATTAAATTTCCAAAATCCTCACATTAAATGTGGTGGGTATATCTATTACGTAATAGTCGTTACTCTTATCACTAATGCACTTGATACAAGTCATGTGGTACGGGATAACGGGAGTAAAAAACCGAGACAGCTATCACAAAATTATTATCGTCCCTATCATTGCGTTCAGATATGGAGGTTTTAAATAATTAAAGAGTTTTTGTAAATTTCACATTACAATTTCAAAAGTGTTGACGTCGAGTCGGGTTGTCAAATTACAAACCAAAAAATTAGCAAACCTGGTACCTACTTGTTTTTCTTTAAAATGGCTTACGATGCACGAGAATTGTCTGATATGCTTTTAATATATGGCGAGACACGTGGAAATGCAGCTCAAGCCTTCATTCAAGGCTTCATCGAGAACGCATCCCAAATCGACGAAATTCACGCCCACGTTTTTTGCAGTGTTGTAGGTACTTTTTTTTATTATAATTAATATTCTTACCGCATCACAAAAAATTATGGCACATTTCAAGAAAATACGCATTACGCGCAA
The DNA here is from genome assembly GCA_947859365.1 of Archips crataeganus. NCBI lineage: Eukaryota > Metazoa > Arthropoda > Insecta > Lepidoptera > Tortricidae > Archips > Archips crataeganus. Next base: position 4,101,114 of record OX402063.1, on the reverse strand, counting down.
GAAGTCGCATACCTGAAACCAAAACACATAGGTATTTAGAAAATAAATTTATAAACTTCACTAAATCAGCAGTCAACATGGACGACCTAGATATTCGGGTGTCATCGACCCGGCAAGTCACACGTTAAGCCAAACGTAATTCTAATACCAAGATAATTGTTTAGCACTGGCCTCACTTATAAATAACGCAGCTAGTATAACACGCCACACAATGAATATTATTCAAATCGTATCATAGACTAGACAAATTGTAGAATGCAGACATTTTAACTTTAGGTTGTCACTGATGTTCCAAGTAAACTCACTACAAACCAATATAGTTGAATGTTTCAATAGTACCTAAACGACTTATTCGCAGTGTTCATCAAAACAGATATTTATTTCTGCATTTATTTAGTTTTATTTCATGTCCCACATTTGACTTTACGTTGTTGCTGATCCTACAAAATACTTACTACAAACCAATACAGTTGAACGTAGAAATAAAACTATAAATATCCATCCATGACTATAAATAGCCGTGATGTGTAGTAAAAAAAACCGGCCAAGTGCGAGTCGGACTCACGCACCGAGGGTTCCGTACAAATTTATATGTATCTATGAACATCCATCCAGTCTTAGCAGACCCCTGCTCCTAAGCAAAATGTGCGCACTGTGGGATCATTGTAGATTGGTTACTGATATAGACAGACAGACAAAAAAAAAATGCTTTTCGCAATTTTTCCTTTATCTGTGCTATAAGATCTTGCTTCGTACCAAATTTCAAGATTCTGAGTTCAAGGGAAGTACCCTGTAGGTTTTGATTCCCTTGCGAGTGTCGAAAATTTGCGTTGGTTACTGATATAGACAGACAGACAAAAAAAAAATTATCCTTTTCGCAATTTTTCCTTTATCTGTGCTATAAGACCTTGCTTCGTACCAAATTTCAAGATTCTGAGTTCAAGGGAAGTACCCTGTAGGTTTTGATTCCCTTGCGAGTTTCGAAAATATGCGGAAATTTGCGTCATAAACGGCTGTATCTTTTGATTGCGTTGGCTTAGAAGTTTGATTTTTTCACAGCTCCAAGGGACAGTAGACCTGAGTATTTGATATAAATTTCAGCTTGATACCTCCACGCGTTCATGAGAAAAAGGGTCTTGACAGACAGACGGACGGACGGACGGACGGACAACAAAGTGATCCTATAAGGGTTCCGTTTTTTCCTTTTGAGGTACGGAACCCAAAAAGACCAGAATTAATCAAGTATTTCATGTTATATTGCAGCGTTTAGCACCAAATAAAATGATACTTGGCTGAGCCAATATGGCGTATAACACCTACTTCATCTAAGAGGAGTTTGGTAATAAGCTAAACAATGGCGAGTCTGTTACGCACGCTATCTTTGAACAACACTTACGTAGATAATAGCCGCGTTAAATTAGCTCATGTAGTGAGAAAACATTAGTGTGGCATCACATAAAAACGTTAAACTCGTGAGCGAATTAAATATTACTTAAATTTATCATTACAGACTCGCAAAATTTGGTTATTTTTAAATTTGGTCTATTTGTAATAGAAACTGAAATAAAAACAGAAATTATATACAGCTATTGATATGATACTATACGGGATCAGCACATGCCAAAGCAAAATTGTATTGTTGTAGACAACAGTTGAGTGATTCCCATCTTCCAACCTAGGTATCTAACACAGGTTGGACATTGGGAACTCACAGTGTCATCTTCCAACTTTCCTCGGGTTGGTGGATAGTGGGAATATAATTGATTATTAATTTTTCTTCCCATCTTCCAACCTGTATTAAAATACAGTCACAAACAAAAAAAAAAAAAAAAGTGCATACATATATATTTTATTCCTTTAAAATGTTCCATTACATGTTTTTTTAATTAGATATACACCGTGAAATTTTAGTGGTTGTTTTCCCGAAACGAGGTGATTTAGTTTCGATTGTACAATCGATTTATAATTACTATTTTGACTAGAGTCAAAAATCCAATTGTGAAAAACGAAAGTCGAAAATGACCGCGAACCAATAGTAACGCTTCATTGGTACAAGTAGCGTACGATCGTACGATAGGTTAGTAGGTACCAACGAAGCGTTACAATTGGTTTGCGGTCATTTTCGACTTTCGTTTTTCACAATTGGATTTTTGACTCTAGTCAAAATAGTAATTATAAATCGATTGTACAATCGATACTAAATCACCTCGTTTCGGGAAAACAACCACTAAAATTTCACGGTGTAGATATTCATCATACCGCCAGACCAGACCAGATGGCCTAGTGGTTAGAGAACCTGACTATGAAGCTTGAGGTCCCGGGTTCGATTCCCGTGTCGGGGCAGATATTTGTATGAAAAATACGAATGTTTGTTCTCGGGTCTTGGGTGTTTAATATGTATTTAAGTATGTATCTATCTATATAAGTATGTTTATCCGTTACCTAGTACCCATAACACAAGCTTTCCTAGCTTACTTTGGGACTAGGTCAATTGGTGTGAATTGTCCCGTGATATTTATTTATTTATTTATTTATCATCACTAGGTTCATCAGTAGGAGAAAACATTCCAATGGAATTGTTTAAGGCAATAACTGAGAAATTAAAATGTCAATGACTAACTACTATTATCATTTAAATGAATTAAATATGGCCAACTAATTATTACAATGAGGTAAATGTGAAGAGGTATGATATCACTCTTGGAACAAGTGCCAATTCGCGTGACGATTGGGTATTCAGGTTTTTGATTGAGCTAAGAGATAATACATATTTAAAAAAATCGAGCCTGCGGTACACTAGCGCCGGACACATCTAGATACAGACAAATATACAAATTTACATAAATATAAACATACAAACATACCCACGCCTTGACTATACACCGTGAAATTTTAGTGGTTGTTTTCCCGAAATGAGGTGATTTAGTATCGATTGTACAATCGATTTATAATTACTATTTTGACTAGAGTCAAAAATCCAATTGTGAAAAACGAAAGTCGAAAATGACCGCAAACCAATAGTAACGCTTCGTTGGTACCTAACCTATCGTACGATCGTACGCTACTTGTACCAACGAAGCGTTACTATTGGTTTGCGGTCATTTTCGACTTTCGTTTTTCACAATTGGATTTTTGACTCTAGTCAAAATAGTAATTATAAATCGCTTGTACAATCGAAACTAAATCACCTCGTTTCGGGAAAACAACCACTAAAATTTCACGGTGTATAGAATTACTTGTGACTGCACCCTATTCAGTACCAGGTTGGAAGATAGGAAGAAAAATTAATAATCAATTATATTCCCACTATCCAACATCCAACCCAAGGCAGGTTGGAAGATGGCACTGTGAGTTCCCAATGTCCAACCTGGGTTGGATAGCTAGGTTGGAAGATGGGAATCACTCACAACAGTAGCCGGGTATTCTTAACCAAAAACGGTCGTTGTACGATTCAATACAGGGTTATTTGTAATTCACTGACATCCTCTTAACCCTGAATTCATATCACTCAAACAAATGTTTTTTGTTTTACGACTTTTTAAAATGAAGCACTTTTTTTCCATACATTTGTACACAGAGTATCGTAAAAATAAGAGTTAGTCTCAAATTTTCAAAACATTATTACACCAAAAATATTAAGTTATGACAAAAGCCGTAAAACAAAAAAAAAACATTTGTTTAAGTGGTAGGAGTTTAGGGTTAAAAGGATGCTAGTGAAGTACAGATAACCCTGTATAACCGTTTACCCAGACTGTTATAAAACAAATATATAAACCCATGGAGTCCCTTTACGATACAAAACGGTGCCATCAACCCCAATATCGCTTAAAAGGTGATTCCAACTGTACCCTAGTTTGGAGGCTCTGCAATAGCTGATAAGAAAGGTCAAGTCGTTGACTGATAACGACCGGCGGGGGACACGGAAACGTCAAGATAGTACGCCTATTATTATCTTGGATTATCATTTAATGATTACGCATTAAGTGAGAAAAGAAGTTAAATATGTAATTATTTCATTATAATTTCAATAATTTGTTTATTTTTTCTTGCGTGCGTGCTATGATTTTTTAACCAAATGGAAAAGCATAGGTCGAGAAACTGCTACTAATTTTAACATGCATTGAAAAAAAACTGTATACACATTTTACAATATTTCGTGTCTTAACATATAGTATCAGCATTAGCTATATACTCAAGTAAGTACTAGTACACACCTACTTACATAAATTAACTGTTGAGATGTACTGAACAGAATTAATTATCATTGTTTACTCGACACTCGCCCAAACAGCTAACTTCATGCATTCAATTAGTATGAACGAAAGCAATTCGGGAAGTTGCCGCGAAGAAAAAAGTTTGAAGCTCCAGGCTTTGCGGAGCGTCGGTAGAAAAAGTGTATCATCGCAGAAAAAGTAATACCGATAAGATCTCTACAAGAAGACTAATACGATCTCGAAAAAAGTAATTATTTTTTATTAAAGTTCAACATAACGACCACAATGAAACTAAGTGATCGTGATATTCTATGAAGATGATAATAGTGCTACTGATAATACATATAAACGTGAAATTTAATGTCACTTATATCGTGCAAAAAATCGCAATAGATATTGATGCATTTTGCGTCTATAACATGGATTAACACATAAAATACTTAATACGCCGGAATAGGAAAATGTCCTGACTCACTCATCAACGCTCAGTTCAAACCTTTAGATCTATGTAGGAGGTGAAATTGTAGAGCTCCCCCATATAAAGTAAACAAGGATTCCGCAAGTTTTTTTCGAAGCCCCATCAATTAGGGACTAAGGATATTAAATTAAAGGTTAATTACTACTACCCAAAACATATGTATCTACTCGACATTTACTCTCAAATAATTCATCGGAGAAGTCTTATTGTGCGAGTTATCTATCTAATTAAATTAACTCAATTACAAAGAGTGATACGACCTAATTACATTTCCATTCGTGTCAACGGGCAATTAGTAAATAATTTATTAAAAATTAAGTGAAAACGGCGCATGACGTCACAACATGTATAAATGTACAATGTTAAGAGCGTATTGAAAGATTAACTGATTAATAATTTATTGAATCAGGCGATACTTTGCGGAGGTTTACTTTGCTCACGCCCGCGCACGCTTTGCCCGCGGGTTGGCAAAGTAAATGTTAAGTGAGTGACAATTATTTAATTAAATAACAACGGAAAAAAAACATAAATCTACTCTTCGGCCAGGGTCAACAGGGGTAGGATTGTTCGACGTGTACCTAATGTGACCACAACGTCCACGACACGACACGACACACTGTCAATAGATAACACGACACAAAGATGAAGAAATTTACTATTCTTTCTCTAAAAGCGCTGGTTGAATAAATTTATATATGACATTATTATGACCTGAAAAATTATTGCATTGATACAACACAACATCGTCGTATTTTTTTACTTTGACGATACAATACAATACAAATATTCTTTATTGAACACCAAAAGCAGTAGAATGAAATTACAAAAATAAAACAAAAAAAAATTCAGGCAGACAATAGGCAGTCTTAACGCTAAAAAAAGCGATCTCATCCAGACAACCAATTACTCAGAAAAAAAAATAAAAAAAAAAACAAACAAACGTAGGTGGCAGAAACAACAGACAGGACGATCTTCTTAACATCCTAATATACTTCTTGTTAGATGGTACTGAACATACAAAACCAAAAACCTTTTTGCTCACGAGTTCAGATTCACGAACAAGGAGTATTTTTATACTAACCAAAGCCAAAAAAACAATAAATAAATGAATATTACAGTAGAAATACCGCTGCCCTCCGACCGCCACGCGATGCATCAGAAAAGAAATATTTACGTGATCAATACAAAACTATAACATCGTAACTGTCGATGTTCATGCGTGGGCACTTACACCATTTTTACTTTGCTATGACGATCGTCGTCACGTGCTACAGCTAATAGGTACTAATTGAATAAAGAATACTCGCTTTCCTAGTATAATTCTAGATCATGCCTCGTTCGGAGTTCGACTGAAACGATTTTTAAGCAAGATGATTGAAAACATTATTTATTTGACAGCTTTGTTATGTTCGGCATAACTAAAAGTCACGAAAGCAACCAACCAGGTAGGTAGTATTCTGTGTAAAAAATGTCTATCGATACGGGCAGGACTAGCTTTAACCATGTTTTTTACTAAACAATCGACCAGCCGTAATCTAACCAAACAGCAACCAAACTAAGCATAAAATTGAATGAGCTTACGGAATCTATGATTAGCCTACATGGGCTTATTTATTTATCTTAACTATAAACATTAGAAGTCATTTGACCAACCAATACAGAACATGATGTCTTTGGTGACATTATATCGTACACATCACCACATCAAACAGACGTGTTACGTTCCAAGAATAAAAGACGAAACCGGAGTTGAACGTTTGGTGCAGCGTATATGAAATACCGAGAACTTTGGTTACGGGGCATAGCGAACCAAGCAAATGGTTTTACGTTCCCACGATGCTTGATAAGATGCATTGCAATTTACGTGTCTATTAGATTAGACCGTCATTACACGGTGGAAGTCGAAAAAATATAATTATTTAGTTATTTCGAATCAAGAAGGAAGCAGTCTCACGGTTGTGAATACAAAGGAAGTAAGCAAAGACAGAATTAATCGGTCGTATTTTAGTTATAGTCACATATGTGCATATGATGAGATGACTCACGGATTTATGATAAATTATTCCTAGAAATCGACAATAGGGCAGCTTGTAAGAAAAAAGCAAATAAAAATAAAAATTGATTTAGTTTACAGAAATCAACAACAAAAAACAAATGTTCTAAGTACTTAATTATCTCTCTAACTCGTGCATCAATTTGACAGTTTGGAATATGTCAAGCAGAACCATGACAAATTTAATCAACTCTTAACTGATTCCAATTGCCTCGTTAATCAAATCGAAGAAAACAGTTTCACCGAGTATTTAACGACCATAACAAAATCGAGAAAACCAGTGAGACACGTTCTTTGACTTAACAAACGACAACAGGAAGTAAGCGACAATTAATTCATGCGAGGAAAATGCTGATCATCAAACAACAACAAACGAGTCAGGAAGAAAATTTTTATTTATTTTTATTTTTTTTGTCAGTATTTACGAGTGTTGCAATACGTACTAAAATAAATCAGTTTAATATATTTACGAAACGGCTCGCAATTCCCGACGCAATATTCTGATATTCATGTCCCTTGGTGCAGAGGAACGGACGGAAGCAGGCAAACATATTGCGCATCTGTCCCGAAAAATAACATCACGTATACCTGCCTGTAACTGGCTTGTGTACTAGAACAGGACTCCATTTTGTAAAAGCAATCGGGGATCGTCATAATGCTTAGTAAACGTTTAATACGTAAAAAATAAGCTTTTGTCTTTTTGCATAAATAGCGACACCAGTTGTTCTTTTGGATGCACCAAAAATGTCCGATTTCAATAATACGGTATTGACTGCTATATTAATGACGCCGAATGACGTGCCCTAATCAATACTTTCACATAAAGTAATATAAGCAACGGGGACAAACAATGCGGAATAGGGGCTGAAACAATTAACCATCGCAATCGTGGCATTGATGTTGGTAAAGAACAGCGACAGATGCACAATAGAGAAAGTAAGCTGGCCACCGCAAAGTAGGTTGACTTCTGAATTACAGACGCTATTGTCTTTGAAATGAAACGACATTTCAAATCTTTTATACAACAAATGAGGCATAAATTATGAAATTTTAAACTTGAGAAGCTACCAGAGAGTTCTAAATGAAAGTAATACAGAATACTGCAATAAATAAAGACATTAAAGTATTTAGAGCAATGATAAGACATCAAAGTAAAAATTAGATTAACTGAAAATGAAAGAGAATACAAAGTCCCTATATCTATATATTTTTTGTGTAACTATTGCATGATTTTGTTAGTAAACTTTAAGTGCTGCGGAATGGAGCATCGAGACAAACCACTCTGGTTTAACGATGGTCTTATATTATTGTTATGTATTTTTGATTTATCTATGTAATAAATTAATAATAAATAATCTGTTTAAGGGGTATAAACCAGGGACGTAGTAGAAGAAAATAAACCAGAACCTATATTTCAGCTATGATTCAAAATCAGCCGAATACATGTTTACTTACAAAATTGTTACGCCTAAAAACCACGTGTCGGAGCGGAGATTGCACATCTTAATTACAAGGAAGTAATCGTTAACTATGTAGATGAAATAAAACAAATTACCATTCCAGTAGTCGGTTGGCAACCGGCAACCGGTTTTATCCGTGAATGGCTATCATTTCCGATTTCACGCGCCGAATAAATCTTCATCAACACTTTCCACTTTACTAGCTTGTTTCTGGACTATGGTCTAAAAGTAGACATAAAGCGTGTTTTTGTTTAGTAACTAGAGGTCGTAGTGGGGATAGTTTAAATTTTCTGCCGGAATTAAATCGTTTATTAAAACATCGTATCGCACATGCTATATTTATCTTGTCTGCTAATTTCATGGTGTATTCTAGCATTACATTCGGCAGTGGCAAAACTTTAAACATGAAACTACCGTGAGACTCACTCATAGTGAAAATAAACGGATCACTCACGTCTTAAAACGAGTTTAACTCGACATGTTTCGGGCTAATCCGTAGCCCTTCCTCTCGGAGTCGCACGTCACGGCGGCTGCCAAACGTGCACTGCGTGCTAACGCCCCGGTCGCGCGGCTACTCGACGCAACTGACAGCGACACACAACTACCCCCGTTTTCATCATCACTTTTATTGTCATTGTCAAATGTAGGGTAGCACACAACACTAACCACATCACTTTGTAAAGGTTCGCTCACACTCACCGTTGACGCAGTACGAACATTCAACACTGTTTTCCAACTCGGGGGTACTGACCAACCACTATCCCGGTTAAAATTTGGATGACGACCAATCTCGATGGCTTCACGCACCTTCCGCGGAATGAAAAACTTTTCTCTCGCAAGTACGGAAGCCTTATCAAAACGGATGTAGTGCGTCGAGCCCGAGTCCATCACGCCGACGACGTGCGACTCCGAGAGGAAGGGCTACGGATTAGCCCGAAACATGTAAGTTAAACTCGTTTTAAGACGTGAGTGGCAAAACTATCTGAAAATATTCTACTGTGGTAAAAAGTAGAGAAAGTCTCCCAATTTTGCTGCACTATCCTTTTCCACTTTAGTATTTCTTCGACACGAAACCTTTTTAAAACTAGATGCGAAAGTAAAACAAACTTCTTAAACAAGTTCGTCCCATCACGCGGAAACTAGTTCTGTTATTCGCGTCGCGTTCCGCCTTCCGCCGGAGTTTCAACAATACATTTATTCGAGCATGACAAAACTTGTGCTAATACGTTTACGAACCCACTGACACATATACATTATTATAGAAACGGGTTTCAAAATTATTTGTTTGTAGTAGAGCTCCCTTCTACTAGAAATAATAGAAAAATATGCAAGATTCCAAACATAAGGATTTTCTGAAAACAGCTGGTTAGGAAGTAGGATTTAGCCCAGCCAGTTTGCTTTTCAAGTCTTAAACAATGTACTGCAAATCATTCCGGAAATTATGGATAAAAAAGAAACCCAGTGGTGTTTTAAGCATATATTATAAAAAGCCAAAAAAAAGAAGATAAGTCAGCAAAGCGTCAAACAGTAAAATCGACATTGAACAAAACGAATACAAAATCGCAATAAGGAAAACGCAACAATATTGTACAAACTCGCACATACCATAAATCACATTAATATTTACGTGGCACACAATAGGCGACAAACCTGATAAACAAATCAAAGACAACCAAACGTTGGCAAGTCTCGCTCGACGAAGGAACTTCATAACCTGTTAACTACAGATTTTACTGAACCAATGAAGACAAATCTCACGCAACTTCCGTAATAAATGAAAATGAAGGTAGATTACGAACTAATCAGTGATATTGAGCTGTTTGCCAGTCAATTGAACACTGGAGCCGAGCCGCGGAGCGTGGCCGTCGGAGAAAGTGTCTCGGTGCCTTGATGCCGTTTAGAAACTCAGGATGTAACTTGAAACCAATTCTCCGATATGGCAACCTGCTTGGATAATTGCCAAGACCATATAGCACTAAACTGAGAATTTTAATACACGAGCGTGCATTCATAACCCGACTTATAGGGGTATAAACCGTTGACGGTGTGTTGGTTATTATGTTAATTTACAAAGTTATCATTTTTGGCATTGTATAGCCGACATGCTAATTGCTTTACAATCTTAAGTAAAATCATGTGAATTCATTGAAGTTAAGTTTAAATTTTGCTTTATCGTGGACTGAAATAATCATTCGTAAGAATTAGCAAAGCAATATCACATGTAGTTTAAATAATCCTAAAATCGTCTGCGTGACATTTGCGGGATGGGACATTTGCGTTTTTAATGAACCACGACTTGACAAACAAATCATATTGCTTCACACGCACACACACGCTGACATGAATTAAATACCATATCGGGTTACATCTAATTCAATCAAGATACTAGTCTATCAGTCAGCCAGCCCCAACAAGTCACATTGTGCTTATTAATCTGGCCTTATGGCTTACAGAAATAGCTGTGGCATGTCACATATACGTGTTTCGAGGTCCAATCTTCCACCATTCTTGTAGACCACGGTCATTGGCCAGTTACGTAAACTGAGTTACGTGTTGTTTACTTTACGTTTCTTTAATGGTCCATTGACTGGAACAGTTTTTGAATCTGAGACTTTATTTTTAAGATGTTATGTTAAATCCATACCATTCATACTAATTCTCTGAAGAGGAAAGGTATCTGCTGCTACCACTGCTAACTATAACGCCTACTTAAGTTTTTCTATTAAAAATTTCACGAGTACAATACCATACGAGAACTTTTTATTGTACACCATATACCTAGTAGTTATATAGAGAAATATAAGGTAAGCAATGCTATTCAAGATTCACTTTCACCTCTAAAAATCAACATTTCGATAGTTTTCTAAAACCAACAATTGTTTACAGAAAAATATACTACTAGGAAACTAACCATCCCGTGGCAAATATGTAACAGCTATAAGAAACAGACATGGTTTTATAAACATTACGTTTCCTTACGCTTCATAACGATCCAGAATGGGTAGGAATATTTCGTAAAGTTTTGTTAGTTTGGCAAGGCCAGAGAGGCAAACTATGCAACTGTTAGGGATTATGCATGCAATTAATTTGATCCGCTTTTATGTTACCATGGAAAAACTCGGATTGGATGGATGGACACGGTTTTACGGGGAATAACTAACACTTGAAGGGAATGAGTCTACAAACCGAACGAAAGACACAAAAACATATTTACTTAATACAAATAAAACTGTTTTTCTAAACCTTGCTAGCTAAATAAAGGTAAATGTTTCGACGTCAACATCATAAAGATGCATAGTTCCAAATACGAACCTTTCAATCACTATTAGTATATAATATGTAGGTTTGATATGGTAATAGAAGTGAAAACCCAAGTAACACTAGGTAACGTCGCAATATGGTGTTTCTACAGTTGATTTCAAATCTTTACAAGTTAAGTATGAAGTACCTTTTTCTATTTATTTTTTTCAACTTCATTTTTTATTACTTTTACGGTCATCCCGTGAAACCATATATTTCAAACTAAATACAAACTGAAATATAGATGCACAGAAAAAACCCCCAGAAAAAAGACCAATGCTGGGAATCGAACCCAGGTCCTCAGCGTTCCGTGCTGCGTGCTTACCCCTACACCATCACTGGTCTAGAAGTTAGCGACGAATCTTTCCCATACATCGTACACTTCAGTCTGTTATAATCACATTATGGAGTGATAAATCGCGCATCTATGTTATGCCCTCTACCGAGAGACTTTAACAGTCCTTCGGAGCTAACCGCTCACCTGGACCAAGAGATGGCGCTACTAAGCCAACTTTTACAAGTTAAGTATGAAGTATCTTTTTCTATTTATTTTTTTCAACTTAATTTTTTTATTACTTTTACTTTTTTTTCTTTTTTTTACTTTTTTTTTCTGTGCATCTATATTTCAGTTTGTATTTAGTTTGAAATATATGGTTTCACGGGATGACCGTAAAAGTAATAAAAAAATGCAGTTGAAAAAAATAAATAGAAAAAGATACTTCATACTTAACTTGTAAAAGTTGGCTTAGTAGCGCCATCTCTTGGTCCAGGTGAGCGGTTAGCTCCGAAGGAGTGTTAAAGTCTCTCGGTAGAGGGCATAACATAGATGCGCGCTTTATCACTCCATAATGTGATTATAACAGACTAAAGTGTACGATGTATGGGAAAGATTCGTCGCTAACTTCTAGACCAGTGATGGTGTAGGGGTAAGCACGCAGCACGGAACGCTGAGGACCTGGGTTCGATTCCCAGCATTGGTCTTTTTTCTGGGGGTTTTTTCTGTGCATCTATATTTCAGTTTGTATTTAGTTTGAAATATATGATTTCAAATCATAACTCAACTATACAAAAAGCCGTAAGTGAACATAGACAAAACTCTCGATTCTCTGAAGGACTTGTGTGTCTATAAAAAAACTCTACAGCAGATTCAGGTTCTCAATAAGCTTAAAAGAACTCAAGTTTTGTTTAAACGACTAAACTTAAAAACTAAGTCGAGTATTAGAAATGCAGACTTCAACGACTGGAGTCTCTGCCTCTACCAACACTATTTGACACTCACACAGGACATGCGTAGGTAATGCGCGTACGCGTGGCAGGAAAGTCGTTTTCCGGCCCTAACAATAACAACCGGCTGTTTACACAGATTGGCCGAATGTTAATTTGAAGAGCTCTGCCGTATTTAAAGGCATTTGGGATGGATTATGTAAGCTATGTAAACGAGAAGCACTTTGGTTTAGTCTTGGATCTTGAGTAAGATTGGGAAGTAGCTTGTCAGCTTACCAAGTTACCTTGTCATCTTGCTAGCTGTTATAATGATAATACAACCTTTAGCTTGGGATATACCTTTTTGTTCCTTTTTACATAAAACTGAACCGTGATTGACCCCTATCTCACGTGATGAAACAAATGCAGATGAGGCCAAAGGTGTATATCTCACTGGTTCAGTAACAGGCTATTCACTCTAGCGTCGAAGTAGAACGAAAGACGCAGAAGAAACAGGGAAAGTATTTGAATGAATGATTACCTATATCCAGTTGCTACATGAACAAGACATACCGTATCATCACATAAGAACACCTACGAATGTCGTAGTAAATAAGGAGTAATATTACAAACTTTCGCATTTTTCACTCACAATTGCCATTGTACTGAGGTCTTAATCACGTTGAACCTAGCTTAAAAAAAGCAATCAGATTGAAAATCTCCAGTTTTTTTTGAAGGCTGTTAATTACCTCGACACACAGCGGCCGCGGTCAATAGTCTAGTAGACTGGAGTAGGTGATATAGCCGGAGTTTTTTCGAACTTGAGTCGAAATAAGGATGACTGCTGAAGTTATTCCCGCATGCAGCGTGTGGTTTTGATTATTTTGCTACACGGTATGAGATATACTACAACATCTAGCATTCCAATTATACTTAGCAACTCGCGCTTTACTACACACACTCATTTCTGATAGAGGCAGTAAATTGATACATTTACGAGCAGGGCACCAATCACAACTTTAATATATATCGTCTTTATTTGCTATTACTATTGACCTCAGTGCCCTCGAGCCCGGGGTGCCCCGTTATTCTTTAAAATATTACATTTCTTTAATCAATCGATGATTCGATTAAATACATAAAAAAAAAAACATGAAAAAAAAAAAACAAAATCATAGTCAGTTAAAAACCAAATCACCTTTATTCTTTCAATAGGAGTAACTATACCTCATGACCAAATAATGGATCAGTTTACCTTTGGCTTAGTACTCCACTTATAGTGCAGTCATTGAAGCGAAAAATACGGTCTTACCTCCGAATTTTTTAACTGTGAACCGATTTGCATGAAATTTTGGAATTAGGCTCATCTTACCCTTAACTTCAAAAGTGAAAATGATCTGAACTCCGCCTATTATTTTTAAGGGGTGTAAACAACCCCTTAATGGAAAAATTGACATTGAGCCATTTTATCGCTAGAAAACATGTCTAATAGTAAGTGGTGAAATTGTAAAGTATTTTCTAACATAATTACCTAATATTAAAATCATTTTCAACCCCTTGAAAATCTTACAACCCTTGCAAACAACCCCTAAATTGAAAAAATCACAAAAAAATACTTTGGTATGACATAAAAAGATGTAAGTATAGAGTAAGTAATATTTTATATTCTGTATAATAATTATCAAATTTTTAACCCCCTTTCAACCCTTGAAAACTACCCCTTGATAAAAAATTGTTAAAAATTTTTTTTTGATAAAGTGAAAAGGATTTAAATATTATTCCACACTCTCGAAAATGATTATCATATTCTTAAGCTTTTCTACCCTTAAAACTACCCCTAAATTAAAACAGTAAATATATATGATTACATATTTAAAAATAATTTAATTTAGAGTAAAAAATTGCCATTTATTGAACAAAATATTTACAATAATAATTAATTTAATTTTAAAATATATGAGCCATATTATGTATATATATACACATTACAATAGTTGTGGGTCTCTATTATACTGCGTACTTTCACATTGCTCCAAATATTCACACTCCGAAATTTTCAGTTACTAAGTAGAAAAAAATATGATAAGTTTTTGGATCATAGCTCCTTCAATTTTCATGCTATCACAATTTATAAAAAACCATTGTAAAGGTAATTAAGAGAGCTACAACATCCTTCATTGCAATATATAGTAAAAAACCTTTTTCTAAAACGGTGAATGGTTAAAGGGCTTAAGAGAGGCTGTGATTGCGCTGCCACGCGCTCTTTAAACAATCCTATCTCCGTCAATTTTAGTTTGACAGAAAAAACAAAAAAACCAAATTGTTTGTCAGAAAAATACCTAAATTTTTTATCCATACACTTTTATACGTATCTGTCGTCATTTTTGAGATATTATGAAAAAAAAGTGGGTTTTTTAAAAATTGGAAATTTTGTTTTTTTTTTTAATCGTAACTTTTTTGAAAAATATGTGTCCTGAAGCAGCCAAACTGATACTATCTATCAAACTCTTCATAATAAAGTTAATTCTAGGCGGAATACGATTAATTTTAATTTTGGTGGAAATGGCACTTATGAAACCCATTGATTTAAAAGAAAAAACATTAGATGCTCCCCTTATTTGCAATACAGCTCACTTATTTTACGTGCAAAAGACTTTTAATACTGCTCATTTTAAAGCTTATTTTAAGCACTACAAAACACTTTTGTATTAGAATGCATAAAATGCATCTGCTCGCCGCTAGATGGCATTGACCACATCGATTAAATTTCAGACAAAATAAAAACGGCTTTGATCTTTAATATCTAGCTTAATATTGCACTTAGAATACTTTATAAAAAACCAAATTGTTCATTGTTTTACCTGCTACAATTTTGTTCTTTATAAAATTTTCGATAAAACGTATATTTTTGGAGATATTTGCAAAAAACCGATGAAAAACGTGAAAAAATTGCGAATTTTCAATTGCCAATAATAACTTGAAAAGTATTGGATTTTTTGTAAAACTTTATAGATGATTTTTTGCTTAAAATTAGGCCTTCTATCGATATCCAAGGTTATTATGAAAAAAAAATTCACCCCCGAGAAGGGGTGGCAACCACCCCCAGGGTGGTTGCGGAGTTCAAATCATTTTCACTTTTGAAGTTAAGGGTAAGATGAACCTAATTCCAAAATTGTATGCAATTCGGTTCACAGTAAAAAATTCGGAGCAATAATGCTTCAATGACTGCACTATTAGTAAAATATTGGCTTTCGATAATATACTTATCTAGTTAATACTGATTAGATAACAGTTACATTGATGTACAGTTAAGCATCAGCCTTAACTGCCTGAGAGTGAAAGCCATTTTATTGATATTATACAAAACTTTCCGCTGACTAAAGAGTCACAAACATTTCCTGACTCAAATTAGTTCAGAAAGACATTTACTTTTAAAAAAGAGCGTTATTGGAATTCTAAAAAGTTCTGAGCATGACACACCTACTATCTTTCCAATACGAGGGGCGTTCAATATAAAGTGAGAATGAGATGCAATCTCTTTTAATATTACGAAATTAAATACTGGCCGGTAAAGCTAATCTATCTAGCTGATTGCTATGAAAAAAAAAAGTAACTGTCTTTTGTTTAAAAAAATATACGGTAATTTCTTTGCAATGCTATTGAGTACGTTAGCGAAAATGGAGAAAATTGAACTGCGCACCGTTATCAAATACTTGTATTTGAAAATTTTTTCTACGGACCAAGTCAATTTGGATTTGCGTGACACTTCAGGGTCTAATGCTCCTCCGTATTCGACAGTCGCACGTTGGTGCGCCGAATTTAGACGTGGAAGAACATCGACAATGGACGACCCGCGCTCCGGACGCCCTACTACAGCAGTAACTGAAGAAATTGTGAAAAAAGTCGAAAACTCAGTTTTGGCGGATCGTCGTGTCACAGTTCGTTTTATTGCTGAAAATGTAAAGATTTCAACGGGGAGCGTGCATAATATTTTACATGAACGCTTGGGTATGAAAAAGGTTTCTGCGCGTTGGGTACCAAGAATGCTTACTGACACGCAAAAAGAAACTAGACTAGAGATTTGTCAAGAAGCTTTGAACCTGATGCAGCAAGACCGGAAACTTTTTTTGGCGCAATTTATAACAATGGACGAAACATGGCTCCATCATTACGACCCTGAAACGAAACTGCAGTCTATGACATGGAAAAGGCCATCATCTCCAACTCCGAAGAAATTCAAGGTGAGCCCATTTGCCGGTAAGGTCATGGGCTCTGTTTTTTGGGATGGTAAAGGGGTATTAATGATTGAGTATCTCGAGCATGGAGCCACTATTACGGGCACTTTATACGCCAAACAAATAGCAACATTGCGCAATGATATCCGCGAAAAACGGCGAGGTAAACTCTCGAAAGTTGTGCTGTTCCACCAGGACAATGCCCCGGCACACAAGTCCGCCGTTGCAATGGCTGTAATTCGTGATGTTGGGTTCGATATCCTTAAGCATCCTCCGTATTCACCAGATCTCGCTCCCAGTGATTTCTACTTATTTCCGAGATTGAAACAATACCTGAGAGGCCAGAAATTTAAAGACGACGACGCGGTAGTCGCTGCAGTACAAGATTTTTTAAGTACTCAAGATGAGACCTTTTTTAAAAAATGGAATTTTAAGTTTAGAAGAAAGATATACTAAGTGTATTATGCTAAAAGGTGACTATGTCGAAAAATAAAATGACATTTAGTAAAAGTTGTTTATAACATACTCATTCTCACTTTTTATTGAACGCCCCTAGTATGTTACAATCTAAGGCTGACATAAAAAATAAACAGAATGTCACTTGTCACATACAAACATTTGTCAAAGAGAGCCACATAAAACAACAGTCAATCATTTTTACGTCAACGTATTACAGACAAAAGGTCAACCAGCCTTCGAAGCAATAGATTACCACCTATCAAAGTAACAAACTCTCTTGATAAGGGTCTTTCAGTCGCATATATACATACCTATGTCGTTTTGCTCTTCAACGAACAGCGGCCGCTGAAATTTCACAGACCGCAATGACTTTTAACTTGGTATTTTCTTTGACAGTATCAAGTTAGAATTTATTGCCTCTCTAGTTAGTTGCGACAGTATCATGAGATCTTACTTCGCCATTACAGTGATTTATTGCAAGTGTTAAATAACTTAAGAAAGACACTCTTTCATATTCTGTAAGTATCCACATTTTTGAAATAGTACACCGAAGTGGAAAGTGGTAGCACTTGCAAAATCGTCAACGTAAAATGCAGAATATGCTTACTCTGTAGGTATTACAAAAGTAATTTTAATTCATCATCATTTATGATCATAGTCGATAGTGCATTTGATTTTGTTTTCTTAAGAATGAAAAAGTTATTTTATTACACAAAGTATCGTTAAATCTTGTTTTTATTAATGTCAACGAGTTTAGAAACTAATGCGTCTCGTCTAGGCAATCTAGATAGCCATCGTGAGATTTCTAGTTATACCTTAGTTCGTGGATTAAGTTAAGTTGTCTGATCTCTGTAGCCATTAGTTTCTACCCGACTATAACAAGGTAAAAGAAGGGTAACGATTTTGTGGTAGACTATCCTGAAGGGCCCAAAACATGGTAAGATTAATCGCTTCGATCAATCGGACGAGAATCGTGGCGATCGGTCACTTCAAAATTGCCAGCCATACACGAAGCAATTGATCGTTACGATAGCTCCCATACATGCTGTAAGCTTAGTATAAGTTAAACTTCACCAAAATACTTCTCGATCGAGCTTACGTAAAAAAAAACAATTACTAGGGAAACATGGACAGCGTCTCGATCAGCAGCCGCGCGTCCATGTTTCCATAGAATTGAAATTTTTACGTAAACGCGATCGAGAAGTATTTTGGTGAAGTAAAACTTATACTAAGCATACAGCAATTGATTGTCACGATCGATCGTCTAGTCGTTTGAAAAAAAGGGACGCTGTACGCTTAGTATAAGTTTTACTTCACCAAAATACTTCTCGATCGCGTTTACGTAAAAAAATCAATTACTAGGGAAACAAGGACAGCGCATCCGCGGCCGCGCGTCCATGTTTCCATAGAATTGAATTTTTTACGTAAACGCGATCGAGAAGTATTCAAGTGAAGGAAAACTTATACTAAGCATACAGTGCGTGCGGCGCCTTCGTCAAGAAGGAGACAAAAATCGAATGAACTAAAACAATTACTTTGCTCACCCGCGACCTTCGCGGTCAAAGGTCGCGGGTGAGCAAAGTAATTGTTTTAGTTCGTTAATATGGACCTCCGCAAAGTAACGCCTGATTCAATAAATTATTTAAAAATCGAATCGTTGATCGCAACGAACCACTAAACGGTCGATTCATCGTTACGATATTCATGATCGCATGGATTTTGGTTGCGCCCTCCGATATCGTCTTCGATTCGATTAAGTAAATCGTTCACAATTTAGACACACACTGTCGATTCGTCGTTTCGATCGGTCTGAAACGAAGGATCGTACAGACCAATCGTGCCGTATTTGGGGCCCTTTAAAAATATTTTTACTGAATCAACTTCTTAATAAATACTTGAGAGAAGGTGCTCAAATAGTCCGGACGGAGCTGGGCTCAGCATCAGAATAAACACTAGTGACCAAGAGAATTAAAAGGCATCCAACTCAATATCAATTTACTGCGATTATATTCATCAAGTTTAAGCGTTTGTACAGTATGTATCTTAATGTTTGTCAATTTTATTTGAATCTTTATTTTTGCATCATTAAGTGTCTATTTTGTGTAATAAAGAGCCGTGATAGCCTAGTGATTCGATCTACGTAGACGATAGACGTACATAGGCTGAGATGATGATGACGATGAAAGTAACACATGCACCTATGTATAATATCGCGTTTGACAAAATTCCAGCGCTAAGGTCTGAATGTTTCTTGAAAGTTTCAGTTACTGAAACGAACTCAAACACGCTGTGCATTATGACAGCATTGAAATCTGACATAAAACAATCCGTGTACAAATCAGATGATAGCCGGAAACACGTTGTTTTCGAACATATAATACAGCAGTGACGTGCGTCGCAAATTGCACGAATTAACTGCTCCGCAAAGACAGACGTTTCACAGCGGGCTTTATTACTACTGAACAACTCTGAATACATTTAAATGTACATTTAAAATGAGTCTGATTTAAATACGTGTCATAAATAAAATATCAAGTGTTTGATGGATTTGTCGATGGTAATGCGTTTTAGACTCCAGTTAGCATGCTTAAGGTCGGCGCAGACTAAATGCGGTTGTGCGGTTATGCGGGTGTGCCGGCCTTTAGCGTCTTAAGATTTATTTATTTAGGTTTGGGGCGTCATTCTAATGCGGGCCCAGTACGGATTGGGAACTTCAGATACACTATTGAATTTCTTCGCAGGTTTCCTTGCGATGTTTTCCTTTCACCGTAAATAAAGCTTATGGTAAATTACAAATGTTATTTCGCACATAAATTCGTAGAATGTATAGTCGACCAAGAAATTTCATTACCATCCTAAGATTCAATGTCAGTTGTACAGCTTAAAACATCAAAGGCTATTTTCATGCTAATTTCACTTCCAAGTCAATGTGGCAACCAGACTTTTTGTTTTTATTGTGATATAGGAACTGCCATAAAAAAAGGTAAAAAGCACTTACTTGGTCGACTGTACCCAACTTCACCTACCACCCTCCACCAACTAAATAAATTGATCATAAAGTGTTAGAGAACTTACAAATTTCCTTCACGTTTACTAAGAGCTAAGTGTTGCTTAAGTAGTTGTCTGGGTGCGCTGCCGTGCTGCAACTTAGTAATATGCAATTTAAGGTAATGTTCAAACTCTTCAAACATTAGCGAAGGAAACTAAAAGTTACTGAATTACTTCTGGTCAAAGGAATACTTTCAGTACACTCTGGTAGGTAATTTGCGATGATTCACCAGCTGTAAAACGCAGTCATTAATTGGGAATATCTAAAACTAATTTCAATATTTTTTCATTTAGTTCACTACTTTTTTTTAAATTCATTATTGATGGTACTATTTTGGTTGATGACGTCAGATTTTAATTGAGGGCTCGAACACAGCCAAATTTTTAAATCTATCAAAATGCGTACGATAAGGCAACCCCTTTTATTGTTTTTTGTGTAGTAGTATACTGTAACTAGTGTCGCTTTACTGGCGCTGTCAAAGTGCTAGATGTCAGACAGCGGTTCCAAATCAAACTCTGTAGTATGATACACGCGTAAATTGTGAAGAATTCTAAATAATGCTATTCCACACAGATTAAAGTACAAGTTGGACCGTTCTACGACATCAATTTCAATGGCAAATGATGGTCATTGCTTATTTGATATAATGTAATAAATGCATTACATTATATTAAAATTAAATAACTGCAGAAAACATTCGCGGAACATTTTGTCAACTTGTGTAGTGTATCACTAGCTTTTTGCCGACATGATTCTTTTCATTAAGGCCGCCGAGCTGTGTCGGCGAGTCGGCGACTTTGGGTGTGTGCGTTTTATAACCCAGAGACAAACCAAAGAAATAGATTCAAAGCAATAATGACAACATCTGATTAACATTGATGCGAAATCAAAGTTAACACTACACAACTTCTTTGTTTTATTCCTTTCGCAAGTTCCCCCAAATGCGCTCAAGTCCTCGACTCATGGTATAAATAGTATTGTCACACCGTCACTTAAGGTTTCATCACATTTCGGATGTGTCACGTTCACTAAATTGCGGCTAATAACAGCGCAGTGCCCGTTACAAAGCATTGTGACAGCCTGCCACAAAACGCGTGACTGGAACGACGCTATGGTAGCCTTACATTTCGAAATACCATTATTTCCTGCAACATTGTTTTTTACAACTTTGTTATAGTGAAAATAAACGGATCACTCACGTCTTAAAACGAGTTTAACTCGACATGTTTCGGGCTAATCCGTAGCCCTTCCTCTCGGAGTCGCACGTCACGGCGGCTGCCAAACGTGCACCCACACGCACGTGCACGTGCACGTGGGCTACGGATTAGCCCGAAACATGTCGAGTTAAACTCGTTTTAAGACGTGAGTGATCCGTTTATTTTCACTATGAGTGAGTCTCACGGTAGTTTTATGTTTAAAGTACAACTTTGTTTTCCGACTTTAAATCATAGTTACCATTTTCCCACTAGGATCCCAATCTTTTGGTAGAATCCACACGGCTTTAAAATTAACTACTACTAAGAAACCTAGATCGTTATCCTTCTCGTAGAGCATAAGGAAATGAAATGATAACCTGATTACTCACATATTTTATCTATTTATTTAATTTACGGACCGGAAGACAACCTTGCCTTTGTACATGCATTTCAACGGTAGTCAATAATGTTATTCTTTTTTTTTCCTTATTTTTGTACAATACAGAGTTTAAATATATACATACATACAATGCGTAGGTTGGCCTCCAAAAAGATGGAGCGAAGACCTGGTTAAGATTGCGGGAACGCGTTGGATGGGAACGGTGCAAACCGGTCTGTTCGGCGAACCTTAGGGGCCTATATTCAATAGTGTCAGACTTTTTTTCTGAATTTTTGTAGAAACTGTCTCACTACTTCTCGATTTTTATTTACATCTGAATAAGTTTACTACAAATCAATCCGTAAATGTGACGATATGGGTTTAAAGATCACGTCTTAATGTGGGGGAAACGTTTGGGTTTTACTATGCAGTAATGAATCACTGTTCGTCATTCTGTCAAGGTCAAGGAAACATGCCTACTGTCTGTAGTTACAGAAGACTGCCACTTTATTTGCAATGTGATAAGTTATTTCATAATTATATGCATGGAGGAATGATAAGAACGACATGCTTTTATGTCTCAGATGTTCAACCAAACATTGTCTATTTTAGGAGCTTCTTGTTTTTTTTTATAAATTTTTGCGCAATGCGTATTATTATGTTTTTATTATGAGAGGGAGGCAAACATAAGCTGGTCATCTGATGGGAAATGACATATTTTTGTTTGTCGTTCATTATTGCTGCTTTTAATAGCTAGCTAGCTGTTGATAAAATTAGCACATTTTGGCTGGCATTATAGCAGCGGCCGGAATGGTAATTTTTTAAGGTCGTGATTAGTTCAGTACAGGTGAAAAACTTAACAAGATGACTGTTATATGTAGTAGTAACGTGTCCGTATAAACAAATTGACGCTCCAAATTAGAAAAAGGACTTAAGCTCCATATCAGTTTTGTGCACTACTACATACAACAGGTCATCTTCTTAAGTGTTCCACCTACCTACTTATATTTCTAGAGAGTACTCAACCCAACCAACACACAAAGGTTAGCTTTTTATTAGAAAATATAGACAAAAAGGCCGGATTTAGGAGAGCATTCGGGGCTACAGCCTCAGGACCTCCACAAGGGAGGAACACAATTTTTTTTTTTTTTTTTTTAATTTATTTATAAATTTAATAACAACTTAAGTAGAATTACATATATATTCTCGCCAAACTGTTACGTTTGAGGGCGAGACGCGCTCAGTTTTTATACATATAATTAACCTATTAAACTCATCCTATAAACTATCTAACAGCTTCAGAAAAGAAACCAATAAATAAGTAGGTAGGTATAGGTACTTAACTATGAAAATTCAAGAAGACATTCTTTTAGTTTGTTCTTTAGCGTGGGTTTACTTAATCTAGGACTTTGTCGTAGCAACGTAATCTGGTTGAATATTTTTGGTACTACGTACTTTGAGGTTCTTTTGCCATAATAGTTTTTCACTTTTGGCTGCACAAGCTTTTTTTCTCTTACACTCCTAGTATTATATTTATTATTAGTTAATAATTTGTACTTTTCACTGTAATAATGCTCTAATCCTAGCAAGTATGTGACTTTCTTATCCACGGGTAAAATTTTACATAGGGAAAACAGTTTGTCATAGTCTTTTTCACAATCTAACTAAAATAAATACAAATAAATAAAGGTTTAAATAAATACAAATTTCAACGGTTCAACTTTTCCGTTTTTTTTTTACAGATTCCCTCCTCTATCTTTGCCTCAAGACCTCCAGACTTCTTAAATCCAACCAGATAGAAGTATAGAATAGATAGATAGATCAGATCACGTTAAGCTACCATTGAACCTTAGAAACGATTCGTGAATAATAATCTCGTTTTACATTAAAATAATGGAGTAATATAATATTCCATGAAAGCCATTTGATACTTCGCGTATCATATTTATTTAGTGTTGGTGTGTAAAAATAATAACATATGTATTTCAAAGGATGAACAAACAGAAGCTCAACGTCAGCGCATTACATTTTCGTAGAAAACAAGCAGTATGTTTGTGTCACTCGTCGTTTCGCTGGCCCTTTACAATATTATGTATCAAGGCATTAAGCGTTTAAAAAAATAAGTTCAGGAGTTACTTGGTGGAAGTCCATATAACTAACTAAAGGCTTTTAGCTTTGAGATAATGAGATTGGACTCGTAGTTTTGAAACCTACCTACCTAAAGTTTGAAAGTTGCCAAGCTATAAGTTTGAAGTTTTACGGTGAAGGACCAACATCGCGAGGAAACCTGCACGAACTTGCGATGCGAAGCAACTCAATGGTGTGTGTGAAGTTTCCAATCCGCACTGTGCCCGCGCGGGAACTACAGCCGAAACCATCTCGCTCTGAGAGGAGGCCCGTGCCCAGCAGTGACGTATATAATATAGTCTGAGATGATAATGATATTGATGATAGTTTGAAACGCATTAGCTACATTTCAGTCACATTAGCACGATAGCTAGTGACATCAGCACGATGGATCTGTGTTGACTTATTTGGAAGTGGAGGAGGCCGGTTTCTGCACTAAAATCGCACAATCGCACTATCGCACTGACAGAAGAAGAAGAAGCCGTGGTGGCCTAGTAGTTAGACCTACGGTCTCTCAAGCAGAGGGTCGTGGGTGCACTTCCGGGCTCGCACCTCTGAGTTTTTCGGAATTTATGTGTTAAATTACATTTGTAATTTACCATGAGCTTAACGGTGAAGGAAAACATCGTGAGGAAACCTTTATAAACCTAAGCAGAAATTCGATTGTGTACGTGAAGTTCGCAATCCGCACTGGGCCGGCGTGGGAACTACGGCCCAAGCTCTCATTCTGAGATATAGACTGAGACGATGATGATGATGATGCACTGACATAGTTGTGTTGGACGCGTGGCGAGTAGCAAGGTAAAAAGTATGTAGTTCATAAGCTATTTGCATAGACAGTACCTACCTACTACTGTGCTAGCCGTATCCAAGTAAAACCGTAAAACTATATACGCACGTGTTAGAAAAGGGTCAAAGTCACATATAAGATATTAACTAATATTCTCTTATTTAGCGGAGCCAAGAGGTAACGAAGTATGAAATAATAAGTTTATGATGGGTTAAGATATATGTATTTGGTAAGTAAAACAAACATGTCTAATCATGTTTCAAGAAAACGCTTATATTGAAAAAAATCTTATCATCCAAGGAAATAATAGCTTTTTAAAGATAACAAATAACAACAACACATAAGATACTCGACATATATCAATATAATTACGTCACTTACATAATTCAAACATTCATTAATATATTTTTATACATTTACACGTTAACATAATAATATAAGTTATAAGTTTTTACGTCAATTATTAATATATTTATATATGAAGGATATAGCAACAAATTATAGCCATTTATAAGTATACAGACAAAGTACTTAACTGTCATGTGACCTCGGCGACGGCTCGTAACAAAGTGCCCTCTACCTGGCCTAAGAAGGCCTTTTATAGGTTTGCCTTGCCGTGTGGGTGAGTCGCAAACAACTGACGTCACCAGTGTTAGACAATCGGAAAGTATCTTAATTATTATTTCGCTTGTCTTTAGAGCCAAGTATTACCTAAATTATCAATTCCATAATTATATCTCATTTACTTACTTATTTTACCAATATATTTTATCACCTTACATGTCTAATAATATTATAATAGTTTCTATTACTTAGTATATCTAACACACGCAACAAGGTTGCGTGCTAATTGTGTTTACAAGCGTATTGCTTTGTACAAACTTATATAATTACTGCAAGTTTGTACAAACAACTTAGTATTATGAACATGGACGTGTAAGTATGCCTACAACAGCTGTTCTATTCACGCGAAGCAAATCTACCGAAGAATGTAGTTTGGCTTTTCGTTTGGGGAGAGAATGCGATTGCAGGCAGTTTACTTAAATGATTTTTGTTGGTGGATACCAAACCAAGACTATCTGGCCCTAGTATGTATACTCGTCGACGTATTGTATCAGCTGCCCATTCACCGTTATGCGGAATAGTAACTCATCATTACCATCATCATCAGCAGGGCACAGTCCTCTCAGAATGAGAGGTCTTGAGCCGTAATTCCCACGCGGATCCAGTGCGAATTGGGAACTTCACATACACCATTGAATTTCTTCTCAGGTGTATGCAGGTTTCCTCACGATATTTTCCTTCACTTACAAATGTAATTTCGCACATAAATTCCGAAAAACTCAGAGGTGCGTGCCGGGATTTGAACCCAAGACCCTCTGCTTGAGAGACCATAGGTCAAACCACTAGGCCACCACGGCTTTTCACACGAGTAGTAACTACAGAGGGGCGAAAATAATTACACAGCTGATTAATCTAGGAAACTAAGAATAAAGAAAAAATTACTGACCGAGAAATTAAAATTATCAAAAATCCTCGTCCCGAGCCGCCCGGCTCAAAGGTCCCCATGACTAGACTAGCTGAATAGCCAAGGAAATCCTTCGCACCAGCTACGAACCTGAACGGGGATCACACCCCCTGTTCCTCAGCCTGCGATTATCTTAACAAATGGAACCATACCAGAATTTCCTCGCAGACACACAGACGACCAGACCTTAATTCCAAAACAAACAACTAATAAAAACTGATATGGAGCAGGACTCGAGCCGAGCCCTTTTTAACTGAATTACTCAGTTTCGCGAGAATTTAGGAATACAATTACATTTTCATGAAAATATAATCATGCTAATAAAATAATCTTTTCTACAAGTCTATTATGTTTTCTGAGAATCATGTTCCAGAAAATTTACGAGTATAATTCGTTTCTCTGTAATATTTTTGATAGTTCATTTTGTTCATTGCATAATAACTATAAATTAAAAATTTTAAAAACCCCCAACGCAATTATGTCACTCGTATGTTTGAACATTAAGTCAATGCCCGTTATGCGTCTAAGATCCCTTCCGCAGCTAACAAAAGAGCTGATAACTTTGAAACGGCTGAACTGATTTTGATGAAACATATCTAAGAACCATCGCCAAGAAACCTGCTTTCTATTAAAAAAAACCGCATCCAAATCGGTCCACCCGTTTAAGAGCTATGATGCCACGAGACACACAGACAGACAGACAGACAGACCGACACACACACATAGCGGTCAAACTTATAACACCCCTCTTTTTGTGTCGGGGGTTAAAACATGCTTTATCATAATGGCCTCAACAGACGACATAGCAAAACATGGATAAACCAGCGACAACATAGCGAATCACTTCGTTTATCATAATTTAATTTGTCACAATTTCACTTGCCATAGGTATAGTTAGTGCCATTCACGAAGACGCATGAATCTGTCAAAATTAAACATTAATGACATTGTAATAAGAGCCTGCTGTCTCCATAATGTCATCGGACCATCGGGCAGGCGGTTTGCCCACATTTCTTTTGCCTAGCCGGGGTCTCCACTCCAAAACGCGTTTACTTTACTCCACCGTTCGTCGTGTCGTCGGCACACGTGGCCGGGCCTAGCTCATTTCAGCTTCGCGACTCTATGTCTGGAAGAGAGAGACAGATAGTCGATCTGGATGGAAAAAAGTTGGAGAGGCGTATGCCCAACGGTAGGTGAATATTATTATTTATTTAAAATATGGCTTCTGTCCTATTTAACGACAATTTCGCCAGTGTCAAAGTAAGCTCTCTTGGGAGAGTACGTTGTACGGTGATTGTAGTTTCTGCAACTTGGTAGTAAAATTCCAGACACCACGTGGAGACAACTTGCGCATTAAAAAATGTCAGACACGAGAGCAATATAGAATTTTGTGATCACTGTTAATTAAGGTTACTCGCCGCATAAAACACTATCAAAATTATACTTCAACTAGCCAAGGAAACAGAAATACCAAAATTAGATACTGTCTACATCCGCCATGTTCGAATGCTATAAATCGAATCCCGGGGGGTGAATACGCGCTGAAGAAGAAGAATAGGAGCCACGCCAAGCGTCATCATGAATGACTCGAACAATACTAACGTTTGCCATAAAATATATAGAAGCGTCCTACCTCAGGATTTTTTGAAATGTCATCTTATATATAACACAGCAGGTTAGAAAAAGTTTGATAAATAAGAATTCCGAAGAAAATACTGTTTCGGAAATAAATTACTTTATGTCAAGTGAAAATTAAGGAAAACAATATGTACAGTCGGCTAAAATTATGGTCTACCACCCTACGGTTGAACTTCATTTGTACGTCATTGATACAACGAGGTCGATTTTCCCATGCAATAATATAATGCCAGTACCTATACTAATGAGTAATGACTTCACTCTGTTAGAAAAGTCAACCTCAGGGCCGGCGCTCACTGACGGCATGGCACGGCAGGTTACATACGGTTACATACATTTTACCGCAGCATCCCTTCGGCACGTCGCGGCATCGTGGTATCGAAATAAAGTAACATGAATGAATTCTTAACTCATTGAAATAAGATTCAAAATAACTTGATAGTAATAAAATCCTTTGCCGTGCCATGCCGTCAGTGAGCGCCGGCCCTTAGCGATATTAGATCTTACAGAAACTTTAGTCGAAACTGGTAGACCACTTTCTTAGACGACCGTACATGAAAATGTATAGTCGGGGTAAGAAAAGGTTCGTCACTTTTAGACCTTAACTCGTTGACATAGAGTCGAAAAGTGACGAACCTTTTCTTACCCCGACTATACATGTACCATACATGATGGCATATGAAATGATCAGACGCTTTTGTCGGGTCATCTTACTAATATTATAAACGCGAAAGTTTGTATGGATGTTTGTTACTCTTTCACGCTAAAACGATTTGACGGATTCTGGGCCCACAGATAGTTTATAACCTGGATTAGAATATAGGATAGTTTTTATCCCGGAAAATTGCATAGTTCCCGCGGGATAGCGATAAACGAATTCTTTGCAGACGGATTCGCGGGCAGCGGGTAGTATTTAAACACTTTGATCACATAGTTAAAATGACATAAAGGCAATTTATACAAACGCCAAACCAAATCGTCATTATCAAGCTTTTGTCTACACATAAAAGCATTGTTGGACGCAGTATTCTAATCTATAGATATGGCTAACAATGGGCGGCGACACATAAAAAGCGGCAGGTCGGAACGAACTTGTATGGTATGGTACTGTATTGTTAATACAGTATCTTTATTTTAACAGGTTCGTGTCGATTAAAAAACAATTAATACACAATTAATAGCCAATCGGGATTGAATATTGCTATTTACCTCGACGTTTCCGTCACATTGCAGCGGCTGAGGTCACGAGTACACGATTTGTTTGCGTCTGCTCGTCATCGGAGTTACTCGTGACCACAGCAGTTGCAATTTATAGTCGGCCGAGAAATTCTTTTACCACCCTAAGGTTATGTCAGTTGTACGGTCGCGTGCTTTAATTTGGGACCCATTTCGAAAAAATATCCTTTGAATTTGTATACAATATGACAGGACTGTCAATCTTAAGTAAGTCCCAAATTAAAGCTCGTGACTGTACGATGATGATAATATTATGATGACGATACTTAGTGAAAATATAAACCATGTAAATGATAAATTGTTTACCCTGGCTACGAAGCTTGAGGCTACGAAGGTTCGATTCCCGGTCGGGACAGATATTTGTGTGAAAAATACGAATGTTTGTGCTCGAGTCTTGGATGTTTAATATGTATTTAAGTATGTATTTATCTATATAAGTATGTTTATCCGTTGTCTAGTAACCATAGTACAAGCTTTGCTTAGTTTGGGACTAGGTCAATTGGTGTGAATTGTCCCGTGATATTTATTTATTTATTTTATTATATGTATTGTAGTTAAATCTGGTTCGTGCCAGTCCGCCTACCTGAGTAAGATAAAGATACCTGATGTTAAGTGTTCGAGTACTTAACGTTTTCTTGAACATCCGAATTGCACGAAAACCGTAATTCTAAGTTACACTAATCGAAGAAATAATAAAAGGTTCGGTCGAAAATCTCGAGCGCTTGAATATCAGAAATTGCCCCCCAAGCTCGTTAGCAGATAGGTTATTATAACGCATTCCCATGTCACTCATCGCCAAACGTCTCCTATTTCCGAAACGCGGACCATATGCGAGCGGAGCGACACGACATTTAATTAGAGTAATGCCGCGTCAAACTGCCGTGATGCGCTTTTGTTTTTCTATATTAATTCATAATAAGGAAGATGACGACGCTATAAAACAATAATTCAGTAAAACGACTCTAGAAATAAATAGCCCTGAAAACCCAATAAAATTAATTATCAATTGACTGCAAAATTAGAATTTCAGTTCCTTTAAAACATTGAGTTGGCAAAGAAGTGACGTCGTAACTAGTTATTACCGTACCTACAAAATCTATGAAGTGTTTTGACAGGGGGGTTACTACGAAATTCGAAGTTCGAAGTTCGGATCGTGCGGTCCCTCTCACTATCGTAATAAATACCATTAGCGTGAGCGGAACGGCATGAAACGAAGTTCGAATTTCTCGCTTCGTAGTATAGGGCCAGGTCATAAAAAGACGTCAGTTGATTGGTGGTGTCGTATGAATGAAACACAACAAACGAACTTCGTCGGCTGATAACATTGATATCGTATAATAAAACAACTAGACTCCCAATCGCTTAACAAAAGTTCCTCAAAAAACGTCCGAGCGGCATTGTGTGTACGTATACATCAATTTATACAGATAACATTAACAGCTTCATTCAAATTAACACCTTATTTCGTAGCAGTAATGTTTAATGTCAATTGAATACGATCGTTCGAAGTAGTGACGTGACGTCACGCGCTGGAAACCGCCTAAAGAGTAAAGAATGCAGTGGAGTGGTCATGCGAAGCGGAAGCTAGACTGTCTGTCTCTTTTTTTCTCGTGAGTTTGATTACGGTGCGAAAGAGACATATACGAATACGGGGCGAGAAGTGACGTTGTAATCAACGCACGGTCGAAACACAACTGAACCAAAACTCTGCACGATAGACGCGTGTGCAGACTTTTGCTTCGGACAATTTTTGAGCGTGATTGGGAGTCTAGTTGTTTTATTGTACGTCAATGGCTGATAATATAAAGAAAAATACGGGGACGAAAACCGTTGTTGTTGAGTTCGAGGACGGCTCCGAATGAGTTCACGTAACATGGAAATATTAGTCGCTAGTAGGTACGTACATTACTAACAATAAGAGGAATAGAAGTGTGACGCGAACTAATGCACGAGACGTCTATCTGGCTAAAGAGCAGTGTATACAATTTCCAGGATAAGTCTGTAAAAAAATTGTACATACTCAAATACATAAAACATCGAAGACTCGAGAACATCTTATTGTGCATACATAATATCTGTCCCGACCGGGGACCGAACCCAGAACCTTAAGCTTTGTAGTCAGGTAGGTACTCTAACCACTAGGCCGCTTTATCGTCAATACATAGTAAAGCAGTAATAGTTCAGAGAACGGATTATTACAGTGATTGTAATTCAAAAAGTATTGCATTTCACTAGTTTAACACCGTAATTTAGTTAAATCTATGAAAACGTAAAAAACGTATGCGCATCATCATATCAAAAGGACGGGAAAGGGCAGCGAAAATCGGACCTAAGAGCGCGCGCAGGCAGAGAGCGGTCTGGAGTTCCGAGTTCCGCGTTCAGAGTTCTGTTTTGACCGCTTGAGAGTTCCAGTCGCCTGCCACACGCCTGCTGTGTGCGTTATCGTAAGGGACTCAGTACATTCGAAAGAACGCAGAACTCCGAACGCGGAACTCAGAACTCTATACCGCTCTGTCTGCGCGCGCTCTTAGTAATTACAAATTACACTTCTTAGCCTCTTATTATTTCTGTGATCGCAAGAATGCTCGAGCTCGATGGTTTTCGACATGTAGTATAGCGTCTAAGTCCGTCAACTAGTCATTTTAGTACTAATGTGCTAAATTTATTACAGTGTAACATTGAATCATGAATTATGTCCGTGGAAGATTTTCAAATCTGTGTCGTAGTCATTTAACATTTATCATTTCTAATTCCATCAGTCGTTAGGGTGTCAGTGACACAATGCAATAGTAACACAACACACCGATATTTACCAATTTCGGATAGCAGTTAATCGGGTGTGTTTTCTAAACAACGGTCCGGGGATATTTAATAATCCTTTCTACAATATTTGAGGGGTATAGAATCAAAGTCCGCTAAATCCATTTTGGTTTGGTATGGTTTTACATACAAAACCAAAATGGATTTAGCGGACTTTGATTCTATACCCCTCATTTCCACATTTAGTAATCAAAATACTGCTGGCCTAGAGATTTGACCTATGGCTTATCAAGCAGATAGTAGTGGGTTTAGCCCGGGCATTACATTTGAAATTGAGCTTTACGGTGTGTGTGAAGTTCTCAATCCGCACTGGGCCAGCATGGAAACTACGACCCAAGCCCTCTCGGAATGATAGGTCTGTGCATTGCAGTGGGACGTATATAGACTGGGATGACGATGATGAGTAATCGAAAGATCTGAGATGAAGCATGATTTTCTACGCCTATAAACCGAATGTACTAAT
Source organism: Archips crataeganus (assembly GCA_947859365.1). NCBI lineage: Eukaryota > Metazoa > Arthropoda > Insecta > Lepidoptera > Tortricidae > Archips > Archips crataeganus. The sequence goes on along the minus strand of OX402063.1, from coordinate 4,068,486 downwards.
GTATTTAAAAATACTGTTGAACCGTTAGCGACGTTAGGGTAAACACAATGGAAAGTTGAAGAAAGTTCACATCGTGGATTACGTCTGCGTCTACGTAATAAGTGTTCATTGAAGAAATCGATTCTAGAATTGACTTAACATCAGTTTCAATAACTGTTACGTAATTAGATTGCCGAGTTATGATTTTTTTATAAGTCATTTCATAGAAATAACGGGTCGGTTCTCGCTTCTTATTAGCTGGCATATTTTTAATTTATCGTGTGGGAGTATTCTAGAGCTGGGCAGAGAGAGCCCTTTTGACTCGATGGTTGAGAAGCTAATTCATTAGCGACGTTATTTTAGTGAACTTGCAGAAACTTTTAAAGTTTTACCAAAAAGTACTGAATAGACTTGCGATTTATTTCTAATCGACATCAAAAAAGGAGGAGGTTATATGTTCGACCGTATGTATCTTTTTTTTTTACTTTATATCCATAAGTAGAGGAGGGAGTTTTCTGACCCACTTTCGTAAATAAATAAGTATGTATTGTTTTAGAAAAATTATGTCACTTAGCCCAAACAACGCGACGCGGGACGTCCTGTTTCTGGAGTCCTAGACAGGTATCCGTCCAGCAAAAAGTCCGCTCGGGACAACGATTGTCCCGTTTTCAAGCTAAACCAAGTTAGGCCAGCCAGGTGAAGGAGTCCCGTATTTTATAGACAAGCCCCGCAGTTTGATCGGAAATGTACCTTTTTGTTCCAAATGTCATGTAGACATTCTCTACATCTGCCAAAGAAATCATCGGCAAATTGATTGTGAAGAGGTTCCACCCTGATACACAATTCAGTTTCCTTTTTGGACTAAGGTTGGCAAACCTAGATATGACTATTTCTAAAAGCGTGTATCTCCTATTAGCTCAGCTCAGATAGAATAACACATTGAGTGCATTAGTGCACTCGTGGCCTATCGTGGCTAAATCTTAACATAAACAGACGCGTTCAATGAAATTGCATCTACTATCTACTGCTGACGAATAGTATCTATGTTGTACACAGAGATGTAAAATGCAATTAAGATATCCGACGTTGAAGCACTGGTCTTAAATCAAAATGAAATAGGAAGACCGTGTGCTAAATGTACAATGTAAACACTCTTTAGAGCTCTGTTAAGGACCAAATGTGATGATTGTCCTCACAATAGGTCTGAAAGGGCGCGCGGGCGCAGCATCCGATCCTCTGACCCTATAAATAAATCATGCCTTTGTCAACGTTATTAGGTGAAATGACAGTGACGGACGAATATAAAATAGATATAGCATAGTGGGAGGACATTTTGCTATGGGAACTGTAATTGTTCAAAGACAAAAGTACGATATAAAAGAGTAGAAATGAGGACGCCTTCGTCACTGTCACAATTTGACGTAAATGTTCTTCAGCATGGCAACAATTTTGTATGTAATTTTTTTTATCATTTTTATCGGTTTTTTTTAGCTGTTTTATGTCGTAATCGACCGCCAGTTAGATCATCGTGGTAGAGGAACACCAGGTTAACTATTTTAGTTTATAGTGAAAAAACACAGTTCCTTTTAAAATTAAATGTGAGATCAAACACGAGATTAAGACTCCTGTTGGTGTTGTACTCCAAAATCATGGGATTGATAATTTCACTTGAAACTGACGGGAAAATTGCGCTGATGTTGAAGTATGTATATTCAGTACCACCTTTAAGGGGGCGGGGGGGGGGGGGGGGGGGGGTGAAGGAAAAGGACGCTACCCGCGCCAAAAATATGAATTTTAAAAAGTTCTTAAAATTATTATGTGAAAGGGCGCCAAATGAATCACCCGCCCTGAGCACCTGGTTAGTTAAGGCCCACTCAGATTTTATTATGGTCGTAGAAAATTACAGTAATTAATCCTGTGAATTAGTCGAAAATTTGATATTAGAACTATAGAACTATAGTTTTATAGCAAGCAACACACAAGTTATTTACTACTTTCGATTAGTATTTAACGGATATTAATTCAAAAATCGATTTCCTGACACCGTATTGTACTCTTCACGTCGATCTACAAGATTTGTCGCTCACGCACGATTAAAAACCTAATAAAAATATCGTTTATTTCCACGTTCCTCTCATTCGCGAGACATTGACAAATAACTCAACCTAATTCCGTTGACATTTTCATAAGCGTTTGTAAGTTTGTAAGTAAGAGGCGGGCTTAGGTGAGGTCAACGACCAAGCCGCAAAAAGGGGATCGATCTGACAGTTCAGTTGATAACGGTACTATTGAGATACGGGGCCGAGGCTGCGCGAAATTGCCTTTAGACACCACCACCACCAAAACTCGTATCTCGTGCAACTGCGCGATGCAAATGCAGCCTTGCTGTGTACCAAATAGTTCGAATTTCGTACAAACGAAAAAACAACTCGCGCGCGTGCTTGCTAAAAAAAGTGGAACTGTTCCATTTTGGAATAGGTGTGAAGTAATCTAATCTCGTTTATTGCGGACCAATTATTGTGTTGTGTTGCTTAAACGATGCTCGGAATTTATACATAAGTTTTTTTTTACTTGAGCACTTCACGCTTTTTTATTATAAATAAAGTATTATTCGACAACTAATGGCAAAACAGGCAATACAAAGGAATGAATATGGAGGCATGAAGTTGTATTTTATTTAATGCTATTTAAAGACGTTGCTCAAAGTTATCTATGTTCAATTTATGGTTAAAACAGCAATATAGAAATTGTAACTTGTTACTAGAAAAAATGACTTTTCTTTCTTAGTGAAAGCGTTGGTATCCTCAAAGAGAAAAGAAGGAAGTGCCATATTGTTAATATTTTAAGACATTATTATTATTATGGGGCGACTATTACTATAAGTGTTGCAGTGCCAGGGTACAATTTGAAGCTGTACTTTTCAAGATCTCCATCACAACATTTAATGCAATAAAGAGTTTGAGTTTGAGACAGTGTAAAAAAATTTAAAAACCCCCAACGCAATTAAGCCCAAAATCCCTTCCGCAGCATACAAAAGAGCTGATAACTTTAAAACGGCTGAACCAATTTTAATGCAACATATCTAAGAACCATCGCCAAGAAACATGCTTTCAAATAAAAAATACCGCATCCGAATCGGTTCACCCGTTTAAGAGCTATGGTGCCACAGACAGACAGACATACATACATAGCGGTCAAACTTATAACACCCCTCTTTTTGTGTCGGGGGTTAAAAAGAGCCCTTCGCGGGTTTGCAAGATAAACTTTTAATTTTGAATCTTTATCTACAAGTTCTACAATTCAGAGTACAGTCGGTGTCCTAACATAAGTATCCACTTTGATATGCAGTTAGTATGGAAAGAAGACGATAAATGGGGTTATTAGGTTTTTTTTGCTCCGGCTTTACATGCAAAAATGTTCATGCCCCGCCACTGGTAGGGACATGACTTGAAAAAGAGTTTTTAAGAGTAGCCACTTTCTGCACTCAACCAGTACAATATCCTACTTCAAATGAGGCGAGGCGTACTCAAACTAAGCAATACCTTTGAAGTTAAAAGTACAAGTATGACATTTGATGTTATTGTCAGTCGTACGGAGAGTGAGTAACGCGACTGCCGCTGCGACATAAAAATTGTAGTGCACTTTGAAATGCCCATCTTACATTTTGACGTCACAACGGGACGAATGCAGCGCCTCTTGCGTGTCCTAATCAACACTAGAACCGATTCGTCTCTGCCGTTAAAGGCAGACGACGATCATCGACGTCGCATCTACCAACAGGATGACAAATAGCCCCATTCCCTAGCGATGTATCACACGCGTCCGGATGGTCTGGGGCCCTCGGCATGATCGTGAGTCAATCGGCGCCCACTCGCCCCCACCCGTGGCCTTGCGGTCACCCTCTGCGCGCGCGCATCGGTTACACACGAACGAGAGATGGGCGGCAGCGGGGCATAATAACTAATAACAACAGTGGTTACTTGGTTAGAATAAATCATAACGACCGCTTTAGCCTAGTTGGTAGTGACACTGCCTACGAAGCAAGAGGTCCTGGGTTCAAATCCCGGTAAGGGCATTTATTTGTGTGATGAGCACGAATATTTGTTCCTGAGTTATGGATGTTTTATATGTATTTAAGTATTTATTTATCTATATAAGTATGTTTATCGTCGTCTAGTACCCATAGTACAAGCTTTGCTTAGTTTGGGACTAGGTCGATTTGTGTAAGATTGTCCCCTAATATTTTATTTATTTATTTATTTAAATCATTCGTCTGAGGCCGTATTGTCTAAAGGTCCGGCAACGAGTTCGCGTAACCGGCGGCGCGGCGAGCGTTTTATCAGTTCATTGCGTGTGCCGCCAGGTAGCCACTGCACGGCTAGAGTCTCGGCCGCGCAATGAATAGAAAAAATGGTCGCCGCGCCGCTCGCTTTCACCATCTTATACCGTTTGACAGAATGAAATAGTAAATGCGACAATACGGCCTCTGTTTAAAGCCCGAAAGAACTCTATACGTCAGTGAGTCGCTGACTGAATCGGCGTCACACCAAATTGAATGGGAAATAAGTCGGTCGCTGACGTCGGTCGAGCGTACCGTCGGTCGCGTATGAGCCATCAGCGTCGCTGTGCGGTGCCCCATAGAATATTGTGTTTATTCGTACGCGCGACCGACGTCAGCGACCGATGTCAGCGTAGGAGGAAATCAAGCCTCAGCTTCGCACTGAGCGCGCGACAGTGGTGTATAGCGCGTCAGCGCCGTCAGCGCACCGACGCGCGCGGCGCTGACGAGCGAGACCGACGTGCGCCATCAACGGCGCGTAGCAATAAATCTGCCGCGGACGTCAGCGTCGCTGTGCGGTGGCCCATAGAGTATTGTGTTTATTCGTACGCGCGACCGAACGTCAGCGACCGATGTCAGCGTAGGAGGAAATCAAGCCTTAGGCGGCGGCTCCACTGAGGCGGAGACGAGCGGAGCTGAGAGGAGACGTGTGGGGATCGACCAATCATATTACATGAAATCCACATCTCGTCTCCGTTCATGTAATATGATTGGTCGATCCCCACACGTCTCCTCTCAGCTCCGCTCGTCTCCGCCTCAGTGGAGCCGCAGCCATTGCCTGCCGAGCGCAGCGAAACGGAGCGGAGGAACCTGATGCCACATAACAAACATACAGATATTTACTGACAGATAAAGAGAGATCAGAGATTTTATTTACAGACTACATGCATGATTTTGATTTAAAACCCTGTACTTACGTGCCAAAGAAAGCGAGCAACTACTGTTGGATTGGGGGCTGTAGAGTTACTAGTTTGAGGTGTCAAACAAACACCACAAAATAATGCTACACATTTTGCACGTAGGTAGCAGACCTAGCTGTGGCGAAGGATACTAACAACCCGATTCCCTAATCTAGACTAGACTAATCATTAGAAGTTACCAAACGTATCTCTTCCATTACTGCAGTTTCAAGAAGAGGATAAATGGGGTTTTGTAGGATTTTTTTTGCGCCGGCTTTACTTGCGAAGATTGTCACACCCCGCCACTGAGACCTAGAGTTAGCTATGACCCGCTTTGTCTTATTACTTGGACCAGCTCTTCTGCATACCTATGTGCTCTGCATTGTGTCGGGTATTATTTGCGTATCTGGTGGTTAAAGACGTGACTCAGATATACTATTAAATGCAGGTCAAAAACATCAAGTCCTGGATTAGGGAACAAGGATTAATCCAAAAACAACTACCTGTTGTTACAGTACTTTTAAAAAACCGGCTAAGTGCGAGTCGTTTGAAAAATCATGTTAATTGAGTTGGAAGTGTTGAGACGCTATTTCAATTTTATTATTTGATGTTATAGCAGTCAAAGCAATATGTACAGTACACTTAAAATTATAAGATTCGATTGCAGTTCAAAAGCCCTGTCTTAGACGCGTCGACAGGTGGAGGCTTATACAGGTGTCCCAGAAGTTGACATTAAGCCAAAATCAGATGATAGGCCAGCTTATACTGTCTAACAGAAAAAAAAACTTATGTCGTCACTAGGTACTTTGAAAAAAGCTTGTATCCCAAAATCGACAATCTGGCTAATTGAACTTTACCGAGTGTGCAATTAAGTTCAGTTTGGTTTATATTGATTTGAGATACGAGATTTTTTCAAAGTAGTGACGATGTATTAAAAAAATATAGGCATTTAAAACAAAATAAGAATATCTTCACCCTGTGATAGTCTTTTCGCTCCTGTTTCTACAAATCTCTATTTTTTTATTAATTTATTTTTGTTATGTAATCCTGAACAATGCTCCTATGAATTGTTGTTAAAAATTTAGAACATCTTCAGATTCGAAGAAAATGTCACTTTTGCTTTGCTTTATGAAAGGTATTCGTTTACTAGACCATTAGTGACCTTTTTGCAGTCAAACAACAAAGACAAATAACATTGTATGAGTCAAACTGCTTTTTCTTTGCTGTTTGACATATGATAAAATACTTTATTTCTCGTATCTTATCACTCTGTCAATATTACATCCCTGATAAGGGTTGCTGCTTGTTGATGGCTGCAACATAGGGCTGCCACCTTATATAAAAAATTATTCAAAATCTTGAAAAAAAAATAGGATAGGTATTTAGTAAAAAATTGTAGTTACATATTTTAATTAAGCTTATTTTATTTTTCCATGTGTATTTGTTATTCTTTTTGGCTTTTAGTATTCATGGTTAAAATATAAAAAAAAACGGAACAGTTACATTAGGTATGAAATTATAGTATTTATCATACAGTAACACCTGCAGAAAGTAAGTTATTTAATAATTAATAATAGACAAGGGTTTTTCTGAACATTCATGATGTTAAAACTGGAGCATTAAACCATGTCTATATAAAAAAATAGTACAAGCTTTACTTTAAAATACATAATACTCATGAACTTGTATGAATTGTATATTGGACAGGATAGCATGGTGGCAACCCTATTAGCATCACCAGAGATTAAATAATATTCTGTCAACAAATCTGGAGAGAGTCTAGTACTGCAATTAAACTAAGTACACATGCACTGGCACAATGAAGCGTAAAATTAATAATAATAATAATAATATAGTTGCACCCATCTCATTTATATTATATGGTACCAAAGGCCTCTTCATGTTGGCTTTGGCCCCATGAATGCCTTTCAAATGACTGGGTCCCAATGGGCCTGTGATCGGAAATCCGTACCAACATAATAATAAAAACTTTATTGCCATCGTACATTTACAAAAAATAATTATAATAAGAAAAACAACTTAAAAACTAATAGCTACGCTTTGCAATAGGTACCGGATTCAGCATTTGCTGGAGATAATGATAATTTCCAGCGCTGGTTTTCAGCCCGGTCCTTCTGGCAAGGGTGGCCGCAACTATAAAGCTAAGCTAAGCTAGCTAAGAAAAATAAAACAAAACAAAGAACAAAAAATTAAATAAAAAAAAAGACCATACCGTCCATAACATGTGTTATTTGTTTTAGGTCTCCTGTCTATTCCTTCCCCAAAATCAAAACTTCTTAAACCGAACAGTCTCCTCATGTGTGTTATGTCTCTACTTCGACATTGGCAAAATACGCCTTGCTAAAATAGCAAGGGTGAAAGCCAAGATAAAAAAAAAAAAGAAGAATATGTATCTTGTGACGTGTTATGTTAGTCGTAGTTTTTTTTGTGTGTTAGTAGTAGTTTGTGTTGTTTCTGTAACTTAGTGGTTTACTACTTTAGTGGGATTCTTAAATTTGTTTCCGAATTCTTAAATGGAAGGACACTTAACACGTTCCCTGTCACTCATAGCTACGCGCTATGCTTTTAACCAGTAGCAGCGTTTTTCTGCTTTGTAGTGAAAACTGCATATGAACTGTAGCAATTGATGTGCTACAAATTTACAGTAAATTGCTAAGAGGGCTGTCCTCGAAAAAGTCTGCGACCCACCGAACATCACTCCGTGTACCTCGTCTGCGCAACCACAACCACTCTGACAAGAGTGTCCGACTAGGAAGAGAAGAAATTTACAGTATAACCTTTTTATTGGTATTGTGTCTCGTTGTTGGTCTGGCCGGTTTCTCTGTCAACTTTAGTTTGAATCGAGACATGTAAAAAACAATGTTAGATCGTCAGAGTTGTTTGGGCCGTAAGTGGATGAGAGTGAAAATCTGAATGTCTCCTGAATAAAAATAATTGTTTCCTTTTGGTATTCAATAAAACTAATTACTACGTGATTTGTAGTACCATTCCTTATTTTTCTTTTGTGCACCTTGACGGTGAAATTCTGGATGTCTTCTGATTAAAGTTTTTGTGTTGTTTTGGTCTTGAAATATATATAAATTACTATGTGATTTGTATTGTCAATTACTAATTTTTATTTGTTGCGCTACAGAACACAGAACACACAAACAGTGGTTTTATAGGTTTTTCATGGCAGAGATTTTGCTTTTTCCAAGTTTTGTGTTACATAATCTTGTTTGCATATCGTTATTAAATTTGGAAAGGAGGTATTTAGGCAACTGATTTTTTGTTTATCTAATTAGGTTTAAAAGATTAATTGAAATAAAAAATGTTACCACCAGTTAATATTATAACCAACTATCTTTTTTTTACTGCAAATTGTTGCAATAAAATAATTAAGAAATTAATTAAGTTATTATTATTAAGAAATTTTACACACTCTTGAAGTATCAAAACATGATAATGATATGGTATGAAACTGAAAAAATCAAATTGGATATTTCCAATGTACAAGCTTTTTTCCCCTTCAAAATACATTAAAATTCGATTCCTGCAGTGCTTTTTCACGACAGTTAATGTTTGCTATCTCCCAATAAGCATTTCAGACACATTTAAATATTAACAAAGCAAAACAATGTTTGAGCTAAACGTACGATAACATGCCGGCAGTTCGATTACACAAATACCAATAAACAAAGTATTTGTAATACATACACGATACCGCACAGACCGAACACATCGTGTGCAACGAGAAACTGGTAACTTAAAGCAACCCTTTTAATGCTTCATAACTATCCTCCGATCTTCAAAACTTACCTGGGAATACAATTCGAGGGCGTCCTGTCCACTTCCCAGGCAGCAAAAAGCTTCATGGGAACAGGTTTCGATGTATTAGTCATCTTTTCAGATTTATTTTTCTCCGTCATCTTAGAATCTGAACCACACAACAAAGTAAAACTTTTCACAGCACACCACTTGTTTAAGTTTTAACTGGCATTGTCATTTGATCACTAAACACAGCACTGAATTCATGTTTTATTGATGCAGAGGACGAGCACGATGCAGTTCCCGATGCAAACACAACAATACTTACAGTCGTTTCGATCAAGCACGGCACGGTAGAAACGAACGACGTCTCGTCTCCGAAGCTAACGAGGGCGTTCGATACGTTTGACAGCTATCGCGGTGTTGCCATAAGTCAAGTATTACATTTAATTACCCTATTGTTCTACGCGCAGTAAATTTTGACGGGTCGGATTTTTTTTGGGACATGAAGTAAAATAAAATGAGTTGTTAAAATAATTGATATCAACTAAGATTGCAATAGTATAGTAACAGTATAGAAGTACTTTGTATGAGGTGAGCAGTTCTTACTAGACGAGTAATTTGTAAATGAAACCCAACGTAAAATTATTGCAAGGGGGCTTTGAGGTGAAATTTTAGTTTAGAACCAAAATATCGGCATCATATTTCTGAACGGCGATTGGTCATCTTGAACGCGCGCATAAAACGTATGACGAAACAAACTAGGAAAAACTAGAACGGTTATAATTTATCGTTTTAAACGTTAAATTACTTTATTTAATTTGCTTTCGTTGTCTGAATCTCATTGACCTGAAATTTATTAATATTATACTTCTTTCATTTTATTTAATGACAATCTAATTTCGTACATTCAGTGTGATTGTAAATTTAAGATGATTGCCAATGCCAATCCGAAATGGCGAATTAAATATTATTCCTTTTCTAATTCTTCAAGTTCACAGAAAAGTTCAAGTTTGTATCAAATGAAAGCGCTTGGAAAGTAGAATAAGGTACACATGAAAAAATACAAAACCAATATAGCCGACCCACACGCAACGTAAAGTACTTATAGCATGTAAAGTAAGTATATGTATCAATATCTAAAACCTTAATTCATACGCTACAAACTTCATTTAATTTTACAATAAAATTTGAGTGAACTAGAAAAATTCTCGTTTTTTTTATTGATGTATCCTTGTCTTTGACATGACAAACCTAACACAGCACGTGCCGCATGCCAGGGAATACGAGTTATGCGATTGAATTATAAGCATAAAGTAAATACGTTTTTTATGCCTAAATGTCAATTTTGTAAGGGACTGGAACTTTTATACTTGTATTATAACTTATTCTGAGTGAGTAATTTCGATACATTTCAAACTAAATACAAACTGAAATATAGATGCACAGAAAAAACCCCAGAAAAAAGACCAATGCTGGGAATCGAACCCAGGTCCTCAGCGTTCCGTGCTGCGTGCTTACCCCTACACCATCACTGGTCTAGAAGTTAGCGACGAATCTTTCCCATACATCGTACACTTCAGTCTGTTATAATCACATTTAGGCAGTGATAAAGCGCATCTATGTTATGCCCTCTACCGAGAGACTTCAACACTCCTTCGGAGCTACCCGCTCACCTGGACCAAGAGATGGCGCTACTAGGCCAACTTTTACAAGTTAAGTATGAAGTATCTTTTTCAATTTATTTTTTTATTTTCTTTAACTTCATTTTTTTATCACTTTTACGGTCATCCCGTGAAACCATATATTTCAAACTAAATACAAACTGAAATATAGATGCACAGAAAAAACCCCAGAAAAAAGACCAATGCTGGGAATCGAACCCAGGTCCTCAGCGTTCCGTGCTGCGTGCTTACCCCTACACCATCACTGGTCTAGAAGTTAGCGACGAATCTTTCCCATACATCGTACACTTCAGTCTGTTATAATCACATTTAGGCAGTGATAAAGCGCATCTATGTTATACCCTCTACCGAGAGACTTCAACACTCCTTCGGAGCTACCCGCTCACCTGGACCAAGAGATGGCGCCAGCATTGGTCTTTTTTCTGGGGTTTTTTCTGTGCATCTATATTTCAGTTTGTATTTAGTTTGAAATATATGGTTTCACGGGATGACCGTAAAAGTAATAAAAAAATGAAGTTGAAGAAAATAAAAAAATAAATAGAAAAAGATACTTCATACTTAACTTGTAAAAGTTGGCCTAGTAGCGCCATCTCTTGGTCCAGGTGAGCGGGTAGCTCCGAAGGAGTGTTGAAGTCTCTCGGTAGAGGGCATAACATAGATGCGCTTTATCACTGCCTAAATGTGATTATAACAGACTGAAGTGTACGATGTATGGGAAAGACTCGTCGCTAACTTCTAGACCAGTGATGGTGTAGGGGTAAGCACGCAGCACGGAACGCTGAGGACCTGGGTTCGATTCCCAGCATTGGTCTTTTTTCTGGGGTTTTTTCTGTGCATCTATATTTCAGTTTGTATTTAGTTTGAAATATATGGTTTCACGGGATGACCGTAAAAGTAATAAAAAAATGAAGTTGAAGAAAATAAAAAATAAATAGAAAAAGATACTTCATACTTAACTTGTAAAAGTTGGCCTAGTAGCGCCATCTCTTGGTCCAGGTGAGCGGGTAGCTCCGAAGGAGTGTTGAAGTCTCTCGGTAGAGGGCATAACATAGATGCGCTTTATCACTGCCTAAATGTGATTATAGCAGACTGAAGTGTACGATGTATGGGAAAGATTCGTCGCTAACTTCTAGACCAGTGATGGTGTAGGGGTAAGCACGCAGCACGGAACGCTGAGGACCTGGGTTCGATTCCCAGCATTAGTCTTTTTTCTGGGGTTTTTTCTGTGCATCTATATTTCAGTTTGTATTTAGTTTGAAATATATGGTTTCACGGGATGACCGTAAAAGTAATAAAAAAATGAAGTTGAAGAAAATAAAAAAATAAATAGAAAAAGTTACTTCATACTTAACTTGTAATTTCGATACCTAATATCGTACATTTAGTAGGTCTTAAAACCGGTATTATTATTTTTAATATGTTTACCTATATAGTTGGGGTAAAACAAGAACACTGGCAACATAAACCATGGTTACATTTGTAATTACTAGATGGCGCTCGTAATAATGCGTTCAAGTTAATTAGAATCGTTCGAAATAAGTCAAACAATCAATTCATAAAATCAATTTTACTATTTTTAAATATGAACTGTGTCATTCTAATTTCAATATCTGCAAAATCAAGCTAGAGATTATATACAGAATCGAGGAATAAGGATTTGATTCTATGTTATGTTATGTAGACTTACTTAATTAGCATTTGGCGCAGGGACGAAAATCAGAGGCGCTACTACGAAATTCGAAAATCGAAGTTCGTATCGTATTATCCCTTTCACTCTCGTGTCAAATCATATTTGCGTGAGCGGGACGGCACAAAACGAAGTTCGAATTATGCACTTCGTGGTAGGGCCTCAGGTGCAATGTGTACACTTCATTCAGGTTCAGGCTATTGGCAGGCCTCATGCATGCCATGTACTTACGCGCGATATTTACCTACCGCGGGGACCATCTGCTACGATCGAAATTTCAGTAGGTTGTCACAAGCGCGCACCGACGCACGTTCATTCGTGTTCCACGGAAAAAATATGCCGCCTGGACTTTTATAAGTGAAAATGGTGAAACAGGGGCAAACTTTAATATGACTATGCTAGAATTAATAGCTAATATAACAATTTGGAAGTTCATATTGTGCTGTCCCTCTTACTCTTCTATAAAAAGCTATAAGCGTGAGCGGGATGGCACGATGCGAAGTTCAAAAGTTGACCGTCGTATCTAGTATAACGTTAGGGTACTGTGAGCATGGCAATGTGTTCTGCGCATTACAATAAATATCCTTTTTTGTTAGGATTCCAGAGCTAAAATGGCAAAAACGGAACCTTTATAGTTTCGCCATGACCGTCTGTCCCTTTGTCCGTCCGTGGCTTAGCTTAGGGAATATTAGTGCTAGAAAGTTTGCATGGATATAATATATAGCAATTATCCCGACAAAATGGTAAAACAACATGTAGAGAAAAAAAATTTAGTCCAAACTGCCAGCCCTTGTCACTGTCGGCACGCACACATTCTTAAGGAGACGGAGTAGTATAATCTGTGGCTACAATCGCGGTAAGTACCAAGATTTTGTACGTGATGCAGTATCTGTTACGAAGTAACTATTAAGTAATCTGTGCTATTGGGCTCTACGGGCCCGAAATCTAAGCATAGGCCAAAGAGTATTGTAATTGTAATATTATATGAACAAGAGTGGCAACTCTATGGTCAAATATGCATGTATGGAAGGTGCTGCTGCCCGACGCCCTGGTGAAGAACTAATGTGACGTATCTATAGATGTATACCTATCTATATGTATATGTTGGTAGTGATGTACAGCTATAATTACGCGTAATTTTAATTGATAGGCTAATTGCCACTATTCGTATTTTAGCCGTCTAATTCAAATCAGCATATACGAAGTATAAGCGGCTAAACCCGATTTGCACTATACGGCTAAAATACGAACATTGGCAAGTGGCCTATCAATTAAAGTCCTTGACCGTACAATTTGGTTCGCCATGGCGATGGCCGATGAATGACAACTGACAAGTTTGACAAGTCAACCAAGATGGCCGCTAATTTAGTTCTTTACCAAACAACCAGAGATCGCTGTAGTCGCATGAAAAGTGTGATATATGTAAGTGTGCCCCCCCTGGCATAGGCCCAAAAATTATATTAAAATTCTGGCTTACAGATCAGCAGGGGGCGACATGGCGACTTATAATAGCTTAGCTACAGTTAGGTAGTGGAAATCACACCTCGGCTTCAACTAATAAAGCAGATTTGCATTGCGACATTTTGTGACCGATGCTGCTCTACCCTAAGCATAACCAAGGGACTCATTAGTCATTAGTGTATTGAGGTATTAAAAAAGCTATACAGTATAGAATGTCACTTGTTACTGAGAATAGTTACTACATTATTGGCAATACTTAGCTCTTTACTCGTATTCAAGCGAATAAACTAAGCGGATTTAGGTAGTGAGAATGACGAGAATTGAGATCGGCACATGTTTGGGGACTGGAGTAGGTAATGATACAATTTAATTTCACAAAAACTTTATTTCTTAATAAAACAAAAAACATAAACTTAAATACATCTCTAATTTTCTACACGACTAAACCTATTCGAGGCAAGAGACACATTGTAAAAAAAAAGTTGCAATTAATTTTTCACTTATTCTAAGTACTGGTATGGAATGTAAAATCTAATCACTTAGGTACTTAGTTCTAATACTAGAATTTTGATGAAAAGAAAAAACAAAATAATAATAATACAAGAATAAAAGCTTGTAGGTATAAAATTGTAAAAATGTAAAAGTTTCAACACAACAATATTAAGTACACAAATTTGCCGAAAGGGGAAGGTATCAAATAATACATTAGGTAAATCACCTTTCAAAACACTTAAAGAACTTGTAATTTTTTAAAATCATATTGCACATAGTAAAATTAAACATGAAAGAATGGCAACAATTAAAATCAACAGTTGGTAGTGTGTTTCAAACAAAGTTGCTGAAGTTTCACTTTACTTCAAAACAAGAGTCCAAAAAACTTTCGTAACATCAGTTTTAAATTAATATTTTCCTTATTAAAAAAATAGATGTACGATGTACGAACCAAATTCCTCTTAATATCTAGACAAACTTCCAACACTTCATAGTTGGTTTCAATGACAGAAGATTTCAAACCTGAAGCCTTATAATTATGTCTAATGCAATTAGAATCACAATCTTTCTCACCACTTCTCTCTATCACACACACGGTATAGAATTAGAATAGGAGACAGTGAGTGAGATTGCGAGCATCCGCTCGTTAGATAAATAATAAGGCCTCAGGTAATGATAGGTTGCTTGTAAGGTGACTTAATAAATTAAAACCTCTCAGTTTCAAAGAATGTTTAAAACCTACCCCGTCATTCCTTTGAAGAACAAACAAAACAACAGGGAACATTCAACAGGCCCCAATTTCACCAGTGACATGCAAAGGGGGGCTATTTCTGGGACTTAGAAATGCTTATCAAATTGCAAATGGAATTTAAAAATATCAATCTTCAATTTTAGAGAAAACCTTAAGTAATAATTTGCAACTTGCTTGTTAAAAAAAATTCTATAGAAGTATGAGGGTTGAGTTTGGGCAGCTAAAAAAAATATGGGTCTGTTATTTTAGACTATTATCTAACATATATATCAAAATAAATCAAATTGGTTCCGGACAGTTGGGTAGGGTACCTTTGTTAGAGAAAACAGAATCCCATTCCTTCTTGCACTTCAACCTTCCCTGACGATGTAGATGTTCAAGTATTCGCCTTCACCCCCTCTATTCACTTGGCGACTTCGGGGGGGCAGTCAGGCTGCGAGGAAGGGTGCGCGGCGCGGAACGCGGGATGGTTCTCGAGCTCGCGATCTATGCGCAGGATTATCGGGAATGGGCGCAGATCCACGTGGAATCTGGAAGAATTTGAAAAGTATTTGAGAACGAAAATTAAAAAAAAAACTGGACAAATGCGTGTTGTGCTACGTGCAGTGTAGGGTTCCGTACAGTGTAGTTTAGATTTAATTTAGTTTCAAATTTTTAAGTAAGTATCTAGTTTTTATTTAAGTTTAAGTTAGCATTTTATTTTGTTGATCTTTTGTTGGATGCGGATGGCACGGGACCGATCTGTTTGGCGAGCCTTGGGGGAGGCCTATGATCAGCCGTGGACGTCTTTTGGCTGAAATGATGATGATGATGATGATGATGATGATGATGATGATGATGATGCCCGGGCTAATATTATGGAAAATGGTATTAATTTAATTTATAATTTTTTGTTTTTAGTTATTTAATCCTTAACTAAGTATGTAATTATTTAGAATCTTTTGAATTAAAAACACAAAATTTTAAATGTAAAAAATTATTATCTATAGCATGCTGTCCCCCTACCAGGGTCCACGTGAAACAAATGTATGCTTAAACATCAATACTGTACCAAGGTTGCAATAAATGCAATAAATGACTATAGAATGAATGTGTGTGAATGAATGTTGTGTTTAGCGATAAGACCGCCTGAATTCATATTTTTACAATGCATATGCTCGGAAAGTGCCTTTTGACGCGAGTTAACATATCTATAGAAAGTTAGTCATCCCAGCACACTTTCGCAAGTGTGAAAAAAAATTGTATGGATTTTACTTTCCACACGCGTGCGGAAAAGTAATTTTTTAAATTGCCAATTCTCAAAAGTTGTGTCCAAACTAGTGTTTAAAAAATAAGACTAAAGAGTTGTGTCTTCATAATTCAGCTTTGCACAAATAAGAAAATGTTTGATGCAACCAAATGAATATTTACTGATAAAATAATAAAACAGATTGTTTTAATACTCATACTCATACTCATTTATTCATAATATTTATTACATGTCATTCTTAAAATTATTTTAATATATTATTCATAGTCATCATAATAATAATATTAAAACACACAAATTTTAATTTCGTCAAAAGTTTTGAAATAAAAAATTTAGTACTAAAATAATTCTTTGAGTCCATTTCGGACCGTACGACATCTGCGCTTTCAGAGCGCGCGCATGGCGTAACACGAACCAATCATGGTTCGTTCCGTTCGCGCCGGTCATGAAAACCCGCCACAGTAATGTTCATGAATTCAGTCCGGAGAATTAATTTAAGTTTAGTAAATTAAAATGGAGAGTTCAAGTGATGAATTTACATAGGACTTAACGCCGCCTGACGTCCTAGACCAAGCACAAAATTAAATGTGATAGCCTCCTGCTGACTAAACCGATGCTGAAATATGTAAACATCTACGAGACTTTCCCTCAATGAAAGGTAAATAAGAACGCAACATCTTTTTCCGAAAATGTTTATGAGCGCGCGCAGACGACAGAGAGCGGTCTGGAGTTCCGAGTTCAGAGTTCTGCGTTCTTTCGAATGTACTGAGTCTCTTACGATAACGCACACAGCAGGCGACTGGAACTCTCGAGCGATGAAAACACAGAACTTTGAACGCGGAACTCGGTACTCCAGACCGCTCTCTGTCTGCGCGCGCTCTTAGCCCCAATTTTTTTCCTCGCTTAATGCATTGTAAAATGTTGTATGATATACGTGTCGAAAGTAGGAAATTCCCAACTCATGTCGGCTAAACCAAACTCGCTTCGCTCGTTTGTTTAGATCTCCGACATTCGTTGGGAATAGCCTACTTTCCGCACTTGTATCATAAATAACTATTGTAATGTCAGTGTACTTTTTTTTGTGTTCAATATAGAATATTTGTATTGTATTGTATTGTTGCATATTCTGACCTTCTTGCATTAAACACCTGAGGCACCAGGCAGCAATCAGCCAGGGTGATCTCATCCCCGACACAGTACTTCCCAGCACTCGCTGACAGCAGCTTCTCCACGGCCCGGAACCCCCTCGTGATCCAATGCTGGGCCCACTCCTTCTTCTTCTCTTCACCAACGTAGATCAGCACTATTAGGTTCTGGAGTGGCTGGATGCCGGAAGATATCACCTGGAATATAAAATTTCAGTTTGTTATTAATTTAGGTCAAAATTGTAAATCATTAAATAATAATTTTCCTTCTGGAATGTGACCAGATTAAGAACATCAGACATGATTTGTATACAGACTCCATTTCTGTGCAAGGCAATGTTTAGTGTGTTGTAGTTTTCTGTGGCTTTCCAAGAAGCTAATATAGTCACATTAGGTGTACTCAAGCCTCGTTAAAATATTGGATTAAAAAAAATCCAGGATGCAACTGTATTTATTGATGTTAAATACCCTATTTATAAGGGCATATCTATCTATATATGATGAAAATTAAATCATCACCACTATGTGATGATTGTCAGAAGTGTGATGACTTGACCCATGTGTTGTTGGAGTGTGTCCGGAATTCGGACTTGAGGAGAAGAGTTCTTGGGGATTTGGGTTCCATGCACAATGGCCAGGTGAATTGTTGGCTATCTGAGCCGTTGTCAGATAAAGCAATCGGCATTTACCATTTTGTTGATAGGTCCCTTGAATAGGGAATTGTGTAAGCACCCATGAGGCTGACATGATCACCTGGAGTGTTCAAAGCCTCGACAAAAATCAGAAAAAAAAAAAAACATATATCTGTGTTTTAATTATAAAAAGAATACATAACAGTTTCTTCCTTTTAGAGGGATCTATCTGGATTAACTTGGGTAAGAGATTATCAACTTTGTTTATTATTGTGTACTGTATGTAGGTAACTAAGTGGTTTGACCTAAAGCCTCTCAAGCAGAGGGTTGCGGGTTCAAGTTCGGACTCACACCTCCCAGTTTATCGAAATACATGTGCAAAATTACATTAGAAATATCCCATAAGCTTTATGGTCAGGGAAAACATTGTGAGGAGACATGCACACAGCTGCAACAAAATTAGATGGTTTTGTGAAGTTCATAATCCCCACTGGGCCTTCATGAGAACTATGCTGCAAGTCCTCTTATTCCGGAATGATGATGATGATGATGATAATAATATGTACAGTAACAGGACACACTTCATAACATCAAGAAACATAAAATATTTGTATCTATTGAATTGTTTCAGGTGTATCTTAACTGATGTACATGTCCCATCAGTGGTAAACGGGTAGTTAAAACGAAATAAATTAATTGCCACAACTAAAAAAAAATATGCAAAAAAATAAACAAATAAAAGCCTTACAAATATCTATGTTGCAATAGGCTCAGGCTCAGCATAAATGCTGCCATTCATACAGTTAATTAATATACATATCATATTTTAGTTCCAGGTTCAACGGTACTTACCTCACAGATCTCTCGGACTTTAGCCCGTTTGAAGCAATCTTGCGGCATGAGCTGGCGCTGCGGCCGCGTCTCTTCCAAGTAGTGCATTATGCTCAGGGACTCCACCAAAGTGTGCCCATCTGGAAATTACCTTTCATAGATTAAGATCACTTTACAAATCTAATATATTAAAATCTTGTGTCACGGTGTTTGTTAACAAACTCCTCCGAGACGGCTTGACCGATTTTTATGAAACTTTTTTCTCCATATTCGGTAGGTCTGAGAATAGGTTGTAGGCTATTTATTATAACCCTATTCTTCACGGACGTAGTTGCAGGCAACAGCTAGTAAATTAATAAATTACAGTTTAAATTAGGTATAAATTAACTGGAATACAACTTTAAAATGTTTTGCAACAGCAAACACAGTGGGATCTAGAATGAGATTTGTTGTGATCATCATTTGTGAAGGTCATGCCCGTCTTGATAAGCTTTTCTGCTTCCAAACTCTATTCTCATCCTGTTTAGAGCTGCAGGCAAAGTGAGCCCCAATATAGCCTTAAATTGAACCAACCTTCCTCTTGGACTTATTCCCTCTATCTTGCCTAGACCATCAGTTTCTCAACTTTGTATGGTTCCCTTTCGAGCAATATGGCCAAAATACAATGAGATATAGCAAACTATTCAGTCCTCTGTTTCAAAGAAATTAGATTAGAGCCATCATTACTACAGTACAAGGTAGAAAAAAATAAGGTAAGGCATTACATACGGTTAGTAGTTTCAATCACCTTTTAATATAGGGTACTTACTTACACAAAATGACCCAAAAAAGTTGTTGGTTGTGCGACGGATTAGGGCTAACAGGATTGATTAAGTCCAATATAAGTTAAAAAGCACTAAAGTTAAGATGTCATAGTTGTCTTACCTATACACAGAGATGGAACCTGCTCCATGGGATTGACTTCCCTGTACTCATTGCAGTGCTGTTCCCCACCACCCTTGATCAAGCTCACAGCCTTGATGTCATATGGAATCTCCTTCAGGTTTAGTGCGATTCGGACTCGCCATGAGCATGAGCTTCGCCAGTACGAATACAGTACTGGCTGGATATATGGAAATTAAAAAAAAAAAGTGTTTAAAAATTAAAATAAGAGGTCAGTTAAAACATTAAATTATGGGCATAATTTAATAACAATAACACGACAATTGTTGAAAGTCGTAAGTAATAACCTTAGTATCAGCGATATCACTCATTTTCGGAAATTCTAGTAAACTGATCTGACCTAATCTTTGGAAGTGTTTCGTAAAAATAAGACACTAGTTAAATGGGTACCAGCGATATTAGCATAGTAACCGGTTTATCAGCATTTATCAAAGTTATCTAGCCAGTATGCAAATAAGAAATAAAAATAAAATCATTAATAACATTACACCGGTTGTATAAAAATTGCGACTTACCTTAGCCATGGCGGATATATTACCGTTGTATTTGGTGTAGTAAGTAATTTTGACGGCTTTTATTATTCTCTTATCTTAAGAAATACAAATATTGTTATCAAAAACCTAAATACTGATATGATAGATAACGAACGAACTAAGTTAAGTACTACTACCCTTACCCTACCAAGGTGGATGGGGTGGGGTGAGGATTTGTAAATAAATAAATAAATAGAGCCATTCTAGATACATAAAATTAAAAATACAATTTATTTCACGGATTTTCACTAAGAAATCTCAAGTCAATGTCTGAAAACTATAACGAAATTAATTTTACATCGTTTTGGGAATGCTTAAGTATTTTTGTTTTTATAAATTTGATGCACATGGAACGCATCTCTAAATTTTGACATTGACGTGATGACGTCTTCGTTCGTGTTTGTACAAAGAACAAAAATTTACATTCTGAATTTTATTTCAATAAAAAAAAGTAAGCTTTAAAATCAGTAAGTTAAAGTTGTAAATAGTTAGACAGTTTATTCCCCAACAGACTACATACTGCACGATTAGCTGTTCTAAGTTTTCTAACCTAAATATAAAACGAGTGGTTCTTTGATTTCGAGCCAAAGCCAAATATAAAATATTTAACGCGTAGTTATTGAAGACACATTTGAACACACATAATTATTTGAAAATCGTAAATATGGGTAAAAACAAAGGGAAAGGAGCAAAAGCACCCAAAGGACCCAAAGCCAATGTTTTTAAAGTGGCTGGAGCGAAAAGTTTAAAGAAATCAAAGGCAAAAGCTGTGAATTTAGGACTAAAAAATGTAAGTTGGTTTTTCTTATTTAGGTAGATGATTTTTCTTCGGTCATTAAAAAGTGAAAGAAAGTGGACTTATCAAACCAAAAGCATTTATGCCTAATATTGACTCTAAAAAGGGGGGAGACCTTTGCCCAACAGACACTCCTCCAGGCTAATTAATAATAATAATAGTAATGGCTCAAAACTAAATCTCCTTATGTGGTATTGTGTTAATTTTACAAAAAAAAAAACATTATTTTATTTTTCCCTTTTTTCAGATGAAACAAAAAGTCCAAGAAATAGACAAGGAATTTGTAGACATTAATAAGGCTCCAAAGCCCGCTCCTCCAGCCAAACAGACTGTCAAAGCTCCAAAGAAAAAACCAGGGAAAAAAGTGACTAAAGAAGATATCACAAAAACGGCAGAGAAGATTGTGAAGATGGACTTATAACTGTAATAATAAGTAAAAAGTTACTGTTTTATTTAAAGGTATTTTTTTGTTACAAGTTTAGAATAATATTTACCTTAGGTTAAGGTTGCCATCCGTCCGGGTTTCCCCGGATTTGTTGTAGTTTAGAGAGCGTCCGGGGAACGTCCGGGCGGGGTTCCATTTGTAGTCCAGGTTTGAATTGTAGTAGTTAGATTGTAGTTCCGCTAGTAGTAGTACAGATTAAAATAAAACAAACAAAAAACAATGACGTGTCCGGTTCCTGAGCTCCAAAATCCGGGGATCGTACGCTTTTTGTCCTGGTTGCCGAATTTTAGAGATGGAAACCCTACCTTAGGTACTTTATCTGTTAATTTAGTACAGCAGGGTGTTAAGCTCCTAACACACAGACAGGCGTGGAGTTGCAGTGACGGTGACGGTTGTAATATTGTAACTTGTATGAACGGTTGTTTGGTACTGTACCACACACCCTCCACTGTCTGTGCGTTTGGAGCTTTAGTTTTGGGCTAGAATAGAAATGGATAGTGATTTAACCCGATTATGGATACAGAATATTCAGCCATTGACTGGATATCTAAAAATTCAGCTCCTGATTATTAACCCTTTGTATGCTTGAGACGGATTCAATACAGTTTTTTTTCTCTAAAAGGATTTTACCCTGATAAGTTTCTTTTACTGTCCGCATAGTGTCTCTTCCGTCGCATTAGTGCTGCCGCCTATAGTTTCTGCACGTTCCTGACGTTCCCTATTGCGTTGACATAAGTTGACATAGATGTGGGGAGACCCTTAGTAAAGCGTATTTTGCCAATGTCGTCGTAAAGATATGACACACATGAGGAGACTGTTTAAGAAATTTACAATTTGGGGACTTTTTAAAATGAAAGGAGGACTGGTATATCTGGTAAAAATGCAATCAAAGAACCATGAGACAACTGTTAATGTCTTTTATTGTTAAAATTTAACAAAAATACAATTTCGAACACTTAACCTATTAACATCAACATTTTCTTGTGATAAAATTAAAATATGTTACGGTGGTAGTTAAAGAACATGAAGGCTGCGCTAGGACCGTCACTTGCTTTCATTGTTGCGTAATCTAATTACGGAGCAGAAAACATTTGGTGTTGAGACTTTAAAATGCTATTATGTCATTCGTGGACTATTGAAATAACAAATGACATTTAGCGGACATTTATTTATCATAGATTTGTAAATGCATTGAAATTCCTGTGTTCTCCTTCATGGTGATATAACAAGTTTTGTGAATTATTTTATTCTTCATCTGTGACGTCCGGCTCTGCTTTCTCGTCTTCGCTGACTTCGGCAGCAGCGGTGTCCTCCGCGGGGGCTTCGGCGTCGACAGCGGGGGACTCTGGTTCTTCCACGATAGGTTCAGCATCTTGGAATTCGCTGGAACGATAGAGAATCAGTTTTAAGTTGCTGCTGTACAACAGTAGCTGTGCGGCAGAACTTCGTGCGAGCTAATACCGGATTTAGACGACCGTACCTATAGCCTAAGTCAGGGATGGCGAACCAATAGCACGCGTGCCAGTTTTGGCACGCGACGATATAATTCGGGCACTCCACTAATCATGCATCCATGCAATCACCAAGTTTAGTATCTTTGATGGCACGTCATAGCCAGATTATTGTTGTTTTTATTAATAAAATGGCACATTCACCAATAAAGGTTCGCCATCTCTGGCCTAAGTAGTACTTAGAAAACGTGACTTCTTGGGTTCAGGAGTCTTGGGTGTTCATTGTGTATTTAAGTATGCATATATGTATATAAGTATGTTTGTATCGAACACCCATAGCACAAGCTTTGGTTACTTTAGGAGTAGGTCAACTGGTTTCAATCGACCAATGATTTATTTGTTTACTAGCTTTTGCCCGCGACTCAAGAATTCGTTTATCGCTATCCCGCGGGAACTATTCAATTTTCCGGGATAAAACTATCCTATGTCCTTCCCAGGGTCTCAAACTATCTCCATACCAAATTTCATCTAAATCGATTCAGCGGTTTAAGCGGGAAGAGGTAACAGACAGACAGATAGACAGACAGACACACATTTATAATATTAAATATTAAAGTATGGATATGGATTAGTACGGATTTGTCAACCTAACCTGCCTAAGCGAGCTTGCTCAATCCGACCCAATAACAATTTCACTAGATTAGATCTAAGTACATACGCTTTGGGTGTCGGCTAGCTATCACGTAATTAAATTACTTAGTACAGTAAAGGCGTCTCTCTGTTTTTGCCAACGTGCAGCAGATCCTGAATATGTCTACGTTTTTCATTGGCTTAGTTTCTGGGCTAGATGTCTATGTCTCATGGTATGCCGCTTTTGTAAAGATGGAGAAATCGTCATTATTTGAGCGAGCGTTTGTTCAGAATCACTTTCGTGGATACATTTTTGCAGAAATGACAGAAGATTCTGATAAAGCTTCCAGTTATCTGCTAGAAGTAGGTACAGGCCCTGTAAAATGGGTTAGTAGGTGGGTCAATCAACTTTTTTTGTAAACGATTTTCTGCTACTTTCTATGAAAACCGAAATAATTAAAAAACTAATTATTTTTCCTTATTTAAAGTATACTTTTCAAAACCCTAGATTTTTGTAGTCAATAATGGTGTAATTGCCATATTTATTTTATTTTGTTTAGCTTCTATTTCGTGGGTGACCCAGGGGACAATGTTGTCCCCGAAATTTGTATGAAAATAGTGGTATTTCCCCTGGGTGACCGGATTTTTTCATAGATATACTTATTTTTTTTTGTTTTCACATACGCACTATGATAAACAGTTTATCTAATTACTGCAAAATCATGGTTTCACTAACCAGAGATTACAGAGTTACTTGTAAAGGAGTAAATAGAAATTTACAAAAAAAAGTTGATTGACCCAGGTATCATTTCGTCTAAAACGCAACTACTTAGTCCTAGCGGTAACCGTTCTAAAACTCTGCTAGTCTAAAACGCATCTCGTTTACTGCAACTGGTTTATTTAGCTACCGTCTACGTCGCTACTGGTCTAAGTAGCATGTAGCCATAAACATTTATCATTTATAAGGCCAGCTGTGTTTTAGAAAGAAAGAAAGAAGGAAGAAAAACATTTATTTATAACAACAAAAACACGTACACGGGCTAAAATTAAAAGTACAAACATAGACAAGGTAGGTATAGTCGACCAAGAAACTCCTTTACCACCCTAAAGTTCAATGTCAGTTGTATGACTTAAGACATCAAAGGCTATTTTCACTTACAAGCCAATGTGACAATCAGCCTTATTGTTTTTATTCTGATGTAGGAACTGTCACAAAAAATGGTAAAGCACTTACTTGGTCGACTATACATGTTGATGTTGCTATAAAGGGTCCCGACTCAGCGTGTCGCTGGTTGGCTGGTTTAGACCACTTACTGCTTAGACCAGTGGCGACGTAGACTGGTAGCTAGCTGACCAGATGCAGTTTAGGCGAGATGTGTTTTAGATTTGCAGCGTTTTAGACCGGTTACCGCTAGGACTAGTTGTGTTTTATACGAAATGATACTAACCCAACGCTCGTATAATCCTTTTCGAAACAGTGGAATATCGCTAGATGATTTTAGTATCATGAGGCCGTTTTATGTTACAATCGTGGTTAAGACTGGTTAATTTAGTTATAAACCGATCCTAGACGTGACCTCACGATTCTAGCGCCAACTAGCCTGTTATAAAAACCCTCATGGGTTCGCTAGTCACCTGGCTTCAGTGTCAGCAACTTCGGCCGCTGAGCCGCTGTGTGATAGCTCCTCAAGCCGCGCGGCGGCCAGCTCCGACTCTTGTCTCGCGATCTCTGCTAACTCAGCCGCCTGTGCACGAAAGAGACAGATTGTACTGTGTATAATTCAGGAAAAATGGCAAATGCCAGGTCACAGGAAATATGGTGGTTAAAATTATTTTACAGATGGCAAACTTCTTGAGCAATGAACTTGAATGTAGAGGAGCGTATTTTATTGTGTCCTTGGTATGTTTGAATAGTTTACCTGTCGCGCTAATTCGTCTTCTCTTTCCTCCTGGGCCTGCTTCTCCAACTCAGCAAGACGAGCGAGCTCCTCTTGTCTGATGGCCTCCGCTTGCCTCTCCTCTTCCGCTAAGCGCATCTCTTCTGCCTTTTTGGCCTCTTCTGCCAATCGCGCTTCTTCAGCTAACCTCGCTTCTTCGGCTAACTTAGCCTCCTCAGCCTTCTTAGCTTCCTCGGCTAAACGCGCTTCTTCTGCTAATCTGGCTTCTTCAGCTAACTTTGCTTCTTCAGTCTTCTTTGCTTCCTCAGCTAAACGAGCCTCTTCAGCCTTGCGGGCCCCTTCTTCAGCTTTCCTGGCATCTTCCTCGGCCTTACGTTTGGCTTCATCTGCCTTACGCGCTTCGTCTTCGGCTCTCTTCTTCTCTGCTGCTTCACGCTCAGCCTGAAGTCAAATATTTCTTGTATTAACATCAGGGAATTAATTTTTACTTCTTATGTACTATTTTATGCAGAACATTAGACCATTACCTGAGCTTTGCGTTCAGCTTCACGTTTCGCCTCTTCCTTCAGCGCCCTGAAACATATTTATCCATAATTATATTGAACAAAGACCACTGTAGTCGAACATTTAGGACAACTTTAATAATTTATCATCATCGTTATGGGGATATACATACATGGTTATTTTAAGGCTATTTAAAGTCTTCAAAGATTTCGAATCTTACACTAATGTACTTATATTTTACCTTTAAGTTTTGAAAACGTTTGCTTAGCATAGTCATCATGGATCAAGCATGTGCAAGAACAGCTTTATATATATGTAATGAAATTCGTATGTCCTACCTAGGTAGATGACGCAGAGAGTTAAAGAAGTATAAGCGCAAATAACTCACTTCTCCTCGGCAGCACGAGCTTCTTCCTGCCTTTTTCTCTTTATCTCCGCAAGGTCAGCAGCCGGCGCCAGCACGGGCTCAGCAGTGGTGGCACGGAACTTAGCCAGGCGCTCCGCCTTCGCTGCCTTCAGCTCTTCGGAAGGATCCTCCATCATCTGGGGGGCCTGGAACTTGCGGCTCGGCCTCGACGGGAGCAGTTTCACTGCACCCCGGCCAATGTTACGAACGTCCACGACATAACAAAATTCGAAAAGACCAGCTGTCGTTTTCAGTGCTGAGTTCCCAAACGGCAACTGACTATCTTAGGAGCTCCACGTTCCAAGATTTTGTGAGGTGCTGAGCGGTGGCGACCCCTAAGCTTTCGTGATGAAAACGTTGTTAGATGTGGTGTTCTAAACAAAGCATGTTTTGATCAGCCGCTCCATTCGCCATGATAGCGAAGCTTCGAGTTATGGATTGCCCGTTAACATCCCCCGACATCACACAGCTGGTCTTTTCAATGACAATGAAAAATAACGAAAGCGACGCAGCCGCAGCCATCCTGTTTCCTCTTACAAGCAGTTAGACCCTGAAGCTTCATCGCCAAGCCTGATCGATCATGTTCCCAACTTGATCGGTTCTATTCATGCTGTGAAACGTTCGAAAGCTGCGTTTTTGCTGTTTGCCACGTATCACCTCAATGCAAAATGAGACCTCGTCTTTCAAGTCCTTAACTTATCATTTAGGTTCATGTTTACTATGTACAATGCGTTTTATCGTGTATAGAATTAATAAAAAATCAAAATTATTTGAAAAAATGTTATTTTGAAGCGAAGCATTATGGAAGCCTGGATCTGTTAAGGTCGACTATCATGCGGAACGATTAAAACAACTGAAAGATCGGTTAAAATCTTTATTATTACTTAAAATCAGTTCTGTTCTGTCGAGCGACAGACACGGCTCCTCCAAAACACGGAGCGGCCCTGTCACCGAATATGACTAGAAAAATACAATTAAACATAGCTCGTTCGTTGAGAATTCGTTTGTAACAAAATAATAGCTCTTCAGTAAATGGGTAAAAAAATAGATGATCTGGGTTAGTCGGAGCGTGTTATACCGAGATCAGAACGCGAAGGGCGGGCGCGGCGCGGGCGCCGTGGCGTGAGCCGCCGGGGCCCGCGCCGCGCGCGCGGTGGACGGGGGCGGGGAGCGGGGCGAGGGGCGCGGGGGCTACGCGCTCTGCGCCGGCGGCTGTTCCTGCGCGCCCGCTGCAAGAGACACCACACACAGGGTTAGACACGGACTTTATACTCCAGTTTAAACCCGCTCTCTACTACCCGACTAGAGCGGGCGTTAAATACAAACGTTTAACTTGAAATTTAAAAGCGTGAGCGAGCGTTAGCGTAGCGACGCGGACTTTGTACCTGTGGCCTTATCGCCGGCCAGACCGGCGGCCGCGAGCCTGTTTTTCGCATAGAACGAGAGCAGATTGACGTCGTCTCTGATGCTTAGTTCCTTGTAGAGGGGGCGGCGGCTGGAGAAGGCCTTGTTACCGCTGTAGTGTACGCACGCGAGGTGGCCACGTCCTGGCGAGAACACCTCATGTTACCACGGGGAGCACACTGGAACTAACTGTTAGGGGTTACTGGGCGAAGACGAAGTATATAGGTACAAGAGAAAGTGGAAGACGAGGTAGGGCCACTCAAGTACTCTGTCAGTATTTGTTATTTAGTTTTTGTTGTAATCGTGTAGTGTTTGTGTGACTCAGAACAAAGAACCCAAGGGTCCATCCATTGTTACCTGAGTTGTGTGACTATTCCAGTACTTACCTGTGAACTTCTTAGCGGGTTCATTGTAGAAAGAGATGTTCTTAATGTGATCGCCGACGCTGCGCAGTGGGACGAGTAGCCTGGCTACATATGCGTCATTGCTGAATCGGTATGGGATCGGCTCCCCGTATCCATATCTGTAGATATAAACAAAATGATACATGTTCATGCGGCTACGTTAGCTACTAATTAATAACAAAATGCCGGGCTCGTAAAACTATCTTTATCAAAACTGAACTTTTGGCTTTGGGCCCAGTGCGGATTGGGAACTTCCCACACACCATTGAATTTCTTCGCAGGTCTATACAGGTTTCCTCACGATGTTTACCTTCACCGCAAAAGCTCATGGTAAATTTCAAATATAATTTCGCACATACATACACAAATTCTGAAAAACTCAGAGCTGCGAGCCGGGATTTAAACCCACGACCCTCTGTTTTATGGGTCAAACCACTAGGCCGGCCCGCCATGGGTCTTATCACGAACTATTACTTGCTAAAATTACCTCGACTCTACCACGGCCGCTGCAATGTGGTCGAAACGTTGAGGTAATTTTAGCAATTAATACTTATTTTTGATTAAGTACTGAGCCATATTAGTTATACATGTAACTTAGGTATGAGTGAGAGTGGCGAAAGTGTAAAACATTATTTGTATTCTTTATCAAAATAGAGCGTCAATTTTTGACTCTTAAAATTAAACTATAGCGTCTACAAGAAAAACATTTTCTACAAAAACATTCCACTGCTTCGTTGCATTGCACCAGCTTAAATAAATATTACCTACTTACATTGAAATTTGTCTCTAAAATCTAAACGTAACGTCTATGTAATGAAAATAAACCATAAACCATTTTATTAGAGCACTACACGAAAACATTTGGCATTTAACCAGTCTATAATTATGCGGTGATCGCTCGTTGCTTACGTTACTACGTACGGCAAGATTTGCCTATGAAATGTACACCTACGCTGAAAATAACGCAACCAAATAAGAGAGCCCATTGTTCCACACATGTGGAAAAAGTACAGGTCTTCCTTAACCAGTCGGGTAGCGGAACTCGAAGTTTTGACTTTGTATCTCGTCGATCATTGGCAATGGATGCGCAGGCGATATGTCATCAAAACTCAATGTCAGTGCCAGGGCAGTCGTCGGAAGACGCATCAATGGGCTGTCTATTTTTATATCTTCACAAGTGGCCAAGAAAAACTTGACTAGCCGTTCGAACAGGTGCGTCAAGATTAAAACTATCGAATCTGAGCCACTATAAATCAGGCTGCCTTGTATAGCGGGTTAGTTTGATAATAGTACAGTTCTTTAAGCTATCTATTCGTCGGCGTTGACATTTGAGTTCCAGACATTCCGCTAGTTATACGTAAATCTCTCCAGGATGATAACTATGCTCTTGCCCTAATGCCCCTCAATTTTATAAACGCATCTTTTACATTTACATCCTACTTACTTTTGCAGAGGAACAGCGCAAAAATCATAACAAGGCTGAATCTGTACTCCATTTCTAGGTTCTTATAGCACATGGGAACGCCTCCACACACACGCAAAATGTAACCAATGGCAAAATCTACAATAAGCAAAATGTACACAACGCATATTGTGAAACCCGCGGAACATACCTACAAAAAGCAAAAAGTACATTCGTATCGGAAAGTTAATAAATAAATATGTAGCGACTACCAGCGCCATCTAGTCATCACATAAGAAACTAATTTCTACAATCCTACATCGCGCTATTGAAGTTTCTCAACTCGGCTGCATAAATACAACTTCCAACTTTCATCCATCGGACTTCGGTCCCCATAGGCATAACATTTGCCTGGAGAGAGATCTCTCTAATGTAGCCTACAACCAAATTGGTGACCCACGACATTGGACAACATCGCAACCTTCAGACACAAGACGATGACGCAGTCTCACAGCAAGCCATACTCACCGCACTGGTGCACCATTAGCATGTATCTATTATCTGCCTGGTGTCTACATTTCGCAAATCCTCCTCCCACTACTTCCACTTGCCAATCAATCAACCAACGCTCGCCAACAAGGCTCCGAGCAATCACGCAACAAACATGCATCTACAAAAGTAGCAGAGGAACAACAATGCTCGCCGACGAGGCTCTGAGCGACTGGCCCTTGCAAGCGCCCACATGACGCACAGACTGCACTGCACTGCAATTCGTATCGACCTCCGGTCTAAAAGGGGGCTGATGTAGCGACTACTAGCGCCATCTAGTCGTCACATAAGAAACTAATTTCTACAATCCTACATCGCGCTATCGAAGTTTCTCAACTCGGCTGCATAAATACCTACAACTTCCAACTTTCATCCATTGGACTTCGGTCCCCAGGCATAACATTTGCCTGGAGAGAGATCTCTCTATTACAGCCTACCCCAAAAATACATAGCTAAATTCTCCAATTTGTACGTTTTAAGAATGTAGGTAGGTACTTTTTGCTTTTTGTACATTCCGCGTGTTTCACAATATGCGTTGTGTACATTTTGCGTATTGTAGATTTTGCCATTGGTTACATTTCAGATGTACCTACCTAGTGTACATTTTGCGTTTCGTGAATTTTGCTCCGAAGCGCTTAAATCATCATGCTGTATAATACAGGGTATTACAAAATAACCCCTAAAGCCTGAAACCCCATGAACAGTAAATAAAACTGTAATTTTGCGCGCTGTTGTTTTTTTGTAAAAAAATATATACTAATTTAATTCTTTACTGGAGTACTTCCATACCCTTCAGTTATTACGGGTAATTTTGTAACACCCTGTATACATATAGATAGGATAGTAAGCAGATTCAGTGATTACAGAATCGTGGTAGGCTAGCCTAGTCTCTTGACCTACAGCTTTTCAAGCAGTGGGTCGCAGGTGCCCAGGCATTTACGTGTGAATTTTACCTTAAGCTTTATGGTAAAGGAAGTTCCCAATTAGCTCTGGGCCCGCGTATGAACTACAGCTCAAGCCCTCTCTTACGAGAGGAGGCGTGCCTTCAGGGGAGGTATTCGTATAAAGGTTAGGATGAAGCTGAAGTAAATACGCTTGACTCACGAGTGAATGGTTTCCAAAGGAGCGACGGTCTTGGCGCGTGGCACCACCGAGCGAGCGCGAGTCAGAAGTGAAGCGGTGTCCGCGCGAATACGGCGGCTTTCGTCCTCAAACGACTGGAAACGAAGGCCAGAAATTAGTCAAATTCCTTGAAGCCACTAGCGTCTACAAGGTTGACGACTTCCCGTTGAAAAACGTCCACGCGATGGCTTTGTTGCTTCAAGGTCTGGGTAGAGGTCGAGCCAATAATGTAAAAGACGCGTTAGTCGAGAGACTGGGTGCGGTTAAAATACGGCCTGTGTTCGTCGACCTTGAATGAACAATAATGCAGGACCCCATGTAATTGCCATAAGGATTTGAATTAGCAGGACGTGCGTTATTGTTGTGCATTCCGGACCGACAAATACGGGGTCGTACAAAATTCCATGAACTTGTGATTGAAGTAATATTATAATGGAAATATGGAAATTACAGCATATCTACACCGTTACTTAATTCCTTACATTTTTGGAAACAAAATAATAATGAAAAAATTGAAGAAACTGGAAGACAGATGGAAATCTAACATACAAAAAGTGCTGATAACTTTGAAACGGCTGAACCAATTTTGTTGAAACATGTCTAAACATGTCTAAGAACCAACGCCAAGAAACCTGCTTTGAAATAAAAAAACCCGCATCCAAATCGGTTCATCCGTTTAAGGCTCATACTACACGGGCGACCGCTCGACGGAGCTGCGCAGTGTAGTATGCACCATACAACTTCCATATAAAATTGTGTCTAGTGGCGGTTCATAAGCGGTTTCCCGCGGCGGGAGAACCGCCCGTGTAGTATGGAGTATGGGCCTAAGAGCTATGATTCCATAAACAGCTCAGACACACACATAGCGGTCAAACTTATAACACCCCTCTTTTTATGTCGGGGGTTATTAGAATCAAAGATTTACCTTCATGGTCTCCGAATTGTAGTAGTCATCGAGTATGGAGACGGCGGTCTGTGGGCGCCGCCGGTAGCTGATGCGGTCCAGCTCTCGAAGGACCACCGATGGGCGCACACGCACCCGAACCACATGATGGGGTGGTTCGGGGTACGCAACGAGTCGGGTCACGCTGCGAGCCGTCGGCCGGTACAATAACTCCGTCTGGAGAAAGTGCTGATCGTGAAGAACTGTTGCGGTGTCAAAGGATTTTGCGAGGACCCAAGGGGTGCTCAAAAGCAGCTTTGATTTGTGTGAGCTTAACACATTCACTGCCGGGAACGCACATGCTTATGCGTTCGTCTAGTACCGCTGTTATAGTTTGGCAGTCAAATGACTGTGCGTTAGTGGCGCCTGAAGAAGTCTCGAGTCTGACAGCCGGCACCGAATGTGTTAACAGTTTAAAATTATCTGTTTTGTTTATTTACATAATGTTTGGCGTAACAAAATTACCAAACCGTAAAATTTGGTAAAACTTAATTGTCAGTTCTACAAGCTGTAAATATGAAAAAAGCAAATATTCACACAAGCGTGAAAGAGAAGCAATAGATTTTTTAAAAGACATGCTGCTAGATTATAAAGATTAACAAATAAAAATTTCAAAACCAAAATTGACTTGACAAATTTTCGAACTGATAATTATATTTCATGACCTACAAAGCTATGTCATTTGTTTCGCTGCGGATTTTACTGATTTATGATTCTGACTGCATCATTACTGGCTTCAGTGCATATTACACACATCGCTGCTGACAAAAGCGAAACATTTCTAGCTTCGTGTTACAAATTGGCATGATTATTACACGCAAAACTTTCAACATAGAGACTCCAAGTCTCTACACAAATTGTGAGAAACATTGATATTTTAAGATCACGAAGTTTCAGAAACATATTGAAACACAGTATTTACAGTTAACGATGCTTAGCGATGAGTGATTGATGCCGCTTAGTGTTAACACGTTGTAAGTCGACCTTCAAGGTCGAAGAAAAAAATTGTTGAATGAGAGAAGTGAGATTTGCACATGTTCCTGGGACGGCTGTTATGGTCATGGGTCCATTATTGTGTATTTCGTCCTATCTGTCAATCTGCAGCTGTGATGAAATGCAATGCAATACGAATAAAAATTGAATTTTTTTAACACACCATCACTGTCGTGACCTTAAGCATTGAAGACTTCGAAGAAACAAATATACGCTATGAGGCTATTTAACGAAATAGCAAAGAGAAGTCGAATCACATCACAGGAGACCGAAGAGCTGGCAGATACCTCAAATAAAGAATTAGCTTAGCTTAGTTATTTAAACTTTAAATTTTAAAGGGGCAACTGTGCCAGTATCTTCGGAACCTTGCCCAAGGGAACTCCTTTTCTTTATACGTAAGTAATAAAACATGGCTAGTACCTACCGTTCATTACAGTATACGCTAGAGACCGGCTGATCAAATTCTTCGGAGTCAGCATCAGTTAACGTCAGTTAGTCTGGTAGGTGTGGGTAATGGGCGAAGACTGTGCTTAAATAAAATCGAGTTAAGTATGAAAGCGTACCAAAACAAAAGCCCTAACTTTTTAACAACAGTGTGAAAAGATAAATGAAGATATGATCAATCATGGCCGGAGTATGTGTTTATCAAGATAGTTTAGCAACGAGACGAATAGTTTATTTTTCCGTTTTGTTTATGAAATGCCGCATCATGAAGCTATTTCGGAGAGACCATAAGCGTGAATCAATGGCAATGAGTCATTCATGTGGAGTAAGATTAGATGCTAAGTGAAATACAGTTAATTTATAAATAAATTTTGTCTAGTTTTTTTTTACATATGGACCGAGTTATTCACAATGGCCAAAGTTATCCCGGCCAAAGTAATCCCGACCTTACGGTACTCGTAATAGCGGGAGTTCAATTGCGAACGAAACACGACTTTGATAGTTAGTTGTCTTTCACTGACGTAGGTACCTACTAACTACTGCAGTATCAATGAATACTTAATAATTAACGAAGTGCAGCATCAGAAACATAGCGTGAGCAACGATCCGCGAATACCGATCATTATAAATACTTGCTTATTTCTGCCAACCCATATCGAATTACATCCGTTTCACTGGTCAACCGCGTATTCACCAGATTACTCAACTTTAATTCCAAGGGTTTAATGCATATTGCGCTTTTCCTTCTTGAAGTTTTCAAATCATTAGAACTAAACAATCTTTATGAAGCATGGCTGAAGAGTCTAACGTTTTATTACCGCGCGAACGAGGTAGTTAGCCGACCTTCGGCCAGCTGCCAGGAATCCTCAATGTTTACGGTCCCTTCAAGATCCGGCCTTTTTGTTTTGTTCAAGGGAGAATACGGTCGGATATTTTGAGCTATGCTCACGCTTAAATGCTTCCATTAGCGTCATTTAAACCGATAGTCATATAACACCTGTTTCACATTGTTACGTGTAAGTTTTATTGTGAACTTATTGAGCAATTCAAACGTCGTCATCAATTTTGTGTTTTGTATCGTAAATCACACTAAGTATTTCTGTATTGTAAAATGAACAATGGCTTATTTCTGAGTCTTCTGGACTAACTTTCTGCTCAGAAAAGCAATATCTCAGGCCTACATGGGCGTAGCCACGGTGGGGCAGGGTGGGGTGCTTACCCCACCCGGCCTCTGACCTGTAAGGTACCTAACCAAACCTAAAAAAAAAAAAATTTATGAAATAATTAACCGGGGTAAGACCGCGGGTATAGTTTGCTAGTTACATATTATTTTAGACTGCTGCCCCACCCTGAGCCCATGGCTGGCTACGCCCAAGCAGGCCTAATACACTATATTATTATGACCGACGACGAGGAACCCAACAGATTTGAAAAATAGATTCTTCAGGTTAATCAGAAATCTGTCCTATGACTCTGGCGCATCTGGCGTATCCGTGTATACATATGTCCCACCGAGGATCCAGAAAAAAACAATAGACGATAAAGTAATTACATGAAACACTCGGTCTTTAATGTCTAAAACTCCTGAAGCTTGAGCTTGTTAAACAAATCCCCTTTGATAAAGTGTCCAGACATCACGTTACCGCCATGTGTTTCGTATAATTTGAGGAAAACTCCTCAACAATTACAGTTTGAAAGAATGCTCTTACAATCAGTTATGTTTGACTTCGTAATTAGCGTGTTGGCTCGCCGCCAAGACTCTTGTACCATCTAGTTCTGGATGATGTAGTTACTTGGCTGTCTACCATTATTGTAAGTAAAATTTACCAAGCTGTAAATTTAGAATATCTCTAGAGATTGGTTGTGATTTGGTGGAGGCGTCATGTTACGTAAATTTTACGGTTGATGTATGTGACATATTCTAGAAAGATAAAGAGATTTCGGTGGAATGTTTAGGTGTCTAATTATTAATGGTTCATTTATTACGAAATATTTCTTACCAAACTGATACACCTAATTTCATAAAGACGTCAGACATCTGGCAACGGCATATCAAGTCAAAGATACATCGATTTTAAAGTTTGCATTGCTCTTAGGGCCAATCGCTGTAAAATTTATGCAGCTGTGGCAAACCCAACATTGGTTGGCTTAATCTTCCTTCGAAAATCCAAGGTTAACTAGCGCCAAAACACGTTGACAATTTGTTCGTCCTCAATGTAGTCAGGCTCGCACTTGTCCAGTTTTTTTAATTGTTGCAAAAAATACACCTGGTTCAAGCTTAATACCAGTATTGGGCGATGGGCATTGGTGTTGAACCTCTGACTGGCGCTGC
Organism: Archips crataeganus; assembly: GCA_947859365.1. Classification (NCBI taxonomy): domain Eukaryota; kingdom Metazoa; phylum Arthropoda; class Insecta; order Lepidoptera; family Tortricidae; genus Archips; species Archips crataeganus. The sequence continues at coordinate 4,032,370 of OX402063.1, read as the reverse complement.
AGCCTTTCGAGAGAAACGCTAGAACTTCAAGTAGTTGTTGCTGCCACTATATACTTAAGTATTCGGCCTTATAAGTAGTCAGCCTTCCACTTTTCAGGAGCCTGGATCCCTCTGGAAAATAACCTTAGGTACGTCACTGAAATCCTTGGTGCTATACCTACGAATAGGACTATGCCACGGCCTTAACCCAGCTCCTATTACTGCGGAATCCATACGCAATAAATACCTTACTAGGAATTTGGCGGCTTCCTTTACGCCAGCATATGCGACGTAACACGTAACCTACATCCACGAAACGATCGTCCATGTAAACATGTTTTAAATATAGTTTTCAGTAATGAACTTGTGAAATGCGCCGCAGAGTGACGTCACGGAGCGTAGGTTAAACCATAGCCCGCCGGATGCACGGTTCCTAATGCGCAATTATTTTTGTACTTAGTGACGTGAGAATTCAATATCGGGTCAACATTGAAATCTCACGTCGCAGTAAGATGGTGAACATGCGGTGTAGTGGTTTGCAGAGGCTTAGGTACCTAGGTGAGGCTTTAATGTCTCCCGCACTTGAAATCACAATCGTATCGCCTATTTTTATCTGTCACGCTGTAAAGTACGAGTATGAGGGTAGAAAGATATAGTGAATTAACATACACGCGACCGCCCACGCGTTTGCCAATACGGCCTCTGGGGTTGCTTTTGGTCTTTAAGCTTTTTCGGAATTGATGTGCGAAATTACATTTGAATTTTATCACGAGTTTTGTGAAGTATAGAAACCCGGTAACATCTGCGAAACAATTGAATTGTATGTGAAGTTTCTAATTCTCACTGGGCTCTCATTCTGAGAGGCCGTGCTCAGCAGTGGGTCGTATATTGAAGTTATATTTATCATAAACCTTTAGCTATCCCATAGTATTGATACGAACACGATCTAGTACCTATATTGATTGTACTTATGTTGATTGGATATTCCCTTGCTAGCTTCGCCACAGTCAGTTGAGTAATGTAGAGTCGAATTTTGGAATGTCTAATCTAATAAAATATTTCCAGAACCTACGTGTTATATTTTTTTTAGAAACACTTGACATTTATCTACATGGGTTGGTTAGATCAATTTACCAGCATCGTTATTTCCTAGTGCAAAATTTCCATTCACATTTTTACACAGTACCTACCCCCAACCTATGGTTTTTTATAAGCTTCATGCAATCGTTTTATCCCCACTTTTAATCGACACAAAAATATAACTAGGTTTGGGTCATGTTGAGCTTGCATTCGGAGGGCCAAAAGCACACAGAAGTAGAAGCTCCGCCTGAGCGGAGCACGAGCTCCGTTGACATTGCTTCTGTGTCGATTCAAATTGGGAAAAAACCGGCCAAGAGCGTGTCGGACACGCCCAAGTTAGGGTTCCGTAGCCATTACGAAAAAATCAAGTAATATTTTTCTTAGGATTTCGTATGTATACGGAATCATCCAAGTTTAGGTATGTTTTATACCTTAGGCTACTATTTACTCTTAAACTACAAATAATTTCCAAGCAATCTTAGCCGCTATAATTTTCCTAGTAAAATTGATATATTAACTACCATTATGAATTTTTTCAAATTTTTCCACCCAACAGTTTAGATTTTAGAGGGGGGGGGGACGGTCGATTTTAATGAAAATTTTCACATTAAAATTGAATATTTCGCAAACAGATCACTGAATAGAAAAATCATGTTAGCAACCCCGCAATGGTTTTAAAAGACCTATCCAACGATACCCCACACTATAGGGTTAGTCGATTAAAAAAAAAATCACCCCCCTTTACGTCTATGGGAGGTACACTAAAAAAAAAATTTTATAGCTTTTTTTTATTTAACCACTTTGTCGGCGTGACTGATATATATATTCATCCCAAATTACAGCTTTCTCGTACTAACAGTCTTTGAGCATAGCCGCGGACAGACAGACATGGCGAAACTATAAGGGTTCCTAGTTGACTACGGAACCCTAAAAACGCTACTGTGAAAATAAGCTCCAGTAAGAAACCACAGTAAAAAAAAGCATTTGGGAAGAAATGCGAATATAAATTTTGCTACTAGGATATAATATAACTAATTCTGGTTCCAACCAGCCCACACTAACCGCACTCTTTCCAGAGCCTCCATGTGTAATATTTTTTTGACATTTATCTGCATGGCTAAGACGCGCTGACCTGCATTCTGCAATACTTCCTCAATGTAGGATTAAAATAATGGACAGTCGAGAAAATCATCTAACCTCTGCATGCATTTAGTGCCAATGCATTTAACTCTCTATGCTCTAAACTGTCGTTATCGTCTCTTAAAACTTGTTTATTGGACTGTAGTTGTAATTGCATTTGTCTTTTCAATTATCATTTATCGCGTTGGCTCATGTCCGGAACATATATAAATGTATCAGCGAATATGAATTGACGAAAATACTACGTAGTCCCATTTTCGAGCTTTGTATCATCCCACTCACACTTATAGTATTTAATATGAGAGTAAGAGGGACGGTACGACAAGAACTTCGGATTTCATAGTGCCAAGTTGTATAGTACCTATCGTGTCATCAATGAATATGCTATGATTTAGGTCCCGAAAATAAAATAGGAATCATTGTCACTGCGACGGCCAAAAATGTGAATCAGTTTTTGTTCTATTTTCGTCAAACGAATTCCGATCGGGACGAAACTAGATTAAGGCGGTAGCCTTGGTTTTTAACACATGCCTTTTACACCGCGCGAGGCTGTGGACTTGTGAATTGGCACCCCCAAAATTAATTAGAAACTAACTTTTGTCCGGAACTTCTTCTGCAAAGAATTCGTTCATCGATATCCCGCGGCAACTATGCGATTTTCTGGGATAAAATCTATCCTATGTCCTTCTTAGGGTCTCAAACTATGTCCATACCAAATTTCATCTAAATAGGTTAAGCTTTTTAAGCGTGAAGAGGTAATAGATATACAGATAGAGTTCCTACCGGTTACAGTGCTACACCGCGCTCTACTGCCTTCTTTCTGCTTATATTCCCATAAATTCAAGTCTAGGGTGAATGAGCATTTACTAGGCAAGCGTGCTCCATATTAGGCCCCATCTTCGCTTTCCATCAAGTGTGATTGTGGTCTTACGCAAGACTATAGGTATTATAAAAAAAAACAGCCTACGAAGATATCAATTTATTTTCAAACGTTTTAATCCACAGTAAAAATAAGTCGTCCTCCCAGTTTTACGAGCTGGGAATGCTTTTGAATTCTGATTGCCGTAAATTAGAACGAGGTGAAATTAAATTAGAACAATGCGAATGCGTTTGAAAATAATTTATTAATAAAATAGCCTGCTTCTTCGTCAGGGTAGAATTAGTCATTATCATCATCCCAGCCTATATTCCACTGTAGGGCACAGTCTCTTAGAATGAAAGGGCTTGGGCCAGTTCCCACGTGGGCCCAGTGCGGATTGGTAACTTCACACACACCCATTGAATTTCTCCGTAGGTGGTGCAGTTTCCTCACGATGTTTTCCTTCACCGTAAAGCACATGGTAAATTTGAAATGTAATTTTTCATCAATCGCTATACTAATTAAATAAATAAATAATAAGCTGCGATAGGTACAGCTATTCCCAATGTTACATACAAAGTGTCTCTACGACCAGGAAAAAGACGAATAGGATGTATTGACTAGCTGGTAAGTATTTCTATTTATATCGTATTAACGGAGAAATGACTGATTTACAATTTAATTTAATACTTTGGAACAACCAGTATGTAGGTAGGTATATATACATGGTAATAAGAAAGTATTTCAACTTGGTCAACCTCTGAACCGCAAAACTCATAGCAACAACTGATACATTATATATGTTCCTACTTATTGCTGATTTGTTTGTAGGTATTAATTATATATATATTTTTTTAATTTATTTATTTAATCTAATAATTTTACAAAAGTACTTAGGTACATCATTCCTGAGAAGGAACTCTACTCAGGATTTCGGTATAAATATGCCTCAGAGAGTAGATTAGAGTAACGTTGTATATTCCAATGATTGTCGTTCTCCAGTACCTAATCCTTTTTGACTTAGGGTTTCCACATTATCTATCGACGCGGAATCGGCTTCAGCCGATCGGAAAAAACCTTTATGTCAAAGGAATAAGAACAAAAAAGACGTCGATCGGCTCGGCTCGGCTCTGCCCGCGAAGCCGAGCCGATCTTGGGGATGTCTATTTTTTTGCAATGTATGAAAAATCGAAAACCATTTCGAGATAAATGCTTTTTAAATCGTTTTCTGTAGTTATTTAATTTTAATATTATGTAATGAATTTATTATATAACAAATCAGCAATGACCTTCATTTGACATTGGTGTAAATTGCGTGACCGGTTCAAGTCGTACTTGATTCTGTGTAGTTAGAATTCTTCACAATTTACGCGTGGATTATACTACGGAGTTTGATTTGGACCCGCTGTCTGACATAGATCTAGCACTTTGTCAGTGCCAGTAAAGTGACACAGTGTATAGTGTACCACTACGCAAAAAATAATTAAAGGGGTTGCCTTATCGTACGCATTTAGATAGATTTAGAAATTTGGCATTGTGGGAGCCCTCAATTATAATCTGACGTCATCAACTAAAATAGTTTCAAAAATTAATTTTGAAAAAAGTAGAGAACTAAATGACAAAATATTGAAATTAGTTTCTTATAATTGACTTTTCTATACAAAAAAAATATAAAAACCACTGGTAATTTTTTTTAGACATTCCCAATTAAGGTTCAATAGATATGAGACCCTTAGGTAGGTATAATAAAATATGTTTTTTTTTATTTACGCTGTATTTCCTGAGAGCTAATTGAAAATAGTATCGCATATTTCTGTACTTTCCTAAAAGTCATTGACCTAGATAATTATTTAAATTATAGGGCTTATAAATCTACCCAGGCGCATAATACGATTAAGTATGCTGTGCAATCAACACTAAAGCTGTGGGCCCTAATTGTTAAAACTACTTTACAAACTTAGTAGAGAAAACTATGAGTTATTGCACTTACTTAAAATTACAGGTAGGGCCTCTATTCATCTTCAGAAACTGAATTTTCACGGTCAAAGTTTCATATAAGTTAGCTAATGGGAATATCGAATAGTGTAGTCCTAAGGGCGTATCGTGTGTATTGACGGCTGGACTTGTAATCAATAAATTAATTAGTGTTAAAAATAGTCTTATATCGTATACGGTATGTATTATCAGGCATATGAAACATATAATTTTTCATTTCATTTTCAAATAATTACTCATTAAGTACATCGTTTTAACCATCACGCCGCTCCGTGCCCATTTAGGGTTAGCGGTTAAAATATTTTAATAATTATTTCTTTAAAAATGTAATAAATAAATATTATGTTTCATATCCTAGATAGTGCATCTTATACATATAAGACTATTTTTAACACAAAATAATTTTCAATTTACGAGTAATACGCACGGTACGCCCTTAACTTTACGTGAAAAGCTATGAAACGAATACGCGGTGAGCTGTAGCCATGTGCATGGATATATACATCTGCTTACATATATCTTGTATACTCACCTCGGACAGTCGGGGTACATACGCGATGTAGGGGTCGTGATAGAACGGGAGAAGAGACGAGAGGTAGTATACGGACGTCAAAGGCTGCCGACCACAAATTCTGTTAGTCCGAACATTTTGACGGAGGCGGCGCTAAGCGTAGGCGGTCTGAGGGGCCTCGCGCCTCGGAAAGTTTCTCGTCATTTTGCTCATTTAAACATACATAATCTAATGCGTGGTGCCGTTTATCTTTACTTGCCAGTATTTCATTTGCCCGAATTTCATCTGCCATAACAACGTTTTCCATAAAATATATAAACGCGTGCATTTTTCAGGATTTTTTGAAATGCAGTCTTATTTATGGAATACAGTAGGTTAGGTTAGATTTGTTTTATAACAATTCCGAAGAAAATAATGTTTCAGAAATAAATTAAATTATGTCAAAGAAAAGTTATGAAAAACGATAGATTATGGCACCGTAAACCCACCCCGGTTTGACCAAATTGGGGCAACTTTGATGGTTTTGAAATCGCTATTAAGTCGACATTGTCCATATGAGATAAATGGTTGACTTGTAGACAAAAAGAAGATCGATGAAGACATCAACAAGTAATAGCAAATGCTAACAAAAATGCGTGAGTTGGTCAGCAAACTACTTTTTAAAGTCGCCCCGCCGCCGTAGTTCAAAGTCACCCCGGTTTACGGTTTAAAGTCGGGCAAACGATAGAAAACCGTGTGGTGCGCCATCATAGAGCCTCCCAAAATAACTACAATATCTTGCCCACACCAAAGTCCTGCGCTGCCGATGATTTTGAAATCTCTTCGTTTCAGTTAAGTAATTTAGCAACCTACGTTTCTTGTTTCGCAGTAAGATGGTTGAAACCGTGATATACTCGTAGTTATCTCTAGGGATCTAACTATATGTGTACTTAGTAATATACGATACAATATTCATAATTATCTTACTATAACTAGACAAACTATGGCCATCACATCAAGCGAATGAAGCAAGCGAGATTTATAAGATGGAGCGGATCCCCCCCGACCCTGTTGGTTTAGGTACTTTAGGTTGACGGCGGCGGCATCGCTTACTGCCCTTGGCCACCGTTAGAGATTTTTATGGCATCTATTAATAACTATTTCACTAAGTAGATTAGTCTAGATATTGATAATTACCTCTTAATATAACAGGATCGTACTCGAATCATAATATTTAGTTATTGGTACGGAATGTTTTTTTCTACATGATACAAAAAATAGTGTTTCTAGTTGAGTTGATTCTGGGTTATGCAATACATTACACATAACTTAATTAGTGAACTGAAACCATTTCTTTGCTCACTAAAAGGTCGCGGGTGAGCAAAGTAAAATGTTTCAGTTCATTAATAGGACCGCCGCAAAGTACCTAACGCCTGATTCAATAAATAACTTAATTTGCTTAATTAAACCAGGGAGTAGGGATGTTAATACTTTTTTCAAATTACATCAGAAACTCAAAGTATGGACACCCTTGATTAAATAATATTAATTATAAAAATACATTAAGTAGGTACCTACATCGTCTAGCATTAGCTTATCACCAATTTTGTATCCGCAAAAAAATCTTGTTCTATTTCTAGTAAGATAGTTATAAACATAACTTTCATATAACTAACTATATTAATATTTATGGTTCATTGCTAGGTATATCCCTAGCAATAAAACTATATCATGGCTTCAATCATGTTGCTGCGACAGACTTAAAATTAACGTTTTTCCCTAACCATTAAAATTTTCTGTCAAAAGATACTTATATATATCTCCCACTTTTATTCGTTTCTTCTAAATTCAGTTCTCTTTTATTTTAATTTCACTAATATGTAAGCGCTAATTTTAAGTGTAAATTTGTCACGTTTACCTTAGGTAGGTAACAATTCAACAGAAGTTACAGTCAGTGGCAGTAAAGTCGTAAAATAAAGTAAACTGTTTTTCTCGTATCTAAATTTGAATGACCAATTTTCTTTGTTATGAAATCACAAGGAATGTGTTTTTGTGTTTTCGTGCTATTTTCAGTTTCAAACAAATGTTTGGAAATTACGTAACTAATTAAAAACCCTATAGGTATTAGAATATAATACCTATCACATAACAGATCATTAGTCCTCAAAGTGACTTTTTCAGCCAAAATTTTTGCACTTTATGAATATAAAATGGTGTTGGGCCTAGCGCGGCCAAAAGTACCTAAACACCCTTGAACGTCTTTCTGTTTAAAAATGCAATTTTCTTGTGACTTTATAATAATCCTGTATTATTTTTTAGTTTTTTCGTGTCTTAAATATACACTCTACATGTTGTTATTTTCAGTAGACAACAAGACATACTAAAAAGATTTAAGAGATATATCAAAAAGATTTGGAAAACAGACATGTTAGTGAAGATGAAGAAGAGGACCACGTCCATCGATCCTTGTCTCCCGTTCATGGGTATTGCAACACTTCAAAGAAAGATACATCTATTAAAAATGCAAGCTTTATTAAAAATTCAGTCTAAATCATATAGCTTAAATAAAAAAGATTATACACTAAAAAAAAACATCAAAAAAGCTAATTACGAGAACGATTCACGTCTACTTGCTTAACAATTAAAGTAGAGCGATCACATTGCGTTAGCGAATACTGATTAGAGGCTGAGGGGGATTAGGGAGTAAGGGGGAGGGGAGCCGGGCGCTAGACGCGGTGCGAGTAGTGACGGTAGGTGGTGCCGTAGGGCAGGCGGCCGCTGGTGGTCGAGGAGTAGGAGTAGCCTCCGGGACCTCCCAGGCTGCTGCTGCGCTCCGTAGTGTAGTTGTACCCGCCTGGGCCACTGCCGGTGCGGCGTTCCGTAGACGTGGAGTAGGAGCTCCGCTGCGGCAAGCCGCCGGCGCCCGAGCGCTCCGCAGTGCTCGAGTACGAGTAGGAATACTGCTCCTCGGCGCGGCGTGGAAGCGTCGTGTCACGATCCACCACCACGTAGTGCCGCGGCGTCTGCAACAACCGCGCCCTTAGCACCACCGCGCCACACCCCCCTCGCACCAGCCCGACCCATCGACTCTACTCGATCCATATCGTTTCCGCCGCGATTCGAGGATCTAGAAGCCTATCGATCTCACCTTCCGCCACGCCGGCATTTCATAGCGACCTAACTCTTTCGGTTATAAATCATCGGAGCCGTCTCAGAGCTTGCCTAGACCCACGAGCACCACAAATATGGGATGGGAACGTAAAAGAAGTTAGTCATTAACGACGATAACCTATTACATTTGTGTAAGCGAATATATCGGACTTCTGGCGCTGGGCATATGCCCCGTGAGCCCTTATGGGTAAGACGGTGATCATCATTCAATTTCTTCGGCGCGTTCCATCCTATCGGTCCCGAAGACTACCTACCCCTGCAACCCCATCTAATTATGAGCAAACTTCGACTCTGGCGGACGAAGGGTTAACTACAAAAGCGAAAGCGACACAAATTTTCTCCAGCGCCTCGCTCAGTAGGACGCGTAGTTAGAGTAGTAGACGTGTCTGCGCGGCGCGTGCAGCGGGGAGCCGTGCGCGTGCGCCAGGGCCACGTCCATGTGGTCGCGCGGCGTGCCCAGCGGGTCGGCCGCGTACGTGCGCTCGCGCAGCCCCACGGTCGCCAGCACGCGCGCGCGCGTCTGCTCGCGCGGCGACACGTACGGCGCCAGCTCCGGCAGCCGGCTCTCGGGCGCCGGCGGGATGGCCGCGCGCGCCACCGGGTCCAGGATGTTCGGCCTCGCGCCGGCCCGCGCGCGCCGCCCGAACGCCGTCACCGGGTCCGGTACCAGACTCGGCCGCGGTACGAACGGCACCTTCTCCCAGTCCCCGATCGTCGGCCGCTGCAAGCGGAGAAGTCGCCGTTAGTCGGCCGCGCCTCCAGCCGCGGCTATATTTGGCGCGCCCGGTAGCTTCGCTCTCCGACTCCGTTTCACGAACTGACCCACTTGCGGAATGCCGAGACGATTCCCTAACGCTACGGAACGACTCCTAACCTAGGGCACTTAATGAAAGCAATCAGGAATGTTTATAAGCGGTTCGGTTGACGATCGGACAGTTCGACATGTTATCCCTAGCGTTTGACGGACGTTATTTTAAAAGTGGTTGAAGATTAGAGAGAGTGAGAGTATCGGGTCGAGCTGGTGCGTGGGGCCGGCTCCCGGGAGAGAGAGTGGAGCGAGAGGTGCGCTCAGAGGTGTGCGCGGCGGCCCGGCGTCAGGCCGCCGCGGGGTGTGTTAGAGGACGAGGACTCACCGATAGGCTGCTGTAGGTGGACGGCCTGTAGGGGCGGCGGGTGGTGTAAAAGTCACTTTCGTAAACCATGGTTGCTGATTCGGTATCGTTCGGGTGTGACTCGCGGCGGTCGGCTCTCGACTGAGGCGCTCTGCCGCGCCCGACGCGACGCCGCGCCGCATTTATATTTAGACCACTGTCATTGCAATTTTCACGTCACTCTCGCGCTTTTACTCAAATTTTATAAAACCTAATATTCTGATGTCACAAGGGAACCAACAATTGGGTTAAGGATAATCGTATTGGCGATGGCGTGCACAATGCAGACGCTCAGAATAGCCCGCCGTTTGTTTACTTGCACGTGAATCATGGAATCTTTTGCTCTTGCTTCCAGAAGCCACAGAAGGTTGAAAGTAGGAGTATGTAAGACTATTTTCGTTTGTTGTGATTCAAAATCTCACTACGACGTAGTCCAAGCTCATTCAGCTACCTACTCAGCTTATGGAGATGACCTTGCACAACTGTACCTAACTGGCCTATTACTGTCTTTATGATGCGTTTTTTTCTTCCAAGTAACTAGTAAGTACCTAATTAGTACGTACCTACCTACATTCAACATTTCAGTTTTTTGTTTGCTAGAAAGGGAACGCCTCAACAAGGTAACAAGATGGAACGATGATCTTGGTAAAGGATGCCGGAACGACTTGGATGCGGTAGCGCAGGGCCGATCGTTATAGAACTTTTTGGGGGAGGCCTTTGTCAAGCAATTGACATCTCTTGGCTGATATATGATATGCGAAGATTAGCTTACGGCGTTCCCTTCCTCATGTAACACCGTAAGCTGATCTTCGCACCCCGGCTGTACTGTATTACATATTCTGAACGACAATATGGTTAAGACGGCCTTGTGTGCAATTTCGTCATCCCAGCCCAGCAGCAGTGCCTCTGTTGTTTTATATGGAACTCGAGGAAAGCGGTTTTCTGAATGTAAACGTCGTCGCATAAATGCAGCAGTCTTGCGCGTGTGCTAATGGAGCGGCAAACCAAAATGGTAGCAGTTCATTGATATGGACCTCCGCAAAGTAACGCCAGATTTAATAAATTATTTCATAGAACACAATACTGGAATTATGTCAAAGATATCTTTAAACTTTAGTACTTAGGTATCTTGTCATTGCAACCTTCTCAATGTTATATAAAAGTTCAAACATGAAGTGACAGCGACAAGTGATATCCTGATATCTTGCTGAAATACTAAGGCCCATACTACACGGGCGGTTCTCCCGCCGCGGGAAACCGCTTATGAACCGCCAATAGACACAATTTTTGTATGGAAGTTGTATGGTGCAAACTACACTGCGCAGCTCCGTCGAGCGGTTTCCCGCGGCGGGAAACCGCCCGTGTAGTATGGGCCTAAGGGTGCTTTTCCACTAAAGATGCTACGCTATGCTATGCTACGTTGCTACGGATATAAGTTTGATTTACAGTATACACCAATCATCATTGGTTCACATACTGGTGGAAACAGGTTCAACTAAGCAATGTTTTTTTATATAGAAAGAGAGTTGATCTGGATGCGTGCTCTGGATCTTCCACTAACGGCTACATAGCTTAGCATTAGTGGAAAAGATCAGAAGAAGCTTTCACATACTCGCAGCATCATCATCACATGCAAAGCACCTCTGGTCGAAAAGCATCTTAAGTATTATTGTCTTGCGGAGTCCTCTGATAGTATATTAGGTATGTATTAAATAGGGATGTTGACACCACCAATCAACTGACGTACTTTTTATGAGCTGTCAAAACACATTACTCCCATAGAGTTTGAATGGCAATAGCAACATATGACGTCACTTGTTCGCATACTCAATTAGTTAACTATTTATTTGTTTTAAAGCAACAAAAAATCTAATTTTCCACTTAATCGAAAATTAATCTGGGTTTCAGGGCTAAAATAAAGCGTTTTTTTACTGGAGTCGTGTCTTCGAATTATTTTTTAATGGTGTCAACATCCCTATTAATCTAATATGTAAAAATCTCGTGTCACGGTGTTTGTTATCGAACTCCTACGAGACGGCTTGACCGATTTTTATGAAACTTTTTTACTCTGTATTCGGCAGGTCTGAGAATAGGGCGTAGGTTATTTTTTATACCCGTATTTTTCGCAGACGGCGTCGCGGACACTAGTTTACTGTATTAGTTATTTATAAGTGTGTGTGCGTACTTATTCACGTATGGGTCATACACACTTTATTTGTTCGCGTCTGAATTTTCGTCTTGATGTTCGCGTCTTGATTGATACGTATTATAAGCAAATAAACATTTCTTTCTTTCTCCTGTGGACATGACAAAAGTTAATCTATATATCCATAGCCAATATTCTTTAGTCAACTACATCGGCGTGTTGACACTTTCGGCCCATTTAAATAAATCTCAAGTAATTTTATGTCCACAGGAGAGATAACTTTTGGTTCTTATGCTGTGTATAACGTACCTATGCGTAATTTGAATGTAGGTACTATTTGTTTATATTAACTTAAGATTTCAGTTCTTTTTACTTTTCATTGAGGCATGTGTGGACGTATGTTATCGTTCACGCTAAAACGGTTTAACGGATTCTGATGAAATTTGGCATACAAATAGTTTATATATCCTGTAAGGATAGTTAAGGACAGGATAATTTTCATCCCGTAAAATTAGTTCCCACGTGATAGCGATAAATGAATTCTTCGCAGACGAAGTCGCGGGGAACGACTAGCATGCTATAAAATTATCGCTGTGACGATATACATATAAGGTCCATGTCCAGGAAGCCAAAGTTGTGATAGTAACAACAATAATCAAAAATTTATATCAACTTAAACTATTTATTTTTTTCCTTTTACAAAATGACCTCAAATAGAGAATTTACAATTATTTTTAATTTTCCAAATTTTTAGATCCAGAGGCGGCCAGTTCGGCTGGTTTTAAAAAATTTGGACCCAGAAATTATCATAATATAATAATTATTTATAATATATGGTTACATGTTAGTTGGCGGCGGTGCGTCGGCAAATTAAACACCTGTTGAACCAGACCCACTGCTTTATTGACTTACCAGTGTTTTCATACAATAAATCATAACAATTCAGGTCAAACAAAATAACATGTGCCGAACTTAATGTAATTATAAATATGGTCTGGCCGGTGAGTCGTCGGAACTTCAGTCTGCCAGCGCGGGGCGCCAAATAAATATCAACGTATGTACACGAGGCCACTCGCGACACAACTCCCCTCCCCACTATATATTTATAACGTTTTTTTAAAAATTTATAATTTATTTCGTTATGTCCTATCTATGTAGGTCGACGGCAAAGCGTCGCGTCCCGCGCCACTTGGGACGCATCTCGCGACAGCAGCCGTTCGTTACTTTTATGCAGTGCAAAATGTACACGAGGAATTTGGCTAGTATCGCTGTTGAATGACGTCACACTAATAAGGCGCTTTAACACGACCAGTGGCAGTGGCAAATGCAAGGGGCAGACCAAGTGCTCGGCCGTACGGAAGCATACGACGTTTAACATAATTTCCGTTCATTGGCACATGCGCGATCCATGACTTGCCACTAGCTAGTCGACTCATCTACGGAGCATGAGTTGTTGTGGTCGCATCAGTTTTGTGCAGTATCGACAATGGTGCCGATGTCAACGTCTGTATTACCTTAGGATATGGTTAACTTATAATGATCAACCACGAAGGTTAGGCCTTCAGTCCACCATTCAATGTCATCAACAATTTGTACCTTCTGACAATACAATAGCAATCCGAAAACAAATACATCTAAACAATAGTCCTATAAAATACACGCCGTCGTTGACAGTCCATTCTTAACAATGATCTTAAATAGGCAACACTCTTACAGTACGTCGCACCGAAAAAAAATCACTGCTTATTCTATCCCTAACAACCCGTCCTAGTTCTGAACGGTAGACGTTTACATATCAATAAGATCAAAATTCTGTATAAAATTTGTCTAATTTTTGATGATTTTAGATATCCAAATCTTATCATCGGTCGTTAAAATTCAGCATTCATACAAAATACGCTACCAGTGCCATGCAAAGCCTTTGAATAACTGAAACAATAAAACAAAAAATATGCCTTACCACCATAAGGTATGTCCGCTAGTCATTTTTCCATAAAAATACACTCGAGTGACTATATTATATACTACATTACAGTGGGACATTATCAAAGATGCGTTCATACTCGTATTTGCCTATGCAACAGTGCATGGAAGGATGGAAGATATCTAGTACCGACCACACCTTGAAAGTGTACTTACTGTTGTAACCACTAATAATAATTGGTTCTACATAATGTCTTTCTACCAACTGTCGCCTTTTCTTTATCCGTCATCAGATCGCTAAAACTCCGAGTAAAACGGATTCATTCATACAGGACATCGTATCAATTCCGAAAGAATATTATACAACTAATAATTACAAGTCAATATGGCTGTCAATGTTATAGTCAATTTCGTGGACATGATCCCTGTATGAATCAATCTCTACTTGCTCCCATCAACAAGTTTAAAAGCGAAATTTTATCCCTTTTATTAGGGAAGAATTTTGCTTTTAAGCGTGTTGACTAGGAGTCACTACCTTCATCGAAATACAAGTCAACACTATTAGAATGTTACAGACTGTATAGTTTCTTCACGTTACAATACAATAGGAGATATTGAGAAACCGATCAAATAAGTAATCATGGTCAAAAAAGAGTTGTTTGGAGATTGTCTAATTTAAAACTGAACAATAATAATTGTTGGTCTTTGCTGTGGAATCGATACTTACATCCACTTTCGGTCCAGTTGACCACTATGGAAAATGGCGAAAATCAATTTGCGTGATTTGCTAGCTTTTTTCTACATAACATATTTTTGCTGGTTCGTTCAGTTTTAGATAAGACGATCTGTAACAACACTGCGTTATTAATAAAATAAGTTCTGCTTAACCAGTTGATGTTAAAGTTAAAAATCATGAAGTACGCAAATTAAATGCGCACAGAGCTACAATTAAATTACGTTACTGTTGGAGACATTTGCTTCTGTAAGGCCGTTCGTACGTTACGCTACGCAAATCTTCGATAGCCGACCATTTTAGTCTCTATGCGACTACCGCAGTACAAACACACAGAGGTTCGTATACAGGCACGCGTGTCGACTTATGTACAAACCTCTAGTCGCATAGAGACTAAAATCGTCGAGTCTCGAAGATTTCCGTAGAGTAATGTACGAACGGCCAAACACGTTTGGAGACTGTAACAGCTAAGGGAATGTCGTGTGACAACAGCCCTAGGCGGTGTTAAGACTACCACTCTGCAGTCTGTTTCATCAAATTTGCTGGGTTTAAAATCCATTTCATAAAGCTACAAGTCGTCATTATTTTTAAAAAAGCTCTTATCGCAATTCAATATGAAAACTAAACTGAACCTTAAAAACACAACATAGCAAAGTAGACAATACAATGACTCTTTATTGTAGTCGGTATAAGAAAAGGTTTGTCACCTTAAAGTTGACATTAACATTTGCTTGCAGCAAGGCAACTGTCAGTCCTGTCAATATTTTCTTTCAAAGGAAACAATGTCGCATCGAAGTTTCTATTTTTCAAAAGGTACTAAGAGTCTCTTTAATAAAGAAATCAATTTTGTAAATGACAAAGGTTTTCGTACTCCAACTGTATACCACAAATAATACAATACAGAAAAACAAGAACATTATAATAATATAATATATATAAGGTAACCAATGGGCGTTAGATTTTGAGATAAGAGCTTTTAAAAGTAGTGAAGAAATCCTAGTCTAGCAAGTACTAAATTCACTTAATTCTTACAGAAACATATCGAGTGGCTTTATGAAATAGTTTTATTTTATTAAAAAAGTTACTCGGTATTGGATCTAAATTGTTTTGGTATAAATGATAAACTAAGGAATCCGCTACTAGTCACGGTCAGGAGCTATGGACATTATCAGAATTGACTTGTAAAGCTATAGTAACATTGAAATTCCGACTGAAAGCCCTGGAAGTGCTGGAGATAATGTCAAATTGTTGTGGATGAAAATTCTTGGCCAGCTTTTTTTTAACAAGTTTGTTCTCAAGCACTTACAGAAGCTTCCAGTTCCGGAACCTCACGTACACTTAACAGTACTGGATGGCTAACATGGTATTTTCTCGCTTGTCACTTAGTATGACTCCTTCCTACTATGTTAGTTAGAAAGGAATGCACAAAGCGATAAATAGTCGCTATGCCTAGGCTAGAGAAAACTAGTTTTCAAGCCAGGACAGCCAAAGTAATGCTAGAAACCCTGAGTGTCACAACAGAACTAGCTCATAAAGTTTTGTACAAAGTATCTTCGAATTATCTGGAATGTTTTAGCAGATTATTGGGCAAGTTTGACTGAATAGCCCTGAAAATGGGTGAATGTTGATTTGTGTTGTTTACTCTGTCCCCAGTTGTCCAAGTGGCATCTTTATACTGTTTCATAGAAAAAAAATGAGGTTGTCTAGGAGACAAAATTTGAGTAACAATAGCAACGGAAGGCAAGAAAAAGTTGACACCCAAATGTTTTCAGGTTTTTTTTATTGTGGTTGACAAATATACGGCGTGAAATCAAAAACCTATCTGACGGGTTAGATCAATTTATCAAAATCGTTTTTTTCTTGTAGCAAAATTTCCATTCGCATTTTTTCCCAAATGCTTTTTTCCACTATGGTTTTTAATTGAAGCTTATTTTCCCAACTTTAATCGACACAGAAACATAGGTAGGTCTAGGTTGTGTTAAGTTAGCATCGCTGCGAAGGGCCAAAAGCACACAGAAGAAGGAGCTCCGTCAACACTGTTTCTGTGTTAATTCAAATTGGGTAAAAAACGCTACTGTGAAAATAAGTTTCAATAAAAAACTGTAGTGAGAAGCATTTGGGAAAAATGCGAATGGAAATCTTGCTACTAGGGAATAACTATTCCGGTAAATTAATCTAACCAGTCACCTTTATAAGCGTGTTCAGTCTTAACCCATCCATCTGCTAAAATGTTTCGGATTAATTAAAAAAAAAACTTGTATACACCTAGACGCTAGTTCGGCAGCCTTGCTTTTACAAGCGGCTAGAACTCTCACAGACCGGAGTACAATAGAGAAGGTATAGTTAACCTGGCATCATGAACATTGAATGGTGGGCAACAACTCATGCTAGGGCGGGGGGCGTTACTGCGAGGGGTAGGGGGGCGCGGAGGGCATGGCCGTCGTGTACATGAGGGGCTGCGGGGCGCCGCCCCACCCGCCGGCGCCGCCCGCGCCGCCTGCGCCGCCGGGCATGCCCATGCGGTAACCTGGAACAACAACACTCTTTTAGGCTGAGGCCGCACTAGGGATGATCGATGTTAGAAAAACATCGATGTTGACATCGATCCAGAAGTATCAACATCAATACATCATAGAAACAACATCGATAGAAAAACATTGATGTGTCTAAAAAGTCAAAGTCAAAAAGATTTATTGCATATCTATCACATTACAGGCATAAGCTGGAATAATAGACTAGGTATACATGTGACGCCCCGTAAGGGCACGGCAATATCAGAGGGCTATTTTTACAATTAAACACTTTAGACATTTTTCCTATATTTCTGCTAATTTAACTGCATATTATATTTAAAAACATTTCCCAAAAAAAGAACATCGATGTTTTCGGTAGCCAGTAAACTGTCTATTCTATTTATTAAATGTGTTTATTTTTATTGAAATAATTAATCATCCTAGTATTTTTTGGGCACACTGTGTAAGAAAATAACTTTGTTAGGTTTTTTCCTTGATTTGGAGCATGCCCAGCGCGTTCTAGAACATAGATATATCACTTAATCTTATACATGACACACACCGGTAGCGCGGCACAGTGTATATGATTCAGTGTTATAGAACGCGCTGGGCTTGTTCCGCCGCCGTCGCGCGCACGGCCCGAGCTGCGATCTGTAGAGGGCTTAAATGGCCCTAAAGAGTATATTATATTGACATTTCGATATTTTATTGTCATAACATCGATGTGTCGATGTTATCGAAGTCTAGATATCGATGTTTATTCAACATCGATGACTATCAATCATCCCTATGCCGCACTGGTAAGGCGACGGCGACATGACAACGATGCAACGGTAATGCGAACTATTAGTGTCCGCATTAAGGGCCTACCGCGATTTTGGGTGGGCGATTTCGGGCGTGGGGGAGGCACGATGGCTCAAGATAGGTTGGTTGGCCTGCGCGTGTTTTTGGGTATTTTCATCTTATTACTAAAACAAATACATATTTTAAAAATGTAGCAACACTACGCTCTAGAAAACATCTTGTTTTATTAACATTCAAAAAGTCATGACCTGCCGTACAGTATTAGCGTCGTACTACGAATTTATTTTATTTTTTAGAGACGACTTTGGATTTTCTTTCTATCGAGCGAACTATAAGTAATCGTGTTTCGATCAACACTTGTCATTAGAGTGAATCCTCAAATGTCTTACACATGAATTTCAAAGACTATAGCTTTACTTGTAATGACACAGCACGAGATTAAATGACACGGTAGGCCCTTAAAATCCGTATCGACAAGCTCAAGGTATACTGTAATACTCGGTAGAACCCCGTCGCAGGGAATCTCTGCTGTCCTTATCAAGATTTTTACACTCGTGTCACGCATGAACTAGTCAAGGAATAGTTAACTCATTTATGTACCGGAAGACGCAACGCGCGTAGCACCTCCACAAGATGGACTGACGACCTGGCGAAGGTTGCTTGATTGCTTGGTGTTCTTTGGAAGAGATGACGAAGATGACGATGATAATTTATGAAAGTGGGTCACAATTTCAAAGTGGTATTTACCTGCTGCAGCAGCCTGCTGGTTACTGTAGGCGGTAGCGTATTGCTGATAGTAGCCCGGAGCCATGTACCCTTGTATCGCCGGGTAACCCTGGAAACATCAATTACATTTATATTAGGCTGGTGTAGTAAGTACCAATTATTAAATATCAGGTACTGAACTAAAGGTAAACAAACTTCAGCTGTCAACAATAACCAACAGTTATAGCGTCGGGTTAGCCAGCCAAATGCATTATTTGTTAATTGGCGTTCACGCGTCGCATTATCGACGTACGTAGTTTAGGGCCGATTTTTCAATCAACGGATAAATGTTATCAACTGGTTAAATTATAGAATGGCTAAATAAGTTGACTGACAGCACTGCGTCAGTTGCACTGTATGCATGACGCTACAATTTAGCCGCTTTACACGTTATCCGTCAGATAATATTTATTCGATGATTGAAAAATCGGCCCTTAGTCAATTAAAAATATTGCATTTGGCTGGTTAGGGGTGGTCTCCCCACATCTATCGACGCGGAATCGGCTTCATCCAGCCGATCGGAAAAACCTTTATGTCAACGCAATAAGAGCGAAAAAGACGTAGTTCGCCTCGGCTACGCGGGCCGAATGGAGCCGAGCTGATCGACGTCTTTGTCGCTCATTGCGTTGACATAAAGGTTTCTCCAATCGGCTGAAGCCGATTCCGCGCCCATAGATTTGGGGAGTTCCTAACCCGACGCCATAACTGTTGTTTGTTGATGACAGCTGACGTTAGATAATACGGCCTCTGGTCATGTAGCTAAATATCGAAACAATAAGGTTACAAATGACAATATATACGGAGTCAGCAGAGAACTAAAACCCTGAAAACCTCATTGTTGTCCTGCAGACTGTTCAATATTCCGTGCGTGTAAAAATAGACAATGAAAAACGGTATTAGTACGCACATTAGCATATTTTAACACTATAACATTCGAATACATGTAATGTGTATTGCTAGTAAACAATAGGTGGCCTATTTAAATTTTTCTCCGTGTATCTAAATGACTATGCAGTTTCCATCAGACTCAAGAGATGGACAAAATTTATTCGAAAGACCGGCGCAGACTAGATGCGTGATGAATGAAACTGTAAGAAATATGGCACACCATGTGCATGCATCTAGTGCGCCATCTTTATAGAGTTTCTTTTATTACAACTGCTGCGTGTGAGTGACGTGACAAGCACACGCATCAGAGGCGCTACTACGAAATTCGAAAATCGAAGTTCGTATCGTATTATCCCTCTCATTCTCGTGTCAAATCATATTAGCGTGAGCGGGACGGCACGAAACGAAGTTCGAATTATGCACTTCGTGGTAGGGCCTCTGATTTGCACCGGTCTTAAGAATAACCAAATTATTCGCGAGTGATGAATAAAATTATCGGATGATTATTCTATCCGAATAAATTATTCGCTAGTAATTTATGGGTACCTCCTCCCATTTGTTCTATGGAACTGTGACGTCATAGAACTGTTAACATTTTTCTTTCCCAGCAGTTTCATGGTAGAACTATTGAAACAAAAAATGTGCTATTTGTTCTATAGAACTAGAAGCCAGTGGCGAAGGGTGCTAACAACTCGATTCCCAGCGGGTTGCCTAAAATTATGAAGTAACCAAACGCTTCTCTTAGTAACCGATTGTTTGTATAGAGACTTACTCTTCCATAATAAACTTTTAAGTATTTTTCAAAATGATGCAGTAACAAAACGCATCAAAATATCCACAAGACCAATCAGTCATTCATAAATTCAGTATTCCGGCAGGAATTGTACACTCACACATGTAAATATTCATTCATAAAACCATAGATTCACTACAAGCATCTACCGTAAGAATAGGCATGGAATAGGCCAAGAATAGGCTGAAGATAACCCGGTCTCTATCGGTTTATCACATTTAAAAAAAGACTTTCTACATTGTGCATAAGGCTTAATTTCACTTTGACAAGCTTTTTTTTAAATTAATTTATCCCACTTGGAATAGCCGACGGAATTGACATTCATGCAGCCATTCGTAGACTTATTTAAAATTACTGGAGCGAAATTTAATTTTAAAATATCGAGTTTTAGTGTAAAACAGAAAGTACGATATTTTATCTATTTTTATAAGATTTATAAACAGACAAAATTAAACCGCCACGGGCTGTGCTCAGCGCGCTGCACAACACCAAATCGTATACGCTGTGCCGCGCCGCCGGAATGTGTCACTGTATATACGATTCGGAGCCATAGAACGTGCCGGACGTGATCCGCTAGCGCGGTCGATTTGTTTGTGGTGTGGTATTTATTGAAATGACAGACAACATTAGGTAATGTCATGTCAATCGCTCAGTGTTTTGTAGTTTGTTTATTTATAAAAACACAATATTAGATCAGTGTTGATACGCAATATCGGTGAAATTTAATCGTACATATTATCGTCTGTCAGGTTGTAAATCTGATTATAATTCAGGGTCTAATTCATGTATAAGTAACATATTGTTTTGATACTGATATCAGTGAAAGGATAAATATGCTGCAGTCTTATGGACCGAATTACTGCACGTAAGTACTAGTTTTCAAGAATATAACCTAGTATAACTACTAAGAAATGGGGTATGATTTTTGTTTGCTTTTTTTCGTCCGGCTTTACCTGGAAAAAAATTCACGCCTCGCCACTGAGAAGCACCTCAAGTTTCCCATCAGTCCTATGGAACTGTGACGTCATAGAACTGTTAACATATTTTTTTTCCCAACAGTTCCATAGTAGAACTGTTGAAACAAAAATTATTTTTTTAGTTCCATAGAACTTAACTTAACTTACTCTTGACCTAAATTTCAATTAAAAATAAAAACTGTAAACTCAAATGATCTTTAGAACTTAATTTAATTTGATTAGAGAACAATTTTTTTTTTAATTTAGGTCAAGAGCAACTATTCTATGGAACTAAAAAAATATTTTTTGTTTCAACAACAATATCGCAGCAGTTCTATGACGTCATAGTTCCATGGGACTGATGGGAAACTTGAGGTGCTTCTAGTTCTATAGAACAAATAGCACAATTTTTGTCTCAATAGTTCTACCATACTATACTGTACCATGGTTTGCAATAAATGATTATGATTATTATGATTATTACCAAGGAACTGTTGGAAAAAAAATATGTTAACAGTTCTATGACGTCACAGTTCCATAGGACTGATGGGAAACTTGAGGTGCTTCTAGTTCAATAGAACAAATAGCACATTTTTTTGTTTCAATAGTTCTACTATGGAACTGCTGGGAAAGAAAAATGTTAACAGTTCTATGACGTCACAGTTCCATAGGACTGATGGGAAACTTGAGGTGCTTCTAGTTCTACAGAACAAATAGCACATTTTTTTGTTTCAATAGTTCTACTATGGAACTGCTGGGAAAGAAAAATGTTAACAGTTCTATGACGTCACAGTTCCATAGAACAAATGGGAGGTACCCAAATATTCGCTAGTAATTTATTTGTTGAATGAATTGCCAAGAGTAATTATTTATTGCAATACCTTTACTCGAATCCGAATAAAATGATGAATAAAACATTCGTTATTTGAAAAGCAGTCATTTGTTTTATTCGCGGATAAATTAATCCCGAATAAATTACTTACGAATAAAAAAAAATATTTTTTGAATAATTATTCGGATAAAAAAAAATAGTGCGTGGAGTCCCTCCGCGCGGAAGAAGTGAAACTTCATAATAAAAAATAAAAAAACCAGGCGGTCACCCTTCCAAGTACTGACCGCACCCGACGTTGCTTAACTTCGGTGATCGGACGAGAACCGGTGTTTTTGTCAAATATTTTGAAAACGGTGCATCCTACGGCAAAATCAATGAAATTTTCATCCCCCTTAGAAACCCCCGCTATGCTAATCAAACGCAAATGATAAACAGTTAGCACTTGACAATGTTTTTCTTAAGGCGCTACCGAGCTTTTGGCGCATTTATTGCATTAATTAAATCCCTTGCTGTATCATTACTAGCAACGCTTTAGTTCTGAAATTCATGTGTAAGATACTATTAAATTTGAGGACTCACTCTAATGACCAGTGATTTTCGAAACACGATTACTTGTAGTTTGCTCTACTTGAAACTGGCAAAATTGTCCTCCAATGAAGAGAGCTAAATTACTAAAATTACTAATTCGAACGACATCGTATAATTGACTTAATCGAGCTCTTTCACTTTAACAATGCAATTAACCTTGATGATGACCTAATTCATTACATTAATTGAGACCACATGAACAACACTTAATGTCTTTGATACTCTGTGGTAAGCATTAAGCAAATGAACTAACTTAGTACAACTAAGCAGAAATACGGCATGAAGTTACTAAAATAAAAATCTATAGAATCAAACCCCATGGGTGCATACTCAGTTACCTATTCAAACGACAAATCAATAAAATGGTAAATGCTTAATTGCATTGTCTGATAACGGGTCTGTTAGGCAACAATTGACCTGGCAATTGTGCATGGAACCCAAGCCTCCAAGAACTCTTCTTCTCAAGTCTACACGCACGCACTCTAACAACACTGGGTCAAGTCATCACTTCCGACACCAACTACTTAAAGAGTTCTTTTACTTCACCAATGCCAATTTAAAGGCCGGCGCAGACCAGATGTACAGTCGACTACAAAAAAATCGATACGGCCAAAGTTACAAAAATATGTATACACGACCTTAATGTTAAGTCAATAAAGGTGTGTATACATATCTTTGTAACTTTGGCGGTATCGATGTTTTTGTAGTCGACTGTACGTGCATGTCCAGCACCAGTTGTGATGAATGAAATTGTAAGATACTAGGGGCGTTCAATAAAAAGTGAGAATGAGTATGTTATAAACAACTTTTACTAAATGTCATTTTATTTTTCGACATAGTCACCTTTTAGCATAATACACTTAGTATATCTTTTTTCTAAACTTAAAATTCCATTTTTAAAAAAGGTCTCATCTTGAGTACTTAAAAAATCTTGTACTGCAGCGACTACCGCGTCGTCGTCTTCAAATTTCTGGCCTCTCAGGTATTGTTTCAATCTCGGAAATAGGTAGAAATCACTGGGAGCGAGATCTGGTGAATACGGAGGATGCTTAAGGATATCGAACCCAGCATCACGAATTGCAGCCATTGTAACGGCGGACTTGTGTGCCGGGGCATTGTCCTGGTGGAACAGCACAACTTTCGAGAGTTTACTTCGGCGTTTTTCGCGGATCTCATTGCGCAATGTTGCTATTTGTTTGGCGTATAATGTGCCCGTAATAGTGGCTCCATGCTCGAGATACTCAATCATTAATACCCCTTTACCATCCCAAAAAACAGAGCCCATGACCTTACCGGCAGATGGGCTCACCTTGAATTTCTTCGGAGTTGGAGATGATGGCCTTTTTCATGTCATAGACTGCAGTTTCGTTTCTGAGTCGTAATGATGGAGCCATGTTTCGTCCATTGTTATAAATCGCGCCAAAAAAAGTTCCCGGTCTTGCTGCATCAGGTTCAAAGCTTCTTGACAAATCTCTAGTCTAGTTTGTTTTTGCGTGTCAGTAAGCATTCTTGGTACCCAACGCGCAGATACCTTTTTCATACCCAAGCGTTCATGTAAAATATTATGCACGCTCCCCGTTGAAATCTTTACATTTTCAGCAATAAAACGAACCGTGACACGACGATCCGCCAAAACTGAGTTTTCGACTTTTTTCATAATTTCTTCAGTTACTGCTATAGTAGGGCGTCCGGAGCGGGGGTCGTCCATTGTCGATGTTCTTCCACGTCTAAATTCGGTGCACCAACGTGCGACTGTCGAATACGGAGGAGTATTAGACCCTAAAGTGTCCCGCAAATCCAAATTGACTTGGTCCGTAGAAAAATTTTTCAAACACAAGTATTTGATAACGGCGCGCAGTTCAATTTTCTCCATTTTCGCTAACGTACTCAATAGCATTGCAAAGAAATTACCGTATATCTTTTAAACAAAAGACAGTTAGTTTTTTTTTTCATAGCAATCAGCTTGATAGATTAGCTTTACCGCCCAGTGTTTAATTTCGTAATATTTAAAAGAGTTTGCATCTCATTCTCACTTTATATTGAACGCCCCTCGTAGATGGCACACCATGTGCACGCATCTAGTGAACCGTCTTTCTTACAGTTTAATTTATTGCAATTGGTGCGTGTGTTTTACGTGACGAGCTGTGCCGTCCTTAACGCATTCGCTGCCGGCTGTCAGCCTCGAGACTTTGTCAGGTGCCACAAACAAACGCACATGCGCGTTCAAATGACTGCCAAACTATGACAATGGCACTACGCGAAAGTCACGAAAACGCATATATGCTTTGCAGTGAATGCGTTAATACAAGTAAGTACTCAAATCTCTCCAACAACACAGTGTATTGTGCGTCATTGCAATGTAGCACAGTGGTTCTCCAACTGTGACGCATCGGGGAGTGAAGACAGTCTTAAAAATTACGATATAAAAGATTGGGAATCCCTGATGTAGCAACAAATGGATCATTTGGCAAGATTTACTTTGAAAAGGTGCCATGATGCGGCACATTATTACGACACAAAGGGTTTCACTTTGCAATAATATCATTTGACACCAAGCTATGTTGGCCATTGAAACGTTTCTATTATCTCTAATGCATTAAAAAGTAAACAACAGTGCTCTAAACAAAAACTACGACGGCGACTTTCTGCTTTGTAGCTTGTGCATGGCATGTATAAATAATTAAGAACAACGTGATTAGAAATGGACATTGCTCATAATCACAATTAGTTCCCCAGTGGATCTGATAAGAGAAGTAAGAAATCATTTTCTTGATTTACCGTTGGTAACAGTCTCAATTGGTTTTGTAGCGACCCTAGCGCCACCTAGCCATCGAATAGAAGAACTGCTACTACGCACGAGTAAGCTAGCTAGCGCTGATGATGTGATTCATACTCATACTCTTACTTTGGTGACCAAATCTAATGGCCTAGTGGTTAGAGAACCTGACTATGAAGCTTGAGGTCCCGGATACGATTCCCGCGTCGAAGCAGATATTTGTACAAAAAATACGAATGTTTGTTCTCGAGTCTTGGGTGTTTAATATGTATTTAAGTATGTATCTATTTATATAAGTATGTTTATCCGTTGCCTAGTACCCTACTATCCATAACACAAGCTTTGCTTAGCTTACTTTGGGACTAGGTTAATTGGTGTGAATTGTCCCATGATATTTATTTATTACCTATGGTTTTTGTGTCCTAAATAAATCATCATCATCATCATCATTTCAGCCGTAGGAGTCCACTGCTGGACATAGGCCATCTTTTGATTTGAATTGATCTTTTGGATCGTAACGGATCGTAAATCATTGAATCGATCTACGATCTGGATCGCATAGCTTTGAATCGATTTAGCAAAGATCGCATCGTAATCCATACTCATATTGTAAATCAGAAACTTCCATAAGTGTTTGTTTGTCCTTTCATAACGTCATACGTAAGAGAGGGCCAGAATCATCCGTTTTTTTCGAAGAGGCATAATTGTAAGGGTACTTATACCATACAGACTACTATTTATCTCGATCATAAATATGTCCATTAAACATAGCGGCAAAGATTGTTCACTCACAGTAAAGTACCAAGTACCTATACTATTTCATTTCACTTCATGTAATAGGAAACAGACCTCAATATAAACTTTGGTCAAAAAATGTTTACGTTTTGCATATCGTAACTACGAGCACTTAACAATAACGATAATTCGATTTTTTTCATCCAATCTCTTAGGCGTGCAATTCAATCTTGAGAAAGATTTCTTGATTTTTCTGTGACTTTTCTAGTACTTAGACAGGATGGATGGTCATAGAATTTGGTTTTAAAAAAAATTGTTTATTGTATCATGATTGCTTAATCTGTAAACGCAGTGCTTGAAAAGCTCGAAAGTTAGATACAAATGGTCTCCTAAGAACATCAAAGATTGAGGTATTAGCATTGAATACATACTCAAAAGATGATTAAAAAATCAATTAATTAACTGTTATTTCTGTTATACAAGGTTATTTTTAATTCACTAGCATCCTTTTAACCCTAAACTCCTACCACTTAAACAAATGTTTTTTGTTTTACGGCTTTTGTCATAACTTAATATTTTTGGTGTAATAACGTTTTGAAAATTGGAGATTGCCTCTTATTTTTACGATACTCTGTGTATTTGTATGGGAAAAAAAGTGCTTCATTTTAAAAAGTCGTAAAACAAAAAACATTTGTTTGAGTGATAGGAATTCAGGGTTAAGAGGATGTCAGTGAATTACAAATAACCCTGTATTTACTTGAGGAGCGAGTCAATGTGTCATTATGAGGAAAGATAGTTGTTTTTTTTTTAGTTTCCAGCTCAACATGGTAACTATTATCAATTAACGTATTTTATTACTCATTACCTGAGAATTTTATTAACTAACTTCAAAACTAATAAAATTGCCGCGATAGTGTGTGTCCTTTTTTTATAGACTACTAGCTTTTGTGCGCGACTTCGTACGCGTTGACAATAACGTTAGTTGTTTGGATGAAGTTTGGCACACAGGTTTTATTACATGGATTAACACATAGTTCAATTCTGGGAAAATGCAAAGCTCCCCCGCTGGGTAGGAATAATTTTCACCATACATATTATTATTTATATAATAATGTGCTTTTGTAAGATCATAAAATTTTAGAGCCTAATTTTCTGCCCTAGTCTCCAGTCCACTCAGTCTGCTAGTAAATCTGCCACTGAAGGTGTTAAAATGTTGATGCTTACCTGGGCATACCAATATCCCATGCCTTGCTGGTATGGGTAGGGGTACTGTGTCTGAGCTCCCATAGCCGGAGGGGCTGCTGTGGTGCTTGGTGTGCTCTGAAACAAAGAGTTATTCGAGTTAGTTGACTGCGAGATGTACTGACAATCTGTCACAAGTGGCAGGGAGACACTGGGTGCAGAAAGCAGGCGATCGCACAACATGGAGGGAATTTGAAGATACCTATACTCAGCAGTGGGTAGAAAAGGGTTGAAGAAGAATATCTTTTATGGTAAAATTTATATCTACCATGGCATGCCCCTGTTTTGTTTTTTTTTCAATATTCTAATTATCTATTGCTTACCTTGTAACTTTCTCTCTGTGTACCTGTTTTCTGTATCACTTACTATTTCTGGTGTACAATAAAGAGTAATTGTATTGTATTGTATTGTATCATAAGAAGTAGGAGCTTTCAAAAACTATGAAAATTGCCCAATCTCAAAGGCATTTTCAGACACTCATCAAAAACGAATTACTCATATTAACAATAAAACTAAAAAATAGGTGCATATCTAAAGCCTCCCTCTAATTGTTTTTGTAAAAAATATTATTGTTGGTCAAGCATTTGAGGAGAAAACTGTTTTGATCAATTTCATGTACCTATTAACGGTCTGAGCTGCAGTTGTCCCTTTCTTGCTGTATTGATTTGGAGGGGTTGCAGTGAGAGTGATATTTAATAAAAATATCCATATTTAAAAAGTTTCTAAGGCATTGCAAGACCTGTAAGATCAGAGCAACTTGATGAAAGCACTAACATGCCCCTAAATAAAGTACAGCCTAAGCCCAAGAGTTTTGTCCATGCTCATTTGTTAAACTTCTTTTCTCATAGCAATATCCATAAGGACAACCAGATGGCCTAGTGGTTAGAGAACTTGACTATGATGCTTGAGGTCCCGGGTTTGATTCCCGGGTTTGATTCCAGTGTTGGGGCAGATATTTGTATGAAAAATACGAATGTTTGTTCTCGGGTCTTGGGTGTTTAATATGTATTTAAGTATGTATCTATCTATATAAGTATGTTTATCCGTTGCCTGGTACCCATAACACAAGCTTGCCTAGCTTACTTTGGGACTAGGTCAATTGGTGTGAATTGTCCCGAGATATTTATTTATTTTATTTATAAGGAACCCTGATGTACAAACTTTCAGTATTCTGTATTTTTTTTTGCATAGTCATGTTTAGAAATTGGATAATCATGCACAAGGTTATTTACCTACAGTTCAATCATGGTAGCTAAGTGAATTTGGAGTCACTTCTTTAAATAGTTATACTCAAACTAAACAGTTCCTATAGTAGACACTTAATAGTTTGTTTGAGAAATATAAAGTGGGTATTTGAGAAGTTACAGTGACAAATTAAAACATTTGTTTTGGTTTGTTAGTCTAACATTTGGTAGTATGGCATACGGTTGTGGTATCTACTCTGCAGATGAGCTCTGGTTGAGTTTGAAATGCGTTAGTGTAGTTTGGCGGTGGTGATAGTTGGGTTTGAGTGATTTGTGTGTTCGTACAGTGTGGAGGAACTGCATGAACATGCATTTCTTACATAAACATAACTATTGTAAGGTTGCGGGTGAGCAAAGTAATACTGCTTTTGATATTTGGCTAACTTTAGATAATATTTGATTATCAATCTGTGATCAAGTATCTTATATATTTTTTTGTGAATTTCAATACAAAATAGCTAATACTATTAGCTTGTAATTTGTTATGCAATTGAGCCCTGGTAACATGTATCTAATACTTAAATCAACAAACCCTGGTAGCTTACATATGGTCCAAGAGTAGTTAAAAAAAACAAGCTGTATTTGTCAAATCCAAATTAACAATGCACAACTTGGTAATTCAAACCCTTATGGAAATATCCTGAAGGTTTGCATTATCATGAGGCTTATTGTCTAACGCTTCTGACGCTTGCCTTCGCAATCACTATTTCTTTCTGTCAAACAGTATAAGATGATGACAGAAAGAGATGGTGAACAAAGGCAGGTGTCAGAAGTGTTAAGAAAATACGGCCTCAGGTTGCACATTACTGTCATTCAATCGAAGTCAACCAACCAACAACAGAACAGTCTCCTCGTGTGTGTCATGTCTTTACGTCAACATTGACAAAATATGCCTTGCTGACAGAAAGAGTGAAGACAAGACAGCCAAAGAGAAAAAAAATCTACTGCTAACCCAATGTTATAATAAAATTACGATAGGGTGTTATGGACCAGAACCCATTGAGTTATTTTTGTTAATTAATAATATGACATTAGATGGGTTGACCTAAAGAACCATCTTCACCCTGTCGGCACTTTAGGGTAACTAGGCCCCAAAACCTATATTCTGAAATCATTTTTTGGAGCAGAGGCCTGTGCCCTACAGTGGGATGTTTATAGTTATGAGGAAGCCCATGTTCATGGGCCCCTTAAGCACATGTTCAGAGTATGCAGTGGGAAAGAAGGGCCTTGCTGACTACAAGCTGACTAAGTGGCACTAAGATGGCTGCAGACTAGTCAGTCCATCTCCAGTTATCGCGTTCTACTATTTGAGGTATGGCACCACCTGTTAATTTTAAAAATGGCTTGTTCTGTACAACATGAAAGCAGGACAATTTAGTCCATAGGTATTTTGGAAAAGATTCCCAATTAGATACATTCATGATTACTTGCTAAATAATTAATGGTAATCAAAGTTAAGATTCCATAGCTAAATATAACAGTCATTCATACTAACACAATAGAGGCAAACTTTGTTTGTATGTCAAAGAAATCTCTGAAACTAGAGAACAGATTTAATAAATCTTTTTCAGATTTAAAACTATGCCGTCTTCGATTAATATATACCATTTTTTATTTCAGGAAAGCGAAGGATTCCTGTGGCATAGAGAAATTGCAGGCAACAACTATGTTATACAAATTCAAGTAAATCACATACCTGGCTTTCTCCTGTGCCTCCATTCTCTTTCCCCCAGAAACATTTTACTGCATGCCCACTTATCTCGGTATTGTGGGTGCCTTCAATAGCATGTGCTGCCGCTTCTTTAGTTGTGAACCTGATGAACGCATAACCTTTATCACGGAATACTCTTATATCTTGAATCTGGCCGTACTGTGAAAATGTGTTTTGCATCAATTCATCAGTGATAACATTACTGGTGAATCCTCCACAGTAAACTGTGGTATTGGTTGGTGAGCTCTGGTTGTAGACTTCGTCAAATGTGGGCTGCTTAGCTCGTTTGCTGCTCGGGGCGCCCTCACTGGGCCTGTTGGCCGGCGGCTTGCGTGTCGACCAGTTCGTGCGTATGGACCGCGAGCCTAACCACTGTCCGTTCATAGCCTGAATTGCAGCCTCTGCGTCTGCCTTCTTCACGAATGAAACAAATGCGTACCCCTTGGATTTGAGCGTTTGTGGGTCGCGAACTATTCGACAGTTCGAGATTTCGCCGAACGGCGCGAAAGCCTCGCGCAGTATGTGAGTCTCTATCTCCGGCGACAGGTCGCCAACAAATATGTGGTGGTGGTTGCTCGTGTCCGTCTTGGGCTGGTTTCCAGGACTCGTAGCCCAATTAACCTTCATTTCTTTATCCAGAAACACCCGCTTGTTCATGGCGGCCAGGGCCGTGGCCGCCGCCGAGTGATTCGTGAATTCGAGAAAGGCATAGGGATCGTTACCTGGCTCCCGAATTATCTTACACCCTTTTACCTCGCCTATTTGGCCGAACAACGCGCATAGAAAATCCTCAGTGACACTCGCGTCTAAATTACCGACGTAGAGAGTTTTCGGGTGGCTTTCGTCGCCCATATTAGAATTAATCGTAATCTAGCGGTTCCTTAATTACGACTATGAACACTAGGATCGAAATTACTCGCTAATCAACGTGTTATTTCATTACACAAAACATTGGATGACGGATAAAGAAAGAAAAATGTCGCAAACAGCGCCTATAACTTCTCGAAAGACGTTGCTGTTGACTCGTGAAACGTTCACTTTTCGGAAACAAACGCATCTATAGACGAATTTCCGGTGGAATCAATTTGAAAATTTGGCGGGAACAAAAAAGCTATAACAAAATTTATTATTTAATAAGGAATGATTAAGAGATGATACTCACAAACAACGAATAATAGTCTACATCAAATTAAAATACTCGATTAAGCAGTAAATAAATGCTATAAAACATATTTTCCGCCAACCATAAGCAAATATGATACCGATTTGACACAGAATCCCCTGACTATTCCGGAAACGAGTGTCATTCGAAAGTCTATGACTCATCAGAAGTATGCTTTCCTTTACAAATTGTTCAAATCGCTCAGCAATTTTATTGGTTATTACATGATAAGGGCCGTACTGACCAATAGCAGATCAGTGAGTGTTTTCCGATTTCGTTAGTCATGTTTCTAAAACTCCTTAGCAGCAGTTTACGTTTAATTCTTTTTTGTCTTTATGTTGACCGATATCTTAATACAGTAAATAAATATCAGAAAATATAATTATTCGTTTAATTTAATTGAAAATGCAACGTGTTATATATAGCATAGCAACATTTTTTTCATTTGACATATCGAGGGTTGCAGGGTCAATTATTTTCGTCTTGTAAAAAATATTATAAAATTTCGTCAGTGTTGCCCTCAAGTTGACAAATGAAATGAATGAATTTGTTCTGCTACGCTGGCCTGGGTGGCTGTCAACCAGCGACAGACAGACAGATTTCGGCAATACGGCACGATGCTATAAAGAGTTTATTATTTATAAAAACTCAATTAAAATATGTATCACTTCATTAGGCTGTGCTCGTAACTAAAAAATCCTTTTAATATTAATTTTTTTTTCTTAGTTTTCACTTCATTTTAGCTACAGACGAGGTTAGAAATAGTTTCGATCTCGTACACGTATGCAGTGTTTCGGATTTTACACGATTCAGTAGTGAAAATATGACGTGAAGTGGTTTTTTGTAATTTGAATATAGAGATTTCAAGATGCTGCCGTTGACTCAGAAGGACACACGGTTCCCGCGCGGCCGTCTTGCCGGGCTCCGCGACAAGCTTACAAATTGGTTCAGGCTAATTCTTTCCGATAAGAATTCAAGGAATTTGTTCCTTTTCCTTTTACTTAATTTATCTTTTGCGTTCGTTGAACTTTTCTACGGCGTCTGGACTAACAGCTTAGGTGAGTACTTAATAACAATTTATAAAACTTACTAACTAATATTTTGGTCCCTATTGTGTTAGTAAATAAAACTTGCATCTCTGTTGGACTCTATTTGCTTAGCTGTTTTATCTGTGACACTAACTCAAATTATGAACAATGTATATTAATTACTATTGTCCTAAATATCGCCATTTTAATTTCAGGTCTAATATCTGATGCATTCCACATGTTCTTTGACTGCACTGGTCTAGTTGCTGGTTTGGCTGCATCATTGATATCCAAATGGAGAGCCAATGAACGCTACTCCTATGGCTATGCTCGAGCAGAAGTTGTGGCGGGCTTTGTGAATGGACTATTTTTGTTATTTATTGCATTCTTCATCATGAGCGAAGCAGTGGAGCGAGCTATTGAACCACCAGAAGTGAGTTATTTTTTTGTTGTATGGTCTGCCTCAGAAGTCGCTGAAGACTCTAGTACTTTGGCACTTTCACTTATGTGACATATTTCAAACTTCACAGTATAGCTGGTTATTGTGATAAAGTACTAGTGTTCAGCGACTTGAGGCTTATAATGTGTATAAAAAAAGTTTCATTCATTGCATTGGTGATTTGGTGATTGAAAGAAGTAACAAAAATTGACAAATCACAAATAGTTAGTTGTACCAGCAGTGTGGTCCGTGGGGCATCCCAGAATCCCAAGGTGATCACAGAATTGCTTCTCCAATTCAGCTGTTTTTTTGTAACTGTTGGGACAAGATTGGTATAAAACAAGTTTTAGGGAAAGAATCTGTAAGTGTAAGCTTTAATATCTACTAGCTGCTGCTTGTGTCTTTATTAAGCTCTATCCTGAGGTAGGTATGCAATTTGCTACAGTAAAAAGTATTGCACGCAGTACTATTTGCATGCCATATTTCATCAAAATCTGTTTAGGAGTTTTGCAAGAAGGAGTAACAAACACCCATACTAATATCCTCACAAACTTACCCATTTACAATATTAGTAAGATTGCTAAAAAAAATATTACTTTACAAAAAAAAATGTGTGCTAGCCTGCTGGAGAACCCTCTGGGTGATTCTTCAAGGTCGTGATTTTTGTTTTATTCCTCTGTCGTATTTTTTTTTTACTTAGTACAGAAAAAATCATGCTCCCATGAAAATAGATTTGTTCAGTAACATAAATTTATGGTACTGAACAAATCTATTTTCATGGGAGCATGATTTTTTCTGTACTAAGTAAAAAAAAATACGACAGAATAATAAAACAAAAATCACGACCTTGAAGAATCACCCATAAATAAACCAAACAAGAAGTCTTTGAAAAAAAAACTAAAATTTTTGTTTAATACCAAATTTGGCCTCTCTACATATTTATCTAAATAATCTAAAACCTTATATGATGTCTCTCTATAGCTAAACCGTTTAAATGAGACCTCGCTCACGCGGTACAGGGGCTGGGGGGTATGACGACAAAGGGGGCCGAGAGAGGTGCGGGCGGCGAGCGCGCCTCGTATGCCTGCCGCCCGCACCACACCCCTCCTGGCCCCTTTGTAGTCATACCCCCCAGCCCCTGTACCGTGCGGGCGAGGACTCATTTAAACGGTCTAGCTATAATAGTTTAATTTGAAACATTTCAGACTATTATTTGCTGAGACAAAGTACTAAGAAGTTCAGCTTTCAAATTGACTGTACTTCCAAACTCACATTTTTTTGTTTCTACCTTATCAATAAATATTCTATTGTATTGAAACAATTCATTAAGATAAAATAATCTAAGTTAAAACTTGAGATAAAGTATGTTGCAAGTGCTTAAATTCAGTAAGTTGCCTTATCATCACGTTATCTTAAGATAGCAATGACTGGTTTAACATGACTGGGCAATGCCTGTGAATAAATTAATGCCTATTTTTTCCATTTTCGATTATCGAAAATATATTAAATGATAACAGAAAATTAATTATAAAATTAAATTAGAAATAAACACAGACTAGTTATTTAAGTTTGTTATTTTGATAGCACTGTTGCATAAATGGCTGCACAGATGTAGAAAGAAAGTCACAATGGCTACATTCCCAGCTTTTATAAGAGAGGCTTGGCTTTATCAAAAGCATACATACATACTAATATTATAAATTTGAAAGTACTACCCCGGCGCCACACATAGACAAATGTTTCAACACATATTTGAACACATATTTGATCTATGATTGATTGTATGGTTGTTCTATTGCACAAATAAGCAAATACCGGTGCTTCACATGTGATCAAATATGTGTTCAAATATGTATTGAAACATTTGTGCTATGTGTGGCGCCTGGGTTAGAACTGGCACTTGGAGTAAATCCAGATCACCAACATAGCTCGAAAAATCGTCAGATTCAAGTGGCAGTGGGTAGGGCACATCGCTCGTAGAACTGATGGCCGATGGGGCAAAAAGGTTCTCGAGTGGCAACCACGGACCGGAAGACGCAGTGTAGGTAGGCCTCCAACAAGATGGAGCGACGACCTGGTTGAGGTTGGGGGATCGCGTTTGACGCGGGTGGCACGGGACCGATCTGTTTGGCGAGCCTTGGGGAAGCCTATGTCAGCAGTGGGCGTCTTTTGGCTGAAATGATGATGATAATGATGAAGCCATCAATGTTCTATCATTGATCAATTATCACTAATAAAATCGATTACATACTTACCTACTAATCGAAAATCACGAAAAATCGATTCGAATTTACATTGTCGCCACCCTTATTGCTTAATAACATGTGTCACCCAAGCTGTATATAAACCCATAATATTTAAACCCTGCACAACTATATCTCTCAAAATCTCAAACTTGACAAATAATGTTACTAATGTCCAAATCGTTTTCAACACAATATTTATTGGTATAATGTCGAAATTTCGTCGCTCACGTGCGCGCCCGTCCGTATCAAACAGGCACGTAGTTATTTCTCCACATTTTATAAAGTCTATTTGTTTGCAAATGGATATTACAGTGTCAACACCAATCTTGAGGAACAGTTTTAATTTGTAATAAAACCTTTGAAGAAAGATGAACTCTATAGCAAGCATCATAAAGTTATATTTACAGCTACGGAAAAATGAATGTTAGAACCTTTATCTTTAGATTAATTTGTTGTAATTTAACTTTTAAAATAAATTTTTGCAATATACTTTAACAGCACCATATAGAAATGGTAATTCAAGGCTATTTTTAGGTCAAGACGCAAATATTACTTCTGTTACATTGTTGGCAGAAATTAACTTGCAATTACTTTACTACAATATGAAAAGTAAG
The DNA here is from genome assembly GCA_947859365.1 of Archips crataeganus. Taxonomy (NCBI): domain Eukaryota; kingdom Metazoa; phylum Arthropoda; class Insecta; order Lepidoptera; family Tortricidae; genus Archips; species Archips crataeganus. Next base: position 3,996,367 of record OX402063.1, on the reverse strand, counting down.
CCAAGGCCAGAAGTTTCATTAATTTTAGCAGTTCATTGGAGAATTAAGTGGTGAATTTTATGTTTTCATGTGGTGAATTACCTTGTATATTGGACTCTGAAATCACAAAAAAAAATATTATATTTTTATGAATTTTATCTTGCAGCTTTAACAACATGGATCCAAATCCAGGCCAGTTGACAGGTTGTCTCTAGAAAAAAAATCACCCTTTATTTTATAAAAAGAACCGATTATCTGTATGTAGATTGCGCCCGTCTTTTTTTATACGCTTTATATTAGCTTCACCTGTATGTTTGTATGTTTGTTTGTAACCGACTCCTTAGGGCGCGATTTTGACCCACTTCCCGGTTTCCGATTGAGCTGAAATTTTGCACATATGTGTAAATTGGATGACAATGCAATATTATTGTAACATGGAGCTGATCTGATGATGGAGCTGGATGGTGGCCGTAGGAACTATGTAATAAAACAACACAATCCCGTCGAGTTTGGGCTCGTTTGATTCGTCTTGACGAGCACTTTGATCCCAGATGGTAACCAGGGTCTGATGATGGAGCTGGAAGATGGCCAAAGGCACTCCACAATAAAACGACACAACCCCATCGAGTTTGGGCTCGTTTGATTCGTCTTGACGAGCACTTTGATCCCATATGGTAACCAGGGTGAGGGGGATGGGGGAGGGGGGAGGGGGGGTTTCCGGGGGTTTGGAGGGTTCGGTGTTAGGGGGGTTGGGTTTAGGTGGTTCGGGGGTTTGTAAAATGAGGAGGGGGTAAGGGGGGTTTGGGGGATTGGGGGTAAGGGTGTGGGGTTTGGGGGGGGTTTGGGGAAATGGGGTGGGGGATGTTGGGGGGGTTGGGTTTAGGGGGTTTGGGGTTGTAGGTGAGGGGGGTAAAGTTAGAAAGAAAAAAAATGCAAATAAAAAATAGAAGATAAATAATAGTTTAAAAAAACTAAAAAACACGCTTTAAAAAATAAAAAATAAATTTTAATAAATTTCAATTCACTATTCTTATAGTGCAGTAAAAAATCTTAATAAGCAATTATTATATTGTTATATCCAGATCAAAATTTGTAAACAATTCTAAATATTGATAAAATAAATAATAATAGTTTAAAATATTTTATTGTAAAAAAGCGTGGGGTGCTTTTTAAGATGTTATCAAAATGATAATCCTTGACAATTGACACCATGCACCCCACGCTTTTTTTACAATAAAATATTTTAAACTATTATTATTTATTTTATCAATATTTAGAATTGTTTACAAATTTTGATCTGGATATAACAATATAATAGCTTATTAAGATTTTTTACTGCACTATAAGAATAGTGAATTGAAATTTATTAAAATTAATTTTTTATTTTTTAAAGAGTGTTTTTTAGTTTTTTTAAACTATTATTTATTTTCTATTTTTTATTTGCATTTTTTTATGTTCTATTAATACTAGTGTTATTTATAAATAGCGGCCTTTATGAGTTTTTCAAATGTCAGTAGGTAGATGTATTGTACCTATACAAAAAAATTACAGTAAAAAAATCATGCCAAAAGGGCAAACAGTCACATTCCCCCTCCCATAACGGGTTAGGAGCTATCAGCCAATGATGTTTCATAAAATGGCCAGGAAATCAGGAGGGAGGGGGGAGGAGAATGAGAGACGCACATACACACACGCACACTCACATCCACACACATACACTCAAGGTTACGCATTTATAATATTAGTACATAGTATGTAGTATCTAATGTTGCTCTCCTCTCCCATTTTCAGGTAAAGCACGAGCGCCTCCTCCTCGTGTCCATACTAGGTTTCCTAGTGAACATGGTGGGCATATACGCGTTCAGCCACGCGCACAGCCACGCGCACGGCGGCCACGGCCACTCGCACGGCGGCCACGGCCATTCCCACGGCGGTCACGACCACTCCCACAACGGCCATTCCCACGACGACGGCGAAGCCCCAACGGGAGCCGGCTCCGCCATCATGCGGGGCGTATTCCTCCACGTTTTAGCTGACACGCTAGGGTCGGTAGGCGTGATTATATCAGCTATACTCATGCGTATGTTCGGTTGGATGCGAGCCGACCCTATCTGCTCCATGGCCATAGCGCTGCTTATAGCTGGTAGTGTTATACCGTTAGTGCGTGACTCCGCGGGTGTGTTGATGCAAAGAACTCCAACAGCCATAGAGCGGGCGTTGCCTAACTTGTATACGCGGGTAGTGGGACTCGCGGGAGTGCATGGGGTCCAGGATCCACACTTTTGGACGCTCTGTAGTAACGTGCACGTTGGCGCTTTGAAGCTAGAAGTCGCTCGCGAAGTTGATCCGCGTTACGTCACGGAGCAAACGGCGAGGATCTTCAGGGAAGCAGGTGTGAAACATCTAACCGTCCAGCTGGACTATTCCCCGCTTTGATCCTAACCTCAAATCACAAATGTACAGATTGTAGTGGTAATATAAGATGTGATGCAGTCCTCTGTATACAGACCGGTGCGTATACAAAATTATGAATCCGAATTGGATTTCGATGGTCGTTACGTACAATCTTCAAGGCGTGCCCGCCAATACTCTGTTTAGCAGATAAAGTTTTAGGTATTTTAACGACTTGCGAGACGTTATGTAGCGACCGAAGGTTTATAATTTATTATTGTGATAAGATAGTAATTGTAATTTTGGCATAGCTGTAAATTGAATCGGATTCTTTTATTTAATAATGTAGAATATTTGTTTTGTGCTGTATGAGAATGCCAGATTTAAAGGTGGAATTCTAAAATGGTGTTTTTTTTTATCTTCTGGTTATATTGTATATACAGGCGACACAACAATCAAGTATTTAGGTCATTGTCAGAATTAATACAGGCCACTCTGCTGCTTTTTACATGAGACTACTAATAAATCATCCATTATAACGGAAATCTCAAATAGAATGGTAACTTTTTTTTTTCAAATGTAATAGTCACTCACGATTATGGTTTATTACGTCGCTGACTTTAAATAATCTATCCATTTATACAAGTAACAGCATAAAGAAATGGTGTTACAAGAAATCTATATGTAAGCAGAGACAAGTTTACCTTTTTTTTTATTATCTGCCATCAGTCGCAAGACTATCTTTTCTGAGGGAAGGGAACATCTACAAAGGAATACAATTTGCCAATTTGGATGAAGAAAATGGAGTCGCTCTCTATTGAATTTCTTGAATCGGCATTTCAAGATAAGAGTGTATTTCCTGGAAATAATTTGACCATGACCTAATTATTACTGCGAGTGAAATACCTTGCGTGACAGCTGTTTTATAATTCCATCTTCTTGGTGTAAATTATACACATGGTGTCAACTATGAAATAGATTTATCTTATGTATGATGATTATTTGTATAAATTGGATACTGGCAACATTTTGTCACTAATGAGAACGACCGTTCGATCATATTTAATCAGGATCAGAATTAAGCACAGTATTAGTGTGGAAACCTCGCAAATAAGTTGCTTATCTTCACTACCTTAACAAACGCATCTCTAAATCGATTTTCTTACCATATGAACTTCATTCTATCATTGGATATTTATGAACATGAAGTGTGAGTTGCGTCACGGAAACTGAATCGCGTATAGATAGTCATTCATGATGACGCGTGCCGTGGTTCTTATTGCAATGTCATTAATGTCTAATTTTGACAAATTCATGCACCTTCATGAATGGCACTAATACCACGGTGGAACCTTTTCACTACCAATTGCACGATGGTTTCTTTGGCAGATGTATGGAATGTCAACATGATAATTCTAACGAAAAGGTTCCTTATACTATACATACATTTATATATAACAAAAATATAGCAGCCACAAAAATCTACACAAAGATCTTTCTACGTTTACAATAATTATGGTAGAAAGTCAATTGAATTTGTTTTAAATATGTTTTGCTTTTAAATTAATCCTGTACTGATAAAAATAAACACTGGTTAATTTTGTACTAGCGTACCTATCTAAATTGACAGGGGCCTGGAAAAGGCCTAAGTTTAGGATTTTTTAAATGACAGCTGATTATAGTTATAGTAAATTAGTGCAACTCATACTTGATGTTGTAAGATTGGATGGAGTGATGATTTTTAGGGATCCTAACTGTTAATGATTGACAAAGTGGAGTAGAAAATAATGCTGTCAATAATTTAATTTATTATTGGTCGTGTCTGCTACGTTCGAAGCTACTTACCGGTGGTGTTGCAATATACGAACGCGTGTTGCCCTATATTGAAGACGTTTGTACATTAGTTACTAGTTTTAAACTGCCCAGTAACACTGCTAACAGTAGTTATTTAGCTTCGAATAAAATTGGTGCATTTATCTTGTATTTATGAAGTATATTTAACCAAAAGGTTGTATTTATACATGTATAAAATTATGTAATCGATATTACGCCCGTAACTTACGTAACAATTATCTTACTTTTTGTCAATTTAAAATTACTCATTTATCGATTTGTCTTGCTCCTTGATCCTTGCAAGTTTGCTTCTTTATCTTGGACTAGTTTTTGCCGGAAACCTCTTCTACGTCCCGCAAGAACTTTATTTTTCCCGGGATGAAATATATTTCAAATTATTCTGAAATAGTATAGCTTTCTATCTGTGAAAGATTTTTAATCGATGATTCAATACTTCCAGAGATTACTCTCTAAATACACAATTAAATCTTACCTCTTTATTGTATTAGTTCATGTATATTCACAGGTTTACCTACCTACGAGTTCGTTAAATGTTGAAACATCTTGTCTGTGAAAGATTCAACGTTTTTTTATTTTTTTATTTTATTTCTATGTCCATAGTTAAATTTTAGTAAAAATTGTTCTTTTTTAGATTATTATATGGATGCGATTAGTGTACGAACCCGTATATATCGACCCCGAATTAACGACAATAATGCACGGATTTTGATAATTAAAAAGCTTATGACATGGACATGAGGGTCTGAAACAATTATGTGAAATGTGTTCGTACGGTGTGGAGGTGGCGGAACTGCATGAGCACACATTTCTTGCATAAATGTAGCTATCGTAAGGTCGAGGGTGCGCAAAGTAATTGTTTCAGTTCATTGATATGGACCTTCGCAAAGTAACGCCTGATTCAATAAATAAAATGAGGGTTTGAATTATCTTTATCAGGTCGTACATTATTGGCATTAATCTCGGGTCTATAATTATTGGTCTTATTTTAACCGCACTCGCTTATATATTATATATACCTTCTTAATTTTACTACACTAATTGTGTGTCTTCGAAGGGTTATAGATATATCTGTAATTCTAGCTATGGATAAAGTCAAAAAAACATTCCATGCATTTTATACTTGCATATTTTTTTTTATCTTCCATGAAACTATTATAGTGATTAAATTCATAGTACAGTTTTATACTTAATATTTTGTATGTATAAGTATATGTATATGTCTCCTTCACGGGACAACGAAGGTGTAATATTTGCCCCTAGTTTTTGCAAAACTAAAATAGTTATATTTAAATGAACTAAGTATTCAATTTTTTACCTAGCTTCGTTACTCACCGTGAACCACAGCTGTGTCTGTGCGACACATATACATATTTACATGCAGAAACATCGTGTTACATACTCTGCGTGTAAACATACTTATATAATGTGTGGCGAAGATCTGTAGCTGTGGTGCATGGTGAACAGCGGAGAAAAACGGTACAAAAAAAATAGGTCATTGATATATATAGTCAAGGAATTTAATTTCCAACCCACATAAGTTTGAATATCTTACGGCAAACTGTCACCATAAGAGCTAACGACGATGTTGCTTTGACGTGTTGCATTTGACATTTCGACCTTAATGCATTGCGAATATTACACGACATTTTTACGAAACGAGATTGGTAGGGAATTAAATTCCTTCACTGTACAATACGTTTACTTTTAGTTTACCACTGACAGATTGCTTGCCTTCATTTCATTTCCAACTTTAACACCATACAAATAAAGTAGTTATTACAAAATCTGCAAACGTGGGTAACAGTATTCTAAAATTGGCTTTATTTGTAGGTCGTTAAAGTTGAATATGAAATGAAGGCAAACCATCTGTCAGTGGTAAACTTTATGTAATTTTACTGTACCTCCGCAATGTAACGCCTGAAATCACGAACTCAATGTATGGACGCCCCAAATTTTATAAGACTAATTAAAACAAAATGAGTTAGCACATTATATTGTCCAGCATTAACTGAGTACAAAACACTAATTTCGTATCACTAATTTGAATTCACCCTGTAGAGCGAACATGTCAAGTTCATTTCATTGGCATAGCCAGTGTAGTATTTTATTATTAGTTACTAGCTGACTCGGCAAACGTTGTTCTGCCATATAAAGTATTAAAGAAATCGAACTTAATTGGGGTATGAGGGTGAAATTTACGACCTATTCTCATACCTACCAAACATATAAAATAAAAATAAAAACATAAAAATTGGTTGTGCCGGTTCAAGGAGTGCGGCCACAAAAGTATGACACGAGATGATATTTATATACTTATTAGAAAAATACTAAGTAATTAAATTATATCTATTTTTAGTACTGGTTTTTGCTTGTAGGTACCCTTGCTGGCTATGCCAATGGACATTGACCCGCTTTTTAAACTGTTTTTACTTGAACATAAATTATATTGTAAGTACCTACCTACATGGTCACACTAGTAATCTTAAAGTTTAATTCAAAGTTAATATGAATAAAATCAGCAACTGTAAATAAATTAACCTTACGACTGCATATAAAATATTTTTCCAATAGCAGTATAGTAACGGATTATTTGAAAATAAATCTAGTTACCGAAGTACATAACGTATTTCATTTATAATTTATATATCATATTATTTTTATATTATATTTTTGTATCCATGGTTGAGGTTTTTTTCTTCTTATTTAAATAATAGCATCCCCATTTGACACCTCAAATTACGTCGGACATTTAGGAGGGGTTATGACTTGGCGTCCACGGACCGGAAGACGCGGTTTAGGTAAGCCTCCAACGAGATGGAGCGATGACCTGGTTAAGGTTACGGGATCGCCTTGGATGCGGAGGGCACGGGGCCGATTTGTTTGGCGAGCCTTGCGGGAGGCCTATGTTCAGCAGTGGACGTCTTTCGGCTGAAATGATGATGATGATGATGACTTGTGAGATACTCAGCTCGGTGCGTGCAACGCATATTAGCCGCTTTGCCTAGTGGTTTGACCTATTGCCTCTCAAGCAGAGGGTCGTGGGTTCGAATCCCGGCTCGGCGAGCTTTTTGGCTCGTTTTATTTGGTCAAGTTAACCTTTTCGACGCCAACGACACATATATCAGCACCGCAGGTTCTACGCCAACGACTTATATATCAGTTATGGCGTGCAGAGCGATATCTACCTACATGCATTTCTGTAGGGTTCAACTTCGGGTTTGACATTCCAATGTCATGGCGTATGAGTGAGAGCTGTTGTATTTGACAGAGCGTTGAGAAGGTTAATAAACTTAGGTGACACATGAGCCAAAAAAACCCCACTGATCTACAAGTAGAACTTGCTCGTGCGCCTGTCCGGCAGTTCAGTCGAAATAACAACCCGAGTGTAATGTAAATACAGCTTTACGTTTTAAAGTTAAAACTTAGGCTAAACTTCACACTGGAGCAGGACCTCGTTTGCTTAGGTTCTCGTCACTATAATTTTGGAATTTTCAAAATAATAAAACAAGTCAATTTCATACACCTTTTTTACATCCTTAGAAACACATGACATGAACTCAACTCTTTACAACAAAGTTATTAAATAAAGAAATCTGTATTTCATTCAAAATATACTATTTATAACATCGGTGCAGACACGGTCTGCACGATATCGGCAGTCCCCTGCGTTAACATTTGATCTAGCAATTCAAGAAGTTAACAAATTCGAAAAAAAAAGTTTATATCAGTCAGCCGGCGAAATATTCTTAATATAAATGAAATGTCTTGAGCTGTATTGTGTATTTGAGCTTAAAACGGTACAGAAACAGGCGAAATACGTATGTGATGCTGATGCGTCAGAAGCAATCGCCGCTTCGTCGATTTTGTTTGATTCTATTCGTTTAACCTGGTTTTTACTGAAAGGTAGGATACAAAAACTGATATAAAACAACTTACATAGAAAACTGATATCTATTTTGACTCGTGCAAGGTCGCTTATCCTTTACAAATCACACTGAGCATTTTCACGTATGTTCGAACACGACAATCTTTCATACATGAACATAACACATGCAAGTTTGATATAATTATCATTTTGATAGACAAAAAGTGACAAGTACATCTAAATATTACACAACTACGTCATGATATTCTCCTATAGCAGTCCATGTATTTGCGCGCAAACGCACCTGAAAATGACTAGGGCCAGTCAGTTAGCAGTGAATTTAAGTACTTGTCAACAAGTCAACTGACGTTCAGATAACCTTGCATAAGCTAAAATAGAGAACCGCAGAGACGCCACATTCCCCACTTTTGGTGCTATTCAATGAGCTTCTTAGCCTTGAAGTAGCGGCGGAGATAAAGCACCTGCCACGTGGCCAGCCCCAGAAGGCAGACCATGGAGAACACGCTGAAAAACAACACGCGGTTGTTTGTCGACTCTGCAATTAAATAAAGAAGTTCAGAACCTTTCCTTTCAAGTATTGCCACAGACTAATTGAAAGTACCTACATAACCATTCAAAAGTGTTAAAAAATTGTGTTGAATTTGTGAAATATGAAGAGTGGAAGGAAATTTTAATTGTAACTAAATAATTTATTTTAGTTTGATTTTGAATATTTGTGCTTGAGCTTTGGATGTTACCGCTACCATAGGTTTTTTAGGCCACAAGCGTTGCTTGGGTTGGGATTAGTTCAATTGGTAATTTTATTTATTTACAAGACCAAACCTACCTGATTCAATTAATTAGGCTATTTTGTACCAGTATTAGTGAGATTAACATTTTTTTTTACATTGAAAACAAAAAAAATTTTTTTTTTCATAGAACATGGTTACCATACAATTAAAATAGCTACTTAACCTAACATTAACAAAATGTGACGATTTACTTTTTTCACATATTATATAATCAAAGAAATATTAGCAGTCGTAGGGCGACCATTATTGTAGAAAATTAAGCTTTTAATTGTTATAAATTAAAAAAAGAAGAAAAAGGTAAAGTTGTTTAACTTGAATATAATAGTGAATACTATCCTTTACTGTATGTGTAGGGTTTATCCGGATCACACTTCCCGAATCAATATGTATTATGAATAATAAAAAAAACTAGGAGTTGCTGGTTAAGCTTCTTGGTTTCAAAGTTGATAAAAATGTAAATTTTTGTTTTGAATGTAACCTACCATTGGTGTCTCTCATTTCCTCCTCTCTCTTCCTCATAAGGGTGAAGTCTTGCACAATGGCTTCTGACAGGTCTTCCAATCTCTTCAGCTCCACTTCCATTGGCTTCAGTTTTGCAGCCTCTCCAATCTAAAGCAAGAAAAGTTGTCATTAAAAACAAAGAAATGTCACAAACCTATACACTGCCCATATAAGTAGAAAATAAATGTAAGTATCAATAAATAGTAAACTTTTTGTAAATTTGCAATAACTTCAATTTCAATACATGATGAAAAGAAAACCTGCCTGTATACTTCCCGTTCCCATGGAAATTCCGGCAAAATATATATCCTATGTCACTCGCGGAACTGACTTCGAAATCGATTGAGTCGTGTAGGCTCCAGGGCGTGCCAAAGAATGATACAAACATACATAAATACACACGCTTTAAAAAGATAACCCTCCTTCGACAGTGGGGTGAAAATAGGCGAATATTTGTATAGGCGAATTTGACATTTGTGTCAATGATGTTGCCACTAGTTGCCAGTTTCTTCATTAACTTATCGAATTTGTCTCGTAAAATGGTCGAATATTTATCTAATAAATTAATAATACATTTTGGCCATTTTGTGGGCAGCCTACATATTTTATTAAAAATTAATAACTTTACTGTTATGATATAAAACGCGCTTAGTGCGTTTTCTTTGGTGCCAAGTAAAGGATTTTGAAATCAAAACATGAAGGATTAGTGAAAAGACAACTGAAAATAAATTCTTACAAATTAACATGAAAAAAAGGTAATAAAAAAATTATGAATTTAGTTAATGATGGGGTATCAAACAAATTAAATAAAACCTCCAAATGAAACAATGCAGGAAGCTCATGCATGTCCGAGATATATTTTAAGTTTTTTTTTTTTTCAATCATATGTAAGGTGAATCCTTTTAGCTGAACAATAACAAAGCAACTTGTGGCTACTTACTCTATAAGTGAGATATAATGTAAATTTTATTAAAGCAACTCAAAAGTACATTTTTTCTGTTGCATTTTAATTTATTCACTAGAAAAGTTATGAGCAGCAGCCACAAGGTTATAAAGCAGTCTCTTTCTATAGCTGATGTTGGAAAGAGATGACTATCTTTGTCACAGCCACCCAGCCACACTATTTGAGTAGACAATCTGTATTAGGTATTAGCTTATCATGCAATGTATCAAAAATGTGCATTTGCAACAATCATTTAGCATTTATTTCTGAATTACCCCAAATCTCTGACAGACGGTAGATTGTAGAATCCATTGATCATGGTGAAAAGAATAAAAAAAAAACATCAAAATTATTTGCAGTATTGTAATAATGTTGCCATTAAAAAAGCAAACAATATATAAAATCAAGATAATTATTAAAGATAATTTGAACTAATAATAAAAGTAAAGTAATGGCGTAAAGAACTTGTTGGTTTACTTGAAATTGGTTATAATAAAAAAATACTTACACCTTCATAGTTCTTTGCCTCTATTCCAACTTTGATGTCTAAATTTACATCTTGGCTGACACTGCGGCGTTCTGAAAACAGGTTTTAATGTCATAAAAATAAATACAAGATCTCATTGACAAATCAATATTTGCTCCTTTTCAGTATGAACGGTCAAAATGCATATATATGTATGTGTCTACTCCTCCCTTAAGGCCCAGCAATGTCAATAACACCATATATGTGAGTCAGTGTTATTGACCACTCTGGGCACGCTCCGTCGACGCCCTGCGCTCCCGGTTCGTGGTGGCCTTTAGAGTCAAAATTTCTTAACTCAAACAGTCTCCTCATGTGTGTTCACTTTACATTGATATTGGCAAAATATATCTTGCAAAGACGGCAAAGGTGAAAGCCAAATAAAAAAGTGTAATATAAAAAATTAGCAGGTTTTAACTAGTTGTTACCTTGTAATTGAGACTTATCAAAAATCAAAAATTTATACTTTTATATATAAAATTTCATTCAGACTCTTGGATGTACAGAACTTTAGTATCAATTAAAATCAAAAGTTCATTTCTGTAAGTAGGCCGTTAAGGGCTCTTTTACATGTCTTTTTTTAGTCTACCAACGCTTTTGGAAAGAACATGATTGCCAAGAATGCGCCGCAAGAAACTTGGTACTTAGTCATTTTTTTTTATTAAAGTTGATTGTTGTTACCTACTTGGATAGGATAATAACTTATCTGAACTGAATCCCCTCATTAACCATACCTGGAGGCACCTTGGATATGAAACATACTTCAAATGTGTCATATGTTTCCGTAACAAATGTGAATTTCCCTTTGGTTATTGAATCCTTTTGCGATAGAATGTGTCCTTTTGAATCTCGAATCTGTGGGAATAAAATAATTTGTTCTTTACTCAATAACATATTGGTACATGATATTTAGAAATAAAAAAAGTTTAACTCTTATTTTAAATAACTGACATGTTACAAGAAATTTTGGGTAGGCTGGGTTAGAATATGGTTTAATAATGATGGATAAATAAATGTAAACATTAAACATGAGATAAAATCACATTTAACTTCTATTAGTAAGTTGTAAGTATTTTTGAATATTTGATAGGTACATATTATTTCCGTTCCACTTGCAATTTTTAAAAATAAAGGCTGGTAAACAATAAATTGTACAAAAGACAGTCGGTAACCGGGTTTTCGAGGAATAAAGTGATGTTGATGACCTACGACGAAAAGTTCAATCTGGAATATTAAAAGGGCAATTGATAACTTACAATGTAATCTACTCGCTGGCCAACGACTTCCGTAACTTCGTACTCTCCTGCCACGAGGACATTGGCATGTAATTCTTCCTTCAAGCACTTCTGAGTGTTCGGAGCTAAGCTCCACATGATCCCGTCAGTACCATGCCAAAATACACTCAAAATGAATATGAGATAGTAAACCTCCATGTCTGCTATTCACTAGAACTATTAAATCCTAATAAATTAGCAGCAGTTCATTACAATCAGGAAAGAAAAACAAACATATTCTGTGTCAAAAAGACCGATGAGTTGGCCCAAAAGAACGTAGACGGCGGCGTATGGCCCAACGTAAAAGTTGCCATGTTGTCGCTTTGCGTAAGTTGGGACGATTATTGTTTTGAAGAAAATAGTATTTTATACATTATAACAAAACATTTACCATCAAATAATAAAAATACTAAACTCAATGCCCTGGAACTTAAAACTTTGAGATAGTTGAAGTTTAAATTTGAAGATTATTTTATTACGAGTGAATTCGTACTTGCGTAAAAAGTACCGTGTGGAGTTTCAATACCACTAGGCTGGGTGCTAGTTTAGCTATTTTCTAAAAGAGTAAAGAAAAAATCGTAGAAAAATGAGACTTATTGTGAACAATTTTATGTTGTGATCTAACTAAAGTACATGTATGCACATGGATTTTTAAGGCAATTTTCGTTAACAGTATTGTCTTCGTAGTGATGTATTAATACCGTTCACTGGTCTGAACCTAAGAAAATCTTCGACACAATAATCAAGATTGTTTCATTTTTTTCCATACTGCGATTCCCCTTCAACATCATCATCATCATCAAAAACTACTCTGGGCAGTTCCTGAATTGAAATATATGATATCGATATCGATATAAAAATGCACTTTGCATTTTGACAGGATTAACGCAAACAACACTATTTGAAGTAAAAGTGAATGTGAAGTAAGTTTCATATAACCCTAATTTGCGAATTTCATAAATAGTAATCCTTGCATCGATCCAAATGTTTATTTAACGAAAGTTAATCAACTGCTGAAGTGTTTTAAACGTTTCTGTTACACGAAGTCGGGCATTATCCTTCGGAAACTGTCGTGATTGGACCTAGAAGGTCTGACAGCTAGAATTTTTCATATATGTAAGAACGTCGGTGAATATCCTTTTTCTGGAATATATTATCCTGTAATTTTCCTGTCAGTAATAAATTTAATACTCTTTTAATTCTTAAGGTACGTATTATTTTATACTTTTATTTGTAAGTTTGAATTAAATGTTTACATAACATTACTGAATGTTATTTTATCTATAATTTCTTCATCAATGTAGTTTATGGCAAAGTTTTTAAGATTATAGCTTATTGGTTTTGAAATTTTGTAATTCCATTAATATTTTTAGCAGTTTAGTGACTCAATATTATGCCATAGTACAAAAATACAAACAGATTCTATCATTGTGAAATTGAAGTTTCTGGCTGTCATACAATTTTTTTTAGGCATTTATGATATTAATTTAAACTAGGATAACTCCCATTAGGTTAGTAGAGGGACCGTAAAGTAAATGCAACAACACCAAAAAATTACGGTTTTCAGCACATATCCAAAAAAAAAATCTTTATTATTTTTATTTAGGAAGGTTGCTCGGTCCATACAGATCCATAGAGTACGAAAAATGTTCTCATAACTTTAACTTGCTGGAGATACTTTTTTTTTTATTATGAGAGGAAGGCTTTGACAAGCAAGCAGCTCATCTGATGGAAAATGACTTTGTTTGTCTACTCAGGATCAAAATGGTAGAGCCTCATTTCGTTCATAGTTATAATCATCATCATCATCATCATTCCAGCCTATATACGTCCCACTGCAGGGCACAGGCCTCCTCTCAGTATGAGAGGGCTTGGGCCGTAGTTCCCACGTGGGCCCAGTGCGGATTGGGAACTTCACACACACCATTGGATTTCTTCTCAGGTGTATGCAGGTTTCCTCACAATGTTTTCCTTCACCGTAAGGCTCATGGTAAATTACAAATGTAATTTCGCACATAAATTCCGAAAAACTCAGAGGTGCGAGCCCGGACTCAAACCCACAACCCTCTGCTTGAGAGACCATAGGTCAAACCACTAGGCCACCACGGCTCTATTAATATTCTTACCCATGTTGATGAATTGATTTTGTGCTTCCAAGAGAAATGTTTACGTTCTCTGATAGAACTTTGATGCTAATTCTTATATCTTCCAATTACATTTTTTGATTTTCGTCACATTTTCATCAGTCAGTAAGAGGTAGAAGGCAGGCCGGAGTGAAAGCCAGAATGTTGTTTTATTATTTTAACTTTCCTAATAGCACAGATAAGTTGTTTCCTCTCAATAATTTTGCCAAATAGGGCTTTATTAACCTCTTGTATGCCGAAAGTAAAAAAAAAACTGGATTCTAGTCTCGCTTGTTTTAAATAGTACCAATTTTACAGATTTCAAATAAAATACATAAAGATAGCCTTTATAAATCTGACGCGGATCCGCGTTCCGGCATACAAGAGGTTAAGTTTCATTAGCTTAGTAACTATTTAAATTCACACTTCAGCATGTCTTGTGTGAATGGATCTAATATTACAGTCAACCTATTTTTAATTTCAGGCTGGAAATGTGTCATTGTTTGTTTCGTGCTATGAGAAGCTCTGCGGAGATATGTAGTGGCCAACCAGTTTGCAACCCGTGAAATCTAAGGTCAGTGCCACATGTCCCTATTCCATACCCTTAGAATCTAAGTATACTAATATTATAAAGTTTTATATGAAGTATCTTTTCTATTTTTTTACGGTCAATAATAATTCATAATAATACATTTGCAGTAATATGAAATATCTGTAGTCTTAGCAGTAGTATGAAATATCTGTAGTCTTATTGTTTTGCTTTCAAACCCTCGGGCTATATGTCAGCGCCATCTACATTTAATAATCAAACTATTTTTCCGCGGCCAATCTGTACTATGGCTATTGCTAATCCAGTCTATATCATCCTTGTTTATAATAAAACCGGCCAAGAGCGTGTTGGACACGCCCAGGATAGGGCTCCGCAGCTATTACGAAAAAATCCTTGCAAATCTTATTAATTTTACTATTAATTATACTGTCCGTATTAAACAAGCAATATTTTATAGGTCAGGCTGCTATTTACTCTTTAACTACGAGTAATTCTCAAGCAAACTTAGCCGTTATAGTTTTCCTTGTTCATTTGAGATTCATCCTGATTTTTTTCAAAATTTTTATACAAACAGTTTATCTTTTAGGGACGCTCGATTTTAACAAAAAAAAACTACTTTAAAGTTGAAT
The DNA here is from genome assembly GCA_947859365.1 of Archips crataeganus. Classification (NCBI taxonomy): domain Eukaryota; kingdom Metazoa; phylum Arthropoda; class Insecta; order Lepidoptera; family Tortricidae; genus Archips; species Archips crataeganus. Next base: position 3,980,923 of record OX402063.1, on the reverse strand, counting down.
ATTTCGCAAACAAATCACTGTATCGAAAAATTCTCTTCACAACCACGTTATGATTTTAAAAGACCTATCCCCAACTATACCTCGCACTATAAAGTTAGACGAGAAAAAAAATCACCCCCACTTTACGTCTATAGGAGGTACCCTAAAAAAATTTTTATTTTTACATTTTATTTTATCACTTTCTCGGGGTCATTGCTATATATATCCATGCAAAATTACAGCTTTCTGGCACTAATAGCCGCGGACAGACAGACAGACAGACAGACGGACGGACAGACTGACATGACGAAACTATAAGGGTTCCGTTTTGCCATTTTGGCTCCGGAACCCTAAAAATATAGCTCCATCGATACTGTCGATGATTCTGCCAATGTCGCGGTAGATAAAGACACTAATGCCTTGATCACACGTACCGAGTAAACGGGCGAGACAGTAAAATGTTTCTCGGCCGAGACAGTGATATAAGCAAGAGCCTGTTCACACGTGTTTTGAAATTAGCACAGTCAGTTCAGTTGTATTGAGACCGAGTGGCGAGACAGTTCACGTTCAGACCAGCCGAGTGAGCGAGCGAGACAGTGCCTCGTACGTGCTCGGCCTAGTACATAGAACGGGGGTCGAGCTACTGTCTCGCCGATTCGTTCGGCCGAGTGCTCGGCCCAAAACTCGGCGCTATGTTTATACTTTATACGCACCGAGTACTCGGCCGAGAGCACTGTCTCGCCCGTTTACTCGGTACGTGTGATCAAGGCATATCGGTTGGCCGTTGTTCGGTAACTTCGGTGTGCGGTAAAGATTGACCAACTAATCTGTGAATTTAAAAAATGTTTTCGCCGTCCGCATAAAGTGCAGTATTGCTTGGTCTGATTCACAGAATAGTTGGTCAGTCTGTAGGCGTTAGTATCGTAAAGTCCGTTTGACATTTGTGTCACGTTTGGGATTGCGTAATTTTCAATGCCAACTACCGATACATGCGTCACAAAGTACAACGTCAAAGTGATCTTCACGCAATGAAATACGGTTCAAAGTGGCTTTAAGTTTTGGTTATGCTTGACTTCGAATAGGCTTAACAAGCTAACCTCAAGCAAGACAGTAACGTCAAACGGACATCTCGTCATGGCGCCATCAAGTGATATTTAATTTGTCAGAAAACCATTGTTTTTTGGTATGAAAAATTACTGATAATGTGAGATTAAAATATTGTAGGTAGCTTAGGATGCTTCATTACGTCGCTGAGTGAATATTACTACCGAATACTGGAAGTTTCAGGTTATTAGAGCAGATATTATAATAGTGAAAATAAACGGATCACTCACGTCTCAAAATGAGTTTAACTTGACATGTTTCGGGCTAATCCGTAGCCCTTCCTCTCGGAGTCGCACGTCACGGCGGCTGCCAAACGTGCGACTCCGAGAGGAAGGGCTACGGATTAGCCCGAAACATGTCAAGTTAAACTCGTTTTGAGACGTGAGTGATCCGTTTATTTTCACTATGAGTGAGTCTCATGGTAGTTTCATGTTTAAAGATATTATAATATAGATATGTCAGGGTTTTTTTCGGACTGACCGGAGAGAGGGCGAGCTGCCGGACAGGCCGCTGCAAGGGATTATCAGGGACTGTAGAGTTAGCTATGCACTAGACTCTAGACAATGCACCTATTGGCTTATTTAGAGTTATTTTCTAAGCGAGGGCTGGTTGGCTGTAGGTGACGAAGCAGAGTCAAAACCCAAATCCTGGGGGGCACGGTCCGTCTAGGCCCCTCTATATTGTATACGCCTATGTACCTACGTACCATTTTTTTGTACAGTATGGCTTCGCATCTGTTCATTACTTAAAAAGTAGAAAAATAACAGATTGAAAAAGCCTCTATTCCAGCATTTTCTTAATGGTCGGCGGATGTTAGTCACGAGACAATTATGGCACATTACTACGTTATGCCGTTAATGCCGTCCGTTAAGTACCTAATGAATAATTTAATTTTTCTCGAGTGTAGGTAGAGTCACCATAGAAGGAATGGAAGGAGACTGAGAAACGACGGATCGGATCTGGAACGTAACATTACACTTTATTCCAAAGCATCCATTGCAGGCGTAGATAAAATTACCGCCAGGCTGAAACGGGACTGGACTGGCCATGTTTCCCGTGTGCAACCAGAGTGGTGGCCACAAGATGGCATTATCACCTCGGCAGACCGAGGCGGAGATGGCAAAATGATTTGGACGCGTTCTCAGACAAAAGTTCAAAACAAACGGGGCGATTTGGAAGACTAACTCAGGTCTTTACCTAGCAGTGGGACACTGACACAAGCTACGTAGAGTAGACCTCGTGTACTGCCTTGTTTGAGGATATATTTCAGGACTATCCTGTAGGTTAGGTTAGGTTAGGTTAGGTTTGTTTTATAACAATCCTGAAAAGTTTACAGTTTTAGAAAAAATAAACATTTGAAAAATGAAACATTTGCCAAATGAATCATTTTGCGAAAAGTTTTTCGCCGAAACATTAGTAAACTAGTAGACCTAGACTTGAAAATGTGAAAGTAAAAGAGGATGGGGGATTTGTGCTGTCATCGGTCATCCTCCACACACCGCCGATATGTTCTAAAACTGTCTTTCACTTGACGTTGGCGAAATAGTCCTGCAATGGACCACGCTTAAAAAACTAGCTAAAGGAAATAGAGTCTACGCTACGCGGCAAGAAGCTAGCGCTGCACCGCTGTAGTGCCAATGCATGACAACAGATGGCGTGCGATACAACCGTCCCACGATTACCGTTATCAGGAAGTTACTACAATAGACCAAATAATCGGCAACGCTGCCAGTTCTTTATGTCGCAATTAAACGGATATGTATTTCAAGTGTAATTCAATGAGGAAGTTTAAATTCGGGGTCGGATCACTTGAAGACCCCTGTATAGTTCAAGGCTGATCACGCCTGATATAGTCCTTAGGTTGGAGGGTCTCGTCCAAAAGAAATCTGTAATACAAAATAGTAAAATGTTCTACGAAATATCCAATGTGTCCTGTGCCTATTGCTGAAATAATCCAAAATAATCTGGATCAGCTGGTTTGGTTGTCAGCAATCGGTTTAGCGAATTTAACTGAGCACCTCCATACTTAAATGTATCTTTGGGTTTTTTCAAAAGAGCTTGACAAATGTTTCCATTTATTTGCAGATGTTCAAACTGTACCGCGTAGCGGTAGCGTATGATTTAAAATTAAAAAACAAAAATGCTACCTTTGATTTTAATGTAAAAAAATATTTTTATTTTGATGATATTAATATTAATCATCCTTCGATATAAAACTACCGAGACATTTAAACATAATATTAGTTTAGGACACACGAACGGGTCCTTCATTTATTTGCTGTCGAAGTATGACGGCAGTTTTTGGCATCAATCCATGGTCCTTTATCAAAGTGTGCTAGAACGGATAGCCAATCGAGTACTGCGCGAATTAAAGCATTGTTTTCCAAAAGTAAAGTGAAAAATTCTATGATAAATGTACGGTAGTCTAAAGAAGTTAACTAAAACGATACTACAATGAGAATAAAAACTTCTCAGGATACTGGACTCAAAGTCTCTGAGTTATAAATAAGAAGTATCGATAAAGTACTTTTATATGCCGTCCTTTACAGCTAAATGCGCTTTGCCAACCAATCAAAAGTGCGAAATGACGAGTAAAAACAAATCTACACCCAAATCCAACGAAGTACGATGTAATAGCAATTTATTTTCACTTTGTAACGTTAACGCGCCAAAAAACTACAATGACAATCCACATTTTTAGGGTTCCGTAGTCAACTAGGGACCCTTATAGTCTCGCCATGTCTGTCTGTCTGTCTGTCTGTCCGCGGCTAAGCTCAGAGACTGTTAGTACTAGAAAGCTGTAATTTGGCATGAATATATATATCAGTCACGCCGACAAAGTGGTTAAATAAAAATAACTAAAAAAATTTTTTTAGGGTACCTCCCATAGACGTAAAGTGGGGGTGATTTTTTTTTCCCGACTAACCCTATAGTCTGGGGTATCATTGGATAGGTATTTGAAAATAAATAGGGGTTTGCTAAGACCATTTTTTGGTAAAGTGAATATTTTCGGAGATATTCGCTCCGAAAGTTCAAAATAATGTGTCCCCCCCTCTAACTTTTGAACCGCACGTCTAAAAAATATGAAAAAAATCACGTAAGTTAAACTTAATAAAAACTTTCTAGGAAAATTATTTTCAACATAATCAGTTGAGCATTTTTTAAGTTTTTGTAAAAAAATATTTCTAAACTAAGATTGTAATTTACCGCCACTGCAAGCATTTTTTTCTTTAGGTACCTACCTATATGAACACGCTAACAGTATTTTCTTTGAAATAAAAAAAACGAAATCGGTTCATATTATAAAGAATTACATCTGAAAAATCATCAACATACTACCTACTAGTTTTAGTAGACTGCAGATTAGTCGTACCTGCTACGGAACCCTATCTTGGGCGTGTACGACACGCTCTTGGCCGGTTTTTTTAAACTACGGCCGCTGTGACATCTGTTACTCGTTCAGAAATAAACTCAATCAAATACACCAATCAGTATTTTCCAAACTAATTAAAACTAATAACAACACCTAACAAGAGTATGCGCATATTTTATGAGTCATTACCAATCAGAAAGTGTAAAAACAAATACGAAATCAATTTTTTTTATTTCATATTTTCTTTGTTAAGTACTGAGTTAACATAACAGTTGTCATTGTTTATTGTCGTGTGTTACTGAGCGCACCAGTGACGTAAAATAGCGCAACGAAAGCGCGCTGCATTGGATCGCAGAGGTAGCGAATCGTGCATTCCGCACACCCAGCTCAAAGAGCGTCGTAACTCTACATACATTGCTACGCGATAAGCAGACAAACGCGGGTACTTTAAGGCTGTAAGTTGATGTGATATTGTTTAGACTTGGAGCTCTTTTGGTGTAGCTACGCGATTTGTCCATTGAGGCGGGTAGCGGGGCGGGGGCGCTCGAATGTGGGTCGCGACGTGCTCGTCAAGTTCAAGGCCACGCACGGAAAGCACCGGCCGTGCGACGATGTAGATGGCGCTGCGATATTAGGAGTTCGAAAATTTTGGCGAGCGGGGGTGTAGTGCGGGGCGCGGGACACCCGGTGCGGGAACGAATTTTCGGTGCAACTTCGCGACACGAGCTGCACTCGTTTACCGAACGTCGCGACGCGCAGTGCTCTCGCGTGACGCAAAACCTAGACTTCTCTAACATAACCTAGCTACAACAACAAGCCTACATGGATTGGATGGAGGAGGTGGTGCGTACATTTGTTTTATTTATTGCTTTGTTTTACATCTATATCGCGCCGGTGGCGGCGTTCTGTGAATAATTTGTTTTGCCTTGACCTATCCTAACATTTTATCATGTGGAGTTTTGCGGATTTTTTATCGAACATGAGCGTTCTAGACTTCCTTTTAATGTAAACAAGTATTAGAACACCAATTTATAAGGTGTATATTTTGCTTGTTTACCCCATTAGACCATCTAGTAATTGGGAATAGACGAATCTTTAGGAAACATTCTCCTTTCTCATTCTATATTCCCAGTGTAACGAAATAAATGTTTTTGAATAAGTAGGTACTTAGGTATTAGATTAACTATTTACTATTAATCTTTAACATTGTAACCTTTAACACAACTTTATAAGTCATAAATGATTAAATCATCACTTTTCACATTGTACATTGTAGATATAGATACACTGAGCACTCTTTACCGGCCAGCGATATAACTGTTAATGAAACCAATACTAAAACTAAAGTAAACTATACAATTCAGCTCTAAAATTATATTTAGATGCCGATATTATAAAATCATGCTTTTATACGCAGAAAAAAATTCTACTTACTAACAATATTTTTGCAATATCATGTCAGGCATTTAAAATCGTACTAACTTAGCTCACATACAGCTAAAGCTAAATAATGGTAATCATTCAGTCGTGTTCCAAATTCAAGAATACATGTAGTCTTCAGACGCTATGGTTTGATTTTCGAACAATAGTGTTGTGCTTCCGGTACCGACGAAAATACCGGCACACGTGGCCTGCCGACCTGCCTCAACGCGCGATCGATAGACCGCGCGACTCTAGCAGCGGCATTTTTCACTCTATTTTCAGGTGTTAGTCATCTGCTCTCCGCGCCTTCTGAGCATCTTTGTTAGCCTGTAGTCTAATCTGTGGGGTGTTTTAAATGTTGATTCTTCCGTATTTTTATGAACTTTTAGTTTATAGAAAATGGGACTGATATGTAGAGCTTTATTCAAATTATTATACGACTCGGTGCATGTTAGTTTTTCTTTGGAATTTGTACATCTATCCATACAAAATCCATTTCAAGCAGATTGAGTAATAAACATACTCGTGTTTTCCGTGAAAAAAGAGGATACATCTTGGTAATTTCCCAAATTAAAACTCTTTCTAAATAAATATCAAACCTGTTATAAGCTTGGGGACTTTTTACGAAAGCAATGCCTTAGAGGGTCTAGAAATTAGAAACCGTCTCAGTTTTCAAGGTCTCTAATGCATTTTTTCGCGATATAAACCTTCCAAATTCGGAGGCAGCCGTTCTTTATCTGCAGGCCACATAATAGACTCTTTGCTCTCTGATATGCTCGTATTAATTTGAACAAGTTTCTTTGTGCCGATAAAACAGACTCGAATCTTTTGTTAGGTTTTTTATCGCGTCTCGATGTGCATATACATGCTATATTTGTGTATAATCACATTGAGATTATTAAATGTGAGTTATCTGTGTGCGGATGTGTATTTCTTTCTATGTAGGTGTAATTTAGACTGGTATAACGTAATTTATATTAATTTATCTGTGTTGGAGTCTTAGATGTAGAAAACTTAGTTTTTTTTGCGCTATCACTTTCAGTCCAGCAGGAGGATTTAGGTTTATTTGGACTAGGTTAGGTAAGGTCCGCGGTACAGGTGCACCTAACCTACCTTTTTTGGCCTGGTACTTTATGGACCAGAAGAGGGTGGTGTACCCACTAAAAACCCCAGGGTTCCGCTTCATCGTCGATCTGCTACCGGACTGTGGGATTTCTATGCCTACCAACTCAACAGGACCTTAACGGCGGGAGACAGGCATCCCCGTGCCGATCTCCCGCAGCACCTAACCTAACCTGCAGGTTAGGTAGGTAAAATTCAACGCACTAATTCTCTATGATTAGAACTTGAACAAAGATTATCCAAATTTTAACACTTTACACTGAGTTTGATCACAATCACGCTTGATTGTAAACGAAGATGTTCTAGATTGAAGACATTGAAAACAAAGCTTTTGGTTTTTAAGTCTTCAGTACTGACTGGTATACCTATAAAGTCAATCTTACCTGATTTAATGTCCTGAAGATGAAGTTTTGCAGGGTAGCATTGAGAGAAAGGATGATGACTCAGAACCAGCAAAAATTGCCAATAGAATAATAATAATTTTAGGCATTCCCTTGTGAAGTTTACCTATCCATCTAATCTGTTGTGTGCAACACGATGCATATGATAATGATATACTGCGGCCTTGACTGCACCTTATCTATAACTTCCATCGTTGTCACACGATACGTACTGAGTTACTGACATAATTTTTATACTTTGCGCATTTGATATGCATCATGCGGACACGATATTTTGACAAGAACCGCCATTTTGAAATGAAATTAAGTACATATTTCATAATTTTCGTTGTGGATTCTATATGAGATAGGAGGCGTATGTCCTAGACAAGTTCGTTTTTCACGCTTATAAGAGGTGTTATCAATAATCGAAGGCAGACATCAGTGCACATATGTCATGCGAAAATTCCATAAGTAGTATTATTGCTTTGACAATAATATTTTTTCAGGTTTCAATTTGAGGTCTTTTTCATACAGGGTTTGGTAGAGATCAAGGTAGAAGCATAAAAATCTTGGTTTTCTTATCTGACTGTTGAAAGACAACGATGGACGAAAGTAGTTTTCTGATTAGGTACGTAACATGGTGAAGTTATGATTAAAATAATCACAAATTATTAATTATTTTTATATTGCGTCCAATGATTTCGGGAAAGTAAATCACATAACTCTGTTCTTTGTTGAGCTTGACACCGGTTTCCCATTGGCCTCCGAAGGGTGGTAACCATAGAGTGAACCGTGATTGTTCTTAGGTATACACGATAATTTTTAATCGGTGATCAGAAACGACGTAAAAGATTGTTGTCATCAGGCGACCACGTTTAAGTCACACGAAACGGCTATTTTTTTTAATAATAAGAATGTGGTTTTTAATTAAAATCACTGTAACGACCGGATAGCCTAGTTGTTGAAAGATTACGAAGCTTGAGGTCCTGGGTTCGAGTCCCGGTCGGTACAGATATTTGTGTGAAAAATACGAATGTTTGTGCTCGAGTCATGGGTGTTTAATATGTATTTAAGTATGTATTTATCTATTTAAGTAAGTTTATCCGTTGTCTAGTACCGATAGTACAAGCTTTGCTTAGTTTGGGATTAGGTCAATTGGTGTGAATTTTCCCGTGATATTTATTTATTTATTCATTATTTACTGTCACCCTACACATGGTTCAGTCTATGAGCCAAAAACCTCTTTGACAAGTCAGTTCATTAAACAAACTTTGACGCGAGACCTGTCAATTTCCCCGCGAAAGCAATGACACTTGACAAAGCTACTTAACTTCAACAAATGTAGGATGACCAGACCATGCAGTCGAAAAACCGGATAAACGAAGTTTTAACAATATATTTTTATTTATTTAAACGGTGACATAAAATTGCTTGAGACCTCGCTTATTTAATTCCATTTTGGCTAGGTTTAATATTTTTCAACTCCTGATCATCGATTTAAAATCAAATCCAACACACAACAACGCACCGTTACTTTCCAAAAACTGTTACGAATTTTTCCTCCTTTAAATCTCAGACGCGTTATTTTAACTAATTCACGAAAATTCAACTTGGTTCTGGGAAAATTCCACTAAACATTACTCGTGTACATACATACATTTGCATTATAATTAATCAAGTCTCGTTTCATTGAAATTACATTGGCGTTATCTTTGAGTCTCTAAGTACCGTTATAGCTTCCTTCTGCATCTATCTAAGGTTAGCACTATTCGGTCAAGGATGTCAAGAGATAAGAGAGCGTGGTCCAGTACTAACTAGTCAACTACTTCCTTAAATGCAAGGGTTACAGATGTAGTGAAAAATGATTTTCCTTCGTACTTTATCGGAAAAGTTCGTATTTATCGTGCTATCTCAATTAGTTTCAGTAGCCAGTACCCATCTTACAGCCATCTTACATTTTTCACTTTGAAATTTGACACTAAATAATAAAGTTCCATATTAATGAATATGAAAACGTCACTCATTTAATACAATCATTGATTGACAGTTCGGATGCCATCGTATTCCGATTGAGATCCGAGTTTTCCCGATGGAAAATCATTTTGCACTACATCTGTATATGATTACTCCTTTTGTTTAGTTAGTTAATAAAACTATAACGCTATAGTCCAGTTTTTGTTTCGATGCCGAATTCACTTTCGGCCTTGAGTTGATTCGTGTTCGCGCTCGTTCGAATTGCTGTTTCTCTATTTTATTTTTATGATGTTTCTAAATTTACTGCTCTGAAACTATAGGGATTATATGTACAGACCTAGCGCCTCGTCCCTTCTATCCTATCCTATCATTGAAATTATGAATTAATTTTGCAGCAAATAGACTCTGATATATACAGCATAAGTACTTGAAAGTGAACAAGTCTACGTTTCTGGTATCGTAAAGAAAAACTATGACCATTTGATTAAGGCAGCGCTACCTGTTATGAAAGAGCTGAATTTTTGCATATTATCGAGATTTCCGCGCGCAACGTAGATAAAAACCGGCGGAATGCGATATGCAACGTTAAAAATACTTGTAATATACGTGATTATCGCGTCAGTCGCGTCCACACCGCTTGCAAAATGTAAACACACTTTGGAAATGTATGTGCCGTATAACAACGCTCGTTACATTGCTGCTTTGTGACGCGTGAGAGTAGAATGCGCTCAACTGTTACAGCATAAAGCCAGCAATAGAGTGTATACCGTATATTGGCCGTTTGGGTTTGGAGTGAGGAGGGGTACGGGGCCGAGAGGGAGATTTGGAGTTGGCCTTGACAATGAACTGGCGGCGCGCACACAAACACATTCTCGTTTCCAACTCACACACCGACAGGAGTTATTCCACGAATGGCCTCCCACACCGGCTGCTTAGCAATTTATTATTTGTCAGGGTTGTGTTCGACATGTTTCGCTATCGGTGGCATCATATCAGTGATCAAATTTAATCAAATGTGATGATATGTGGACTGAGCAATGAACATTGTCCAATCAGAATCTCTTTTCATTACGTCTCTTCAAAAATCGTCATCTATACAGATCATCTCATCTGTTCTATCAAAGAGTTTTACTTCCTGTTATTTCGCCAGCTTTTAAGCAACAATTAAATAAACTAGTAAGCACTACTACTACTACTAGTAAGTCTCTCCATGTTTCAGCCCAACTCTTTGACAAAAATGATACTTTCCTGGAAAAAGGTAGCCGATTCAATGCTACTACAAGAAAAGAGACTTATCTGCTTATCGGTTATATATTAGTGGAAAATTCCGGTTGTCTATCTGTTGGCGACAACCCTGTAACCGAAAAGCCGACACAAAGCTGCCGTCGAGCCGACGCCGGTGCCTGCCCTAAGACAACACATACATAGACAGCCTAGGGCCCGTCGCGATGGTTATCGCCTGAATGTTGTACATCCAAATGTTTACCAAGTCTTGGCAAGTATCGGAAAATACGCGGCGAGGGAAAGCTTGTGGAAATTAAGTCTGAACCATTCTGGAACTTGCCAACAACACAATGCCAAATCGTTTTTGAAGGTGTAAGCAGTGACTTAGGTAGAGTTTGAAGGTATAAGAGGCTTGGACGTGGCTTGGTTTAGCAGTAGCTGGTGTTTTCGATGGGATTTACTAGGATTTTTTATTTGAACATAAGCTTATGCAAGTGTCATCATCATCATCAGCCTATGCTTGTCCACTGCTGGACAAAGGCCTCTCCCATTGCACGCCACTGAGCAGAATCCTCGGCCAATCTCATCCAGCTCTTGCCAACCGCCTTGCGAAGATCATCGCTCCACTGAGTCTGAGGACGTCCTACGCTACGTTTGCCGATCCGTGGTCTCCACTCAAGTCAAGAACTCGTCTACCACAACAATGCAAGTGTGTTCAAAGCAAAAAAAAACCGTAGTTCGAGAGGGGCGTGGGCATCTGGGAATAGGACGTCCTATCATGTTGCCTTCATCACGCGAATATGATGAAATTGACTGTAGACTCAAGGACTCTTCTTGTAGGTACTTGAACCACGGGAACTCCATTGGAATCCCACAGGACCGCATCTCCCGGATAAATTCCAGATTAGATTTATTTAAGCGTAACATCTTATGTTACACATACACATAGGTAGGTAGGTACATACTTTAAATCTACTTTTTTATCATCATCATCATCATCATCATTTCAGCCGAAACACGTCCCCTGCTGAACATAGCCCTCCCCCAAGGCTCGCTAAACAGATCGGCCCTGCGCCATCCGCGTCCAATGCGTTCCCGCCACCTTCACCAGGTCGTCGCTCCATCTTGTTGGAGGCCTACCTACACTGCGTCTTCCGGTTCGGTTTCGGTTCTGGGTCCGGTCCGGTTGCGGGCTTTTTTATAGTAAGTACTCTTGAATTGTGCTGTTGGTTATAAAGTTATTCAGTGCGACGATAGATATGTACGCAAATGCAACCGGTTCGTTTCTTTATTGTTTTTATTTTAAGTAATTTTTATTGTGTTTTTAATAGTGAAATAATTAGGCAGTTATTTTAATACCTATCAGCAAGGACAATTAAATCAAGTCAATTTATATATGACTTTGCGTTCCTTTAACTGGACAAATTTGTATTTTGTTGTATATTTGACTTTTTTTTAATTTGGAAAATTGTACCTATGCGATTTTTGCTCCGAATCACGAGCTTTTTCGATTCTACTAGACTAGGAGGAAAAAGTGTCCCAAAATTTCCATATAATTTTCGATTCTTCCATTTAGTTACTGTCATATAAATAAAGTCTATGAAAAATGGTACGGTCGGCCAAGACAGTGGTCTACCAGTTTTGACAAAAGTTTCTGTGACATCTAAATATCGTTAAGGTTGACTTTTCAAACTGAGTGAAGTCTTTAGTCACTGTCACCCAATTATTTCAATAACTATGATTATGACGTGCAAATGAACTTCAACCGTAGGGTGGTAGACCATATTTTTGGCTGATGGTGCTTAACTCAATTGAAAAAAAAATAGCTTGCGACACTTGTTCTCCTAGTAGGATCGAAAAAGCTCGTGATTCTGAGCAGAAATCACAAAATTTTTCAAATTAAAATTAAAACACAAGTCAAAACATACAACAAAGTAAAAATTGGCGCAACTACTCGTAGTTTTACTGTAGAGAGATCTCTGTATCATTCATTTCGGGATCCTATCGATGTTTAGAAAATTTTATTTCCGAAGGTTTAGAATCCCGAAAACTTCATTTGTCCGAAAGCATTTTTTTCTGAAACTGTAAATATTTCAGGATTTATTTCAGGACCATCGTGTAGAACCCTTTAGGTTAGGTTAGGGTTGTTTTATAAAAATCCTGAAAATCTTTTAAATATTCGGAAAAAAATAATTCTAAATTTTGATAGGTAACCATTCATTTCTTATGACATTAGTTATTCGAGTTCATAGATGCCGCTATTGTATTAAGCTTGGGTCAAAATGGTACAGAAAACTCTACACTATAACTAGTCCAGCAGGTTTATTATTGTAAAGGATCGCGACGTTGTTGTATAGATGCTGACAGACCTCTTGCTTGATTTAATTTTTCTTGACAATGAGTGAATTTATATTATGTTTTCCGTTAAGACAACGGACTGATTGTCTGAGCATAATCCCACTTTTGATTTGGGGTGTTGTCGTAGGGTCAACGTCATAAAATAAGTGCCTACTTTTGTACCCTGTCACTTTAACGTCATGTTTGAAAAGCCATACGAAATCATGTAACGACTAAAAGCGACAAGGTACATAAATGATCACTTATTTATGACGTTGACTGTACTTGCAATAAGTAGTTATTATACAAGTATAGGATCCGGCTTTCGCTTTTTAGGGTTCCGTAGTCAACTAGGAACCCTTATAGTTTCGCCATGTCTGTCCGTCTGTCTGTCTGTCTATCTGTCCGCGGCTAAGCTCAGAGACTGTTAGTACTAGAAAGCTGTAATTTGGCATGAATATATATATCAGTCACGCCGACAAAGTGATTAAATAAAAAAAACTAAAAAAATTTTTTTTGCGGTACCTCCCATAGACGTATAGGGGGGGTGATTTTTTTTCTCGACAAATCCTATAGTGTGGGGTATCGTTGGATAGGTCTTTTAAAACCATTGCGGGGTTGCTAACATGATTTTTCTATTCAGTGATCTGTTTGCGAAATATTCAATTTTAAAGTGAAAAATTTCATTAAAATCGAGCGTCCCCCCCCCTCTAAAATCTAAACTGTTAGGTGGAAAAAAATGAAAAAATTCAGAATGGTAGTAAATATATCAAATTTACTAGGAAAATTATAGCGGCTAAGATTGCTTGGAAATTATTTGTAGTTTAAGAGTAAATAGTAGCTTAAGGTATAAAATATACCTAAACTTGGATGATTCCCGTACACATATGAAATCCTTAGAAAAATATTACTTGATTTTTTCTTAATGGCTACGGAACCCTACCTTGGGCGTGTCCGACACGCTCTTGGCCGGTTTCTAAGATTTCACCTTGACGCATATTAGCGATAGAGCGCGGGAAATATCAACGCGCAGAATACACTTTATTCTGTAATTTAATTATTTATTGACCTGTAATTAATGTATAATTGTATTTAAATAATTAACAGATTGTGCCTAAATATGTAAATTTTTATCTTTATTCTAAATAAATATATGTATAGGTACCCTAGAATCTGATTACTATGGCCCTGAAGACTTTCCATTGGGATTAACTCTATGCATATTTTATTCATCACTCCACGCTATAACACCTCACATCACATTGCAGAGCACAGGCCACCTCTCAGGATGAGAGGTTTTGTTTAGTTCCCACGCGGGCCCATAGCGGATTGGGAACTTCGCACATATGCAATAGAATTTTTTCGGTTTTCTTTCACTTAAAATTTGTGTTGTGTGTTGTTATCTTGCCATCCCTTTTTTACACAGCGATTCGAGACTTCCCACCATACAAAAAATTGGTGAATATGAAAAAAACGTTTCCAATGATAAATTTAATGGCTTGTCTTTATTGGTCCCTAGGCCAGAGTCCATACAAACCCATCCCATCTGGAATCTGCCCATCCTCCTTTACATAAAAATCATAAAATGTATTTAATTCTGAATTATGATTATGATACAATAATGGGCGGTAGAGTAGAGCGATGATAGAGCCATTGATACGTGTGTGCGAAACGACTGCTATTCTTCTTATTTAATTTAAAACGGTTACTATAGATATGAGATTAAGGTCCTTATTGTTAGAGGTAGGAAACTGCCAAGCTGTGTGGTTATATTTTGTAAATAAAATTTGGAGTATGTAGGTTGGTAATTTAGGAACTAAAAAATTGCAAAGAAATATCATTGAGCGCACCGCTGCATTATTTACGCCTTTAATTTTTAAAATTCAAATTCAAATAGTTTATTTGCATAAACAAGGGTATAATTTGGTGTTACTTGTTGATCGAAGGGTGTTACACAATATCATACGCTCCAATCCTTGTTTTGCCATATAGTATGGCGTACAAATATTTATAAATTAATAATTGTCAATTCTAATTAGATTATCATGCATAGATTTTCTTACTTTTTTTTAACTCATAATAATTTATGGTCAAATTTTGATTAAATGTCAATTTTGTATAAATAAAACTAATTAGGAAAAAGTAATAATTATGTAAAAATAAAAATAGGAATGGTAGTGGTAGTAATAAATTACATTGCTACTTATATTGTTTTTCATGACATGACATGATAAGATAATGCTTTGGGGTTGAAATTTAATAAACACTAGAAGACAAAAATAAAATATTAAAACTTGCGTCAATGCGAGGAATGGTTTTGGAGTGCAGCGCCTTCCGTTGTTATTTCACACATTTTATTTATTTATTTTTTGACTTGGTAGATACGTAGGTTATGTTAAAGTTGGTACGTGTTTTTGCGTGGTTTATATTCGGTAGGTACAGTCGAAAGCATAAATATGTGTACAGTCATCGCGTAAAAATATGTAAACATCAACTGTATGGTTAATGCCATAGAGTTGTAGGTACCTATAGATATTATTGAAATGAAATGAAAAAACTTTCAAAAAACTTTTTCTTTTTTTTTCTGCTAGAAAAAGACTGACTTCTTAAAGTAGGTATGTATTATTTTTGCACTTGGCAGTACAATACAATACAATGACTCTTTGTTGTACACCACAAAGAATACAATACAGCGAAACTAGGTACATGGAAAAAATATATAAGGTCACAGGTAAAAGGGTAAAGGTTCGTCATTTTATGTAAAATTTTGCTTGTAGACAAGCTGTTAACGTCAACAACACGAAATTGCAATGATAATAATTGACAGCTGCTGTTTTACTTTTAATCGGAAGCGACACTTTATTCATCAGAGTCGAGTAGGTATAATGGCAGTTCAAACCAGGTTCAAACTACTAAAAAGGTTTTAGGTCAACTATTCATAGTCTAGGAACATTAGTTCGACTAAATTTTAACCTTGTTGTCAAACTGTTAAGCATGATTTTCTATACGACAGTTAGATGTGTTACCTATAAGTACATATAGTTTAGAAAGGTATTTAGGTAGGTACATATAGTTGAGGTAGGTATGTGCTTGCAAAGTGTTGAATTAAAGTATTTGTAAATTGACGAATATTTTGGTTCCGCGACTTTGCACAGATTAAGGGCTTATTACACTTGGCTAAATTTAGGATTCTAAATGATGTAGAAACCTAATTTAGTAAAGTGTAATCGCGTTTAGCTAGTAAGGATCCTAAAAAGAATCCTAATTAGAAGCAAGAATGGTTTCTGACAAGCTGAATGATTTAGCATCCTAGTTAGGACAGGTGTTAGGATGACTAAATTTAGTCAAGTGTAATAAGCCCTTTAGCCCTAGTCCAGACAAAGTGAGTCTGCGTTCAGATATAAATTTCAATGCCAACATTGACATTAAAAGCATATTACCAACCTTAAATTATGTTAAATCCTGATCACGTTTAGCGATTGCGGCTAGCGACTGATACGTACCAACTTTTTACAAATAAAACCACGGCAGTTACATAAATCGACCGACTTGGTACCGTAAATATTTCCTGTAGATAATAAAGCACTATAATGAAACGATAGCCTCAAATTTTTAGTGGCGTTGATAGTGGAAAATGCATGAAAAGCGTAAACAAATGAGTGCTCCGACACCGCCAATAAGGGACGACTTGGCACCGAGAGCGGGTAATGGTCTACCCTCATTGGAGCACGCTCGAAAGGAGGGCGATCCGAAGCGCGTGCGTCGCTATTTAGTAAACAAACGTTGCATCACACTGCAAACCATTTTGGACTTAACGTTAATGATACAAGAGTTGCAAGAGCGCTTGTGTCATAATGCAACTGCACATTTAGTGCATAATAAGGGACCAATGTGGGTTGAGCGTCGCAGGGCATGCGTGCGTCGTGTCGCTGGTGGGGCGAAGGCGTGGTCGGCGCTCACGCATTGCGTGATGCTTACAGTGCGTGCGAGTCGCGCCGCCGTGACGGCTATATTAATTTGTGATCAGTATCTTTTGTATCCGTCCGTACCACGAGAACGCAACTCTCAATTAGAAATATTTGAAGTGTTAAAAAATTTATACGTTTGCGTAGTGTGAGTTACTGTGTTAACATCATGTTGTGCGTCGATGACACATGGTTGTTCTCAAACTTCGCGAACCTGGACTTGATAAAGACCTCGGACAGCGTAAGGCTCCACTTTTTTACTGCCCCTGCCATTAATCTTAGTACGCACGGACGGTCATTAACTCGTTATTTATTTAGACAATAAATTGTGGGATCACTCCGCGGAACGTGTATAAGAAAACGTTAATTTGTTGCCAGCACAATAATATTTTATGCACCATTTTATAGCGTGTGTGCAATTAGGTTTTATAACAAAAGCAAATTATTTTTCCCAGCATTCGTACCTACATTTAAAGTTTGTAATAACTATGCATTAGGTTTATCAGTATTATTTACTAAAACTGAAGTCTGACTAATTACCTACTAATCCTTGAAAGTGAAGACCCGGCGGAGAAGGTAATTTTAATTTTATCAATTTGGTGTCTCAAAAATAGATACCTAAGTACTTTATAGAGCTACGTCACATGAATTTGCTCACGTAACATAGGTATATAGGTATAGTCAACCAATGAGGGTTTTCTATGAGAGGCTATTTGGCGCTAGTATCGTCAGGTCCGTTTGACAAATTTGACATTTATTGTATGGGTGTAACGTCAAATAGACCTTACGATACTAACGCCATCTAGCGACATTCCACCTGTCAGAAAACCCTCATTTGATTCCTAAGCCATCATAGAACCTTATCATTGTAATATTTAACGTCATTCAGTAAGCATTGTTATAGGTAAATCAAATTATTTACTACGATAGCTTTCTATGGTGGCCAAAAGTCGTTAATACCAATTAGGTATGTGAATATTATAGCGGTTTAAGTTTGTACAAAAACAATTTTGCCCAGTTTATTAAAGTTCTGGATAAATAATGTACTTAAGTTGGAATTCGAAGAAAAGTACGGTTTGCTCGATCAATTGACGGATACGCCCTGACAGGCCGCGTCGGTGCATATGACGGCCATAATTTTATACTCTGTAGCAAACCGCAGAATATTTACCTACTCACTCGCCCAATACCAAATTTTATACTCTGTAGCAAACCGCAGAATATTTACCTACTCACTCGCCCAATACCAAATTTTATACTCTGTAGCAAACCGCAGAATATTTACCTACTCACTCGCCCAATACCAAATTCAAATCGGCACTAAAGCCGGCAAGCAGCATCTGGTACTAAAAGTCATGGATTCCGAGGAAAACAGGGAACAGAGTGATGCGCAATAATTTTTGACGGTCCATAAATACTTGTCCATTAAGTCGACTAATATTAAAAAACAAAAATGGAGATACTAAGTGGTGAATGTCCGGCGCAAAAACAGGTTGTGTTATCGAATAGAAACGTTTTCTTAAGGCAGGTCACCATTATCATGCTATCAGCCAAAAAACATTCACTGCTGGCCAAAGGCCTCGCTTAAAGAGATCCGCAACGGTTGGTCCTGCGTTGCCCGCATCTCAGTTGTTCTATCTTTAAGGCCACTACAGACCGCAGCGCGGGGGGTTGTATAACACTGAATCATATATACCGTGACACACTCCGGCACCTCGGCGCAGCGTATATGATGCAGTGTTATACAACGCGCGGGGCCCGCTCCGTCAGCATCGCGCGCACGGCCGCGCTGCGGTCTGTGCTGGCCTTTACCGACCAGATCGTCATCGATCTTATTGGGGGCCTTCCTACTATACCCTGCATTGACGTACAATAAAACAACTAGACTCCCAATCGCTTAACGAAAGCTCCTCAAAAAACGTCCGAGCGGCGTTGTGTGTACGTATACATCAATTTATACAGATAACATTAACAGCATTCATTCAAATTAACACCTTATTTCGTAGCAGTAATGTTTAATGTCAATTGAATACGATCGTTCGAAGTAGTCACATGACGTCACGCGCTGGAAACCGCCTAAAGAGTAAAGAATGCAGTGGAGTGGTCATGCGAAGCTGAAGCTAGACTGTCTGTCTCTTTTTTTCTCGTGAGTTTGATTACGGTGCGAAAGAGACATATACGAATACGGAGCGAGAAGTGACGTTGTAATCAACGCGCGGTCGAAACACAACTGAACCAAAACTCTGCACAATAGACGCGTGTGCAGACTTTTGCTTCGGACAATTTTTGAGCGTGATTGGGAGTCTAGTTGTTTTATTGTACGTCAATGATACCCTGTCTACTATTTAACAGAGTTAGCAAAGCGTTCTCTCTGTTGCACTTTTGTATGCAAATGAAAGGGACAAGGGACAAGAAACTGTCAGTGGGCGTCAACAATTGCACGTCGATGGCGGGCTCGGCTTACAATGCCGTTTATTGGAATATTCGTAATATTTCTCGTGATTTTTGTTTGTAGTTAGAGGCACCTCAAATAATTACATGCCATGTTTTGACGACCAGATGGCCTAGTGGCTAGAGAACCTGACTACGAAGCTTGAGGTCCCGGGTTCGATTCCTGTGTCGGGGCAGATATTTGTATAAAAAATACGAATGTTTGTTCTCGGGTCTTGGGTGTTTAATATCGTCGGTTAAAAGGCAAAACGCATGAAGCGAC
This sequence comes from Archips crataeganus, assembly GCA_947859365.1. Lineage (NCBI taxonomy): Eukaryota > Metazoa > Arthropoda > Insecta > Lepidoptera > Tortricidae > Archips > Archips crataeganus. Next base: position 3,961,327 of record OX402063.1, on the reverse strand, counting down.
GCTTTTTGTCAAAATGAGTTATAATAATATACATATTTGAAATCAGCGAATTTTTCTCCGTCGTTTGAGCCGGGTTTCATGCAAATGTCAAAAAATGTCGCTTCATGCGTTTTGCCTTTTAACCGTCGATATGTATTTAAGTATGTATCTATCTATATAAGTATGTTTATCCGTTGCTTAGTACCCATAACACAAGCTATGGTTAGCTTACTTTGGGACTAGGTCAATTGGTGTGAATTGTCCCGTGATATTTTTTTTTTTTTTTTTTTATTCATCTATTAAATAAAATAAAATCAATAAATAAATTATTTATTTATTTTTTATTTATTTATTTTATTTTTATTTTTTCATCTATTAATCATAATTATGTAATTTAAAGTAGTAGATAATAATATTTAAATATGTGCCCTGCAGTGGGACGTATAGTATGTGCCGGAGCATCGTCCTTATCGCTGACCAATTACGTGCATTCTCTGTTTTCTAGTACTAACTCTGTTAAATAGACAGAGAAGGAAAGGAAGGAAGTTGCTACGGTACGTCTTCCGGTTCGCTTCGCGTGCGCCACTCTAGAAACTTATTGCCCTAAACATTTCTGGCCGTCGATTGCATTATTAGGTACACGGGCCATTCTACTTTTCGTTGACCAGTCATTTTTAGTAATGTGCTCTTCAAATATTTTTTTTACAAAAACGGTAAAGTGCTCGGTTTTATCATTAAAGATTTAAATAGGCACATAATTAAGCTTATATTTAAAATTATCACTACGCATAAAAAGTAATCATTATTATCTATAAAGTAGGTAACGCAGTGGACATGCGTGTCCCCGCCATTTGTATGGAAATTGGTGTATTTTCCGCTGAGTTACCAATTTTTTCCACAAAATTTCTTTGAATTTAAAGTTTTTTTTGCTTTAAAATATTAAATTTAGTTATTTCAGTTTTCATATAAGTTATTTACACTTGAAAAAAATCACCAGGTATGCCTTATATTTCACGAAAGATTAATGGTTAACTAAAAGTAGAATGGCCCACGTAATGTATCGTGGGATTTAAGATAGAAACGGCGACTCAACTCAAATGCGAGTCACATAACGTTATTGTTTGTTTCTTCCTCTGTCAAAAGTAGAAGAAAAAAATTACACGCGTTGTCTAGCTTACATAATCATTCTTATATAATAATAGAAGAAGTAAATAAGCTAATTTTACTACGACTGAAGGGTTATCTACTGTAAACATTGTACATACAGTTCACGTTTTATCAGTGAAGTGCTAATTAGAGACTGAGTGGGATATTTTATTTTGTTTTATAAATGGTCGGTCAATCACTAAAAATTTTATTATTTTCTGATGATGACGATTTGCATGATCTCGTGGTAGCCTAGGTATTTGGTGGTATAACCTATAGCCTCTTTAGAAGAGGATGTTAGGTTCAAATCCGGGCTCGTAGATCGGGCTCTGAGTTTTTCAGAATTTATTATTAACACGAGCTATACTTCGGGAGGAAACCTGCGAACCAATTCAATGGCGTGTGTGCAGTTTCCAATCTGCATTGGACCCGGGTGAGAACGACAGTCCAAGTCCTCAACTACTTTGTCCACGTGGTTAATATATATATCCATGCAAAATTAGAGCCACCTAGCATTTAAGTCTCTAAGCTAAGCAGCGGAAGGTCAGACAAACGGACATGGCGAAACTATAAGAGTTCCTTTTGTTATCCTTGTACTGCTACGTAACCTTTTACCTGTTTATCGTAGTTTAGGTATAAATCATAGCGAGAACATCAACAGCATCGATTATCTCATGTTAGACCTTCACAGGCGCCAAGTCGATACCTTTTGTTATTTTTCAAAATGTAAATCCTTGGTTGCATTTGAGGTGATTGCACCCAACTATTTATGTCCGCAATGACTTTTATCTTGGTTTCACGTGTATTAGATGCAAAATATAACAACAAAACAGTGACTGGGTAAACACCCAGGCAGACACCTATATCTGCTTCTTAAACAGCGTACCTACACTACAAGGTGATTGCTCTCAACGTGATAGAAAACGGTCACTTCGATAGTGAAAATTTTTAGGCTGGTGCATATGCAAAGCACTGGATTGCCAAGTGGTTAGAGTACCTGACTATGAAGCTTGAGTTCCCGAGTTCGATCCCCGGTCGGGGCAGATATTTACTGTATAAATAATACGAATGTTTGATCACGAGTCTTGGTCGTTTAATATGTATTTATCTACATAATATAAGTATATAAGTAAGATTATTCATTGCCTAGTACACAAAGTAAAGGTTCTTGACAGACAAATGGACGGACGTACGGACAACAAAGTGATTCTACAAGGGATGCGTTTTTTCCGTTTTGAGGTTCGGAACCCTAAAAATAAGGAAGTCACGCAGAAAACTGGAAATATTCAGAAAGCTTAACGTATAATATAAACTTTTCTAATGCATCTTTAGCGCGTTTGACAGTTTAAAGCGAAGTGAAAGTGAAGCCATAGGGCGGGTCGCTATAGTAAATAAAATAAATAGATTGTCAAGGGACAATTGACACCAATTGACCAAGTGCCAGACTAAGCAAAGCTTGTACTATAATGTACTAGACGTTGGATATATAGATAAATAGACATGCTTAAATACGCAATTAACATCCAAGACTCGAGCACAAGCATTCGTATTTTCCATGAGTGCAAACTTCCAAATTTGGCCTTAAGAAAATAAGCCAAATCATGTTAACAATTGTTCAGAAGAAGGAGATCTTTATCTCATAATATTTCCTATAATACCTATGTAATGTATATTACGAAGAACAAAGCGAAAGATAATGGAAAAATACTCGTTGACAAAGTACGCCATTAAATGAGGATTCGTCTAGAATACTCATCTGAAACTTATTATCTTTATGGATTAAAACGATAACATCTGACCCATTAATTGTAAATTACATTACTAAATAATATTATCTCGATTGAAGTATTACATGCCTAATATATTATCCTGTTTGTACGGCAAAAAAAGCCCAATGTGACGATTTTCTTTCTACAAAAATTTACACCACTTAAGAAAAACAGGACATGCTATGCGCATTTTACATTAGAAACTCCCGACATTGATCTTGATGAAAACAAAAGTAAAGATTATACAAAATACTGCAATGTTACAGCAAATATAAATGAAAATTACGATTGAAAAGAAGTTAGCGGTGAATTGGTTAGAAAAGGCAATAGCGAGATAAACCAAGTTGGAGTGCAGTATGTGTATGTAGCTACTATAAAGTAGAGATTAAAGGAATTCTTTGGAGACCTAAATTATTATTTGCCTGCATTCTAATTTTGTGTTGGTAACTAATAATGTGATAGAACATTTAAACAAACAACAAAGAAGTTTGTTTGAAAATGTTTGGTACGCTTTTGTTACTCGATGCTAATTCATATGCAAATGAAATGCATACAATATGAGTCAGAGATCCGTTTGTAAACGCAGACGTCTGATCGGCACCTAGGTGGGAACATTAATTATGAGATCACGGAAAGACGGCTTTACGTATCGTGCAACCTAATGAATAGGCTACTAATACATGTTTCATATACGGTATGTAAATACCGTATATACATAGCTATTTTGGAAAAGAAACAGTTCATCTGAAGAATCACTTTTAGAAGCATCTATGACATCTATGTCTATTGTGACAGGAGTTTCTGTGTATAACCTCAACATTGGGCGTATCATTTTTAGGTCTACTGTTTGTATCTATGCCCGTCATACAAAGTAATTCATCTGACAAATTCTTCGTTGCTAAACTATTCTTGCATGTGGAAATTTTAACGTGAATAGAAGCATTCTTTACCGATACCAAGTTCACAGGTTCCTTTGACATAGCCCTTATGCGATGCGACGACGAGGCGGGTTTAAAAGTTAAAGCACGTGGTGCAACGTCACATAACTTCGTTTTGTAACCAAAACGTTTCTCGTCCAGAATCTCGTTACGTTAAAACTGTCAAACGCATTGCCCTTGCCTTATGCAATGTTATGACACCGAAACCATTGGTATGCTTTTTAAACTTTTTTATTCACGCGTTTAATTCGTCCCTGATTCTTTCGGTTGTTTGCTTACTTTGTTTTTTCGGTTTCATAATTCATAGCGTTCTTACTCTTTATGTCTTTGATGCGTGATCATGGAGAAATGTATACCTAATAATAAGCATTCGTTTTTGCATTGGCATCGCGTGCGTGCACCAATTTGCTATATTTTCTCAGCGCCAACAGTATCTCTGCTATCTTGATCAATAGTGTGATCTCGCTAGCTATTTTCGTAACGATTGCGCTGGCTAGATTTAATTTTTTATTCGCTCGCTCCGACTATTTAGTACCAAACTTCAGATATATTTTCTAGACGAGAGCGGATGGCGGGTTGTTTTCCGCGGGTGGCGCGGCGCGCCTTAGGCCGCTTCGTAGCGTAGGTCGGGCTTCGGGCGCGCGGTCGTCGCCCCCGCGGTGTCACCCCGCCAGATTTGGCCCCCCCCGCCCCCCACCATCCGACGCCTGCGTGCGAGGACCATTTCCGAAAGACGCGGCGCGGCCGCTTTGAGCCCGAGATCGTGCTCTTTGTTTTTATTGCACATGTAGCGTCGGTAATTTTATTAGCGTTACAGCATCGTAATAGGTTAATTTAGCGCGATGCTTCAATAGTCTCTTTGTGCACAAACGATTTTTAGTCAAACAAAAGTAGGTGCTACCTTTGGTATGCTTACATTTTCTGAGCGGACAGAAAACGATAAGATTTTAGAGGATTAAATTTGTAATCGTCACTAGCACACGTTTAAAGATTCACTATAAAAACACCTTTTGCAATCACGTGTAAAATAGATGATTCGGTTTACTTAAGTGTTTCTGGCAGAGCTATAGTGTTTGCTCCGCCATTTTCAGATGGCAGGCATACTATAATCTACACCAACATCTTAAGAATGTTCATCACTATAGTCTGATACAAAATCTGTACGAGATAAGGCTTCCATATTCGCTACACCTACCAAGTTAGTACTTGGTAGGTTTCTTTTTACCAGCACTATTATTACTCTTCGATATTTACGTTCGTTTAGCTTGGCATACTTTAAGACTAGATTCGGCATATCATTATGAATGATTCGTTCGTTAATCAGAAGATACGTGTTCTAAGCTCACCTAAGCATGCTGGAGGCTCAAGCTACGCAACATTGCGGTAGGTTATATAACGCACGCACCGGCAGGTGCCTGATCGTCCGCGTGATATTGAGCGTTGTCGGTCAACAGCCTTTCGCTATCTGCGTTATTTGGCTCAATGTCGGCGCAATGTCGGCGCGGGTCACAGACCTAGCTGTGACGGCATTACGTTCCGTCGAGCCGGTTATTAACGATTGTTTTGTAGGTGTCTGTCTAGCCCCTTTTTGGGTTCAGACTATACGCAAAGTTCCATCCAGACCACATCCAGTGCCTTATCTCAACTAATTTAACCTTAAAACCCTTGTGCCTTCCAGTGCCTTCTCTCAACTACTTAATTTAACCTTAAATCCCAATGTAGGGACGCCAATATGGGGATACCATACCAATCCCCGGTTTCGTTGAGTTAATAGTGCGATCTTAACCGATTAGTGTAAGGGATATACGAAACGTTGGATTACCGTTCTCTGTCACTCCACAGTCGGTCTGTGGGTCGAGTCGACCTCGCTCGCGCCGAAACAGCGCGGCGGTCAAGGCCACGACGTCTAGACACCCCCCGCCTCCTCTGCTCCCGCGTCAAAGTTCCCCTTACCTCCCACGCCTAACCCCCTACTACCTATTTTTACCTTGAAAGCCGCCTCACGTTGCCTGGGCTGAAACCTGACCTATCTACCTATACTATTTTGTTGTGATTGTTTGATTCTTTTATTTACGAAATGGCTGGCAAACGAACAAATGGGTTACCAACCATTTACTCTTAAGGCAGGTTTTTACAGGGTCAGTAACTGACTTCGAATTCGAGACAAATCAGCGCTGACCCGAGAAATACCCAATGTAAATTGATTTGAAGTCAGTAAAGGGGTGGGGGTGGGGGTCAGCGCTGACTTTCAATTTACATTGGGTATTTCTCGGGTCAGCGCTGACTTGTCTCGAATTCGAAATCAGTTACTGACCCTGTATAAAAAACCGGCCTTTAAACTACCAGAGGATTGCCTGCCTTAAGAGCTAAGATAAAATACCTCATGCGCCGTTAATTTATCTTAACCTCGCGCGGCTTTCTTGTCTTTTGTTGTCTAAAATATCTGTTTGTTTTTTAATAATTTCAAAAGTAAATTCTATTCGGTTGTTTGAAATAGTATTGGTTCTAAATTTAATCATGAATATATCATTGAATATTTTACTTCCGTGTTGCTGTTTTTTATTGTCAAAAGGCTCTTGTATTTACGTGTTTTACATTCATTTTATTTCATAACGGCGCTTTACTTTCGCGCTACATTGAATCATCATTAATCAGAAATTGAACGACATCAAATACAAATTAGCTCCATCAAATACTGTACCAATTACTCCCGCCACCCACCCTTAATGTAAGCAATTGTCTGTTTGAGTCTCGTCCTTCCCCCGTATTCTATGTTTAGAAGTTTCACCAGATATTGTCGGGGATTTTCCTTTGCAAAATCTATGCGTGGGCTTCCCTTCTCTTTCCTAATTTGATACCTTGCTTGCCAACTTTGATACTAGGTGTGACAGACTTTTTCTGTCCCGCTCTGGCCTCGAAAGTTTTATTAGAGCTAATGTTGTCAGAGCGTTTAATTTTGTCGTACACTAATGAATGAGGATGACTATCATAATCACTAATCAGGCATAATGTCTAATAATATTTATTAATGGTAACAAATAAAATGGCCCCCTAAATATTTCCGAGCTTTCTCACCAAAAAAATTGCTAATCACTACAAAAGAATGTCCAAAATTATAACATTAGCAATTATTTTAGTATTCAAAGACCAAATTAATTCTCAATAAATTATAAATTAATTAAATCTCAGTGAACAAATTAGTGCCCGTTGCATTGTGTGTGTTCTGCGTTTACATCCTGTTTTGATGGGTTAGGTTAGGTTAGAGTTGCGTCAAGGTGCGAAGCACTGAGTCACACAGAATAGGAGCTCCGCAAAGCGGACTAGGTCTTATAATGTTTTGGTTCTAAATTGGTCATTTCCAATAATTAATAGGGTTTTACTTCTATAAAATATGAGCAAAATGCAGCAGTTTTGATTGTAATTCCCCATTAAAATGGATTTCTAGTTTTGATGGTTTTTTTTTATTTAAAAGTAATAAAATAAAACTCATTTGTTTTCGTTGCTTTCCTCCACGTTTATCGTAAATGTGTAATGTTTTATCTAATGTCCAAATGTTCCATGTGTTATTTGACGACCTGACCATGTTATTCTATATTCATAGTAGCTGGTAATAAAATTGTATTGTTCAATAGATTAAAAATGCGGCAGTGACGTCACCCCGAGTCGCTAATAGGCCGGCCTTGAGACTCTTTTGCACATGCACATACATAATACCGTACAAAATTGCTGAACAAACCCACATTTATGTTTTAAATTGGTCACTATGCAAATTATTTTTGCTTGAGATTGAGAAGTATGCGATAAAAAGCATTGGAAGTTTTGTTAGTTGAAGAGGAACGCTCGTTTTTGAAATATATTCTCGAAATTAAACTAAAAGTTAAAGCTATGAACACATATTATCAAAGGCCGTGTTGTCTAACGCGCGGGCGCTTGCTTTCGCTTTCACCATCTCTTTTTGTCACCACCTTATACTTATACCGTTTCACAGAAAGAAATAGGGATTGCGAAAGCAAGCGTCAGCGCGTTAGACAAAAAGCCTGCTGTACAGGATGATTTCTCCACGAATTACGTGGTCCATGACTCCAATTCGTCCAGTTCCTAGAAATTACACGGCATAAACTTATGTCAGCATCTTGATATATTTATTACTGTTATTATGCAACCTTGGCTTATAATTCTAAAAAGAATTACTTCAGTCGTAAAAGTGCTTGTAAATTTCAAACTATTACTGTAGGCATGCCATATTTAAAATAAACAAAGGCGTGGGCTATTAAAAAGATAGCGAGCGAGTACCGGCACTGTAGCAGTGAACATAATACGTTTAAATTAAATATGTCGGGTGCATCGTTACGTAATGCATGTTACAGAATTGAGTGAATGATGTATCACAGTCCTACATCAATTTAAAAAAAAAACTTTTTGACTTGACCACGAGCGCTTGGCAAATTCGAATAAGCTAACCAATACGAATGTGGAAATTTGGTGTCACAGGTTTTCTTTTTTTCCGTGACTTAGTGAAGAGCCAATGGCCATTTCTTGGACCTGGTCTCGTTAAACCTGGTTTTAGGGTCGATTTCACTTTGTGAATTATCGTGGCATTTTTTTACGTTTTTTGCCAAACCCCCTTGTTTTTTAGATTTTATGATCCAAAACGTATAAATTAATGATAATAAACAAGTTTCTTTCAAAATCACTGATAAATTCGGGCTATAATATGAAAAAAACGATATTTTAGGTCACACTAATGAGACTAGAATAACACTAATGAAATTACTTAAAACTCTAATGAGATTAAATGCACACTAATGAAAATTAGCACTTGAGTGACTTCGTTTTTCTTTTTTAATAGTTGGCAGATGTTCATGTGTGTAAGAGAAAGAGTGGTAAGGCTAGCTATTTTTTCATTGAGGATGAGGGCACAGAACGACGACTGTTGGATATTAAATAAAAAGATAAGTAAATTTAATACAGCTGTTTATTTAAGATAACATAACTGATCCGTATTTCAGGATTTTCTTCCAAGAACTTTTTGTGTAAATTTTTGATATTATCTAGTAAGTATCTTCTTTGTTTCTGTATTCCGTGTTTTTTTATATATTGTTTCTTTCCGGGAGTAATACGACTATTTATGTCATCTTCATAGAAATCTGTTATTAATTGCTGTATACTTTGGTCACCATGTTGGATATTCTGTCGAAATTGTTTATGAACGCACTCTTTCCTTAGGTCATGACTTAAAACTCTTTTTGAAGGCATATTTTTATCAGGCACACTAATTTCTGTAGATGCATCGTCCTTTGATTCTGCCAGTGCGCTTTTAGAACTCAGTTTTGTTTCTATCATTTTTATCTTCCTCTGTAAAAACTTGTATCTGAAGTTTAATTTCCTGATAATCGTAAGCATTTCTTTTTTCTCTTTTGCATGTTTCGTAATTAGTAATCTATTTTGTTTTCTCAGTCTTTTTTCTTGTTCAGATATTTTTCTTTTCCTATTTTGCATTATTACTGGATCATTAGATTGATCGACCGCGGCTTGTTCTTCATTTTCCTGTGAGATCACAACTTCTTCTATCTTCTTTTGTTCAAGTCTTTTCCTATAGTAACGCTGAGAATGTTCTCTCCATTTCTTCCGTTGTAATCTTATTTCTCTCGGAGACATGTCCTTAATGCTTTTGATCTTCTTTTCTTTTTTGCGTTTCAAGTAAGCTTCTTTCTTTTTAGGTTTCTCAATAGCATATTTTTCGGGATCTTCTTTTATTTGTCTATATTTTTCTCTTCTCGCTATTCTTCTTCTTTCTAGTTCTTCTTCGCTTTTTCTTTTTTTTTCTTTCGCCATTGTAAACCCTAAAACATTAAAAATATATTTTTTACAAAAAATAGAACCGGCTACAAAAAACTTGAAAATAATTTTCTACTAGCTTGAAGACGGTGCCTCAGCACAAGCCAGCAGGAGTGGAACGCCTAAAAAAATGTCATTAATTTTGCCATAGAATGCACCGTTTTCAAGATAATTGACAAAACACCGGTTCTCGTCCGATCACCGAGGTTAAGCAACGTCGGGCGCGGTCAGTACTTGGATGGGTGACCGCCTGGTTTCATTTCTGTTTTTTTAATGTTTTGTTATGACGTTGTCACGTTAAACTATCGTCCGTAAACCGACTTTACAGACAACCGGTTTTTGTTAAAACAACACTTTTTAGTGATTTTTTGCCAAAGTACATCTCACAACGAGTTACAGTTACATTGTTTTATAACAGAGTTCCGTTTTTATTAAGTCGGTTAAAATAAAATATTTAAAACTTCTAAAATGTAACAAATAGCTACTTTTTGAAATCCGCATCAAAATCGGTTCAGCCAAACGCAAGATCATAGCGGACAAACATACATACAGGTCAAACTGGGAAACTTCTTTTTTTTGAAGTCGGTTAAAAATAAAGGCTTTTTTAAATTAAATAGACGTAAAACAAATAATAGATCCCTAATTTACTAGGGGCGTTCAATAAAAAGTGAGAATGAGTATGTTATAAACAACTTTTACTAAATGTCATTTTATTTTTCGACATAGTCACCTTTTAGCATAATACACTTAGTATATCTTTTTTCTAAACTTAAAATTCCATTTTTAAAAAAGGTCTCATCTTGAGTACTTAAAAAATCTTGTACTGCAGCGACTACCGCGTCGTCATCTTCAAATTTCTGGCCTCTCAGGTATTGTTTCAATCTCGGAAATAGGTAGAAATCACTGGGAGCGAGATCTGGTGAATACGGAGGATGCTTAAGGATATCGAACCCAGCATCACGAATTGCAGCCATTGCAACGGCGGACTTGTGTGCCGGGGCATTGTCCTGGTGGAACAGCACAACTTTCCAGAGTTTACCTCGCCGTTTTTCGCGGATCTCATTGCGCAATGTTGCTATTTGTTTGGCGTATAAAGTGCCCGTAATAGTGGCTCCATGCTCGAGATACTCAATCATTAATACCCCTTTACCATCCCAAAAAACAGAGCCCATGACCTTACCGGCAGATGGGCTCACCTTGAATTTCTTCGGAGTTGGAGATGATGGCCTTTTCCATGTCATAGACTGCAGTTTCGTTTCAGGGTCGTAATGATGGAACCATGTTTCGTCCATTGTTATAAATCGCGCCAAAAAAAGTTCCCGGTCTTGCTGCATCAGGTTCAAAACTTCTTGACAAATCTCTAGTCTAATTTGTTTTTGCGTGTCAGTAAGCATTCTTGGTATCCAACGCGCAGATACCTTTTTCATACCCAAGCGTTCATGTAAAATATTATGCACGCTCCCCGTTGAAATCTTTACATTTTCAGCAATAAAACGAACTGTGACACGATGATCCGCCAAAACTGAGTTTTCGACTTTTTTCACAATTTCTTCAGTTACTGCTGTAGTATGGCGTCCGGAGCGGGGGTCGTCCATTGTCGATGTTCTTCCACGTCTAAATTCGTCGCACCAACGTACGACTGTCGAATACGGAGGAGCATTAGACCCTAAAGTGTCCCGCAAATCCAAATTGACTTGGTCCGTAGAAAAATTTTTCAAATACAAGTATTTGATAACGGCGCGCAGTTCAATTTTTTCCATTTTCGCTAACGTACTCAATAGCATTGCAAAGAAATTACCGTATATATTTTTAAACAAAAGACAGTTAGTTTTTTTTTTCATAGCAATCAGCTAGATAGATTAGCTTTACCGGCCACTATTTAATTTCGTAATATTAAAAGAGTTTGCATCTCATTCTCACTTTATATTGAACGCCCCTCGTATCAGTATTAGACATACCTCCTCGTAAGTGGTAGGGTGACGTGTCGTGGTACCCTAGCTAGCGTTAGTTTTGTACCCAAGATACCATAATTGCAATATTCGCGATATCTCGGAAACTAGAATCCACAGCAATATTCTTTTTTTACCTACATGAGGATTTACAAACATAACTAAACAATAGTATTATCAAATTATTTCATTTCTAAATGATTTGGGAATGATTTTAAACATAGTCGATTCCATAATATTTTGACATCATTAGTGTCAAATGTCTCATCATTAGTGTGACTCGAAAAAGTAACACAAATGAGGGTGACACAAATGAGATTTAATGTAATAATAATTGTCAAGGTCAAAGAATGTTCTGGACTACTTTTGAATATGATGGATGTCGATGCTCCCGTAATTACTTTACACAAAAGAAAGGTAAGTAACAGAAGTACAAAATACTTACGGAGACAGTGGTCATCACACGAATGAGCAGGTTTTAGTAATATCCGCTGTAATCGGTTTTTAGACTGGTATCTTTTTATAACGGAGCTGCGTGCGTCCTTCCCGTATGAACTGTCCGACGAGACTGGCGGACGCGCTTCTATAAGCGCGGGGCAAGGGGGTAAGGTTGGCCGTAACTTCTATAAGGCGGGTATACAAATAAGGTTACACGAATGAGGTGAAAAAAGAGAACACGTATTTAAGTCAAGAGAAAACATATGTAATCATATTTTAATAGAAAGTTGGTGTTAGTTTAACAATAATAATTTCATAAATAAAACATGCGTTGAAAAAAATTGTGAAATCCAATAAAGTTGATTTTTTTATTGCTTGTTATATCTTTAAAATCGGACGTGGAACCTGTGAGACGGATGAGAAATTAACAACGTTTTCTAATTTAATTAAAAAAATAGCCCAGTTAGGGTGACCTTTTCATTGTGTATTCAGTTTGATATAAACTATTGACCATTTGAATAAAAAAGTTTCTTAACATACTTGCTATTATTTATTTTAGCTTAGGGAGCACGTGAAAACGCGCAATGTGAAATCGACCCTTTAGCTTGACATTTGCGTAAATTTTTACACTAAACTGAGCTTTACACTGAAAGCTGAGCTTAACTCAAGACATCCCCAATCTGATCAAGGAATGTCCTTCTTGGTCTCCCTCTTCCAACATTTCCATCTACACTTGCCTTATATATCTCTTCCGTAATTTTTCCTTTGTCTATCCTCTCCACATGCTCTAACCAACCAACTTAACATTCTTTTCTCAATACGAGTCACAATCACAACATCACCTTTCATGCCACAGCGTTCCCTTATTAGACTATTCCTCATTCGGTCACTCAAGTTCATTCATACCAATCACACTACTCAATGCTCTCATTTCCACAGCATTTATCCTAATTTCATGTTTTTTTCTACCAAACCCAGCTTTCACTTCCATACGTAAAATAATAATTTCCAAAATCACAAAACTGGGTGTTCTCAGCTCGGTCTGAAGCACTGTCTGTTAAAAAAAGTCAGGACTTATATACGAGGCTAAGGTTTGGTGGGTAATATCAACGTGACCTCGAGCCCGGCAAATATTTGAAAGTGTGAATTTGCAGAGCTTAATTTAGTTTGTCTGTTCAACTGGGTTTTAGTCAAAAATCAAGGCAACAAGTATTATAAAAACAAAGCAGATTACTCAAAAAAACTTAATAACGGGGCTGGCATGCAGACAACGGCGAGCAAATTGCCAAAATGCCTAACATACTGAAGCAGTAAATATGAAGCATTGCCGTTATCCAAGACTATAACACGATTATCTATAAACCGAAAGATAAAGATAAAGTCCAGGAGTGTGTAAAGACCAACCGTGTTGAGGTAGGTCGTGATTAGATTGAGTCATTTAAGCAGTTTTTTTGTAAATTTTCCGACGCTTGAAGGCAGTATGAGGTGGCGATTTGTTGGGAATTGGATAACGTTTCAACGGAGATATTTGGTTTCAATTTAGGATTTTTATCTACCAGTTACAAGTCGATCAAGACAGTTAATGTTGGTTATGGCAGTTAAGGTTTGCGTTATTTGATTTCTTTGTTGTTTTGTTCAAACTGATGAAGAGAAGCTAATTCCTTATTGGGGTTTGATTATACTTGGTTGTCAAAGGTATAAGAGCGTTCATTTGCGAAAACAAATTGGGTAGGTACTAGACATTTTCTTTTGTGCAAAACTATATAAATTAGCATTTGTATCTGTAATCAGGCTCTGGAATTTAAGATACAGTCTTCAACACTACCATTCGGGTTCGTGGAAATAATTACCTATTAAAACGTGGTATTTTTATTCCAACTCTTTCTGCGGCTGTTGGAATAATTGACATACATAAGTCTAGAATTAATGAAGACGTTTTGTTTATTCAAACAATTATACCTATCCGTGATTTTTAAAAGCAAAATAAGTTTTTTTGGGGACGGCGATCATTTCTAGTGTTTTCCATGCAATTTGCAACGTAGGAGTACTAACTAATGTACTACAGGTGCAAGAAACTAATCATATAGTTTCGAGTGGGTTCGTCGGGAGCACCATGGTGCAGGTGGTAGCGCACTTGGCGTCTACAGCCAGGAGATCCAGGTTCGAATCTCGTCCGGCGCAGCCGACAATCGCTTTTCCTCTTTATAAAATCTTATACATGTTCCGTTTAACAAACGTACTCGTACCTACTGTCAATAAAAACAAATGACGTTTTATTTTTTGTCTCCTTATGCAATCGACACTGCTCAATTCGATTTCTAGTCGCTTGAGCAATGTGTTAATGTCAAAATCGCGAATGTGTCATGTCATGTCGACCGCATGTACATTCAAGGTTTTTCTAGCCTACCCCAACACCCAGCAACAAAGCGGTTAGTTTTATTTTGGCACTAACGTGGCTTAACAGCGCATACGCAGGGCTGAAACGTTGCCGCGTGTTTCATAGAGATGACGTATCGTGTGTGAATTGCTAGCTCTCATATTTTACTCATTATCTGCCCATGTGTACCAATGATAGGTACCATTATTAACTTAAATTACTATGATACGGAATTTGATATGGTCTACTGAAAATGGTCTTGTAATCTGATATATTTCTGTCCTCGCTCCATCTTGCTGAAAGCCTACACTGCGGCTTCCATTCGAGAACATTTTGGCCCCCCCAGTTTTACGAGCGATGTGCCCTGCCCACTGTTACGCCTTTGTTCTAATTGCGGGAACGCGTTGGATGCGGATGGCGCAAGACCGGTCTGTTTGGTTAACCTTGGGGAGAGGCCTATAATCAGCAGTGTACGTCTTTCGGCTGAAATGATGATCGTCGTAGTTTTATGGATATATACGTGTCTTTGCCTATGTAGCTGGATTTTCAGATTTTATTTCAACTACTTTTTTTTTGTAGACATGTTTATGCGAGAATCCGGTTATAACGACGTACAAGGAACCGGTGATATTACGTCGTACTATACTCCTTTCACTGTAGCATGGTGCGGGTGGCAGGTGTCAAAACCCACAGACTAGAGAAGTGAAAGCTATAAAACTCGAATCGATAAAACTATAAATTTATAACTTTAATTAGGTATATTGTGTAATTAATAATATAAATTTACGATTACTTCATGAAATTAAGTAAAGCAAACTAAGTACCGGAGTTTTTTATAATGCAAAAAAAAGTCGAGGTCGTACAAATTTTTAGGTATATCGAAAATAGGCCGTAACATAAAGCAAAACTATAATAAACAAAACTAAAGCAGTAACTATAATAATCCAGTGTTAGCAGAGCCCTGCTTCTAAGTAAAATTTACCTACGCATTCGGGTATCATTTTATATTGGTCAGTCGGGACCCCCTTAATGTTTAATTTGATTATATTTTTATCATTTGTTGTTGTAGCGGCCATAATTAACATAATTGGGGAAGATTTCAAGAATCTAGTTAATACCATTATAAAGATCGAGTAAAAACGCTGACAAATGATAAATCTTCTTCTCGTGGTAGATAGTGTCCCATCATTAAATGTTCTGTTACACGCATATTACGTTTCTTAACTTAATCGTATTTTTTTTTATTGATAATAAAAAATAATTAGGTTAAATTTCTTTCGCGCACGATAGTGTTTTCGAAGTTTAAATGTTTAACTCCAGAAAAATTCAGACTGGAATTTAAATAAAACGCTATTAAATACACCGCAGCAATTTTGTCTAAGTGTAACGAAACGGTGTGTCAAGTGTCACCTGCACCATGCTACAGTGAAAGGAGTATAAGCAGACGACGTACTAACCGAATCGACAATTTTTTTTTTTTTATGAATATACATTTATATTTTATTTGATTTCGTCGTCATTAAATTATGCGCGTAAATTAGCCCAAACTTTGGTTTGCCACTCGGTCACATCATTCTTTTGAATGACTAATAATGAATGCCTTCGTACCTAATCAAATCATTTACATTCGACTCGCCCGGTTGTAAATGTAGTACTTACATATTACATATAACACATTTTTCTTCAATGGACAAAATTTTTCGCTTTGGAAAAGTATATTTTGTACGCGTAAACACTAAAAATCTTATATTCGTCAATTATTCAAAAAAAAATAAAAACTTTAAAGAAAAAGTCGCATTCCAATCAACTATGTAGCTCCATCGATATTATCGATGATTCTGCCAACGTTGAGGTTGAGAAAGACATTATCGGTGTTTATTCGCCGGTAGTGTCGGTGTGAGGTAGATTTCAACTACGATACCAGTCGAGCTTTTAATTCGCCTAATCGCACAACAGGCACTCGAATTAGCCGCCACGTCTCATAAGTTCCACATAAACAACGCACACGTCCAAAATTGCCGGCGCGGACGCACACAGCGGCGGCAGAGGTGAGTGGCAACCCTAAGCTATTCGTTTATCTACGAAGGTGAGTTTGCGGGCGGTCGCCGACCCGGTGCCGCCGTGACCTACGCCAACCTTGTGTCGGCCCATTTTCTACGCCGCCAGAGCCCCCGGATACGATATCGATTTCGGCAGCTATTTGACAACATCTCTACGCCTGGGCTACTACGAAATTCGAATCGTGCCGTCTCTATCACTCTTCAGTTTAATATTATTAGCGCGAGAAGTTCGAAAATCGAATTTGGTAGTATAACCCCGGCGCCACATATAGCACAAATGTTTGAACACATTTATTTGATCACATGTGTAGCACCGGTATTTGCTTATTTGTTCAATAGAACAACCATACAATCAACCACAGATCAAATATGTGTTGAAACATTTGTAATATGTGTGGCGCCGGGGTAAGGCCTGGGCTAACGCTGAGACGTTGCTCGAGGTCCGGGTCTAGAAGTTTCTTTTGGCATCTCATTTGACATGGTTTCTGTGTGGCCAGGAACTTTTCCTTACGTACATTTGTGTCGACACCATTCCCTATCTCCTCTATATTTGTTAGCCATAGCAATTTGGTGACAGTTTCGGAACTTACGAATTTGTGGTCTCTGTTTGGTCTATGCTCGTGCTGCCCAATGTGCTTGATTAAGGACATCCCCATTTGAAAGAAATTTATATGATTCTAAATTTAAACAGAGTTGCATTTGTTTTGTTTCGTTCGATTTAAAAAGAAAACAAATTCGAATCTTTTTCCTATTTACAGTTGATTCATATTTCACTGGCATATTTGCTTATATGGTGGGCAGGACGAGGCTATAAGTTTTGTTCATTATTGAACTAGTTCCCTACAGTAAATTTAGATTTTTAGTTCTTAACCGCGATAACTAATGAAGACCCCGATAGTGTAGTGGAGTTATTTTATGGTCTCGTGTCAGTAAAATGAAATAATATGAAAGAACTTGTTATTCAATTCAAAGATTCGGTACGTATTTATTTATGCGGGACGCTAATGTCAGTATGTTAAAATGTTAAACTAAAACCATTCTAAGAAAGTCATAGAAGTGCAAGGAAAATTCGATGATTTTTTTGTAGACATGTTTATGCGAGAATTATATGGAATTATTTAAATTATAATGCGCTGTTACAAGTATGTTGTAATGTAATGACTATATGCCTGACATATATATTCAGCTGCATGCCGTTGTAATCTTCCAACCCATAAATATCTGGAAATGTAGTTTATTGAGTATGTTTGTAACAAGAATCATCATCATCGTGGCCTATATACGTCCTACTGCAGAGCAAAGCTCTATTATCTGAATTAGTGTTTGGTTGGGCCGTGGTTCCCACGGGGTCTCAGAGCGGATTGGGAATTTCACAAACACCTCGCTTGTATTTTTCTTCACCTCGACACGCAACAAGAATATGGGACCATTATTTGTAGTTTTCAATCAGACGGATTTTGTGTCATACAATGTATAAAATACAAACCATCGCATCGCAGTCAGGGCCAAATTTTTTCGTGTAAACTTATAGATGTTATATGTTTTGATAGTATGTTTGCTGTCGATATCCAATACTTTACATATAAAGGAAACACACGTTGCATCACCGTGCCGTTTTAACGCTTTATCATTTGCCAGCCGGCAATGTCACGAGTGTAATGAACCCGACTGTGCATCCTTGAAAGTTTTAATATTATCGTAGATAGATAAAATTTGTTTTTTCGCCAGCAACTATAAATATCGCGATAGAGGTGTTTATGTGTCGAATTCGAATACAATGTTTTTAGTATGCTGACCAAATGATGACCTCTTGGTTGAAATGCTGTATACATACTAGCTTTTGTCCGCGCAGAATTCAAATTTGTGGTAAAGCTTCTCGGTCTTTTATTGAATAAAGCAAAAATCTGGAAAAGTGACATCGAAAATCCATCATCATCATCATCACCGTGGGAATTTCCAAAAAATCTGAAATCAGTTTTTACTGTTATGATCAACTACATATAGACTAGAGCATATAGAACTAGATAGGGTGGGTCACTCTGAATTGGGCATATTTCTTCAATTTCAACAAATACCTCCCTATTCCTTGTCTACATCATCAACACATCCTTTATGCCAAATTTCAGTTTATTAGTGACGAGGGTTGGTGTTGGGTGTTGATGATTCAGTCAGTCAGTCAGTGAGGCAGTCGGTCAATCAGTCCGGACTTTTCTTTTCATTATGCATCGATATTCGTCGGTTCTCGTCGGTTTTTGCATTTGCGTCGAGTTACATCGGATGCAGAATGTAATTCTACCTCTCGACTCATTTTCATGTGAGCACGTTGTTTACGACTTTGCATGCTGTTTATGCGCGGAACCTCGCTTTTTAAAAAGTCGGTCACGCACGTGACCTACTCAATTGGCTGGCACCTACGTAGGTCCAGATTGGGGAACAATCTTATCGTGCTGCTGATAGTCTGATTTACGTGCGTTACGTGAAAGTTCTGGACGGCAAGACATGCTGGCTCGCCGTAATCAAAGCATTATTATGTCGAGATTAGCTTATCCTACCAATATTGTAAATGTGAAAGTTTATAAGTGAGAAAGTTGGTAAGATAATTCGTTATCTGTTTTTTTTTATATATTTTTATTTTTGTTAATTATTTCGACTCTACCTCTACAAACTTCTTTCTCCGTAACTCTTAACTTAACTTTCTTCGTAACACATCATCGTATTTTATTTTCGGATAGACACAACCTAGGGCTTTATTGAATAGAAAGAAGTGTCATACCTATTGCTTACTTGTTGCACATACAAACAATAAAAAGTCTTATTGTGTTGGTAAACCAAAAGTAAATAGTGAATTTAATTACACACAGGTTTATTCACTAGTACCATATCAATAGCATTCTGCACATACACATTTCGCGGTTTTGACGCCATTCGGGGTGTTTCACGCGGGACTTCGGTTCTTCGGTTTATTTATTATTTTGGACGACCAGATGGCCTAGTGGTTAGAGAACCTGACTATGAAGCTTGAGGTCCCGGGTTCGATTCCCGTGTCGGGGCAGATATTTGTATGAAAAATACGAATGTTAGTTCTCGGGTCTTGGGTGTTTAATATGTATTTAAGTATGTATCTATCTATATAAGTATGTTTATCCGTTGCCTGGTACCCATAACACAAGCTTTGCCAAGCTTACTTTGGGACTGGGTCAATTGGTGTGAATTGTCCCGTGATATTTATTTATTTATTTATCGCTATCCGATCCGGCTGCCGTCCCGATCATTTCGGATTAACGGGAGTTTACTGTACAGATCGAGACATTCACGATGACGCGCGCCGTGGCTCTTATTACAATGTCGCTAATGTCTTATTTTGACAAATTCATGCGTCTTCACGAATGGCTCTAGCTATAAAAGCTAAAAACTCATGTCGCGATGTTTGTTCCAGGTTTCGATGATGTCGGCAGTGAGCGGCACGGGCGACCAGCTCCTGCGGCGCGTGAAGCAGGAGGCGGAGCCGCCGCCGCAGTACAGCCCCACGGAGCCCCTCGCGCCGCTGCTGCACCCGCGGAACAGCATGCTGATGCAACCGGTAAGGGTAGTTCTATAGCTTGTCTAATTTAAAATGCAGACGCGCCCTACCACCACATTTACGCACAGGATTTTTATTGCGATTTGTCGATCGTCATGGCACGTCGTGCACAGTGATCATAGTTCACGGAATATTCGACGCTTCCAAACAGACGAAGAGTCTGTCAGTAGCGCGCGTCATTTTAGCTTAGACAAGCTCTACTAGGTTTCAACCGTTACAGCAGTACACACTTTATGTGGCGCGTCGTGCATTTTCGGCCGCGCAGACACGAACGAACTAGCCGATGTGGCCGAAGATACGATTCAAACTGTAAATCAGTCTTATGTCATATAGTTACAAGGTGCAAATTATAGTATCCGTCTTACTCACTCGGAAGTATGGCGGCTGACTCTACTCTAACCTGGCACGCGACGCGCGCTAACATAGCGGCACAAGAAAAAGACGTATATGTACGTATACGACCGCGTGTTAGACAATACGCCCCTGAGGCCGTATTGTCTAACGCTTCTGACGCTTGCCTTCACGTTCACCATCTCTTTCTGTCATCATCTTATACCGTTTGAGAGAAAGAAATAGTGATTGCGAAGACAAGCGTCAGAAGCGTTAGACAATAAGCCAGCTGGTGTCCATATCAGTTGGCTTTTAGTATCTAAGAGATTGTCAGATATTGAAATGAATTTTAGGTATTGGTTGTTAGGTACCTCAGTAAACCCAAACCAGCAAGGTTAGATTAATACGGGTACAAGTCAAATTAGCGACGCCTCCGGCAAAAACTGATCCGAGTGCATCAGTGCCTCATTGTTCTGCTGCAAAAAACGCCGCCCAATTTGTCTGACACAGTCTGAGTGACAGAAAAATCGTTTCCCTGAAGTGCGAACGCGGGTCGATTAGGTTTTTTAGTAACTAAGAGATAACATCGCCCGTTTTGTGGATTAGCTTTTATGTTGAGTTCTGTGAATCGGAATGGAATATTTGATATTAGTTTTGATTTAGAGATGACGTGCTGGTTAGATGAAAACCGTTACTCGTAATTTTTGCTCTGATATTTTTAGCATGTGGGTTTTTAATACAATTTTACTACGGATTGGGTCAATAACGGAGTCAGTGAGGGTTTCTGCGACAGGCTAGTTGGAGCTAGTATCGTGAGGTCCGCTTGACAACTTTGACATTATACTATAACTAAATGAGCCAATCACAAGCGCGATATTCCACTTGTCTGAAAACCAGTGGTGTATTTAGAGTTATTTTCCCAGGGGGCCTGGCCATGCCATGACCATAGGGGCGAAGCAGAGTTGACACTGCAATTCTAGGGTGGGCACTAGACCATTCTGGGGTGGGCATGGCTCACCAGCCCTCTCTATAACATATGCGTCTGCAGAAAGCCCTCATTTGTATAGTGTGTTAGATTTAAACTTTATTTACAACAGAATGCCAAGTTCAATGTATAATAGAAAATTTACATAGTGTCAAAGTAAAATACAGTACAGTACAGTGTGGAGGTGGAGGAACTGCGTGAACACGCATTTCTTACATAAACGTAACTATCGTAAGGTCGCGGGTGAGCAAAGTAATTGTTTCAGTTCATTAAAATAAGCGCTTAAATTATGTTCTTTAGCTATGTAGCCACTACTAGCGCCATCTAGTCATCACATAAGGAACTACAATCCTACATCACGCTATCGAAGTTTCTCAACTCGGCTGTATAAATACAACTTCCAACTTTCATCCATTAGACTTCGGTCCCCAGGCATAACATCTGCCTGGAGAGAGATCTCTCTATTGCAACTACCCCCAAAGCTATTCTGTACATTAAGAACTGTGCTGATGTCGAGAATACGAGTAGGCGCTGTGAAAAGATTCTTCATACCGATCACTAACCCCAACCATCTTTTCAGCTGGAACTAGAGCCTAAAGAAGAGGTGAAGTTCTGCGTGTCGCCGGAAAACACATTAGTTGGCAACACCAGTCCGGAGCAGCAGCACTGTTCGTCGACCACAACCGCCGCGCCCAGCGCGCGGGACGACGACGCGCCCCGACGCGTGTGCCTCGTGTGCGGCGACGTGGCGTCTGGGTTCCACTACGGCGTGGCCAGCTGCGAGGCTTGCAAGGCTTTCTTCAAGAGGACTATCCAGGTTAGAGCTGTACTAGAGAATCACAGTTCATCTCTCATAGCCGAGTGTGCCTGCCTGGTGTGTCGCGTTGTGGCCTCAGGGTTCCAATACGGCGTGGCCAGCTGCGAGGCTTGCAAGGCTTTCTTCAAGAGGACTATCCAGGTTAGAGCTGTACTAGAGAATCACAGTTCATCTCTCATAGCCGAGTGTGCCTGCCTGGTGTGTCGCGTTGTGGCCTCAGGGTTCCAATACGGCGTGGCCAGCTGCGAGGCTTGCAAGGCTTTCTTCAAGAGGACTATCCAGGTTAGAGCTGTACTAGAGAATCACAGTTCATCTCTCATAGCCGAGTGTGCCTGCCTGGTGTGTCGCGTTGTGGCCTCAGGGTTCCACTACAGCGTGGCCAGCTGCGAGGCTTGCAAGGCTTTCTTCAAGAGGACTATCCAGGTAAGAGCTGTACTAGAGAATCACAGTTCATCTCTCATAGCCGAGTGTGCCTGCCTGGTGTGTCGCGTTGTGGCCTCAGGGTTCCAATACGGCGTGGCCAGCTGCGAGGCTTGCAAGGCTTTCTTCAAGAGGACTATCCAGGTAAGAGCTGTACTAGAGAATCACAGTTCATCTCTCATAGCCGAGTGTGCCTGCCTGGTGTGTCGCGTTGTGGCCTCAGGGTTCCAATACGGCGTGGCCAGCTGCGAGGCTTGCAAGGCTTTCTTCAAGAGGACTATCCAGGTTAGAGCTGTACTAGAGAATCACAGTTCATCTCTCATAGCCGAGTGTGCCTGCCTGGTGTGTCGCGTTGTGGCCTCAGGGTTCCACTACAGCGTGGCCAGCTGCGAGGCTTGCAAGGCTTTCTTCAAGAGGACTATCCAGGTAAGAGCTGTACTAGAGAATCACAGTTCATCTCTCATAGCCGAGTGTGCCTGCCTGGTGTGTCGCGTTGTGGCCTCAGGGTTCCAATACGGCGTGGCCAGCTGCGAGGCTTGCAAGGCTTTCTTCAAGAGGACTATTCAGGTAAGAACTGTTCGTTAAAATGGGAAGAATTCTACGTTAACGTAGGTTTTTAACACCCATGCCATACTATACCTAGCTTTTTAGTAAGACTATGTCTCAGAGCTCTAAGACTGAGCTAACCGGTACCGGATTTTTTTGTACTAGAGCATCTGCCATGAGAGAGGGGTGTCACTATCATTATCAAGCCCCTCTCTCCTGAGACTTATACTTATAAGTCGACGTTGGGCCAATCAGGATTCCTTATTCTAGGCGTTTTGTGGAGCAAGTTTTTTTATTTTCAATCATTTTATATTATAATATCGGCGCCCCCTGAAACTGCTGTCCGGGGTAAGTGTCCCGATTTACCCCCTATATCCCGTGCCGGAGCTATGCCGCGGGCACACAGACACGGCGAGAGCACAAGGGTTTTGTTTTACCTGTCAAATAATGATTTAAGTGTTCATTCCCCAGGGCAACATAGAATACACGTGTCCCGCGTCAAACGAGTGCGAGATCAACAAGCGGCGGCGCAAAGCCTGCCAGGCGTGCCGCTTCCGCAAGTGCCTGCGCACGGGCATGCTGCGCGAGGGCGTGCGGCTGGACCGCGTGCGCGGCGGCCGCCAGAAGTACCGCCGCGCGCCCGACGCGCCGCCGCCGCAGGCCCGGCCCCACCTCGATGACATCAAGGTGAGCACCCATGCAACCTTAAGCCTATACAGGGTGTTTGGTAGCTACGTGCAAAGCTTTAAGGGGGTGATAGCCGAGGTATTTTTGAACATTTGTAGCCATATACGTCTTAGCCGAAATTTGTTTTTTTTTTTAAATTGAAGACTTAGAAATTTTTGGAAAATACCCAGAATTTGATAGTCACGAGTCAATATTGCCCCAATTAGCGTTAATTTGGAAAATTTAAATATGGCACAGAAAAATGACGTTAACCAAATCGCTATAACATTTATATTTAAAGCTACAGCAGAACCGCCTTATATGCTCTATAACAAACCTCATACCATTCCAGGTATTAGAAGCCCTAACGTCTTACGAGCCGGAGATGTTGACCTGCGGCGCGCCCCCTGCGGGTGTCACCGACCCCACGGCTCGCACCCTGGCTTTGCTGGCGGACCTGTACGATAGAGAACTTGTCGGAGTCATCGGCTGGGCCAAACAGATACCTGGGTTCACTGACCTACAGCTAAATGATCAGGTTAGTCCACAGATTATCCACGTGTTAATTAGTAATTTATTGAATCAGGCGTTACTTTGCGGAGCTCTATATTAATGATCTGAAACTATTACTTTGCTCACCCGCGACCTGCAAGGTCCTGGCAGGTCGCGGGTGAGCTAAGTAATTTTTTCAAATCATATATAATACTGAAAGTGATATGTTAAGTGACTCCTTATCTCTTTACTAAGCGACACCCACTAGTTCGTTTGTCTGGCCTCTCTAACATAAAAAAATATGGATCTTTCTTTTATTTTTACCAGAACTGGTATATATTGACCTTTTGCCCGGACCTTTTGAGTTTTTAGGACAACCTGTCTACCCGAGACACCATAACTTTTGTGTCTCGTAGATCCCTTGCCATATTTTTCAATTTCAAGCAGACCCCCTTCTTACTAAATAACGATTTATTGCATAGTATCTACTCGTAGACCCCTTGCAGGTGTTCGTTCACCCCTGGGGATATAGACCACTTTGAGCACTGTGAGCCCTGCTCGGGCCCTGGGGTGTAGCTTCGCTATGTTATTAATTATGATTAAAATTCAATTATAAACTGTTGAGATGTTTATTGGTTTGCTTTCGAATCACACGTCAGCTCTCATATTTTTTACAATGCAATTCGACCGCTGTTCTTAATTTATATTTAAATATCGCACCAGCCTGCCAGCATCGGTCGAATGACAGCTTAAAATTCCATTGCTGTATATGAACGATGTATATTTTAGACGACCAGATGGCCTAGTGGTTAGAGAACCTGACTATGAAGCTTGAGGTCCCGGGTTCGATTCCCGTGTCGGGGCAGATATTTGTATGAAAAATACGAATGTTTGTTCTCGGGTCTTGGGTGTTTAATATGTATTTAAGTATGTATCTATCTATATAAGTATGTTTATCCGTTGCCTAGTACCCATAACACAAGCTTTCCTAGCTTACTTTGGGACTGGGTCAATTGGTGTGAATTGTCCCGTGATATTTATTTATATTTTTATTATTATTTATGAACAGATAAGCTAAAATCATTACATTTTCTTTTGGCTTTGCCGTAGTCGTGTAAAAAGTAAACGTGCAAAACTACGCTCCTTAAATTTAGCATGTATTGTTTACATTTCAAAGCCTAAACAAAGGTTATTTCGGGTTGGATGTTTGTTTTACTCCAGCGCTCCGGGGGAGAAAAACTAGAGTTCATTGACTGACCGCGTTTTTGTGAGCATTTTTTTACTGAAAATCCTTTAGCGACCAAATAAATATAATTAGCTTGGCCCATAAAAGTGGCTGTGTTTGCGCTATGGTTAACAAACTCTTATTTAACTTGCAATGTTCGTGTATGCGAACATGAAGCACGTAGTAGTTTCAAGTCTTGAAATTCCAATTCAATCCACTTCCAGTAAGGATTTACTTAGGGACGGATACGCGTTGGAAGCGGATAAAAAAAAATCACGGGACTATTCACAGATGGCCTAGTGGTTAGAGAACCTGACTACGAAGCTTGAGGTCCCGGGTTCGATTCCCGTGTCAGGGCAGATATTTGTATGAAAAATACGAATGTTTGTTCTCGGGTCTTGGGTGTTTAATATGTATTTAAGTATGTATCTATCTATATAAGTATGTTTATCCGTTGCTTAGTACCCATAACACAAGCTTTGCTTAGCTTACTTTGGGACTAGGTCAATTGGCTAAGTAAAGTTTTTTGAAGAGGTGCTAATTATATTTTTTTTCGACAGTCGGCGTTCTGGAGATCGAGAAACTGCAGCTGTTTTATTTTTATCTCCTATTGTTTACTGGAAATATTTTTTTGAGTGTTCGAGATGACATTTGTGAGATTTTATGGTTGACAAGCCGTTCGTGCTCAGAACTTAGTAGAAACAGAAAAAAAAACCGAAGTGAACTGTTACTGCTGTCAATGTCAAATCGTTTGCGTTTCGTTTGCTTTGCGTTTTGGTGTACTCAGTGTGATTTTTTGACTATTTTTATCGACCTTCGCATAAAATCCGGACTATCAATTTTACCGCATTTCTCCACGACCTATCCACGATAATTGGATCACGATTGAATACTTTCGATCACTATTTTGGAACTGCTTCTTGGACAACGCAAAGCAAGCGAAACGCAAACGGTTAGATTTCATTTGACATTGACAGAAGCGACAGTAGAATTCGTTTTTTTTTCTATTTCTTCTTAGTACTGAGCACGAACCGCTTGTCAGCCATAAAATCTCACAAATGTCATCTCGAACACTTAAGAAAATATTTCTAATAAATAAAAGGAGACAAAAATAAAACAGCTGCAGTTTCTTGGTGTTGAAGTCGACCACTGTCGAAAAAAAATATAATTAGCATCTCTTCAAAAAACTTTACTTAGCCAATTGGTGTGAATTGTCCCGTGATATTTATTTATTTATTTATTTATTTATTCACACTAGTTGACCTAGTTCCAAATTAAGCAGAGCTTGTGTTATGGGTACTAGGCAACGGGTGGCGCAGGACCGGGCTGTATGCTCACCAGTATGTTCAGCGGTATGTTCAGCAGTGGACGTTTTAGGCTAAAATGGTGATGATAATGCATTATGCAAGTACAGTGGGCAAAAAAGCTAGATACATTTTTTTATACAAAACGTCGGCAATGTACTAAAGCAATGTAGAAATTGAATGAGCATTAACAAATCGGTAGCGTACAAGATAATTAAATATACTAAGGGGCTGTTTCACCACTTTTTTTAAAGTTCGAATTAGCTTAATCATAACCTTATTTGACAGATGAACTTAAAATTTCTGTTTCACCAGTCTTGATTAGCACTAAGTGACGGACAAACTGTTTTTTAATTTGACCATCAGATCGGGTGGCATTTAGCATTTTTATCCGTCACATAACTTTTTAATTAGTCAGTTAATTTTTTTGTGGTCATGGTTGGAGAGCCCTTCAGCCGGTTTCAGAAAAATAAATCAAAGTATTTTTTATTTTTAAAAGAAAGAAGTCATGCTAAATTGCAAACGAGGATTCAAATATCAAGATTTGAATAAAAAAATATAGGTACGCTTTAGTATGTAAAAATAAATCCAAAATTTCGTAATATTTTTTTATTACAGACTTTTTTCAGTGGCACAATCGTTTGTTCTACGTGAACTTGTACATCGCCACTAAAAAAAAGTTAATCTGTCAAATTGTTTGGCGCCACTTTTCGATTCGTTTTACGTGATTTTATTTTTCTTTGTTATTGTTAACAAAGTATCGTAAATAAATACCGTTTTTGGATTAATTATAATGTTACACATTTGTTTATGCAAAAGAATAGATGTATCTAAAAAATACATAGTTTACGATTTCTTTTGCTTTAACAATGAGCGACTCTTTGAACGAAAGTGTGCGAACAGGAACGCGTGATCGTGAAATGTGACGTTGCCATTCCCCCTCTATGTTAAACCGACGATTAGTTAAGTGGTACTTAGTTTGCACAGGACCGGAGTTTGTGAAACTGAAAAAAAACTAGCCGACAGATTTGTCCAGTACTTAGTTTATTCATTGGTTACGTGACCAGTAGTTTGACAATAAGGTGGTGAAACACCCCCTAAATGTTTTTGAGAATATATCTAAATCTCATCCTCACATGTAACTGAAAATTCAGGGTTCTAGCTGTAGCCAGCACAAATTACAGGAGGTTGAAAATAGCCGGCAGTGCCTTTGTGTTGCTCGACTTGGCAGGGCACTGCCGTGCCCCGAGATAATTTTGAATATTCTCAAATCAAAAAAATAATGTATAGCAGTGATTTGTGAAAGATTTTCCCGTTAGCAGCATCACCCTTCTACAGTATGATGTGATCTTTATTTTTTTATTTTTCGACCGTACTTGTGGTAGTGGTGGAGAAAGGTAAAAAGGTTGTTCACTGTGATGTTGATACTTTCTCAGATGCGTCTACTCCAAAGCACGTGGGCGGAGATGCTGTCGCTTATGCTAGCATACCGGTCGGTGGTGGCGGGCGGCGCGCCTCGCCTTCGGTTCGCGGCCGACTTGGCGCTGGACGAACAGCAGGCGAGAGACATCGGGGCTCAGGACTTGTTCGCTCAGGTGAGACGCCACTGATAATTGGGAATGTCTAAAAAAAATTACCAGTAGTTTTTTATTTTTTTTTTTGTACAGAAAAGTCAGAAACTAATTTCAATATTCTTTCATTTGGTTCACTACTTTTTTCAAAATTAATTATTTAAACTATTTTGCTTGATGACGTCAGATTATAATTAGAGATGCCACGAATAGTGAATTGGCCGAATACCGAATACCGAATATTCGGCAACGCTGTCGGCCGAAGCGCCGAATATTCGGCCGCCGAATGCTTGGTGGGGGCGCGTTAGCTGGAATATGACAAGTCACAACCTGTTTTTCTCGTTGCGTTCGCGCGGCAGGCGACGACGGTACGCGCGCGGGGCGGGGTGCAAGCAAACATTGTTTGTATTTGTTTCAATTGCGAGTAAATCGCGTCACGGAGCGCTTTGTTAGTTTATAAATAATACGTTAAGTGAAACTTAATAACTATTTTGCTAAGAAGTTTGTTCCTTAGTTCATTTTCAATTGTTTTTTCGTCAAAAGGCTTATAAAATGACACCGGTTAATAAAAAATCGCCCATATGGGAATATTATGAGATTTGTAGTGAAAATAATAAACTGGCCCAGTGTGTTATGTAGCATCAAGATCTCAAGTAAAATAACGTGTCTTTTTTTACATGATTTGCTATTCGGTATTTGGCCGAATAGTACGCACTATTCGGCCGAATACCGAATAGCAAAAAAGTGGCCGAATAGGCCGAATACCGAATAGTTGCCGAATATTCGTGGCATCTTTAATTATAATTGAGGGCTCCCACACGGCAGTAATACTGTAACTAGTGTCACTTTATTGGCGCTGTCAAGAGTGCTAGATGTCAGATAGCGGGTGCAAATCAAAGTCCGTAGTTTAATACAAGAGTAAATTGAGTAGAATTCTAAATAATGCCATTTAAAGTACAATTTGGACCATACACGTATTTTACTTCAATGTCAAATAAAGAGCATTACTTATTTATTGTTTTGTAGTAATAAATTCATTACATTATATTAAAATTAATTAACTACAGAAAACGAGTTTATCTCGAAATGGTTTTCAACAAAATCTTTTTATTGAATATCTGCAGGTATCAGGCGTAGCGAAGCGCCTAGAGCGTGCCGCGGCGTTGCGTGAGGAGTGCTACTTGCTCAAAGCACTAGCGTTGGCTAACTCCGAGGCGCGTATAGACGAGCACGCCGCGCTTAGACGCTTCCGGGACTCCATACTGGCGGCGCTAAATGACGCTGTCTCGGCGCTCAGGTGAGACAAAGACTAGACTAGAAGGGCGGGAGGGCAAAATGGGCATAAAGCTCCAAACGCACAAACAGCGCAGGCGTGTCGATTGTAATATTCTAACTTGTATGAACGAGACCGCGGTACGGTACCGCACAACCGATCATACAAGTTAGAATATTACATCCGTCACCGCCACCGCGCCGCCCCGCTACCGCTTTCAGTGCGTTTGGTGCTTAAGAGAGTTTATACCTGCTGAGCTGGCAACGTTGCATTTTTGTTAGTTTTTCTCGATTATTCCATAAAAATTGAATGAAAATTAAAAATGTTTTGTATACAAATTGTTCTAATATATAAGTTAATGTGTCTACTGCAATAATAATTCGTGATAGACTTTTATTTTCTTTAAAAACGAACAACTATCGGTTATGGTTACTATTTAGTAATTTTTACCATTTTTTTTCCCCAGGCCATACAACGCAAACGCAGCCCTGCAGCAGCTCTTACTAGTGTTGCCAGCTCTGAGACACGCGGACGTGGCCGTCCGCCGCTTCTGGGCCACGGTCCACCGCGAACGCCGCGCGCCCATGAACAAACTCTTCGTAGAGATGCTCGAGGCTTGTCTCCGGTAGAGTACCACCCTTACCATCCCTTCTGTCCAACAGACGGCGCGACGAGCCGGAAGCTTCCAGGACGCGAGTGCTTTTGTTTAAACAAAACACTGTCGGACGCCGGGGAGAATCGCGTCGGAAACAAAAGACGATCTCGCGTTTTAGAACATTCGAGAAGCGTCTGGAACTTTCGACGTTAGTGTTTTGTTTTGAGTAGCGCTCTGGTCGGAGGACGTTTATTGGTAACCAGACGCTTAAGCGTTGGAGAGGCGTCGAAGCAGTGGAGTAAAACGTGGCTGAAATATGGCCGAGTGAAGACAGTATGTAAAATGAAAATGGTGATGGTAGATCAAATGGTAACAAGTGGACTGATGCTTGGAGATCTGTACAGTACATGACTGGATTCGGAAATGTCGAAGCTTCTGATATCAGGATGTTACAGTTATGTGACTTATCCAATACTTAAGGACTACATAGAGTCGTCGGGATATAAACGTAATACGGCAATTATATTAATTACGTAACGTACGTTGGCCGAAGAAGTTTGAAACATGTTTGGCGTACGCATTAGGTGAACGAAATAGTGTAATTGCCGCATAAGGCATAGTCAAACTATGTCATGTTTTGTATTTGAAGCTTCCTGTGTGAACATTATAGGATTAGGGGATTCGGACGTATTGAGTGGTGTTTTTTGGAAGTTTAGTGACCCTTAGGTTGGACTTCGAGAACTTATTATTTATGTTTGGCGCGGGGCGTTATTATATATTTAGTTTCATCGATTTATAATTCTACATATCATCGAGTTTCTCATATAGTATGCATTTATATTCATCTTAACACGTTCATTGTCGAAAAGCTGATTAAATTCGCCTTTAAACTTTGTTTCTTAGAAAGGAGGTTTGCCACATTCTCATTTATCTGCCGTGTTGTATCGTGACGCATCAGAACAGTATCGGGGTCATACATTTAACACAGACCGTCACAACACGCTGGATCAGAAAAATATTGGACGGAACCGCATTGAATGTATGAAACCGATACTGTTCTTATACATCACGTCACAACGGGTATGTATTACAATACCGAAGTACGAAAGACCGATTGTATTAAAACATCGAATGGGTCAAAAGACCGACACGATTTTTTTCTGAAACCGTAAACTTCTCAGAATTTATTAAAACGGCATCATACAGAACCCATTAGGTTAGGTTAGGTTTGTTTTATAACAATCTTAAAAAGTTAACGGTTTCAGAAAAAAATCGTGTCGGTCTTTTGACCCATTCGATGTTTTAATACATTCGGTCTTTCGTACTTCGGTATTGTAATACATACCCCGTCACAACACGTCAGATGAATGTGAATGTGGCTTTAGAATAAAATTAAAAGGGTTGTTGGTTTCACTCTCCCATTCCCGTTAAACACTTTGGTCTGTCTCTCTTCCGCTATGTTCAACCACAACCACATATAGCTAAACCGTTTAACTGAGTCCTCGCTCGCGGGGTACAGGGGCGGGGGGGTATGACGACAAAGGGGGCCGGGGGAGGTGCGGGCGGCAGGCACACGAGGCGCGCTCGCCGCCCGCACTTCTTCCCCTTTGCCCCCTTTCCCTTTCTTCTTTCTTTCTTTTTCTTCTTTTTCCCCGTTGTCGTCTTACTCCCCAGCCCCTGTACCGTGCGGGCGAGGACTCATTTAAACGGTTTAGCTATAGGCGTTTTAAAAATCATCAAGACGATTGGGCAAATTGGACTGAACACTGTTTTAATTATGATCGACAAATGTTTCCATACATTGGTCTGTGTTCAATCAAAGTGTACCGCTTCAAGAGCGTAATTATAACTCGAATCAAATATTACGATGAACCTTAACTGCTAAGATATATCGGATTCTTTTAAAATGATCTTGTATAATATACAAAGGGAATTGACAAAGTTCAGAGGCGTATTTAAGTCGGACACAATTCTTATGCTCAGTGGTGGGTTATATCGTCACCAAAATCAAAAAGGTCGTATTACAAAATCGATACTCATGCTAAGTGAACTTTATTCTCGTGCTTGAAGGTTCAGTTTAGTTTACAAATTATTTTGAGATACGAGCTTTTTGAATGTCGATATTCTAGTGCTGCTAGAAGGTAGTGACAGCAAAACTGGTGTAAACTTAAGTGGTTGTGATTGTAAATAACTAGTCGTTAAATGGCAATGTGTTAAGGTTAATTTAGCTTTTTATGCTAACGCTTAGGTTAGTCTGTTTTAGCTGCCACTGCTGGGAATAGGGCTTGAAACTGGTACTTTTGGTACCGGTACCGCTATTTTCGGTACAAGTACCAGTGCTTTGAAACTAGACCGAATTATAACGAATTTGAAGTAAATATTGGTATATTGGTTACATTTGTGAGATACGCGGAATTAACCAATGCCAGTTAAGCAGATGTGCACTATCCCCGAAAAGCGGTATAGGCACCAGTTTCAAGACATAGCTGGGACGTGATCGTGTTAGTCATTATTTGTTTGTTATGTTTAAATAATGGCAACCAGACAGACAAAAAAAGTTAGTCAATAGCGCCTTAAATATGTGTAACAAAGAAAAAGTATAAAGGAGTGAATTAAATCGAATGATATACACCGTGAAATTTTAGTGGTTGTTTTCCCGAAACGAGGTGATTTAGTATCGATTGTACAATCGATTTATAATTACTATTTTGACTAGAGTCAAAAATCCAATTGTGAAAAACGAAAGTCGAAAATGACCGCAAACCAATAGTAACGCTTCGTTGGTACCTAACCTATCGTACGATCGTACGCTACTTGTACCAACGAAGCGTTACTATTGGTTTGCGGTCATTTTCGACTTTCGTTTTTCACAATTGGATTTTTGACTCCAGTCAGAATAGTAATTATAAATCGATTGTACAATCGAAACTAAATCACCTCGTTTCGGGAAATAACCACTAAAATTTCACAGTGTATTGTTGTTTGTGGTAGTCATTTTAAAATTCCAAACAAATACATGTTTATACAGCAGGCAACTCTAAATTTGACAGGTAGCGAGTAATATTGCCAGCAACAAAATTTCGTGACTTTTTTTGGTAACCAGAGGAAAAAATCTATAACGACCTCCGTTTTTTGTCTGTCAGGTAGCCTATCGTATGTAAATATTATCTTTTGAGTCGACAGACTTCGAGTCTGGATTGATGGCTGTGATATGGCAATCTTGAGAGGATGTGTGTTTGACGCCGAACGCTCCCGCGCCCTAATGTACAAAACGGACGGACCTAGTACAAAACTTGTTACTATTTTTGTATAATATTAAAATATATCTAGTTTTATTTGTACGGTTAAGGAGCGAGATTAATTGCATACAGGGTGGTCTAGACATGATGGCCGAAGGTCGAATTGTTTTAAATTAGATTTGGTAATTTTTAACGAAATTGTAATAGTTGGTTTGGGAACCACCCTATGGTTTTATAATGACAAGGAACAGTTATTTGAGATGTATAACAATATATTATTCGTTTAGGTCGTGTCGCCGGGGAAATAAAGTTGCCATTTTAAACGCAATTTCATCAAATTAATGCATTTTTTTTTGTAAAAAATTTAGTTTTATAGATTGAAAACAACGGCGCTCTATTCTATTTTAACTTTCCAATTTCGTACAGAGTCTATTTCTGTACAGAATTTTACTAAAAAATACAAATGCACTTTTTAAAATCCATCTTACAAAATTCTAATTAATGTTTTTGGATCGGAAAATCAATTATTTTATAAATCGATCTTAGATTACCACTCGTATCAGACTTCAACACATCTTTTATTAACCGACTTCAAAGAAGGACGAGGTCATTGTTATTTAGTTTAAAACAGATAGGTGTAGAAATTCATGGTAGGTTCTTATCTTAGCTTAGGAGAGAAGCAAATGAATATTATCGCAGCAAAACTATTTCTTTGGCGATACGGCTTTGTTAAGGACCCCATATACGATTCGATCTTTACGATAAAGATAAGTTAAGTAAGATAAGATTCCCTGCTGCGGTGTTCCTGGACCGATATGACCTTCAAGCTATCAAAAAAAGAGCGTACTCCTATCTAAAAGGCCGGCAACGCACTTGTGACCCTTCTGGTGTCGCAGGTGTCCGTGGGCGACGGTAATCGTTTACCATCAGGCGATCCGTTTGCTCGTTTGCCCCCTATACCATAAAAGAAAAGATAAGTTTTTGATCGATTGCGGGCATATCCGTGCGTGTATCGCTGGCTAGCTTTGTCATCTATTCTAGAGGCCTTATTGCGCAACGCAATTGGAATCGTGATTGTTTTCTCAACTTCCTTCCGGTATAGGATAAGAGTAAAAAGGGATAGGAAATGCGATGGCGAGTCGAGTCGAGTTAGACAATATAGCCTCTGGGCACACAGTTCGTGATCTCGATCATCAACGACGGATTTTACTTAACGTTGAATCGTACCGTATACGGGGCCCTTTACACGCGCGTCATAGTACCATAATATCAATCGATTCTATTAAACTGTGTACAATGTAACCCCCTTAAGAAATTTATTTAATAGATTTCTGCGGGATTGTCGTATTCGGCGCATTTATGAGGTTTGTTTCTCATTTTAAGAAAGAATGCCAATAAGCGTTTTATATTTATGTACGTTGATTCGCTTATGTGAACTTGAATGTCTTGTATTGTACAAATTGTTAAATGAAATTGTATTGGGTATTTTATGATAACGGTAACACATCTGTAAGCTTCCTTTTGCGTTCTAAAAAGGTTTTCAGGTGTCCGAAAACTCAATGATGATACCGGGGGAGGTCAAGTTATGGTATTTTTTTTTTATGTTAGAGAGGCCAGATAAACGAACTAGTGGGTCACCTGATGTTAAATGATCACCACTGTCCATAGACACCCGCAGCACTTTACGCGATGCCAGTGCGTTGTCGGCCCTAAAAGGGAGAGGAAAAAGGAAAGGGAATAGAGGAGGGGGAGAGGTATTGGGCCCCCGGCGCTCTCACTGACCGTACGAAACGCAGCAAGAGTACTGCTGCTTCACGCCGGTGTTCTGTGAGAGGGTGGTACTGCCCCGGGCGAGCCGGCCCATTCGTGATGCAGCGGCTAGCTACAAGATGGCTCTACCACTACAAAAATCGAAGTTATGACAATTCTGGAAAAAATAAGAAAAAAAACCATGTCGCTCAGGTGGCAAGTCACACAGAAGCGACGTGGGACGGGAGCGCGTCGCAGTCCGCGTCGTTTGTTCGCAATCCGCGTCTCCGCCCCGTCTCTTCTGTCTGCTTCGGATCGCGACGCTTCTATACATTTAGATACAAGGGGCGCCGCGAGTGCGACGCGCCCCCGTCCCACATCTCTTCTGTGTGGCTTGCGCCTTAGTTGAGCAATAATAGATATTTTTTCGAATATATCCAGTACTAAAAGTGGTATGTTATGTCACTATTATCTCTTAAATAAGTGACATGATTTTATTCCTACTTTTGCCAGAACTGTTTTAACTTGGTCTTTCGCCTAGTAGACCAGGTTATCATTTAGTTTTGGGATACCTGTATATTTCCAGCTTTTAAAAAGCTTTAAAACTAGGACTTTGAAATAGATTATACATACCTCTATACAATACGTGGGAGATCCGTGTATTCTATTTTATTGTCTTAAAACCTTATGAGGGCTCCAAGCACCTGGAACCTTTTAAAGAATCAGTAGTTATATTAAAGAATGTCAATAAGCGTTTCGATATGTATGAAGCTAAGTAACTGTACCTAAATAATAACAGGCGCGATTCTTGTATATTTCGTTCCTTGAACTGTAATGCGCGGTTGTGTCGTCACTGACTCCATTTTTAAATGTAAATAATTAAGATACACGTCGAACTATCTGGAATACTGTCGCGATCCTATTAATATTATTATTTTAATGTATTTTTACAAAGAATATATTTTTTATGACTGTTTCACTCACAAAATATATATTTTATCCAGAAAGCAAGTAATATTTTTTTAATGTATGGACGGAGCTATATATGAGATTTATAACAGAAACATGCAACAAATATATGCACAATAAATATAGTAATATATCAACAGTATTGTTCGTATCGATTCCGTACTCGGGGTGTATTGTAAGATGTATTTAATGTACATATAGAAAACTATATGGATGTTGAATATTAGTGGAACAGTAGTATTTAAATATTAAGTAATACCTCGTTAGTCTGTTACCAATCAGAAAATCTGTACAATAAATGGTCACTCTGTTGTAGTTATTTTAACGTAGTCGAGTTAAGTTTGGTATGGTGTTGCTGTATGTGATAGTTGTACAAAATTTGGAGATGTGCCAGATATAGTTAGTAAGTGTCTCTAATTCGTATTTGGTCTGTGTTGACACTTGCATTCGAAAATAATTTTGCGAAGAGTTGTGAATGTCACAACGAAGTTCATAAAACATTTGCCTGCAGACGAATGTGTTGCTTTGTGTAAGCTCGAAACTGTGTCTACTTAAAAGTAAAAAATACAGGAGTTAAATTTAATTTTATATCTATTATGCAATGTTAAAAAAGATGTAAAACAATATAAATGTTAAACACACGATAACATGATAAACGGAGTAGGACGTATTGTTTAACATTTTTTTTTAAATTATACTGTGGAAATATTTTAAATACACGTTGGCCAATGAGTAACCATACATATTTAAAGACATAGATTCCTCACGTTATTTCAAGCTAAAAATGTTGCATAAAGTCAGGTCGATTCGACTTTGTTTGGGAGATATCTAATTTTTTTCTTGTAAAAAATATTTTGAAATATTCTGCAGGCAACACGCCCTAATGATAGTCAACGTTGCCATTCCTCAACACTAAAAGTCTACTGATAACGTCATTCATAACAATTGCGAATGCGTTATGTTGTAGTTTGAAATTATGAATTGATATTTTTAACCGACTTCAAAAAAAAAGAGGAGGTTCTCAATTCGTCTGAATGTTTTTTTTTGTTTGTAAATGAAAGGAATTTAAAATTGCCGAATAGATGCCAGGTTTATACAACGTTTTTTTCTTCTGAGGGGCTCAGAGTTGTCTTATGACTGGCGGCGCCGTATCCACGGTGTATAGAGCTTCTTTATTCGTAAATTAGAGCTTTATAAGTGAACTGTTCGGAATTGTAAATACCGTTCCAGTGTTAATGTCAGATCAAATATGACAGTGTTTATATTAGAATATTAGAAGACTCCAACCAAACCTGTGTCTTATTATGTATTGAATCAATTCGTACCTTGTTTCTTTTACACTATTATTATATTGTGCTGCCGGAGATATGTGAAATAAATTATAAAATTATATGTTTGTTATTTTTACCTTCCTACATTTTACAAACTAGAATAAGACTAAACCTAAAAAATGGCATTGTGTCAAAAAGGCTGACACCGTTTCTTCGTTAAGAGGGTACGATGGCTGATAGACTTTTGAGA
Source organism: Archips crataeganus (assembly GCA_947859365.1). Taxonomy (NCBI): domain Eukaryota; kingdom Metazoa; phylum Arthropoda; class Insecta; order Lepidoptera; family Tortricidae; genus Archips; species Archips crataeganus. The sequence continues at coordinate 3,923,551 of OX402063.1, read as the reverse complement.
AATAGGTATTTTAATGAAAAGTCGCTGTCTCGCCCGAACCCCTCCGTTTCAGTAAAGCGAGAGCGAGACAACTGCAGCTCAGACAGTTAATAGGCGCGTAAAATTGATCAAAACAGCATTTCGTAGTCCCCTGTTTTCTTATCGAAAACTGGACCAATAAAATTATTTTTTTCAAAAATAATTAGAGGGCAGATTTAGCTATGGCCCCTATGTTTTCCTTTTTTTGTTTATATGAGGGATTCTTTTCTGATGAGTGTCTGAAAATGACGTTGAAATTGGGCAATTTTTCAGTTTTTGGAAGCTCATATTTCTTATGTTAATTGAAATATGAAAAAAAAACGAAAAATAAGGGGCATAGCTGTGGTAGATACAGAATACACAGTAAAAAAAATTTGGCTCTAAAGCCATTATCCAGGGAGGAAACAGGGAACTACGTTTGTATGGAGAAATGGTGCGCATCGTATCCTCTTAAGAGAGAACTGCTGGCACTTTGTTCATCAGTTGTCTCTGGGCGCTTTTCTAACTCTGATGAGACTACGTGCGCCAAAACCCCATAGACCCAGGGTCACAAAGCCGTCAAGAATAAAGTTAAACAAGTTTGGTATGAAGTATATTTTTGTATTTATTTTTTCAACTTCATTTTTTATTACTTTTACAGTCATCCCGTGAAACCATATATTTCAAACTAAATACAAACTTGAAATATAGATGCACAGAAAAACCCCAGAAAAAAGACCAATGCTGGGAATCGAACCCAGGTCCTCAGCATTCCGTGCTGCGTGCTTACCCCTACACCATCACTGGTCTAGAGGTTAGCGACGGATTTTTCCCATACATCGTACATTTCAGTTTGTTATAATCACCTTATGCAGTGATAAAGCGCGCATCTATGTTATGCCCTCTACCGAGAGACTTAACACTCCTACCGAAGTTAGGTTAGTTCCGAAGGAGTGTTAAGTCTCTCGGTATAGGGCTTTGATCAATTATAACTGATCAAAGGTATAGGGCATAACATAGATGCGCGCTTTATCACTGCATAAGGTGATTATAACAAACTGAAATGTACGATGTATGGGAAAAATTCGTCGCTAACCTCTAGACCAGTGATGGTGTAGGGGTAAGCACGCAGCACGGAATGCTGAGGACCTGGGTTCGATTCCCAGCATTGGTCTTTTTTCCGGGGTTTTTCTGTGCATCTATATTTCAAGTTTGTATTTAGTTTGAAAGAATAAAGTTGAACGTCTTTGTTGTATTTTGTTATTTTTTTACAGTAGGCAATATCCTTAATTTAGTTCTCGCCAAAGAACATCGATAAACGTCTATGGTTCTTGCAAAAAATAACTTCCCTTTCTTTCCATGTCGGCAACACGCTTATAATTATTCTATTACGGGTCGCCTGTGTAGCGACTGTGTTAATCCTTAAATCGATACCGGCAATATATTTGCCGTCAAACAGAAATCAAAGCCGATTCAAAATGGCAACGTTTATGGTCCAAAATCGAATGTCTTGACAGGGTTGTCAAATGGTATAAGGGTTAAAATAAACAGTGGCGTAGCTTAGCCAGCCTCGCGGTCTGAGGGGCCTCGAAAGTATATCCTTTTTTACTAATGTGCGCCCATCATAGGGCCATGCAAAATGTAGCTCGCCACACAAAATTTAGGTCCTGCGCCGCCATGGAAATGAAGATAAAAAAGACTAAAAATTTTAATTTAATTTATTTATTCCTTATTCTAAATATATACAAAACTAGTTTAAAATTAAACTCCGCTACACTATAGCGAACTGGTCGTACAAGAGTTCTCGCACTTTATAATACTCTTCTGACAAAACGCCCTCCAACGCTACGCGTCCATTCTCCAACTGAAACAAAGCGATATCGTTTAGAATAAACTTCACATAAAATAAAATTCACAGGACAGTTGTTTAGGTTTGTGGAATTCGAAAAGCTTAGCTTAGTTAATTTTCAAAAATCTGACAAAGTCAAAAAGCCGGACGAAAGTCTTTAAACATATTCAGACAAATTCAGATGAATCGTACCTAGGGGTAGGGTACGTACCTAAGTTTCATAATTAGACTTACGAGTTATACCTACACCTAAAGTACCTATAATGAATGATGTAAATACTCCTAGTACTAGATTATGCTTAAATTAGAGTTAAGTCTTGGAATTATAATTGGTTAATAGGGATGGAGGGATGGGGATAGGGACTCAACAATAGGGATGTTGACACCAACAATCAACTGACGTACTTTTTATGAGCTGTCAAAACACAATTCTCCCATAGAGTTTGAATGGCAATAGCAACTTATGATGTCACTTGTTCGCCAACTCACTCAACTAACTATTTATTTGTTTTGAAGCAACAAAAAATCTTATTTTTGCAGATAATCGAAAGTTAATCTGGTTTTCAGGGCTAAAATAAAGCGTGTTTTTACTGGAGTCGTGTCTTCGAATTATTTTTTAATGGCGTCAACATCCCTATTAAAAAGGCTTGAAAAACATTTACAAAGCTGTTCAGTCACCCTATCCCAACCACCTACTAAAATCATTGCAGATTAATTAAAAAAATATTGTATTTTAAAAACAGTCCTTATAGGCTTAGGTTTAAAATTCGAGAATTACCTACAGAGGCCATATTGTCTAACGCTTCTGTCGCTTGCCTTCGCTTTCACCATCTCTTTCTGCCATCTTTTTATACCGTTTGACAGAAAAAAATAGTGATTGCGAAGTCAAGCGGCAGATACGTTAGACAATAAGCCTGCTGGTCAGGGTAGAGATAGACTTATGGGAGTACTCACTCGTCGTATGGCCAGAGTTCCATGGCAGCACTCCAATGCGCCTCCCACGAACTCGGCGGCGAGCCCGTGCCGCGCGAGCGCCGCGCGCAGCTCCGACAGACGCACTGCGTTGATCAAGGCCGCCGCGTGCGCCCTACCGCCGCCGGTGCACGGTTCCAAGGACATCACTACGTCATCCGCCATTTCTTCTGTTAAAGATAATAAGTTGGTAGCAAAAATGTAGCAAAGGTTTAGGTTTGGTCGTACATTCGAACCGCAATTAAGCATTCTACCGAGCTTTTCGCGCTAATCGATTTTGGGTGGGCGATTTCGGGCGTGGGGGAGGCATGATGGCTCAAGATAGGTTGGTTGGACTGCGCGTGTTTTTGGGCATTTTCATCTTATTACTAAAACAAACACATATTTTAAAAATGTAGCAAATCTACGCCCTAGAAAACATCTTGTTTTATTAAAATTCAAAAAGTCATGACCTGCCCGTGCAGAATTTACGTCGTAATACGATTTTATTTAATTTTTTAGAGACTACTTTGTATTTTTTTTCTATAGAGCGAAATATAAGTAATCGTTTTTGTCACTAGAGTGAATCCTCAAATATCTTACACATGAATTTCAGGACTATAGCTTTACTGGTAATGATACAGCACGAGATTAAATGAATGCAATAAATGCGCCAAAAACACGCTAGGCCCTTAACTTTCAGTGTTCGTTAAGTTCGCGGTTTTGAGTCTTGCGAGTGAATTTTTGTCCTATTAAAGTAGTCAGATTGACATGAAAGGACTCCGCACAGAATAAATAACAAACAAAGAAGTGAATTTTAATATTTTTTACATGGTTTGTCGAATATGTGAATAGTCGAAATTAGTTTAAGAACAAGACCATGGTAACACAGTTAAATAGTATATTGTGGGACCACAGATAGAATGTGGTAACATATAGTCAACTGGTACAATACAGTAGTAGACTGTGGTAACACAATAGTAGACAGTGGTAACATAGTAGCAAACTGTGGTAGCACAGTAGTAGACTGTAGTAACACAATAGCAGACTCTGGAAACACAGTAGTAGAATGTGGTAACACAGTAGTAGACTGTGGTGACACAATAGCAGACTCTGGAAACACAGTAGCAGACTCTGGAAACACAGTAGTAGAATGTGGTAACATAGTACCAAACTGTGGTAGCACAGGTAGTAGACTGTGGTAACACAATAGCAGACTCTGGAAACACAGTAGTAGAATGTGGTAACACAGTAGTAGACTGTGGTGACACAATAGCAGACTCTGGAAACACAGTAGCAGACTCTGGAAACACAGTAGTAGAATGTGGTAACATAGTACCAAACTGTGGTAGCACAGGTAGTAGACTGTGGTAACACAATAGCAGACTCTGGAAACACAGTAGTAGAATATGGTAACACAGCAGCAGACTAGCTTATACTATACTTATAGTATATGCACTGACCAGTGGTGCCGGGTTCCCTGGGGCGGGCGCGCGGCGCCACCACGCCGGACAGCCAGGCCAGGTCGGCGTCGCCGGCCGCGCGCCACGCCAGACCGGACATCAGCGCGTCCGTCAGCTTCACCTGAAATACACGAACATTAGAACCTCTCGTCAAGGTTATAGCTGTCTGAAATACACGAACATTAGAACCTCTCGTCAAGGTTATAGCTGTCTGAAATACACGAACATTAGAACCCCTAATCGGTGTACTGCCGTTTGGCAAATTATTTTTCCCAAATATGACTTCCCAAATAACTTACCGCAATAGTTTCATTTCCCAAACGAATGTTTAGCAAAGTTACATTTCGCATTTTATTCATTTGGTCAAATCATCATTTGGCAATCTTTCACTCCGTCAAGATTTTGTTAAGCAAATTTTTATTAAGCAAATGTTTTATTTTGCATATAAATGCAAAAAAAATGTTTGCCAAATTTGTCACTTCCCATGCTCAACTTATAGCAAAAGTTCGGCAAATGATAATTAATTTTTACTGTTGCAGAAATACAATAGTAGGTATCTATACAGGAATTTCAAGTAGTAGGTAACAGTGTTAGGCATATCGCTGGCAGCGAGCGAGCGAAGCGAGCGAGCAAGACTTTTCAGGGCAGAAGCGAATCGGACAGGTTAGGTTCAGAAGGCTAAGGCGGGAGCGAAGCGTAGCGTAGCTCCCGCCTTAGCCTTCGATGTTAGGTATTTTTTTATGACAGCACAGAAAAGGATTATTACCTTTGATATTATGAAATGTCATGACATTGAATGTTTTCCATGCTTTAATGTATAGCAGTCATAGATGCAGTACACTTCTTCACATTATCCCACCGCCGTAATTCACAATACCAGTATTATTAATTTTTATCCTACGCACTACTCAAATTGGGATATTAACCGTATGCCATGCAATATTTTGGGATTGGTATGTTATGCCAAACAATACGTTTGCCAAAATAAATTTGGGAAAATAGGACATGACCATGTAATTATTTGCTAAATAATCACTTGCCAAAAAAGAGGTTTGCTGACTGTAAAATTGCGATAAGTAGTTTTGACAATTGAGTTTTTGCAAAGTAAAAATTTGGGAAAAAGTTTGCCATGTGATACTTTGGTAAACATTTTTTGCCAAACATTAGTAATCCCCTCTAATCAAGGTAATTAGCTGTCTGAAATACACGAGCATTAGAACCTCTAATCAAGGTTATTCAAGGTCTGTTTGGTTGATTGTCCGGGACCAAACTACTGACACACTTTTAGTCTCATTAGTTTGGTTATGACCTCAAACCGAACTATAGAAAATTGAAACGACTCAAAAACGCGGTTAAGAATATAGCTAAATACACAATCCATGAAAAATAAGAGCTAGTTAAGTTTGATTGGTAATGCTGCTATTTAAATTCCTTGCAATCGAAGTGAAAATAAGAGTGTAAAACTCTAGCATTAAACCCATTTTCTCTTGGACGTAGCTATTGGCTATGTGCGAAGCGGGTGGTGGGGTACGGAAAACGATCGCAGCGCACAACATGGCAAAAATTGGAAGTAAATGAGGAAGAAGCCGAAAGTGTAAGTGGCCGAAGGGATATGTTAGTACTATGTGTTACCTGGTAGATGTGAGACTCTGTGGTTGCGTCGATAACGTCTCCGCGCGCGGGTGTGAAGACCTTCTCTATGCCTTCCACTTCGCAGTACTTCCTGTAAGCATTCTTCACAGTAGAATAGTGCAACAGCGATCAAACTTTACCAAACAAATGAAATAAATATCACGGGACAAGTCACACCAACTGACCTAGTTCTAAAGTAAGCAAACTACTAAAATAATATAGAATATTTCAAATAATCTATTTTTTTTTACTTAGTTTTTTGACGGGGAGCCCCAGGCAAACCCCCCCACATGAAGTGCTCATATTCAATGGGGGTACTCTAGAGGGGATAAGGTATCCCCCCGTATATTAATCTGCCGCGCTCGAGTAACTTCACAAATCCTCTCTTGGGCTCCCCTTCTATAGAGAATAACCCGGTGACAGGAAAGTCTGGTATTCTGGGAATTTCGTATTTTACAAATATGGTAAGTCGGCAAACTAGTATTTAGCAATTCTGATATTTAGGTAACGAGCGGATGGGATGATTATGATGAACTAGCTGCTGCCCGCGACTCCGTCTGCAAAGAATCCTTTTATCGTTATCCCGCGGGAACTATGCAATTTTCCGGGATAAAAAGTATTCTATATGTTAATCCAGGTTTAACGACCGCTTTAGCCTAGTTGGTATTGACCCTGCCTACGAAGCAAGAGGTCCTGGGTTCGAATCCCGGTAAGGGCATTTATTTGTGTGATGAGCACGAATATTTCTTCCTGAGTTATGGATGTTTTCTATGTATTTAAGTATTTATTTATCTATATAAGTATGTTTATCGTCGTCTAGTACCCATAGTACAGCTTTGCTTAGTTTGGGACTATGTCGATTTGTGTAAGATTGTCCCGTAATATTTATTATTTATTTATTTATTTATATTTTATAAACTATCTGTGTGCCAAATGTCATCAAAATCCGTCAAACCGTTTTAGCGTGAAAGAGTAACAAAGACCCATCCATCCATCCATACTGACAAACTTTCGCGTTTATAATATTAGTAGGATTACCTGAGTGTGAGCAGCGCTCCCTCGTTGGCCCGGAGCCCTACGATCGCGCGCGGCTTCGCCTGCGACACGACGCGCAACAGGCTCTCGCCGTCGCAGCGGCCCTCCAGCTCGATGTACTGGACGGACGCCTTTATGGCGACCTGGCGGACCGACGTCACGCATTTGCTCGGGATCTCCGTTATTTCTTCTATGAGAAGATATGAAAATGTGGCAGATAAAATAAAAAACCGGCCAAGTGCGAGTCGGACTCGCGCACGAAGGGTTCCGTACAATCTAATATAGGTATAAAAATCTCGTGTCACGGTGTTTGTTACCGAACTCCTCCGAAACGGCTTGACCGATTTTTATGAAACTTTTTTCTCTTTATTCGGCAGGTCTGAGAATAGGTGGTAGGCTATTTTTTATACCCCGATTCTTCTCTAACGGAGTCGCGGGCAACAGCTAGTTATCTATAAAAATCACGTTTGTTGTATGGGAGCCCGCTTAAATATTTATTTTATTCCATTTTTTAGTATTTGTTGTTATAGCGGTAACCGAAATACATCATCTGTGAAAATTTCAACTCTCTAGCTATCACGATTCCCGAGATAGGTACAGCCTGGTGACAGACGGACGGACAGCGGAGCCTCAGTAATAGGGTTCCCGTTTTTACCCTTTGGGTACGGAACCCTAAGAAGTGTCAGTTAAATAACTGATGTAGCTTGTTTAGAATTGATTTTAAGAGCTCGCACCCACACTCCGCACTGGGCCCGCGTGGGAAGTACGGCCCAACCTCTCTCATTCTGAGAGGAGGCCTGTGCCCTGCAGTGGGACGTATACAGGCTGGGATGACGATGAGAATGATTGAACTGATAAATACCTTCGACTTCTTCCTTTGGCGGCGGCGCGGGGGGCACGTCGCGGATCTCTCCCTCCGCGTCAACAATCTCCGCCAGCCTGTAATCTTCCGGCTGCAACGAATACACATTAAATATAACAACATCAATTTATTTGCCGGAATTAAGTCACACAATCATAGATAACAATAGTTGAATTAAGTTTATTTTTACAAGCGAATAACTAGCAACTTTAGTGTGCGTATTTTGTGGTTTCAAAATTTGCAAACCATTTTCGACCACCTCCTGGTATTCGATTAATCTGAGATTTCTCATACTTACATCAGTCTGGCGACATTACACTAATCTCTCTTTCTCTCTCCCTCTTTCTGTCTGTCTGTGTGTCTACGTGTGTCTCTCTGCGCTTATCTCTCTGTCTGTGTGTGTCTATTGTCTGCGTCTGTCTCTATGTCTGTGCGTGTCTCTTGTCTGTCTATTTGTGTCTCTTGTCCGCGTCTGCCTCTCTGTCTGCGCGTGTCTCTTGTCTTGCGCTCTGTCTATTTGTCTCTTGTCTCCGCATGTCTCTCTGTCTATTTCTGTCTCTTGTCTGCGTCTGTCTTTCTGGCTGTGTGTGTGTGTGTGTGTGTCACTTGTTCGCGTCTGTCTCTTGTCTGTGTCTGTTTCTCTGTGTGTGTCTCCCTGTCTGTGTTTGTCTCTTGTCCGCGTCTGTCTCACTGTCTGTGTCTGTCTTAATGTCTGTGTGTGTCTCTTGTCTGTGTCTGTGTGTGTATCCGTGCGTGTTCCTCCATGTGTATCACGTGTTATACTAACCCGTATAACCTCCCCGTAGTCGTCGTGGCGCGCGCGCTCGTCATGCGCGGGGTACATCGCGTGATGCCTCTTGTTGGCCTTGAAGCAGCCGGTCGGGCGCGCGTCGTGCCGCACCGGGATGTCGTGCCGGCCCGTCACGACCCACATCTCTAGGTCGCCGTCAGAGTCCGAGTCGGAAGATAAACCGGCGACTTCCTCCCTGAACGCAAACAATAGGGATGTTGACACCACCAATCAACTGACGTTCTATTTATGAGCTGTCAAAACACAATCTCCCATAGAGTTTGAATGACAATTGCGACATATGACGTCATTATTCGCATACTCAATCAACTAACTATTTATTTGTTGTTAAGTAACAAAAAATCTAATTTTGCATTTAATCGAAAATTAATCTGGCTTTGAGGGCTGAAACAAAGCGTTTTTTTACTGGAGTCGTGTCTTCAAATTCTTTTTTAATGGTGTCAACATCCCTATTAAGCATAAGAGCGCAATGGTGGCGATCGAGAGGGCTACGCTCGGAGTTTCTCTGCGGGATGACATTAGAAATGATGAAATCCGCGCAAGAAATAAAGTCACCGACATCGCGCACAGACTCAGAATGAGTGGGCTTGGCCCGTTGTTCCCACGCGAGCCCAGTGCGGATTTGGAACTTTACACACATCATCGAATTTCTTCGCAGGTGTAGGTATGCAGAGGGCATTTTGTCGAACGCGCGGGCCATTCACCATCTTATGTTTGAGACAAAAAAAAATAGTGACAGTGATAGCAAGCGCCAGTGCGTTAAGCTGTGTATCGACTCGCGGCCGCCGCGCGAGCAATGCTTGACCGCGGCAAACCAATGTTTAGACACTGTATGGCCCACTTTACGAGTTGCCTCGCGCGGCGGCATGGTGTTTATAGTGGACGGCAACTGCGCGAGCCAATATTCGATGGTATGCCGCGCGAAGTCGATACGCAGCTTTAGACAATAAGCGTACAGGTTTTCCTCACTTTGTTCATTCACTCATTCATTGTCCCTGCTGCTCATTCATTGAGCCCGCTGCTGCATGAGGAACTCTTCAAGCTTTGCACCTTCCAGCCGCACCGTCAACTCTAAGATGCGGTCGCCGCCATTCTCACTGCACTCATTCACTCATTCATTGTCCCTGCTGCTCATTCATTGAGCCCGCTGCTGCATGAGGAACTCTTCAAGCTTTGCACCTTCCAGCCGCACCGTCAACTCTAAGATGCGGTCGCCGCCATTCTCACTGCACTCATTCACTCATTCATTGTCCCTGCTGCTCATTCATTGAGCCCGCTGCTGCATGAGGAACTCTTCAAGCTTTGCACCTTCCAGCCGCACCGTCAACTCTAAGATGCGGTCGCCGCCATTCTCACTGCACTCATTCACTCATTCATTGCCCCTTGCGTACACTACCGTCCAAAAGTTCAAGACCAAAACAATTTTTAGTTTTATTATCATGAATTCTTGTAAAAAACTTCAAATTAAATTTATAATCAATGTAAAACAACATAAATTAATTATTTCTTTTAATCGTTAATAAATACTCTTTTCAATACATTTTTAAGATAAAATTATTTAACTGAGAATATAACTACTAAAAATAATATTTTTTTAAATAAGATATTTAAATGTTATTATTTGTTCTAAGAACTTCAAAATTGAAACCAAACGACTGCTCAGTTCCTCATATGTCATCAAAGTTCATATAAATAGCACCAGATGCTAAAATGATAATGAGTGATAAAAATCTAAATCGAGTCTGTTTTCTAGGGTACCAAGTGAAAATCTTCGGAATAATGGGCTTAAGCCTCGAACATCTGTGGCACAAAGTTGTGTTATCATTCTACTTGGAGGTATGCAAGACAGAGCGATATTTAGCCGATAAATTTAATATTTTTTGGTCTTGGTCTTAAACTTTTTGACCGTAGTGTACTTACTTGGGTGCGCTGTGCACGCGAGCCCGCTGCTGCATGAGGAACTCTTCCAGCTCTGCGCCTTCCAGCCGCACGCGCCGGCGCACCGTCAGCTCTACGGTGCGGTCGCCGCCGTTCTCGATCAGGTCACGCGCCAACGTGCCAGGGGATGTTCTGGAACAATTAGTACAATTGATCAGTTTTCGTCATCGTGAGACGATCAATCGGTGTAGTAGAAACTGTCGATCAAAGTCGACCAATCCATTCTACAATCGATTGGTACAGTAAAAACTGTTGATCAACGTTGACCAGTCCATTCTACAATCGATCGGTGTAGTAGAAACTGTTGATCAAAGTCGACCAATCCATTCTACAATCGATTGGTGTAGTAGAAACTGTTGATCAAAGTCGACCAATCCATTTTACCAACGATCGGTGTAGTAGAACCCGTTGATCAAAGTCGACCAATCCATTCTACCATCGCTCGGTGTAGTAGAAACTGTTGATCAACATTGACCAATCCATTCTACCATCGATCGGTGTAGTAGGAACTGTTGATCAAAGTCGACCAATCCATTCTACAATCGACTGATGTAGTCGAAACTGTTGATCAAAGTCGACCAATGCATTCTACCATCGATTGGTGTCAGTGTAGTAGAAACTGTTGATCAACGTCAACCAATCCATTCTATCATCAATCGATTGATGTGGTAAAACCTAGTGGTGCGGGGAGACTTACCTGGTAGTGAGCACGATAGCGTTCTGCTTGTGAGGCGCCCACTGCAAGAACAGGTCTCTGGCGAACCCGCACTCCAGGTCCGGGAAGGAAGCCAGCACCACCTTGGGGCCGGGCGAGCGCGCCACGTCTGCCGCCGAGTGGCACAGCTGGAGGTGACGTAATGCGAAGGGGTTGGAGCGGGCACCCTCGAACGCCCGCGAGAGCTTGTCGCTCATCCACTCTATCTGAAAAGGATAGAAAACAAAATGTTTTAATAGTTTTTCTTTTTTATACATTATAGGCTTGCATTTGACACAATCACGCCTGATGGAAAGCGAAGATGAGGCCTGCGATGGAGCATGTTTGCCTAGTAAATGCTCATTCACCCACTGTATAAAATTAAAAATAAACAAAATAGTTCTGCGAGCTTGCACTCACCTGAGATTTAGCAAATCCCACTACATTATAGCTGACATTGGACAACAGCAGCAGCGTATACGCGACCAGTCCGGAGTCCTTGTTCCTCCACAGTTGGTCCAACATATGGGCTAGTTCCAGCACCCTGCCGGCCGTGTCCGTACACACTAGGACGCTGCCTCCGCCTCGGAGGGTACTTAGAATAGTGGCTGGAATTAAAACATTTTTTTGATGTAACTTTGATTAAGAAATTAACATGTCAGTTCCAACAGGCCGAACTGAAAAAATGTAATAAACATACAATTAAAAGTATGACTCGACTTCCAAATCATACTGCCGAATTGATAAGTTACGAGTATTGGCTATGTGCGAAGCGGGTGGTGGGGTACAGTAAACGATCGCAGCGCACAACATGGCAAAAATTGGAAGTAAATGGGGAGGAAATGTTGTCAACGCTACGCGGCGCTACCGTCGTGCACGTAGCCAATACTGTAAAATATATAAGTAATAGCTGATGCCCGCGGCTTCGCCCCCGCTGAAGTAGATTAAAACGTGTTTTCCCATGGGAATGAGATATTTTCCCGTGGTAAAAAGTAGCTTATGTCACTCTCCAGCCCTTCAAGCATGTCCATATAAGAAGTCACGGCAATCCCTCGCTCAGTTTCGACGTAAAAGAAGGACAAACAAACAAACGCACTAAATATACTTTAATATATCCATAATGTCATAAAAGTGTAAAAGTATGGATTTATTAAGTATAATTTATTTTACAATTTACTACACATCACATCTCCAGCTTACATACGTCCCTCTACTGGGCATAGGCACTCCTTTTACAATGAGAGGGCTTTGGCTGCAGTTTTCATGTAGTGCAGTTCTCAGTACTGACTGGGACTACAATTTACGGCATTTTTGTATGCAACTAGTCTTGACCCATGACATTGCTTGCGTAAACTATTAGGTCTGGCAATAGGATTGGAATTTCAGGATTTTAGTAAATTTTTATTTTTGTACTTTATATTGTGGTCTTTGTTTATACTGTCTCTAAACTTAACGGGTAGATTTCGGGATTACATATCCCGATCCCGTAGGAATATTGGTACAAGAAGTACCCACAAGCAACTTGTCATACCATTGCAATTTTGTATTCTGGTGACTCCAAGTTCAAACAAAGATTTGTTCTAGCAATTTTATAAAAATACAATTATTTGTTAGCGTGTGTGTTTGTTGCTCTTTCCTGCTTAATCCCGTTGGACGGGATCTGTACAAAATTACAATTCCCATCCCAGATCTATACTTACTCATCAATTTTTCATCTCTCAACCTCCTCCTCGGTTGCACGTAATCAGCATTCATGGCTCCGAGAAGCAGCAGCGAGGGTCTCATGATCCTCTCTATCTCGCAGCCGTTGAGATGCCGTTCCTTCTTATGGTTGAAGTCTGGTGCATACACTATGTCCTCCTCGCCAGGGGCTGCAATACGCCAGATGGTGCCACCGAGGGAGTGACCAGCCGGCAAGGGTGTGATGCGGAGGCCTAGACCCTTACCTGAAAGTAAATAAAAGGAATTATTGATAGGGATGTTGACACCACCAATCGAGTGACATACTTTTTATGAGCTGTCAAAACACATTTCACCCATAGTTTGAATGTCAATAGCAACTTATGGCGTCACTTCTTCGCCAACTCAATCAACTAACTATTTATTTGTTTTAAAGCAACAAAAAATCTATTTTTCAGTAAATCGAAAATTAATCTGGTTTTCCTGGGCTAAAATAAAGCATTTTTTTACTGGAGTTGTGTCGTCAAATTATTTTTACACGCTTTATTTAATGGTGTCAACATCCCTCCACCACCACACTACCTCACTCAACACTTAACCTTTTGAAAGCCACACATTGTTTTTGTTACAAACAAAATTGTTTCTTTTGCGGATATGGGTAGGTTAATTTGTGTATTACCATATTGTTGTCTAACAGACACTGGTGTTCAAAAGGTTAAAAAGTATACTTTTGGACCCACCTTTCATATCAACACTCTGATTGTACTTCAGCTGTATGATGCTATCAAACACAGCATCCACATCATCCAGCGTGAACAGATCAAACTCCGACACATTCTTGTGAGCCTGGTAGAGATCATACATGAACATCTGCCCCATCTTATAGACCGGTAGAGTGGCATAGATTGGGCAGTTGAGGCCGAGCTTGCCTACTGCATAGGGCAAGGCTCCAAGGTGCAGGGGGTCGGAATGTGATAGGAGAACTGCGTCTATGCTGTTTACATGTCTGAAATTGAAAATGGGAAAAGTTAGAAGACTCATTAACACCTTCGCTGCGGTATCGGGTTGATACAACCCGATACATGTATGGTTAATTGCAAGTTAAACTAATTGCCGCAGCAAACGTGTTAACCCGTTGCATGACTAACAACTTTTTTGGGTCATTTTGTGTAAGTACCCTGTGTTAAAAGATGATTGACACAATCATCACGAGTTAAGACAGTCAGCAGCAGAAGTGGATGAGCGGCTCTATTTCTAAGGTGATTAGGGTGTGTAGATCATTTTGAGCACCACATCCGCTCATTCACTTCTGCTACTGACTGTATTTAGCAATAATAATGGAATGTTAGGATGCTAGTGTCAGAATGACTGAGTTTATTGATGTATGATAGAGACATAAGAATAGCGAACTAGAGTGATGATTTAGAAAGGTTCTCATGGTGTCTGAAATAAATATAACTCTATCACTGTTAAAAGGGTCTTCGAACAAGGGCTATGACAGATGAGACTGTATTTAGACTGCAGGCCAGCTGCATTATCGACTGCCCAGACCGCTAGCAGCCGGCGTGCAGTTTAAAAAACAGTCTTATTCCAGCTCTGATACACTTATGTCAAATACACCAAATATGCATCAAAAAGTAATTACAATTTTACAGGTGGCTTGCAGTTCAATTGCAGTCCGTCTATTACGGCCTTTAACTGTAGTAAATTCATGATAAAAAATACTAGTGTCCGACCGAAGTTTCGGTTTCGGTTTCGGTTTCGGCCAATTTCGGCCAAAAAAGTGATTTCGGCCGAGGTTTCGGTTTCGGCCAGAATCCGGCCGAAACCTTCGGCCGGGCCGAAATTACTACGCGGCCTCTCGCGGCTCTCGCATCGGGAGCGCTCGGCTTAATTCGGACACGCTCGGCTGGGTAGGTATAGGTAATGCATCGGCGGCCGGCCCAGCTGGGACCAGCGACAGTAGTATGTATGAGTGTTGTTTATTTATTAAATTATTATTTACTTTTTAGAATCTGTTTGGCGACCGCTTTAGCCTAGTTGGTAGTGGCCCTGCCTACGAAGCAAGAGGTCCAGGGTTCGAATCCCGGTAAGGGCATTTATTTGTGTGATGAGCACGAATATTTGTTCCTAAGTTATGGATGTTTTCTATATATTTAAGTATTTATTTATCTATATAAGTATGTTTATCGTCGTCTAGTACCCATAGTACAAGCTTTGCTTAGTTTGGGACTAGGTCGATTTGTGTAAGATTGTCCCCTAATATTTATTTATTTTATTTATTTTATTTGTTACTGCATTTTATGCTGTGATTAATGAACAATACGTTTGATATTAGGATTGTGAATTTAGTTTAGACGTGATAAGAATAGGTTGTTTGTTTTGAATAATATAATACCTATGCCAAGACATTTTTCATTAAAAATAAACGTTTTTTATTTTGTTTAACAAAAAAGTAACTGTTCTCATATAAGAAATCCTTGCAATAACCTTTTCCTTACGATCTGTACAGTAATTTTGAATATTTTGTTTGATATGATACGTCTTCAAAAATTTCGGTTTCGGTTTCGGTTTCGGCCGAAATCAGAAAAAAACCGAATATTCGGTTTCGGTTTCGGTTTCGGCTAAAAATCGTGTTTCGGTCGGACACTAAAAAATACCCATTAGGAGTTGTTATCATGCAAAAATAGAACAACAAACTTTTCATAACCTCAAACTAACCTCTTTAGCTC
The DNA here is from genome assembly GCA_947859365.1 of Archips crataeganus. Lineage (NCBI taxonomy): Eukaryota > Metazoa > Arthropoda > Insecta > Lepidoptera > Tortricidae > Archips > Archips crataeganus. Next base: position 3,907,907 of record OX402063.1, on the reverse strand, counting down.
CTTAATAAACTCCATATCGAATTTCTCGTCCCATCCACAGTCGAGAAGGAACTTGAACTCGTCTATTTGCAGCACGTAGCATGGCGGAGTCTCATCACCTGCCCCCGAGATGCAATGAACCTTGATGATCGAAGTCATCGCACCGGTTAAAACTATGCCTAAATATAATAAATTCTCAAAGTTTTATCATCATTTAGCTACGAAAAATAGCTTAACTCGTGGCTCTGTTAGAAGTTTCAACACGATTGAGTATACTTTTGTCGATGTTTATGTTTGTTTTTGGATAAATAACGCAAAAGGAATCAAACCAAGCCAAGCGGCAAACAAAATTTTATTGATGATAATGACGTTGACAGACAGGCAACGCAGTGTGACAGCATCAATGTCAATGTCAAAATAAAATTGAGAGCACAGACTGAAAATAATTCGGAACTCACAATTGGCTAAGTAAAGTTTTTTGAAGAGGTGCTAATTATATTTTTTTTCGGCAGTCGGGTTTCTGGAGATTGAGAAACTGCAGCTGTTTTATTTTTATCTCCTATTGTTTACTGGAAATATTTTTTTGAGTGTTTGAGATGACATTTGTGAGATTTTACGGTTGACAAGCCGTTCGTGCTCAGAACTCAGTAGAAACAGAAAAAAACCGAAGTGAACTGTCACTGCTGTCAATGTCAAATCGTTTGCGTTTCGTTTGCTTTGCGTTTTGGTGTGCTCAGTGTGATTTTTTTACACGCTTTATATTAGCTTCACCTGTATGTTTGTATGTATGTTTGTATGTTTGTATGTTTGTTTGTAACCGACTCCTTAGGGCGCGATTTTGACCCACTTCCCGGTTTCCGATTGAGCTGAAATTTTGCACATATGTGTAAATTGGATGACAATGCAATATTATTGTAACATGGAGCTGATCTGATGATGGAGCTGGATGGTGGCCGTAGGAACTATGTAATAAAACAACACAATCCCGTCGAGTTTGGGCTCGTTTGATTCGTCTTGACGAGCACTTTGATCCCAGTTGGTAACCAGGGTCTGATGATGGAGCTGGAAGATGGCCAAAGGCACTCCACAATAAAACGACACAACCCCATCGAGTTTGGGCTCGTTTGATTCGTCTTGACGAGCACTTTGATCCCATATGGTAACCAGGGTGAGGGGGAGGGGGAGGGGGGAGGGGGGGGGTTTCCGGGGGTTTGGGGGGTTCGGTGTTAGGGGGGTTGGGTTTAGGTGGTTCGGGGGTTTGTAAAATGAGGAGGGGGTAAGGGGGGTTTAGGGGATTGGGGGTAAGGGTGTGGGGTTTGGAGGGGGTTTGGGGAAATGGGGTGGGGGATGTTGGGGGGTTGGGTTTAGGGGGTTTGGGGTTGTAGGTGAGGGGGGTAAAGTTAGAAAGAAAAAAAATGCAAATAAAAAATAGAAAATAAATAATAGTTTAAAAAAACTAAAAAACACGCTTTAAAAATAAAAAATAAATTTTAATAAATTTCAATTCACTATTCTTATAGTGCAGTAAAAAATCTTAATAAGCAATTATTATATTGTTATATCCAGATCAAAATTTGTAAACAATTCTAAATATTGATAAAATAAATAATAATAGTTTAAAATATTTTATTGTAAAAAAAGCGTGGGGTGCTTTTTAGGATGTTATCAAAATGATAATCCTTGACAATTGACACCATGCACCCCACGCTTTTTTTACAATAAAATATTTTAAACTATTATTATTTATTTTATCAATATTTAGAATTGTTTACAAATTTTGATCTGGATATAACAATATAATAATTGCTTATTAAGATTTTTTACTGCACTATAAGAATAGTGAATTGAAATTTATTAAAATTTATTTTTTATTTTTTAAAGCGTGTTTTTTAGTTTTTTTAAACTATTAGTTTTACTATTTTTATCGACCTTCGCATAAAATCCGGAATTTCAATTTTACCGCATTTCTCCACAACTTATGCACAATAATTGGATCACGATTGAATACTTTCGATCACTATTTTGGAACTGCTTCTTGGACAACGCAAAACAAACGAAACGCAAACGGTTAGATTTCATTTGACATTGACAGAAGCGACAGTTGAATTCGTTTTTTTTCTATTTCTTCTTAGTACTGAGCACGAACCGCTTGTCAGCCATAAAATCTCACAAATGTCATCTCGAACACTTAAAAAAATATTTCCAATAAATAAAAGGAGATAAAAATAAAACAGCTGCAGTTTCTTGGTGTTGATGTCGACCACTGTCGAAAAAAATATAATTAGCATCTCTTCAAAAAACTTTACTTAGCCATAGGCCGCCATTAAGGGAAATAATAATTAATAACTGAAAATAAGCGCGGGGTGCCGACGGAGGCGACGAAGGATGCCCAGCGCACTCTACATAAAACACTGAAGGCCACAACAAACCGGGAGCGTGGGGCGCCGACGGAGCGTGCCCAGCGTGGTCAATATCACTGAACCAAATACGGTGTGCCGCGCTGCCGGTGTGTGTCACCGTATATTTGATTTGATTCAGTGTTGTGGAGTGCGCAGGGCACGCTCCGTCGGCGGCCCGCGCTTTCGGTTTGTGGTGGACTTTAGACTTTCAGTATTACTAAAATATTCTATTATGCATGATATGAGAACCACAATTTAATATAATAAATAAGCAAAAAAAATATTTGCTACTAGTTTGAATCTTTCTTTATTTCCTTATTACAAATTTTTATGGCAGTGTCCGACACACAATCTCGTGATTGGTTTTCGTACTGATCATTCATCATTCGTTTCAAAGCCGGCGTCGATTCACAATCCTTAGCTTTCTTCCTTCCAATGTCTTGGATTTCTAGATTAAGGATCACATTTTGCTTTTCTATGGATTTTGGAGAGTTATCTGCTTGAACATTGTAAACTTTACGTATAAATATAGGATTAGACGCGATATTAACAACTTTGGACGTAGATACAACATCACTAGGCTTTTTAATCACAGTTTCTGCCACTGGTTCAGATTCTACGTTAGGATCGTGTTGTTCTTCTGGGGGACACACACGCGTAACTTTAACGGGATGTGTCTGGAGGCAGGTTGGAGAACTCATGGCCCTTTTCGGTGTTTCCATTCGCATCATTTTTTCTTGTTGCGCTTGAGTGCCTTGATTACTGGAGTCCTTTGCAATTAACTGTGCATATCTTTCTTCGATTCTTGCCGCTATAAACATTTAAATTTCATTATAAGTTACATTTATAGCATGTGACAGGTATGATGACATAGTTTCTGCCAGGATCCTGGTGCAAACCAAAGTAGACCCCCGGCTGGCTTATCAATGGACTGAGCCTGAGCCTGAGATGAAGGCTACCACAGATTGCAGCGCGGGGACGGATCGGGCCCAGCGAGTTGTATAATATAGAATCACATATACGGTGACGCACAAGGCATCGCGGCGCGGCGTATATGATTCAGTGTTATACAACGCGCTTGACCCACTCCTTCGGCGTCTAACGCACGCTTCGCGCTGCGGTATGTGGAAGCCTTGACAGTTTAGTGGACTTAAGCGTGAGTAAACTGAATAACCCGCTTTCCCTTTACGCCTTCGTCTTACGAATCTTAATCTTATATAATATTATTATTATGTATAGCGATATAGCGATATACATAATAATTATTGCTTCGTCTTTTTCTGTCCTGCTATTCTGTCTCATGTCGTGCAAAATTCAACGCGCAGGATGCGTGCTATAGATACGTGCTACGGATGCGTGCTATGGATGGTCGCGAGTCGTGTAGCAATGTCCCCTCTCACCGCGCCGCCTCTCCGCGCGCCCCTGTCCATACATCGCATAGCTAGAGCTGCGCATCTTCTTTGCACAGCTGCCTCGCGGCTGCTCATCTACATAGCGCATCTTCCTCGCACAGCTACATAGCTTAGGATTGGTGGAAACGGTCACACAGTTTCGTAGCGTAGCTTTGACATCTTCGCAGCATAGCAGCATAGCACATCTCTGGCGGAAAGGCACCCTAACGATTGGGTACCAATCAGGGAGGCCTATGTCCAGCAGTGGACGTTCTACGGCTGAAATGATGATAATGAGATAATGCAGCCTAGTATATACGTATAAATCGGTGATTACCTACCATTGATCCTGTTCACAATGTAGTTCAGAAGAAGGCATAGAAAGTAAACACAGAGAGCTATGAGCACGTAAGCCCACCAAGGGGGATGGCAGATCTGAAACATGGAAGTTTCGTAGTACTCTACGAAACTTGAGAGGTTTGCCTGATGGTAAGCTATATATATATATATATATATATATATAGTAAGCTCTGGAATGAGGTTCCTGCTGCGGTATTCCCGGACCGATATGACCTTCAAGCTTTCAAAAAAAGAGCGTACTCCTACCTAAAAGGCCGGCAACGCACTTGTGACTCTTCTGGTGTCGCAGGTGTCCATGGGCGACGGTAATCGTTTACCATCAGGCGATCCGTCTGCTCGTTTGCCCCCTATATCATAAAAAAAAAAATAGGGATGACGACTGGGTTATAACTATGCCATTCTATTTAGTCCGTCAGTTAGATGATGGAAAAATATGGGACACGTATTTTTTAGTTTATCAAATTATAGCGACCCGCCCCGGCTTCGTACGGGTGCAATGCTGATTGATACTAAACTAAGTATACTACAGAATGTCTTCATTACAAAGTCCACAGCTTTTTTGTCTTTAGACCGTATTAAGTATAGGCACGCGTCGCCAACCCCGGCTTGTACTGCCGCAACCGCTATGTCCCTGCATTTTAAATCTGTAATATCTTCGAAAATATTAATTTAAATTACATGCTGTAAATAGCCAATTTGATCTCTATTACATGCACAATGTATTTAAGGTAGAGTCTGGCCAGGATAAGTTGTCACAAGCAATGTAAGTCAAACCTCGTTTTGGCAACCCCAAAAATCACTTTGGAAAGCAGCAATGTACATCAAATTAAATACTGGCAACATTTTTATTCCGTCAAAAATCATCGTTGCTATTTTTGTACTGCGCTGGTTTGTTCTTGATATTTATAGGTAAACTAGCTACTGCCTGCGACTATACACAAACTGTATCAAAACTTGATGATTTTGACGGTTCCGCTATCAGGAATAAAATCAATGAGTTTTACCTAGTAAAAAAAACAGGTTCCTACATTAAAAACATTACTTTATAGAACTCCGAGAAGACATTGGATTTATGGGATGTCGAGAAACTTTAACGCAAATACTGCTAAAAAATGGATTTTAATTTAAAACCAATCAAAATAAAAGATCAACACTTATTGAGCAGTTTGAAATTAAAACAAGTATCAAATTTATTTATTCCATTCATTCACAGGATTACAAGTTTTAAAATTAATTGTGACGGATTTAATTTTCGTTAAAATGTGGGTTGCCATTCCCGTATTTTTTAAATTTGCCGCTATTTTCCATTGCCAACTTACGCTGGCCAGACTCTACCTACTTAATTGGAGACATCGACATTTCATTAAAATACCTATTCTTCAAAAGGCTCTCAGCCATCGTATCCTCTTATAATAGGTCATACTCATACATAACCATAACACATTTTTTTGTTCGCGTCTCTCCTGTGGACATGGCAAAAGTTAAGGGTCTATAGCCAATATTTTTTAGTCAAGTCTACGTCGGCGTGTGGGATGTGGGACGCCCAGCCAACTTTCGGCCCATTTAACCCTTTGACCGCCACGCATCATTTTTGTTTGGAACAAAATTGATTCTTATGCGGATGCGGGTAGGATTAATTTTGTATTACCGTACTGTCGTCTATAGCCGACGCTGGCGGTCAAAAGGTTAAATAAATGTTCAGTTTGTGTGACTCGGAGTCGCTAATTTGATGTCCACAGGAGAGACAACTTTTGTTTCTTACGCTGTGGAGCCTAATATGACTGAAGACTTACAGAAACGTAGGTACGTGCGCAAATATAATTTGGAAAGACTAGCGGCGGTTGTAATATATCATAGAAGTTCAAGGTGAGGATATTACGTGCCTTTTGACTTTTATTTTACTTACCAGTGCCATTTCAAGGAATTAACAAACTTATTTGCTTTATTTTCTTACTTATTCTTCTTAGAAAATCTACCATTCAAAAATAATGGGCAGTCTTAATGTCAAAGCACAGATTATAATTTGAAGTATTTTCCTTGAAAACGGTATCATAGAGATAAAGCCCGATCAGGAGAATAAAAAACTGCTGGGGACGTTAAATTAGCAATAATTATGGCAACACTGTTGCCCGCGACTCCGTCCGTGAAGAAAAGGGGTATAAAAATAGCCTACAACAAGGCCTACAACCAGACTCAGACCTACCAAATATAGAGAAAACAGTTTCATAAAAATCGGTCAAGCCGTTTCGGAGGATTTCGATAACAAACAGCGTGACACAAGATTTTTGTATATTAGATGTTAGATTATTGATGAAATTAATTTTGAATGTTTAATGTTTATTTGGGCAAAAAGAACTGAACTGGAACTTAAAGAAACAAACTTAAAGAAAAAAAGAAAAAAAGTAATAACTTAAAAAAAAAACAAGTTTCATATACCTACTACATTTATAATTTACTAGCTGTTGCCGAGACTTCATCTGCAAATAATTCGTTTATCGCTCTCCCACGGGAACTATGTAATTTTCCGGGATAACAACTATCCTATGTCCTTACCTGGGTCTCAAACTGTCTTCATCCCAGAAAATTTCAACTGTCTAGCTATCACGGTTCGTGAGATACAGCCTGGTGACAGATGGACAGACGGACGGACGGACAGCGGAGTCTCAGTAATAGGGTCCCGTTTTTACCCTTTGGGTACGGAACCCTAAAAAAGTAACTAGCTACTACTCTTTTAGCGCTTTTAAAAACTAAAAACTCAATTAAACCTATTAGCAGCTAATTTGAGCGGCAACAGTCGTATTAAGCTCTTCATTTTCAAACATTAGCATGGGAATGGCATAATAATGAGGCGGTGAAGGCCCCGACTCGCCAAAGTGCTCTTCCGAGCTCTCGATATCAAGCATATTGTCTTACAAACAGTATGGGTTGCTCGAGTGCGCATTTTGTAAGTGATATATGTAAATGACATGGCACTGGTCCCACCGCTGGCGACGAGCGATAAACGAGTAGAACTAGAAACTAGAAACGAGTGGGCGAGCGGCGAGAAGCGAGTGTGTAGTTTCGATAGTTTTGTCGCTCGGCTGTAAGCGAGTGTTCGAGTGCGATGGGCAATCGTACGGTAGAATGATCGCTCGGTCTGACCGCCAAGCGTTCATCGCCGAGTACCGCTGAGCTTTATCGTTGATAGCTTTTATCGCTGCGATCAACTAGTGAAGAGAGAGTCCTCGCCGGCAGTGTGAAGAGCCAGTGATGAACTATAAATATATATCTCTCTTTTATTTACACCCGGGCGATTATCTTTTGTTCGTTTCTTGGGCGAGAAAATCGCCGATAGCTCATCGCTTGCTCGCCGGCGGTGGGACCAAGTGCCTTAGGTTTGTTTTATAATTACTATGAATAAAAAGAAGCTTCTGATCGCTCCATTATGTTCGGGTCTGGCCACGACGGAGTTACGATCGGTGGCGCAGCAAGCGTATTATTATACGCTGTTCTTTCGGACTTATAAGTTACTAAGGTTTGGCGCTGGCTGAGACGACAAAAAAACAGGGCCCTGCCCTTTATTATGAAACGTTTCGTCGTATTTTGCCACCCGTCCTATTTTTGACCGTTTTATAGAACTGCATGGCACAAAATGTAAAGATAATAATGTGACTTTTATAGAGTTTGTTGCGTTTGGACTTGTTTGTAGAATTGACAACATTTCATATTTCTAAGACTAGGTATAATTTGATTAGTTCTCTGTATTCTGTTTGGAAAGAGAAAGACGCTGACAGTTTTAAATTTTCACTAGGATTATTAATTAATTTGTTACAATTTTTTAAAGATGTGCTTATTCTAAAAGAGCGTAACGATAGAATAGATCCATTACTTTTGTCTAGTCTCTATTAAAAAAAAGTGATGACGTAAACTTGTTATCAAATTTAAAATTATGAAAGCTCTTTTTTCTAGTGAAAAGGGTAAAGGAAACATATCTATTCTGTGGAAGTATTAGTAAGTATATATATGTTTTTAAATTTGTTGTATTTTTTAAATATGGAGAAATAAATTATAATAAATATTTTTCCGTGTTCAGGAGGCGAAACTCTTTCGATTCCTGCAGTAATTTTCAGGTGTTAAAAAAATGAAAGGTTGTCAATTAGGGACTTGGGTCTTCATGAAATCGCCGGATGACAAGCAAAACTCACTAAAATTTCTGTCACTGCTCTTCAAAAAGTCGTATCTAGTTAGTAATTTCATACTGAGATACGAGCTTTGTTTTAAGTAGGTATTTGGTACTTAGTGACTTTTGCTTGTCACCCGACGAAATCTGATAACTTATTAATAAGTATCTAATTTAAATCTTAGCCAGCCACCGATTATACATAAAATGTTTTAGATCTTCCAGTCCGTGGACGCCACTCTAGAACCTTTTTGCCCCATCGGCCATCAGTTCTACGAGCGATGTGCCCTGCCCACTGCCACTTGAGTCTGGCGGTTCTGGTTTCAGGGGACTGGCGGCGGGACCGATCTCTTTGGCGAGCCTTGGGGGAGCCCTATGTTCAGGATCGGAAGTCTTTCGATTGAAATGATGATGATGATGATAAAATTACAGCATTACAGTATAACACCAATGCGCTGTAAAATTCAAAACACACAAGAAAATTTAATACATACCTATTATTATATATTTAGGGATTTTTTAAGTAGTTTTGTCGCTTCCCTAAAACGACGGAACGGAACACCACACACTCCAGCCAGAAGTCGGAGCGCAGGAACATCTGCTGGTGCTTGGCAGGCACTTGGAGTCTAAAGGAGCTGAAGTGCCCTTTGATAATAATGATGATGAAAAATAACGCGAACCAATTAAAAAACCATTTAAAAAAATGGCTAACTAAAATTCCTTTTGTGACATGTCAGAATATAACAGAATATACTGATAATGATGATTTTTTTTTATTTGAATTTTTTTATTTGATTTAATTTTGGATTTCTTTGATTATTTCTTGTATGATTGCATTTTATTTAATTAATTATTAATTTTTGTTTCAATGGAATGATGAATATTAATTGATATTGATATAAATTTTACCTAATTAGATTGGCTTCGGCTGAATTTTAAATTGTAAGGATAATAATTATATTAATGATTTTTCTAATAATTTGACATGTAATATTTTTAATTTTATGAATAAATGAATATGAATATGTGTTCGAGGTGGTTTGTTACAATGTTTTCTCGTTTGTGTGTATTAAACTACTACCGGGTAGAGTAAATTTGAAACACATTTATACCAAACGTTCTGATTCCGTGAACAAGATAGGTTAGTTTAGAACTAGATCGGTATCGTCAGTATTTATGTTCGATTTTCACAACAACAACATAGTTTTATTCGCAGCCATATGTTTTTGCTATCAGATGTTGTAGTATGCTGCTGTTGAGTTTAAAATAGGGGTTATTGGGAACTGACTATTATGTACTAAGAAACAAAAGGTTTTTTTTTATATAGTTATCTTACTTACCTATGCCTATACGTACCCAGCCTTTTTATTAATGTTATAAATGCGAAAGTTATTCGGTAATGCGAAATCAATAAAACCATGACATTTTGCGATATCCCCATTAGTCCTAGTGTACAAGCAATACGAATAAATAGGCATATACAAATCAATTGTAAGAGCAACGGCTGAATATGCCTAGTACTTAAGTGGACCAATTTTTTAATTAAATGTATGCGAGTTTAAAATATGTTGACGTCTATCATAAAACTACCGTGAGACTCAATAATAGTGCAAAAAAAAAATACACACAACGTAAACTCGATCATAGACGTGAGTTTCCCGTTTTTTTCACTTTGTTGACGTCTTTATAGATTTTTTTATAAAAAGTCAAGAAAAGTCAAGTCAGGACCGAGTCCTGACTTGTATTTAAGTATGTTTATACTAGAACTAGCTGTTGCCCGCGACTCCGTCCGCGAAGAAAAGTAGCCTACGACCTATTCTCAGACCTACCGAATACAGAGAAAAAAGTTTCATTAGAATCAGTCAAGTTGTTTCGGAGGAGTTCGATAACAAACACCGTGACACGAGATTTTTATATATTAGACTAGCTGTTGCCCGCGACTCCTTCCGCGAAGAATAGGGTATATAAAATAGCCTACGCCTACGACCTATTCTCAGACCTGCCGAATACAGAGAAAAAAGTTTCATAAAAATCGGTCAAGCCGTTCCGTAGGAGTTCGATAACAAACACCGTGACACGAGATTTTTATATATTAGAAGAAGATATTTAATTACGGTCAACAAAAAAGATCGTTTTACATTTTCTTAACGGTACATGCTGTTTTAATTCTCTAGGTTTGGCCAGTTCACAATTTAGCGTACGCGCCAGAACTAACATGGACACTATATTTCGGTTGTTATCGGAAATATACAGGCAATATACCGATGCAGGTTATTCCAGAAGTTTCTAGCTTAGTCTGGATGCTTTCAGAACAGTCCGTGGCCAAATTAACCGATATTGACGACGCAGGCGCGCACTGGAGGCAGGAATGGTGGAGTGAATTATGGAGGGGGCAGTATATTATAAAATTTGAGATCGAAATAAATGAATTTAATTTAATTAGGAATTCAACATTTCTCTCAATATATTTCAAGTTGTTCTAAGACTCGAAGTCATGGTAGCCTAGATAGTGGTTTGACCTATGGGCCATTCTACTTTTAAGTAGCCATTAAATCTTCTGTGAAATAAAAAGCATATGGAGCCCAATAAAATTAAAATAAGGTCTGATTTCATAGTTTTCCTTTCTCTTAAATTAATAAGTTTGTTAGGTGGGCTTGCGCGTACTTGGGTTAGCTACTTAACTCCGAGTTAACTGCTAACCCAGGGTTAAAAAGTGTCAAAATGTATGAAAATGACATCAAATCGTTAACCCAGGGTTAACGATTTAATTTTTTTACCCTGGTCTGTGCAAGTGGCCCTTACAGAGATTTGATCCTTATGATTGATTCTATCGATCAACGAGATAAAAATACACGGTGCTATTTTCAAGCCGGTTCAATTCCCCCGGGTCAGGCCGGCAAATTTTCGAAAATCTTTGAACGCAGTTTTTGTTCTTTTCAAAATAAAGGAATGTTCCCTTTGAGTAAATTTTCCTATTTTCAGTAAATTTAGTTTACTTTCCCTGAAGGTGGCAATACAAAATTTCACTCTGTATACTCATTAGGCATCTCGTGATGATAACGTTACTTCATAACATCCACTGCGACGCGTTGCTAACTTACGCTGCGCAAATTGTCAAGTCCATGACCCACATGCTTCGTACCTCCGCGACCCATCAGCAGGGATACGGCACAGAACTTTACTGCAGAGGGCACACTACAACGTAGTCTGTGTTACTCCTCCGATGAACACCGAATTCGCTGCTCAAATTATAAAATTTAACGCACAATCTTCCTCTTGGTTCGAGTCTTCTACCTTTACATTTGCGTGGTTATTAGGTTTTTGTATTAAAGCCTGTTGAAACTGCCATTTGTCGAGGAGAACGTTTAGTAAAAATGTCTTCTGGGTGGTAAAAATAATTCCTTAAGTTTAATAGTGAGTTGAGGATGCGTTCGAAATTATTGTTAAAGGCGCACTGCGCATAGGTTATTGATCAAAGTTCTGTAATAAACACAGGTTTTGAAAAAAAAGTGCATTCCATGCTGAATGAATGTCCAGCGTTCCATGCTGTTTGATTGAGTGAAAAATATATGTATGGCGAAGCAAAACCGCGCGTCGTCCGTGCGTCCGTGCCAAGCAAGAGGTCATGGATTCAAGGTAGGACTCGCACCTCAAAGATTTTCGGAATTTACGTGCGAAATTGAAAAAACTATCATCACTTCGTAAGGATTCATGCACACACCGGCGAAGAAATTCAATGGTGTGTGTAGTTTAGCTTCCAACCTGCACTGGGCCCGCGTGGGAATCACACCCCAAGCCCTCTTATTATGAGAGGTGGCCTGTGTCTTGCCGTGGGACATGTAAATGCTGGAATGATGATGAGGAAGATGATGCCAATTTGAAAAAATTCTAAAAACTAGATCGATAAAATAATCAATATATTATCAAATCTGCTGACTAAAATTCATGAGAATCGGTTCAGAAATGCGACCTGTGAAGGAGAACGGACAGCCGGACAGGAGGGCGGGCGGACGGCGAGCAGACGTATGAAAGCATTTTTGCCCCAGCTTAAACGGAGGAGCTTTGCTCGCATTTCGCACTTGCTCGGTCTATAAAGAGCTCCGTTCTGTAAAGCATAAGTAGTACAATATAGCATAGACGGCCGGATAGCCTAGTTGTTAGAGAACCTGACTACGAAGCTTGAGGTCTCAGGTTCGATTCCCAGTCGGGGCAGATATTTGTGTGAAAATTACGAATGTTTGTGCTCGAGTCTTGGATGTTTAATATGTATTTAAGTATGTACTTATTTATCTATTTATATAAATGGTTATCCATTGTCTAGTACCCATAGTACAAGCTTTGCTTAGTTTGGGACTAGGTCAATTGGTGTGAATTATCCCGTGATATTTTAGCATAGCGCAGCAAACGTGCACCGAAAATAAGTTTTTGTTAAACATTCCATTTTTACAAGTTAAGTATGAAGTATCTTTTTCTATTTATTTTTTTCAACTTCATTTTTTATTACTTTTACGGTCATCCCGTGGGGTTTTTTCTGTGCATCTATATTTCAGTTTGTATTTAGTTTGAAATACATTCCATTTTTATTACAAGCTTTAATACCGGCTGTACATTGCCGCTTAAGTTACAACATGAGCGACTATACATATTTAATTCAATACAACTCCAACAAACTGCTAGTTAATCGCCCACCATGATCCAAACTAGGTAATAACATAATTTAGTTTCCCTACTGGGTCAACGAAACCCCAACTAGAAACTCCAACGAGGAAATAACGCCGACAAAACTACATAAAAGGTTACTTACACTTCCAAATTAGTTTTACTAGGAGCAGAACCGTACATACCGCATTCATAACTTCCATATTAGTAGAAGCTGAGTGACTCGACGCCGAAAAGCGTTCCCTGCGAGTCTAATTTCAAGAAAGTTCCGAGTCATTACTGTACGAACTGTGAAACAAAGAGCTATGCATAAAGAACCTAAAGCAAGAAACTTCTGTGAAGTATGGCTGGAGCACACGTCCACTTTGACTTGACCCTCTTCTCTCTTCACCGCGCCCCTTTATTGTGCAATATAGTTAGTGCGACGCGGAGGTGCGGAGGCCATCTTAGTTTGGTATTGTTTCGCGCTAGGTACGTTCAAAAACGTGGACCGAAGGCAAATGCAGCGCAGCGTTCGCAATCAAGGTAATGTTGCCAGCGGCAGGTGCGTTCCGTGGCGGCGAGCCGCGAATTTATAACAGCAACACTGACAAGTTGATTTATGCGCGGGAAGCATTTCCGACGCGCCAATTGTGAGATATTCCGTTTCACGCACGTGTAACGTTGTTGGTGAACTATTTTTCAAGTTTTATTGTAGTGATGATGGGATTTTGGTGAATGGATATCGCTTATCTTATTGCCGGTTGTAATAAAACGGCGCGGGCACGTCTAAAGCGAGGCGGGCGTGAATTTTATCATCATTTGATAGGTTTAGGATTTAGAAATAAAAAATCGTACCTGAGCACAATTGCTTGAAACCAACCTTTAAGCACCATTTTTATTCGAATGACCGAACTACTACAAACATGCTCGTTCGGTCGTCCAAATACTCACTCTTAAATGCGTTAATCATCAGAAAACGTCTAAATTAGGAATGTCTTAATTCCAACGACCAATCTGCAATTACGCCGTGTCAGATTATATCGTTTGTCGCGTCTGACAAAACTTCGATCCGTAAGCCTTTGTTTTTAGCTGGTTCTGTTGCAAGATTGATTGCTTCGGACGTACGGACTTAGGAACCCTTTTACACCACGAGATGTTTAATCGACATTAGATTTTCCCTTGAAGATATTTGACCGTTCATAATCATAATCTTTTATTGCGACCATGGTACAGTATAGATGTTTAAGTATTAATTTGTTTCACAGGGACCTTGGAGGGCACAGCGTGTTATAAATAATTACCATTTTATACATTTAAAATTCTGTGCTTTTATTTTAAAGAGTTTTACATAATTGAACCCAGTAAAAACCGTACATGTCGCCTTTTCTTTAAGAAACTCCCAGCAACCGACTAGTCATGCATGCACTATTCGGGCACACCAATGCTCCCTTACTAACCAGAATGAATGCTATACTTGTCCTGTCATTATTAAAGTTAGCTCCACTAAATATATAGGTGTTTTGATTGACTCCAATGTAAATTTTACCCAACACATAGAGACAGTCGCTAACAGGATTCGCAAGCTTATGTGTATATTTAAAAAACTTCGCCATGTGGCGAATAAAAAAATATTAAATCAAATCTACTCAGCTCTGTGTCAATCCGTGCTAACATACTGCATTTCTTCGTGGGGTGGCGCAGCGAAAACCACGCTCCTAACCTTAGAAAGAGCTCAAAGAGCGGTCTTAAAGGTCGCTACTTTCAGGCCTTTCCTGTTTCCAACATCGGAGCTGTTTCAATCTTGTAAAGTACTTACCGTGCAACAACTTTTCATACTATCACTAATTATGAAACAGCATATTTCAGCTCCGTATAACCCTAGTGTGAACAACAAAAGGCGCAAAGACATAGTTTTTGTTTCCAAAAACAACTCTCATGCTTTCGCACATAAATTCTTTCCCTTTCTTGGACATTATACAATAAAATCAATAAAGTACTAAATATTTATGACTTAAACCGTAAAGTGTGCAAGGTTAAGGTTATTGCGTGGTTGCAAGGTCTATCTTATGTTGACACTGAAAATCTGCTGACGATTGCTAGGTGAGGGTGACGCTGTGTAGCCGATTGTTCTTTGTTTATTTTGTTATTTGACACTTGATTACATTATTATTGTTTAATAACCAACTAAGTATTATGTTTTAAGATATTGTGTATCGAGTTGTATTATAATTCTTTAGATTCCTTTTGTCTATAACACAGGTTACACTTGTAACCTAGCTTAGACTAAACTAAATTTACTTACTAGACCTAAGATTATTTCATGCTTATATTTTGTATCTTATATGAACTTTATGAATAAATAAATAAATAAATAAATAAATAAATTACTAGCTGTTGCCCGCAACTCCGTCTGCGAAGAATAGGCATAGGTATAAAATAGCCTAATTCTCACACCTATCTAATGTGGAGAAAAAAAAATTGGTCAAGCCGTATCGGAAGAGTTCGATAACAAACATCGTGACACGAGATTTTTATAAGAAGACTAGCTTTTGCCCGCGACTTCGTCCGCGTAAATTCCAATTTGTGGTAAAGCTTCTTCATCTCTTTCATTGTATAAACCATTTACGTTTATACTGAATTTGAAAAGTTTAGTAATTGTAGTTACGGAGATAGGATCCAGTTGATTTGAGTATATAAATCCTGATTTATCTTTATCCCGTGGGAATTTTGAAAATTATAGAAATTAGCTTTATACCTATTCTAATAGTCTACTTGCATGCCCAATTTGAACAGTTTATCTTCGTTATGGGGATAGATAGGGTCACTCTTGATTGATGAAATATATACATCCCGTATATTCCTTATCCCGTGGGAATTCCGGAAACTTCTTTCTTATCGGATGCCTACGTCATACAAAGAACACATCCTACAAGTTTCAGGTCCCTATATACAGCGGTTTAGGCTGTGCGTTAATCCGCCAGTCAGCCATTTAGGACTTCAGGACAAAGCATTTTATATGTATTTGCATTGCACCAAGCTTTTATGCGAGTTCAACAATGATGTTTCAATACTCAATTCGATTTTATTCGAAAAAGGTTGAACTCACATAAAAGCTTCATCATCATCATCATCATTTCAGCCGTAGGACGTCCACTGCTGGACATAGGCCTCCCTCATTGACGCCCAATCATTACGGTTGGAAGCGACTTGCATCCACCCTGAACCTGCGGCCTTCACCAAAACGTCCGTCCATCTCGTTGTTGGACGTCCCACGCTGCGCTTGTAAAAGCAAGAGCTTGGTGAAATGCAAATACTTATTATAATTAGTTATTATCAGAGATCAGATCAGGAAGTGGTTGACAAACGTAGACAAATGGTTTGCAAAATATGAAGTTTCGTTTCGTTTACATTGTGTCAAAATAAAAAGTAATTTAAATCAAAAGCACTAAGGAGTATTGATATCAACTTCGAAGCAAATCACCCCCAAAATAACTTTCTACTCCTTTTTAACCCCGTCAAGGGATGAATTTCAATAAAATATGAAACACGTCTTCCATCAATTCTGTTATAGAATGTTTATGCAAAATTTGAAGTAGATTGGACCAAGGAATCACGTTGTCCCATACAAACTTTGCCCCCCTTTTTTACCCCCTTACGAGTAGAACTACGAAAAATCCTTTCTTATCGGATGCCTACGTCATACAAAGAACACACCCTCCAAGTTTCAGGTCTCTACGATCTGCGGTTTAGGCTGTGCGTTGATCCGTCAGTCAGGACAAAGGATTTTATATGTATAGATTATTGTTAGCAAAAACGCGTCGTGCCGTTAACGTAACGCATCGCGTCGCCCCCTTGCCGTCGACTCGCAAAACCCGTAACGAGCGAGTCCGTGTTAATTAATTTGTATTTCATAACCGAACGGCCGGTTGATGAATTGTGAGGGAAAACTTGGCTGTGATGAATAGATGCTCGCTGGGCGATCGGTAGTATGTGGAACTACATCTGTTCAGATAAATCTGTGGCCCACAAACGTACTGGTAATAATTCTGACACCAACCTCATTTAAAAAAAAGTTTTCTGCGCCATTTATAGTGAAAATGCCCTCATCATCATCATCATCATTTAGACGACCAGATGGCCTAGTGGTTAGAGAACCTTACTACGAAGCTTGAGGTCCCGGGTTCGATTCCCGTGTCGGGGCAGATGTTTGTATGAAAAATACGAATGTTTGTTCTCGGGTCTTGGGTGTTTAATATGTATTTAAGTATGTATCTATCTATATAAGTATGTTTATCCATTGCCTAGTACCCATAACACAAGCTTTGCTTAGCTTACTTTGGGACTGGGTCAATTGGTGTGAATTGTCCCGTGATATTTATTTATTTATTATTTATTTATTTATCATTTCAGCCAAAAGTCGTCCACTGCTGAACATAGGCCTCCCCCAAGGCTCACCAAACCGACGTCCGCATCCGCTTTCCTGCAACCTTAACCAGGTCATCGCTCCATCTTGTTGGAGGCCTACGTACACTGAGTCTGAGTCTTCCACTCCGTGGACGCCACTCTAGAACCTTTTTGCCCCATCGGCCATCAGTTCTACGAGCGATGTGCCCTGCCCACAGCCACAGCCACTGGAGTTTGGCGATTCTTCGAGACCAGACAGACGGACTGACGGACAGACAGACATGATGAAACTCTAAGGGTTCCGTTTTGCCGTTTCGGCTCCGGAACCCTAATTATCTAATCCCGAAGTAAGCAAAGCTTATGTTAAGGGCACGAGGCAACGGTTATGCAGATAGATACATACTTAAATACATATTAAACATCCAAGACTCGAGAACAAACATTTGTATTTTTCATTACAAATATCTGCCACGACGCGGGAATCGAACCCGGGACCTCAAGCTTAGTAGTCGGGTTCTCTAACATAAGGCCGATTGGTCGTCATTGTAAGAGGCACGGAACCCTAAAAACTCACAAGTTTTCGCATTTAAAGTATTAGTCGGATTCAGAATCAAACAAGACGAAATACCCCATTCCAAATAACATCAATTGAATTTCTCTACTTTAAATTGGTAGCAATCTACGAGCAACCGGCAAGCATCGTTAGTTTGCAACGGCGCTACGAAACGTCTACGAGCTACGCTCCAGTGCTACGGGCGGTGCTACGCTGCTACGCTTCGTGGGATCTGGAAGGGTAGTTAGAAAATAACAAGTTGAGATGTTCTAGTGAGACGGTTAGCTTTTAGTATGGGTCGGGGTAGTTGGCCTAGTGGTTTGACCTATGGCCTTTAGAATTTCCGTAGACGTACAGAGCTTTGGTGACAATCATGAATTTTAAAAGTTAAAAGCTTTTTATTAACTTGCAATGCATGTAAGTATGTATGTAGGGGTCAAATCTTGGAAGTTGAATTTGACCCACTTCCAGTGGTCGGATTCACTTGAAATTTGGTATTCATATGTAGGTTGGATGACAGTGTAAGTACAGTCAACAAAAAGGACAGTCAGCTAAAAAGCTTGCTCTAAAAATGAAAATTTTAACAAACACTTATTTCACACAAATATCTGCCCCGACAACAGCTGGATGAGAGTGGCCGAGGATCGTGCTCAGTGGCGTGCCATGGTAGAGGCCTATGTCCAGCAGTGGACGAACATAGGCTGATGATGATGATGATGATGATGATCTGCCCCGACACGGGAAACGAACCCGGGACCTCAAGCTTCTTAGTCAGGTTCTCTAACCACTAGGTCATCTGGTTGTCTAAAAAGCTTGCTTTAAAAATGATTTTTTTAACAATAACTTATTTAAACAATTACTTTGCTCACCCGCTACCTTATGATAGCTACGTTTATGCATCGAAGCTTCTGAAGATGAGCTCTGGTTGAGTACGAAACGTGTCAGTTAGTGAAGTGGTGGTGATAGATGGGTTTGTGTGATTTGTGTGTGTTCGTTCGTACAGTGTGGAGGTGGAGGAACTGTATGAACACGCATTTCTTGCATAAACGTAGCTATCATAAGGTCGCGGGTGAGCAAAGTAATTGTTTCCACCAAGTAACGATTGATTCAATAAATTATGTGACAATAATCATCATCATATTCATCATCCCGGTTACCTGTCAAAATTTAGAATTATTTTTTTCCGAATATTTAAAATCCCGAATGCTTCATTTATCCGAATGCATTTTTTTCTGAAACTGTAAATATTTCAGGATTCTTATAAAACAACCCTAACCTAACCTAAAGGGTTCTACACGATGGTCCTGAAATAAATCCTGAAATATTTACAGTTTCAGAAAAAAATGCTTTCGTACAAATGAAGTTTTCGGGATTCTGAACCTTCGGAAATATAATTTTCTAAACATCGATAGGATCCCCATCATCCCAGCCTATATACGTCTATACGTCCCACTGCAGGGCATAGGACTCTTTTCAAAAGAGAGGGTTTGGGTAGTTCCCACGTGGGCCCAGTGCAGATCGGGAACTTCACACAACATTTAATTTATACTTATTCGTGTGCAGGTTTGGTTTGGTGTCACCATGTTTTCCTTCACCGTGAAGCTCATGATTTTCAAAATAATTACGTACATATGTATATTATGAAAACTCAGAGTTGCGAGTCCAAGCTCGAACCCCCGAACCTCTGCTGTCTGATGTCTGCTGTCATGATGAATTTTTGGATGTTGCTTTGTCGGAATTCTGTTTTATTCAATGTAGATATAAAGACTCTTTACTACAAATGTACCGTGGTGGCCAAGTGGTTTGACCTATGGCCTCTCGGGCAGAGGGTCGTGGGTTCAAATCCCGGCTCGCACCTGAGTTTTTCGAAATGTGCAAAATTACATTTGTAATTTACCATGAGCTTAACGGTGAAGGAAAACATCGTGAGGAAACCTGCATACAGCTGCGAAGAAATTCAATGGTGAGTGTGAAGTTCCCAATCCGCACTGGGCCCGCGTGGGTACTTCGGCCCAACCCCTCTCATTCTGAGAGGCTGTGCCCTACAGTGGGACGTATATATAGTCTGGGATGATGATGAAAGCTAGTGATTTACTAAAACTACAAAGTTTACCTAGTATTTAGCAGTCTCATCCGTTTTATACTTGAAATGCTTTAAGCTGAAATAACTTAAAAGGTGCTTAAAAACAAATTGGAAATAAAAAAGGCCGAGGTACTGAGATTAATCGCGAAAGTAATTAGAAGCAAATTAAACTACGCGCTTAACATAAATACAGCGGCAGGGAAGAGAGCCTGTTCATTGCTATAGCTAAACCGTTTAAATGAGTCCTCGCTCGCAAGGTACAGGGGCTGGGGGTATGACGACAAAGGGGGCCGGGGGAGGTGCGGGCGGCAGGCACACTAGGCGCGCTCGCCGCCCGCGCCTCTCTCGGTCACCCCTGTACCGCGCGGGGGAGGACAGCCAGCCTATTTTTTAACCATCCTACTGAGCTATTTACAGAATTTATACTATTCGATATATTTTTTTTTTATTTGTAAATTTCCTGTCAAATGTATTTTTTTTCTGTGTTTGTATCGAATTTGTGTAAATAAACATCTCTCTCTCTCTCTCTCTCTCTCTCTCTCTCTCTCTCTCTCTCTCTATGGCCTCTCAAGTCGGTATGGGTCGTGGGTTCAAATCCGAGCTCGCACCTCTGAGTTTTTCGGAATTTATGTGCGAAATTACATATGAAATTTACCATGAGCTTTGCGATGAAAAAATCATAAGGAAACCTGGACACACCTGAGCGGAAATTCACTTTTGTCTGCGAAGTTCCCAATTCGCACTGGGCTAACGTGAGAATTACAGCCCAAAACCTCTCATTCTGAGAGGAGGCCTACCTACACTGCGTCTTTTGAGACTCGAGAACCTTTCGGGCCATCGGCCAGCAGCTCCAAGATACAAGCGTTTTTTTAGGGTTTCCGTACCCAAAGGGTAAAACGGGACCCTGTTACTAATGCCTTGATCACACGTACCGAGCAAACCGGCGAGACAGTAAAATGTTTCTCGGCCGAGACAGTGATGTAAGCGAGTAGCTGTGCACACGTGTTTTGAAATTAGCACAGTCAGTTCAGTTCTCATGTGGCCGAGTGGCGAGACAGTGAACGTTCAGACCTGCCGAGTGAACGAGCGAGACAGTGCCTTATACGTGCTCGACCTAGTAGATAGAACGGGGGTCGAGCTACTGTCTCGCCGATTCGTTCGGCCGAGCGCTCGGCCCAGCACTCGGCGCTATGTTTATACGCACCGAGTACTCGGCCGAGAGCACTGTCTCACCCGTTTACTCGGTACGTGTGATCAAGGCTTAAGACTCCGCTGTCCGTCCGTCTGTCTGTCTGTCCATCTGTCACCAGGCTCTATCTCATGAACCGTGATAGACGGTTGAAATTTTCACAGATGATGTGATGTGTTTGTTTAACGACCGCTTTAGCCTAGTTGGTAGTGATGCCTACGAAGCAAGAGGTCCTGGGTTCAAATCCCGGTAAGGGCATTTATTTGTGTGATGAGCACGAATATTTGTTCCTGAGTTATGGATGTTTTCTATGTATTTAAGTATTTATTTATCTATATAAGTATGTTTATCCGTTGCTTAGTACCCATAACACAAGCTTTGCTAAGCTTACTTTGGGACTAGCTCAATTGGTGTGAATTGTCCCATGATATTTTTTTTTTTTTTTTTTTTTATGTAAATACATCAATAGAAATCGATTGCCGCTATAACAACAAATACATACTAAAACCAGAATAAAATAAATATTTAAGGGGGCTCCCATACAACAACCGTGATTTTTTGCTCGTTTTTATAGATAACTAGCTGTTGCCCGCGACTCCGTCTGCAAAGAATTCGTTTATCGCTATCCAATTTTCCGGGATAATAAGTTCCCTATATGTTAATCCAGGTTATAAACTATCTGTGTGCCAAATTTCATCAGAATCCGTCAAACCGTTTTAGCGTGAAGAAGTAACAAACATACGCACTCACACACTCACAAACTTTCGCCTTTATAATATTAGTGTGATGGTACGGAACCCTTCGTGCGCTAGTCCGACTCGCGCTTGGCCGGTTTTTAACATATAACTGACCCATGATTGACCACTATCTCACCTGATGAATTGAATAGTGCAGATGAGGCCAAAGGTGCATCTCACTGGTTCAGTAACAGCCTATTAACTCTCACGTTGAAGAGCCCTAGGTTGTATTTATCTGGAAATAGAGACGACGGGAGTGAATTCCATTCCTTAGCAGTGCGTATTAGGAAAGATGAAGTAAACCACTTCGTGCGGGCCAATAGAATACACGTTTTAATACTCTAAGAAATGCTTTGGCTTGAAAACTTGGCTAGTTCTGAGAACAAGTCCACGTATTCTTTACTAGCGACTCGCCCCGGCTTTGCACGGGTGCAATGCATGTATTATACATATTATAAACCTTCCTCTTGAATCACTCTATCTATTAAAAAAACCGCATCAAAATCCGTTGCGTAGTTTTAAACATCTAAGTCTTGCTTGTCTAAGGCTTGGGTCTAATTTGAACAGTTAGTATTAATAAAATATGCCTTATAAATAAATAAACAAAAATTCAAGGTAGTTTTATAATATGTCAATAAAAGTTAATTTTTGTGGGGTAGTTTGAGAATAAGAAAAATAAAGTGGGTACTTGAGAAGTTACAGTGACAAGTTAAAACATTTGTTTCGGTTTGTTAGTTTAACATTTGGTAGCATAGCATACGGTTGTGGTAACTCTGAAGATGAGCTCGGGTTGAGTTCGAAACGCGTCAGTGTAGCTTGGTGGTGGTGATGGTTGGGTTTGTGTGATTTGTGTGTGTTCGTACAGTGTGGAGGTGGAGGAACTGCATGAACGCACATTTCTTGCATAAACGTAACTATTGTAAGGTCGCGGGTGAGCAAAGTAATTGTTGTAGTTCATTAATATGGACCTCCGCAAAGTAACGCCTGATTCAATAAATTATCTAAGCATACATAGGGACAAACAGACAGCGGGAAGTGACTTTGTTTTATACTATGTAGTGAAGTGATATAGTTATTCGGGTACGCTAGGTCGTTTTGTGTATGACGAAATAAAAACGCCCTGGATGCGGACTGTGTAGGCTGTTCCTTTGGCAGCGCAAACACGCGCAAAGTGCAAAGAATTGTAAGAGTAAAAAACTGTTTGACTTAGGCGCCGTGCAGTCTCAACCGGGTTTAAACTCTTTTAAACACTGCTTCAGGCATAGGCGGAGCGACATAATAGCTTAGCTTCGGGAGATTTTGAGTTGTTTATGAAGCAGAAGGGTGTTGCAGACATTCGCAGCCGCATCCACAATAGCGGCTTATCCGCGTTATAGGGTTTGGCCGCAATAGGGATGTTGACACCACCAATCAACTGACGTTCTTTTTATGAGCTGTCAAAACACCATCTCCCATAGAGTTTGAATGACAATAGCGACATATGACGTCATTGTTCGCAATGCTCAATCAACTAACTATTTATTTGTTTTAAAGCAACCAAAATTCTAATTTTGAATTTAATCGAAAATTAATCTGGCTTTCGGGGCTGAAATAAAGCGTTTTTTTACTGGAGTCGTGACTTCAAATTCTTTTTTAATGGTGTCAACATCCCTATCCTATAGTGAAACTGCCCATGGCTGAAATGTATACCTTTCTTAGAGCCACTTGCACAGTTCAGGGTTAAAAAATTAAATCGGTAACCCTGGATTAAGAATGACAGTTCCATACATTTTGACACTTGTTAATCCTGGGTCAGCAGTTAACTGGGGGTTAAATAGTTAACCAAGGTCCGCGCAAGCCCGCCTTAGGTGCGTTTATTTGTATTATTATAAGCGATTCGTAATTCTTGTCGCGTCAGTACCTATAGTCGTAAGATAGACGGCCTTCAAACTAAATACAAACTGAAATATAGATGCTCAGAAAAAACCCCAGAAAAAAGACCAATGCTGGGAATCGAACCCAGGTCCTCAGCGTTCTGTGCTGCGTGCTTACCCCTACACCATCACTGGTCTAGAAGTTAGCGACGAATCTTTCCCATACATCGTACACTTCAGTCTGTTATAATCACATTAGGCAGTGATAAAGCGCATCTATGTTAATGCCCTCTACCGAGAGACTTCAACACTCCTTCGGAGCTACCCGCTCACCTGGACCAAGAGATGGCACTACTAGGCCAACTTTTACAAGTTAAGTATGAAGTATCTTTTTCTATTTATTTTTTTTATTTTCTTCAACTTCATTTTTTATTACTTTTACGGTCATCCCGTAAAAAAAAAAAATAGAAAAAGATACTTCATACTTAACTTGTATAAGTTGGCCTAGTAGCACCATCTCTTGGTCCAGGTGAGCGGGTAGCTCCGAAGGAGTGTTGAAGTCTCTCGGTAGAGGGCATTAACATAGATGCGCTTTATCACTGCCTAATGTGATTATAACAGACTGAAGTGTACGATGTATGGGAAAGATTCGTCGCTAACTTCTAGACCAGTGATGGTGTAGGGGTAAGCACGCAGCACGGAACGCTGAGGACCTGGGTTCGATTCCCAGCATTGGTCTTTTTTCTGGGGTTTTTTCTGTGCATCTATATTTCAGTTTGTATTTAGTTTGAAATATATGGTTTCACGGGATGACCGTAAAAGTAATAAAAAATGAAGTTGAAGAAAATAAAAAAAATAAATAGAAAAAGATACTTCATACTTAACTTGTAAAAGTTGGCCTAGTAGCGCCATCTCTTGGTCCAGGTGAGCGGGTAGCTCCGAAGGAGCGTTGAAGTCTCTCGGTAGAGGGCATTAACATAGATGCGCTTTATCACTGCCTAATGTGATTATAACAGACTGAAGTGTACGATGTATGGGAAAGATTCGTCGCTAACTTCTAGACCAGTGATGGTGTAGGGGTAAGCACGCAGCACGGAACGCTGAGGACCTGGGTTCGATTCCCAGCATTGGTCTTTTTTCTGGGGTTTTTTCTGTGCATCTATATTTCAGTTTGTATTTAGTTTGAAATATATGGTTTCACGGGATGACCGTAAAAGTAATAAAAAATGAAGTTGAAGAAAATAAAAAAAAATAAATAGAAAAAGATACTTCATACTTAACTTGTAAAAGTTGGCCTAGTAGCGCCATCTCTTGGTCCAGGTGAGCGGGTAGCTCCGAAGGAGTGTTGAAGTCTCTCGGTAGAGGGCATTAACATAGATGCGCTTTATCACTGCCTAATGTGATTATAACAGACTGAAGTGTACGATGTATGGGAAAGATTCGTCGCTAACTTCTAGACCAGTGATGGTGTAGGGGTAAGCACGCAGCACGGAACGCTGAGGACCTGGGTTCGATTCCCAGCATTGGTCTTTTTTCTGGGGTTTTTTCTGTGCATTTATATTTCAGTTTGTATTTAGTTTGAAATATATGGTTTCACGGGATGACCGTAAAAGTAATAAAAAATGAAGTTGAAGAAAATAAAAAAAAATAAATAGAAAAAGATACTTCATACTTAACTTGTAAAAGTTGGCCTAGTAGCGCCATCTCTTGGTCCAGGTGAGCGGGTAGCTCCGAAGGAGTGTTGAAGTCTCTCGGTAGAGGGCATTAACATAGATGCGCTTTATCACTGCCTAATGTGATTATAACAGACTGAAGTGTACGATGTATGGGAAAGATTCGTCGCTAACTTCTAGACCAGTGATGGTGTAGGGGTAAGCACGCAGCACGGAACGCTGAGGACCTGGGTTCGATTCCCAGCATTGGTCTTTTTTCTGGGGTTTTTTCTGTGCATCTATATTTCAGTTTGTATTTAGTTTGAAATATATGGTTTCACGGGATGACCGTAAAAGTAATAAAAAATGAAGTTGAAGAAAATAAAAAAAATAAATAGAAAAGATACTTCATACTTAACTTGTAATAGACGGCCTGTATGCATTACTGAGACATTTTTACCTTAAACATGAAACTGCCGTGAAACTCACTCATAGCCGGAAACATGTCGAGTTAAACTCGTTTTAAGACGTGAGTGATCCGTTTATTTTCACTACATTTTTACCTTGTTGCTCCATATGGATAGTTTACAAAAAATATAATTTTATGCAATATTATCTATCATCATCATCCCAGCCTATATACGTCCCACTGCAGGGCACAGGCCTCCTTTCAGAAAGAGAGGGCTTGGGCCGTAGTTCCCACGCGGGCTCAGTGCGGATTGGGAACTTCACACACACCATTGAATTTCTTCACAGGTGTATTCAGTCCTCACGATGTTTTCCTTCACCGTAAAAAAATCATCATCATGGTGAATTTAAAATATAATTTCGCACATAAATTCGGAAAACTCAGAGGTGCGAGCCGGGATCTGAACCACGACCTTCTTAAGAGGCCATAGGTCAAAACCACTAGGCCACCAAGGCTTTTTTCAGTTTGTTTGTAAGTAGGGGTAATCTCGGACTACTGAACCGTCAATAAAAATACTTATCGCGAAAAATGTACCGAAATTTTCCGGTGCCTAAATGATGTACTCCTATCATTTCGCCGCCATTATATTCTACCCGTTTATTTTCCGGGGATTTTTATCGGATTTCAGGATTATTCATTTACGATTCATACCCCGTTGATACAAACAAAGGCTTTTAATGACAAAACCGACTATGGGGGCTTATTACGCCCCTGTAATTGAATTCGTTAGGAATTGTTTACATTTTAAACTGGGAAGGGGTTTAGCGATATGTCACAACATCAAAGAATTTACTTTTCTGATTTTTGGTCAATTATTTTACTGTAATAATGGGTATGTTTTGTTTTTTACTGTGTCACCACAGCGGCAGGGTGGTTTTGTATCCAAATCTACTAAATTGTGTGCTCTTAAGATGACAAAGAACAGAGAACATAACTCATCTCTCAGAATGAGAGGGTTTGGACCGTAATTCTCACGCGGGGGCAGTGTGGATTGGGAACTTCATATTATACACCTTTGAATTACATGCATCGTATGCCGCGTCTTGGCAAACGTAGTGTAGGACGCCCTCCGGCCAGGTGGAGTGACGATCTGCGAAAATGATGATGATGATGATGATGATGAATTACATAGCAGGTGTGTCCTGGTTTCCTCACGTTTTCCATCACGGAAAAAGCTCATGCTCAATTACAAGTGTAATTTTGTACGTAATGGGTTCATTATGTATTGGTTCAATGAACAGACTGGTAATTTTAGTCATTTTATTAAAAGCCGCTAGACATAACTGGCAGTGGGCAGGGCGCATGGCTCGTAGAATTGGGTTCTCGAGTGGCGTCCGCGGACCGGAAGACGCAGTGTAGGTCTCCAACAAGATAGATCGATGACCTGACCTGGTTAAGATTGCGGGAACGCGTTGGATGCGGATGGCGCGGGACTGATCTGTTTGGCGAGCCCCGGGGGAGGACTATGTTCAGCAGTGGACGTCTTTCGGCTGAAATGTTGATGATCAAAAAATCGAAGTATAAAACTTGACAAAGCGTGTTTCGTATTGCAAATTACAAAAAAAATATATGTTGTTCTCGTAAACCCAGGACGAACTTAAAAGCAAGTTCAGTTTTCTTTAATAAATTTGTACTTTCGCAATCCCACTTTAATTTACCCGGTAAACATCGGGCTAATGGGCCTCAACCCAAGTCTCCTTTAATTAAAAACCTTAAATGTCCTCCTACTTTTACTACGGTTGGCGGCATTGCGTAGTCTTTTAATTTCGCAAAGTTTTTACATACCGTCAGGTTGGCACCGACCTTTCGGCTGAACAAAGCGGTCCGAATTGCCTAAAAGGGTACCTTTTGGTACGGCCTTTTGTTTCCAAGTATAACGGAGTGTAAAATTGTCCCCTTTACGCAGATCTTTTCTGCGATTTGAGGTTTTTTATTGGGAATAACGTTACTTTTCTTAGTGGGGCTTTCGAAAGGTTATGTTGACATGATTTTTATTTTGATCGATTAGGTGTACTCTACTCAACATTTTTATTTACAAAGCTTTTAGTTACCGTCACCCTGTCCCGTTGTCTGTGTGTCGTCAAATATTGGAAGTTAAATTTGACCATTTCTCGATTTCCGATTGAGCTAACATTTGCATGCATACGTGAATCGGGTGACAATGCAAAATTATTATGACTTGGCGCTGATCTGATGACGGAGCTGAAAGGTGGCCATAGAAACTCTGTGATAAAACGACACAACCCCATTGAATTTGGGCCTGTTTGATTCGTCTTGACGAGTAATTTGGTAACGAAGGGCAAAAAAAACAGCCAGAAAAAAGCTTGTATTAAAAATATAACTTTTGGCAAAACTTATTTATTTTGTATGGGCCACAAATAGCATAGTTGTGGTCCGTAATATTAATTAACCACAACATTAAAAGTCAATCAATGTAATTTTTATGACAGGCAACTCATAGCTTGGCTTGGTTAACGACGGACGGACGATTTGGTGAAGTTCGAGCCCAGGCTCGCACCTCTGAGATTATCGGAATTTGTTTTAAAAATTAAATTTGAAAATTACGTGAGCCTTACGGTGAAGAATAAAAACCGGCCAAGAGCGTGTCGGACACGCACAAGGTAGGGTTCCGTAGCCATTACAAAAAAATCAAGTAATATTTTTCTAAGGATTTCGTATATGTATGGAATCATCCAAGTTTAGGTATGTTTTATAAGGTACCTTAGGCTACTATTTACTCTTAAACTACAAATAATTTCCAAGCAATCTTAGCCGCTATAATTTTCCTAGTAAATTTGATATATTTACTACAATTCTGAATTTTTTCAAATTTTTCCACTGAACAGTTTAGATTTTAGAGGGGGGGACGCTCGATTTTAATGAAAATTTTCACTTTAAAGTTGAATATTTCGCAAACAGATCACTGAATAGAAAAATCATGTTAGCAACCCCGCAATGGTTTTAAAAGACCTATCCAACGATACCCCACACTATAAGGTTAGTCGAGAAAAAAAAATCACCCCCCTTTACGTCTATGGGAGGTACACTAAAAAAAATTGTTTTAGTTATTTTTATGTAATCACTTTGTCGGCGTGACTGATATATATATTCATGCCAAATTACAGCTTTCTAGTACTAACAGTCTCTGAGCTTAGCCGCGGACAGACAGACAGACAGACAGACGGACAGACATGGCGAAACTATAAGGGTTCCTAGTTTACTACGGAACCCTAAAAACAGCGTAAGGGGGCATGCACGCGCCTGCTAAGAAATTGAATGGTGTCTGTGCTCCCAATCTGCATTGGGTACGCTTGTGAATCACGCCCCAAGAACTCTCATTCTGAGAGAAGGCCTGTGCCCTGCACAGGGACGTATATAGGCTGGGATTGTGATGAAATCTATCTATGTTATCTTTTAAGTTTTCTTTTTCAAAACCGGGTTAGCTTGAATAGTTCCCTTTTGGGGATAAGTTCCCTTTTTACTCTTTTTGTTTAGTTGTTTTTTTTGGATTATTTTTGTGTTTTATGTACAATAAAGTATTTATATACATACATACAAATATCCTTTAAATACTTGTTAACGCTCAAAACGATATTCTCAAATAATTCAATATTAATTCATTCAATATCCTGTCAAACTCAAACAATCTTCGTATAAACTTAAAAAAGTCGATTGATAGACTCCAAAGTTACTACAAAATTGAACGATGAGTTCCGAAAGTTCGCTTCTCGGCAACTAATGAAGCTACTGTTAAAAAGTTACTTTATTAAGGCAGCACCGAGCTTCTTGCGCTAATCGATTTTAGTTATTCTCTGCACTTGTGTATGTGTGCGTGAGAGCGGCTAGAATCAAAGCCATGCGTAAGCGTATGCGACACAAGTTCCCCGTCCGATGGCCAAAGGAGAACTAACGCAAATAACTATACGGACAAGGGGGAAGCACGACGGCTCAAGGTAAGTTGGTCCGACCGCGCGTGTATTTAAAAACAAATAAATACACACTTTAAAATGTAGCATCACTAGGCCCTAAAAACATATTGTTTTATTAACATTCAAAAAGTCATGACCTGCCGTGCAGTATTTTTTTTTTTTTTTTTAGAGACGATTTGGATTTTTTTTATATCGAGCAAACTACAAGTAATCGTGTTTCAAAAATCACTGGTCATTAGAGTGAATCCTCAAATATCTTACACATGAATTTCAGAACTAAAGCTTAGCTAGTAATGATACAGCAAGGGATTAAATGAATGCAATAAATGCGCGAAAAACTCGGAGCGGCCTTAAAATGGCAGCAAGTAAAATTTGTAAATGTAGCATACAGAGCATACTTTGCATACCAGATGCCCTATAGGCATAGTATTGGCTGCTATGAAGTAAATCCAGCCACATGGCACAACTATGAAGTTTCTAAATATTGACAAATCGAGCAATCATTCATCATCATCATTCATTATATCAGCCGCAGGACGTCCACTGCTGGACATGGGCCTCCCTCATTGACGCCCAATCGTTACGGTTCGAAGCAGCTTGCATGCACCTTGAAGTTGCGGCCTTTACCAAATCGTCCGTCCAACTTGTTGATGGAAGCCACACGCTGCGCTTGCCAGTCTGTGGTCTCCATTCGAGAATTTTTTTTAAGTAAGTAAGTAACTTTTTAATTGTAAACTACTATTTATTTTTATTCTTATATTGCACCACCTGCTAAAACACATTCCTTGTTGTTTTCCTTCGTAAAATGGTTGCCTGGAAGAGATCGCTTCGAAGCGATAAGGCCGCCTATTGCTTACCTTGTATATTTTTTCCATGTACTTGTTTTTCTTTATTGATTTCTGTATGGTGTACAATAAAGAGTCATTGTATTGTATTGTATTGTAGAGGTGGTAAATCACAAGAGTATCAACAGTTGCTCATTTCGAGCATACAAATTCCTTTATGCGATATTCACCCGATTTCACTCTCACACACACATTGACACGTGTACAGATGTGTTTACCACAAGTAGAGTCTGCTCGCCTTTGTGAGCAAAGGACTGTAATAATCTTCGCTTCAATGAAAGACGAGTGTGTACCTACACGGTTTTTGGTTTACTCTATATTCTAAGAAAATACACCAATACGAGACATCGGGTTTGGAATATAGCCTTACGAGAGGGTATGTACGAGGGCTGTTTGATAAATACCCGTTTATGCAAAAAATAATCAGTTATTTTTGTATACATGCATTTATTTTTCTACATAGTCTCCTTTTAACTCTATACATTTGTTCCACCGATATTCCAACTTCAATAAGCCTTCCAAAAAGTATGATTTCTGAAAGTCACTAAAATAGCCCTCTGTAGCGGCAATGACTTCGTCATTTGATCCAAAACGCTTACCACCGAGCCATTTTTTCAGGTTGGGAAACAAAAAGAAATCGCATGGGGCCAAATCTGGAGAATAGGGAGGGTGAGGCAGCAGTTCGTAGCGTAACTGTGTTAATTTAGCCACCACAACTCTGGACGAATGAGCTGGTGCGTTGTCGTGAAGAAACAGTACTTTTTTCTTTTTTAAATGGGGCCGTTTGTCCTTCAACACAGCGTCAAATTTATCCAATAAATTGGCATAGTACTGTCCTGTTATCGTTTTCCCTTTTTCTAAGTAGTCGATATATATAATACCCTGGGAATCCCAAAAAATGGTCGCCATGACCTTTCCAGCCGATGGGACGGTTTTTGATTTCTTTGGAGCAGGTTCGCCCGGTAAAATCCACTGCTTCGACTGATTTTTCATTTCCGGGGTGTAATGGTGAACCCACGTTTCGTCTACAGTCACGAAACGACGCAGAAACTCCTTCGGGTTACCTTTGAACACGGCCAAACACTGCTCCGAAGTAGTCAGTAGGTTCTGTTTTTGTTCCTCCGTGAGTAAACGCGGCACCCATCTCGCCGATACCTTCTTCATACCCAATTTTTCTTCCAATATGTTTTGTACCCGCTCGATTGAAATGTTTACAGCATCAACGATTTCTCGAACTTTAATTCGGCGGTCGGCTAAAACGATATTTAAAATTTTACTAACCATATCGTCTGTAGTCACCTCAATTGGGCGGCCTGGGCGATCCTCATCAAATACGGTTGTCCTCCCCCGCTTATATTCGTTAAACCAATATCTGATAGTTGTCATAGAAGGTGCACAGTCGCGGTAAACCACATTCATTCTTCCTTTTATTTCATCACACGTTTTTCCTTCCAAAAACAGGAATCGAATTACAGACCGATACTGTTCTTTCTCCATTTTAACAAATTAAAGTTCTCGCTTTCACTAAATCGCTGTCAAATGAGAAAAAAACAAAAGAATGCTGTTTGTTTTTTTTAAATTTTCCGCCTCTGAAAAATGGCTTAAAAAGGTTGTATACATATTTTCGGCCAGTGATATTAATAAATTCAGAAAACGGGTACTTATCAAACAGCCTAGGTATAGTAGAGCACCTGAGGTGGAAAATGCATTCACGTCGAATTCGCAAACATTTCCCAATGCCATAGATCTCGCTAGCGAATTTGAAGGAGGCGTATTCTGTACGGTTACCACTACATGTCTGTTTTTATTATGAATTGTCATTTGAAGAAAGTTAGAACACTTTTGTAATTAAAATGCCACCAAAAATATAAATGTGAAATTTTTTAGGCAAGTTCAATACTAATAAGTTTTTGTTAAAAATTTCATTTTCAATGCTAGCTTTTTCGCTGACTGTACTTTTTGTTGACTGTACTTGCATTGTCATCCAACCTACATACCTACTGTACTGTACCTGTACTTGCATTGTCATCCAACCTAGTATACCAAACTAGTTTTTGCCCGCGACTCCGTCCGCGTGGAATTAGTAATTTGGGCAGCTTAGTTACAGCGCGTTTTAACGACCGCCTTAGCCTAGTTGGTAGTGACCCTGACTACGAAGCAAGAGGTCCTGGGTTCGAATCGCGGTAAGGGCATTTATTTGTGTGATGAGCACGAATATTTGTTCCTGAGTTATGGATGTTTTCTATGTATTTAAGTATTTATTTATCTATTTAAGTATGTTTATCGTCGTCTAGTACCCATAGTACAAGCTTTGCTTAGTTTGGGACTAGGTCGATTTGTGTAAGATTGTCCCCTAATATTAAAAAAAAAAAAAAAAAAAAAAACAAACAAACAAACGAACTCTTCAGCTTTATAATATTAACATAGATTTCAAGTAAATCCGACCACTGGAAGTGGGTCAAATCCAACTTCCAAGATTTGACCCGTACACACATACTTACATACATTGCAAGTTAATAAAAAGCTTTTAAAAATAAATAAACATGATAGTGGACATCGCCGAAAAAAGGATTGAGATTTAAATGAGTGCCAAGTTCAGCAGAAATATATTCTTAAATTTAACTGTCGAGTGATTTACACAAAGCAGATAAATTATGTTATACGAGCTGCTGGCCGCGACTCCGTCTGCGAAGAATCCGTTTATCGCTATCCCGCGGGAACTATGCAATTTTCCGAGATAAAAATTATCCTATGTGTTAATCCGGATTATAAACTATCTGTGTGTCAAACCGTTTTAGCGTGAAAGAGTAACAAACATCCATCCATCCATCTATACTTACAAACTTTCGCGTTTATAATATTAGTAGGATTGAAACTTCAGATTTGACTTGTTGACGTTGCCGCGTGTCTGGATCAAATTCGGCGTTCAAACTTGAGGTGATGTCTAATTTTTCAGTTTCAATTGTAAAATTACGACAGCATTGTATAGAATAACAATGAAGGAAGAATAGGGTATTTGACACCATTAACTAAGAATTACGAGATAAAAATAAATACACATTACAATAGACACTAAGCTTGGGTTGATGTCTGATTTATGCAATTCAATACTCCCGTATTAAAATTGTATTGGGACGCACCAAAAAAAATAACCTATAGTTTTATATTTTTTTTTGGAAAGAACAGGATATTTTAAGATACCATTTTCATCGATTTTGAATTTGGTTGAGTATTTAATTTTTTATATTTTTTTTAAGAAATTCGTTGGATGACGTCACAGCGAGAGAGCCACGTTCCATTGCCTAAAAAAATTCAAGTCTTACATAACATAATCTGTGGCACTACTGATTTGTCTTGTCACTGTCAACAATACAAACACGGCTTAGGGTCGTAAATGAACCATGACAAATAATTTTATTTATTTCTCTTCTTTTAGCTTCGATTATTCCTGTTTGATTATTCCTGTGATAGTAAATAGATATTTTTTATTAAAATCTGATATTTAAATTCTTTTATATTTACTTGTAACGTAGTAATTTAATAATTAAATTTGTAAAAATACATTGGAAATACTCGTATACATTTCGGACTTTACGATAAATGACAACTGTTTAAAGCCAGGTGCGCATCATGTGATTAAAGTTCTGTCTTTGTCACTCTTTGCTATTATAAGCAGGACAGCAACATTTTAAACTGTCAATTGGCCTAAGAGTGTAGAACTGCTTTATATCTGCCTTTGTGATGATTCACTGCAGGGGTCAAATGAAGGTCATTACTTAAATTTTCTTTATTTAATTCAGTTTAATATTTTTGGAATCTGATTTCTGAAAACGCTTCACAAAAGCCTATTTCTCCAAACGGTTTTCGATTTATTATACGTTGTCAAAAATTGGGACATTCCAATTACGATAGCAAAGAATAGAATAGTTACCGATAAAGGGTAGTTGACACCCTTAACTGAGAATTCCAAGACGTAACCAATACACACTACATAAATAATAAACAATAGACACTTCAGTAAGGTATGATAATACATGTCATGTCATGCATTTTAAGCATGATTCGAAATGACTATTAAGATCTATGGATTTTGTCTGAATTAACACTAGACGTTAGACACTTAACTTGGGTTGATGTCTAATATTCTAATTCAATACTCTCGTAAAAAATATTCTGTAAAATTACGACGCAAAGAATCGAATACAGTTAAAGGAAGAATAGGGTAGTAGAAAACATTAACTACTTCAGTATTACAAGACCAAAACCAAATTAAACAAATTAGTCGTTTCATTTTTTCTTTTTTTTTTCTTTCAATATTGTATATCTTTATCGTGTTGCTGAAGTTTTTCGTCGTTTCTATGCTATTCTACTGTAAGCCTTATCCTACCATCGACAATTTTATTAATGTTTTCAGCTTATAGACAAAGTTCTGCTCCAACTTTAGCAGAGATTATAGAATAGGTTCCCTCTCAGTTGTCTATTGCTCGATGTAGGACGACTATCCTAATTGCTAGAGGAAACTATTTTGCTTCAGTTGCAATTCAATATTGGGTGCTAAAGAAAATATACTAGTAGCTGAAATAACTGGGTGCTGGGAAATAACGTATCAAAACACAGAAACTCAAAAATTGAGATTTGAATACGGAATTGGACTTTGCCGTCTCCTCTACATTTTATAAAAACTAGTTGTGACAACACCCTCTATAAAAAGCAGCAAATATTATTGACCTAACTAAATGCACATTCATAGTTCCATCATTATGGAGCTGATCATCATCATCATCCTCTCCTAGCCGCATTCGGCCACAGCGACTGTTTCCTATAATTGGGGATGTCTATTTTTTTGCAATGTATAGAAAATCGAAAACCATTACGAGATAAATGCTTTTTAAATCGTTTTCTGTAGTTATTTAATTTTAATATTATGTAATGAATTTATTATATAACAAATAAGCAATGACCTTCATTTGACATTGGTGTAAATTGCGTGACCGGTTCAAGTCGTACTTTATTCTGTGTGGTTAGAATTCTTCACAATTTACGCGTGGATTATACTACGGAGTTTGATTTGGACCCGCTGTCTGACATCTAGCACTTTGTCAGTGCCAGTAAAGTGACACAGTGTATAGTGTACCACTACGCAAAAAATAATTAAAGGGGTTGCCTTATCGTACGCATTTAGATAGATTTAGAAATTTGGCACTGTGGGAGCCCTCAATTATAATCTGACGTCATCAACTAAAATAGTTTCAATAATTAATTTTGAAAAAAGTAGAGAACTAAATGACAAAATATTGAAATTAGTTTCTTATAATTGACTTTTCTATACAAAAAAAATATAAAAACCACTGGTATTTTTTTTTAGACATTCCCAATTCAGAGCGTCGCTGATGCGCTCTCAGGTGGCTGACGTAGCCGATTTTTGCAACGAATGTTCTGCCACACTCGCCACAGGTCAGCACCCCTCCGACATAGTTATAGTTTATGGCCACAGGTGGTCTGGCCTTCAGCTCGTCGCGTTCAGCGTCTAATCCGCTACAGC
Organism: Archips crataeganus; assembly: GCA_947859365.1. Taxonomy (NCBI): domain Eukaryota; kingdom Metazoa; phylum Arthropoda; class Insecta; order Lepidoptera; family Tortricidae; genus Archips; species Archips crataeganus. Next base: position 3,871,722 of record OX402063.1, on the reverse strand, counting down.
GAGTAGCCTCAAAGTCACACACTTTATTATGCACTGTCTGCCTCCATCGTGGTCGGTCTTTTGCTAAAGTAATGGGGTCCTACCATATCGGGTTGCATAATAGGGATGTTGACACCAGTGACTGACGTACTTTTTATGAGCTGTCAAAACGCAATTTTCCCATAGAGTTTGAATGGCAATAGCAACTTATGACGTCACTTGTTCGCCAACTCAATCAACGAACTATTTATTTGTAATTTATTGAATCAGGCGTTACTTTGCGGAGGTCCATATTAATGAAAAAAAAAAAGTAATTGTTTTAGTTCATTTATTTATTTGTTTTAAAGCAACAAAGTACGTGTGAAATATTTACTGCCCTCCATAAATTAAAACAAACCATTTTGCATTATTGATACAGAATATTACCGGTTAACGTATTGGTCATTTGATTCTTTAAATAATTTGCATAACTCCTTTTATTTAAAATCTACCTAGTTTAGTAAAAAAAAGACTTTCTTGCGTTATCTATCGAAGCCACAAAGCACTGACGACCGGAGACAGTAACACGTGTGTCTATTTTCAAATATATTTTAATGCATGGTCATGAGTTAATTATAATATATCTAGTTTACCATCATTTCCTGCCCTCTTCGAGGTAAGTATGATATTCGATTTGAGAAATTAATCCCTATTTTTACGCGAGAACGGCTGGATCGATTTCGCTGATTTTTTTTGTTGTGTTTGTTATTGTCAGGAAAGGGTCCTTATAAAAGTTAAAATCAAAAAGTTGCGCGAAAAATTAGGAAGTTTAAGAAAACTTAACCATGCTAACTTTTCTAATGTAACCTTGGCACCTTTTTTCGTTTGACAGTTGAAGTGATTCTTAAAAACCTACCTATGTCTATGTTTGTACTTTTAATTTTAGCCTGTGTACGTGTTTTTGTTGTTATAAATAAATGTTTTTCTTTCTTTCGTTCTTTCTTCTGTAACTGTAGCTGTTATAGACACTTAGTACTTGGCAGATATCTTTTAGAATCATAAAAGCGCAGCCAGTGAAAAGTGATTTTGGGAATTTCTCACGGGATAGAGAACGGAAGTTGTCCATAAATGATATCTCTGCTCGGACGAAGTCACAGGCAAAAGCTAGTTACTCGTAATGATGAAAAAAACTAAAATTATTGTCAAAAGTAATAAAATAATAACATAACGTGGTCGCCCTAAGCAATCCTGGCGGCGGACGATCGCCGCGGACGCGAAGGCGATAGCAATGACTTGGAGCGAAGTAAAAAGTGAAGCTCGAGACCATTCGAGATGGCGACGTACTGTGGACGCCCTCTGCCCCATCCAGGGGACATAGGACATTAGTCAATAATTAGTTTTAAGATTATTTGGGTATTGAATGTGACAGTTACTTTTCTATTAATAAAAAAACCGGTTGTCTGTAAAGTCGGTTTACGGACAATAGTTTAACGTGACAACGTCATAACAAAACATTCAAAAAACAAAAATGAAACCAGGCGGTCACCCATCCAAGTACTGACCGCGCCCGACGTTGCTTAACCTCGGTGATTTTAAGGAGTTTTCGCGGGTAGGCATTGCAAGTGCAAAGTCACGAAATTGGTAATTTATTTATTAAAAATTAAAATAACATCTTACTTGTGAAAAATTTGTGCATAAACTAATGTTGGGATAAGGCAATTTACCTACCGGCAGTTATTCACTGCTTTCCTGCAAGTTTTGCTTAAATTCTACACTTGGCACTCTGCACCAGCATCACTTCGGGTCACTCTCTAATTTGGCAGCATAATACATTCTTCCTTTCCTTCTTCAATATGCCAAACAAAGAAGTGAAGCAATCTTTGGACAACCTCGCCTTGCTCTTCAGGAACAGGATGGCTGAGTTCCAAGGTAATTTGGACAAGGCAGATGCAAGAAATCCCACGGTGTCATCGGTGGCCGCAGACTTCAATGCTTTTAAGATCTTTATATCAAATGCTCTCGAGTGTCTTCAACAATAAGTAGCATGTCTGTCAGCCCAGGTGGATCAGTTGGAGACAAGATCAAGGCGGAAGATGCTGGTCATACATGGTGTTCCTGAGGTTGCAGATGGGGACACTCTGGCACTGGCAGTGGATGTGTGTAAGCGGGTCAAGTGCAATGTGGGTGATGCGGATTTGGGCAGGTGCTTCAGAACCGGACGTTCTCAGGCCGGCCGGATGAGGCCCATCTTGGTCCGCTTCAGGGATGTTGCGCTCCGGGATGAGGTCTGGTTTGCCAAGACTGCCTTGAAAGGATCTGGCATAGTCATTTCCGAATTTTTGACTCATCCCCGGTATGCTGCATTCATGGCTGCGAGAGAGAGGTTCGGAGTAACCAAGTGCTGGACGAGGGAGGGCGTCATCGTTGTGCTGGATGCTGATGGTGGGAGGCATCACATAACATCTCTCGCCGAGCTCAACGGGATTCCGACCGCATTGCCTGGGTCTGCGGGCTTGTCTGGGACGCCTCAGGGAGGTTCTGGGCAACGGAAGCGTCCAAAGAGGCAGCAAGGAAAGGCTGCGGCATAATTTTTACTTGTTTTTTCACGTTACTATCTATGCAAGTGTCTCTTATATTCGGCAGTATTTTGCTTTTCTGTTTACCCACTATCACTTGACTTACTTTTATCACTTTCACTGTAATACCTTCAAAATTCTATTACTTTTTCTATCTGTTTACCATCTTGCCAACATTATTTTTTTTTGTTTTATTGCCACATGACAGTATAGTATGATTGACAGCTGCCTGTCTGTGCTGCTGATAGTGACACTTGAGTTGAGGTGTTGCTACTGTATTGCTGCGTTTCGTTCCACGCATTATTTTATGTTATTTTCCTTTGTAACATTTGTAAACTTGCTTTTATAATTAATTAGTAATTTTTAATTTTTGTATACTGCTGGCAGGTGGTTGCAAAATTGCTTTGAATTTTTATTTTACTTTTTACTTACATTTATATATTGAATACCTATTTGAAAAATTATATGTCACATTTAGACCATGATGTCAGCGCAGATAGTGCTCACTATTTTTCCTTCTCTTCAGACTCTGACAGTGAGACTAGTTTTACTTCCTTGCCTCCTACACTCTTTGACACCATTAATTTAGAGTTTTCTAGTTTTCCGAACAATTTTAATGTAGTTCATGTTAACGCGCAAAGTATACCAGCCCATTTAACCGACATGTTACTATGTTTTAATTTAAAAAATCTTCACGCTATACTTGTTTCCGAATCTTGGCTTAAACCGTGCCTTCCATCTACCTCTTATTCCATACCTGGTTTCCGTCTCATACGTAATGATCGCTCTGGTAGGGGTGGTGGGGGAGTTGCCATTTATCTTCGTTCTTGTATCCCCTATTCCATTGTCAGTATGTCACCTCAGTCTTCATCATCCAACGCCCCTGAATATCTTTTTCTTAATATTACCTTGACATACGCGAAGGTACTTCTTGGAGTTTTTTATTCCCCCTCTATGCAGGTTAATTATTTTGCATCCCTTGAAAAGCTCCTTGAAGATGTTATGCCAGCGTTTCAGCACCATATTATAATGGGTGATTTTAATACGTGCCTACTTAAAAACGATTCCCGCTCTAGATCCCTTAGGTCTGTTGTTGAGGCTTGCAACCTAAGTATTCTCCCATCCAATGCTACTCATCATTTCCCGAACTGTTCCCCGTCTCTTCTAGACCTATCTATCACTTCTTCTCCTGGTCATGTTGCTAAAGCTGGCCAGTGTTCTGCAGACGCTTTCTCTTATCATGATTTGATTTACCTCTCATATAAAATTCGACCTCCTAGGATTAAACGTAATGTTCTTTTGCAGCGCAACTTTGGTCGAATGAATATTGACTTGCTTCGTGAGGACGCAATGAAGATCGATTGGGCATCCGTCTCTGGAGCTGGCGTGGTTGATGATCAAATCGCTCTTTTCAACTCACTTCTCACTAAACTTTATGACGTGCACGCTCCGGTCAAACCAATCAAGGTGAAGCATCTTCCTGCTCCCTGGCTTACTGATGATATCAAGTCCCTGATTCGAAGGAAGAATCAAGCTAAAGTAAGGTACAAGGTTGACTCTTCGGACAGAAACAGGGACAAATATCGTGCCTTGCGGAATCGCTGTAGCACTATCTGTAGAGACGCTCAAAGACGCCATATCCACGAGGCAGTTGAAAACGGAGACCCTGCTAAAGTTTGGAAATTTCTTAAATCAATAGGAGTTGGTAAATCTCAGCAAAAATCTATTTCGGCTGGTATTAATATTGATCAGCTCAACCAACATTTCTCTTCTTCGGCTATTTTCAGTGGATCTGAAAAAGACAAAACACTAACTTATCTTTCAACATTACCAACTTCTGATACTACTCCTTTTTATTTCAATCAATTTACCGACAGTGATGTTAAGAAGAGCATATTATCCATCGCTTCAAACGCTGTTGGTGTTGATAGTGTAAGTCGTGCTATGATCCTTCCTCTCCTTGATATAGTTGTTCCCGTCATCACTTCTATACTTAATAATCCTATTACATCGAATATATTTCCTGTAGTATGGAAGGATGCTGAAATTATTCCCCTACCTAAAAAGTCCAGTCCGTCATCCTTTTCTGACTACAGACCAATTTCTATTTTCCCTTTCCTATCCAAAGTTTTGGAGCGTCTAGTGCATCAACAGTTATCATCATATCTAAACAGAAACGACCTCCTCAATCCTTTTCAGTCTGGTTTCCGTCCTGGTCATAGTACGGCAACCGCACTTGCGAAGATCACTGATGACATCCGAATGGGTATGGATAATAGAAAACTCACTGTTTTAACTCTATTAGATTTCAGCAATGCTTTCAAAACTGTTGATTTCGACATTATGCTTGGAATTTTACGCTCTCTTAACATATCTCCTGCGGTTATTGAAAGGTTTCGTAGTTACTTAGTGGGTCGTCGGCAAAGAATAAAGGCGGAAGATTCTCGATCTTCCTGGTGCAACACTCATGCTGGTGTACCACAAGGTGGAGTGCTGTCTCCATTATTATTCTCTATTTTTATAGATTCTATTTCTCGTAATCTTCTTTCTTCGTATCACCTTTATGCTGATGACCTACAAATCTACTCTCAGGGTGTGATTGGCGATCTTCCGTTGGTTATCGAGTCTGTTAACTTGGATCTAAAGAAGATTTTGAAATGGAGCCTGTCATGTATGTGGAACCAAAGGGACGTATATCAAACACGAGCGTTGCTTTAAGACTGGTTTTATTCACCCACCCTCAACTTCCATTACAATAAATATGACAATTCCCTTTTTACAAAACAAAAAAAAATAAGGAAAAAAAAATAACATGCATATAATAAAATTTCGACATTTTCTTGCGGATCTTAATTATATGAAATGAATTTATTGACATGAGTTGCTATCGGCTAATTTACAATTTAAATTGTAATAATTGTATTAATTGAGATTCGTATCAACATTTAATTACAAATGTGATAAAAAAAGTAAAATAATTACAGCATTAAATTTAAATTAACGGTAGTAATTACCTTGCGATATTAAGTAGGTACATAGGTATGCAAACATGAAAGTCTATAAAAAAAAATTTATAACATAACTATTTGCCGATACGCACATAAGAGATGAAAAATGAAATAAAAGTAAACATGATTATCTTAACAAGACAGTCTTATTCCTAAAAATTATAAATAAGTAGGTACATGCCTACCGGAATATAATATAATGTTTATCAAATACCTTTATGCTTGTGTTAACAATGGATTAATTTTAAAGTGGTTCTATCTATATGTTTGATACATTCACATCAATATTTGATGGTTGAACATAATAAGAATAAACAACATTATATTAATTAATTTATAATAACATTAAATTCATTAGCTCTTTAAATAATTATTAATTTAAAAATAACATTAACCATTCATTATTATACAAATTACATTGACATTATGTGTAAACAAACATTAATTGCGAGTTTTGTTCAATTATTTAGATATTTATGTATAAATCTTATATCAGCTCGGTTTAGATTAAATTGGATGTGTTTTATGAGGTCGCTGGATATCCCCACCGATCAGGAGGACGCACTTCCCTGCCAAAACGAGTGCGATAGTTATTATTGTTGGAATTGCTGACATGGTTGTTGGTACTGGTGCTGGGCGCGCGGGGCGCGCGGGGGGCTGGGAGGCGCGGGCGCTGCGATCAGCTGAGCGTTGTCAACTGTTATGTCATCATACTGCAGGGAGTACCTACTTTGTAAACTATTATTACTACGTTCTGAGTCGGCAATGATATGCCTTCTATTCCGCCTTAACGTTTCGCCCGTTAGTAATCGTACAATGAAAGATCTAATACCTATTATTTTAATGACCGTGCCTGACCTCCAAGTGCCCTTATGCCAGACTTTTACATTCTGCCGAGGTACTAATTGTGACAGGTTTTTTGCTCCTCTATCGTAGTACATTTTTTGATAAAATTGACGTCTTTTTAACTTAGGAACTGTGTCTCTTTGTATTTTCGGTAACAATAATTTAGGGGTACAGGGAACTATGCTTCTAAGTTTTCTATTGTATAGTAATTCTGCCGGCGATCCTAGATCAGCACATATTGGCGTATTTGGATATTCCAAAAGTGCCAAATTGAAATCTGTACCATCTAAAGTTGTCTTTTTCAACATATTTTTAGCTGACTGTATAGCCCGTTCTGTCTGTCCGTTGGATTGTGCGTATCCCGGCAATGAAGTCACGTGCTGAAATTTCCAGTCTTTTGCAAACTGCTTAAAATGGCTAGAGGAGAATTCTGGGCCATTATCGCTCATCACAACTTCCGGGATACCGTGCCTTGCGAATATCTTTTTAATTTTTCTAATAATATGATACGATTGTAATGATTGCAACTGGGATACTTCTATGAATTTACTGTAATAATCAATTACGAGTAGGTAGGACTTGGCATTACAATGGAAAATATCTGCTCCCACTTTACTCCATGCACGATGTGGTACTTCGTGTTGTATCAGTGGTTCTTTACTATTTTGTTTTCTATATGTTAGACAAGTTTGGCAACGGGATAAGTAATCTAATAATTGCGTGTTCAAATTAGGCCAGTACATTATTTCGCGGGCTCTTAATTTACATTTTTCTACTCCCATATGACCTATATGGATTTTACGAAGCATTTCCGATCGTAAACAATTAGGTATTACGACCCGATTTCCTTTCCAAACGATCCCATACGCGCACGTGAGCTCATCTCTAACGTCCCAATACGGTTTTAAAATATTGTTTATTTCGCTTTTATGCGTTGGCCACCCTTTATGAATAATTTTAATTAATTTTTGCATTTCTTCGTCATCTTTAGTGCATTTTTGTATAGTTAAGAAATGTGAATCAGTTAACGGATTAGTCGTTGTGATCGCACAAACCTGCGCTTGCGCCTCGAGATAGTCGCGCGGGTCGGACTTCTCGCTCGCGCCCGGTGCAACTGCCCGCGATAGTGCATCTGCTATGAATAGGTACTTGCCTGGTTTGTAAACAAGCGTAAAAGAGTAAGGTTGAAGTCGGAGCAACATTCTTTGCAAGCGCGCGGGTGCATTTGCCAATGGTTTATTTATAATACTAATTAACGGTTTATGATCCGTTTCTATTATGATGTCATTTCGACCATAAATGTATGAATAAAATCTTTCACAGGCAAAAACACAGGCAAATAATTCTTTCTCGATTTGAGCGTATGATTGTTCCGCTTTTGATAGTGATTTCGATGCATAGGCGACTGGTAGATTGTTTTGTAACAAACAACAACCAAGTAAGTCCATGCTTGCTTGCGTCAACAGAAATGACTACCGGTTTGTCTAGGCTGTAATATTGTAAGAAAGGGGGATTTATGAGGCATTTTTTTATATTATCAAAACATTCTTGATGGTTATGATCCCAGTGCCATTCAACTGACTTTTTTAATAACTCGCGTAATATAAATGTCCTTTCTGATAAGTTTGGTACAAATCTACCTACATATGTTACCAATCCTAAAAAACGTTCCACATCTTTTGTATTTTGCGGCGTGGGTAAGTTCTTGATTGCTATTATGTGACTATTGTCAGGTTTGATTCCTGTACAAGTTATTGTGTGGCCCAGATATTTTATTTCAGTTAGACCTATCTTACACTTTTGTCGATTTAATTTAATATTTATTTCTTTACACCTATTGAGTACAGCTCTGAGCCGCTGGTCATGAGCTTCTTTAGTATCTGCATATACTAATAAGTCGTCTACAAAAAGTATTACACCTTCAATGTCCTCAAAGTACTCGTATAACTTTCTATGAAATATCTCAGATGCCGATGAAATACCATAAGGCATCCTTAGAAATTTAAATCTCCCAAATGCTGTGTTATAAGTACACAAATCTGTGCTAGACTCATGTAACGCACCTTGCCAAAAGCCGTGCTTTGCATCCAACGTGCTGAAAATTTTTGCTTTTGATAATTTCGCAGTGATTTCTTCAAGTGTAGGTAGTTTAAAATGTTCGCGACGGATGGCCTTGTTTAAATCCTAAGGATCAAGACATATTCGTAGATCTCCGTTCGGTTTCTTTACTACGGTCATACTGTTGACCCAGTCCGTGGGGCCTTCTACCTTGGCAATGATACCCTGAGCTTGCATTTCTGTTAATTTACTCTTAATTTTATCTTTCAAAGCTTCTGGTAATTTCCTGGGTGCATGAACTACCGGCGTAATATTGTCTTTTAACTCGATTTTGTATGTACCCGGCAAACACCCAATTCCTACAAAAACATCAGAATACTCGTCTAATATGTCGTTTTTAGTAGTAACTGAAAATACTCTTTTAATTAAATTTAATTGTTGGCAAGAACTGCGACCTAATATAGGAGGCGAGTCCGTATCGACAATCAAAAAGTCTAAAATGTAGATGTTCGTTTTATATTTTAATTTCAAAAAACATTTACCTACTACCTTCAACTCACTACCAGAGTAACCATGCAATTTTATAGAAGTTCTAGTCAGCTCTGATTTCGTGATATGTAATTCTTTTAATTTATTAAGCGGTATAACATTAACGTCAGCACCAGTATCCAACTTAAAAGAAATTTTTGTTCCGCGAATTTGTAAACAAACAGACCAGTCAGAATGAATATTTGTATTTACCTGATCGGAAGATTCCTCACGTACCTCGAACACTCCACACATTCTCGCATAGTGGTTCAATTTTTTGCAACGTGAGCATTGTTGACCATATGCTGGACATTCAAACCTCTTGTGCACCCCGCCACACTGTCTGCACCCACGATAAGTGCGCGTATATGACCAACTCGGCTCATCCCGTGGACGGTTGACGCGTTGGTGGTCACGAAATTCCCGCGGTGCCGGGGTTCGTTCCGGCTGCATCCGCGATGGGCCTGGGCGCGGCCACTGTCCACGCGCTCCACGCGTACGCTTTGACCTTGGCTGATTCCTCCGAGGCGGGTCGTGCCTGTTCTGTATTATATTTACTTGCGTTTCGGAATTCTCCTCAGATTCGTGGTTTTTTCTTATTTCGTGAACGTGAACATTTTCAGTTTTTATGGTTACGGCCTGTGCGCGGGATAATTCCGCTAGGTTACATATACCCACTGCTTTGCTTAGTGTTAAATTTTCTTCTCGCAGTAACCGTTCCCGCAGAGATCCGTCTCGAATTCCGCAAATCAATTTATCGCGGACAAGGTCGTCGCATAAATCTTTAAACTCGCATTTGGATGCCATTTTTTTCAACTCAAACACATACTGCTCCACGGACTCTGAATCACTTTGATCACGCTTGAAAAACTTGTGCCGCTCAATTGTTAAGTTCTGTTTTGGTAAAAAGAAAGCGTCAAAATGCTGTAACACTTTTTCGTAGGTATCCAGTTTTCCAGTACATTGTTCGTAAACATCCCGACCTTGTTCTCCAATCACATGCAGTAAAATATTTATCTGGACCGCTGTATCTTTTTTATGCAGTTCGCACGCCGCATAATAAATTTGGAAACCTTTCTTCCACTTGATCTATTCCTTGCTTAAGTTTCCTGACGTGACACTCATTAAATCATTTTCGAATAAAAATGGCTGCGGTGGTCGTAATATTGACTCCATATTCCTTCCTCACTATTATTATTTTTCTTTTTATATTATGTATATAATTTATTTTTATTTTGTGCAAATTTATCCAAATATTACACCACTACTTTAATTTTAAATAAGTTACCGGCTGCGCCATGTCATGTATGTGGAACCAAAGGGACGTATATCAAACACGAGCGTTGCTTTAAGACTGGTTTTATTCACTTCCATTACAATAAATATGACAGAGCCAACGATTTGGCCTGATTGTTAACCCGACAAAGACCCAGGTCATTGTTATTGGTAGCTCGAAACTTGTCCCAAGAGTCGACTTTGCATCTCTGCCACCGGTGCTTTTCGACGGAGTACTAATACCGTTTGCGCATCAGGTCAAGAGCCTGGGTGTTATTTTAGACCGCACTCTCTCATGGTCTCCTCATGTGTGCGAGGTGAGCAGGAAGGTGTTTGCTGCGGTGGGATCTTTAAGACGGCTTCAGAATTTCCTACCTTTTGCTACCAAGGTTGCGCTTGCTCAAACTTTGCTGCACCCTATATTCGACTATGCTAACATTTGCTATCCCGATCTTCTAGAAGAGCAGCTTAATAAACTTGAGCGAATTCAAAATCTATGCATTCGGTTTATCTTTGGTCTGCGTAAGTTCGATCATGTCTCTAATTTTCGATCACAGCTCAAGTGGCTCCCAATCCGCCTTCGCCGTAACTCTCACGTTCTCCACCTTCTTTACGGCATTCTCTTTAACCCTGCAACTCCTCGCTACCTCAAATAGCGGTTTAGCTACGTAACTTCTATTTGATGCTCTCAGAACTTTCTCCTTACCGTGCCTCTCTCTAACTCCAAATTCTATGTCTATTCTTATACTGTCCAGGCTATTCGGTTGTGGAATGCCTTGCCGATTGACTTACGACGGGCAAAATCTCTGTCAATCTTTAAATCAATGCTTAAGGTGTACTATCTGTCTTCTTGTAATAATTAGCTTTGTTATAGTTTATTTATTTATATGTGGCTGTTTATCCCAATGCTTATATTTGTTTTAGACGTGTACTTATTATATGTACGATATATGTATGAGTAAATGTACTATTTTTTGTTGCGTTTTAATTTTCTGATCCACTGTTGATGCACCACCTGCTGTAAACTAGTCCTTCCTTCTTTCTGGTAAAGGGTTGCCTGGAAGAGATCGCTCTTAAGCGATAAGGCCGCCTATTGCTTACCTTGTAACTTACTCTCTGTGTACCTGTTTTCTGTATTGCTTACTATTCCTGGTGTACAATAAAGAGTCATTGTATTGTATTGTATTGTGATCGGACGAGAACCGGTGTTTTGTCAAATATCTTGAAAACGGTGCATCCTACGGCAAAATTAATGAAATTGTCATTCCCTTTAATAGCCCCCCTCCCCCGCACCCCCCTCAACCCCCTCCCCCGCACCCCCCTTTAAAAATACCCGAGCGCTAGTACTAAGAATGTACATCCTGGCGCGCGCTATAACGCGCGATGACGCAATGTAACGTACATGTACGTACATACATGTACGTTACATTGCGTCATCCTTTAACGTGCGTGCAGCCGGCGTTCATCGATTTATTAGACGTTGTCACGTCAAAAAAGGTCAATTAACTAAGTGAAAGGGCAGGGTGAAGCTGAATATCATCCAATCTAACGCAGGGGATTGGTGGATATAAGCTAAAGTCGATTCCAGTTGTAATTGCTCCGTGCGAGTACCTGTAAAACGAGCTCCATTTCTGAATATTCCCTCCAGGTAACTCCGCTGCAGCTCAAAATTAGATAAAACTACTACGAGAGCTGAAGTACTTAGTTTTTACAGCTTAATTAAGAATCTACATTCGTTTTGAGACGGAAAAGAATGGGTTAATTCGCTACGGATATTTTGCTAGCACAATATTCGCACACATCTGAGAAGAAATTCAATGGTGTTAGTAAAGTTCCCAATCCGCACTGGGCCCGCGTGGGAACTACGGCCCAAGCGCTTTGGGGTGCGCCTCGATAGATATAACAACATTTGATATAACTGTAACATTTGGTATAATATTGCTTACCTTGTAACTTACTCTCTGTGTACCTGTTTTCTGTATTGCCTGGTGTACAATAAAGAGTCATTGTATTGTATTGTATTGTATAATGCTACATTTGATATAATGCGATTTACTCAAAAACTAAACTTCGGAGGATTGATATTAATTCTATTTGATATGCATTAGGTTAGGTTAGGTTAGTTTATTTTATAAAAGAATCGTAGAATGTTTACTTCTCGAGTAAATCGAATTATGTCAAATGTAGCATTATACCAAATGTTACAGTTATATCAAATGTTGTTATATCTATCATTACACACCCATCCCTTTCATTCTGAGAGGAGGCTTGTGCCTTGCAGTGGGACGTATAAAGGCTGGGATGATGACTATATTCGCAATGATATAGTTATTTGTACTATTTTGTACTAATAAATTTGAGGGTTTCAACGATAAGTATGAACATTTGAAATTTACCATGAGCTTTACGGTGAAGGAAAACATCGTGACGAAAGCCTGCATTCACCTGCGAAGAAATTCAATGGTGTGTATGAAGTTCCCATTCTGCACTGGGCCCGCTGGGAACTACGGCCCAAGCCCTCTCGTTCTCGGCTGGGATGATGATGATGATGATGATCAATGATTAACGCGGACGAAGTCGCGGGCACCAGCTAGTATGACATAATATGACACTAAATAATAAAGTAATTTAATGTTAATGAATATAACTAAGTATACCTAGAGATTTTCCTAGCACGAACGATGCAACGCTAGTGATTTCCTACTGAGTTTATCGATATCTTATATGCGGCATTATATCAATGTGACCCTTTGAAAATATGTGAACAATAATACCAAACTGAATCGATGTTATTAATGTTATTACGCAAACACTAACCGCATGTCGTTAGTGCCAGGAACATGTCTAGGTATACACCGTGAAATTTTAGTGGTTGTTTTCCCGACACGAGGTGATTTAGTTTCGATTGTACTGTACAATCGATTTATAATTACTATTTTGACTAGAGTCAAAAATCCAATTTTGAAAAACGAAAGTCAAAAATGACCGCAAACCAATAGTAACGCTTCGTTGGTACAAGTAGCGTACGATCGTACAATAGGTTAGGTACCAACGAAGCGTTACTATTGGTTTGCGGTCATTTTCGACTTTCGTTTTTCACAATTGGATTTTTGACTCTAGTCAAAATAGTAATTATAAATCGATTGTACAATCGATACTAAATCACGTCGTTTCGGGAAAACAACCATTAAAATTTCACGGTGTAGATACTTATGACAATGTCACTCATTTAATACAATAATTGATTGACACCTCGGGTGCCTTCGGATTCCGATTGAGATCCGACTTTTCCCGATGGAATTACAATATGCACTATATGTACCTGGGTGAATTCACAGGCTAAAGGTAGTTAATCCGGTCCGATCCGGTCCGACGAGCCCGTAGACCACACGACCAATGATCCGGCAAGTCGTAATTTTCCATGTTTCCAATACGTACTGGTTTATTTGACACTACCTTGTACCCGCAGATTTGTTCCCGTTATTTAGATCTGGCATTTGCATTGAAATTCCGGGATTTCGCAAAAAAATTCGTGGGAATTTTTCAAAAATTATGCCGTGGTTTTCAATTAAGTTGCATAAAAAGCCGTGCAAAATTTTGTGTCTAAATTCAACGGTCGAGATTTTGGGACTTTTATTATTGTGTGTTTGCCACTTTTTCACGCTAAAATGACTTCATAGATCTCATTAAATTTGATATGCAGATACCTTATATAGATAAATATAATACTTAAATACATATTAAATATCCAAGACTTGAGCACAAACATTATCGTATTTTTCACACAAATATCTGCCCCGACCGGGAATCGAACCCGGGACCCCAAGCTTTGTAGTCAGGTTCTCTAATTACTAGGTCATCCGGTCGTCCAAATCCCGGAATCCCGGAATTAGTTAATCTGCTAGACCTAATAGATTACGCGCGCGAAACCGCGAGTAAATGCTAGTTTATAACGTTAATCGGAAGTATGATTAAGTCAAGAATACTAACTAATTAGGTCGCGCTACTAATATAAATTCCAATTCCATAATTCCAACTAAAACCCATGCGGCATTTCACTGCAGCAGAGTTCCCACTGTAAAATCCGTTTACATTAACCGTTTATAATTTTCACAAAGCAATTTTACAACGGCAACCCTCTACGGACCAAACTCAATTTTCGCACATTTTCAAACCTAAAAAAGTGTAAAACAGTGTGAAACATAAATTTCAAATTACCGTAATATATTCTTGCCGCCTCCATTTTTGCGGCACGAGTCTGCCCGCAATTAGGCCCGCCTCGTTAAGCCGAGATCAAGACCTAATGAGCCTCGTATATGGTGCAGTACACTGCCAGGATCAAAAATTATAATCCACACCAACCAATGCAACGAGACCTCACTTTACGTACTAAGGAACGTTGTCTATAGTTCTTAGTAAAATGGCCAGGTGCACGGCGATGACAGTCGCTTGATGGCCGACGCACCACCGTGAATAAAACGTTAAACTTCTGCCATAAACCACGAAAATATGACCTACTCCAACAATGTAAAGCTTGTAATCGCACGTGAGCCATGCTCGCGTCGACTAGAATTGATATCCGTGTGCGGAGGCGTTCGACATTCAAAATTTAAATGAGCGTTCGCTGTTTGAATTTTTGAAATTAAATAGCGGCCATAATTTCTCACCTTTTTTGCATTCGCGATATCCTGAACGTATTTTTTATGTACGTCATATTAAATTCGTAGATTAAAAATATAAAAAGAGACATAAATGTGAAGTGCGTGCCTTTAAAAGTGGCGTACGGCGCGAAATGGGACGGGAATTTCGCCCGGGATATATTCTGTGTAATGAGGTCTGTATTGCGCCTTTTGCGATGTAATTGACTCGATTCCGTCGACTGCGTATAATTTTATTTTCATAACGGACGCTTTACAAGCCCGCGATGTTCCGCAGACGCTCGCTGTGTTCAGGATAGATGCATAGCGTATTTAAATCAGCTACTTTATTTGCGGGAAATTTTTTACCACTGTCAAAACGATTTAAGTCCATTTATCATCACGAAATGAAACGAAAAACTATGGTCCCAGAGATTTTTGTGGTCTTTTGACGTTTGTTGTTTCAGTGGGTGTAATTTATAATCAGTAACGCTTAAACTGTATTGGGATTATGTGGGATTATATGGTAACTATCTTGCGCACTTCACTATCTGTTCTCTGTACTATTTTAGAAGTTAAACATTATCTTTAAAAGAACTCATAAAAATTTAATTTTTCAAGATATCTCGATAAATTAAAGTATACTAAGCACCTCATTCATATTCAATCATTAAAAGTGTGTAAAATTCAAATAACATCAAGGTTTCACGTAAACAAAGAAACTTTGCAAATTAATCAAAGCGTGAGTTGTCCCACTGCTGGGCAAAGGCCTCTCCTCTTGACCTCCTCAACTCCCGTCATTACGCGTCTATAATTTAGATAATAAAAAAATATTGAACTATATTAAGTAGTATTATTTTATTATATATGTATAACCGACAATATCGTACATAATTTGCAACGCCAATTCAAAATCAGAAAATTCTTTCCTCCCTAAATCTGATCGTTCGGATCGCTTAAGTCTCTAATTGCCGAACACTCGCAGAAAGTTCGAGAAGACTGGAAAATTTGAGAGAATTACCCGATTCGGGCGCAAGATTAGAGTTCGTGATTTGATTTTATCGACTTTTCGAATCGCGGGATTTAATGCGGTTAGGTGCCGCGATGAAAATACGTGGTTCTATTTTTGAATATTTTTGTTTTCTTTTCTCTGGTTTTTTTAAGGGCCAGGATCGTCTTTTGTTGAAACATTAGTTCGTTTTCATTTATGAATGTTAATTAGGTATTGTTTTAGAATGTAAAATCTATTAGCACATATGCTTTTAAGCGGCGTAAATTACAAATATGTGTATAGGTACGTCTATTTTAACACATTTCGTTGTTTTCGTTTTACAAAACCGAGTGATTGCTTGACAGTTATAAAACCTTATCTTAAATGTATATATGTATGTATAGATATAGCAATAATATAATCCCAGTTGTTATTGTTTACGTTTCGGTCCACTGAGGGCTGTCACCTTGGCGAAGTTGGACGAACTTGACAGGTGTCAGGGGCAGCCCTGACCGCTCCCCAACAGGGCCGATTGCTTTTATTTATCGACTTTCTTTCGCCCTGCGACTATGTCTGTATAGTAATCTATATCACTTTCCATAACTATGTAAAAGATAAGTCATCAGCAAATCAATTTAATACAAAGCAAATTAATACTATTCCATGTTTTTCAGGGTTCCGGAGCCAAAATAGCAAAACGGAACCCTTATAGGTTCGCCATGTCTGTCTGTCCGTCCGTTAATCCGTGGCTTTGCTTAGTGCTAGAAAGCTGTAATTTAAGGATATGAAAAAGAAAAACGTAACTTGCTTTTTTAACTTTGGTCGATTTAAAAATACTAACAAACTACTATCAGGTTTCCAGTTAGACGAGTTAATATAAAAAAATATTTTTAACAATCAATATCTCTTTTCCCTCCAATTATACACGTCCACGTGTTCCCAAACTTTTTCGAAACATCCAAAATGGCCGCCGCTAACTTCCAAATCCAACGCCTGAAAGCCTTCACTCCACGTATCTCGCGCGTGACCAGAATCTCTCGCTTTGTCCGACGACGAATTTAACATGAAATCTAAACAAATTATGTCACCAGCTAATTTGGGATCCGGATAGGTAGAGCTTGTATTCGAAGCTGAGTAAGTGATATAGTAGCGAAATACAGTGGTGACATGTTAGGTGCGGGTAGTTCTACTAGCGTTTCAACCGTCATCAGTCTCCTGTTGCATATATTAAAGAAATTAACTGCACCTAGCGGAAGGTTTTTACATAATAATTAAAAATCGGTATCAGCGTTCGAATTTCATGGCACTCGGTAATAAATACATTCGAATATTTGAAAATTTTTTTTTTGTTTTACACTTAATTGTACTGCGGTAAACTGTACATATACTAAAAGAAGTTTATATTCTAAATCCTACTTAATATTATAAACGCGAAAGTTTGTAAGAATGTATGTATGTATGGATGGATGTTTGTTACTCTTTCACGCTAAAACGGTTAGACGGATTCTGATGAAATTTGTCACACATATTGTTTATAATCCGGATTAACATATAGGATACTTTTTATCCCGGAAAATTGCATAGTTCCCGCGGGATAGCGATAAACGAATTCTTCGCAGGAATGCCAAAACCGCTAGAGTTACACATATGTAATGTATGATGGAAATGTTTATCTTAAGTAGTCCTATAAAAAAAACCGCCACAGTATATATCTTTCGAAATTCCCACGGGATAGGGAAATATCTAAACTTTCTTTGTTTTTTTTTGTTTATAGCAGAATGTCTGAAACTATTGAGCCAATTTTAAAATTTCTTTTACCATTAGAAAGCTACACTATTCTTGATTGACATAAGTTACTTTTTATCCGGGAAAATTAAAAATTCCCACGGGATAGAAATAAATTAATTCAATTTCGTACCTGATTTTAATAATTCTTACATATTATGTGATATCACTATCCCCGATTAACAAAAGCTATTTTTCTTCGGGAAAATACAAAATTCCCACGGGATAGAAAAAACTAAATTCAACTTCGGGGCTGATTTTGAAAATTCTTTCACCAATAAAAAGCTACAACTATTCGTGATTGGTATAGACTACTCTTCTTCGGGAAAATGAAAATTCCCGCGGGATAGAAATAAGTGAATTCAACTTCGGGGCTGATTTCAAAAATTCTTTTACCAATAGTAAGCTACAGTATCCCTTATTTACATAGGGTACTTTTTCCGGGATAATAAAAAATTCCCACGGGATAGAAATAAGTAAATATTCAACATCGGCGCTGATTTTAAAAATTCTTTCATATGATATGATATGACTATCCCCAATTGACATAGGCTACTTTTTCTTCAGGAAAATGCAAAATTCCCACGGGATAGAAAAAACTGAATTCAACTTCGGGGCTGATTTTGAAAATTATTTTACCAATAGAAAGCTACACTATTACTGATTGATATAGACTACCTTTCTTCGGGAAAATGCAAAATTCCCGCAGGATAGAAGTAAGTCAATCCAAATTTGTGGCTGATTTCAAAAATTCTTTCACTAATAGTATGCTACAGTATTCCTGATTGACACAGGTTACTTTTCTACGGGAAAATACGAAATTCCCACGGGAAAGAAATAAGTGAATTGAATAAAGGGGCTGATTGTTAAAATGATTTCACTAATAATAAAAAGCTACGATGTCTCTGATTTTCAAAAAAGGTCAAAAAAGGAATTTCTATCCCGCGGAAACTTTACTTTGCACTTTCCGGGATAAAAAAAGCCTGTTTCAATCAGGCACAGGCCTCCTCCCAGAACGAGAGGACTTGGACAGTAGATTTGGGAACTTCACACCCACCATTTTTTTTTAATTTTTTATTTATTTAAATAACAATTACACAGCGTATACATTAAAACATTTTTCGCCAAACTGCATGACAGTTTGTTGGCGAAATGAAACACTCAAAACACTTCCATATAATACTGTGCAAAAACTATATAACTAACTACATAACCTAGAAAAGAATCTTAGCTTACATTTGCATGCATAATTGGAGTTATATAAAAAAAGCAGGTGGGTACTTATTGAATTTCTTCTCAGGTGTGTGTAGCTTTCCTCGCGATGTTTTCCTTCACTATAAAGCTCATGGTAAACTTCAAACGTAATTTACCACATGAATTCGGAAAAACTCAGAGGTGCAAGCCTGGGCTCAAACTTACGACCCTCAGCTTAAGAGTCCATAGGTCTGACCACTAGGGCACCACGGCTTAGCGGCTATAGAATTCACTTATTCCTATTCCACGGGAACTTTTCATTTTCCTGGCATTATCCTATGTGTTAATTCATGTAATAAACTACCTGTGTGCCAAATTTCATCCAAACAACTAACGTTATTGTCTTCGCGAACGAAGTCGCGGGCAAAAGCTAGTACGTCATAAAACTTAATACACAGTTTAACTGTCGTGCAAATAAAGTCAAATAATAGTTTCCTGTAACCTCAGCCAGTAGTTTGGAAAGGTCTTTTAGTCATTTAAAATGGATATATTCTTACAGACGTCAAAGATTAACAGCAAAATCCATGGAACAAATTTTAGTAATCTATGGGTATAGATTACTAAAAACATTTTTAGAGTCCTTTTTTTTATACAAAATAAAGGTTAAAAATACTAAGTGTATAATTTCAATTTGTTGAAATTTCACGCTAGTAGAACTACCCGTACCATCCTTAAAGTACGTCACAGGTTAAGGGGTGGGGGGTCGACAAAGTGTGACATTGTGTGACAGAGGATGGGTCCTATAGTTTCATGACGTCACATTTAAAAATGTAATAGGTAATACACCCAAGTGTTAAAACGCCACATTTAAACTATAAAAGATTTAAAAAAAAATCCAACTCTGTGTGTATGAATACAAGGTTTAAATTGTTTTGTTGGTGAGTTTACACTGGCTCTACTGGTGAGCGGTGGCGCGTAGTACACGTTTGGTAGCAGCCGTAGAGTGTTCCTTTGAAAGGAAGGGCTACAGATTAGCCCGAAATTAGCCCTCCCCATATGGTTACGAGTACAATATCACTTTGATAGACGTGAATGGAGACGCTGTGAGTACTTATTGCTAGCGGCAGTTCCGGATTTCGTTACGTAAAAAATTGCAGTTACGTGCTTTTGTTCGGGTGGTTATAGGATTAAGTATAAATGTTCGAGTTGGGATCGGTTGTTAATATACGTATTTTTTTTCTGCTTCTGTACTTTTATCTGTTTTTTACATGGTCGCGAACAATTTAATAACAACAAAGATAATATGACTTCAGAAAGTCTATACTCTATTCCCCACAACAGCACTTGTGTCGTTATTACGATACACCTAGCTGCCACAGATTATTAAATGTAGGTTACACTCAACACTAAAGCAAAGTTTAGACCTGCAAAGAAAACCGTCCAAGTTGCACTACACTTGCACGACTTTTCTTGCAGCTGTAAACTGTGCTTAAAGCAAGCAAGTGAATTCATGCGGTATTTACTAAAAAATATAACTTTCCGAGATATTTCTTAACCGCCAATATAAGAAAAATGTATTTTTTAATATCGAAAGTCAAGAATCAAGGAAGAGATCGCTTTTGAGCGATAAGACCGCCTATTGTCTGCCTGAATTTTTATTGTTGTTATTTTTTCTGTTCTGTTTTGGTGATGAATAAAGAATATTTGTATTGTATTGTATTGTCAATTAATAACAAAGTTTACCATAGACAATCATATCGGTCAAATATAATTATGTCAAACATTTTTATATTTTTCACTGGCTTCGCTCGTCCGCTTGTTTGCTTTTGCCATAGTTTGTAGTTATTGTTTAATTTTAAACGTGCAAGCATAACAAACACACATTCACATTTATAATACACGTATTAGTATTGATAGCATTTGCGAACAAAACACTACCAGCAACTTAAGAACCGCCGTACAAAATTAACTCGGCTCTAAAATAAAAATTCCTTCATGAAAGCGCCTGCTGACGCTACCTAATCAATCACGCCTTATTAACATGCGAGTGGCGTGCGCATGTTATGTCTCCCACTGTATCATTGATTTTTTTGCCGTCGCTACCTCCTGATTTATGGTTCGAGAGGTTTGCATTTTTTTTCTTTTTCCTCCATGTTGCGGATGAGTGGCTGAGGTGTCAAAATAATGATGGCGACGTGATTTTTCGGGCCTTTACCACAGAATAAGTAATAGTACTAACGTACAGAAGGATCACTCTCGAACAAAAGTCAACTTTAGGTATAAAAACTTGTCTATTCTTACTGCTTGCATGCGAAATTGAAACTTATCGTGTGATCCAAGCGTTCATATTCCGTTGGGCACCGCTGATCCGAAACCAAGGGCACAGGGTTCCGACTCGCCGATGTTTGGTAGGTATAAAAATCAAGAAAGATAACAGTGTGTATTAATTCAGTAAACCACCTTTAGTAAGTAAGTAGTGAGTTATTCGGAATTTATGTGCAAAATTACATTTTTGTAATTTACCATGAGGTTTACGGCAAAGGAAAACATCGTGAGGAAACCTGCATACACATGCGAAGAAATTGAGTAGTATGTGTGAAGTTCCCAATCCACACTGGGCCTGCATAGGAACTATGGCCCAAGCCCTTTAATTGACAACATTTCATTTTTTTAACACCTGAAAATTACTACAGGAATCGAAAGAGTTTCGCCTCCTGAACACGGAAAAATATTTATTATAATTTATTTCTTCATATTTAAAAAAATACAACATATTTAAAAAACATATGTGTACTTACCTGTACCTCCACAGAATAGATATGTTTCCTTTACCCTTTTCACTAGAAAAAAGAGCTGTCATAATTTTAAATTTGATAACAACCTTAATGTCAAATTTACGTCATCACTTTTTTTTAATAGAGACTACACAAAATTAATGTATCTATACTATCGTTACGCTCTTTTAGAATAAGCACATCTTTAAAAAATTGTTATAAATTAATTAATAATCCTAGTGAAAATTTAAAACTATCAGCGTCTTTCTCCTTCCAAACAGTATACAGAGAACGAATCAAATTAGAAATATGAAATGTTGTCAATAGGCTACTTTCCTAACTAGTCAGTCTTTTAGATTATCAAAAAATATTGGACACGTATTTTTTATTTTGTCAATTAAACAAAAAATTACGAAGATATGGCGCGTTGAAGTTTCGCGTGACGTCACTTGTTCCTACACTTTGTATGAGCGTTTTAGGAACAAGTGACGTCACGCCTCGTCACGCGGAAGTTCAACGCGCCATATCTTCGTCATTTTTTGTTTAATTATTTATTTCGTACTAAATACAAACTGAAATATAGATGCACAGAAAAAACCCCAGAAAAAAGACCAATGCTGGGAATCGAACCCAGGTCCTCAGCATTCCGTGCCGCGTGCCATACCCCTACACCACCACTGGTCTAGAGATTAGACACGAATCTTTCCTATACATCATACATTTCAATCTGCTAAATCATCACCTTATGCAGTGACAAGCGCACATCTATGTTACACCCTCATCGAGAGATTTTAACACTCCTTCGGAACTAACCGCTCACCTGGACAAGAGATGGCGCTACTGTGCAACTTTAAACAAGTTAGCTATGAAGTATCTTTTTTTTTGTACTTATTTTTTCAACTTCATTTTTTTATTACTTTTACGGTCATCCCGTGAAATCATATATTTCGTACTAAATACAAACTGAAATATAGATGCACAGAAAAAACCCCAGAAAAAAGACCAATGCTGGGAATCGAACCCAGGTCCTCAGCATTCCGTGCCGCGTGCCATACCCCTACACCACCACTGGTCTAGAGATTAGACACGCGCATGGCACGCGGCACGGAATGCTGAGGACCTGGGTTCGATTCCCAGCATTGGTCTTTTTTCTGGGGTTTTTTCTGTGCATCTATATTTCAGTTTGTATTTAGTACGAAATATATGATTTCACGGGATGACCATAAAAGTAATAAAAAATGAAGTTGAAAAAATAAGTACAAAAAAAAGATACTTCATAGCTAACTTGTTTAAAGTTGCACAGTAGCGCCATCTCTTGTCCAGGTGAGCGGTTAGTTCCGAAGGAGTGTTAAAATCTCTCGATGAGGGTGTAACATAGATGTGCGCTTGTCACTGCATAAGGTGATGATTTAGCAGATTGAAATGTATGATGTATAGGAAAGATTCGTGTCTAATCTCTAGACCAGTGGTGGTGTAGGGGTATGGCACGCGGCACGGAATGCTGAGGACCTGGGTTCGATTCCCAGCATTGGTCTTTTTTCTGGGGTTTTTTCTGTGCATCTATATTTCAGTTTGTATTTAGTACGAAATATATGATTTCACGGGATGACCGTAAAAGTAATAAAAAAATGAAGTTGAAAAAATAAGTACAAAAAAAAAAGATACTTCATAGCTAACTTGTTTAAAGTTGCACAGTAGCGCCATCTCTTGTCCAGGTGAGCGGTTAGTTCCGAAGGAGTGTTAAAATCTCTCGATGAGGGTGTAACATAGATGTGCGCTTGTCACTGCATAAGGTGATGATTTAGCAGACTGAAATGTATGATGTATAGGAAAGATTCGTGTCTAATCTCTAGACCAGTGGTGGTGTAGGGGTATGGCACGCGGCACGGAATGCTGAGGACCTGGGTTCGATTCCCAGCATTGGTCTTTTTTCTGGGGTTTTTTCTGTGCATCTATATTTCAGTTTGTATTTAGTACGAAATATATGATTTCACGGGATGACCGTAAAAGTAATAAAAAAATGAAGTTGAAAAATAAGTACAAAAAAAAAAAAAAAAAAGATACTTCATAGCTAACTTGTTTAAAGTTGCACAGTAGCGCCATCTCTTGTCCAGGTGAGCGGTTAGTTCCGAAGGAGTGTTAAAATCTCTCGATGAGGGTGTAACATAGATGTGCGCTTGTCACTGCATAAGGTGATGATTTAGCAGATTGAAATGTATGATGTATAGGAAAGATTCGTGTCTAATCTCTAGACCAGTGGTGGTGTAGGGGTATGGCACGCGGCACGGAATGCTGAGGACCTGGGTTCGATTCCCAGCATTGGTTTTTTTTCTGGGGTTTTTTCTGTGCATCTATATTTCAGTTTGTATTTAGTACGAAATATATGATTTCACGGGATGACCGTAAAAGTAATAAAAAAATGAAGTTGAAAAAATAAGTACAAAAAAAAAGATACTTCATAGCTAACTTGTTTTGTTTAATTGTCAAAAGAAAAATTACGTGTCTAATATTTTTTGATAATGTAAAATACGGACTAATAAGAATTATTATTTTTTTACCTAGGAAACATCCCTATTCTGAGAGGAGGCCTGTGCCCTGGAGTGGGACGTATATAGGCTGGGATGTTGATGATGGGATGGTGAACTGCGACTTATACGTGGTCGCCACCGAATACTGATATAGAAGAATTCGTTCCTGATCACTGTTTAAAAATCATCGTATTTTTAGCTTACCCGCTATTATTTTATTAAAAGAAAAACACAATTCACGGTAACGAACTTTAATTCAAACGGTTTTTACAATAATCACAAAAACAAGGAACAAAGACTGTAACTCTTATAGCGTAATTAGCACGATTCAGCACACAAATAAATCAATAAAAGCAAATAGAAAAGCAACTCAAGATAGCTCACAAATCACGGAGACAAAGACGATGCTTCCACGCCGGCGGCTAAGGAAAAAGTGGCGGCAGTGGCCAGTTGCTCTCGCTCGCCACGCGGCGAGCGACTGGTATTTTAAAAACTAGTCGCGTGACGTCACTTTACTGCTTCTGGCTGCATCTACCCTAACAGTATATATTTTTTTTTTATTAGGGGACAATCTTACACAAATCGACCTAGTCCCAAACTAAGCAAAGCTTGTACTATGGGTACTAGACGACGATAAACATACTTATATAGATAAATAAATACTTAAATACATAGAAAACATCCATAACTCAGGAACAAATATTTTAAGGTTAAACAAACTTACCTGAAGTGAAGTTTGACCATAATTATACGAGACGTTACATCCGAAAAGATTTATTCTCACTCTGTAGTTCACTCTCAATGTAACAGGCATTGCACATTAGTTTAAAGCTAGAAAATAGAATAAAAAGTACTTAAATGACTAGATACCTTCCCCCACTTCTGTCACATCCTCACCCGGTTCTCGTGCCCGAGTTCGTGTCATTGTTTTTAGAAATACCTAAGTGCTATTTTGCAACAGTGTTGGGTAACGTTTTTTGAGACTCGAAAAAAAAAACCAGGGCAGGGCGGGTGATAAATCTTTTCGGATGTAACGTCTCGTATAATTATGGTCAAACTTCACTTCAGGTAAGTTTGTTTAACCTTAAATTATACTACGACGTTACATCCTCAAGATTTATTCTCACTCTGTAGATGTTCAGCGCCGAGCAAAATAGACACTTAGGGGAAAGCAGTAAGACCAAATAAAATAAAATTATGTGTAATCAAATTTGTATTTTTGAATTTGGTATTGGTTCATTAAATAACACAAAGTACCTATTTGGTAAACTAATACTAGGTATCTACTAATCAACTATTTGTACTTATAATATTGAAATAATTGTTTTAATCTAGTTTTTATCATTATTCCCATTACAAACGGCCTCTGCAAAAATATTGTTCTCATCTTCAATTATCGGCCTATTATAAAATTTTGCGAATACCAGAGAGTTCTTCGACCAGCCAGCTGACTTTTTAATGAGATCTACGGATACCCCTTTTCGACTGGCTGCTGAGGTAGAAGCATGACGACAGCTGTAAGCCGAAAAAACTGAGGTATCTATCCCGCTAGCTGCTAATACTGATTTTATCCAACGGCTAATTGTCGAAGGACTCGCATTATGGACTGGATTTTTTGTTGTTACAATCAACTTGTCTGTTTTCGTTAAATGTCTAAATTGGGTGGTCTTTTCCATATAGGCAATTAGGCATTTGGCGGGACATATCTCGACCTTATGAGGAAAAAATGGTATAATTAACCGGGGCATAGATTGGCCTGGAGCTGAAGTTTTGATAAGATCAGTAATTACAATTTCAATATTCTTTTCATTAACCTTGATATTCGACAAGCTAATAAGGGCTAGCGTCTGCATACGTTGTCCTGTAGACAACGCAAGAAGAGCCGCCAACTTTTTCGCAAGTTTATCTATAGGCAGGCCTTCATTAGGATACCAATTACTGACTTGGTCTAAAACTAGATTAGGGTCCCAGGTTGACTGGTATTTTGGTAACGCAGGTTTAGTTTTAAACACACCTTTAAGGAACCTAGAAACCCTTTCATCTTCACTGAACTTTTTGCCCAATATCAAGGAAAGTGCAGAACGAAGTGTATTTAATGTGGAGAAACTTGCTCCGACGTTGTATTCGGCCGTAAAGAATGCAAGAATATCAGGAATATTGGTGGAGTAAATATTTATGCTATTTTTTGAACAAAACGTCCACCACTTTTTGTAACCACTATTGTATTGATTTAAAGAGTTTTTTGATAGAGATGATATTAAAATATCAATTGTGTCTAGGTCTAAGTTTTGTCTTCTAAATGCTTCCCGGATAATAGAGATGCCACCAGGGAAAGACGACTCCAGAGTGGGTGTCTCTTCCTGAAAGGAGAAAGAAGCAACTCAGGCTCGGGACTGAAATATAACGGTTTATGTTTCGAGAGCTTCATGAAAATTGGGTACCAGGGCTGACTGGGCCAATTGGGAACGACCATTATACCTGTAGCTTTTTCGTTTATGATTTTCCTTAGACTCTTAAGAATAAGTGAGAAAGGCGGAAAAGCATAAAAGAAAAAGTTAGCCCAGTTCTGTGTAAATGCATCAATATCAAATGCCTCAGGATCGCGTTTCCACGAAATGTATTTGAGGCATTTATTGTTTAATCTGGAGGCGAACAAGTCAATTTCAGGAAATCCAAAGGAAAGAGTAATTTTTTGAAATGCTACGGGAGATAAGCTCCATTCAGTATCAATATTGCGATGACGAGATTCTTCGTCTGCCTCAACGTTGTCTTTGGATTTAATGTATGACGCAAATATATATAACTGACGTGACTCACACCACTGCCATATCTTTCGTGTGACATTATTTAGATGAATATACTGTACTCCACCAAATTTGTTTATATATGATATGGCAGTGGTGTTGTCAATGCGTAGTAATATTTCTACGTTATTAAGATTCCGAGCGAAGCATTTTAACCCATTAAAAGCTGCAAGTAGCTCAAGGAAATTTATGTGTCTTTTAACCTCTTGTGGACTCCAAAAACCTCTGGTTCTTTCACCGTTACAATATGCTCCCCAACCTGTCAAGGACGCGTCTGAGAAAATTTCCAAGATAAATTTGCCTTCTCGAATTTGATTATTTGACGTTAAAATTTTATTTTTCCACCATGAAAAGTCAGGATTAAGGTGAGCACCAATACTAATAAGGCTATCATAATTATCTCCTGATTTTTGTAATGCAAGAAACTTGTCACGCTCTAAAGGTTTGGTGTAAACCCACCCATAAGCAATCGCTGGACAGGCTGAGCATAATTGACCCAAAAGCTTGGCGAAATCACGTATGGTGATTGATTTTTTATTGTGAGTATATTGAAGGTAGTCTAAAATTTTTTGTCGTTTCTTATTCGGTAAGCCTAGACGCATATTAATAGAGTCCAACTCAAAACCGAGGTAAGTTCGAACTTGACTAGGTAGGTATTAATTTACTCTTAGTGTGGTTTATTACAAAACCTAGATTTTTTAATATATTCACGGTTTCTGTAACACAGGCAAGGCATTCATTATAAGTACCACCTAAACATATTATGTCATCTAGGTAGATAGCTAGTATATAGCCCTTACTCCTTAGAATTGCCATCACTGGTTTGAGTAATTTGGTGAAAATATATGGCGCCAAGGAGAGACCGAAAGGTAAACACTGAAATTCGAGGGTATTTCCTTGAAATTTGAATCTCAGAAACTTTTTACTCTTATTATTGATTGGTATCAAAAAATATGCGTCTTTTAGGTCTATAGTGGACATAAAACAGTTTTTTGTCATAAGCTTTGTGACCGTACGTACGTCTTCCATTTTAAAATGTTGATGCGTAATGTGTTTATTTAGGTTTTTAAGATTAAGTATGAAACGATTAGAACCATCGGGTTTTGGAGTGAGAAAGATGCTAGATAAGAACTGTCCAGGCATATCTTTACATTCTATTACCGCGCCTAAGTCCTTTAATTTTTTTATCTCACAGTTTACTTGCTCAATTTCGAGAAAATTAAAATTTTTATTTTCCGGAAACACATTTTGCATTACTGGGCTATTAAAAGGTATGACTAGTCCTTTCACATAGCTTAAGACTACCTTATCATCGGTAATATTACACCATTCTTTATAGAAATATTTGAGTCTACCCGCATGGGGTACATTTACCTCGTTTAGGTTTTTGGGGTCTTGTTGGGCGGCCTGCGAGTCGATTGGGCTTGACGATCGGGAACTGGCGGGCGGTACCGGTTTTGTTGATGAGGGTAGCGCGGTCTCGGCCCACCCTGTCGAGGTGCTCGTTGAAGATGATGGTATGTCCGGGGTGGGCCCCTCCAGTTTCCCTGGTTGGGATACTTCCTAGATGTAGATGCAATGGCGTTGACATCTTTACGCTTCACTTGTAGCCCTGATGTTTCCGCTGTTTTTGTGGCTTTTATTTTTTCCCCTAGGTTTTCACCAAATAGGTAGGTATCTCTTTTTACATCCGATATTATGTTGACAAATTTCTTGTCAAGGGTTGTAGTTATGAGTTTTCTTCTCCTGGTGGTCTGATCGTGATGAAGATCCAGAAAAATTTGGCTAGCTTCAGAAAGTTTCTTCAGTATTTCGACTTTATCTAGATTTTCTTTGATTACCGCTGAAGCTAGATTTGTGAGCTCAGAAACCCCTAGACCCAATTGGTTTTGCTCTTTTTCTAATAATTTGTCACGGTATCTGACAGATTCGTTAAGCACCGATATAATCTCTGGATTTAAAATAGGGGCTTTAGCCAACCGAAAGTTATCTGGAATCAGGTGTTTTTCAGGCAGTTTCTGCTTTACGTCTTTCTCTAGGCCATCAACGAGTACCCGACCCCAACGTTTAGATATTTCATCGGGTATTTTTGGACCGTATATTTCCTCTTTTCCCTTTGGGTCTCCGAGGGCCTCTAATATATCGGACGGCAATGTTGGTGATGTATCGGTTTTGGTGCTGACGCCCGGATCAGCTGATACCGGTTCATTGACGTTACTGGGTGCGTCAGAAATAACAACCGGATTCACTATCGGTGCAGGTTGCGTGATTACCGATTTGGGTGTTAAATCGGGAATTGAGTGTTCCGAATCAGACCACGGTATTAGGGGCACTTCGTCTTCACTACCTCGATCGTGGGGGTAGTCGTGCGATTCTGGATAGTAACGATCATAAACCTTGTATTCTGTAAAGACGATAAAATAATATTTTTAGTCTCTGAACATAGGCTCGCTATGCCGCTGGACTAGTGTTTTTGAGTCACTGGGTATAGGCTCGCTATACCGCTGGACTAACAATTTTGAGTCACTGGACATAGGCACGCTATGACGCTGGACTGTCAGTTGACATACAAGTAGGCTTAAGTAATCTTTTCATACTTTCGACAAGTTTATGTATGTTAAGACATTCAACTATTTATTATTATTACCCATGTTATTGAACGGAATAAATTAGTGTAGGTTTGTTTACAAAATAAAATGAAGTAAAATATTCCGTCCGAAACAACCACTCGACTGTACAATTGTTTTTTATACTAAAGTAAACGATAAGCATTGCTAATCTGGTAACAGTACAAAGGTCATAAAAAAGAATCTGTGTTTACGTAGGCACGTTCTAGTTTAAATCGAAGAATTTTTTTTTTTTTTTTTTGTTGTGGGTAGATTTTTTTTCAACACGCATTCCACAGTAATTTCTCACAGTGGTAATTAATCTTATGTATGATAGTTTAAATTAGCCAGGTACCGAATATTGTTCTAAACCAAAGAAAGGCACTTACCTTCGTCTGTTGTTGAATCTGATGATGAATAACGGTTGAGTCGATCTTCTAGTCGCCTAATTTTTTCTTTTAAATGACGATTTTTATCCTTACGTTTACGTTTTCCCATTTTGTCTGATTTGCGCGATACAAAAAAAAGAACGATATGATTTTACGAAATTGATGATTAACGTAGTCCGATGTTGCAATGCCCGCACAAAGAAAGAGAATGACACGAACTCGGGCACGAGAACCGGGTGAGGATGTGACAGAAGTGGGGGAAGGTATCTAGTCATTTAAGTACTTTTTATTCTATTTTCTAGCTTTAAACTAATGTGCAATGCCTGTTACATTGAGAGTGAACTACAGAGTGAGAATAAATCTTGAGGATGTAACGTCGTAGTATAATCGTGCTCATCACACAAATAAATGCCCTTACCGGGATTCGAACCCAGGACCTCTTGCTTCGTAGGCAGGGTCACTACCAACTAGGCTAAAGCGGTCGTTTGAAGATATTTTATAGTAAACTAGCTTTTGGCCGCGACTTCGTCCGCGTAGAATTAGTAATTTGGGTAGCGTATTTTTTATCCAATCTGCTTTTTCATCAATCTACTATTTAATCAATAATCTAAAAATCTTACTATTTATTTTCGGGGATCAAAACCATGTTATATCCTTTCTCACAACTCAAACTATTTCCATACCATATTTTATCTAAATCGGTTCAGCGGCTTAAGCGTGATGAAGTAAAAATAATAATAATTTAAACGTTTAAAGCTTGACTTTCGTGGGTAGTGGTCGCGCGCGGCTAACGCTCAGCGACAGTCGCCCGGCCTCGCGTCAGTAATAATCACTGCTAATATGGCGCGCTCCCCCTGTTCTTCTGCGGATCTCCTCGTTCTTGATTCGATCCCGTAAGAAACCAACACTAAAAAGCGCAAAACAGTGTACAAGTACAAGCAAGACCCACCCTTCATTTGTCTATGCCCCGAAAACTTCAAACGCAACAAAGAATCGATATGATTCGATACGGAACGTAACGCGATCAGTTCAGTAATCGAGACATTTAACTCTGCGCGTGACTCCATTACGGGATACAAAGAAACGGCTCCTACATCAAAGAGTGCTTGCAGTTAAGCATTCCCTTTCCCTAGCTGGTAGGGACGTGGCAGGGATGCATCGCCGAAGCCGACGTTCGGCGATTACGACATTTTTTTGCGTTTCGTACCTACCTCAGAAGGAAAATACTGCGACTTACAAAATTTCACGACAAATTAATTAGAAATATGAAATTCATTTTTACATAGTAAGCAATACAGAAAACAGAAACTAACAATTAAAATACCACTGATTATACACAACTATCCTAAACTAAGAAAACCAAAAATATAACATTATCAATTAAAGAAGTCTCCTTACAATTAGACTAGGTTTCGAATATACGGCGGCGTTCCGTCTTTGAATAGCTACTTAACCTAATTATTTACCCGAGGGAGCTGCCAGGTCCCCTGTGATGTCAACAGACTTCTTTGCTATTTCCTTATATTTAAATGGGAATATAGCACTAGGATCCCACGGACTAAGGGTTTATACACCAAATGGGACAAAGTCGTATCTAGATCCCTGTTTTTGTGTTCGCTTTTTCAGCCCCTTCAGATGCTGCACCAAATCTATTAGCTTATCAGCATCTACCAGAGCTATTGGCAACGTATCAATACTAGTTGCATCTCACAATACTCGACCTATCTTACATGGAATAATGGAAGTACTTGCCATACGTACATCGCAAGTCAAATAAGAGCTTGTAAAAAGCCAGCTTGTTTAGGCGCAAGCAACACAGAAAGAGATGGGGACGCGTCGCAATCCGCGTCTCCGCCCCGTCTCTTCTGTCTGCTTTGGATTGCGACGCTTCTAAACATTTGGTATGAAAGCTGATTCAAGGGGCGATGCGACTGTCATACGCCCCCGTCTCACGCCTCTTCTGTGTAGCTTGGGCCTTTAAACGATCGCCAAATGTTTTCGTCTCTCGACCGCCCCTCACTACCTACACTCGCAGCCGCGTTGTTAAAATGTTTCAATTTTTTGTCGGTTGTTTGTTGGATAATGGCTCGCGGATAAGTAGACTTACACGATCGAGATTTTCCTCGTTACACGTTTTTTTGACAAAAACTGTTGGAATTCCTTTCGTAATTGAAATCGAATTACGTTTTTGCGAAGGCCCTCTGCGCCTAAAGGGGATGGCGTTGCTTCTTCCATAATTAATAGGAAAGACAAATCGAAAGGCTGTTTGTAAGTAGATAAACCGTTTATTCAGAAGGCGTTACGTTGAGATGAGTATTTGGGCATTTTAAAAAAAGCGAGTTTCTTTTTTCAAATGAAATTTCGGGGTTTTGTACTCAGAATCAGAAGTGCTATTGATGTTGATGATAAAAACAATGTCCCATTTTTTTGTCAGTTTTGTGACGTTTTTTAGGGTTCCGTACCTAAAGGGTAGAAACGGGACACTATTACTGAGACTTCGCGTCCGTCTGTCCGTCTGTGACCAGGCTGTATCTCATGAACCGTGATAGTTAGACAGTTGAAATTTTCACAGATGATGTATTTTGGTTGGCGCTATAACAACAAATACTAAAAAAATTAATAAAATAAAACGTGATTTTTTTGCTTGATATTGATCACGGCAACAGGTAGACGCTTGAAATATTCACTTTGTATATTCACTTTAAAAATAAATATTTGAGGGGGCTCCCATCCAACAAACGTGATTTTTTTTGCCGTTTTTTATAGATAATGGTACGGAACCCTTCGTACGCGAGTCCGACTCGCACTTGGCCGGTTTTTTCATACAATTTATATGGCTCGTCACAAAACTAACACAAAAAATTGTATGAAAAAAATGAACATTTTTTAAGAAAAGGGTACAACTTTTTTGAAATGCCTTTTTATAGACTTAACATGCGAAAATAGCTCTATCTGTCTGTTACCTCTTCAGGCTTAAACTGCTGAACCGATTTTGATGAAATGTAGTATAAAGATAGTTTGAGTCCCGAGAAAGGACGAAGGATACTTTTTATCCCAGAAAACTGCATAGTTCCCGCGGGATATACACGAATTCTTTGACAAAAGCTATTTATTTATTTATTTATTTTTGCGTTTCACATTGTACATTTGGTGTTACAAAATAGAATACAGCTTATGTGAACCCTGTAACAGTGTTACCCTGTGTAACCCATTGTATTGTGTATTCGGTATAACACCTGTCGCCGCAAAGCGCGATTCGGACCGAATGTTGAGTGAACTAAAACTGTCATTGATTTTGTGTATTGATAACACTGAGTGTGAGAGGGTGAGCGATCTTTTATATGA
Organism: Archips crataeganus; assembly: GCA_947859365.1. Classification (NCBI taxonomy): domain Eukaryota; kingdom Metazoa; phylum Arthropoda; class Insecta; order Lepidoptera; family Tortricidae; genus Archips; species Archips crataeganus. The sequence continues at coordinate 3,838,420 of OX402063.1, read as the reverse complement.
CTAGACAACGGTGACGAGTTTGAAAGTTAACGGCGAAGGCGCGACTGGTAAAAAGGGCATTAACTTGTATTGAGAGTATGTATGAAGGATAGGGGAGAAAAATAGGGATGTTTCCTAGGTAAAAAAATAATAATTCTTATTAGTCCGTATACAAATACAAATACAAATACAAATAACTTTATTTCGCTTGAAATATGGTACAGAAGATGGCTCAACAATAATATATAATGGCTCACATATTTCGCCAGTATCTGGCATGCAAAATTTTACAATAAATATTACTAACATTACAATTAAACTACAGTAAATTATCGTGACATGCAAATTTTAACAATGATTCAAAGGCAACTATAACTTAGCCAATTCAAACAATAATCCGCAGGTAAATCATAACTAATGTCAATTTTAAGTATTCTATCTACGCAAGTATGCATTCATTATTTGTCAAAAAAGGAAAAATATTCGGCTACAGAGTAGAAAGCGTTTTGCACAAGCCATGTTTTAAGTTCACGTTTGAACATTATCAAAGGCAACTGCTTGATGTCATCATTTAGCTTATTATAAATATGAATAGACATCCAAAACGTGTTCTTACCATACAAAGCTGTTTTTTTCCGGGGTACAAACAACCTTTCAGGGTACCTCGTATTGAAGTTGCATACATCTCGATTAGATTTGAAGAGATCTGGGTTAGTTTTGACAAATAAACAGATTTCATATATGTAAATGCATGGTACCGTCATCAACTGCAGATCCTTAAACAACGGTCTACAAGATGTCATTATATCAACATCACAGATTGCTCTGATGCATTGCTTTTGAGCTATAAGAGCTCGATTTGCGTGCTGCGAGTTTCCCCATAAAAGGACGGCATATCTTAGTAACGAGCAAACATATCCGTGATATGCCTGAATGGCAGCCCTTTTACTGCAGATTTTTGTTAGTCTCCATAAGGCGTATGCAAAGGAATTTATTTTATTACACAATTTTTCAATATGGCTGACCCAAGAACATCTGGCATCCAGGAGAATACCCAAAAATGTTGTCTGACAGGATTCTTCAATAACTTCATCATCAAAAGATATTTTTAATGACTGTTTTCTGCCATTCCGGTTTACAAATTGTATGTATGTTGTTTTGTTTATATTTACATGTAAGTTGTTATTGTGTAGCCACACTATAACTTTACAGATTGTGTTGTTTATATTATCATTATATTTATTTATGTCAGTTCAAGGGACTATAATAGAAACATCATCAGCAAAAAGCGTGCAATCAAAATCTGTGATATCAGGAAGATCATTGATATACAATAAGAAGAGCAAAGGTCCCAGAATACTACCCTGTGGTACCCCAACTCTGTTCACTTTGGTGGAAGACTTACATACAGTAACAGTGTTTTTGGAATTGACATGCGCTATTTGTACAAACTGTGATCTATTACATAAATATGTACTCAACCACTCATTTGCATTGCCTCTGATTCCGTAAAGCTCACACTTTTTTAAAAGTATTTCGTGGGACACAAAGTCGAACGCCTTACTCATGTCTAAGAAGACGGCGGTCACCGGCATGCTCTTGTCCATGTATCCCAAAACTTTATTTATTAATGAAAAGGCAGCTAATGTTGTCGATTTACCCCTTTGAAACCCGTACTGTTGCGGCTTAATTAATTTAAATTTATCAAGAAAGGTAGTTATACGCTTATGCATTGCCCTTTCAAATATCTTTGATATCACCGGTATCAAAGAGATTGGTCTATGGTTTTCCATGCTTTCTTTATTATTCTTTTTGTGGATTGGCTTAACCAGTGACACTTTTAAAGGTTCTGGAAATATACCGTTTGTGAACGACATATTTACGAAGTAACTCAGCACTGGTGAAATTATTAACCTACATATTTTTAAGATACTTGTTTGAATATCATCGTATCCTGTTGAGTTTGTCGTCGAAAGAGATTGTATAATTCTTGCAATTTCGTGTTCATCAGTTGGAGCCAAGAAGAGACTTGAGTTAGTTGAGTTTATATGCGAAGTGTCGTATTTTACATTATCAAAAAATATTGGACACGTATTTTTTATTTTGTCAATTAAACAAAAAATGACGAAGATATGGCGCGTTGAAGTTCCGCGTGACGAGGCGTGACGTCACTTGTTCCTAAAACGCTCATAAAAAGTGTAGGAACAAGTGACGTCACGCGAAACTTCAACGCGCCATACCTTCGTAATTTTTTGTTTAATTGACAAAATAAAAAATACGTGTCCAATATTTTTTGATAATCTAAAAGACTGACTAGTTAGGAAAGTAGCCTATTGCACTGTGCGTTTGTGTAGTGAGTAAAAGAACAACCAATGGTGAGTCCCTAAACCTTCCTTATGTAATGTCGTGCCTATTGTAGGGCAATATGATCACAAGAATGAACCGTATAATAATCAATCAAGTTTAAGGAACAGTGCATGTTAAGCACACAGCACAAGGTAACTAAAACTTGTATCACAACCCCAAACCGAGTGTTGGTTCAGCTGGTCAGGGCTGGCTATTAGGGGATTTGTTGGGAGGCCAGTGGGCGGAAGCCCGGTTGTGATTGTAGATTATTAAGTACAAACAAAGTAAAAATGATTAGGGTTCATTCCACGATCATATTGTGCTATAAATGTAGTTACAGTTGTCGTAGGTATATTGCGAAGCTATACCATACACCCCTAGTAGAAGGCGTCGCTACAACACCAATTTCAGGATTTGTGGAAATTCGCACGGGATAAAGTGAAACGGGATTTATGTACCTACTAACTAACTGAAATCGAAGATGATGTCGAAAGATTTTAGGTTTTAAGCTTTATTGAATGAGAGGTGAAGATGAAGTTACCAGAAATTGGAATTCTGCGCGAACGAAGTCGCGAGTAAAAGCTAGTATCTGAGAATTCCCATGAAAACATTGTAAAATCCAGAGGTCGTATTGCCTAACGCGCTGACGCTTGCCTTCGCTTTCACCGTCTCTTTCTGTCATCTTCTCATACCGTTTGACAGAAAGAAATAGTGAATGCGAAAGCAAGTGCCAGCGCGTTAGACAATGGCGTACAGGAATTTCCATGACCTATCCGTAGTCACACCAATTTGCTACACTGGTGTGACTATGGTTCATTGTATTTACCGTAGTCAAACCACTATAGACCAACTCACCCTTGACTAAATATAAATATTTAATTTAAACCAATTCGACGGAGCCCCGCTTCGTTGGGCTCCTATTTCTGGGCGGTTTGCCCTTCAGGCAGAAGAAACTACCTAACTAACCTAACCTACCTATTTTCTGAACTGAATAGGGATGTTGACACCACCAAGACACCACCAATCAACTGACGTTCTTTTTATGAGCTGTCAAAACACAATCTCCTATAGAGTTTGAATGACAATAGCGACATTATGACGTCATTGTTCGCATACTCAATCAACTAACTATTTATTTGTTTTTAAGCAACAAAAAATCTAATTTTGCATGTAATCGAAAATTAATCTGGCTTTCAGGGCTGAAATAAAGCGTTTTTTTACTGGAGTCGTGTCTTCATATTCTTTTTTAATGGTGTCTACATCCCTATTATGGTTGGGGGGTGCATTGGTGTGACCATGGGTCGGGTAAAATAAACGGTAGTCACACCAGTGTAGTAAATTGGTGTGACTACGGATCGGTCGCTGGAATTTCAATCAGACTCCCAGAGCTCATGTTTCACGTTCATGCAAGCGAAGCCACGGTTTAAAGCTAGTTTGTATAGTTATAGACGTGGGTCATATACTTGTATTGTATGATTATCATCATTTCAGCCGAAAGACGTCCACTGCTGAACATAGGCCTCCCCCAAGGCTCGCCAAACAGATCGGTCCCGTGCCATCCGCATCCAACGCGATCCCGCAACCTTAACCAGGTCGTCGCTCCACCTTGTTGGAGGCCTACCTACACTGCGTCTCCCGGTCCGTGGACGCCACTCGAGAACCTTTTTGCCCCATCGGCCATCAGTTCTACGAGCGATGTGCCCTGCCCACTGCCACTTGAGTCTGGCGATTCTTCGAGCTATGTCGGTGACCTTAGTTCTTGCATTTTAAATACCTACTTGTATAAAAGATAGTAATTGATAATGCTAGAGAATGAATACTAAATAATATATCATTTCGCGATAAGCGAGAATTGAAATGTGAAGATGATACGAAAGCGTAGGCGATGTGTCACGACAATATAATGGATAGGGTAGCGATAGCAGATAAACATAACCATTTGGCAGACATTACAGATTCGAAAACGTTTTTTAAAAAACCGGTTGTCTGTAAAGTCGGTTTACGGACGATAGTTTAACGTGACAACGTCATAAAAAAACATTCAAAAAACAAAAATGAAATCAGGTGGTCACCCATCCAAGTACTGACCGCGCCCGACGTTGCTGAACCTCGGTGATCGGACGAGAACAAGTGTTTTGTCAAATATCTTGACAAAGGTGTATCCTACGGCAAAATCAATGAAATTTTCACCCCCCTTTAAGCCCCCGCACCCCCCCATTAAAAATTACCCAAGCGCTAGTACTATGATTGTACATCCTGGCCCGCGCTGCTCTCTTGTATTGTGTTACATTGCGTCATCTTTTTCGTGCGTGCAGCCGGCGTTCATCGATTTATTAGACGTTGTCACGTCAAAAATGTTTGTATTTACAGTTCTCTCTTGCTTGTTTCTTCGCGATATTTCTTATTCCCCCTAAGGTTCCGTACCCAAAAGGTGCCAACGGGACCTTATTACTGAGACTCCGCTTTCCCTCCGTCCGTCCGTCTGTCACAGGGCTTTATCTCTTGAAATTTTTACTGACTATGTATTTCTGTGGCCGACAAGTACTAAAAATAATATAAAGTTAACATCGTTGAATTTCTTCGCAGGTTCCTGCATATTCAAAATGTTTCCTACACCTTAAAGCTCAATGGTAAGATTTCAAATGCAATTTCACACATAAATTGCGAAAACTGCAGAGGTGCGAGCCCGCAGGCTCGAATCCACGTCCCTCTGCTTCAGAGGCCATAGGTCGAACCCCGCACACCGCCGACACCGCGAAAGTGCCCACGTCACAGACTTTTCGTGTTAGTAATTAAGTTATAATATAAATATGTATATTTCAAACTAAATACAAACTGAAATATAGATGCACAGAAAAAACCCCAGAAAAAAGACCAATGCTGGGAATCGAACCCAGGTCCTCAGCGTTCCGTGCTGCGTGCTTACCCCTACACCATCACTGGTCTACAAAACTGGTAAAACTGGTTAAAAGTAATAATTAAAAAAAAAAAAAAAAAAAAACAAGTTGAAGAAAATAAAAAAATAAATAGAAAAAGATACTTCATACTTAACTTATAAATATGTATGTTAGTCTTTAAGGTATTTTTTATATGGGCCTATAGCCCGAAATAAAAATGATTCTATTCTATTCTATTCTATTCAAACCACTAGTCCATCACGACTATAAGTTTACTTCAATAAAAAACCGTTGTTTTTGCCGACAGTACCGCTATGACTCCAGTCTAGTAGACTAATATGACAAAGTGGAGAAGAATCACTATACAAAGAGATCTTCACATTACTCGCTACAATGCTTTGATCTGGGATTTACAAATACCTCTTATATGTTGAATTAGGCACCAATTCGTTCCTAGGATCAAAAACTACGTATTTGTCAAGTTTTTTGCCATTACAATTTCATCAACATAATAGAAATCTCAGAATGAGTAGGCTTGGGCCGTAGTTCCCACGCGGGCCCAGTGCAGATTGGGAACTTCACACACATCATTGAATTTTCTCACAGGTGTGTGCAGATTGCCTCACGAAGTTTTCCTTCACCGTAAAATACTCACGGTAAATTTCAAATGTAAGTTCGCACATAAATTCCGAAAAATTCAGCGAGTCCGAGCTCGAACCCTCGACTCTCCAAACTTAGGCTACTATGGTTTTCCACGGTTTGGTCGCCCAGATGCTAAAGTTAAATAGTCATATGATAATTTAGTTTCCCCTCATTTACGCAGCCGCGTTTATCTCCCGTATAAATAACAAATCAGACAGATTTATTGCGTTTTAAGGGAATTTAACACGCTATTATGCGTAAACATGAAAATTAAAAGTTGTCGAAGCGCTGGCGCCGCCGATTGCGGATGTAAAGGACTATAAATTACTTAAATGCGCTTAAATAGCGGCATTTTTTATGCGTATACAGGAATAATAATGAGGTTAAGAGTATGCGTGTGTTGCTAGACCGTTTAAATCCTCGCCCGCGCGGTACAGGGGCTGGGGGTATGACGACAAAGGGGCCGAGAGGTGCGGGCGGCGAACGCGTCTCGTGTGGCTGCCGCCCGCATCTCTCCCGGTACATTACATTTTCAACCGACGAAAACAAAAGGAGGAGGTTCTCAAGTCGACGTGTAAATTTGTTTTTTTTTTTATGTATGATCACGCATAACTTTTTACAGAGTAGTCCGATTTTGATGATTCTTTTTTTATTGGAAAGCGTATACCCCGAGGGTGGTCCCATTTAAATTTGGAATAGTACATTACTGCAGCGGCCGCGAAATAGGGGATTGCCGGCCGAGTAGTTATAGATGGCCGAGTGTTAACGAGGCCATCTAGAGATACGAGGCCGGCAATCCCTGTTCGTGGCCAAGGCTTGTATAGAGTTTTTCTCAAACATGCATCATCATCATCACCACCATCATCACCGCCATCATCATCACCATCACCATCACCATCACCATCACCATCACCATCACCATCACCAACAACATCATCAACATCCATCAACATCCATCAACATCCATCAACATCCGTCAACAACCATGAACAAGAACATCCATCAACATCCATCCATCCATCCATCCATCAACATCCATCAACAACCATCAACATCCATCAACATCCATCAACATCCAACAACATCCATTAACATCCATCAACATACATCAACATCCATCAACCAACATCCATCAACATCCATCAACATCCATCAACAACCATCAACCAACATCCATCAACATCCATCAACATCCATCAACATCCATTAATCAACATCCATCAACCAACATCCATCAACATCCATCAACCAACATCCATCAACATCCATCAACATCCATCAACCAACATCCATCAACATCCATCAACCAACATCCATCAACATCCATCAACATCCATCAACATCCATCCATCCATCCATCCATCAACATCCATCCATCCCTCCGTCCGTCCGTCCGTCCGTCCGTCCATCCGTCCGTCCATCCATCCATCCATCCACGTCGACCACGTCGACCTATTAAACGTCATGGTGCTGTGTCACATAAAACAATAGACGATCACTTTAGACGATTACTTTCATGAATACTGCCAAAGGAATAAATTACAATTGGCAGTTGATAAATGTATGAAAATGTCATTTACTAAGAATAAAAAAAGGATGATTGACTTCGAGTATAAGATTGGCGATACTTGTATAAAAAAGGTATCGTTAGTTCGTGACCTCGGCGTCATTTTTGATGATAGGCTTCATCTCGATAAGCAAGTAGAAAAAATTATTTCAAAGGGATATCAAATGTTAGGGTCCATAATTAGATCAGCGAAGATTTTTAAAAACGCAAATACGTATTTATTATTATATAAAGCATTAGTTAGACCGTGTCTCGAGTACGCGTCAGTTGTATGGAATCCTCTTTATATAAAATACTCACATTCAGTGGAAATGGTCCAAAAGAAATTCTTGCGAATGATGCATAGACGTTTAACGGGGTCAAAAATGTCATACAGTAAGTTGTTAAAGAGATACAAGGCTCAATCGTTGTATGTCAGGCGGAAGGTGGCAGATGCCTTAGCCCTCTACAAGATATGCAGGGGGGAGTACAACTGCTCGGAGCTTCTGCAGCACATTAGGTTTAGAGTCCCTGCTCGCTGCACATCCCGCTCGGTCGCCCTGTTCGCCATACCGCAGTCCGCCAGCAAGGCCGGCGGCGTGCGCGCACCGCTGCCACATGAATAAATACAGAGCAGAATAAAAGCTTCCGAACAGAGCTCGAAATTCTTACCTATTATCATAGGGTTGTCGCTCGGCAAAAAAAAATTAAAAATCAAAATATTTTATTCAAACAAGAACCTAAGTATCTAATATCTGTATATCTACAAACACTACAACAGGTAGGCATCTTTAAAAACAACCGAACACCCGAACTATGTAGCTAAACGCTAAACGGTCGCGTCGTCAATGGCGACACACCTGAGGCCCTACCACGAAGTGCATAATTCGAACTTCGTTTCGTGCCGTCCCGCTCACGCTAATATGATTTGACACGAGAGTGAGAGGGATAATGCGATGCGAACTTCGATTTTCGGATTTCGTGGTAGCGCCCCTGAACTTTGTCTACTCACTGAGCTAGTTCAAACCGGTTTGTCTCCGAGCGGGCGCCGGTGCACGCCCCCCCCGTCCTGTCTGTGACAGGTCACGCACACATATGTTGTGCGTGTAGTAGTGTAATGCGTGCGCGACGTTGTTTGAACTTTTTATTCTGCTCCGTATTTATTCATGTGCCGCTGCGTCGCATGTGCACCGCGTACAATAAAGCACTAGTTTCGGTCGATATATTTAATACTTCTTTGACTCAGTTTAGAAACCGGTTGCTTAACACAATTGAAGACGAACCGTGGTAGTACAGCTAGCTATACCTGCATGCCTTCAGCATTGGATCATTTGGGGCTTGACGCCTCCCGTTGTTGAAGGTCAGCGTCGGAATAATTTGTTGTAGGTACTATACTTACCTTATTGTTTTTTTTTGTATATCTTTTCCTGTATGTGCATCACTGTTGGCTACTGATTGGGAATAATGGTAGAATAGTTGTTGCGCTATTGTCAGTGTACTTAAATGTAGTCATTGGAACTTATCTATTGTTCATTTTTTTTTTTTTTTTTTCTAAAATCTTTACAGCACACACTGTCGGTGTCTAATTACATTAATATAATTCTCAGTGAGAGCTGTCGAGGAGGTAGATGCCTGTTATTTATAAAAATTTAGAACATAAGAACTATTTTGTACATCTATTTCTGTTTGTTCTCCAAATAAAACTATAAACTATAAACTTTTCTGGCTTTGGCCAGCAATGTTGTATGAAATTCCATTATTGACCTCTCGTCTAGCCGTACCTGCAACGTGACAGTTCGTGGCGTATTTTAAGGAACATAACGTCAATATTTCATAGCATGTTTGAGAAAATAATATTCCTGCCCTAAGGGTAGGAAAACAGAGGATGATTGACTAACTTTTTACAGAGTAGTCTGATTTTCATAATTCTTTTTTATTGGATAGGGTATAACTTGAAGTTGGTATTATACAAATTTGGAAAAAAAATTTACCCCAAGGATGAGAAAAAAGTATAAAATAAAAACATTTTAACAAAAAAATCAAACCGCCGAAAAAACTGAAAGGCAAAAATTAATACCTTTTTTGTTTGACCTTAATCTAGGTACCAGTTTGAAGTCGGTGCCTCAGCACTAGCCAGGAGGAGTGGACCTATAATATTCTACCTGATTGGCTTCTATCACTCCTCCTGGCTCGTGCTGAGGCACCGACTTCAAACTGGTACCTAGATTAAGGTCAAACAAAAAAGGTATTAATTTTTTCTCAAACATCCAAGGAAATGTGGTCCTTATAGTCGTGACAATAGAACACGAAGTATGTCATTGTATAGCAGTTGAGGAAGATTCGTTCCAATTTCAAATTAGACGACAATAATGGAATTTCATACAAACATTGCTGGCCAAGGCCAGCAAAGAGATTGTCTTTTGTTTTAGTGGGTCGTATTTTCTTTTATTGACTATCAATGACATACTGCCAATTAAGAAAAATTTAGTTTGTGAATTTACTTTTTAATATCTTACTTGGCTAGATTTAATAAAATAAATAAGGATTGGCGTTTATTGTTAACAATTTATTAAAATAACCAATTAATAAGGTCGTAATTTTTTAATAAATATAAATCATCTCAAGATTTTGCGTCAAAAACATTAACTGGAACAGCTTACAAATAAATTGCTGGAAAAAAAATATTTTGGCGGGAATCAAAAAAAAAACAATTTGAATTAAATATGAATATATAAGTTGAACATTCGTGTCATTTCCTTGGATTTATTTGAGAAAAGCACTATTCAAGCCTTGGCCACGAACAGGGATTGCCGGCCTCGTATCTCTAGATGGCCTCGTTAACACTCGGCCATCTATTATTACTCGGCCGGCAATCCCCTATTTCGCGGCCGCTGCAGTAATGTACTATTGCCTTTCAGTTTTTTCGGCGGTTTAATTTTTTTGTTAAAAATATTTACATTCCAAAAGTCATGAGTCATGACCTGAAGTGCAGTATTTTCGCCGTACTAAGGATTTATTTTATTTTTTAGAGACGAATTTGGATTTTTTTTCTATCGAGCAAACTAGTAATCGTGTTTCTAAAAACACTGGCCACTAGAGTGAATCCTCAAATATCTTACACATGAATTTCAGAAGTAAAGCTTTGCTAATAATGATACAGCAAGGGATTAAAAATTAATGCAATGAATGCGCCAAAAGCTCGGTAGGGCCTTAAGTCCATTGCAGAAGGATTAATTTCGAGTTGAATGTTGGTAATAGATGACCGTGGCATGTGTGGCATTCCATTGGCTATCACGACTAGATGACTGGGGCGGTGAAGAGATTAAGGTTCTCTTTGTCGCCCTTCGGATACAAAACCTTGATAATATAATACGAATACGACTCGTCCGCTCACTGGCTGTGGTTCAAACTACCACATCATAATCAAACCCAAAGACTATTTCAAAGGCGGCCCAAGAATAATCAATTAATAGAACCTCGACGTGACCACTCCAACTTGGGTTTGATTAATTTTAGTTCAATTACACCGACCCTTAGATTTAATTGGTGGTTTTTAATTACGAATCAGGGTCTACATTTTGTAGCGCGGCACAGTCAAGTTCAATATGACATAATGTGTATAATGTTAAATGTGGTGTTAAAGCTTCTTCATCTATCTCATTGAATAAAGCAAAAATCCTAAAATCCATCTTCATTTTTCTTTACCACGTGAGAATTTCCAAAAATCCTGAAACATTTTTTTTGCTGTTATGATCACTTACATTTTATACCGAATTTGAAGAGTCTAGCGAGTATATAGTGAAAATAAACGGATCACTCACGTCTTAAAACGACAGCAGCAGCAGTGCAGTGCGCATTGGCAGTTGCCGTGATGTGTGACTCCGAGAAGAAGGGCTACGGATTAGCCCGAAACATGCCAAGTTAAACTCGTTTTAAGACTTGAGTGATCCGTTTATTTTTACTATGAGTGAGTCTCATGGTAGTTTAATGTTTAAAATCTAGTAATTATAGTTACGGATATAGAGTCCCGTTTTAAACAAATTCTGTTTTTTCCTTTATGCTGTGGGATTTTTCGGAAATCGTCAATGGTCCTCCTCTTCCTAACATCCCCCAAGGTTCGCCAATCATAACGGTCCTGCGCTATCGGCATCCAACGCGTTCCCGCAACCTTAACCAGGTCGTCGCTCCATCTTGTTGGAGGCCTACCTACACTGCGTCTTCCGGTCCGCGGACACCACTCGAGGACCTTTTGGCCCCACCGACCATCAGTTCTACGAGCGATGTGCCCTGCCTACTGCCACTTGAGACGCGATTCTTCGAGCTACCTATATCGGTGACTTTAGTTCTCGCACGGGTCTTAAAATTTCTAATGTGATCCCACAGAGAAACTCCGAGCATAGCCCTCTCCATCGCCTTCTAAGTGACCTTGAGCTTTCTTATGAGGCCTAAATGGCTACGTGTTATTGCCAACACACTGCTGTATATTAGATGACAAGATATTACATGGTTACGGCTTATATTGACGGCAAAACCAGGCTTTTCTTTAGCAAACCTTCAACGATGAAAAATGTTAGTCCATTAACAATCTGTATAAAACTTAACTTTGCCAGATTTACAAGCCATTAGTTCAACTTCCTCTTCTGAGCGTGAGTTGGAAAGAAAAAGTTTGTATTCCAGTATTACTTAAATATACAAGGTAATAAGAGTAAAACAGGCATTAATTTAAACCTTGAATCAGTAAGTTAGTAAGTGTTTTTCATATTGCCCAGAAACAGGGAAAGAGTAAGCAACAATAGTTATTTTCTCAAACATGCTATGAAATATTGACGTTATGTTCCTTATAATACGCCACGAAGTGTCACGTTGAAGGTGCGGGCTAGACGAGAGGTCAATAATGGAATTTCATACAACATTGCTGGCCTTGGCCAGCAAAGTGATCGTCTATTGTTTCATACTATGACGTTTATAGGTCTATGGCATCATAGCATTTAGCCATTAAAAAAAAACTATAAGCAATATTTTGCGTTTTGGTTCATTAAGACATTTTGCCACTACGTTTATTTAAGGTAAGGTAAGATGATGATGATGTTGGTGATGATGATGGTGATGTTGATGGTGTCGATGATGGCGGTGATGATGATGGTGATGGTGGTGATGATGGTGATGATGGGTGATGATGGTGATGATGATGGTGATAACGAGATGATGATGATGGTGATGATGAGATGATGATGATGATGATGATGATGATGATGGGTGATGATGATGATGATGATGGTGATGATGAGATGATGGTGATGATGGGTGATGGTGATGATGATGATGATGGTGATGATGATGGTGATGATGATGATGGTGATGATGATGGTGATGATAAGATGATGATGGTGGTGATGGTGATGGTGATGATAATGGTGACGACGACGACGACGATGACGATGATGATGATGATGATGCATGTTTGAGAAAAACTCTATACAAGCCTTGGCCACGAACAGGGATTGCCGGCCTCGTATCTCTAGATGGCCTCGTTAACACTCGGCCATCTATAACTACTCGGCCGGCAATCCCGTATTTCGCGGCCGCTGCAGTAATGTACTATTGTTATGCAAGGTTGGAAAGTTATTGTTAGTTAGATATAACATGAAATCCGAGCATGCGAAGAATTTTAGAATTGAATCATGAGTGAAGCGAGTGAGCAAGAATGGTCTCTGACAAGCTGAATGATTTAGCATTTTCTAATTAGGATGACTAGATTTAGCCAAATGTAATAAGCCTTTAATGCCAGTACAATCCAAAAAGAAGGGGTGCACCAAAAGTGTTCACGACATGAAACTTCATACAGTTGACATTCTGTTGCATAGTAAATTTAACTAAAAGAAAATCACTTCTATTTATACTAACTGAGGGAACCAAACGATAGCGCGATCTAATTCGATCTTAGTGACATCTATCGGTTTTCATATGAACTAATGTATGTATGTGTGTATGTATGTATGTAAAACTCTTTATTGTACGTAAAACATGAAAATTAACAGTCAACAAGAGAAACAGATGTACAAAGGCGAACTTATCCCTTAAAGGGATCTCTTCCAGTTAACCATTGAACGATTGACAGGACACCAGAGACAAGAGTAGGCATACAATGCAGATTAAAAAGAGTCGAAATCAAAAGTAAACCCAAACCAATAAACTTAACATATAATCAATACACAAACATACAAAGAATACAAGCCAGTACACACTAATATAATATATCATGAATACAGAAGACTAATAATACATATCATATCAACATAAATAGACTAACTACATAAAAATTACATAAATACATTAATATACGCATATACACTAAACAGAATACAATAGAGGTTGACTAATTTGACGTGTACTGCGTGAACAAGGCAAAGAAGCTTAGATGCTGCCAAGAAATCCAAAGTCCTTCCAAGACCAAACATCCCTCCAACAATTAGTTAAGCGCTAGCTTTTTGTAAACAAACACACACGGGGGTAATTGTTCGAAGGATCTGTGTAGGGCAGCGGATTATTAATGGCGCCCCTATTTACAAGTCATTAACCTACGCCTTCGTACTATGCGGTTGAAAATTTGAGAAGACCTTAGAATAAACCAGAGTGATTGTTGACTCGGGCATTTTGCGAACGTAAGTAGCATTGGTTGTCTGGAAGAGATCGCTTTTGAGCGATAAGACCGCCTATTATCTGCCTTTTGGTGTTAGTGGCAAATACACTTAAAAATACCAATTCCACAGAGTGTATTGTCAATATAACCGAATTAAATTCTTTGAGATCTATTCAGGAGAAAGCGTATGATAATGATTTAGTGGTGACAAAGGCAGACAAAGGAAATTGTATTGTTTTATTGGATAGGTATCAATATAATCGGAAAGTTTTAGATATCGTTCAAGGGGACGGTTTTACAGTTTTACGTAAGGACCCTACAATTACATTTCACAAAGATCTAAAGAGACTAATAAAGGGTTCTTTGTTTGCCTTTGAAACCGAACAACAAAAGAATTTTGTAATTCCCATGAATCCGCAGGCGCCAATTCTATATGGATTACCTAAAATTCATAAAGATGATGTGCCTGTTCGTCCAGTTGTCTCATACGTGAGTGCTCCAGCATATAAATTGGCGAAGAAATTAAATAGTATTATTCGTGTGAAGGCTTCCTTTAAACCTTCTTATAGTTTAAAAAATGGTTTAGATTTGGTTAGTAAAATTAAGGACATCAGCATACCGCCGAATGCAACGTTGCTTTCTTTGGATGTAGACAGTTTATTTACTAACGTACCATATAGTGAGACACTAGAAATTCTAAAAGACCACTTAGAAAGGAAGCGGTTGCATCCGGGTGAAGTTTGTGAATTAATAGATTTGGTAACTTTATGCATGAAACAAAATTATTTCCGGTTCAATGGTCTTTATTACTTACAGAGTGATGGTTTAGCTATGGGTTCACCTCTGAGTCCTTTAATGGCAGATATATTTATGGATCATTTTGAGAATCAGTATATTGTGGGTAATAGTAATATTGTGTACTATTTTAGGTATGTTGATGATTTGATCCTATGCTGGAGAGGGAGTATGAGACAGCTTGACGTGTTTATTAATGGTTTGAATAACAAGCACGTAAAGATAAGGTTCAAAAAAGAATTGGAGGAAAATTGTTCGTTGAACTTTTTGGATTTAACGATTTCAAAATTAAATGGTAAACATCAATTTAAAATATACCGTAAGCCCACGTACACAGATGCTGTTATACCAGCATCTTCTAATCATCCGTGGCAGCATAAACTGGCTGCTTTCCATTGTTATATTAATAGATTGTTGACTGTGCCTCTTTCTAAGGAACATTTTGATTTAGAGTTGAGTACTATTTATCAGATAGCGATCTCAAATGGTTATACAAAATCAATGGTAGATAGTTTAGTTCAAAAGAAGCAGGCACGTTTAGTAAATAGCATGCTTTACGCTGCGTTACCTTCTCAGTCTACTAACAAATATAGATCTAGCATCTCTTACGTCGGGGGTTTGTCTGATAAGATTTATGGCATTTTAAAATCAAACAATATTAATGTTGCCTTTAAGACTAACAACTCTTTGTACTCTAGGCTATGTAACCACAAAGAACAGGTAGATAAGGGAACTAGATCGGGGGTATACAAGCTTACTTGTAATGACTGCAATGGGATATTCCACGCGGACGGAGTCGCGGGCAAAAGCTAGTAATTTAATATAACTTATTTTATTTTTAGTATTTGGTATTAGCAGCCACAATAGTACATAATCGGTGAAAAATTCAAGTGTCTAGCTATTACGGTTCAGATTGAGCTCTGTGACGGACGGATGGACGAACAGACAGCAGTGCCAGTTAGAGTCCCGTTGACACACTTTGGGTACGGAACCATAATAAATGGTGGTGGGGCCCACATGCCCGATTTCTATCCAAACTTGTGTCACTTGCTGACACCAATCATACGCAATAAATAAATAAAGATGCGTTATACATATTATGCTCCCAAAACAATTTATGATTATTAAACCTTATTCTTTATTCTAAATTGGAACAGAGTTGCATTTGTTTTATTTCATTCGGTCTGAAAAGAAAACAAATTCGAATCTTTTTCCTATTTACAATTGATTAATATTTCACTGACATATTTGCATGTATGGTGGGCAGGACGAGGATAGACTCAAATAAGGTTATCAAGGTAATCAAAGCCGGGTGCCCTCTCTGTTGCAAATGTAGTGCATGCCGGTTAATTTAAATGTAAAGTCTCGCCAGACTGTCCGCTCACGGTCCTGTCTGTCGTATTTTAATTAAAACCTCTTTGTTCCGTGTTTTGGTGAAGGCGACTTTTAGGATCGCTAAGTGAGCAGAGAGTGTAGGGTTGTGTTAGGTTCAGTTGGAAGTTACAAGTCTTTGGCTAGTATTATTTTAATGTACAATAACTCACACAGTACATATACATCGACATCACTTTAAGGAACTTATTGAGTCTTTATTCTACCTTATTTTATTTATTGAAGTGAAACTTCTAATGCGACTTCCAACAAGGTTGCGTTAAACGTTTAACGCTACCATGGAGGGGGTATGAAAGCATTAGTATATGTACTGCCGAAGCAAGTACACTTGGTATATATACTAACGGATGTTAAAAACTTCGATAGTGCGATGCAGAACAACAGACAGCATGAACAGACAGTATGAACTGTCTGTGCAAAATGTATAAGACTTGATAAAAGCGCCATCTAGTGAGTAATTTAAACACATAGATGCATAAGTAAATTTAGTTCTTTAAGTTATTGCAATAAGGTCCATATTTTTTTTTTTTTTAATTATAAGCCACACATAAACAAACAATGCAAGTCTTATGTATAGTAAGCATCTTAACATCACTCGAAACAACTAAAATATAATGCAATAAGTAGGCTTGCTAAAAGACATTAAGGTAGATCCTCTGACCTTCATGCTAGGATAACCTGTGTTATGAAGATCAGCGGTTTGGTATTGGAATACTAAGGTAACAATTTCACTTCAATCCTGCGCAACGATGCATTTCAGTTTTATTAATCTTATATTCACTGACAATAAAGAATACATATACATATTTACAGAAAGTAATATAGTCCGTGTGTTTTTATGCGTGTATGTGTATGGGTGTGTATGTGTATATTGTTGTTTAAGTGCCTTTTTCATTTCCACATTACGAAGTTTCACTTCTTCCGCGCGGGGGAACTGCACGCGCTATTTTGTAATTTTATAACCTCACTTGGCACTCGTGATACAGACCCAGAGTCAGAGTCAGAGTGCGAAGACCGCAGTAATGTCACATAATGTAATGTAATGTCGCTGTAATATATATATATATATATATATATATATATTATGACTTAACCCCTCGTATGTCAGAAGTAAAAAAAATACTATATTCAGGTCTTGTTTGTTTCAAATAATACCAATCATACGGATTAAATTGAGATGCCGTGGCGGCCTAGTGGTTTGACCTATGGCCTCTCTAGAAGTTCCCAATCCACACTGGGCCCCCGTGGGAACTACGGCCCAAGCCCTCTCGTTCTGAGAGGAGGCCTGTGCCCTGCAGTGGGACGTATATAAGTTGGGATGATAATACTGATTGAAATAAAAAATAGAAAAAAAAAACTTAAATTTGGCACATATTTGTGTCTGGACATACCAGGGGTACTCTGTCGTTGTCTTCCTGATTGATACTAATTACATATCACCATATCTTTCCCACCCGAACTTCTTCTACACCATTGACTCAGCAATCCCAACAACATACAAACTACTCCTGGAGCGCTTCTTTCACACGCTCCTTATTTAATTTACTTAGCTTGATTGTATGGTGTGAATGAATTACCCTTTTAGTTCTCGAGTTTAGAGTTGCGATAACACCTTTCTAAAAGAGTTGCGGAGTTGAAAAAATTTATTGAATCAGGCGTTACTTTGTACAAAATCTTTTTAAGAAATCTTCACAACATTTAACAACGACGTTCGTGCGAACATCGAACTCATAATATTATCCAGTAAACCTCCGAAATCAACCACTTAAATACTTCTAGTCTGGTCTAACCTACAAAGTTCCTCGACACAAAGTAAAGGAACATTCTAAATTTTACAGTTTGGATTT
Source organism: Archips crataeganus (assembly GCA_947859365.1). Taxonomy (NCBI): domain Eukaryota; kingdom Metazoa; phylum Arthropoda; class Insecta; order Lepidoptera; family Tortricidae; genus Archips; species Archips crataeganus. The sequence goes on along the minus strand of OX402063.1, from coordinate 3,820,336 downwards.
TGTGAATTCACTAACAAAAGCGAACTGTGATAAGCGAAGCTGCATGGATTGCACTTAATGGTGCACAAGTAAAGAGACGAAGTTTGTGTGTGGGTAGACGTCGAAGTTTTACAAACCTAAGATCCTCAAATATGGGTATAAACTGCGAATAATAAGGGTATAAAGTACCGTTACTGGATCTACCTCTAGTTTATTGCTTCATAATTTTATTAATAGATTTTCAATTTTGAACTAAATCTCTTTCGGATAAACCGGCCAATAGCGTGTCGAAGACGACCAGGGACTAGATTCAGGAACGGCCCATCACGGTTTGCGAGCGATAATTCAATCGTTTGGGAGAGGATAGGAATGGGCTGAGCTTGGGATGAGCTTTATTTTCCTGTTAATTCGCTTTGTAAATAAATAAATTAATAAGTAAATAATTCAATAAATAAGGCTCATCCCAATCTCAGCCCAAACCTCACGCAAACCAGTGATTTTTGGCGTTCCTGAATAGCAGTTCATTCCTATCCTCTTGCAAACGATTGAATTACTGCTCGCAAACCGTGTTGGGCCGTTCCTGAATTTAGCCCCTGGATAGGGTTACGCAGCCTTATTAATTTTACTATTAATCAGACTATCTGTACTAAAGAAGTACCTAATATTTTTCTGAGGATTTTGTATTTTGAGAATTTCCCAAGTAGGTATATTTTATAGGATCTTTCCCGTGCAAGTTTTCCTCGTTAATTTGATATATTTACTCTCATCATGAATCTTTTCTATAAATAAATATAAATATCACGGGACAATTCACACCAATTGACCTCCCAAACTAAGCAAAGCTTGTACTATGGGTACTAGCCAACGGATAAATACTCAGTAAATACGTACTTAAACACATATTATAAACACCCAAGTCCTTTTTCTTCTGAGTTTATGATACTAAAAATTCTTAACGAAATAGGTTGACAAGTTATGTATGAAGTATCTTTTTCTATTTTATTTTTTTATTTTTTCAACTTCATTTTTTTTTTTTATTACTTTTACGGTCATCCCGTGAAACCATATATTTCAAACTAAATACAAACTGAAATATAGATGCACAGAAAAAACCCCAGAAAAAAGACCAATGCTGGGAATCGAACCCAGGTCCTCAGCGTTGGACCTGAGCTGAGCAGCTGAGGACCTGGGTTCGATTCCCAGCATTGGTCTTTTTTCTGGGGTTTTTTCTGTGCATCTATATTTCAGTTTGTATTTAGTTTGAAATAGGTTGAAGAAAATTTTAGTCAATCTTGTATTTCACTGTTGAATCTGTTGAACTTGCTATCGGTACGAATAAATGTCAAAATGCCGCTGTCATTACATGACATGTTGTTGTGTGCGTGACCTCAACTCTCGTGGCGATACTATACTAGGATCACTCGAAACTTCAAGTCGAAACTCTTCAAAGCGTATCTGGATACATATTTTGCCATCGATTGTAGCCCCAATAAATATCACTCAGTGTGAATGGAGCCATAAATCTAAGGACGCGAGGCCAGAAACCAATTTTCTCGGAGCGTTATCACACGAATTGCTTTCTTCGTATGGTAAAATCATGTTTGAGGAATTCGACGGGATAAATTGACGATACTTTTTTTATTGCAAGTTTTATTTGTTTGTAATCGCATTGTTTTTATTCGGAACTAGAGTTTTCCCACTTTTATACTCGCGTAAACTCTTAGGTAAGCCGTGGCCGTGGCCGTGGGTGGGTGGCCTAGTGGTTTGACCTATGGCCTGTCAAGCAGAGGGTCGTGGATTAAAATCCCGGCTCGCACCTCTGAGTTTTGGAATTTATGTGCAAAATAACATTTGTAATTTACCATGAGCTTTATGGTGAAGGAAAACATCGTGAGGAAACCTGTATACATCTGCGAAGAAGTACAATGGAAGAAAAAGCCCAAAAAGTTCCTAACTAGAGAACTACGGACTACGGCCCAAGCCCTCTCATTCTGAGAGGAGGCCTGTGTCCTGCAGTAGGACGTATATAGGCTGAGATAATGATGATGATGAATTCCTTAGATGACAGTCTGATTTAAGTTCCGGGATGACACTAAATTCCCATGGGATTCAGTTCATTCAGTGGAAACAAGTTTGAAAACGCAATTAAAAATCACATTTCAGTCATTTCGAATGGTTTACAGTTTGCACATTCACTAGTCTATTTTATTTACGTATAAACTGCTCAGTTAAAATTATTCTGAAAATCGAATATAGGCTTAGGTACTAATCTTTGGTCAAAAATCAATATAAATAAATAAATAAATAATAAATAAATATTAGGGGACAATCTTACACAAATCGACCTAGTCCCAAACTAAGCAAAGCTTGTACTATGGGTACTAAACGACGATAAACATACTTATATAGATAAATAAATACTTAAATACATAGAAAACATCCATAACTCAGGAACAAATATTCGTGCTCATCACACAAATAAATGCCCTTACCGGGATTCGAACCCAGGACCTCTTGCTTCGTAGGCAGCACACATCCCAAACTATTTTACTCAGATTTTTAATTGCCAAACATTTCTCGAAACAACTTATCGCAATTTTTCAGTTAGCAAAAGCCTTTTTTAGCAAGTCATGATGTAGCGACTACTAGCGCCATCTAGTCGTCACATAAGGAACTAATTGCTACAATACTACATCACGCTATCGAAGTTTCTCAACTCGGCTGCATAAATACAACTTCCAACTTTCATCCACCAGACTTCGGTCCCCAGGCATAACATCTGTCTGGAGAGAGATCTCTCTATGGTTACCACCCCCAAAATAGCATAACAAAGAATTTATGGTCATGTTTCATTTTGCCATATATCATCTAGTCCAATGTATCGATATAAATGTATGTGTCATAGGTAGGTACTCTTTCCAAAATATAGCATAGCATAACGATTTCATTCTCATTTACTTGCTTCGAAAGTACAGAAAACAAAAACATAAAAGCCGTTCAAACTCATTAAAAATTGCGATGTTTACAGTTCTACGAGCGTTCAAAAGCAAAACAAAAGTAGTGGAAAATGTAAACTTCCCAGTCTTCGCTCTCCGGATGACTTTGAGCTGAAAAGAAAACTGCTAAGGCGCAAGCCACACAGAAGAGACGCGGGACGAAGGCGCGTCGCAGTCCGCGTCGTTTGTTCGCAGGCCGCGTCTCCGCCGCGTCTCTTCTGCCTGCTTTAAAAAAAAAATTAGGGGACAATCTTACACAAATCGACCTAGTTGGCTGAGACAGGACACTGTGGGTAGATTAAGTCCCCTCCCTACCCCTCCCCTCCTCAAAATATAAAGCACACGTTTTTTGTATTAATAAACAATAGAGAAGGGGACTTGTGACCGGGTTTTTTAGTCCGTGCAAGTCGGACACTGTCTGGGCCCTCCATTCCCAGTTCGTCCGAAGGGATTTTTCCCGAGCACAAGTCACTCTTCCTACCCTAAAGTAAAAAATAGCAAAGACTTCGCGTCTTTGGCCCCTCTGGCGACTCATTAAAAAAAAATAAAAAAAATCGACCTAGTCCCAAACTAAGCAAAGCTTGTACTATGGGTACTAGACAACGATAAACATACTTATATAGATATATAAATACTTAAAATAAATACATAGAAAACATCCATAACTCAGGAACAAACATTCGTGCTCATCACACAAATAAATGCCCTTACCGGGATTCGAGCCCAGGACCTCTTGCTTCGTAGGCAGGGTCACTACCAACTAGACTACAGCGGTCGCGACGCTTCTATACATTTAGTTCGAAAACTGAATCATGGGGCGCCGCGAATGCGACGCGCCCCCGCCCCACTCTTCTGCGTGGCTTCAGCTGCAACAGCTGCCCATAGCGCGCAGCGTGAAGCTAGCCCACAATCCGCACGAGTAAAAAGTCTGGCAGTAAGTTTTAAACTATGTGACTTTGACTTTATTGCTACAACGTGCGAATCTTCGGGCCAACATGTTACAACGCTAATATGACCATACGTCCCGTTTTGAACGGGACTGTCCCGCTTTCAGGTACTCTGTCCCAGTGTTCCGGAAAACAATTCGGGGACGCGAAAATGTCCCGTTTTCAGAAAATTGAAAATGACGACACGTAAGCGGTAGTCGGACATGTATTTTCTTTGATGAAGTTGCGGACAGAAGAGAAAACACAATTAGATATGGGTATATATTAAACTTTATCCGCGGTTTTGCTTGTATGAACCATTAGGTGAATACTAAACTCTCATGGGAATTCCCAAAAATTACTCATCATTTGAGTTGCATGTATAAATTTACTTATAGGCTTAAACTGACTTGTACAGACCAGAGTTAACGATATAACTCCGAGCTAAGTGCTAACCCAGGGTTAAGAAGTGTCAAAATGTATGGAATTGTCATCCATAACCCAGGGTTAACGATTTATTTTTTTAACCCTAGAATGTGCAAGTGGCCTTTAGTGGTTGAGATTTTGGAATTATATTTCCCGATACCATGGATATATCGAGATAAAAAGTCAAGTGGATACCAAATTTCATCCAAATATATCCCGCCGTTTTAGGGTGAAAGAATACGTATGTATGCACAGACACACGCACGGACTGACATTCACATGCACACACGCACTCACATACGCACACTCGTACACACATAGGTACACGCTCTAGTAGACAGACACTAGACAGGCACACATCTCACAAACTCTAGTATTTAATATTAATGCAATTTTCCTCTAACTCAAATATCTGTGACAGATTTGACGTAGCGTTACATCGTACACACAATACGATAAACGTACCGCGCTCACAAAATAAGTATTAAATTAAAAATAAGAATCAAAAACCAGAATGGACATAAAATTAAATATCCGGAAAGAATCAGGACGTTATGGCGTTATCTGTAATAGAAATCTGTGGATTTATCGAGTTGTGGCGAGGGCTGAACGTTCTAGAATGAAATATACGTTGGTGCCGGCCTGTTTCTTTTTCAAAGACAACGGCCGGCTGCGCGGTTTTTGAAATTCGAAGTTGTTTTTGGTAGGCACGTTTCTTTTTCGTGTTGCGTTGAGAATTGCTCGGAAATTTATTGGGCGTTTTTCACAAGCCGCTTGTTTGTCTTTGGTCTTTTGTTCTCTTTAGAGTCTGTGATTTAAGTTTTACGCTTAAATTTTGCCTGCGTGTTGTTAAGTAAGTATACTGATTAATATATCGCTTTTTCTAAATAAGTATGTACCTTCTTAACTATTAAAGAATAAATCCTGACAGGAGGTATTTTGTTCGTTTCATACAATTTTCTTAACAACTTTAAGAACTGGCTAAGTGCGAGTTGGACTCGCGTGCGAGGGTTCCTCACATCTCGAATCGACTGGACAGCATTTCTGTAAATAATAATAATAATAATAATAATGTAATTAGGTACAAGAATTTTGAATATTGGATCACTTTTGGGGTCAAAAAAATCAATTCAGTAGATTAGGTGCAAGTTGGCTATAACATATTTCGTTACTAAGGTCTGTTTTTTTTCGTTAATTTTACCAGACCCTAAAAATTTACTTCAATATTAGGTACTTTTACTTTCAAAATAATGCAAACATTACCAAAGACAATATTCGCTTCATTTATTTGAGAATACCTTCACGGAGTATTCAACCTTTGCTCTTAGAATTTTCCCACTGAATATTCCTTATATTTTGCTATAGTTTTATCCGAGACATTTCCCGCGGGCTTGCCTTGTCTTTGATGTCATAACGATACACAAAGGGTGGCATTCGGAGAGATTAGTACACTTATTTCAAACTAAATACAAACTGAAATATAGATGCACAGAAAAAACCCCAGAAAAAAGACCAATGCTGGGAATCGAACCCAGGTCCTCAGCGTTCCGTGCTGCGTGCTTACCCCTACACCATCACTGGTCTAGAAGTTAGCGACGAATCTTTCCCATACATCGTACACTTCAGTCTGTTATAATCACATTTAGGCAGTGATAAAGCGCATCTATGTTATGCCCTCTACCGAGAGACTTCAACACTCCTTCGGAGCTACCCGCTCACCTGGACCAAGAGATGGCGCTACTAGGCCAACTTTTACAAGTTAAGTATGTACGGGATGACCGTAAAAGTAATAAAAAAATTAAGTTGAAGAAAATAAAAAAAAAAAATAGAAAAAGATACTTCATACTTAACTTGTATTAGTACACTTTTTGTTTAGTTTAAGTAGGTACAGATTACGTTATATCTACCTACTATACTTCGTTTAATTTAGAATTGAAAACCACAACATCATTATATAGCGGCTTGTCAACTATTTCTTACCTAGCAAATAGTACAGTGCAATAGTCTGGGAGCCGCAAAATAAAATTGTTTTAATGTAACTTTATTTGCGTGTCGTCAATTGTTATTCTAGTACAAATTGTCAAGAGATTACAGTTCACGAGCCGCAATATAATGTTGTTGTGGTTTATAATTCTAAATTAAGAGGAGTATAAGTATTTAAGAGTTTTGACGCTCGCGTTTGACAGCCGATACGTTCTTACAGTTTGACTCACGTTTGACTCAACTTATGATTCCGCTCGGTGGTTTTCGTTCGCGCAGAATGGTGTAGACCGTTTCCGATAGTAGCCGAACATGTAAATTGCGTTATGATTCTTAGCTTTGTCCCACTTACACGAGTCGAAAATATGGCGGACGGCCTGCCGCTATTTGGTCCAGTAGGTCGATCGATTGATCAACCAATGACAGCGCAAGATTTTAGCGCGCGTAGGATTCTGCTTTGCCGTCAAAAGATTGAAGTTTCCCGCGTTAAAAAAATCTGCCTTCTGCGCAGGTATAGGTACAGTAAACCAATTTGATTCCTAGGCCACTAAAGAACCTTGTCGCATTAACTACTAGACAATTACAACGTCAGTGCGGGTCAAAGGATTACCAACTTTCCGAACACAATTTGCAATAAACGTAAAGAGTATAAACGTTTTCGCTTCATGACATGCGAGGAAAAAGAAGTTTTGACACACGGCCAGTGACAATTCAAGGTTATTAATACACAAGAAAACTCCTTTCCTATTCAATATCGTTGACATACGTTCGCAAAGATCGAGTTTGTCATCATGCCCACATCACCCAATAATCGACTGTCGAAGAAGATAAAAAAAAAAATTTAGATTGTTTATTTCACTAAAAAATACCATATTGCATGCATTATCTTAACTACTTAATCTAAACTTAAAAAGATTATTGAGTTAAGAAGTCTTTTTGTGTATACAGTCAAGGTCACAAACACACGCACGGTACCCAGAAGTCAAAAACATCTATACACCTCTTTATCACTAATCATAAGGTTGGTGTTTACATTATATCCGACACCGAGCCGTTCATAATAAAATTGATTCATTTTGATATGGTTCTATAGTGGCCTAGGAATCAAATTGGTTGACTGTATATCGAGAAGCAGTTAGCAGCAGCGAGCAGGCACATACAATACAAAAAATAAAAAAAGAAGCAGGTCTGGGTTTGAGCCGACACTCTGCTTGAAAGGGTACAGATCAAATCACTAGGCCACCAAAACTTTAATTGTAACTAGAATAAGCTAACGTAAGGTAAACGTCCCTGTGCTCGACACTGACCCGATACATGGCACCTTCAATCTTATGTCATAGTAAGAGAGGTGACAGATGGGTGTCGTCTACTGGGCGTCGAGGTGTCGAGCATTGGTACGTTTACCTCACACTGACTGCTAAATTTGGTGTGTGGACAGAGCATACAATGACATACGCAATGATGAGGGCTTAGGTTCGATCCTCAGCTTTAGCGTTATATTTTCCTTCTTTTTATGTGTTCTAGTTACAGTAGAACTATAAAAATAAAAACCGGCCAAGTGCGAGTCGGACTAGCGCACGAAGGGTTCCGTACAATTATTTATAAAAATCACGTTTGTTGTATGGGAGCCCCCATTAAATATTTTTTTTGTTTTAACTTAATGATTTATTTTTAAAGTCAATAATAATATATAATTAAATATTCTGTGAATATTTCAAGCGTCTACCTGTTGCCGTTATCAATATCGAGCAAAAACGAGCAAAAAAATCACGTTTGTTGTATGGGAGCCCCCCTAAATATTTATTTTATTCCATTTTTTAGTATTTGTTGGTAACCAAAATGCATCATCTGTGAAAATTTCAACTCTCCAGCTATCACGGTTCCCGAGATACAGCCTGGTGACAGACGGACAGACGGACGGACGGACAGTGGACCCTCAGTTTTTACCCTTTCGGTACGGAACCCTAAAAAACAAACATGTTTCTTGTATGACGACCCCCTTCAATATTTTAACTTTATTTTATTTACAGTATTTGTTGTTATAGCGGCCACAGTAATACATAATCGGTGAAAATTTCAAGTGTTAATTACGATTAAAGTGATAGAGCCTTGTGACAGACGGACGGACGGACAGACAGCGGAGCCTCAGTAATAAGGTCCCGTTAACACCCCCTGAGTACGGAATCCTAAAAAGGACAAGTCGTGGTAAACAAACAAAAGCTTGCAAAGAGAGTTCCATTCAGAGATCGCAAACCTTTTCAGCTGCAATATTACTTAATATTTTCACTAGCGATTATCTGTCCGCCATTTTGTTCCGCGCCAGATCATCGTGTTGGCTCTACAAACGTTGCGATGTTGACTTTAGTTCACAAGACTGAGACATTTCCTGGTGTCTTTTTAGTTTATTGCGCTTTCGCTGCAATGGAGACAGTTTTAATAGCTTCTTAATTATTTACTTTTAGTCTGAGAGATATTTATTGTTTAGTTGTAAAGGTATTACCCTGTTTTTGTATACATCTATTTCCTCAGTAAACTACCAGTTATTGCCTATGCACCTTTGATTAACCACTTTACAAAAACATTGTTAATTATTAACTGTCTATGATTCGCGTTCGATTAGCTACACAACTTGACTATAATGTAATTACCAGAGGTAGGTATGTTTACGGCAAAACAAAAAACTATCGCAATCAAGCTAGTTTTAGAAACATATTTTATCTTTATCGAGTATTATTAGGTATATAAAAACATGCCGATGTATTTACATTATTTTATAATCAATCACGAAAGTTAATTTAAAATAGACAAAAGACCTGGTATAACTTCATTGAAAAGAATCACCTCAGAATTCAGTATGTACATAAACAGTCTACCTAGGCCCAGAGAATGTTGGGAAATTAATGATTATCACTATCACAAATCAAATAAGATGTCATGTGCTGTGTGTATTGACGTGGATTTCGAAAAAGAAATTGCATATGTCTCTTTATAATTTTACACAAACCTTACGTAAAATTTTGTATAAAATATTTTTTTATTTGAGGAACAACTTTTTTGCTTCTTTTACACAACTATCGATAGCGATAAAAATGTATAAAACTAGTCCGATTGCGACAATCTTTTGTTTTACCGGTAAAATTCCAACCTCTGGTAATCACAGCACCATTTAATTAATGCTAATCAAACGGAAATCATAGACAGTTAGCATTTGACAACCGGTCAATCACTGGTGCATGGGCAATAACTGGGTATTTTATCCTATACTCAAATTTTATTTTAAGAATCCTTATATTTTAACTTAACCACTGTATTTTTAATTCCTTTGAAAACGCCTGGTTTATAAAAAGAAATTTGTTGTTATTTACCCCATTTAATCACGAACCTTTAACGTAATTAAACCTTTTTTGCCCACCGAATTAACGACCACACCCCATCCCTATGAAAACACAAAACTTTAAGGAAAACCAAGAAAATAAGTCACACTTAATTAAACATAATAAAAATTCCAAGTAATTAGTCTTGGGAGGGCTTAAGAGTAAAAATAAATGAGTAACTGGATACCTTCCAATTTTTCTCATCAACAATTTTAAAGATGCTTTAATTAATTGGATCCTGAATGGCCCTTTACCTTAATGGGAAAGGGCCTCTTTTGAAATAATTAAAATTACTGCCTACTTATAGCTACAGAGGGCGTGAGGGTGTGATTTTACGGCGGTGATATTTTTAAGGTTCAGTACTCCTGGCTACTGAACTCGTAGCAGAATGTTCAGGGAATCTTATTAAAACGAACCTCCGCCTTGTGTAAAATCCACCATCTGATTCACTCGTGGGGTGGCTCAAATACGGCGTAAAAGCAAAAGTTGTCTCTCCTGTGGACATAAAATTAGCAACATGACGACGGTGCCGAAAGATGGACACTGGCTGGTCCACAAATTTAAAATCGCTCAACGTGCTATGGAAAGGGCTATGCTCGGAATTTCGCTGAAAGATCGAATTCATAACGAAGTGATCCGACAGAGAACCTTTTTTTTCTGGGGTTTTTTCTGTGCATCTATATTTCAGTTTGTATTTAGTTTGAAATATATGGTTTCACGGGATGACCGTAAAAGTAATAAAAAAAATGAAGTTGAAGAAAATAAAAAAAATAAATAGAAAAAGATACTTCATACGTAACTTGTAAAAGTTGGCCTAGTAGCGCCATCTCTTGGTCCAGGTGAGCGGGTAGCTCCGAAGGTGTGTTGAAGTCTCTCAGTAGAGGGCATAACATAGATGCGCTTTATCACTGCCTAAATGTGATAATAACAGACTGAAGTGTACGATGTATGGGAAAGATTCGTCGCTAACTTCTAGACCAGTGATGGTGTAGGGGTAAGCACGCAGCACGGAACGCTGAGGACCTGGGTTCGATTCCCAGCATTGGTCTTTTTTTCTGGGGTTTTTTCTGTGCATCTATATTTCAGTTTGTATTTAGTTTGAAATAGAGAACCAAATTAATCGACATAGCCCACCGCATTAGCACGCTGAAGTAGCAATGGGCCGGCCGTATAACCCGAAGAACCGAGAACCGTTGGGGTAGACGAGTTCTTGAGTGGAGACCACGGATCGGCAAACGTAGGGTAGGAGGTCCTCAGACTCGGTGGAGCGATGATCTTCGCAAGGCGGCTGGCTAAAGCTGGATGAGAGTGGCCGAGGACCGTGCTCAGTGGCGTGCCGTGGGAGAGACTCATGTCCAGCAGTGGACGAACATAGGCTGATGATGAAGATGGTGATGATGATGTGTGCGTTACGAGGGCGCTTGCAAGGGCCAGTCGCTCAGAGCCTCCAGCGAGCGTTATTGTTACTCTGCTACTTCTGGATCCTTGTTGGAGTGGTTGCAGTAGTGGGGCGAGGAGGGTTTGCAGACTGTAGACATCAGGCATGGCGATACGGCAACATGCCAGTGGTGCACAGTTCTGTAGTCTGGCTAGCAGTGAGACTGTGTCTTTGTCTTGTAAATCTTCAGAAGTTGTATTGTTTTTACAAGCTTTTATTTAACTTGCCCTGTTAGTATGTGCAGGTCAAATTTTTCGTGAAAAAGCCGTGGTGGCCTAGTGGTTTGACCTGTGACCTCTCAAGTAGATGGTCGCGGGTTCAAATCCCAGCTCGCACCTCTGAGTTTTTCGGAATTTATGTGCGAAATCTAATATATACCTAAAAATCTCGTGTCACGGTGTTCGTTAGCGAACTCCTCCGAAGCGGCTTGACCGATTTTTATGAAACTTTTTTCTCCACATTCGGTAGGTCTGAGAATAGGTCGTAGGCTATTTTTTTATATTCGTAGACGGAGCCGCAGGCAACAGCTAATCTAATATATAAAAATCTCGTGTCACGGTGTTTATTATTGAACTCCTCCGAAACGGCTTGACCGATTTTTATGAAACTTTTATCTCTGTATTCGGTAGGTCTGAGAATATGTCGTAGGCTATTTTTTAGACCCCTATTCTTCGCAGACGGAGTCACGAGTAACAGCTAGCTACATATTAAATTTACCTTGAGCTTGACGGTGAAGAAAACATCGTTAGGAAACCCGCATATACCTGCAAAGAAATTCAATGGTATGTGTGAAGTTCCCAATCCACACTGGACCCGCGAAAGAACTACGGCCCAAGCCGTCTCATTCTGACAGGAGGCCTGGTCTGGCCCTGCAGTGGGACGTATACAGGCTGGGATGATGACGATGATGATGATTCCAATCAAGTCTTCAAAATCTTTTTTGCTTATTGCTGTGTTGTCTAGATGTTATCAGAGCCATAATTATTATAATCAAGGCCAAACAAACCAGGTCTCATACTTTTAAGTCAGACATTCGAACATCGTATCGTGTCATCCCGCTCGCACTAATGCTATTTAATAGGCGAGTGAGAGAGACGATACGATATAAACTTCGAATTTCAAACTTAGCAGTAAACCAGGTAAACATTTTGACAATCTAACGGTACCTGCTTTCAACGGATTCCAGTTTTAACGACTCATTAAATCAACTTTCCACTGTGAAAATGTTTTACGGGCAATATTGTGCTTCCACTGTTTCAATGATGTTTTATTGCGGTCTCAATTTTTCAGTTGTTTTATTAGCCCCATAATACCTTCGTTAGCGTGTAAAATTTACTTAGTTGTTGGATTTGTGTTTTACTAGCTGTTGCCGGCGACTTCGTCGGCGAAGAGTTCGTTAATTAATCACGCGGAGATTACTCAATTTTCCAGGATAAAAATGTTCTATATCGGCATCGGTCTCCGGGACTTATAAACTATCTCCATGCCAAATTTCACTTCAGTCGGTTCAGACATATTCATACTGTGCATTATTATACTTTTACTATCCTTCCTTATCCTTCCCGATATTATAAGTCTGTTAATGATAGTTGTATTAAATACTTTAGGCGTATGCAATAGTAACAATCGAAATAAAAACTTTTTAACAAAAAACATAAACCGCCGAAAAAACTGAAAAGCAAAAAATAATACCTTTTTTGTTTGACCTTAATCTAGGTACCAGTTTGAAGTCGATGCCTCAGCACTTAGCCAGGAGGAGTGGACCTTAGAATCGTCTACCAGATTGGCTTCTATCACTCCTCCTGGCTCGTGCTGAGGCACCGACTTCAAACTTCCTGTACCTAGATTAAGGTCAAACAAAAAAGGTATTATTTTTTGCTTTTCAGTTTTTTCGGCGGTTTAATTTTTTTGTTGAAAAGTTTTTATTTTGTACTTTTTTTCCATCCTTGGGGTAATTTTTTTTCCAAATTTATAATACCAACTTCAAGGTATACCCTATCTATCCAATAAAAAAGAATTATGAAAATCAGACTACTCTGTAAAAAGTTAGTCAATCATCCCCTGTTTTCCTACCCTTAGGGTAGGAATATTATTTCCAAGTTTAAATGGGACTACCCTTGGGGTATACGCTTTCCAATAAAAAAAGAATCATCAAAATCGGACTACTCTGTAAAAAGTTATGCGTGATCATACATAAAAAAATAAAAAATAAAATATATATATATATACACGTCGAATTGAGAACCTCCTCCTTTTGTTTTCGTCGGTTGAAAATATGCCTTGTTGAGTTTGTTGCCGGTTTCTTCTCAACAGGGTTTTTCCGAACCGGTAGTAGATTCTTCGACGTTCATTGGAGCATCAATTTATTAATGTCTAAATGGAATAAAGAATTTTGACTTTAATAGTCTTCAAGTGGTTAAATAGTGAAGTGGTAAGGATTACTCACTCTTTAATCGCTGAACCGATTAAGATGAAATGAAGTTTCTATACCGGAAAATTGGATTTTTCCCGCGGGATAGCTACAAATTACTATGACCAATTGGGAGACGATTTAGGAACAAAACACAATCCTGTGATGTTGTCAATTTCTGAGAAAATTGCATGATAGCAAGTAACCACTATGTATTATAGAAGCCATGATGGCCTTTTAGTTTGGCATAGTTTGACCTGTCAAGCAGAGGGTCGTGGGTGCGAATCCGGGCTCGCACGTCTGACTTTTTCGGAATTTATGAGCAAAATTACATTTGAAATTTAATGAGCTTTACAGTGAAGGAAAATAGTAAGGAAACCTGCACGCACCTGAGAAGAAATTCAATCACGTGGGAACTTCGACCGAAACCATTTCATTCTGAGAGGAGACCTTTATTCATTACTAGCTGTTGCCCGCGACTCCGTCTGCGTGGAATTAGTAATTTGGGCAGCTTATTTTTTTATCCAATTTGCTTTTTCATCAATTATGGCTCTCCTTAGTTCCTCGATGTAAAAAAAATATCCGCCTCAGCAACCCTCCCCCCTCCGCACTCCCCTCCCAACCCACTCCCCCCCACCGAACTCCCCGCACACCGTGCCTATAGAAGTTTTATTTCAAAAACCCCCGATTTTGAAACATTCTTCCGCTCCGCTCCGCTCCTATTGGTGTTAGCGTGATGATTATATAGCCTATAGCCTTCCTCGATAAACGTGCTATCTAACACTGAAAGAATTTTTCAAATCGGAGCAGTAGTTCCTGAGATTAGCGCGTTCAATCAAAAAAACCTGTTCGATAAATTCTTAAAATAGATGTATCTTTCTTATTTGTGAACCGATTCAAATGAAACAAACACTAAATGTTAATCCAAGAAAATACCAACATATCAGTGAAAACCGCATCCTTCTAGGTTAAGCCGTTTCTGAGATTAGCGCGCACAAACGCACAGACAAACAGACAAACAGATAAACAGACAAACAGACAATAATTCGTTCGCCTGTACAGATGTACAAAGTTCGCCTTTGTACATCTGTATCTCTTGTTAACTAGTTATTTTCATGTTTTATGTACAATAAAGAGTTTTACATACATACATACATACATAATTCTAAAAACCATTGTTTTGGGCTCTATTGCGCTAATAAATAGCCCTAGTGACAGTTTTTCTCAAATATCTTCAATGTACAGACACCGACTTGTTACAGATTTATTATATAGCCTTCCGTCCGCAGCTTCGCCCGCGATAAAATTAATTTTCCCGTAGGAAAAGGTATTTTCCCGCGGTAAAAAGTAGCCTATGTCACTTTGTGGTAATGTAGCTTTCTAACGGCAAAAGAATTATTGAAATCGGTCCGGTAGTTTCAGAGCCTATTCAATGCAAACAAACAAACATACGAAAAAAATCAAATCTTTCCTCTTTATAATATTATATTATTATTAAGTAAGTATAGATTTTTTATTTTTGTCCATTATTCTTTTTAAACTTTGTGAAATTTGATAATTATGTACCCAGGAAGTGTATTTCTTAAGTTGTTCACCTATACATTTAAAGGTGCGTTGCTCGAAAATGGTTGCCTTATAGAGGGCTCGTGGCATGACAGCGCCCTAGACCTCCCTTGGGAAATAGTCGTAAGTGTTATATTATATTTTCTGTAGTCCGTCTTTTTTTGGGGAATCAATTCCCGTTTTCTTTCTCCTTCCATTCGAGGATTGATGGTGCGGGAAAAAGGTGTTTTTGTTAGATTCTGCGTAATCGTAATGGAATGGTTTAGGTTGCGCAAGGATATTTTACAACATAATATTAACGTCTTAACGTTAACGTCGGTCTTATGCTTCAAAATATAGATTGATTTTTTTATAGTTTTAACTTTGTGAGTCCTGGCGTATCTTATCTAAGAACAAATCGTTTATAAGAATAACTTCCAAATGTACTATACACTATACCGCCGGATGACAAGCAAAACTCACTAAAATTTCTGTCACTGCTCTTCAGAAAGTCGTATCTAGTTAGTAATTTCATACTGAGATACGAGCTTTATTTTGAGTAGGTATTTGGTACTTGGTGACTTTTGCTTGTCACCCGACGAATACATCGTATTTTTTTTGATTCCCGTTTTATTTCGGCACGTTGCTCGGTGCATTAACAGAAACTACCTGGTATATTGATATTTATTAAAATTGAAAAAAAAAATAATCGCAGCATTTTCCGTTGAGATAAAAAAAAAATAAAAAAAAAATACCACAGGACAATTCACACCAATTGACCTATACCCAAAGTAAGCTAGGCAAAGCTTGTGTTATGGGTACTAGACAACGGATAAACTTACTTATATTGCTAGATACATACTTAAATACATATTAAACACACAAGACCCGAGAATAAACATTCGTATTTTCATAAATAATAAATACTATTAATATTATTGATACAACCAATGTTTACGATTATGACATTGATGTGACAGTGACACATAATAAAAGAAAAAGTATGTAATGTCGAACGAACTCGCCTCAATAATCTACTTATAGAAGCCTTATAGCGAATAGTTATGAATGGAAAACTCTTTACTGACTACATTTAAAAGATAAAATAACAACAAAACGTAATGGAGGACCTTTTATACTGGTTAAATTTAATTATTGAATATCTCAAAAATAGTAAAAGTTAAGACTCTAGTTTCTTCGCGAAATTAACTCTATTTGACCTGAATAATCTTCCCTTAAAGTTAACGAAAGTAAAAAAAAACACAGTGTAGGTATAATTGAGTGGACGGTGAGTTTGAAAACTTCGCGCTGCTGAGCAAACGTAATAGTTACGAGTGAAAATCACGAAGGATCTGTTGTCCATGGCCAAATAACATTCGGCTATTCATGATATCACTTTCGATCACCCTAGTCAACAAATGTCCTATTACTGGGCACAGGTCTCCTCTCAGAATGTGAAGGCTTGCGTAGTTTCCACGTGGGCCCAGTGTGGGCTGGGACTAGGGTTGCCAGGTGTCCGGCTTTAGCCGGACATGTTTGGCTTTTTGCGGTCGCGTCCGGCCAAATATGTACGTGTTCGGCCTGTCCAGCTTTTGTCAGGCTTTTTGTCAGAGTGGCGATTCGTACGACGATGGGCGGACGAGCGCCCGAGCAGACAAGGGCGAGCGGAGAACAAACTGTCTTCCGCCCGCGCATCGCGCCGTCCGGCTTTCGTTAGGCTTTTTATTACTATCGCACTGCGCGCGCGCACGGCTGTGCCCAGTCTTGCCACGCCGCCCCCGCCCGCATCGGACGGACACATACACACACTCAAAAATCCCTTTTTTTAGCATCCGGCTTTGGAATTCAAAAGTCCCACTTTTAAATGTGTGTTTTATTCGATATTTTTGTCAAAAATCCCTAATTTTTCTTAATGTCCGGCTTTGGGACCCAAAAGTCCGGCTTTTTTGACGGGTGAGTTCGGCTTTTTGATTTTTAGAGATGGCAACCCTAGCTGGGACTCTAGCCCATTCCTATTAAGCAATTATAATAACTGAACATTTTCCCTAGTTTCCATTGAAACAATTTTCTAACGAAAGTGGGGAACATTAATACCCTTAATTTCGGTAGAATGTTGCGGTCAGGGCTGACATATTATATGCCGGCTCTTTGCGGCAAGCTGGGGCATTATTCAGAACGCATACTTGCGACTATGCACGACTATGACTCTTTTCATCATCATCCCAGCCACACCGTGAAATTTTAGTGGTTGTTTTCCCGAAACGAGGTGATTTAGTATCGATTGTACAATCGATTTATAATTACTATTTTGACTAGAGTCGAAAATCCAATTCTGAAAAACGAAAGTCGAAAATGACCGCAAACCAATAGTAACGCTTCGTTGGTACCTAACCTATCGTACGTACCATCGTACGCTACTTGTACCAACGAAGCGTTACTATTGGTTTGCGGTCATTTTCGACTTTCGTTTTTCACAATTGGATTTTTGACTCTAGTCAAAATAGTAATTATAAATCGATTGTACAATTGAAACTAAATCACCTCGTTTCGGGAAAACAACCACTAAAATTTCACGGTGTATACGTCCAACTGCAGGGCACAGGCCGCCTCTCAGAATGAGAGGGCTTGGGCCATAGTTCCCACGCGGGCCCAGTGCGGATTAAGAATTTCACACATGCCACTGAATTTCTTCGCGGGTATATGTATGAAGGTTTCCTCACAATGTTTTCCTTCAACGTAAAACTCATGGTAAATTTTCAAATGTAATTTTGCACATAAATTCCAAAAACTCAGAGGTGTGAGCCGGAATTTGAACCCACGACCCTCTGCTTGAGAAGTCATTGGTCAAACAACTAGGCCACCACGGCTTTTTAGGGTTCCGTAGTCAACTAGGAACCCTTATAGTTCCGCCATGTCTGTCCGTCTGTCTGTCTGTCCGCGGCTATGCTCAGAGACTGTTAGTACTAGAAGGCTGTAATTTGGCATGAATATATATATCAGTCACGCCGACAAAGTGGTTAAATAAAAAAAACTAAACGAATTTTTTTTAGGGTACCTCCCATAGACGTAAAGTGGGGGTGATTTTTTTTTCTCGACTAACCCTATAGTGTGGGGTATCATTGGATAGGTATTTGAAAATAAATAGGGGTTTTCTAAAACCATTTTTTGATAAAGTGAATATTTTCGGAGACATTCTTTCCGGAAGTTCAAAATAATGTGTCCCCCCCCTCTAACTTTTGAACCGCACGTCTAAAAAATATGAAAAAAATCACGTAAGTTAAATTTAATAAAAACTTTCTAGGAAAATTATTTTCAACTTAATCAGTTGAGTAGTTTTTATGTTTTTGTAAAAAAATATTTCTAAACTAAGTTTGTAATTTAATCTTCATTGCAAGCATTTTTTTTCTTTAAGTACCTATAAGATCACGCTAACAGTATCTTCTTTCAAATAAAAAAAATATATTATATCTGAAAAACAATCAACATCATACTACTAGTTCTAGTAGACTGCAGTAGATTAGTTAACCAATTCGCCGATAGATGGCGCTGTACCACTGACGTTGGGACCAAAACAACCACATTAATAAAGTATGCAAAGATTTTTTCGTACTTGCTACGGAACCCTATCTTGGGCGTGTCCGACACGCTCGTGGCCATTTTTTAAACTCTTTTAATACCAAACTATTAAGTACATATTGATCTTTGTTCGCATAAACAATTAGTACGGGCAGTCGAATTTAAATTCAGGGATTTCACTTTCACACATTTTTCTGTGGAAACCCCAAAAATTACATCGTGGTCATTAATTACGTCGTATGACGAGCACCCGTGCAAAAATTCATATTTATCTCACTTAGATTTCGAGATTTTAAAATTTTCCTGGTAATACAATTCACACACGCACGCACATACGCGCACACACACACACACACACACACACACACACACACACACACACACACACACACACACACACACACACACACACACACACACACACACACACACACACATGCTTAGTGTATTTTAGCAACATGTTTATTACTTTTTTTTATTATTATTATTTTTCTCGTTATCTCATATTAAGTATGTACTTACAGGTTTTTTTTTTTATTCTTTCCTTCTTATTGTTATAGTCGGGAACATAAATATGCATGCGCTCCCTGGGCGTCAATATATCTATACACTTCTATGCCATTAACCATAAGGTTGATGATTGCATATATTTGACGCGTTGGGTGTGTGGGTGTTTGTGATTTCGACTGTACGTTTGCTCCTACTCAGGTTTATAAAATTATATTATTAAGGGAACTAAAACAATTACTTTGCTCACCCGCGACCTTACAATAGTTACGTTTATGCAAGAAATGTGCGTTCATGCAGTTCCTCCACCTCCACACTGTACGAACACACACAAATCACATAAACCCAACCATCACCACCACCAAGCTACACTGACGCGTTTCGAACTCAACCAGAGCTCATCTTCAGAGTTACCACAACCGTATGCTATGCTACCAAACGTTAAACTAACAAACCAAAACAAATGTTTTAACTTGTCACTGTAACTTCTCAAGTACCCACTTTATTTTTCTTATTCTCAAACTACCCCACAAAAATTAACTTTTATTGACATATTTAAAACTACCTTGAATTTTTTTTGTTTATTTATTTATAAGGCATATTTAATTAATACTAACTGTTCAAATTCGACCCAAGCCGCAGTAAAGGAGAAGATACTAAATTTACCTGTTCATTAATAATAGACCCCATAGTGTTGTACCTAATTATTTCCATGCATTCCAGAGCATCCAGACGCAACCCCTTGCCGCAATAATGTAACACTTCATAAGAATCTGAATCTAACAATGAATGATTTGATTCCAACAAATGTTTTGCAAAATTCGATCTATCTGGATGCTCATTCCTATATGCCGAAACATTTGTTGCAAACCATTTGTTGGAATCAAATCATTCATTGTTAGATTCAGATTCTTATGAAGTGTTACATTATTGCGGCAAGGGGTTGCGTCTGGATGCTCTGGAATGCATGGAAATAATTAGGTACAACACTATGGGGTCTATTATTAATGAACAGGTAAATTTAGTATCTTCTCCTTTACTGCGGCTTGGGTCGAATTTGAACAGTTAGTATTAATTAAATATGCCTTATAAATAAATAAACAAAAAAATTCAAGGTAGTTTTAAATATGTCAATAAAAGTTAATTTTTGTGGGGTAGTTTGAGAATAAGAAAAATAAAGTGGGTACTTGAGAAGTTACAGTGACAAGTTAAAACATTTGTTTTGGTTTGTTAGTTTAACGTTTGGTAGCATAGCATACGGTTGTGGTAACTCTGAAGATGAGCTCTGGTTGAGTTCGAAACGCGTCAGTGTAGCTTGGTGGTGGTGATGGTTGGGTTTATGTGATTTGTGTGTGTTCGTACAGTGTGGAGGTGGAGGAACTGCATGAACGCACATTTCTTGCATAAACGTAACTATTGTAAGGTCGCGGGTGAGCAAAGTAATTGTTTTAGTTCATTAATATGGACCTCCGCAAAGTAACGCCTGATTCAATAAATTATCATTAAGGGAGTTCTGTTATTGGCCTTAAGAATCACACTGTAAATTAGGATAAACTTGATTGTACCGCTGTTGAACACCTAAATAAATAAATAAATAAATAAATTCCATGGGAAAATCGGGATAAAAAGATGAAAGAAGAAGGCACCGACATACTCACAACTTGCGCATTCATAATAATTGTGGCGTTCTAAGGGGAGGATTTGCTCAACAGCGACCGACGTCTTCCAAGCTGATGATAATATTAAAATTGTTGGAACTGAGCATAATGCCGGCCTACAGAATACGTGTATGTATGTCTAATTTGTATGTCTAAGAACGCAACCATTTCGTTCTAGCGTCATAAATCGCCAAATCACCCCCTAAATGTGTGACTTTATGTATGGATGGCCCCAAAGATGATGGTTATACCATACACAAATCCTAAAACCAGGAAAATAGCACGATTTTTTCAACGCAAGCGTGCGGCAAAGCTTATAGTTGCCGAGTTCCAGGGAATATCAAAATTAGAGACGACCCAGTAAATGTTTAAAAGCGCACTGCCCCAAATTAGGGTACAATGCACGCACGGTGGCCCATTTAGAGTATTACGGTAATATAATATCATCTTTTAGACGCGGCATATACTTATATAGGTGGTAGACGAGGAAAGTATTTAGTCTCGGGTTTTTTGTGTTTCACGATTGAAAATTTTATAAGCTGAATCAATAAGTCTCGCTTTTTATCCCGTGGGAATTTCCGAATTTCCTGAAATTAGTTTTTGCTATTAATTACCTACTTGCAGAGCAAATTTGACGAGTCTGGTAATCATAATAGGCTACTTTCCTAACTAGTCAGTCTTTTAGATTATCAAAAAATATTGGACACGTATTTTTTATTTTGTCAATTAAACAAAAAATTACGAAGATATGGCGCGTTGAAGTTTCGCGTGACGTCACTTGTTCCTATACTTTGTATGAGCGTTTTAGGAACAAGTGACGTCACGCCTCGTCACGCGGAACTTCAACGCGCCATATCTTCGTCATTTTTTGTTTAATTGTCAAAAGAAAAATTACGTGTCTAATATTTTTTGATAATGTAAAATACGGACTAATAAGAATTATTATTTTTTTACCTAGGAAACATCCCTATTACGGTGATAGGGTCACTCTGAGTCGAATATATGAATTCTGTTTATTCCCTATCCTCTTTGAAAAATTGGAGTCTTTTGGGGGCTAGAGTTCGGGATCGACGTTGACGAGTCAGTCAGTGAATTATATATACGTATACTAGCTGTAGCCCGCCACTTCGTAGGCAAAGAATTCATTTATCCCGCGGGAACTATGCAATTTTCCTGCATTAAATCTATGCTATGTCCTTGCAAGGGTCTCAAACTATCTCTATACCAAATTTAATCTCAATCGGTTCAGCGGTTTAAGCAGGAAGAGGTATTTATTATAGAAAGAAAGAAAGAAAGAAAGAAAGAAGACATTTATTCACTTTTATAAGACACACATACCTATACAAGAAAGTACACACAATTTCACACAAATAAAAAAAATATACATAGTAACTTGCACATTTATCCATACTTATATTAAAAATGTGAAAGTGTGTTGTTTGTCTTTCTTTCACATCGAAACTGAGCAACGGATTGTCGCGATTTTTTGTATGGACATAGTTGAAGGCCTAAAAAGAGACATAGGCTACTTTTTCCTACGGGAAAATATCTCATTCCCACGGTAAAACACGTTTTAATCTACTTCAGCAGAGGCGAAGCCGCGGTTATCAGCTAAGTACTAAATTCAAATTCAAAAATTCAAATTCAAATTGTTTATTAATAAAATAAATAATTATTTACACGAAAAGTCGTTAGTAAGCGCTGAGATTATGTTTATGTGTTAGTAAACACAGACCGATATACTAAACTACTGTCTCGATACAATACAATACAATACAAATATTCTTTATTGATTACCAGAAACAGTACAGTGACATTACAAAAATAAAAATTCAGGTAGACAATAGGCGGTCTTATCAATACAATTTAACCTTAAATGAACACTAACAACCTAAACATAACAACATAAACATAATACAAAACAAAACCGTGCTATGTTCATAAATAACTTAAATGCCTAAACTAGGATACTAAAGTAGCCTGTTTCTTAGGCAAATAAAAATTTTGAGTGCTAAAAGATAAATAACATAACTAATTAACTTATTACTTCGTGTTTCGCAGATAGGTATATTAATATTTAATAAATAAATAAATAAATAAATAATAATATTACGGGACAATCTCACACAAATCGACCTAGTCCCAAACTAAGCAAAGCTTGTACTATGGGTACTAGACGACGATAAACATACTTATATAGATAAATAAATACTTAAATACATAGAAAACATCCATAACTCAGGAACAAATATTCGTGCTCATCACACAAATAAATGCCCTTACCGGGATTCGAACCCCGGATCTCTTGCTTCGTAGGCAGGGTCACTACCAACTAGGCTAAAGCGGTCGTTAAAATAAATAATAATATTAGTAAGGATAATATATAATAATAATATATAATATATAATTTTTAGGCTAATAATATCAACCTCAACCTATTTTACCTAAAAACTGAATACATAACGTTGTGTAAATTAAAGCCTGTTTAAACTAGCTCGTGGTTCTGATTTGCAAAATTATTTCTAGCCGCCGCAATTCAGTTGCAAATGTTATAATTTTCCTATCTGTCACCGAGTACGTTCGTTCGTTTGACAAGAAGCCACATTTGGATATTATTTTCGTGGGACAACGGATCGAGAGATACTGGAAAGGCTTTTTGGGCCCTATTTAATAAACGTGACCCATTACAAGTGTCACTGACAATTTGGTCTAAATTGCGTAGCTGATATAAAGCCCGGTGGAACACGGAAATTCTGAAGCAGCGATGTATTTCCAACTGTCATAGTCACTTGTTACCTGTCACGTTTATTAAAATAGGCGCCAGGGCATTTTCAATAAAAAGTGTACCAGTTACTTTTTTGTAATGAGGATCTGGTTTGAGACTATGATAATTATGATAAGAACTCAGCACTCGCTAATTATTTGTTTGTGCCTCTTGCGGTGGAGACAACTGGTTGTTGGGGTTCCGAGGCAATACTTTTTTTTAAAGAAGTGGGGCGCCGTCTTCGTAATGGAGGTCTTGACCATCGCTCTGGATCGTTTAACTGGTGCAAAGGTTGTCCATCGCGGTTCAGCGGGGCCATGCGGCTAGTGTGTTGGGCACATTTGCGCCTGGTGCGATCCGGGGCGGTTTATTTGACTGACTTTATATTTTTATTTTATTGTATTTTGTGTGTATTGTCATGATCATACATTTTTCTTACTATAGATTATGATACTAATATTCCGGTAGTAAATTCTCGTGGGAATACATTTTTACTTTAAACAAGACTTCAACCACCAATAATAAGTAGTAAACACACGCAATAATTCTGCAATTCACAGCAATCCAAAGTCATCAAGAAACGATTATTAATTTCCCTCTACCGAACTCTCTCTCATTAAAACACCCCAAAATTTCGCAACGCCACAGCAAATCCCCAGGGAGAAGTTAACTTTAAAAAAATAATATATGGCGGATTACATTTTGTCAGAATAAAAAAACCATTCCAGCTCCCTGCTTCCATGTCAAAACTTTTAACGAGAGCCAAAATTCGGACGTACATACGAAACTAATTTCAAGTTCCACGACTCAATTTTCATGTGATATACGACTAAATTAAATATGCTATATGACTTATGTGCTTGCCGATGTTAGGTGACGTTTCATTTCGGTCGCGTGCTACCAAACTTTTTGTATTACAGCTTGCATGTATCAGTGGGATATGTCATGCTAGCGCAATTTTGCTCGGAGCTATCTTTAATTATACTCATGTAGTCTTATACAAGATTCATGTCCTTATCATGCTTAACAAGAGTGATACGAAAGGCTCGTTCATTTAGATGCCCTTTTGAAAGCAGTACACACTAGCAAAACCGAATTAACTAATCTATGTCAATTCCATACTAATATTAGAATCTAATCTTCTCTAATATATAAAAATCTCGTGTCACGGTGTTTGTATCGAACTCCTCCGAAACGGCTTGACCGATTTTTATGAAACTTTTTTCTCCATATGCTGTAGGTCTGAGAATAAGTCGTAGACTATTTTTTTTATTTTTTTTTGACCGTGTGCAATCTTTATGACCGGGTACTGTTCTGAAACAGTAAACTATTTAGGATATAATGTCAGGACTATTCCTGGTCCTGTAGGTTAGATTAGGTTAGGTTTGTTTTACAACAATCCTGAAAAGTTTACAGTATCAGAAAAAAAAAACATTTGGCAAATGAAACAGTTGGCAAATAATCAGTTGGGAAAAATATAGTTGCGGAAAGGCAGAGAACCCAGTTTTTGGCACTATTTTCATTAAACTTCTTCGACATTCTAATGTAAGGTAAACGTACCAATGCTTGACACATCAACGCCCCAGTACATGACACCCATCTGTCACCTCTCTTATACTATGACATAAGATTGAAGGTGCCATGTATTGGGTCAGTGTCGAGCACAGGGACGTTTACCTTAGATATTGTCAGCAATGTCCTTGCATTTAAAATATTGTCAACCGCGTCGCTAGAACTCAAATATTACTGTCAAACTTTTTATATTGGACCCGTTCCGAGTCCAATTGAAAGGTGGCATTTGGTATAATTATATTGAAAGTTGGTGAAGTCAGCGACGCTTTTTCTTACTTCCGGTCTCAGCCACCAGGGGAATACTGAGCAGCTGCGAGAGGAGATTTAAAATGGCCGACTAATTTTTAGGGTTCCGTATTTGACGGAGTCATGCAACGAGTTATGGAGAGATCTGTGGAATCAACTTCCAGTAGCAGTGTTTCCAGACAACTGTGAGATCGGAGCTTTCAAGAAAAGGGTTTATACTCGTACTTCCTTTAAAGGCCGGCAACAGATTAATTTTTGTTGTTTATGGGTGGTGGTGATCATTCCCCATGAGATTCCTCTCATGATAATAAGCTATGCTCGGAGCTTGTGTGATAGAATTTGATGAAACATTATAAATAATTTATTGAATCAGGCGTTACTTTGCGGAGGTCCATATTAATGAACTAAAACACTATAAGTTCGAAACATTATAAGTCACCGTTAAGGGTGAATATGTAAGTTGAATTGGCAATAGGTATAGGTTGGAAGGACTCGATCACAAACATTCGTATTTTTCACACAAATATCTGTACAGTCCGGAAATCGTACCCGGGACCTCAAGATTTGTAGTCAGGTTCTCTAACCACTAGGCCATCCGGTCGTCATAAAAAAAATGAAATAAAATAAAATCTCAAATAGATCCCCATACAGGATACGTGTTTTATTAAACGTTTTTTCTTGATTTTCGCAATGACAATTTTATGGTGATACAGAACCCATCGTTTGAAACTTATTTGTGCTTGTGTGGTTTTTTCAATTAAAATTGTAATATGTTAAGAGGAATGAGATGGGAACACCTGGAGAGGAATTTTTCTAATGATAAATATATCTATTTGCTTAATAGACTGTACCTTGTTCTACGCAGACAAGGACTCTTATAGTCTCGTTTTCTGATTCCCTTTATCGATTCTGGGGACAGATTTTTTATTACAAATCACTTTACAAACCATCTAAAATTAAAGCCTTGAATGTTAAAGTTTGAATGTTTAGTTTTTAGGGTTCTGTAGTCAGCTAGTTTTATGTCAGAATGATAGTTTTTTTTATGATAATTATATAATTTGTGTCTGTTTTGTGTGGCCTTCCCTGATATTGCTGTACTGTGGCCCGGCGAAAGACCAGTGCTGGTTTTTAACTAGCGACATGCTGAGCCGGGACCCTTTTTGTAGTAGCACTAATATGTACATTCCTGTGTCTATGTTCATGTTTGTACTCTTATTTTTGCCTGTGTACGTGTTATTGTTGTTATAAATAAATGTTTTCTTTCTTTCTTTCTTTCTTTAAAAGTGCACAAAAAACTGTATATTGCTAAAATTTAACCCCCCGACGCAAAAAGAGGGGTGTTATAGAGCTATAATTTTGAAATTATTGTGGTGGCCTAGTGGTTTGGCCTATGGCCTCTCAAGCAAAGGGTCGTAGGTTCAAGTCCGAGCTCGAATCTCGAGTTTTTCGGAATTTACGTGCGAAGTTAATTACATTTGGAATTTACCATGAGCTTCACGGTGAAGACGCACAAACCTGTGAAGAAATTAAGGCGGCACCGAGCTTCTTGCGCTAGTCGATTTTATGTATTCAAAGCACTCTTGTATGTGTGCGTGAGAACGGCTAGAGTCAAAGCCGTGCGTAAGCGCAAACGACACAAGTTCCCCGTCCGATGCCCGAACTATACGGACAAGGGGGAAGCACGACGGCTCAAGATAGGTTGGTCAGACCGCGCGTGTATTTAAGTATTTTCATCGTATTACTAAAACAAATACATATTTTTAAAATGTAGCAACACTAGGCCCTGGAAAATAACTTGTTTTATTGACATGCAAAAATTATTTACGCCGTGCAGTAATTATTTACGCCGTACAGGAATTATTTACGCCGTACAGGATTTATTTTATTTTTTAGAGACGACTTTGGTTTTTTTTTCTATCGATTAAACTACAAGTAATCGTGTTTCGAAAATCACTGGTCATTAGAGTGAATCCTCAAATATCTTACACATGAATTTCAGAACTAAAGCTTTGTTAGTAATGATACAGCAAGGAATTAAATGATTGTTGCAATAAATGCGCCAACTATAGCCCAAGCCTTCTCATTCTGAGAGGAGACCAGTGCACTCCAACGGGAATTGAATAGACTGATGATGATTACGAAATTCTCTGCTCGTATTACGAATCCAACATGAATTTAAACGAAATGCAAGAGTTCTATATTTTCACCAGTGAAACAATTTCTTCGTATACCTACAGGGAAAGTCGAGAAGCGTCCCAGTCATACATAACCCATTTGCTACCGCCTATTGATCGGTAAAGGAATTATATAGGGTCAACTTGTCGTGGGCAAAATAGAATATCGCTGCCCGGAGATCGTTGATAGCGTGTTTTATTTACGTGAAGATATTGGGGAAAATGTTTTTCTATATTTGGAAAATTAAGAGTTATAACGGAAGGGAAATGTGAAGAGGTTACAAGTGGTATTGGAGTAGTCTATACATAGGTATGTCAGTCAGTTAGTTAATCAGCCAGAATTTATCTTTTTATCATCATCATCATCATCATCCTAGCCTATATACGTTCCACTGCAAGGCACAGGCCTCCTCTCAGAATGAAAGGGCTTGGGCCGTAATTCCCACGCGGGCCCTGTGCGGATTAGGAACTTCACACACACCATTGAATTACTCAGCACTACCGCCTACTGTGGGTTCGCGATCATTCCGTACTTGGATATTGATAAATTTTGAAGTTTGAGACCGAGGCTAGAGAACTCACGATCCGCTGTTTGAGAGGCCATAGGACACGCTGTTAAGTCAGCACGGCTACTTCTTTACAATATGTACTCCATGATTTAAATAAGTAAATATTTAATCATCATTCATCTCTCATAAAACACTGCTTGAGTTATGATGCAGTCTTTAGAAAATATCCAATCAAAATTGTTCGCACTGATTTAGCCTATTCCACACTAGGAGAAAATAAAACGTGAGTAGCCTATAAAACTTACTTACTTACTCAAAAGAAAACGTGTCCCCTCCAATCTAGCCGAAAACTTTCTAATCCACAGATACAACAACAAAAAAACTACTCCATTCCTTTCCTAGTCGCCAACATAAACAAGGAGAGAATCTATTTCCCTTTCATGCAAAAACTAGTCTTGTCGCAGCAACCGATCTAACGTCAAAGACTCCTTTGCCTCCCTGGACATCCCATTTCCGCGTTATTTATTAGCTAAGTTATCACAGACATCAGGGAATTTAACAAACAATAGCTCTGTAAAACGAGGAAGCGTACCTTGTGTGGGGGAAATTATAAGCGTTCGGCGTAAACGCTCGACTGTTCTTTTTAAATATTGAGTACAACTCATACAAATATTGGCGGCAAAAGAGGCAAAATTGTTATTTAAACTGAATATTAGATATTTAACAGCTTCCCTGCCCCGAAGCAATGTGCGGCGTTCTTTCGACACGTCCCCATAGTAACAATGACATTAAACGCTCATAGAGTCATGATGCACGTGTGCCTCATGGACGTACCAATACAGTCACACATGAGACGCATGTTCGTCATACGACAGGCACGGTTAGTAAATAGCATGCTTTACGCTGCGTTACCTTCTCAGTCTACTAACAAATATAGATCTAGCATCTCTTACGTCGGGGGTTTGTCTGATAAGATTTATGGCATTTTAAAATCAAACAATATTAATGTTGCCTTTAAGACTAACAACTCTTTGTACTCTAGGCTATGTAACCACAAAGAACAGGTAGATAAGGGAACTAGATCGGGGGTATACAAGCTTACTTGTAATGACTGCAATGGGATATACGTAGGACAGACAGGCCGAAGTTTTAATACTAGATTTAAAGAGCATGTTTCGGCATATAGGAATGAGCATCCAGATAGATCGAATTTTGCAAAACATTTGTTGGAATCAAATCATTCATTGTTAGATTCAGATTCTTATGAAGTGTTACATTATTGCGGCAAGGGGTTGCGTCTGGATGCTCTGGAATGCATGGAAATAATTAGGTACAACACTATGGGGTCTATTATTAATGAACAGGTAAATTTAGTATCTTCTCCTTTACTGCGGCTTGGGTCGAATTTGAACAGTTAGTATTAATTAAATATGCCTTATAAATAAATAAACAAAAAATTCAAGGTAGTTTTAAATATGTCAATAAAAGTTAATTTTTGTGGGGTAGTTTGAGAATAAGAAAAATAAAGTGGGTACTTGAGAAGTTACAGTGACAAGTTAAAACATTTGTTTTGGTTTGTTAGTTTAACATTTGGTAGCATAGCATACGGTTGTGGTAACTCTGAAGATGAGCTCTGGTTGAGTTCGAAACGCGTCAGTGTAGCTTGGTGGTGGTGATGGTTGGGTTTATGTGATTTGTGTGTGTTCGTACAGTGTGGAGGTGGAGGAACTGCATGAACGCACATTTCTTGCATAAACGTAACTATTGTAAGGTCGCGGGTGAGCAAAGTAATTGTTTTAGTTAATTATAATAAAGTTGGTGATTGTGTGTGCGTATTTGTTGCTTGTTTACGCTGAAACTGCTGGATGGATTTAATTAAAATTAAAATTGGTGTGTAGATAGCTGATTTTTTTTGCTTCTTTTACAGTGTAGGTAAGGTACCTTTTATCTCGATATTCCTACGGAATCGCTAACTTAGATATTCATGTAAGTACTAAAATCTCATCCCTAAGCTTAAAAACATGAAGTTTTCAAGATTGCTCTTCATGCGACGTAAAATAATAGTCATCATCACCATCATCCCACTCATCATCCCCTATATACGTCTCTTCTCAGAATGAGAGGGCTTGGGCCGTAGTTCCCGCGCGGCCCAGTGCGAATTGGGAACTTCACATACACCATTGAATTTCTTCTCAGGTGCATGCAGGTTTCCTCACGATGTTTTCCTTCACCGTAAAGCTGATGGTAAATTACAAATGTAATTTCGCACATAAATTCTGAAAAACTCAGAGGTGCGAGCCCGGACTCGAATCCACGATCCTCTGCTTGAGGGACAAGAAATATGGCGTAAAATAATATCATTGAGTAATCTTTGGGGATTCTCATGGGGATTTTGTCAAATCATGGCATTTCAATTCAACTCGTTCCGTAATGGTTTATGGGAGCGAACTCATGGGTAGTGCTCCACAAAGTAGAAAAAACTCTGCAAAAAAGGTGAAATTGCCCCAGTTACCCGGAAATATTGTACACTTGCTCCATCCCCGGGGGAGGTGCGTAATCATTGTGGATGTCAGCAATTAGATGCCCCCATTGTGTCGGCACAACAAAGAGCACAAATTAATGAGAGGGCAACGAAACTGAGTTATTACGGTTTGCAACCGGTACCTGATTGATTTTCGATATATACTTGATACTTTTTTGGCAATATGGTTTGTTAATATGTCAAGACTTTTTATATTTCAAACTAAATACAAACTGAAATATAGATGCACAGAAAAAACCCCAGAAAAAAGACCAATGCTGGGAATCGAACCCAGGTCCTCAGCGTTCCGTGCTGCGTGCTTACCCCTACACCATCACTGGTCTAGAAGTTAGCGACGAATCTTTCCCATACATCGTACACTTCAGTCTGTTATAATCACATTTAGGCAGTGATAAAGCGCATCTATGTTATGCCCTCTACCGAGAGACTTCAACACTCCTTCGGAGCTACCCGCTCACCTGGACCAAGAGATGGCGCTACTAGGCCAACTTTTACAAGTTAAGTATGAACCAGCATTGGTCTTTTTTCTGGGGTTTTTTCTGTGCATCTATATTTCAGTTTGTATTTAGTTTGAAATATATGGTTTCACGGGATGACCGTAAAAGTAATAAAAAAATGAAGTTCAAGACTTTTTGTCCAAATTACTTGGCTGGCCTGAGCAAAATTGCTTTCGTATGTTCTTCAGCTATTGTCCTCTATAATGTCGCATTTGTCAACCAATCCTCGCGTTATGCGAGCAGGTTTGATAGTTATATGATTTCATTTTAAATTTTTGCAATGTTTTAGAATGGCATTTGGGTTTGAAAACTCAAAAAACATCATATTTCAGCCATTTTGGAAAATACCGAGGTCTCCTGCTAGAATTGCCAGGTGGGCAAATCAGCCATGGTCGAACATTTGTTAGAATATGGACCAAAAAATTGAATCGAGTCGAGTTTCATAATCCCGAAATCCTCTCCACTGAACGTCATTACTACTCCAGAATAGCGCGTGAAGCGGTTGAAATAAGGAAACATAAACATTTTGACTGGGATGATGGATACAAGCTCTCTTCTGCATGGAATCCGGTGTTAGGGGAATGTGGGCGTCAAGATGTATCTTCGGATAAAACGCGGGCTATTGTGAGTGTTGAAGTGATTATGTACAAGCCAATCAAGTGGGCGTAGTTGGAAAAACTCGCGCGGCTAAATTAACGAGATACCCTACACTTCAGTACTACTCGTGACCACGGCCGCTGAAATGTTGTCAAAAGGTCGAGGTAACTTTGGTAATTAATAGTTCGTGATTAAGTCCCGGAAATTATTAGTTACAATTATATCATACTAGCTGACCCCGCAAACGTTGGTTTGCCATATCACCTAGGGGTATAAAAATAGCCTACGACCTATTCTCAGACCTACCGAATACAGAGAAAAAAGTTTCAAAAAGATCGGTCCAGCTGTTCCGGAGAAGTTCGACGAGATTTTTATATACCTACCTATTAGATTAGATAGATTTAATACAAGTTTCATCCCGTGGTTTTGCCTGTCCTGCCTGCCTGGTTTTGCCTGAGTTAAATCCATAAAAAAGGTTATGGTAACATTTTTAAAGCACAACGTTTGCTCGGGCAACGCCATACGGTGTCAGAAAAAAAAACCTTTCCGTCTTTATGACCCATTCGATATTTCAATACATTCGGTTTTTCATACTTCGGTATTATAATACATACCCTTGACAGCGACATTCCTGTTACCAGAACTTCTGTACAATATTCTGTTTGTCGGGGGTTTGTCTGATAAGATTTATGGCATTTTAAAATCAAACAATATTAATGTTGCCTTTAAGACTAACAACTCTTTGTACTCTAGGCTATGTAACCACAAAGAACAGGTAGATAAGGGAACTAGATCGGGGGTATACAAGCTTACTTGTAATGACTGCAATGGGATATACGTAGGACAGACAGGCCGAAGTTTTAATACTAGATTTAAAGAGCATGTTTCGGCATATAGGAATGAGCATCCAGATAGATCGAATTTTGCAAAACATTTGTTGGAATCAAATCATTCATTGTTAGATTCAGATTCTTATGAAGTGTTACATTATTGCGGCAAGGGGTTGCGTCTGGATGCTCTGGAATGCATGGAAATAATTAGGTACAACACTATGGGGTCTATTATTAATGAACAGGTAAATTTAGTATCTTCTCCTTTACTGCGGCTTGGGTCGAATTTGAACAGTTAGTATTAATTAAATATGCCTTATAAATAAATAAACAAAAAAAAAAATTCAAGGTAGTTTTAAATATGTCAATAAAAGTTAATTTTTGTGGGGTAGTTTGAGAATAAGAAAAATAAAGTGGGTACTTAAGAGGTTACAGTGACAAGTTAAAACATTTGTTTTGGTTTATTAGTTTAACGTTTGGTAGCATAGCATACGGTTGTGGTAACTCTGAAGATGAGCTCTGGTTGAGTTCGAAACGCGTCAGTGTAGCTTGGTGGTGGTGATGGTTGGGTTTATGTGATTTGTGTGTGTTCGTACAGTGTGGAGGTGGAGGAACTGCATGAACGCACATTTCTTGCATAAACGTAACTATTGTAAGGTCGCGGGTGAGCAAAGTAATTGTTTTAGTTCATTAATATGGACCTCCGCAAAGTAACGCCTGATTCAATAAATTAAATATTCTGTTGTTTAGCAAATAAGTACTTTAGTTTTAAACAATCCCAATAAAGGTACAAGTTGTAAGAATAAACAGGTAACAGGTAACTCACTAAATATGATTCAACGGTTAATACGATTAAGTATCCTTTGTGCTAACGCACCCTAGCCTAACATTTAACTTTCCAAAAGGTTCTACGTTTCATGGTACATACACGTGGCTTACAACCTTATCATAGTAAGTTGGCGTCGTATCTCAACTTGAATGGTTGCTAATTCTGTCGCTCATAGAGCCGTTTATTTTGAAAGACCTGAAATCACGTTGAAATTCAGGGAAAGGGATAGAGATAAAAGACACATACAAAAGGTACATAAAAGTACGGTAGCACTAGCTATAAACCACGGTTTCCCCCGCCTTTGAAATACATTTAGGTATAACATTTAATAAGGGCTTTGGCCTAAATAAAGGTCGAGGTAAATGTTTAAAGTACCTACAATGTTCGCTAGGACAGCTCCATCTATTGATAGCAGGTGAAGTTAATAAGCTTTCTTGAAAGCTGATGTACCATCGACAAAAAGGTCGCCTTGACACCTTAAATGTCCATTTTACTTGACCGCTATGTGTGTGTATGTGTGTGTGTGTGTGTGTGTGTGTGTGTGTGTGTGTGTGTGAGTGTGTGTGTGTGTGCGTGTGTATGTGTGTGGTGTGTGTGTGTGTGTGTGTGTGTGTGTGTGTGTGTGTGTGTGTGTGTGTGTGTGTGTGTGAGTGTGTGTGTGTGTGTGTGTGTGTTTGTGTGTGTGTCTGTGGCATCATAGCTCTTAAACGGGTGAACCGATTTGGATGCGGTTTTTTATTAGAAAGCAGATTTCTTGGCGATGGTTCTTAGATGTGTTTCATCAAAATCGGTTCAGCCGTTTCAAAGTTATCAGCTCTTTTGTTATGTGCGGAAGGGATCTTAGACGCATAACGGGCATTGACTTAATGTTCAAACATACGAGTGACACAATTGACAACATTTCATTTTTTTAACACCTGAAAATTACTACAGGAATCGAAAGAGTTTCGCCTCCTGAACACGGAAAAATATTTATTATAATTTATTTCTTCATATTTAAAAAAATACAACATATTTAAAAAACATATGTGTACTTACCTGTACCTCCACAGAATAGATGTTTCCTTTACCATTTTCACTAGAAAAAAGAGCTGTCATAATTTTAAATTTGATAACAACCTTAATGTCAAATTTACGTCATCACTTTTTTTTAATAGAGACTAGACAAAAGTAATGGATCTATACTATCGTTACGCTCTTTTAGAATGAGCACATCTTTAAAAAATTGTAATAAATTAATTAATAATCCTAGTGAAAATTTAAAACTATCAGCGTCTTTCTCTTTCCAAACAGTATACAGAGAACGAATCAAATTATAGTCTTAGAAATATGAAATGTTGTCAATTGCGTTGGGGTTTTTAAATTTTTAATTTATAGTTATTCTCTAAAGTCAAAATCCCATGGAAACGCACTAAACATCTTTGAATAAACTGAATCAATTACTTTGCTCACTTACGTTGGCCGCTGGTCTGATAGGATTTATGGTATTTTAAAATCAAACAATGTTAATGTTACCTGTAAGACTAAGAACTATTTTGTACTCTAGGCTATGTAACCACATTGACAAGGTAGATAAAGGAACTAGATCGGGTATATACAAGCTTATTTTTGCAATAAAATATATGTAGGGCAGACAGGTCGTAGTTTTAATGTTAGATTTTATGTGCATGTTACGGCATATATTTTAGGAATGATCATTCAGACAGATCGAATATTTCAAAACATTTGTTGGAATTAAATCATTCATTATTATTTGGATTCTAATGAAGTATTACATTATTGCGACAAGGGGTTGCGTCTGGATGCTCTGGATGCATGGAAATAATTAGGTACAACAGTATGGGCTCTATTATTAATGAACAGGTAAATTAAGTATCTTCTCCCTTACTGCGGCTTGGGGCTAATTTGAGCAATAACAGTTTGGATTAATAAAATATGCCTTATTATTAAATGAACAAACATTCAGGGTAGTTTTATGCCAGGATAAAAGTTCATAATTTTTTGTGGGGTAGTTTATTTGAGAAAAATAAAGTGGGTACTTGAGAAGTTACAGCGACAAATTAAAAACATTTGTTTTGGTTTGTTGGTCTAACATTTGGTAGCACAGTGGACGGTTGCTTTACTCTGAAGATGAGCTCTGTTTGAGTTCGAAACGCGTCAGTGTAGTTTGGTGGTGGTGATAGTTGGGTTTGTGTGATTTGTGTGTGTTCGTACAGTGTGGAGCTGGGGGAACTGCATGAACACGCTTTTTTTTACTTAAACGTAGCTATCGTAAGGTCGCGGGTGAGCAATGTAATTGTTTCAGTTCATTAATATCAAGGATGATATAGAATGGATTGGCAGTCGCCATAGTACGGATCTCCCGCGGTTTTTGTAGTTCGATTATTAAATCTAGATGGCGCTGAAATATAGCCAGAGGCTTTGAAGGCAAAAAAATAAGACTACAGATATTTCATATCACTGCAAATGTATTATTATGCAATATTTTTGAAAAATAATACATTTGTAGTAATATGAAACACCTGTAGTCTTATTGTTTTGCCTTCAAAGCCTCTGGCTATATTTCAGCGCCATCTAGATTTAATAATCGAACTACAAAAACCGCGGCCGATCCGTACTATGGCGACTGCCAATCCAGTCTATATCATCCTTGATTAATATGGACCTGCGCATAGTAACGCCTGATTCAATAAATCATATTTGAATAAACAGCCCCATCTAGTGACACAATTGTGAAATAAACATAAGGACGTTTCTCGCGACGTCTGCTCGCCTCGGGGAAATCTGATAGATAAATTATGCCAATCCTCGTGATATCTGCTGTGAAGAAAAGAAATATGAAAAAGAATAACCTTCACCTAGCATTGTTCGTCATTTTTCAAAATGAATGTAGATAACCATAATTTAACAAGCACTTCCAACTTTAA
Organism: Archips crataeganus; assembly: GCA_947859365.1. Lineage (NCBI taxonomy): Eukaryota > Metazoa > Arthropoda > Insecta > Lepidoptera > Tortricidae > Archips > Archips crataeganus. Next base: position 3,784,037 of record OX402063.1, on the reverse strand, counting down.
GCATTTACTTATAGCTATTACCGCCGCCCATGGATACGCATAAAACAAGTCGAATTACGAGTGCGTTAAAGGCACCTTGAGAAAAGAGTAGACTCGTTTCTAGTGTGTATAATGTTTTAAACTTTCATGACTTTTACACATAACGTTACCAAATACGGGACTTATCACTAGTTATCACATAAGTAATATTCACCTCGACGTTTCGGCCACATTGCAGAGTCCGCGGTCACGAGTTGAATTTGTTTAACCGCGTGAGCATTTCGAACTACCCGCACTTGATTGCGATTTTTTAGCGTCAACCCATCACACTGACACACATCTCTAACAACGTCCGACGGCCTGCCCGAACATTCATTCCAGCGCTAACATTTATTTAATTTAAGTAGGATTCTATGAAGACGAAAGCTTATATCCATCATACCAGTTTTTAGTGTGTTACAGTTCTAAACGAACTAGGATTTCAATGTTAGATTGAAAGCGCCCTCTTTGGCTAAATAGGCACTAACTATTCCGACCTATAATCATTAATATATATCTAAATTGCGAGTACTATTCCTTCTACACCGTGAAATTTTAGTGGTTGTTTTCCCGAAACGAGGTGATTTAGTATCGATTGTACAATCGATTTATAATTACTATTTTGACTAGAGTCGAAAATCCAATTGTGAAAAACGAAAGTCGAAAATGACCGCAAACCAATAGTAACGCTTCGTTGGCACCTAACCTATCGTACGTACCATCGTACGCTACTTGTACCAACGAAGCGTTACTATTGGTTTGCGGTCATTTACGACTTTCGTTTTTCACAATTGGATTTTTGACTCTAGTCAAAATAGTAATTGTAAATCGATTGTACAATCGAAACTAAATCACCTCGTTTCGGGAAAACAACCACTAAAATACTAAAATTTCACGGTGTATATTTGGTTTTCATATGGATTAAAGTTAGTCCTAGGTCAAAGTACCCCACTTTACGGTACATAAAGAGAGAGATTTCAATAAAACAAACGAAAGAATCTTATCAACATTGTCAACATGTCAGTAAATGTGGCAATATAATATTTGCGCCTACCAAATTGTTATCGCGCAAAATTGCACGAACAATTTCACCGACACCATTCAACTCACCTTGACGACATCACAGAAGAAATCTTGCGAGTCATTTCACCGAATTTCAATCTACTTAATGCTATCTCCCTCCCTCGCGTCATACGTACGCCCTTTAATTGAGTCCTTCGAGTCAAATTGGTAACTAACGTTGGACGGTGGCTTACCGTGTCATGCTCGAGCCCACGAAGTGTGTCAAGAGCATTATATATTTACCACTTACCCCCTATTGATCCCTTTAGAGGGTCCCGAATTAATTACCGAGGCAATTAGACAGATAAATTGGAGTTGTCGATGTGGTTGTGTGCGTGAAATTTTATTCGTCATAGCCTTTCCTCGTAGCTTCGCAGTCACAATCCAGCAGTTGAATTGAAATTCTAGAATTTTCTCAAAATTAAAGAAAGAAAAAGATAATACAACACACATCGTGACAACAATAACAACAAGACAATAAGATTACATCGTGGTTTTCTTTTAAGTTCCGTTGGGTTGGGGGTGAGTTTTTTCGCGCTTGATTTTTTGCATGGATGTAGAGAGTGAGAGGTTAGTATATACCACGGGAAAATATCTCATTTCCATGGGAAAACACGTTTTAACCTAACTTCAACCAACTAAATCCCCAACTAACTAAATCTTGAAACTCCGTGAATTTGGAAAAAAATCCGTGGATTCTCCCAAAAATTATACGGTGCTCTTCATTTATGTTGCTTAAAGATAAATCAAAATAAATAATTTCTACAATGAGCGGTTGAAAATTTAGAATTGTATCCCTTGAGAATATTGGGATAAAAATAGCCATCATCCAAACCCATCCAGCCGTTTAAGAGCTCGTTCCCACTATGTCGTATGTCGGTTCGGATTTTAATCGGTCGTTCCAGTGGCAGAACATTTTATATGAAGCTATTCACACTCGTCCGACATCGATTTTGTGTCAACAAAAAATATCGTGTGTTTTGTCAGGCCTCCCGTCCGGAAATCGTGTACAGAAGCCTCGAAATGACTGTCGTCGTTAATGGCACCAGAGCTGCGGTCGTGGCCGACAGCCGACTAGTGTGAACAGAGGCGCCGACACCCATTTAAAATCGGAATCCGACATACGACATAGTGGGAACGAGCTCCTAGTGTGTGAAAGAGTAGCAGACAGACACATGCACTTACGCAGACACAAACTTCCGCATTTATAATTGCTACATATATATATACATCATCATCCCAGCCTATATACGTCCCACTGCAGGGCACAGGCCTCCTCTCTGAATGAGAATGGTTGGGCTGTAGTTCACACTCGGGCCCAGTGCGGATCGGGAACTTCATGCACACCATTGAAATTTCTTCGCAGATGTATGCAGGTTTCCTCACGATGTTTTCCTTCACCGTAAAGCTCGTGGTAAATTTCAAATTAATTTCGCACATGAATTCCGAAAAACTCAACTTCCGAAAAGCTTTAGAGGCCATAGGTCAAACTACTAGGCCACCACGGCTGGTATAATTACTATTAGTACGATTTAAAGCATCAAAATCCTTATTTTTTCTTTAACATAGCCTTTCAATTATTAATTAGCCAAGTTGCTGCGCGAATTGATCCTTTAGGTGCACAAACAAGCCTTGTTTCCCGGACGTCAAGTTTTTCCATAATATCGCGTCGAACTTTGCCGTGAACCGGTTTTGGCACAGGTGATGCGATACAGTTAGTGCACATTTTATTATATACTAGTCTTAACTGTTTATTACTAACTTATATATGTTTCGGGTTAATCCGTAGCCCATCTTCTTGGAACACGCCATGGCGGCTGCCAAACGCACACTACGCGCCACCTCTCTGCTCGCGCGGGTGCTCGACGAAACTGATACCGGCGCACAATTACCCACGTTTTCATTTTATTTTTATTGTCATGTCGATCGATACTAGAATGGTTGTTCAACGTCGATTGAGAGTTACAACTAAGTGTACCAAAACCTACTAAACTAATACGCAGATCTAACATCCTAATTATTGACAGGATTTCTGGATAAGTAGCAAATATAGCAATATGGACCTAACCTAACCTACTAACCTGGCGTTGGTTTTAGAAAAAAATACAAGGAAGTCTCTTACAGCGCATTTTCTTGGCCATGATGGCGTTCCTGAAAGCGCTCGTAGTTCAATCAACTAATTTGATTCCTGTGCCAATATACATAGATCCTGTCATAAGGAATCTATTTGATAATCATCTTCGACAGTGATTATTGCGTAATGTGTGTCATTTCATTATCATGATGACATCTCGATCTTTGCGAACATGACTGTGTCAACGATAAGGATAGGAAAGGAGTTTGCTTGTGTAAAACAACTTGAATTATCACTGTCCGTTTGTCAAAACTACTTTTTTAGGGTTCCGTACCCAAAGGGTAAAACGGGACCCTATTACTGAGGCTCCGTTGCCCGTCCGTCTGTTCGTCCGTCTGTCACCAGGCTGTATCTCATGAACCGTGATAGCTAGAAAGTTGAAATTTTCACAGATGATGTATTACGGCTGTCGCTATAACAATAAATACTAAAAAACCAGAATAAAATAAATATTTAAGGAGATATTTAAGGAGGATTTTATTTGCCGTTTTTATAGGTAATGGTACGGAACCCTTCGTGCGCGGGTCCGACTCTCACTTGGTCGGTTTCTTCTCATATCATGGAGCGAAACGTTTACGATACTTTTATTGCATGTTGTGATCGGAAAGTTGATAATCCTTTTGACCCGCACTGACGTTGTAATTATCTAGTAAGTACCTAGTTAATGTGACAAGGTTTTATAGTGGCCTAGGAATCAAACTGGTTGAAACGACTTGAGCTAACTTTCTTTGAACGATTTGTTTATCCGTAAGCTACGTCGCCAGGCGCTTTCCCAGCACTTAGTAACTAATTAGGCTCGATTTCAGTTACAAGAGGCACCAACTTAGTCCCGTCCGGACGACAGCTTAGAAAAAGTCAAGAGCCCGCTCCCATTGATCCATTTTTAGAGTTCCGTAATCCTTATATCTCATGTCATTATGGCTTGTTTTAGTCCCTTGTTGAACAATCTACTACATCTATTTATCTCTCCGTATAAAGTCCTAATTGTATCAGTTCCCCGGTGTAGCGCACAAACATCCGTTATTCGTGAGTCACGCCTTTGTATCGCGTCAAAGAGTAAGCTAAATAGATCACGTATTGGATCAAATTCTAAGGAAGGCCTTTTGAAACAACAGCTCTACAAACATAAACTGTTCACCTCTCACAACACAAATCAAAGCAACATGAACCCTATGCTCCGCAATTAAGGTTTGCGGCGGTTTAAAGGAGTTTTTGGTAGTGTTGTCAACCTTTGAACATTTCACGGTTCGATACCTTTTTTAACCCTATTTCTGCGGAACAAAAGACGGTAACAAAGTTAGGAATTAGATTTGGTTCGACAACTAAAGCGAGTAGTTCGTTATTTTTGAGGATTACTTGTCCGTTTACTATAAGTCTAATGAATAAGGCTCAGAGTCGCTCAAAGAGCTATGGAGAGGGCTACATGCTCGGGGTTTCTGTAATAGGATCGAATTAGTCAATAATTTGGCAAGTAATACCATGTTATACCACAAGTATAGGGAAAAATCTGTAAACTATTAATTTGTAATTTTGTAAGGAGGTCCCGAAATACGATTTAGAAAACGTCCGTCAGATTCCACTTTCGTCAGATCACGTCTTTTTTCCGTATAGGTCAGAATTTTGAAACTGGTGACGAAACATCAATTCTCGTGATTCCTCGTCCGTCAGATTCCGCTTTCGTCAGATCAGACATAATTCAGTTAAAACCTACAAATTCGACGGAGCCCCGCCATTTCTGGGCGGTTTGCCATTCGGGCAGAAGAAACTACCTGAGTAAGCTAACCTACCTATTTTCTGGACTGAATTATGGCTGGGTGAATTAAATCTGGCGTAAGGGTCATTATAGGTTTATAAGTCGGGGAGGTCATCCGTCATTCCTGACGAAACTGAACTGAAATTATAAAAAAAACTGCTTCTGACGAAAGTGGAATCTGACGGACGTGTTTTTAACACGAATATACCAATATCCCACACTGCGTACATTTTGCTTAAAAGTAGGGCTCTGCTAACACTGGATTATAATAGATACGGCTGTTTACGGCGTATTAATTACCTTTGACATACCTACAAATTTGAACGGAACCCTGGGTGCGTGAGTCCGACTCGCACTTGGCCGGTTTTTTATTTTTGTTTGCGCTGAAGAAGTCTCAAGTAAAAGCTAGTATCTGTAACATTAAGAAATATCAAAATATATCCAACACATGTTCCTCGTAACTGAGATAAATCCATACCGTCTCACACGTATACAATTTGTAAATTCTTGTTCGCCAGTTGAAGGCGTATGTCTGCCCCGATGATAAATGGCGCGACAAATCCTATTTGATACGACACACCTTATCACGGCCGCGACATATGTGTATATAGACACGTGGCAGCGCTTTGAGCCAAGTTCGAAGAAAAAGAACTGGCGACGTAGCAGCCGTATGATTGGCGCTAATTTTGACACGTTAATAAACACAAAAGTTACACATATCATCATTATTATCATTCCGGTCTAAAATACGTCCATTATACGTCGCCGTACTTTCCGCACACAACGTGAACACGTGAAGCTAACATTATTTAGTTTTCCTAGAGCCTCTATTTTATAACTATAGCTCAAACCGTAAAAAGTCGTAGTAACCTAGTGGTTTGAGATATGTGTGTCCTCTCAAGCAGAGGGTCTTAGGTTCGAGCCCGGGCACGCACAGAAGTGCAGTGCAAGTGAAAACACAGAAGATTTTTTGGAATTTTTGTGCCAAATTACATTTATAATTTACTGTGAAGAAATACAATGATGTGTGTGAAGTTTCTAATCCACACTGGGCCCGTGTGAGAACTACGGCCTAAGCCTTTTTAGTGCTCACACACAACACAACACACCACACACAAACTGTTATTGTGGTATTATTAGCGTCTGAAAATTGGTATTTTTTATAACTGAATGATTAAATTAATTATAATTGATCATAATGCTAGCCCACTGCCAGATTACCTAGAAAGGTGAAATTTGGCACCCGTGTAGATTTCAATTTTTTGTCAGCGAAGTTGACAGTCACGTATTTTTTAATATTGAACTTGGCTCTCATTTTAGCATTTGTCTTTTTGATGGGATACTGTATACTGTTACCTTATTATATTATCAAGGAATATGTTACACACGGTATTGGATGTTTAGGAGGATCGGAACCGTGGATTTTGCGCTTTTTAGGGTTCTGTATCTGTAAGGTGACATGCGGAACCCTATTAATGTCACTACACTATTATTTTGTCTGTCTGTCTCTCCCAGAGCTTCATCTCAAAACCCGTGGTAGAAAGACAGTTGAAATTTATACATGACTAGCTCTTGCCCGGGACTCCGTCTGCAAAGATTTCGTTTATCGCTATCCCGTGGGAACTATGTAATTTTCCGAGATAAAAATTATTCTGTCATTTCCGAGGTCTCATACTATCTCCATATATGTATATTTAAAAAAAAGGTAAGTTAAAATTGCCGATTAGACCTTAAGTTCATCCACCTAATGTTTTCTACATCTGAGGAGCTCAAGAATCTATCTTATGACTCTTCTCATTTGCCGTATCCACAGGGTAGGTATACATACATAAACTTACAATAGGTACTCTTGCACAAGATGACAGAAAGACCAGAAAATGTATAAGCATATACTTACCTAAAGATGAGCAAGGACATGGCAGGCCTTCAGATTAAACTAGTGTTGTGTAGGAAGAGGCGTACTTGACGTCAAAATGTAAGAGGAGCTCAATATTTTATAGTACATAACTACAGAGGCCGGGAAGTAAGGGGTTGCCGGCCGAATATTTTTATACGGCCGAACGTTAGCGAGATCGGATAGGTTATGAGGCTGGCAACTCTATTTCCCGCTGAGGTAAGTATAGTGCTTTTCTCAAACATGCAACAAAATAAATTTAAAAGATCTCCAAAAAAATCAAACGTTCCTTTTTAGAGAAATAAAAGTAAACTAGATTAAAAAAACCGGCCAAGTGCGAGTCGGACTCGCGCACAGAGGGTTCCGTGTAAATTTATATGTATCTATGAACATCCAGTCTTAGCAGACCCCTGCTCCTAAACAAAATGTGCGCATTGTGGGATCATTGTAGTTTGGTTACGATATAGACAGAAAGAGAAAAAAAAATATGCCGTAAAAACGTACAACTTTGCCCGCTTTTTGCGATCTTTTGCTTTTTTTAGAGTCAATTGGTCGGTATTGTGCAACTTTATCTGTGGCACTCACATATTGACATACTTTTCTTTGTGTAGATGAGAACACTACATTTAAAATGAGTTTCCGTACCCTAGAAAACGGGCCTCAAACAGGCGGGCCAAAATATTGAAAAAATTTCGAGATTGCCCACATTTGTTTACACTTTCATAACTTCGGGATTATCAATTTTATGGTCATGATTCTTAAAGTCTAATAATCTAGAATAGGCATAGCAACGTTGTGTCGTATTATAAGTCCTTTAAGTGATATATTTAACCTCCAAACTCGTGTGGGCAAAGTCGTAAAAAAAAATTGACATCCTTCATACAAAATCCTGGATATGCTAGGGTTGTCAATTTTTACTTATTGCCTTTACCCGACTACGACTAAATAAGGTGCAGTATGATATTAATATTTTAATAATAATAGATAATACTAGATGTTTTAAGATTAAGATTCAATAGTGTGAAAATAAAAAATAATCTTAACTTTATGGACCATCTGTCTGAAATAAAAGGATTTTATTTTATATAACCTGCGGTGAAATCCAATAGTGTGTGAGAAGTTCCCAATTCGCACTGGGCCGCATGGGAACCACGGCCCAACCCCTCTCATTCTGAGAGGAGGCCTGTGCCCTGCAGTGGGACGTATATAGGCTGGGATGATGATGATGATGATTTTATATAACATAATAGTGACAACCCTAAGGGTAAAATTTTGCTGGGCAAAGTTGAAAAAAAGTAACACGAAAAACGTTCATGACATTGCCCACTGCCATAATTACAAAACTAATAGAGATAAGGTGTTGAGATTTTGTCTACATCGTTTTTAAACTGAATATTAGTTACAGTTAAAATTAAATAGTTCTGGGACTTTCCTGGCTTAAAATGCACTCGAAGTTTTTTCGTCCTAATTGGCCCGCCAAAAAACACGTCCGCACTCCAAGCCAGCTCACGCGTGACAGAAGATAGATACGCGTCAACCGATAGGCCAGTGTTGCCTGCAATATGTTTAGCTATAAGCCACAGATTAGAATGAAAGTGTATTTGTAACTATTTTTGGTACATTTCGCTTTTACTGAAATGTGACGCGGTGGGCAAAGCTATAATGAAAAGGCAAAGTTGTAAGTTTTTACGGTGCTTTTCGTAATTATTCCTTTATCTGTGCTATAAGACCTTGCCTCGTACCAAATTTCAAGATTCTGAGTTCATGGGAAGTACCCTGTAGGTTTTGATTCCCTTGCGAGTAGTTGCGAGTTTGAAAATATGCGGCTTGTAGGAAGTAAACCCGCTGCTCCCTAGTTCATATTACAAACGGTCGACTCATTCACTCGCCGCTTTCGCGCCCTTTTTCATTTCTGTAAGCCTAGCAGCTTAGTTGCAATAATTTCCGCGCGTCGCGCTCAGACATCTGTCTCACTCTCTCACGTGCAAACCAAATCAGTCGCTCTCGCTCGTTAACGTTCGTTCGTTCCCAGCGCGCGCGCTAGATCACGCCAGCAGTCCGCTTGCCGCCACCGTCGCGCGAAGTTACTTTCTAATGCCCAGTTTGACTTGTGTACCTAAAAGTTATTAATCTTAATGTTTTGTATATTATTTTACTGCATTATAGTTCTTTCAAGTGACTCATACATGTTTTATTGCATCTCACTTCCACCTTCACTACATTGGCGCACAACTAGCGGCACGCGTACCTACCTATCTTTCCGCGAACCGCGAGACCGCGACGTTAGGTATCGTGCTCGATCGAACTCGCGAAACGAACTCAGTGAAAAGTGGATTGTGAACGATGTTATGTGTATGTGGTGTGTAAGCGTAACTGACTGACTGTCTCTTCTAAAATGCCGCGTCGCAAGAGTACGCAGGATCGTGAAGACGACCCCACGATGTCCGAGGGGCAGCTCGCGTCGTTCCTATCGGCGTTCGCAAAGGCTCAAGCCGAGTCCAACCGTCAACTGGTTCAGAGCCTCGTTGCCGCGTCGACCGCGAACTCGCAAGACCAGCAAGCCGCCCCGTCGCCGTCGCCATCTTGTGCGGGTCTCATGGCTTCACAGAATGCTAACTTCGCCAATTGTACCGCTCGGTTTACTGGCGCGAGTCGCGACCCCGACGTTTTAGAAGCATTCATAGACAGCGTGGTGGTGTACAAAGAAGCCACCAACGTGAGCGAGCAGCACGCGCTGCGAGGCCTGCCCATGCTGCTGGAGGCGGAGGCCACGCTGTGGTACCGCGGGGTCCGCGCCGCCGTGCTCACGTGGGACGACGCACTCAAAAAGCTGCGCGCCAGGTTCGGTGTGCCAAAGCCGCCTCATAAATTGCTAAGAGAAATATACGCGTCGGAACAGGGCGAAGAACGGGCAGAAGTTTTTATTGAGCGACTTCGTGCCTTAATAACCAAGATTCCATATCCGATTGATGCCAGAATGCAGGTTGATATGATTTACGGCTTACTCGACAAACGAATAAGGAAACGATTGACGCGAGAGTCTGTAAGTGACCTTGATTATTTGCTGGAAAAAGCCATAAACATCGAGGAATCGCTCGCCGAAGCCCCGTCGTGTTTGCCGCGCGGTCCATTTTCAAGCGAGAACGATGTTACGCGTGTTCAAACGTATCGCGGCGGCAACGGATCGCGAGCGCCGCCGCCGGCCGCGAGCGCCGCAGGGCTCCGCGCGCCGCCGCCCGCGCGCGCGCCGGCGCCCCCCGCCCGCGCGCCGAGCGTGGCGCCCCCGCCTCTGCCGGCTGCAAAGGATCGGTGTACGGCGGTAAGCCCGACTACGACTCAAGGTAAAAACTTTATTGTGTTTACTGTCGTAGAAGTGGCCACGAACGTAGTGAGTGTGTAAAAGCGAAAAATAAAATCGATCATACGGAAATCCGTTGTTTTGGTTGCAACGCCAAGGGCGTAATTCGTGCTAACTGCGACAACTGTAACCATAAGGACTCTTTCTGTTCTTTCAATAGTGACTTTAGAAGTGATAAGTTAACGCGTTATGATTCGACTAACACTTTGTCACAGACTGATAAACAACAGATGCATCACTGTGTCGATAGTATTTTGATATGTCCTTCTGATAGTACTAAAATTGTGTCACAGAGTGATAAAAAACAGATGCATCACTGTGTCGATAGTATTTTGCTATGTCCTTCTGATAGTACTAATATTGTGTCACAGAGTGATAAACAACAGATGCATCACTGTCTCGATAGTATTTTGCTATGTCCTTCTGATAGTACTAATATTGTGTCACAGAGTGATAAACAGCAGATGCAACACTGTGTCGATTATGTTTCGGAATGTTGTTCGGTTAGTAAAAGTACTATGTCACAAAGTAATAAACAGCAGATGCATCACTGTTTCGATAATGTTCTGCAATCTTCTGGTAGTTCTACTATTGTGTCAAAGAGTAAACCTGAACAGACGTATCACGGTGTTGAACAGTCAAAGATTAGTTTAGGTCAGACTGAACATGTATATAATGTGCCAAAGATTAATACAGAACAGAATGTATGCATTTGTAAAACTGATACATTATCTAAGAAAAGCTTATCACAGAATGTTCAACATGGTGATGGGTTGCAAGCGGATCGCGAACGTAACTTACCGACTTTGTCCAATAACGGTACCGGCGGACGTCCCATTCTTCGGTTCGAAGTTTCCGGTTATCAAGGCACTGGTTTGGTGGACACAGCGGCTAAACGTAGTATCGCGGGTTCTAGTCTTTACGCGTTGTTACGTAGACTACAGCACCCTGTTCGCGATAGTTGCATGACAATAAAGCTCGCGGACGGTGTAGTGCGCGACGTCAATGTCAAATTTGCTGACGTAGAAGCTATTCTCGAAGGTTCTGTGATACCTATCACGTTCGTAATTTTCCCTGACGCGGCCAATAACGAAACTTTATTGGGAATCGACTTCTTACGAAAAGCGCGGTTAGTTATTAACATTCCTGATAGTATTTGGTTTACATCCGATCGGCCTGAGTTCATTCACCCTCTGCAGTGTGAGACATCAAGATCATATGTAGGGTATGCGACCGCGGATCTTATTCGGTGTGACGAAGGTACCATGCTGACACCGGATCAAAAGGCGATCCTGGCTGAAACATTACAGGAATATGATGACATCTTTAGAGAAGGGGGTGGCCCTACGCCGTTTGCAGAACATTGCATCGATACGGGCGACCACAAGCCCATCGCCGCGCCGCCTTATAGACTCACGCCAGCTAAAAAAGTCATCATGGAGGCGGAAATAGAGAAGATGCTGAAAGAGGGCATTATTGAGGAGTGCGAGTCTCCATGGGCAGCACCGGCTCTTTTGGTGCCGAAGAAAGACGGAACCTTCCGATTTTGCATCGACTACAGGAAACTCAACGCCGTAACAAAGAGTGACTCTTACCCACTGCCCATTATTGATGACTTGTTGCAGTACACAGGAAAAAGCTATTATATGAGCACAATTGACCTACGCTCCGGGTACTGGCAAGTCTCAGTCAAGGAAGAGGATCGAGACAAAACAGCTTTCGTTTCACCGTTCGGAGTCCACAGGTTCAAGCGCATGCCTTTTGGGTTGCGGAATGCCCCTGCTACGTTCCAACGTTTAATAGACAGATTTCGTACTGGTGCATCACTTCAAGGCCTGACTATACTAGGGTATATCGACGACCTGATCCTGATATCCGACAGCTTCTCGCTACATATGGAAAACTTACGAGCTGTATTTGACCGCTTACGTGTTTTTAACTTGCGAGCCAACCGTACCAAATGCGTATTTGTAAGGGAAAGCGTCAAATATCTGGGACACGTCATCACGCCTCAAGGAATATCACCAGACCCAGACAAGATCAACGCGATATCAGACATGAAGGAACCCAGCTCTGTGAAACACCTGAAAAGCTTCTTACAGACATGTTCCTGGTTCAGGAAGTTCGTTCCAGGTTTTTCTCAAGTTGCACAGCCGCTAACGATGCTCACCAAGAAGGATCAGCCGTGGTTGTGGAAGGAAGCTCAGGTCAACGCGTTCATCGAACTGAAACGTCTACTCACTTCATCACCGATACTCATCCAACCTGACTATGCTCTTCCATTCGTCCTCAGGACCGACGCCAGCAATTATGCTCTGGGTGCGGCCCTACTGCAGGGGGAGTCTCATCGTGAAGAACGTCCGATTGCGTATGCTAGCCGTCTCCTCATACCTGCTGAGCGCAACTACTCTACTACAGAGCGGGAAGCTCTTGCAGTCGTGTGGGCGGTTGAAAAGTTCCGTGGTTTCATCGATGGGCACTCTGTGCGCGTAGCTAGCGATCATCAGCCACTAAAGTGGTTACTTACCTTGAAGTCGCCGACGGGAAGACTGGTACGTTGGGCGATGAAGCTCCAATCCTTCGACCTTCAAGTTGACTATACGCCGGGGAAGGCTAACGTTATTGCTGATTCACTTAGTCGCCCTCCGTGCGTAGAGGAATCTAGTGAATCCTGCGGAATCTGCACAGTCATCATTGAAGCTCCGCGATGGGAAGCCGCCACTCTACGTGAGGATCAGCTCGCCGACCCTGAAGTAGCGAAGATCGTAACTGGCCTGGAAGGAAAAGATGAATTAGAGATCAACAGGTGGACTGAAAGAGGTTATCATATGTGTAAAGGAGTCCTGTACCGCTATACCGATGTTGACACCGAGGAGCCGCAACTAGTGATACCTGAAAAAAGAAGAAAGCAGGTTATGATTGAGTGCCACGACGCTGCTACCTCGGGCCACGGAGGCTTGGATAGAACTATGCATCGAATTTCACGACGGTTCTACTTTCCGGGCATGCGTCGGTTCGTAGCTGATTACCTGAAAACGTGCATTGATTGCCAGAGGTTTAAACCGTCAAATGAGAAACCTACCGGTTTATTACAAACTCCCGTCCCAGCCCAACGATTTGAAGTGTTGGCTGTTGATCTGTTTGGACCGCTTCCGAAGGGTGTCAACGGAGAAAGATGGGTGCTAATAGTCGAAGATACTGCCAGTAAATGGGTTGAGCTATTTTCCCTCGTTGACGCCACGGCTGAAGTTTGTGCCAAAACATTGATTGAGGAAGTTTTCTTACGTTTTGGTTTCCCGCGTCGAATCATTTCAGATAACGGGGTGCAGTTCATTGCGGAAGTGATGCAAAAGGCGATGTTCACTCTGAGCGTTAAGCAAAACCTCATTCCATTGTATCATGCAGCAGCAAATCCGGTTGAAAGGAAGAACCGCGATTTGAAAACGCAGCTGGCAATCCTTGTACAGGATCATCATAACAAATGGCCAGAAGCTCTTCCCTTGATCCGTTTCGCTATGAACTCCTCGCGGACCAAATCTACAGAACAGACCCCTGCATACCTAACTTATGCTCGTGAGTTAAGGTCGCCACTGGAGGTACAAACAGATCTCCGTGCTGTGATTATGGCGGAAAACTATGTGCCACAGATCACACCTTATCTGCTCAAACTTGCAGATACGCTCAGCTCAAGTAAGGAATCCATCGAGAAACAGCAGGACATTCAAAAGGCTGCTAAGGATCTTCGTCGTCGCCCCGACGAACTCGAAATTGGTGATCTGGTCCTTATGAAATCTCACGTCCTTAGCAGTGCTTCGAAAGGCGTCACGTCAAAATTCGCTCCGAAACGTGATGGGCCTTACGTGATTAGTAAGAAGGTGAGTCCTACTACTTACAGCGTCGCATTTCCCGAAAAGCCTCATGAGATAGTAGGGAAATACCACATCTCCGACTTGAGGCGTTACCACGGTAGAGAGGGTGAAGGACTCGAGGTTCCACATCCTGTCACACCGGCAAGACGAAGAGGCCGGCCTCGTAAGAACTAGAAGGCGGTTTTGTTTGACCAGTAGTGAGGGCACGTTCCTGGTCAAAAGGGGGAGTATGTAGGAAGTAAACCCGCTGCTCCCTAGTTCATATTACAAACGGTCGACTCATTCACTCGCCGCTTTCGCGCCCTTTTTCATTTCTGTAAGCCTAGCAGCTTAGTTGCAATAATTTCCGCGCGTCGCGCTCAGACATCTGTCTCACTCTCTCACGTGCAAACCAAATCAGTCGCTCTCGCTCGTTAACGTTCGTTCGTTCCCAGCGCGCGCGCTAGATCACGCCAGCAGTCCGCTTGCCGCCACCGTCGCGCGAAGTTACTTTCTAATGCCCAGTTTGACTTGTGTACCTAAAAGTTATTAATCTTAATGTTTTGTATATTATTTTACTGCATTATAGTTCTTTCAAGTGACTCATACATGTTTTATTGCATCTCACTTCCACCTTCACTACAGGCTTAAATTGCTGTTTCTTTTGATTGCGTTTACATAGAAGTTTGATTTTGTTACAGCTTAAAGGTATTATAGACTTGAGTATTTGATATGAATTTCAATTCAATACCTCTACGCGTTCATGAGGAAAAGAATAGTAACTTTAAATTTATTAAAAATATTTTTTTTATATGATGTGACTAAAAATTTACGGTTTTCGCAATTTTTCCTTTATTTGTGCTATAATACCTTGCTACGTACCAAATTTCAATATTCTGAGTTCACGAGAAGTAGGTACCCTGTAGGTTTTGATTCCCTTGCGAGTGTCGAAAATTTGCGGCATAAATAGATTGGTTACTGATATAGACAGACAGACATAAAAATTTATACTTTTCGCAATTTTTCCTTTATCTGTGCTATAAGACCTTGCTTTGTACCAAATTTCAAGATTCTGAGTTCACGGGAAGTACCCTGTAGGTTTTGATTCCCTTGCGAGTGTCGAAAATTTGCGGCATAAATAGATTGGTTACTGATATAGTGATATAGACGGACAGACAAAAAAATTAATGTTTTTCGCAATTTTTCCTTTATCTGTGCTATTAGACCTTGCTTCGTACCAAATTTCAAGATTCTGAGTTCACGGGAAGTACCCTGTAGGTTTTGATTCCCTTGCGAGTGTCGAAAATTTGCGGTATAAATAGATTTGTTACTGATATAGACAGACAGACATAAAAATTAATACTTTTCGCAATTTTTCCTTTATCTGTGCTATAAGTCCTTGCTTCGTACCAAATTTCAAGATTCTGAGGTCACCGGAAGTACCCTGTAGGTTTTGATTCCCTTGCGAGTGTCGAAAATTTGCGGTATAAATAGATTTGTTACTGATATAGACAGACAGACATAAAAAATAATACTTTTCGCAATTTTTCCTTTATCTGTGCTATAAGACCTTGCTTCGTAACAAATTTCAAGATTCTGAGTTCACGGGAAGTACCCTGTAGGTTTTGATTCCCTTGCGAGTTTCGAAAATATGCGGAAATTTGCGGCATAAATAGAAGATAGGCATAGATAGGCTTAGAAGTTTGTTTTTTTCACAGCTCCAAGGGACAGTAGACTTGAGTATTTGATATAAATTTCAGCTTGATACTTCCACGCGTTCCTGAGAAAAATGGTCTTGACAGACAGACGGACGGACGGACGGACAACAAAGTGAACCTATAAGGGTTCCGTTTTTTCCTTTTGAGTTACGGAACCCTAAAAACTAAACTAAGCTAAATAAAAATAGAACTAACATATTTATTACTTTTTATTTCGTTCCATTTCCAACTCGGATTTAATAGAAAACATAGGTACTTAATTCATAAATATTTATTTTTATTTTTTAATAAGCGTAGAGGCAGAATGTCACAATGAACCAAAAAGCAAATATTGCTTATGGTTTTTTTTTTAATGACTGATCGCTATGATGCCGAGTCACAAATTTATGTGGAATGGAAATTAAAAAAGAGCACATTGCAGCCTGCAATATTGTATGAAATTCCATTAACGACGTCTCGTCTAGCCGCGCCTGAAAAGCAATACTTCGCGGCCTATTATAAGGAACATAACGTCAATATTACGTAGCATGTTCGAGAAAAAATGTATGACTTCAAACGAATCGCTGAGCTTCAGTACGACTCGCCTCATTTGAAGTAGGGAATTGTACCAGTTGAGTGCAAAAAAGAGGCTACCCTTACAAACTCTTTTTCAAGTCGTGTCCTGCCCAACACTACATTAAGCGTTAAAGTATGAATACAAAGGTTAAAGACATTTAAAAATGTCCAAGAAGGCGTAACACGATTTTTTTAACAAGTTTTATATGAAGTATCTTTTGTATTTTTTTATAAAAAACTTCATATAAAACTTGTTAAAGTTTGGCTTAGTAGCGACATCTCTTGTCCGGGTGAGCGGATAGTTCCGAAGGAGTGTTGAAGTCTCTCGATGAGGGTATAACATAGATGGCGCTGTAGCACTGCTATATAATTAAGTGATTATCTAACAGATTGAGATACGGATGTATGGGAAAAATTCGTGTCTAAAAAATTCCTGACCCTTCCTGTAGGGGAATGGCACGCGACACGGAATGCTGAGGACCTGGGTTCGATTCCCAGCGCTGGTCTTTTTTCTGGGGTTTTTTCTGTGCATCCATGTTTCAGTTTGTATTTAATATGAAATATACGATTTTTTTTGCTTTGATTTCGACCATCTGTCCCTCTAACCGACCTCTAATTTGGATATAATCTTCAACAATTTCATTACAAGTTGGTCCTACGAAGGGCCACAGTCATGCGCGACTTAGTTTCAACAAATGGCCAAAGTTCAGTGCTTTGTCAGTGGGCAGGGCATAAAAACTGACGACATGGGCACCCGGAAAGGATTGCACAGGATTTATGCAGAGTCGGTTTTGTAAGTGGAAATGTTTGCATTATGCCCCAAAAAAACTTTGGCGGAAGAAAGTTTTGAGTGTTTCAAAGCAACTTTTGCATAAGTCGTAGTAACAGCAATGAATTTCTAATTTGATTGTTGATATATACCTATTTAATTACACTTAAACACTAAATTTAAGGCACACCTAACTCATTAATAACTTACACTAATCGACCTAGTCCCAAACTAAGCAAAGCTTGTATTATGGGTACTAGACGACGATAAACATACTTATATAGATAAATAAATACTTAAATACATAGAAAACATCCATAACTCAGGAACAAATATTCGTGCTCATCACACAAATAAATGCCCTTACCAGGATTCGCACCCAGGACCTCTTGCTTCGTAGGCAGGGTCACTACCAACTAGGCTAAAGCGGTCGTCAAAAAAAAAAAAAATATTTTTTATTTTATGATAACTAAAATTTACAATTTTAAATACTCCCTACGCAATTTGTTCACACAATTATGTTTGAAAATAATCTAAGATCACTTCCACAGCTAACAAAAGAGCTGATAACTTTGAAACGGCTGAACCAATTTTGAAGAACCATCGTTAAAAACCTGCTTCCAAATAAAAATAACCGCACCCGAATCGGTTTACTCGTTTAAGAGCTATGATCTACAGACAGACACACCACACATATAGCGGTCAAACTTATAAAACCCATCTTTTTGTGTCGGGGGTTAAAAACAACTACCCTATTTATTAGAATATTAAGAAGGTGGGGACCAGCCAGAGGCATAGTTCTCAGGACGCTCGTCGCATTTCCTCTGTGATTAAACTCTTGATTGAATTATTATTTCAAGGTAATATTGAATTTATCACGAGCTTTATGGTGAGCGAAAACATCGTCAGCAAAGCAATTCTGGTGTTTATGACAATGCACAATGGGCCCGGGTAGGATCTACAGCTCCAGCCCTCTCACTGTACTTTTCACCCGACTGTCGAAGGAGGGTTATGTTTTTCGAGCATATGCATTTATGTGTGTGTATGTATGTATCATTCATTGGCACGCCCTGCAGCCTAAATGGCTCAATGGATTTTGAAGTGTGACGTGTCATTAGATTCGTCTCAGTTCCAAGAGTGACATAGGGTATAATATATTTGACTGGAATTTCCATGGGAA
The DNA here is from genome assembly GCA_947859365.1 of Archips crataeganus. Taxonomy (NCBI): domain Eukaryota; kingdom Metazoa; phylum Arthropoda; class Insecta; order Lepidoptera; family Tortricidae; genus Archips; species Archips crataeganus. The sequence continues at coordinate 3,765,748 of OX402063.1, read as the reverse complement.
CGGGAATTATACAGGCGGGTTTTTTTTTCACCTAGTATTGAAATTAATTTGTAATGTCAACAAATTGTTTTGAGAATTCGTGGCGCGTAGGTATAACTCGCGTTCCGGCCGTTTGTATGAAGACGTTCTACTGCTCCTTTTTTCTGTTCTGTGGTCGAATGCCGAGATGAAATGCATGCAACTAGCACGATTTTTTCTTGCAGATATAAACTGGTCTTTATAACTCTGTTTATCGTACTTCTGCGTTCCATTATAACACTTCCTATTAACATATACCTACGTATTATTACCTAATTTCAAGTCAATTCGATCTCTAGAAGTGTTTGAAGTTCGACTTCCAAGATTTAAAGAAAACTTACGTACAAAGAACAATGCAAATCAAATTAACAATTTCAAAAATATAAAAACTGGTGACCAAGTTTTTCTGGATTCCGTTGATTTCGTCTACTTTTCAAAACACTTTGGCATAGTTTAAAAAGGCATAACAAAATAACTAGAATCGGTTTTCCAACAATATCACTTGTTGCACCATTACAGAACCTGCTCAATTCAGGAACAGATGGCATGCAAAATTCAAAGTGCGCTTCGGGTCGTTTTCATTCGCAACATCTACTGAATAAATCACGCGTGCTGAGTATCTGCGCGAATAAGAAAAAATAGGGCCCCAGAACACCTCTAAACCTATGCTTGTCATAAAAATATTCCTACACGGTATCATAATACCTCCCTCGCCGTAATCCCTCTGAGGATACAAACGGAGACCAAATTTCGTCACATCTATTAAACGAGCGCACAGAACTCTCACATCTACTGTGCTAAGTTTAAGGTTGGTAATGCTGCACAAGTCGTATGATATGTTGTCAAATTTTTTGTATATTGTACGACAGGATGCTCAGTGAATCCATCTTTTTGTAAAGTTATTGTTGCCAAGGAGATGGCTGATATTAGGTTTCTTTGAAATGTAAGTAACTGAGGTAGCTTTTCGTCTCAGACCTGGCTTGTGCCGGGGAAGGGATATTATTTACACTTCCTGTATGGCATTTGAGGAAAGCTCTTTATACATCGGGGAGCTGGGGCGGAGGGTGAGATAACGTAAGTCGTTGCAATAAAATTTTTGACAATACTACGAGTATTGTTGAACTTGAATCTGTGTTATTGGGGAGTTATGTCACATCATTATCATCATCCCAGCCTATATACGTTCCACCGCAGGGCACAGGCCTCCTCTCAGAATGAGAGGGCTTGGGCCGTAGTTCTCACGCGGGCCACGTGCAGATTGGGAATTTCACGGCGTCCCAGTCATATAGATGCTACGAATTCGCTGCGCACTGGCAGCGAATACGTTGCGCGTTCGCGACGAATTCGTGGCTCTAATGAATTAACTGAAAACGTCATCAGAATCTACGGCCAATACGTAAAAACGTGACCAAGAAAGTTAGGGGGTTGAAACACTCTAATATACCCAGTTGTAAACGGAATTTTTTATATTATTTTCAAGTACCGGTGTTAAATGTCCAACTTTTTGAACTCCATATACATTCAAAACACCGAATCACAATCGTCAGCCGCTTTTAATTCGTCCCAAACTAATCTAAATTCATTAGGCGATTGTTGTTGAAATATTTGAATAATTTGATTTCGCTTAGTCGAATAACGGGAATTACTGTGGACGTCCGAAAGGTTATAATTAGGGACAGTGCGACAAGGGTTCTTGAACGTGGAGCTGGGAAGCGAGAAAAGTGTCTGACGCGTTTTTGAAATTGCTTTTCCTTATTTACTAATACTGCCGATATTAAGAAGGTTTTTTGCTGACTATTTTTGTTGACTGTACTTGCATTTCCATCCAAATTCTATTATCTACTAGCTTTTGCCCGCGACTCCGTCCGCGTGGAATTAGTAATTTGGGCAGCTTATTTTTTTTATCCAATTTGCTTTTTCATCAATTAGTATGGCTCTCCTAGTTCCTCGATATAAAAAAAAATTACCCGCCCCCGCACCCCCCCCGCACACCCGCGTTCACATTCAACACCGTACTCTCCCAAGTCAAGCGTGCCTATAGAAGTTTTACTTCAAAAACCCCCGATTTTGAAACATTCTTCCGCTCCTATTGGTGATGATATATAGCCTATAGTCTTCCTCGATAAATGTGCTATCTAACACTGAAAGAATTTTTCAAATTGGAGCAGTTCCTGAGATTAGCGCGTTCAAACAAAAAAACTTGTTCGATAAATTCTTAAAATAGACGTATCTTTCTTATTTGTGAACCGATTCAAATGAAACAAACACTAAATGTTAATCCAAGAAAATACCAACATATCAGTGAAAACCGCATCCTTCTAGGTTAAGCCGTTTCTGAGATTAGCGCGCACAAACGCACAGACAAACAGACAAACAGACAAACAGACAAACAGACAATAATTCTAAAAATCATTGTTTTGGGTTCTATTGTGCTAATAAATAGCCCTAGTGACAGTTTTTCTCAAATATATTCAATGTACAGACACCGACTTGTTACAGATTTATTTTATGTATAGATATCAAGTTTCAAGTCGATGCCATTAATCGTTGAGGAGTTCTGTCCTACGGAAACGATTCTGGAAGGACCAGCAAAATTTAACTATCAGATTCCTGTATTATTGGACTTACATCATCATCTTGGCTTATATACGTCCCGCTGCAGGTCACAGGCCTCTTTGGAAGGAGAGGGCTTGGGCTGTAGGTCCCACGCGGGGTTACTCCGGATTAGGAACTTCATACATCCATAAGTATGCCAAATTTCAGCTCAATCATATACCAGTAAGTGGTCGAAAAATGGTTTGCGAGTTTTGAAACCATAACTCACAAACTTACATACATGAAATTTTGAAGATGACAAGGTATTGTTTGGCAATTCCCATAGGAAGTTTAGTACAATCCCACAATTTCACTTTAACTACCAAATCGAAAGGCTAGTTAAAAATATTTCATTGCAATTCAATGGTGTGTGAAGTTCCCATTCCACACTGAGGCCGCGTGGTAAATACAGTACAAAATTTCTCATTCTGAGAGGAGACCTGTGCTCTGCAGTGGGACATTATACAGGCTGAATGATGATGACGATGATGAAGTAACTTACAAGACTGGCCCGCAGTCAAGAAACCTTCGAAATTAAATTCGCTCTCTCTAAAAATGATTTTCCGCTAAACTCGTTTTATTTTAGGGTGTGTTATAAATAAAACCTAATCTAATCTGATATTTGCTAAGCGATATCCTCAAAAAAGGATATCGCTATAAATGGTTTATCGAGTTTATGAAAATTGGAATTTATGCGAGCCAAATTCGGATAATCAATAAGTTGCAATCTTAAAAGCTTTTAAATGGATTTAAAGGAAACAAGTTGCTCGAGGGATTGATGGCCGTAGGGTCCAAAGTGTGCTTAAGTGCTGGCCACGTACCGGAAGACGTAGCGTGGGTGTTCCCTCCACAAGGTGGACTGATGACTTGGTGAAGGTCTTATGGTTGCGTTGTATCCGAATTGTATCACATAGGGTATAACCAATTTGAACCGAATTGCTTTTACGCATATTTTATGGATTCAGATTAGTTAACGCAATGCTAATTATAACCCTATTATTATGTGCGTAAATCAAATTCAAATTCAAAAATATTTATTTCGGATATAATACACATTTAGGCATATTATTATCATTCATACATCCGTAATGAAATTCTACCATGTCAATATTATGCTAACATACTATTCGGGTAAACAACCATTCGGACAATATAGAATTATGCCAAATAAAATTTCGGCAAGTTTAAGATTCAGCGTTAATAAATTATGCGAAACTTGATAAGCCTAATAAAAGATTGGTTTTTCTGGTCTTTTTGTAATTTTTTATTTTTCAACTCCAAATTTTTATCGCTGCATAAGTGATTAAAGCAACCTGAGATGTGTGATGCATAGGAAAAATCTGTGTCTGAGCTCCTAACCAGTGTTGGTGTGGGGGTTTAGCACGCAGCACGGAATGCTGAGGACCCGGGTACGATTCCCAGCGCTGGTCTTTTCTTCTGGGTTTTTCTGTGCATTCATGTTTCAGTTTGCATTTAGTATGAAATATAAGCCTAATACGTTTCGGAAAATAAAAATTATGCCTCATATATGGCACCCCGATTTGCTCTATCCCCGACGCGATGTTATGTCTCCGTCACCTCTTCTGCGAATTAGTAGCTCCATTGTACCCAATCAGGTCGTCACCGAATCATACGAACAAACTTTGCTAGCTGTCCGTTTTGTAGCTAGGTGACATAAACTGGGACTATTAACTATATCAAAAGGTAAATAAAGCTTTACTGATGAAGGTTTATGTTCCGAACAAAATTTCGGAAGCGAATATAATTATAATAAATTTTCTAGGTACCTGGAAAGTCCGGGAATGCCTTTCTATTTAGTTTCATAAAGTTTCCCTACTTAGTTAAGATACTTTATTTTTTTGTAATGATCTTCCTAGACACGTGAGAACTCGTAAAATGATGTCGCCGTCGCTAAGCGGGTACGTTTAAAATAAAAACAAGGATACAATGTTTTTTATGAAGTCACGAGTCAGCATCTCAGTACAGGCCTCCTTTCAAAATGAAAGGGCTTTTTCAGGGTATGTGCAGATTAACTCACAATGTTTTCCTTCAACGTCAAACTCATGCTAAACAAATGAAGTTCGGCACATAACCTCCAAAAAACACTGAGGTGCGAGTCCGGGCTCGAACCCATGACTCTCTATATTTAATTAATCAAATTAATTATTGCACCTCTACTTAAGGAAAATGCCAGCTTTCTGGGGATAATTTTATGACATCATTAAGAACTCTTTTTTTTTAAATCGGGTGTGGCCTAGAAGAAGAACAATGAAACTGCTTAGTACTTTCTAAATAAAAGAAAGACATGCTATTTATTTGGGTCAATTCCAATTCTTTGTATTTTTCATTATGTGTCTACTAACTCTCGATTCTGATGTCCAGTCACACGTTCAGAGGTTAACTGGAAAGGATCCCTTTAAAAGAAAAGTTCGTTCGAAAGATTTATACATGCATACAATTCATAAAACACTATATTCATGCGTAGACGCATTGGTACAGCTGATCCCTGAGCGCAGCGACGAGCTCGTCCGAGCGGCGGCGCGCGCGCGAACTGCACGTCGCGAGTCGCTCGCACGATTGTTCGCTGTGCCGGCGAGCATTCGTCACACTTAGATCCAGCTCGTAACCCAAGCTCGCGGCTGCGCGGGAGAGCTCACGCAAGCAGCCTGATACGTCACCTCTGAAGATAATAAACAGCCTTTTTAGGGTTTTAATCATAATATGATGATGACGAAGTGATGAAGGTTAATTCCTCTCTGTTCCGTATATACTTTCATAAATTTTTAACGATTTTCTTTATTTATTTCGAATTGTTTGGCACATACAATTTCATTTCTTATTTCTGAACGTTATTTCTAAACTAGAACTGGAATGATGCAAATTTAATTTCCGAACGAAGCAGCACCAGTGTGCCCTCCTACGACGGTTTGTAAAAATTGTTACTTCGCAACTTCGATGGCGGCACGCACGCATCAAGAATATACTTATTTTCTGATCTTTCACAAATTCACCTGAAAACCCTGAAGAAAGTTTAATTAGCGCCGCAGTATTTAAATCTCTGACCAGTTCAGCCAGTGACCTATGGATAAACAGAAAACCATCAGCTCGTCTAATCTGGTGACTCAAATTTTGTATTATTTCCAGGATCCTACGTCTTTCCAATTTATTTCTTACACTCTCCTTTCCAGCACTATTTCAGAAAACTTCTTTGTTTTTTATTGTCTCGGTTATTTCATTTTTCGCGTTTTAGTCTGCGTAGGTTTGTACACCTTGGCAAGTGAGTTATAGTAATTGTGTTTAAGTAATTTTGTTATTATTATTTGATTTTACTTATAATCTATAAATTATCTAATTACGCATGTAGCCCTATAAATATAGGTTTTAGTGTGCAGTTTAACTACGAGTATCCATACAGCGATCCGGGCGTTACCGGTGGTACTGGCTGAAAATCAGCGCTGGAGTGCTACGAGGGGCGTTCAATATAAAGTGAGAATGAGATGCAAACTCTTTTAATATTACGAAATTAAATACTGGCCGGTAAAGCCAATCTATCTACCTGATTGCTATGAAAAAAAAAACTAACTGTCTTTTGTTTAAAAAAATATACGGTAATTTCTTTGCAATGCTATTGAGTACGTTAGCGAAAATGGAGAAAATTGAACTGCGCGCCGTTATCAAATACTTGTGTTTGAAAAATTTTTCTACGGACCAAGTCAATTTGGATTTGCGGGACACTTAAGGGTCTAATGCTCCTCCGTATTCGACAGTCGCACGTTGGTGCGCCGAATTTAGACGTGGAAGAACATCGACAATGGACGACCCCCGCTCCGGACGCCCTACTACAGCAGTAACTGAAAAAATTGTGAAAAAAGTCGAAAACTCAGTTTTGGCGGATCGTCGTGTCACGGTTCGTTTTATTGCTGAAAATGTAAAGATTTCAACAGGGAGCGTGCATAATATTTTACATGAACGCTTGGGTATGAAAAAGGTATCTGCGCGTTGGGTACCAAGAATGCTTACTGACACGCAAAAACAAACTAGACTAGAGATTTGTCAAGAAGCTTTGAACCTGATGCAGCAAGACCGGGAACTTTTTTTGGCGCGATTTATAACAATGGACGAAACATGGCTCCATCATTACGACCCAGATACGAAACTGCAGTCTATGACATGGAAAAGGCCATCTTCTCCAACTCCGAAGAAATTCAAGGTGAGCCCATCTGCCGGTAAGGTCATGGGCTCTGTTTTTTGGGATGGTAAAGGGGTATTAATGATTGAGTATCTCGAGCATGGAGCCACTATTACGGGCACATTATACGCCAAACAAATAGCAACATTGCGCAATGAGATCCGCGAAAAACGGCGAGGTAAACTCTCGAAAGTTGTGCTGTTCCACCAGGACAATGCCCCGGCACACAAGTCCGCCGTTGCAATGGCTGCAATTCGTGATGCTGGGTTCGATATCCTTAAGCATCCTCCGTATTCACCAGATCTCGCTCAAGTGATTTCTACCTATTTCCGAGATTGAAACAATACCTGAGAGGCCAGAAATTTGAAGACGACGACGCGGTAGTCGCTGCTGTACAAGATTTTTTAAGTACTCAAGATGAGACCGTTTTTAAAAATGGAATTTTAAGTTTAGAAAAAAGATATACTAAGGGTATTATGCTAAAAGGTGACTATGTCGAAAAATAAAATGACATTTAGTAAAAGTTGTTTATAACATACTCATTCTCACTTTTTATTGAACGCCCCTAGTATAAAAGCCTCAGCTTTATGCTAAGCCGATGTCCAATTTACAACCGCAACGACACGCTTTATCTTCAGCCTTAGGTTGTCTTTTTTTGTAAGAATATTGACGTGTCTTGTGTTGTTGTGAATAAATGCATTTTCTTTCTTTCTTTATCTTTTTTTACGGTATGTTTGTTTAAACTTACTTGTGAATACTTTCACTCCCATGGTCCAATGAATTCGAAGCATCGTCCAGCCGTGACTGCATGTGTTGCCTCGTGATGCTGATCATCTCTTCGGCGTAAGGTCCCATCTTGGCGATGGATTCCCGGGCCTCCTTGATGCACTTGTATATGTTGGCGACATGCTGGCTGGCGAGGGTTCTTGCAGCACGGCGTTCTTCGTCACACATGGCTGAAAAACAATTCAAAAAATTGACAAAATCTCGCTGCTGGGCAGAGGGCTCCTCTCAGAATGAGCGGGCTTGGGTCGTAGTTTCCACGGGAGCTCGGTGCAGATCGGGAACTTCACACACCATTGACTTTCCTTCACCGTAAAGCTGATGCTAAAATTTAAATATAATTTCGTACATGAATCCCGAAAAATTCAGAGGTGCGATACCGGGCTCGCATTCACGACCCTCTGCTTGAGATGATATAGGTCAAACTACTATAGCTAATTTCGTCTCCGGGCTACATACGTCACCGTTATCCATCTGGTGATATTGCGTGTAGCTGACGTGGTCTACCACTCCTTAAAAATATAACATGAAATGGAATTGAAAGTGAAATGGAGGACGGCCAGCAGCTTACTCATTATTTACGGTGTAATCTAGCCTTGCCAGCCCGCTTACCAAGCGTGGTGATTACGGCAACTGAACAACCCCCATGGTTGCAGCAGAATGGGATGCATGGTAGCAGTGGACGTCTTTCGGCTGAGATAATTATAATGAAATGCTATAAGTAATACAAATCTTACGAGGCACTTTCAGTTCATCTGCCAGCTTGATTAGCTCAGTGTAAATGGTCTGTTTCTTCTGCACGGCCACGTTGATTTCCTCCTTTATCCGGCGTAAGATCTTCGCAGTTAGCTGCTGGTACGAGTTTTGGATGTTCATGTGATAGGCATCCAGGAACGGTGCGAGGACTGTGTCCATGTACCTTGATACTTCACTGAAAAATATGACGTCCCTCTAAGACATTTAATGCACACATGAAGTATAAGCTAAGAAGGCAGCGTAAGATAGACTAGACGAGTCTGTGTATTATCATTTTTTAACCCAAAGAGAATGTTTGAGCGGTCACTGTTTACAGAAAAGAATACAATTAGATCGGATTTTGGCAACTGTTTATTTTTTCGGAGACTCTATCACTTTTTAGGATTGTTATAAAACAAACCTAACCTAACCTCACCTAACCTAACCTACAGGATAGTTTTGAAATATATATCTTGAATCATTTGGAAAATGTTTAATTTCTGCAAAATTGTTTCATTTTTGGCAAATGTTTCTGAAAAGAGTTTCAGAAAAAAAAAACAGCTGCCAAACGACCGTTTTAGCCTAGTTGGTAGTGACCCTGCCTACGAAGCAAGAGGTCCTGGGTTCGAATCCCGGTATGGGCATTTATTTGTGTGATGAGCACGAATATTTCGATGGCCCAAACGAATAAACGTGCAAAGGCTCTTACACAAATTTTTTTTTTTGTTTCTTATGCTTTTATACACCCGTAGGCACGTTGTAAATTTTTTTTAAGCCAATCCGATTTATCGTTTATGAATAATATGTATTTAATTTTTATTCGTTGGTAATTTTCCATATAAATTAACACAAATAAGATTCCAAGAGAGTGTTGCCGTTTTAACAATTTTGTTACTATACACGAATAAACGTGCATTGGTTTTCTACATTTACTTTTTTTATTCCAATTTTAGTAATATTACTTTGCACGTTTATTCGTATTCAACTTTGTTAGCAAGATTCGTGTAAACTAGCATTACACCTTTGATCGCCTTCAATCTTGTCAGCCAAATTTTAGTTATACTAGCTTTCACATACTACTCAGTAACGTTAGAGTCATAGAATAAAAATCATTTTAATAAATTAACACGAACAAAATTGCAAACACCGAAAAAAAAAATACAAAAATAGATGTTAATGTAAATTGCGCTAAAAGCAATTACACTTTTTAACACGAATAACGGTGCAATGAGCCATAACACAAAATGACCTGAAGATTTATGATTCGAATAAAAAAATAAAGAGGTTTTTCACTATTTACGGGAAAATGGTGAAAAATAAGGGTCAAATATTTACACAGTTTTGTAGGTAATTTTTATATCTATCTAATGATATATTATAAGCACATATCTATACTAATATATAAAGCTGAAGAGTTTGTTTGTTTGTTTGAACGCGCTAATCTCAAGAACTACTGCTCCGATTTGAAAAATTCTTTCAGTGTTAGATAGCCCATTTAACGAGGAAGGCTATAGGCTACATATCATCACGCTAACACCAATAGGAGCGGAGCGGAGCGGAAGAATGTTTCCAAATCGGGGGCTTTTGAAGTAAAACTTCTATATATCAGGATCTACTGCTCCGATTTGAAAAACTCTTTCAGTGTTAGATAGCCCAGTTAGATAGGGCGGGTTGGGAGTGGGTGGGGGGGCGAGTTGGGAGCGAGTTGGGGGCGGGTTGAGAGCGGGTTGGGGGCGGTTTGAGAGCGGGTTGGGGGCGGATTGGGAGCGGGTGGGGGGGCGAGTTGGGAGCGGGTTGGGAGCGGGTTGGGAGCGAGTTGGGGGCGGGTTGAGAGCAAGTTGGGGTGGGTTGGGAGCGGGTTAGGAGCGGGTTGGGGGCGGGTTGAGAGCGAGTTGGGGGCGGGTTGAGGGCGGGTTGGGAGTGGGTTGGGGGTGAGTTAGGAGCGGGTTGATAGCGGGTTGGGGGCGGGTTGGGAGCGGGTTGGGGGCGGGTTGGGGGCGGGTTGAGAGCGAGTTGGGGGCGGGTTGGGAGTGGGTTGGGGGTGAGTTAGGAGCGGGTTGATAGCGGGTTGGGGGCGGGTTGGGAGCGGGTTGGGGGCGGGTTGAGAGCGGGTTGGAAGCGGGTTGGGAGCGGGTGGGGGGGCGAGTTGGGAGCGGGTCGGGAACGGGTTGGGGGCGGGTTGAGATCGAGTTGGGGGCGGGTTGGGGGCGGTTTGGGGGCGGGTTAGGAACGGGTTGGGGCGGATTGGGAGCGGGTTGGCTTATTATGAAGTTACACTTCTTCCGGAAGGATCTAAGGAGAGCCATAATTGATGAAAAAGCAAATTGGATAAAAAAATAAGCTGCCCAAATTACTAATTCCACGCGGACGGAGTCGCGGGCAAAAGCTAGTATTATTATAAAGGCTTCCAGAACTGTCAGTTATTTTTGTTAAAGTTGATTTTATTTTTCCTGTAAAGTTGTCGTTTTACGATTACACGTTTATTCGTCTGGGCCAGGGTTTCTCAACCTTTTGTTGTCAACGGCACACTTTTAGTTTCAGTAAACTTTCACGGCACACTAGTAAAGAATTCGGTATATTAGTGGCTTTGATTTATATGTAACGGACGTAGGGGTTATATTGATACCCTTTAGGTTGGACTGCAATTAAGCATCGCGGCACACTTGAAAATGTACGCGGCATACTGGTGTGCCGCGGCACACCGGTTGAAAACTCCTGGTCTGGGCCATCGATTTGTTCCTAAGTTATGGATGTTTTCTATGTATTTAAGTATTTATTTATCTATATAAGTATGTTTATCGTCGTCTAGTACCCATAGTACAAGCTTTGCTTAGTTTGGGACTAGGTCGATTTGTGTAAGATGGTCCCCTAATATTTATTTATTATTATTTATTTATTAAATGAAACATTTGCCAAATGAATCATTTTGCGTAATAATTTTCGCCGAAACGGCAGTACCTACCCGACATATAGTCTTTGCCCATTAAGGACTTGTTACAAGGATGCATTTTACGCCCGGCGGCAAAGTCTCATCTCATTTTATATGGACTGACCGGAGTAGTAAACAGAGCCTTTTACGGCCTACATACAGAGTAAACATCATTTTGATTTTTATCAGAGCCAAAATTTTATTTCTACAAAATTTGATATAACCGTATATCCCGTAGGAAAGATGCCTAACGTAATCACATTAAATGATATCGTGAATACTTTTAACGAGCTCCCGATGTTTCAACGCATATGTCAGCTGCGTGACCAACGTTTGCCCTTAATAAACGCTTTAAAAATCAGGAGCTCGTGATCACCCAACTTTCTGCAGCTTGTACAAAATAATTATCATTGTTATTAACTAAGTATACCTGTTCACCAGCGCAAGTCTTGGGTTCATCTGTTTCCTAGAAGTCGAGTTCCCTAGAAACGCCCGCATCCGCTCTAGATGCTGGTTCAGCTCTACTGGCTGGTGCTGCCATGGCGGGATCTCGAAGCAAAGTCCACCGTCTTGACGGAGGTGGTTGCTTCTAACCTAAGTAACAGATGCCATGTTATTAAAAAAAAAAAAAAAAAAAAAAAAAAAAAAAAAAAAAAAAAAAAAATCAAGGGACAATTCACACCAATTGACCTAGTCCCAAAGTAAGCTTAGCAAAGCTTGTGTTATGGGTACTAAGCAACGGATAAACATACTTATATAGATAAATAAATACTTAAATACATAGAAAACATCCATAACTCAGGAACAAATATTCGTGCTCATCACACAAATAAATGCCCTTACCGGGATTTGAACCCAGGACCTCTTGCTTCGTAGGCAGGGTCACTGCCAACTAGGCTAAAGCGGTCGTTAATGTACAATGCGATTGCTGTTACAATCCCATCTACTATCTCATTCCATCTTCACTGCTACCGTTTGGCAGAAATGGTGATTGCAATCGCGTTCGCCCGTTTGCAAGATAGTAGTAGTAGTAATAGTAGTAGTAGTAGTCCATGAATGAAGGCAAGTCAAGTTAGGTAATATTTTAAACTTTAATGTTACTGTTACTAATATCATATTAACGTTTAGTTACGTTACTTAACGTTGCATGTACCTACAGAGCAGTGAAGGCCAGTAGCAATATTCGTAACGTTACATGTACGTTACATTGCGTCATAGTTTTTCGTGTATGCACCTGACAAGAAATTCAATGGTGCTTGTGAAGTTCCCAATCCGGTGGACCGCTTGGGAACTACGGCCCAAGCCCTTTCATTCTGAGAGGAGGCCTGTCGTGCATAGGCTGGGTTGATGATGAAGATAATAATAATAATAAATAATAAATAATAATAATCATTTATTCATATATAGTTGTACAAACAATGAAGGACAAACATATTTCTGTCAGCACGAAAAAGAAGATAAAAACAATTTGCACATTTAATTAGTTATATATAACTCTGGCCTCCAAACTAAGCAAAAGCCTGTGTTTTGGAGTATCAGCGTTCGACGCGTTACCGCTGCTTGAAAAGTTTACAATATGTACCACTATCAGACTTCTATGAGATGATTATTAACTTAATGGAACAGGAAATCAAATTATGTTTCTTAATTTGTGTAAGACAATTTTTCACTGTACCCTGCAATTTGTGTTAGGCTCGACAGCTCCACAGTTCACAGCGAATGTCAGAATCAAACTAACCCTGTACATTATCAGCAAACTATTACTTTGCTCGTTCAAATAGACTCTTCCACCTGATTGGGTTAACTCAAGCTTGCGATTTAACTGTTATTTTAGTATGCAATTACAGGCTTCGTTGGATTCGGAAAGAAATCCTTTTGATTTCATGTTGGCGTTGGATGTTTTGTTTAAAAAATTGAGTTAGCACAAATACTCTAATACGGCTTAAAAAATTAAAATTAAACGAAAACGAAGAATTGTTGGGTATGAAAAGTTAGTAAGTCAGTTTTAAGGTTAGACCCGTTAAAAAATAAACACAAAATCACACTCTGTGGCGACACGAATGTCTCAATTGTCACTATTATGGCGTCTTCTTTATATAGAAACCCTAAGAGAATCAATGGCACATTGCCAGTCTTTATGAAGACAATATTATATTCCTTTCTTGAAAATAATCTAAGTATATTTAATGTTTTAATCTCACATTAATATCACAGGGACATAAACGAGTATTACTAAAATTGGGTGTGGCAGTGGGCAAGGGCACATCGCTCGTAGAATTGACGGCCAATGAGGCAGAAAGGTTTTTTTTGTTCGAATACGATAAAGATAGTCTTGATTAGGCCCCGGACGATATCAATTATAACCTGTTAGTCTTATTTGGACTGTCTGTTGAAAACAGAATTATTAAGCTTAATCTGACCTAACAAATCTCTATTTATATTCAGGTCCAGTAAATTTATTCATTAAAGGGTCGGAAACTCGACAGCTCGGTGTATTTGGACGCAATCTATTACGAATGAAAAGGTACCAAGTGGGCGTTGATATAAATAGGAATAAATTGACAAATTAATTTCGCGGGATGACGGGCTCTTGAATCTAGGTATAGTATACATGTCTCCGCGGCTTTGCCGCCGTAGAAAACTACATACTTATGTAGTATGCTCGCGCTCTCTTCCGAGGAAATTCCCATAAAACCCTTCTTGGTGAATCTCTATGAGTCTCAAGAAATCTGTCTGCTTGGAGACACTAGGTTCACACAAAATTAACCCGTGGTTAAACCTTATCTCGCCTGATGAAAAGTGCAGATGAAGCCCAAGTTGTATCTCACTAGTTCAGTAACAGCCTATTCTCTCTAGCCTTGAAGAGAGTGTGGCTCATATATTCCGAAAATCATTTTTCCTTCGTGGCAATTATTCCATTCCCATATTTTCCCAGTGGCATTTTTTCCCAATATTTTATTTTCTGTGGGTATTATTTAGGGATGTTGACACCAAAATCAACTGACGTACTTTTTATGAGCTGTCAAAACAATTCTCCCATAGAGTTTGAATGGCAATAGCAAAATATAAATAAATAAATATATGGGACAATTCACATCAATTGACCTAGTCCCAAAGTAAGCTAAGCATAGCTTGTGTTATGGGTACTAGGCAACGGATAAAAATACTTATATAGATAGATATATGTACATATTAAACACCCAAGACCCGAGAACAAACATTCGTATTTTTGATACAAATATCTATCTGCCCCGACACGGGAATCGAACCCGGTGTAACGTAATCGTTACACGGTCCTCTAAGTAAACAATTTTATACTACGATCTAATTATTTATAATTTAAAAATAACTTAAGCTAACAAAAACTATGTACAATACTTAACTAAGGATCCTATAACTACGACAATATCAACAAACATTGCTTTAAAATTTGGCTAATAGAAAGTAGCAGGCGCACGGAGGTCAAGCGCTGTTACGGGGAGGGTCTCGCACGGCAGAGGGAAGAGGTCACTCATTTCTTTACCGAAGCGGCGAGCGAACTAGACACCTCTGGACTTAATTCTTGTCACTATATTTTAATTCGTTTATTTTACATGAAACTACATCTAATTAAAACAGTAAAATACTTATTATGTGCATCGCTGCGTAATAAAATAAAAGTGAATCGAGTTTACCCCGACCGGGTGAGTGTTGCAATTTATTACTAATATGAATCAGTAGATAGTTACTTTCATGCCTAATTTTACTTAATTATCATGTGTTTGGCTTGTTTCATTTCTTTGTTATTATAGCAATCGTCGCAGATAAATATTTGAGGAAACTAAATACCTGAGTTAATATTAGCTGAGTATTTTTCTACCCACTTGTCAAAAAATAATAATTGTAATTTGGTTTTTAATTGTAATTATGAACTTAAACGTTCAATAATATCAAACCCCAGTTGCTTCTAATTTACTGTACCCATTTTTACCAATTTCTGTAATGATTATAGCACTTCATTTACAAATTTTATTGTGACAAAGTACTTCTTACCTACTAAGCTGATTTTGTATGCTGCTGCAACATCATTGATCACTATTTAATGCTTTTGGTAGTCATCCTGCAAGTAGTGCTTCCATCTTCACCTTCCGCCGGATGTTGCAGTCAGTAACGTGGAATCAGACTTTCCACTAAATGGCCAAAAATGGATATTTCAGGGTTTTTGGTACTAGCTGCGTTATCGTGTGCTCTGACCCGTCTCACCACTTCTGCTGACCTGCTTACGTCCCGGATCTACCCGTGACGTCACTGGACGTGCGCAACTACACGCCGCCGTCGCACTACAGGGAAGTGGCTGTCCAATAGGACGGTGTTAAGTGTTCACGGCTCTTTCTCTCTTTCTTTCTTTCTCTCTCTCTCTCTTTCTCACTCTTCCTCTCTCACTCTTTCTCTCTCATTCTTTTTATTAATTGTATTTAGACTCATTTAATCGCTAAATCTAAATTTCTTCTGAAGTTAGTGAATATCTAGAATCCACCCCCTGAGATCTTCTAAATTTAACGCTTGGCAATAATGTTGTATAATTAGTTATTTAAATTCAGAATAAACATTGTAAAATCATTCTGGTTGTTTCTCTCACACTCCACTAAAAAACAAAAGCGTTACAATGGCGCCACTTACGTAGGTATTTCACAGAGCCGTGTTCACTTGCACTTGTTTTAAGTATTTTGTAGTTATCTTTGGTGTTGGTTGCTTTAGCTATAAGTACAATCAGTTTATCACCAAAAATTGTGTCCTGTACTACTAATTTCGAATTTAAGAATTTAACTGCAAATATCGCAATTCTTACGGTTAATACTACACTAACCGCTGTTTTTTTTCTACAATCTACCCACATTTTTGGTGATACCACTTAGTAAATTTTAAGTTGATTATTGCGCTGGGAATTTAGCTTTTCTGCTTCAGATAATTATTGTTAACTGTTTTTAAATTGCAACACACATCTAGTACGAGGAAAAATGTCCTACCCAATAAAATATCTTTCACTTCAAAAATCAGAACTTGAGTATGAGGTTGGTGTTAGAGGAGGTTCTACAGGAGAATCAGTTCAAGAACTTAGAAAACAAATAGTTAAATTAGCTCCAGTGCTACCACCGGAGGATATTTTAGAGTCTCATCTGGACCCAAGTGTTGATTTGTCGGAAGTTAAGGATACTTTAACTAAAATTAAAGAAAGTTTAGATATTCTTAAAACTAAATTTGATAAAAATGTTTACTCTAGGACTGAAACGATGCTACATCATATTTACTATAGACTTATTAGAATTAATAGAGAAGAAGCTACAGAATCTTATTATAAAGAGTGCTCTCATACTTTCAAACAGAATTTTGGTCTACTAAAAAATTTAAAAATGCAGGCACCTTCAACTTCATCGAGTACAGCTGAACCCCTATCTGATATTATCTCAGTTACTTGCGAAAAAAAACTAGTTTCTGATGTTGTCGGCAAACTGAGATATTCCGGTAAGACGTGTGTTAGGTCTTTTATACAAAAAGCTGAGGACTTAATGATCACTAGAAGTATGCCTAAGGACAAGTTGCTCACTTTTGCGTTCGAGATATTTACGGACGATGCTCTTCATTGGTACCGGTGCATCAAAGATAAAGCTGAGACATGGGATGACCTAGTTAAGCTTCTCAAACAAGACTTTAGTCAAAGTGACTATGACTATCGTCTACTATCGGAGATTAGGATGCGTACTCAGGGTGAACATGAAAATATATCAATTTATATCTCTATAATGCATGGTATGTTCTCACGACTAACTAAAGAGCTATCAGAAGAAGACAAGTTAGATATATTACTACATAATATCCGTCCTACTTATGCCAGTACGCTAGCAGCATCTCCAAATATAACAACTATAGATGCTCTTAAAGACTTATGTCGCTGCTATGAAAATATTCAGTCTCGTACAGCACAATTTCACGAACCACCTAAAATAAATTCAGAGATGCTAGCTCGGGAATTCGCATATAACAGACAATCCTCTAGTACGTCATTCAATAAGAGTTACAATCCTAATAGTAACAGTTTCCCTACTTACAAACAAAATTATAATGAAAAATTTAAAAATGACAAGTCTTACTATAATAATAATAATGCTTACAGTAAAAATAATCCGGAACAATATAAAAAACCTACTATCAATGCCTTGAATACTAAAACTAGCTCGAATACTCGAGTACTATACTGCCCAAGATGTCGTGTTGACACTCACTCTTTAGGACAGTGTCACCAACCGCATTTTCCGATATGTTTCAAATGTGGCAAGAAAGGTGTCCGTTATCCGGATTGTTTAGATTGCAAAGCAACTCCTAACCAAAAAAACTAGATACTGTGGATTGCGTTGGCAGTGAGTACGATGAGACTAAGGTTACTAAATTTGATAGTTCTGAATGGTCTAATTGGCTAGATTTTATCTCCAAATTCTTTTCGTGTTATACTGTCTCGTCAACCCACAATCTACAATTTGACTACTCACGTCCTCATGTTTCTGTAACATTACACGATAAACCACTAATTGGTTTACTAGATACTGGATCTTCGGTGTCAATACTAGGAAATAACTGTCATAAATATTTCACCGGTAAAGGCTTTGTGCTGCAACAAGGAAAACCTTTACAATTCGTAGCCGCTGGTGGTCAAAAATTAAAAAGTATCGGTTGTATCTACCTCCCTGTAGCTTTTATGAACCAATCACACACTTTAGAAATTTACGTTGTCCCTGAGATACAAAATTCACTTATTCTAGGCATGGACTTTTGGAACGATTTTGGCCTATTTCCAAAACATTTAGCTTCAGTTATTATGTGTTCAGAATCTGATGCCGCTCTTTCTCAGATCACTATAGACAAAAACGCGAATCTACATAGTTACGATCACCTATCAAAAGACCAAAAGATCACAGCTGATAACATTATCTCGCAGTTCCATAGACATTCTTATGAGGAACGTGGTCTTGGTAGGACTTCTCTAATTACGCATTCAATTGACACTGGGAATGCTGCCCCCATTCGTCAACGTTATTATAGAATGCCACTACAAAAACAACGCGTTTTGATCGAACAGCTGGATGAAATGCTCAAAGAAGACGTAGTCGAGCCTTGTGAAAGTGCATGGTCTTCACCTGTACTTCTCACCCCTAAAAAAAATGGACAGCTCAGATTTTGTCTAGACAGCCGAAAATTGAACTCGGTTACGAAAAAAGACGCCTATAGTTTACCGTATATATCCGAGATTTTAGACAATCTACGCGACGCTAAGTACCTAACTAGTCTAGACTTGTCTAAAAGTTTCTGGCAAATATTAATTAAGGAAGAGGATAGATGTAAGACCGCCTTTTATATACCAACTCGTGGTACCTTCCAATTTAAATCGATGCCTTTCGGTCTTACTAACGCTCCCGCTACACAACAACGCTTAGTTGACCAGTTGTTCTATGGCCCAGAATTCGAGCACAAAGTTTTTGTTTTTATAGACGATATCATAATAGTGTCACCTACTTTTGATCAACATATCTCACTTCTTGTGCGCGTATTGGAAAAACTAAAAACGGCAAATTTAACTATTAATTTTGAGAAGAGTCAATTTTTTCGAGAACAGCTCAGATACTTAGGCTATGTAGTCGATTCTAACGGTTTACATGCTGACCCTGAGAAAGTTGCTGCAATCGTGAACTATCCTCAACCTAAAAACCGTAAAGAAGTCAGAAGATTTCTCGGCACTGCTTCGTGGTATCGCCGATTTATACCGAATTTCAGCACGTTGGCTGCACCACTAAATAAATTAACGTCTCAAGCCAAAACTGCACCTCCGTTTAAATGGTCTACTCAGGCTGATGAGGCCTTCAAAGCTCTAAAAAAATGCCTTGTTTCTACTCCAGTTTTATCTTGCCCTGACTACTCGCAGTCGTTCGAAGTACATACAGATGCGAGCGATGTAGGTATTGGCGCAGTTCTTACACAAACTTTAGACGGTGTAGAGCGGGTCGTAGCGTACATGAGCAAATCACTGTCTAAACAGGAACAAAACTACAGTGCTACAGAGCGCGAGGCGTTAGCGGTGTTAACAGCAGTTGAACATTGGCGATGTTACCTGGAAAATGGTCAAAAGTTTGTTATCTACACAGACCATTCTGCACTCAAATGGTTTTTAAACATTAATAACCCTACAGGTCGCTTAGCTAGATGGGGAGTAAGACTTTCTACATTTGACTGTGAAATTAGACATCGTCGTGGTTCCGATAATGTAGTGCCAGATAGTCTCTCTCGTATACATGTTACAGTAATAGACCCACCAATATCAAACTCAACTCAGAATATTACTGATCCTTGGTATCTAAGTATCTATAACGGTTGTCAAAATACACCGACATCGTTTTTAGACTATCAAGTTATAAATAATAAACTGTTCCGCTTCAAAAAAAGTTTAAATCCGCTGACTAGAGATTTTGAATGGAAAGAAGTCATTCCTCTAGAAAATAGACTCAATATTATTGAACAAAATCATTCTTGTCCTACAGCTGGACATTTTGGCATACTAAAAACATACAAAAGGCTTTCTCTCAAATACTTTTGGCCTGACATGCACCGCGACGTGACTAATTTCATAAGCAATTGTGATGTCTGTAAATCATACAAACACGCTAATCATACCACACTAGGTACGATGGGCCGTCCTAAAGAGTGCTGCAGACCATTTCAGATGCTGAGTATGGATTTGGTTGGACCGCTGCCGCCATCCAGAAAGCAAAACACTTTTCTTTTTGTTGTAACTTGTTGCTTCACTAAATACTGCCTATTGTTTCCTATAAGACGCGCTACAGCTGATATTATTTCAAATATTTTAGAGGATAAGGTATTTCTGGTTCACGGTATTCCAAGTACTGTTTTGATGGATAACGGCAGACAGTTTACCAGCAATACTCTGAAACTTCTGTTCGCTAAATATAAAGTCCCTAACGTCTTATTTACCCCTAAATACGCTCCACAAATCAACAGCGTGGAGCGCTATAACAAAACAATAATGACAGCAATTTCTTCTTTTGTCGAAAACGACGACCACAGATCTTGGGACGCTAACGTATCTAAAATACAGTTTGCCATAAATTCATCTATAAATGAAGTTACTGGTTTCACACCGTCTTTTCTTGTTTACGGCCGGGAATTAGTAAACTGTGGTTCCCACTATTTAGACAAGGACGTCATAAAAGATCTCATTTTTTCGCCAAGAGAAGAATATGCAGAAAATTTGGGCGTATTACGGAAAATATTCGATCAAATTCAATGTTCTTTACTAAAAGCACATTCTAGAAACTGTGGCAGCTATAACTTACGTAGGAAACATGCTGATTTCAATGTTGGCGATTTCGTCTGGAAGCGCACATACTATCAAAGCGACAAAGACAATAGGTTTGCGAAAAAATTAGCTCCAAAATTTGTCAAATGTCGTATAATAGCTAAAAAATCACCTCTCGTTTTTGTACTCGAAGATCTACAGGGTAATAATATAGGTGATTGGCACATAAAAGACATAAAACTAACGAACTATAAAGTCTAACTAAATAAAATCTATCACTATCTAAACTGATTCTCATATTTACAAATATATTCTAAATAAATACTATGTGTGTGGTGATGATTCTCTACCGAATTCACCACAAAAATCGTTTTCAACTGATTATGGTACTACCTACCGTAATGAGTTATGTAAGCTATCTTTAATAAAAGGAGATGAAAAAAAGAATAGAAAAAAATATGAGATCTAATAAAATTTTAAAATCCATCTTTAGCTATTGGTGAGTTTTTTCTTCAAATAAAAACAACTCTGTATGTCAGGAACTATAGCATATAAATTAATTTGTTAGAGTTAGTATGTAAGACGATGAATAAATGGTTGGTATGAGTGAGTGAGGTATGTAGTTGAAGCCTGTATGTATAACTAGTAGCTACTGAGTTAGTAAAGTGATAGCGAATTTTACCTAGGCAAAATTCTACCCAAAAAGGGAGGGTATGTAACGTAATCGTTACACGGTCCTCTAAGTAAACAATTTTATACTACGATCTAATTATTTATAATTTAAAAATAACTTAAGCTAACAAAAACTATGTACAATACTTAACTAAGGATCCTATAACTACGACAATATCAACAAACATTGCTTTAAAATTTGGCTAATAGAAAGTAGCAGGCGCACGGAGGTCAAGCGCTGTTACGGGGAGGGTCTCGCACGGCAGAGGGAAGAGGTCACTCATTTCTTTACCGAAGCGGCGAGCGAACTAGACACCTCTGGACTTAATTCTTGTCACTATATTTTAATTCGTTTATTTTACATGAAACTACATCTAATTAAAACAGTAAAATACTTATTATGTGCATCGCTGCGTAATAAAATAAAAGTGAATCGAGTTTACCCCGACCGGGTGAGTGTTGCAATTTATTACTAATATGAATCAGTAGATAGTTACTTTCATGCCTAATTTTACTTAATTATCATGTGTTTGGCTTGTTTCATTTCTTTGTTATTATAGCAATCGTCGCAGATAAATATTTGAGGAAACTAAATACCTGAGTTAATATTAGCTGAGTATTTTTCTACCCACTTGTCAAAAAATAATAATTGTAATTTGGTTTTTAATTGTAATTATGAACTTAAACGTTCAATAATATCAAACCCCAGTTGCTTCTAATTTACTGTACCCATTTTTACCAATTTCTGTAATGATTATAGCACTTCATTTACAAATTTTATTGTGACAAAGTACTTCTTACCTACTAAGCTGATTTTGTATGCTGCTGCAACATCATTGATCACTATTTAATGCTTTTGGTAGTCATCCTGCAAGTAGTGCTTCCATCTTCACCTTCCGCCGGATGTTGCAGTCAGTAACGTGGAATCAGACTTTCCACTAAATGGCCAAAAATGGATATTTCAGGGTTTTTGGTACTAGCTGCGTTATCGTGTGCTCTGACCCGTCTCACCACTTCTGCTGACCTGCTTACGTCCCGGATCTACCCGTGACGTCACTGGACGTGCGCAACTACACGCCGCCGTCGCACTACAGGGAAGTGGCTGTCCAATAGGACGGTGTTAAGTGTTCACGGCTCTTTCTCTCTTTCTTTCTTTCTCTCTCTCTCTTTCTCACTCTTCCTCTCTCACTCTTTCTCTCTCATTCTTTTTATTAATTGTATTTAGACTCATTTAATCGCTAAATCTAAATTTCTTCTGAAGTTAGTGAATATCTAGAATCCACCCCCTGAGATCTTCTAAATTTAACGCTTGGCAATAATGTTGTATAATTAGTTATTTAAATTCAGAATAAACATTGTAAAATCATTCTGGTTGTTTCTCTCACACTCCACTAAAAAACAAAAGCGTTACACCGGGACCTCAAGCTTCGTAGTCAGGTTCTCTAACCACTAGGCCATCTGGTCGTCTAAACATATGTATATTATGACGTCATTACATTTTTTAGCATACTCAATCAACTAACTATTTATTTGTCTTAGGGCCATTTGCACGGTCCGGGGTTAAAAAATTAAATCTTTAGCCCTGGGTTAAGAATGACAGTTCCATACATTTTGACACTTCTTAACCCTGGGTTAGCCATTAATGTCTTCGAATTATTTTTTAATGGCGTCAACATTACATCCCTATTGCCGCATTGATGGTTCATGCGAGCATTGCTAGTCTTTATAGATTGGTATTGAAAATACAGAAATGCAGTTGATTGTTCAAGGAAAATGAAATGAAATTCCTGAATGAGAAAGGTAAAGCATTGGGAATGTAATTAAATCAGGTAAGTAATTTCTAGGTTTGAAAACTAGCTTAGAAAGGTAAGTCCACTTCGTTTTTTCAGCCGGTTTTCAAAGTCTGTTTTTTGTCGTATGTTCATTGTCATTTTATTTTTATTTTAAGGGATGCTTATCTGGATATCGAAAATGAATATAACTATAGAATGAATTAAAATATCGAATTGGTTTTTCCCCAAACCCATTCTATATTTGAATACACATCCCATATATTAATTTTTGATATTCATAAACGTGTCCAGACCCAAGATCTATTGTTAAATGACGAGACTCTATGTGATTTATAAATTTGATAATTAGTAAGTATTTTGAATTTTGATTTTGTATTTTGGGTTCTCGAGTGGCGTCCACGGACCGGTAGGCCTCCAACAAGATGGAGCGAGGACCTGGTTAAGGTTGCGGGATCGCGTTGGATGCGGATGGCACGGGACCGATCTGATTAGTGAGCCTTGGGGAGGCCTATGTTCAGCAGTGGACGTCTTTCGGCTGAAATGATGATGATGATGATGAAGTATTTTGAATTGAATTGGATGAACAAAAGCGAAAGTTTGTATGTGTAAGTGTGTGTGCGTGCGTGCGTGTTTTGGTCCTGCTAAAACCGCTGGACAGATTTGGACAAAATTCGGTATGTATACTTAAAATTTTATAAGCTGGGGGTTTAGGACTGCAGAACTCATCTGGTAAAGATAACATTGTTCTCGTTTGTTCTATTATGAACGCACTACAACGCCGACGATCCACCTGAGTACCGCTTACAAAGACGAAAGGCCTTTCTTAATGAGTTAAGCTTTTGCAATTTCAACCTTGTAACGGTAGACGGTAGCTATTTGTTTGCATTTTTTTGTTACTTGTTCTGATTTGTTATTAGCGGTAGGCTTCAACAAACGAGAACAATGTTACCTTTACCAGATGAGTTCTGCAGTCCTGAACCCCCAGCTTATAAAATTTTAACCATACCTTTGTAGATAGCTAGACGTTTGGAATAACACCATTATACTACTATCGCGCATACTCATCGAACTTTATCCGATCAGCAACAGACAAACAAGCAACTTTAAGACGGTTTTATAGAAGATCTGTTCTACATAGTCTGTATTCCGAGACTAAGATAGCTCACAGGCACTAAGCGCTTGAAAAAACACATTATGAGAGAAGTTTTACGAGAATAGTTCTCTAGTACTCGATCCGGCAAGATCTGTTGGCACTGGTGCACTGCGATAAGGTTCTAAGTAATAAGTAATTATCATACTTTACGGAACCTTGTCGGCGTGAGGTATTGTTAAGGATTCTTTGTTTTTAAATGGGATATATTACCGAGGAGTAAAGGAATGGCAGTTAGAAAGAAATCTCGTAGGCATACAGTATTGTGATTGGAGATAAATGTGTTTTATATTTAAAAAAACCAGCCAAGTGCGAGTCGGACTCACGGAAAGGGTTCCGTACTATATATATAAAAACGGCAAAAAAATCACGTTTGTTGTATGGGAGCCCCCTTAAATATTTATTTTATTCTATTTTTTAGTATCTGTGAAAATTTCAACTGTCTAGCTATCACGGTTCATGAGATACGGCCTGGTGACAGACGGACGGACAGCGGAGCCTCAGTAATAGGGTCTCGTTTTTACCCTTTGGGTACGGAACCCTAAAAAAGAAAAAGCCATGGCAGCACAGTGGTTTGACCTATGGACTCTCCTCTCAAGTAGCCCGGGCTCTTACCTCTGCGTTTTTCGATATTTACGTGCTTAGAAATTTACCATGAGATTTAAGGTGAAGGAAAAAGTCGTGCAACCTGCACAGTACACACCTGCATAGAAATTTACCATGAGATTTAAGGTGAAGGAAAAAGTCGTGCAATCTGCACAGTACACACCTGCATAGAAATTCAAGGGTGTTTATGAAGTTCACATTTCACTCTGGGTCCGCGTGGAAACTACGCCCCAGGCCTTCTCATTCTGAGAGGAAGCGCTGCAGTGGGACGTATAAGGTTGGGATGATGATGATGATGATTAAAAACAAAACATAAACAACTAATACGTAAGTGACCTACGTATATTATTTAAATAATTAGAAACAATTCTTTTCACACGACCAATTGATTATATCAAATAACAATTATGTATTTCGTCCATTATTGTAAATTTTATGTGTTTTGGTTTTGATATTCCGACGCGACGGTACCAGGGTCGCATAGAACGCAGGTGCGGCTCATTCCCGCGCCGTCTCCTGCATCACTTCCCACAGTGGAGACATGTCGCGAGGTGAGATGTGGAAACGAGTATGGTGTTTGTTACGTATTATCGTAAGTAATTATTGTCCAGCTAGCACAAGGCGATCATTTGTTTTCTAACTAATTTTTAATCCATATAAGTCGATAAGAATATCGAACGCAGATACGAACCAAACGCTTTCCAAAAAAGGAACAGCGAAACGCAGCCACTAGGCCGGGGCCGCACTGGTAAAGCTGCGTACGGACTGCGCGCACTCGGGTACGCGTACCCGGGCTTGTGTGTCCTGGAACGCCATGTCCGTACGCCATGTACGCGTACACCACAGAAATAATAATAAAGAGGATAGAAGTGCCTTAGACGCGTGACCTTAGCGCCGCGCATGTGACTCGTAGGTCACAAGCGCGCGACTTGTGGCTCAGTGCTATTTGAAACGTGGGTATGACAACAAGTGCTTTAAAATGGTGTTTTGCAGCATTAGCAATTGCGGAAACTCGTCCACACTGTGTAATTACACTAATAAGGGGATTACATTTCATTGGTATGTATTAATTTAATGTAATAATGCGGTTTATATCAAAATACAACTTGAGAAAATATTTCATTATGAAATATTGGTTTACACGTTATTAACACGAAACTTCATATACCATTGCTACTCAAGCCCATAAAAACGCAGATCGTTTTGAATTATACGCAGCAATGTAAAGTAATTTTTGATAACCCTTCCGTCGTGCACAAAAGTTCGTGGTACGGACAAAAAAACAGGTTACGACTAGTACAGACATAATGCCGACGCGGCCAATAAATGGCGCCGTTGTGTAAATGTGGGTATGACTTACGTTGAGTGTTATTCAACGCTATCTCTAAGGTGTAAGGTTCATAATTGTTTGTAAGCAAAAATATTAGTAATTGTGTGCGTGATTGCGTAGTACGGTTCCGGTCTTTTGCATGTGTGCATTAACACAGTAAGTAGAAGGGATGAAGCAGCGACACGAGTTCCGGAAGAAAATAGGAACTAAGGCATTTCTATCCTCTTTATTATTATTTCTGTGGCGTACACTGTACACGTACACGTACTGTACACGAACACGTACACTGTACGCGTACATGGCGTACGGACATGGCGTTCTAGGACACACAAGCCCGGGTTCGCGTACCCGAGTGCGCGCAGTCCGTACGCAGCTTAAGGCGACCGGCGACGCGACGGCGACTAAATCAAACATAGTTGATTTAGTCGCCGTCGCCGCTGCGGCCGCTTCGGCCGCTCACATAACTCGAACTATGTTTGATTTAGTCGCCGTCGCGTCGCGTCGCCGGTCGCCTTACCGGTGCGGCCCCGGCCTTAAGCGCAAGCCACACAGAAGAGACGTGCGACGGGGGCGCGTCGCAGCCCTCGTCCTTTGTTCGCAGGCCGCGTCTCCGCCCCGTCTCTTCGGTCTGCTTTGGATCGCGACGCTTCTATACATTTAGTATGAAAACTGATTCAAGGGGCGCCGCGACTGCTACGCACCCCCGTCCCACGTCTCTTCTGTGTCGCTTGCGCCTAAGACAGTGCTGCCAACGTAAAATAAGACTCTTCGAAAAAACTTTTACCGTTGTGTGGGTGCAAAGCGTCGCCGCTCTGCTCAAAATCCAAATTCAAAATTCGAAAAAACTCAAATACCTGGTTTACACTCGCTTACGAGTGGCGAGAGGAACTGCAGGACGAGCCACGAGACGAGAGTGTGAACAGGCGCGCCTCGCGCCTCGTCTCGTGATTTGCCTTGATTTTGAGGCTCGCGTCCGGAGCGAGACGACGAGGCGAGGCGCGAGGCGAGGTGACGAGGCGAGAGTGTAAATCAGGTAAAAAACTAGCACCAATCAGACGTGAGCGCCCATCCAGTCCAGATTAACGCCTGTGGATGACAAATCACCGGGGCCCCCAGGAGCAGCGTTCCTGAAGCCTAGGTATAGGTAAAGACCGAGAGCGTGGAATTGCATATGAGTGGATATTCGTGTGTTTATAGGCATTCCACATTAGTGAGAGAGAGACAACAATATAGAGATCTGTCTCTCCAATGCCTATAAACACACAATACCACTACATTATGCAATTCCACGCTCTCGGTAATTTATCTATAAGTGTCTGCATTTTCTTTCTTTGTTATCGAAGAATATTCCCTAACGGTGCTAAAGTTTTTACTGGCATAAAAAACCGCTAATTGTGAGTTCTATACAAGTTCGAAAGCATAGAGCAAGCAATAATAAATAATAATCACGGGACTACAAGTTAAGTATGAAGTATCTTTTTCTATTTATTTTTTATTTTTCAACTTCATTTTTTTTTATTACTTTTACGGTCATCCCGTGAAACCATATATTTCAAACTAAATACAAACTGAAATATAGATGCACAGAAAAAACCCCAGAAAGAACACCAATGCTGGGAATCGAACCCAGGTCCTCAGCGTTCCGTGCTGCGTGCTTACCCCTACACCATCACTGGTCTAGAAGTTAGCGACGAATCTTTCCCATACATCGTACACTTCAGTCTGTTATAATCACATTAAGCAGTGATAAAGCGCGCATCTATGTTATGCCCTCTACCGAGATACTTTAACACTCCTTCGGAGCTAACCGCTCACCTGGACCAAGAGATGGCGCTACTAAGCCAACTTTTACAAGTTAAGTATGAAGTATCTTTTTCTATTTATTTTTTATTTTTCAACTTCATTTTTTTTATTACTTTTACGGTCATCCCGTGAAACCATATATTTCAAACTAAATACAAACTGATATATAGATGCACAGAAAAAACCCCAGCAAAAATACCAATGCTGGGAATCGAACCCAGGTCCTCAGCGTTCCGTGCTGCGTGCTTACCCCTACACCATCACTGGTCTAGAAGTTAGCGACGAATCTTTCCCATACATCGTACACTTCAGTCTGTTATAATCACACTAAGCAGTGATAAAGCGCGCATCTATGTTATGCCCTCTACCGAGAGACTTTAACACTCCTTCGGAGCTAACCGCTCACCTGGACCAAGAGATGGCGCTACTAAGCCAACTTTTACAAGTTAAGTATGAAGTATCTTTTTCTATTTATTTTTTATTTTTCAACTTCATTTTTTTTTTATTACTTTTACGGTCATCCCGTGAAACCATATATTTCAAACTAAATACAAACTGATATATAGATGCACAGAAAAAAGACCAATGCTGGGAATCGAACCCAGGTCCTCAGCGTTCCGTGCTGCGTGCTTACCCCTACACCATCACTGGTCTAGAAGTTAGCGACGAATCTTTCCCATACATCGTACACTTCAGTCTGTTATAATCACACTAAGCAGTGATAAAGCGCGCAACTATGTTATGCCCTCTACCGAGAGACTTTAACACTCCTTCGGAGCTAACCGCTCACCTGGACCAAGAGGTGGCGCTACTAAGCCAACTTTTACAAGTTAAGTATGAAGTATCTTTTTCTATTTATTTTTTATTTTTCAACTTCATTTTTTTTTTATTACTTTTACGGTCATCCCGTGAAACCATATATTTCAAACTAAATACAAACTGATATATAGATGCACAGAAAAAACCCCAGAAAAAAGACCAATGCTGGGAATCGAACCCAGGTCCTCAGCGTTCCGTGCTGCGTGCTTACCCCTACACCATCACTGGTCTAGAAGTTAGCTGGGTTCGATTCCCAACATTGGTCTTTTTTCTGGGGTTTTTTCTGTGCATCTATATTTCAGTTTGTATTTAGTTTGAAATAAATCACGGGACTATTATTGACACCATTTGGACTAGTCCCAAAGTAAGCAAAGCTTAGGTAATGGATAAATGCTAGGAAACGGATAAACATGCATAAATAGATCGGAACGGTTGTGGGTTTAAAATGATCGCCGTGAATATTTATTTATCTTATCTTACGAGTACTAATATTAAATTAAACGTTCCTGTGCTCGACACTGACCCAATACATGGCACCTTCAATCTTATGTCATAGTAAGAGAGGTGACACATGGCTGTCATCTACTGGGCGTTGAGGTGTCGAGCATTGGTACGTTTACCATATAAATGCGAAAGCTTGTAAGGATGGTTGTTTCTCTTTAACTCTAAAACGGTTGTACGGATTCTGATGAAATTTTGCACACCAATAGTTTATAACATGAATTGACATTATCGAATACTTTTATCTTGGAAAACTGTATTCGCGGGAAAGCGATAAACGAATATTTTGCTAATGCTCTAGTTTAACTGTAATTTAAATAATACCTAACAATAAACTGTATTGAAAATTTTGACATGTCTGTAATGTTTTTGTAATAAATATCAATTAACAATATATTTGCATGTATACTTACTTGTATCATCATCATCATCATCATCATCTCAGCCTATATACGTCCCACTGCAGGGCACAGGCCTCCTCTCAGAATAAGAGGGCTTGGGCCGTAGTTCCCACGCTGGCCCAGTGCGGATTGGGAACTTCACATACTCCATTGAATTTCTTCTCAGGTGTATGAAGGTTTCCTCACGGTGTTTTCCTTCACCGTTAAGCTCATGGTAAATTACAAATGTAATTTCGCACATAAATTCCGAAAAACTCAGAGGTGCGAGCCCGGACTGGAACCCACGACCCTCTGCTTGAGAGACCATAGGTCAACCCACTAGGCCACCACACTTATGGCAAATAAAACAATTTTGACTTTGACTTTGAATTCAACGCAGATGGAGTCGCGGGCAACAGCTGGTATTTAATATTCCTAAGCTGCTTGCACCTTATAAATATATCCAACCTCCCACTAACTGAAAATACATATTTTACAAGCGTGATAAAGCAAAATGATCCGTGCGGGGTCGACGCAGGGCTCATAACGAATGCACGCACTATGTGCCTCGAATGCGAAATTTCCGGAGAAATACAGGTTAGAGGAATATTTACGTTGCATTCGACTGTAAGAAGGAATGTACCTTTTAAAAGGGTGTTGTTTTTAAATTATACGAGCTAATTATTTGATATTATTTAGATTTCAAAATGCGTGTTAGCCTAGTAGTTTGCCTCTGAAGCAGAGGGTCGTAGGTTCGAGTCCGGGCTTGCTTCTCTGAGTTTTTAGAATTTTCGTGCGAAATTACATTTGAAATTTACCTTGAGTTTTACGGTGAAACATACTTATTTATATAGATAAATACATACTTAAATTTATATTAAACAGCCAAGGCTCGAGCACAATGATTCGTATTTTTCACTCCAATATCTGCCCCGATGGGGAATCGAACCCGGGACCTCAAGGTTCGCAGTCAGGTCCGCAGGCCGCTGACCGCTGGAGGTTGGCCGCTTTGGGGGGGGGGGGGAGGGGGGAAACATTGTCGAATGCTAGAAAGACGCTGGTCAGGCGCGAGCGATGGACTGGTTGGAACTTGATAGTGTTTTTCTTGGAGTTGTCGATCGCTGGTGTGGGGGCGGTAGCTGGGTGGTTTACCTTAGTATTAATATAAGGTTTCAATATTTTTTCTTTAGGAAACTGTAAGTCTTCATAAAAATCTAATTGTAATACATATAACTAAAAGAGACTGTTTCTAAATAAATAAATAAAATAAAAATGTCTTGCCTAGCTGCAATTCAAATGTATGGTCAGTCCGCTGTTGTGGGAGGGAATGCAGTGTCTGTAACTGCCCTTAAACGGGAATCACCTTTACTTTATCTATGCACTACCAGTACTAGCACTACTATTTTACCAGTTTAATTTTGAAATTTGCAGCTAGTCGATTTTTAAATTGCTTCAACGCTGTTCGAGTCAACCGGTAGCGCTTGGAATATTCGAAATCGCAGAACTAAGCAGTAACTATTACCTAAGTTTTGACAGTTCGTTTAAGGAAATGACAGTTCCTTGATAGGTTTTAGTTGAATAATTGAATTCTGTAATTTGGTCGCTATTTGAGCGAGTCGACTCAAATCAGCTTGTTATATTTCTGGGGTGAATAACTGTTATAAATATAAGTACACTAGCTGGTGCTCGCGACTACGTCCGCGTAAATCATTGATGCTCCGCTCCTATTGGTCTTAGCGTCATGTTATATAACCTTTAGCTTTTTTCGATAAATGGGCTATCTAACACTGAAATAAATTTTCAAATCGGACCAGTAGTTCCTGAGATTAGCGCGTTCAAGCAAACAAACAAACAAACTCTTCAGCTTTATAATATTAGTTTAGAGTAAGTTTTTATTTTTACTTCCGTAAAACATTTTTCCAAATGATAACAGCTATCGTTTGTTTCTGGGATAGGGACATAAGCCAAATTTCAGTTTAATCCGATACCAGGTACGGTCGAAAAATGGTTTGCGAATTTTGAAACCACAATTTAGTTATTTATGTACACACATTGCAAGTTAAATAAAAGTTTGTAGTAAAGAAACGTTGAACAGTTCCTGAAGTTATTGCCTGAAACATTGCTTTTCCAGGCTGACAGGTCACAAAATTGTCAATCTTCTGCGCAATATTCACGGAGTAGTATTTGCTCAATGTAGTAAATACAATAGATTTTCGTCGAGTTTAATTTGATTACAGTTATCTCGGCTCAATCTTGAATATAGACCTCGTAAACTGAGAGGGAATGCGCGTGCCCATTGCATATTGCGGACTTCACACACCATGACCAGGTTTCCTCAGGATATTTTCCTTCACCATGAAATGTGATGAGTGAACGTAATTTCCGACATTTATATTGAAAAACTCACGAGTATTTTTTGAATCCAC
Organism: Archips crataeganus; assembly: GCA_947859365.1. NCBI lineage: Eukaryota > Metazoa > Arthropoda > Insecta > Lepidoptera > Tortricidae > Archips > Archips crataeganus. Next base: position 3,733,679 of record OX402063.1, on the reverse strand, counting down.
GATCCTCTGCCTGAGAGGCCATAGGTCAAACCACTAGACTACAAAAGCTAATTTTTATTTAGATGCAAAGATGCACTACTGTAACATGTTTATCCAAATTCTGTTACCGCAATAACATACTCCAAATCCAAAATTTCAGTACCGATTTATTTAATTTTGAGCCCACGTATCGCCCGCAGCACAAATTGGACAGCACTCAGGTCCGAATTGTACGTTCAGCGTGTAGCACTCCTGCCTAACGAGCTGTGTACGATTCGGACCGCGGCCGACTTGCTAAATGACGTACTTGCCGTATCTTGTTGATGGTTGTTTAAATTTGTAAGTGTGCGAGGCTCTGAGGTTTGGCAGAACATCACTGACCTGCATTTAATTATTACAATTGTAAAAAGGTATGCAAAAATGAAACTATGTTCTATCTTATCTATTATCCTACTTACAAAGAAAGTTTGTGAAGATATTTGGGTGTTTAGATGTTTGTTTACCCAATCGCGCAATAACGGCTGACAGGTTTTAGATGAAACTTTGGCGTACAGATATACAAAGTTCTGGGTCGAAAAATAAGGATACTTAATACCTATTCCAGTGAGGCATTCCCACGGGATAATATTTTAACGTTAAACAAGAATAGGGGGCACTGTTCAAGAACATTGAAGTACCCGGTTTTCAAGACGACGCATTATATTACATAAATATTACAAAAAGGGCACGTATCTGAACATTAAAAGTTAATTATATCAAATGTATTATAATATCGTATGCGAATATCGAAAAGTTTTTTTCTGAAACCAAAACATTTTTAATTTTTGTAAAACTAACCTAACCTAACCGATGCCGTTTTAATAAAATTTTGAGAAGTTTAATTTCTGAAACAAAAACTTTAGATATTTTAATAGATTCGATTTATTGAATTAAGAACCGTGCCCTACAAAAAACCATAGTGACGATAGTAGAACCTCCTATATTTTCGAAGTCGTTTCGTATTGGCTCGTAAAACAAACAATTCAGTATTCGAAACTGAAAATACAATTTACATTTCCCTGACGTTTAGAATATCAACCGAGTGACAACAAAAGAGAGTCGTGCGTTGCCAGAGTCGTCTGGGCGAGGCAACGGAGCCGCAGGCATATTTTCTATTGCTGGCGAACTTTGCCTAGGGACGAAGTAGCCATGATTTCAGGCAAACCATTTATTTATTTATTCATAAAAATGGTACCCTAACAGCAAGAGCCAAAACAGCACAAAAAACCGGCCAAGTGCTGAAGGGTTTCGTACCATTATCTATAAAAGCGGCAATTAAAACACGTTTGTTGTATGGGAGCCGCCCTTAAATATTTGTTTTATTTTTAATTATTTATTTCTAAAGTGAATATATTTATAACTAAATATTCCGTGAATATTTCAAGCGTATACTTGTTGCCGTAATAAATATCGAGCAAAAACGAGCAAAACAATCACGTTTGTTGTATGGGAGCCCACTTAAATATTTATTTTATTCTATTTTTTAGTATTTTTTGTTATAGTGGCAACCGAAATACATCATCTGTGAAAATTTCAACTGTCTAGCTATCGAGGTTCGTGAGGTACAGCCTGGTGACAGACGGACAGACGGACGGACAGCGAAGATTCAGTAATAGGGTCCTGTTTTAGCCCTTTGGGTACGGAACCCTAAAAAGACTGCATTTAACTTATTTAAGCTACAGAGCTTGCGGGCATCTGGCCTTCCGCCACTCTCTTACACTCTGCCATCAAAGTCGCCAGACTATGCACCGACCATGATTAATTGCTACATTATATCCATGCAAAATGACAGCTTTCTTGCACTAATAGTCTCGAAGCTAAGCCACGGTCGGACGGAAGGAGAGATAAATAGACATGGTGAAACTATAAGGGTTTTATTTGTGCCATTTTGGCTATTGAACCCTAAAATGCGTCTCGTAATGGGGGTATCACCTTTTTTAACTGGTCGATCGCGAGTCCTCGAGTTTGATGGTTCCTACAAGAGCCAACTAAAATAAGATTGTATTTTATAGTACATAAGATATAAAATACTAAATACAAAATTATTTTTGCGGATCACTGAGTTTCGGACTTCTTTCTTAATCAATGACTTAAGGCTTTCCTTCTTGTCTAATAATTCTAACTTTACTACCTAACAAAAAATACCACTGGTTTTAATCGTACGGTTTTTGTATGAAAATATTCTTTCCAAAGGTCGTAAGTATCTTTTGACCGTGAATTTGCGAATTTATTTTATCACAACTCCAAGGGATCGCAGACTGGAGTTTATGATTATTAATAATAATAATTTATTTATTTACTCTGACAATTGTATCCTCTTTGCTAGTAAAATCATACACATAACTTATTATCTATTGTTAGTAAAATTGTACAATTTGACAAAGGGATTCTCGAAACCACTGAGTATTTTGGGATCTTGACCATTTATCTTGTGTTCGTTTTTTCTATCATACAATTAGGCTCTTAGGTTTTTGTAGCATCTAATTCCTTTGTCTTTTATTCATTAAGAGGGTTTATACCATAGACGTAGTATAAGGTTAGACCAGTTCTATTTAAGACGAACAAAAAACCGTCATGTGTCTCTTTTTCTAGCACATGCAAAATCTCACTGTGAAGAAAAGAGTGAAGCATAGACAAACACCGCCATCTTAAACGTCAGTGTGTCAAATTCTGAGTCGCCGTGGTAGCCAGCTGGATACCAACTTTGTTATCAGTTTTCCTTTAATTTTATGCGATTTATGCCACTTTGAAGACTGAAATTTAGTTAATTTCATATCACTAGAACCAAAGCTTGTGTGGCTATCGGTTGCAAGAGTAGAATGGGTGTATTAACAGAAAGTGACCAAAGAATATCTTTCCATAGGTAAGTTATCGACTATCATAATGAACTTATTGCGCAATGTTTAGATTATATGATCTGCTCTCAATAAATAAATTGCCGTTCTAAATATCGTGAAGTCATAAAGATCACGTATGGCCAAAGATTTATTAAAATAATCAACAACAAAACATCTGTTCATGACGTTATGACAGTTCATGTACTTAAAATTTGATAATAGGGATGTGGTTAAATAAATTATCGATATTGTATGTCCGGTTCAGTTTTGTCACTTTTATTTAAAATTAACATATGTTTTAGTTAAACTTTTTATAGGCTCTGAGAAGCACTACGAGAAAAACTAAGTAAGTTGTATTATGACTAATATAATGCTAATTGTGGATGTGTATTGTTCTCAGGTTACCTAAAGATCCTGATGAAATAAGTGGATACAGAATGTGAACTGGTTTTATTTAGTGGGCAATAAATGATAAAAGTACGTAAAATACAATCATAATTATTATTTCATAATCGTCGTTTTACTTTTCCCCTTGTATCCATTATACTACTCGTACATAAATACACAAATAAATATAAATAACTAGCTGTTGCCCGCGACTCCTTCCACGAAGAATGGGGGGAGGGGGGGATAAAAAATAGCCTACGACCTATTCTCAGACCTACCGAATACAGAGAAAAAAGTTTGATAAAAATCGGTCGAGCCGTTTGGGAGGAGTTCGGTAACACACCGTGACATGAGATTTTTATACATAAGTATATTAGATTAGATTGATACGCCTTATCGGGACCTAAGTATGGTCTCGTTAAAAAAATTGTACGTTGCACGTATAATTTGGGCCATTTTAGGCGATGGGCAGATGGCGGTACGGCTCAGGGAGGTTAATTTGCGTTTTGTCTTTGTTGTTGTTTTTGTAAATAATTCTGTATCGTTTTTCGAGTTTGTCGTTATTAGATTCGACTAGTCCGCACCGCCCCGCCATCTGCCAAGAGCGCCTCAGTATGCTTATTTTTAAACTCGCAGACTTCTAATTTACAACTTACAACTACTACTTCCTACTCATTCCAATATTAAACTGCTTTTCGTAATTTTTTAACTAAAGCAAAAGAGTATAAAAAGAATCATTAAAATGCTGAATAGTATTCTTGGAAATTTTTCGAATCCAATATGGTCGTTTAAATTATTACACGGTAATTATTTTGACAGCTAAAGTTTATCGATATAAAAATGGCACATCTCTAGGACATATATATATCGATTTATAAATACACTATAGTAAACTGGCTTCATTGAATTAAAAGCCAATACAGACAGACGTATATCTGTCTCTATTTGCAGATGATGTTTTCTTTAAGAACGAGAGAGAATACCGATGGTTATATTTCGTCTTAAATATGACGCGTCCATTCTATAGTACGTCCATGGTTTATACCTGCTGAGCTGGCAACGTTGCATTTTTGTTAGTTTTTCTCGATTATTCCATAAAAATTGAATGAAAATTAAAAATGTTTTGTATACAAATTGTTCTAATATATAAGTTAATGTGTCTACCGCAATAATAATTCATGATAGACTTTTATTTTCTTTAAAAATGAACAAATTATTACCTAACGGTTTTTAAAGAAAATAAAAGTCTTATCACGAATTATTATTGCAGTAGACACATTAACTTATACAGGATTATTTGTAATTCACTGGCATCCTCTTAACCCTGAATTCCTATCACTAAACAAATGTGTTTTTGTTTTACGACTTTTTAAAATGAAGCACTTTTTCCCACACAAATACACAGAGTATCGTAAAAATAAGAAGTAATCTCAAATTTTCAAAACGTTATTACACCAAAAATATTAAGTTATGACAAAAGCCGTAAAGCAAAAAATATTTGTTTAAGTGGTAGGAGTTTAGGGTTAAAAGGATGCTAGTGAATTACAAATAACCCTGTATATTAGGACAATTTGTATACAAAACATTTTTAATTTTCATTCAATTTTTATGCAATAATCGAGAAAAACTAACAAAAATGCAACGTTGCCAGCTCAGCAGGTATAAACCCTCTTAAACCGATGACCGATTCATCTGACGGCAGTCATCACACTTTCAAATCTTCTTCTGACCTCTACGCGTTCCTAAAAAAAAACCAGACAGACAGATATTAGATAAGCACGGCTTCACTAAAAGTTCTATGAATTCAAGATTATGTCTATTAAAATTTACAACAAACTATTTTTTCGAAAAAATTCAACTTTTCCAATTAATGTTGAGTATTGTTTGAAATTTACTCAACGTAGGTAATTGAATAATTTTCGTTAAAAACATTTTTTTAGACATGTTGACATTGGCCGACTTTGTGTCAAAAGGGAATTGAACCCGCGACCTTTGCAATGTATTTCGTTTTTTCTATGTAAGACAACACTTCACGTGTATTTTTATTGAAAATCACTTTTTGAAATCGGTAAAGGCTTGACCTATAGCCTCTTAAGCAGAGGGTCGTGGGTTCGAATCCCGGCTCGCACCTCTGAGTTTTTCGGAATTTAGGTGCGAAATTACATTTAAAATTTACCATGAGCTTTACGGTGAAGGAAAACATCGTGAGAAAACCTGCATACACCTGCGAAGAAATTCAATGGTGTGTGTGAAGTTCCCAATCTGCATTGGGCCCGCGTAGGAACTACGGCCCAAGCCCTCTCATTCTAAGAGGAGGCCTGTGCCCTGTGGTGGGACGTAGGTATATACGGACGTCTCTTTTCCGTTTATTTTTATTTTTATTAATTATTAATTCTATTTAAATGGTCTTGCAGTTTCGCAGTGCTTTGGTAATAATGTGAAATTATTTGGATAAGTACAAATAAATAAGATATCCCACTAATTCTGAAGGCTAGGCCACCCCAGTACCAAACGCATAAGAGTATTTACGAGTATAACTGTAGACAAGCATAAGCCAAATGCACGGGCAAGTTCAGACAGGCGCATCGAATAAACATGTTTTGACTGTTGCGGTCATGTTTATATTGATCACGCAGCTTTCTCAATGTTCAGTGTTGCTGCCAGAATGGATAATATATTGCTCCTTTACCTACATTGCCTTGAAGTTCGGGCTGGGAGTTTCTTAAAAGCTCTGTTGTGAAACGATGACAGTGAATTTGTAGTGTAAGGTAAGAAACTCTGCTAATACTCGTATAAATAAATGTGAAAGTTTATGAGAGTAGGTATGTGTTTGTCACCCTTGGCAAAAGCCACACAGAAGAGACGTCGGACGGAGGCGCGTCGCAGGCCGCGTCTCCGCCCCGTCTCTTCTGTCTGCTTTAGATCGCGACGCTTCTATACATTTAGTTTGAAAACTGATTGAAGGGGCGCTGCAACTGCGACGCGCCCTTGTCCCACGCTTTTTCTGTGTGGCTTGCGCAATATGATTCCTCTACACGATGGGTGGCGACGTTCAGTTGTGATCTTATGTGATCCTTTGATGTGCGGCGTAAAACCGACACCGACGCCATCCCACGACCATCGCACGTGCCATAAGCTATCCGACATCGCTACGCCTTCCACACGCTAACCCATTATTATAGTGGACCATCGCGTAGCCCAGTGGTTAGAGAGCCTAGAGGGAGGATTCAATCCCCGCTCGGGGAATATATTTATTTATAAAAAATAACAATGTTTGTTCTCAAGTCTTTGGTGTTTTAATATTGTATTTAAGTATATTTATCTGTTGACATAACACAAGCTTTGCTTTGCTTTCTTTGGGACTAGGTCAATCAGTGTCAAATGTATCGTGATATTTATTTTACTCTTTCACGTCAAAAGAGCTGGGCGGATGTTTTTTTATTAGCCCCTTCTATATTTGCTTTTCATGATGATTATAAGCCAAAAGTCTTTAGGGTCAAAGTACCCCTGCCTTACGGTGAAAAGAAGTGTAAAGGCTGTACTTGTGTACTTGGGCTGTGATTGGTATAGCAGTTTATATATATTATGTTGTACAGATGCGTCGTGAGTGAGCGGCACCGGTAAACCGTAACTAAATATGTGCTTGATAACACGATAGCTTGGCGTCACTTGGTGTATAGCGTCGAGGTGAACGGAAAACATATTTGTTACTTTCATCTACGGTTGGGGACAGATCTCCTGTCAGAATGAAAGCGTTTACATTTAGTCCTCTACATCGGTGTCGATGAAGGCGACAATGACTACAATAAGTAACTTTTTTCTTTGTATTCGGTAGGTCTGAGAATAGGTCGTAGGCTATTTTTATCCAACCCCCCCCATTCTTCGCAGATGGAGTCGCGGGCAACAGCTAGTCTAATCTACCTATCTTCTAATATATAAAAATCTCGTGTCACGGTGTTTGTTACCGAACTCCTCCGAAACGGCTTGGCCGATTTTTATGAAACTTTTTCTCTACACTCGGTAGGTCTGAGAATAGGTCGTAGGCTATTTTTTATCCCCCCCCCCCCATTCTTCGCTGACGGAGTCGCGGGCAACAGCTAGTATTATTATGTTTTACACTTTTGTCACCTTCTAGGCGATTGCAAACAATATCAGCAAGCATTGAAAAAACTTACAAACCTCTTCTAAAAACATTTGGGTTTGCGTATGTTAACAAACACTTTGTGGAAGTTTCATCCGCGTAGCTCCTCGCTATCCTGTCCCCAAGCAGCAGTGCTGTCGCTCCTTTGTTTCGGCGTGGAGAGTAAGACAGCCGGCAAAATTGGCAATTGACAACATTTCATATTTCTAAGACTATAATTTGATTCGTTCTCTGTATTCTGTTTGGAAAGAGAAAGACACTGATAGTTTTAAATTTTCACTAGGATTATTAATTAATTTGTTACAATTTTTTAAAGATGTGCTTATTCTAAAAGAGCGTAACAATAGAATAGATCAATTACTTTTGTCTAGTCTCTATTAAAAAAAAGTGATGACGTACATTTGACTTTAAGGTTGTTGTCAAATTTAAAATTATTACAGCTCTTTTTTCTAGTGAAAAGGGTAAAGGAAACATATCTATTCTGTGGAAGTATTTGTAAGTACATTATATGTTTTTTAAATTTGTTGTATTTTTTAAATATGGAGAAATAAATTCTAATAAATATTTTTCCGTCGTCAGGAGGCGAAACTCTTTCGATTCCTGCAGTAATTTTCATGTGTTAAAAAAATGAAAGGTTGTCAATTGAGGTCTTTCATACACTTTTTCGTACCACGAGTTACCCAGCTTTGTTCAAGTTTTCTGTCGTCCCCAGCCATATGTATCGTTTCGTCTACGCTGTAATTAACAAGCAACACAATGTGCTTGTTCCGCTAGATGATTAGTAAATTACCCAGTGTATGGCGCCCTTTATCTCGCATGTGGCGTCCTTTATCTCGTGTGTGGCGTGCTTTATGTTACAAATAGGCACGAGGGCTAATAGGCCGTATATTCCTTACCCTACGAATTGCAAATCATTCACACCACAAGGCTTGGAAAACTGACGAGTAAGCGTATCGGAGCACGTTCGCATATACTACTTATTACAGGGGGTGACGTCGGCTGGGCAGCGTTCGGGAAGCTCCGCAATATTTTGTCATACAATATACCGCAGTGTCTCAAGTCAAAAGTCTTTGACCAGTGTGTGTTGCCAGTGATGACTTATGGCACTGAGACGTGGCCTCTTAAGAAAGCTCAAAGTCACTCAGAGGGCGATGGAGAGGGCTATGCTTGGAGTTTCTCTGCGGGATCGCATCAGAAATTAAAAAGAAAAAAATGAAATTAGAAATAAATATAAATAAATAAATATTAGGGGACAATCTTACACAAATCGACCTAGTCCCAAACTAAGCAAAGCTTGTATTATGGGTACTAGACGACGATAAACATACATTATATAGATAAATAAATACTTAAATACATAGAAAACATCCATAACTCAGGAACAAATATTCGTGCTCATCACACAAATAAATGCCCTTACCAGGATTCGAACCCAGGACCTTTTTCTTCGTAGGCAGGGTCACTACCAACTAGGCTAAAGCGGTCGTTACCAAAAGCCGTTGTCGTCGTTAAATTATTATTAAACTAATTATTATGGAACGCCTGGGTTATACCCGTTTCCGCCCAAAACACGTCCACAGTTGAACATAAGCCTCCCCCAAGGCTCGCCAAATAGACCGGTCTTGCTCCATCCGCACCCAGCGTGTTCCCGCAACCTCAACCAGGTCGTCACTCCATCTTGTTAATAGGCTTACTACACTGCGTCATCCGTTATGTGGACACCATTCGAGAATCTGTTGGCCTCATCGGCCATCAATTCTACGACCGTAACTTACAAGTTTTAAATTACAAAATTGAAGCTACAAGAGTGTTGGAATACCCAATAAAAATCACCGGAGCAGCCAGTCGTTCCATCCCCGAGACCGAGCAACGTCTCGAAAAAAGACGCCCATTTTCCAATTCCATATTAATATCCAAATAATTGCTTCCACTCTCATACATTCTTACAAAAAGCAATTTAATTTTTTACAACAAGAAAGGTGCTTGCGAAAATAATTCGGCCGGGAGGGTTCGGATTCCGTATTTCATTTTTAGGGGGCCCATTGTAGGGCGATGATAAAGAGGGGCCCTTAAGGTTCGCTCTATAATACGATGTCTGCTTACCTGCGGCCAAAGATCAAGGGCGTAAAGGCGACAGAGGCCTTAGTTTCATTTTGCACCGTTGACTAGCACCATTACTGTACTACGGTGAAGGAAAACATCGTAAGGTGCATACACCTACGAAGAAATTCAATGGTGTGTGTGAAGTTCCCAATCCGCACTGGCCCCGCCTGAGAACTACGGCCCAAGCCCTGTCATTCTGAGAGGTCTGTGCCCAGCAGTGGGACTTATATAGGCTCGGATGATGATATGGTGCTAGTCAATGGTGCAAATCCCAGTTTTTTCGTGGTCCCATTCTTTTGTCCCATTAATGAGACCACGAGGGAGAACTGTTTCTCGTAGTCCCATGACTATTTATCTACTTCCTGTAGGTATATAAAAATAAGGATATATGGAAAACTTATGATGCGTTCACTAAAGTGAACTAGCTAGAAACATTATCATAAGCATTATCGCCGCCAGACAGCGCTGCTCGTTGCAGTCGCAACGGCTGCGTTCTGCATACCGCGTAAGGCAGTGTTGCACGGCAGGGTTTCTGTGACTGATAAAAATGGTCTCTCCGGAAGATCAGCGCTGGCTCCACCCCAGGAGTCCGCATTTATGCTGAGGCGGGACCTTTTTCGTACACTTTTTAATACATTATTTTTTATTGTTTTTTTATATTTTTAAATTGTATTGTCTTAATAGTAATAATTGTTTGTTTTTTTATTTTTGTGTGTGCGAAATCAAAATTTTTCATTCATTCATTCACTCATTCATAAGCATCAACCACGTATTTGCTTCCACCGACACCCTGTATAATGCGAAGATGAAACACATTACCGTAAACAAAACCCTATACACAATAACCACCTAAATCGGGTATCTATTGTCTAGTGTCATTAACAGCGCTCCTAGTGGCAGTTGAAGGCAGCGATGTTGCGGCCCGATGCTTGGCACTGCTTCAAATGACAGACAGCTGCTCTGCTCCTCTTAGCACCAGGCGATGCTCAGGAAAAGCCATGGGATATAATTAACGTGTACGACTAAGACGACGAATCGTGGTACCCAAGTTGTTTGAGTTAAAACCTTATAGTGGGATACTTATAGGACAACACCAATATTTTTGGCATTAAAGAATGAGACTTGGCACACTTGTTCCTTAGGTAGACCAGAGTGGAAAACGCCCGGGAGCCAGCGGGAGCCACCCTGCAGGGGGGGAGGGGGAGGGGGTAAAGTTTTCTTACGCCGCGCGTACTGTTGGTCGTAATAACTGCTAATTTATAGCTAGTATGGCAAGTGGGGTATCATTTTCGGATAAATAAAAGATGGCCGATCATTTTCCGAAACAAAAAATACACTTTTACATACAAAAAATTAAATAACCGCCGATAATCGAAAACTTCATGAGAAAATATTTTTTTCCAGTGACGATAAATTTTGAACTAGTACCAATATCAGCAAATAAAAAATATGCTTAGAAAGCCACATTCATACAGATTCCGAAAATATAAGCTTTTTTGGAAAAAGTACTAAAAAAACGTGTTAAAAAAATATTAAGCGCAGCGCGGCAGAACAATGAAAAAAATATCAAAAGATTCACTGAATTATTTATTAAATTACTTCAGATTTACTTACTATCTATACGCAAAGTGTGCCAATGGAATGTTATAATTTGTGTATTTTATCAAAAAAATAGTAAGATTAGTGTTTTTTGCGGCTAGCACGTAAACGGTTTATACCTACTCCTATTACTTTTAAAAACTTAGTTACTCCATTAAGTGCTAATTTTTTGGCATGACATGCAAATGCAACTCTACACAAAATATTTAATTATGCTGAAAATATGTACCTACTTATCTTTAGATGTTCTAGAAGTCTAGAAGGGAAGAGGGCACCGCGGGGAAGTGCGCGTGCGGGCGGCCGCCGCCGCGCCGCACGTGTGGGTACTTGTTCAGTCGATTAGCATCTTAGCAACTGTGCGGAATTCTTGTATTTGTGACGAAGACGACTACACTTTATACTGAGGATTTTACGGGTTAGCAGAGTATTACTCTAAGTACATGTTCATCATCATCATCATCATTTCAGGCACAGGCCGTCCACTGCTGGACATAGGCTCCCTAATTCATTACGGTTAGATGCAACTGGCATTCTCCCGGAACCTGCGGCCTTTACCAAATTGTCCGTCCATCTTTTTGGTGGACGTCCCATGCTGCTTTTGCCAGTCCGTGGTCTCTATTCGAGAATCTTTCGGCCCCCACGGCCATCTGTTCTCCGTGCTATATGCCGCCCATTGCCATTTCAACGAGCTAATCAGTTTGGTTATGTTGGTGACCCTTGTTCTTCTACGGATCTCCTCATTCCTGATTCGATCCCGTAGAGAAACCCCGAGCATAGCCCTTTCCGTAGCTCGTTGAGTGGCTCTGAGCCTGTTCATCAGACCTATAGTGAAGCACCACGTCTCGGATCCATACGTCATCACTGGCAACACACACTGGTCAAAGACTTTTGTCTTAAGGCACTGAGATACCTCGGACGAAAAGATAATGCGGAACTTCCCGAACGCTGCCCACCTCCTTCTCAAAGTTGGATCTACCTAGTTGGACAGTTTGTCGTAGGTAGTATACGTATAATATGCGTCAACAACTTCAAGAGCGGAGTTCTCAATCATAACGGGAGTCGGGGCAACATGGACATTAGATATGATTTTGTTCTTGTCCATGTTCATCCTGAGTCCTACCCGTTGGGAGACTCGATTGAGGCCTTCGAACATCGTGCTGAGTTCCTCCATCGATTTCGCCATGACCACGATATCGTCGGTAAACCGAAGGCGAGTGTTGTATTCGTCGTTGGCATTGATGCCTAGTCCTTTCCATTCCAGGAGCTTGAAGGCAGAGCGGCAGTAAACAGTGTCGGAGATGTATCAGCCCCCTGTCTCACGCCTCTTTTTAAGGGGATCGCCTTCGAACTCTATTCCTGTACTCAATCCGACATAATGGCATTCTTATACAAACACTTCAATATTTTGATGTACAGGTAGTCAATATGGCAATGACAATGCTGGAGAGACTCGAGCACCGCCCATGTTTCGATCGAATCAAAGGCTTTCTTGTAGTCCACAAACGCTGGACATAGCGGCAAGTTATACTCTTCGGAATCTTCGGTCTTTTGTATGACTTTTCGCAGCGTGTGTACATGGTCTATGGTACTATAGTCTTTTCGGAACACGGCTTCTTCGGGAGGCTAAAAGTCATCAAACATGCGCTCGAGACGTTTTGTAATGACCCTGGAGAATAGCTTATAAACATGGCTCAAAAGCGAGATGGGCATGTAGTTCACGCTTTTGTTTCATGCTTCTGGCGTGGAACCTTCGAGCAAGACGGCATTAAAGAGCCTCTGAAGGACTTTCAGTACCGGTGATTTACTCGCTTTCAGAAGCTCAGATGTAATTCCGTCCTTACCCAGCGCTTTGTTTTGTTTCCGGGATATCTTCGGTATAGTTTCGGGTCAGTTTGGCTCTTGGGTCTTCAGTCGCAATGGAATTAACAGATTTTGTGACAGAATCGAGAGCTTTCTATAGAACTTCTCGATTTCCGTTAAGACGTCCGCTTTTGTCAACGCTACACTGCCATCACCCTCTTTAACTTTGTCATCTGGCTTTGTCCAGTAGACGTATCTCTTGAGAATCTTACTTTGGCTGGAGCCTTTGTTCCGCGCTATCACATCTTTAATACGAACGGTTTTACAGGTACGAATATATCGTGTCATAAGAATTTCTGAATTCGTCTATTAAGCTGTCTATGTGACTCAGCATCTTGAGATTTCAGTTTCAACGAGCGTCGTCCAGCCATAAGATCAAGAATATGTATAGTCGGAGAGCTTCTGGGTTCTACTGGTACAGCGGGTCTTGTAGAACTGAGACCCAAGTATGGAGAGCTACTACGAACCAGTTGTTAATTTCGTCCACTGATGCGTGCGTGATCTTCCAGGCAATCAAAGCGATTTGAGAGCTTGAGTTGAAAGCTCTCGGGGTTTTCGATCTGAGCGCGAGTAGGTCGGAGCGTGGACTTCATCAGACGGGACCATTCAAATTTAACATTCATGTTCAATGGACCTCTTACTATTAAGTGATCACTGATGGTTTTCACCCTGTGTATCACAGAGACATCATTGAATACCCCGTCTCTTATCGGTCATGATGAAGTCTATCTCGTTTCTTGTGGGGCCATAGGGGTTCATCCTGTTCCATTTCCTGTGAGGGGGCTTCTGGAAGAAAGAATTCATCATGAAGAGTCCTTCTTTCTCTAGAAAATCGGCCAGCCTCTGTCTTCTACGGTTCTGTTGCCCATAATCGAAGTTCCCTACTCTTAACTCATTATCGCCTCTCATTCCCAGCTTCGCATTGAAATCCCCCATAACGACTTTGTAGTGAGTCTTGTCAGTATGTACGGCCCTACTAATAACCTCATACACATGTAGCCTGAACCACTATGAACCACCTTCAACGAATATGAAATACGAATAAGTAAATCTGAAGTAATGTAGTAAAGTAAATTATTCAGTGGATCTTTTGATATTTTTCATTGCTCTGCCGCGCTGCGCTTAATATTTTTTAAACACATTTTTTTTAGTATTTTTTCCAAAAAAACGTATATTTTCGGAATCTGTATTAATGTGGCTTTCTAAGCATATTTTTTATTTGCTGATATCGGTACAAGTTCAAGATTTATCGTCACTGGAAAAAACAATTTACTCATAAAATTTTCGATTATCGGCGGTAATTTAATTTTTTTGTATGTAAAAGTGTATTTTTTGTTTCGGAAAATGATCGGCCATCTTTTATTTATCTGAAAATGATACCCCACTTGCCATACTAGCTATAAATTAGCAGTTATTACGACCAACAGTACGCGCGGCGTAAGGAAACTTTACCCCCTCCCCCTCCCCCCCAGCAGGGTGGCTCCCACTGGCTTCCGGGCGTTTTCCACTCTAGTCCACCTAAGGAACAAGTGTGCCAAGTCTCATTCTTTAATGCCAAAAATATTGGTTCCCATACATTGAGTGGCTATAAGTATCCCACTATTAACCCTTAAATCGATACCGGCAATTATGTATTTGCCATCAGCAGAAATCAAAGCCGATTCATTTTATTTTTTATTTTTTGTTATAGGCACCCGTTTGACACAATCACGCCTGATGGAAAGCGAAGATGAGGCCTACGATGGAGCACGCTTGCCTAGTAAATGCTCATTCACCCTAGACTTGAAAGCGGCCAAATTGTAGTGTTCAGGGAACACAGTCACAGGCAGGGAATTCCACTCCTTAGCTGTACGGTTGATGAAGGAAGAGCGAAAACGCTTTGTGCGGATTTCGGGAATACTGACAACGTAAGGGTGGAGACCCCGCCCACTCCTGGTCAACCTGTGGAAGAAAGGAGCAGGTGGAATAAAGTCGTGCGGTTCTTAACACATTTAAAGTGAATATATAACTAAATATCGAGCAAAACTGAGCAAAAAAATCGCGTTTGTTGTATGGGAGCCCCCTTAAATATTTATTTTATTCAACCGAAATACATTACCCATCTGTGAAAATTTAAAATGTCTAGCTGTTGTCATGAGATACAGCCTGGTGACAGACGGACAGACAGACAGACAGACAGACAGACAGACAGACAGACAGACGGACAGCGAAGTCTCAGTAATAGGGTCCCGTTTTTAGGGTTCCGTAGCCAAATGGCAAAAAACGGATCCCTTATGGATTCGTCATGTCTGTGTGTCTGTCTGTCCGTCCGTATGTCACAGCCACGTTTTTCCGAAACTATAAGAACTATGCTGTTGAAACTTGGTAAGTAGATGTATTATGTGAACCGCATTAAGATTTTCACACAAAAATAGAAAAAAAAAACAATAAATTTTGGGGGTTCCCCATACTGAAACTCAAAATTTTTTTTTCATCAAACCCATACGTGTGGCGTGTCTATGGATAGGTCTTAAAAATGATATTGAGGTTTCTAATATCATTTTTTTCTAAACTGAATAGTTTGCGCGAGAGACACTTCCAAAGTGGTAAAATGAGTGTCCCCCCCTGTAACTTCTAAAATAAGACAATGATAAAACTAAAAAAAATATATGATGTACATTTTATACGTGCAGCCTGTGGGCCAAATGTACGCGACGATCACTTGATGCCTTACGCGTGCAATATAATAATGGTTTTAGGATACTGTTGGGGCTGCCCCGGTTCTGCAGTGCGTCAGGTATGTTCGCCGAGGCGCGCGTGGACAGTTTTCTGTCCATCCTGCGCAAGCGCGTGGCCTCGGTGATGCGGCGCGTGCGGGACAGCACCAACAGTCTCTTGAACACCGTATTGGAGCGCACAGATTGCCCTATTGTGAGATACTGGAATGCGTGTCATACGCGCTCCGGAGTAGCCATATTTAATATTAAATAAACACCATTACTAACATAGTTTTTAAGTAAAATTGTTACTAACCTGATATGAACTACATGTTTGAAATAAATGAATAAATAAATAAATAAATAAATTATTATGTAAACTTCCACCGAAAATTGGTTTTGAACGAGATCTAGTAAGTAGGTTTTTTTAATACGTCATATATCGTAAACCGCAATGTTTTATTGATAATGGTACGGAACCCTTCGTGCGCAAGTCCGACTCGCACTTGTCCGGTTATTCTTTTTTTATACTTTGGGTACGGAACCTTAAAAAAGATTATTCGCATTTAATACGTCGCGGGTCCCAAGCTGAGTAAACCTTGCAGATGGTGTCAAATGATACCGGTTTGATTTATCGGAACGACTTCGGAATGCCTTATGTTAACCCGTTTATCTCTGTATTGGACATTCTTCACGTGTTTACCCGACTACGGGAGGTAAACGGAGGGTTAAGTTATTAATTTTTGTGTCATAATTCCTAATATATTTTGCCCATGACTTCGGTCACGTGGAAATTGATAAAATACACCTCCTTTATCTTGTAATCCTAAGCTCATTATTTGACCCTTCTAGGTGTTTATTTTCAAAAAAGGATTAATGCCACTAGGTAATTTATATGATAGCTAGCTGAAATTTAAAATTATAAATATTCTACATAATATACGTCCCACTGTAGGGCACAGGACTCCTGTGAGTATGAGAGGGCTTGAGCCGTAGTTTCCACGCAGGCCCAATGCGGATTGGGAACTTTACACACATCATTGGATTTCTTCTTAGGTGTGTGCAGGTTTCCTGACGATGTTTTCCTTGAAGCTCAGAGACCATGGGTGATACCAGTAGGCTACCACGGCTTTTTCACACACACACACACACACACACACGTAAAATATAACATATATACATAAAATAAATATCACGGGACATTTCACTCCAATTGACCTAGTCCCAAAGTATGTATGTATGTATGAAATATATTTATTCCTAAAAAGTTACACTTTCATTTAAACCATGCCCCGCAAAACTGCTTACGCAGTTTGACTGCAGGTAGCTCGCTTTATATAAACATAGCTTATAAATTATTAAATTAGATTATACTTATAATACAAGTAAGCTAAGCAAAGCTTGTGTTATGGGTACTAAGCAACTTTTCATACAAATATCTGCCCCGACACGGGAATCGAACCCGGGACCTCAAGCTTCGTAGTCAGGTTCTCTAACCACTAGGCCATCTGGTCGTCACTCACATATATTTGAAACATGTCAGAAAATGATTATGCTTACTTATTTCAAGTACAATTGACATGACCTAAAGTACTCGTAATGATTCGTCCAAGCTAATAAGAAAGTTTGCCGCGTCTGTGCCACACCAACTCTTTGGCCTTTCTTTGAAAATAATGTTCGTTCTGAAAGATAATACATCTCGACGGATGAAACAAAATTAAAATTCATAAATCTGTACCGCGGGCAGGATATTCATTTCGCCGATACACCCGCTTCCTTATTCAATTGCAATGTCGTACTGTTGCACAATAATGTGGTAATCTGTGCTGGAGCAGTTGTTACGTTCGTTTTTACAACAACATTTTATATGACAACTAGTTGTTGCCCGCGACTCCTTCTGCGAAGGATAGGGGTTTAAAAATTAGCCTCCGATCTTTTTCAGACCTACCGAATGGAGAGAAAAATAAATCATAAAAATCGGTCAAGTCGTTTCGGAGGAGTTCGATAACAAACACCGTGACACGAGATTTTTATAGACTAGTGTGTGTGTGCGCGTTTGGCAGACGCCGTGACGTGCGAATCCAGAGGACGGGCTACGGATTAGCTCGAAACATGTCGAGTTGAACTCGTTTTAAGACGTGAGTGATTCGTTTATTTTCACTATGAGTGAGTCTCACGGTAGTTTCATGTTTAAAATGACAGAAGTGACAGTTTTTTTTCTGTTTCTGCTACGTACTGAGCACGAACGGCTTGTCAGCCATAAAATCACACCAATGTCATCTCGAACACTTGAAAAAATATTTCCAACAAATAATAGGAGATATAAATGAGACAGGTGCAGTTCCTCGATCTTTAAGACGCCGATTATTGAAAAAAAAATAATAACCCTTCAAAAAACTTTACTTAGCCAATTGTTTACGAAAACACTATTTGGAACATCCTATTTGACGTCATTCATAGGCACCAAAGTTCGAGCCCCGTTTATAAGACTAATTTTACCTTGTCCAAAGCATAATAAACTGTTTCTAAAAAGTTTTACGCAGAAAGATTTGAATGTCAAAAGTTATGAAAAAACTTGCCCACACAAAAAATATAAGTATAAGTAAGTACAAGAACGGTTCCTTTTTGAAGCCGGTTGAGAACATTGAGGAAGCTCCGCCACCCCACGTAAAATTGCAACCTTTAAAATGACCCTCTCATCTCGCTGCATAACGGTCTCTTAGGCTCTATGATCCTCTATCAAAAGTGCTTATTGATTATACAGAGTGTCCCAAAAGATAAACGAAAACCTTGTCCCGGATGAGACGACAAGTTATACCCAGTTCTGAGAAAAACAAGCAAAATCCATGTCAGTTGTTATTTAAGCGATAATAGAGACACATAACACATCACTTTTAGTATTAGGTTATCTTAAACATCATCTCACCCACTATAGTTACCGCTGCAGGGCACATGTCGCCTCTCAGGGTGAGAGGGCTTAGGCCGTAGTTCCCGCGTGGGCCCAGCGCGAATTGGGAACTTCACACACACGACAGACTTTCCTCGGAGGTGTGTGCTGGTTGCCTCACGATGTTGTCCTTCACCGTGAAGCTCATGGTAAGTAAGCAAACCATTAGGCTACCGCGCCAAAAAATGTCTATTATCGTTGAACTAAATTTTAATTGTTTGTAATTTCGCACATAAATTCCGAAAAAAATCAGTGGTGCGAGCCCGGGGTCAAACCCAGGACCCTCTGCTTGAGAGGCCATGGGTTACCACTAAGCTACATGGCTCATCATTATCATCAAAAGCCGCCAGACCAGTGGTGGACCAGTGGTGGTGTAGGGGTTTAGCACATGGCACGGAATGCCAAGGACCTGGGTTCGATTCCCAGCGCTGGTCTTTTTTCTGGGGTTTTTTCTGTGCATCTATGTTTCAGTTTGCATGTAGTATGAAATTATAAAGAGCCATGTTGCCTCCCACTACTCAGCAGGGCTTGGATTCTTTTTCTTTTGATTCTTTTGACATGTAATTTTTTCTTATTTTTTCCAAACATGTTATAACTTGAAGTCCCCCTTTGTACCAGGTTACTGTTGAGTTGCGGCGCACCCTGTATACCGGGTTAAGGGTGTTTATTCACCGTGAAAGGGTTAATGAGGGACACCAGTATAAGTTTGTTTGATATATTAAATTTGGGGACGGAAGATAATCTTGAAAGGCGTTTTTGATCGGCGGTTTAATTAGAAAATGTCGGTTTGGATCTTTCATGCTCATGGATTTCATATGCCTTACCGTGGTAGTCTATAGCTAGACCGTTTAAATGAGTCATCGTCCTCGCGGTACAGGGGCTGGGGGTAGGACGACAAAGGGGCCGGAAGTGCCTGCCGCCCGCACCTCTCCCGGCCCCCTTTGTCGTCATACCGCCAGCCCCTGTACCACGTGGGCGAGGACTGATTTAAATGGTATAGCTTTAGGTTTTGTTTATCCGTTGTGTAGTACCCATAGTACAAGCTTTGCTTAGTTTGGGACTAGGTCAATTGGTGTCAATCGTCCCATGATTTATTTATTATTTAAGTATTTATTTATTCAATCATAACGGCCGTTGTTTGATGAAAGGATTTAAACCGGCCAAGAGCGTGTCCGACACGCCCAAGGTAGGGTTCCGTAGCCATAACGAAAAAATCAAGTAATAATTTTCTAAGGATTTCGTGTGTGTACGGAATCATCCAAGTTTAGGTATGTTTTATACCTTATAGGCTAATTTACTCTTAAACTACAAATAATTTCCAAGCAATCTTAGCCGCTATAATTTTCCTAGTATATTTGATATAATTTTTTCAAATTTTTCCACCCAAAAGTTTAGATTGTAGAGGGGGGGGGGAACGGTCGATTTTTATGAAAATTTTCACTTTAAAGTTGAATATTTCGCAAACAGATCACTGTATAGATAAATCATGTTAGGAACCCCGCAATGATTTTAAAAGATCTATCCAACGATACCCCACACTATAGATTTAGCCGAGAAAAAAAAATCACCCCCACTTTACGTCTATGGGAGGTACCCTAAAAATTTTTTTTTCTTTTTTTTATTCAATCACTTTGTCGACGTGACTGATATATATATTCATGCCAAATTACAGCTTTCTAGTACTAACAGTCTCTGAGCTTAGCCGCGGACGGACAGACAGACAGACAGACAGACAGACAGACAGGCGGACAGACATGGCGAAACTATAAGGGTTCCTAGTTGACTACGGAACCCTAAAAAGTCACAAAGTACTTCCATACTTTAATTAGTTCTGTGGCACTTACACATAAAGCGCTCATTTCAAACTTGTACTAAGAGAGAAGCAGGGATTCAAATTTGGAATTCATGCCGCGAACGGGTTGGAGCAAAGCGGCCAAATAGCCATAACCGCAATTTAAATAGCTGAGTAATGCAGTCTGTGGCGTTTCGAATTTCGACGGGTTATGTTCGAACTTCAAATTTCGCTGAATCAACGACGTGGAGTTGGAATGTTAGGGATTTTCCTCAAAAAATATTTAGTACGTTATTGTTATTACGGGTATGATAGTGGTAGGTAGCTTTACTAAGATAAATTACCGAGAGCGTGGAATTGCATATGTAGTGGTATTGTAAGTATGTTTATAGTCATTCCACTTTAGTGAGAGAGAGACAACAATATAGAGATCTCTCTCTCCAATGCCTATAAACAAATACCACTACATATGCAATTCCACGGTTTCGGTAATTTAGGTATCTATAGTTTGACCTAAGGTATCGTCTCTCTAGCAGAGGGTCGTAGGTTCGAGCCCGGGGTCGGACCTTTGAGTTTTTTGGAATTTATGTGTGAAATAACATTTGAAATTTACTATGAGACTATAGGTACTTTAACCCTTTCGAACTTCAGCACGAACCGTCATCAGAACCATTTCTCGCTGGAACGTTTGCCGCAATCTTACTATAACTTCAACTTTTAGTTGTAGTTTTTTTATATAAAAGGGGGCAAACGAGCATGCAGATCACCTGATGGGAAGCAACCACCGCCGCCCATGGACACCCGCAACACTAAGGGACGCCCATTGATAGAAGCTCGTTTTTTAAAGATCCCTGCTGTATCGCTCCGGGAATGCTGTTGTAGACGTAATAACGCGGTAATGAGTAAAACGCGCATTTGCATTTGTTTTGCAAGTGAGGCAAAATATGTACCCCCGTGCCCGACAGTGCCCCAGTAGCCAACACTTTTAATCTTAATTCGTAGCAATAAAGGTGACAAGCAGGGTGCCGATTACTGGAATTATAAAGTGTCGAACACCTTATGTACTTATCTATGTATACATATAAGTATGTTTATCCGTTGCCTAGTAACACAAGCTTTACATACTTTGGGACTAGGTCAATGGCTGTGAATTGACCCGTGATATTTATTTATTTAAATTTATTTTCATAATTACAACTTCTATTCAAAAAAAGCATGTCCACTACTACATCAATGACAGCGTTGAATGCATTAAATATTCCACTTGGTGCCGGTATATTAGAACTCTATGATGGAGTTTGTAAATGCAATCTCAACTTAAATGCTGCGGTGCCAAACGGAATAAATATTTTGTCCCTTTGCTACCATGTCTAAACCAAAACTGACTGCCTATGTTTTTGAGTTTATTGTAAAACCCTTATTGGACGAACTGAAACAATCACTTTGCTCACCAATAACCTTACGACCTACGTTTAGGTATGTTAAAAGTACGTGTTCATGCAGTTTCTCCACCGCCACACTGTATTAATGCACACAAATCACACAAACCCAACTATCACCACCCTCAAACTACACTGACGCGTTTCGGACTCAACCAGAGCTCATCTTCAGAGTACCGCAACCGTTCACTGTGCTACCCAATGTTAGAGTTATTTGGTGGATAGATGGTAATTTTTTATTTGTGTATTTTTTACTAACAAAGTGGATGTAATCGTCTGATCAAAATTAAAAATTTTAAAAACCCCCGACGCAATGTGGTCCACACATACTTTGAAAGTAAAGTAAACTAGCTGATGCCCGCGTCTTCACCCCCGTTGTATTTTTTAAATTTATTTCATAAAAACCTTCTCCTGACATTAACAAACGCAACAAAAAAAGAATTATCTAATTTGGTGCAGTCGATCGGGAGTTATGCGCTTAGCAACACATTCAGCGATTCATTTTTATATTATAGATACCCATTCTGCGTCTAAAATCCCTTCCGCAGCTAATAGAAGAGCTGATACCTAACTTTGAAACGGCTGAACCAATTTTAATGGAACATGTCTAAGAACCATTGCCAAGAAACCTGCTTTCAAATAAATAAAACCGCATCCGAATCGTTTTACCCGTTTAAGAGGTGAACATCATAATGCAACAGACAGACCGTTAGACAGACACACACACACATAGCGGTCAAACTTATAACACCCCTCTTTTTGTTTCGGGGGTGAAAAAAGATTAAAATAAAATGAAAGTACCCGGACAGTATAGTTAACTATCATGTAGGTTCAAATAACCTTATCTACGATTTACACACGCATTAAAAAATTCAGCTCAATCGGAAACCGGGAAGTGGGTCAAATTTAACTTGCAAGATTCGACCCGTGCATACCTAGTTAAATGGCTGTTTGTATACTGGTTTTTTAGTTATCGTCATTTTTGTAACCGACCCTTTATTTTTGCTCGCCAGTGTATATCATACATTATAGCCGTGGTGGCCTAGTGGTTTGACCTATGGCCTCTCAAGCAGAGGGTCGTGGGTTCAAACCTCACCAGCACCTCTGAGTTTTTCGGAATTTATGTGCGAAATTACATTTTTAATTTACCAGGAGCTTTAAGGTGAAGGAAAACATCGTGAGGAAACCTGCATACACCTGCGAAGAAATTCAATGGTGTGTGTGAAGTTCCCAATCCGCACTGGGTCCGCGTGGGAACTACAGCCCAAGCCCTCTCATTCGGAGAGGAGGCCTGTGCCCTGCAGTGGGAGGGACGTATATAGGCTGGGTTGATGATGATGATACATACATCACAAGTTATTTAAAAGCTTGTAATAAATACGTGACAATGGCAGAAGTATAGCATAAATATTTACACAACACCATTTCCAGGTTTACAGTTAAGCCACGAAGAAAACTTTCCAACGTTTGGGACCCAAGTAAAAAAATAAAGGCCCGAATTCCGTCGTTTATTTTCTAAACAGAAACTACTATTAATAACTAATAAAATGACAAAGTTTTAAGGGCCTGGTGAAACAAAGAGCCTTTTCTACTTGAAACTTTGGGAACCATCATTAGATACAGGGAGATCAAAGCTAAAGTTTGGAGACAACTGGAGATTAGATTTCGACATTGAGATTTACGCGACTGGAAATGGCTTCGAGAAACACCCACGTATTGATAGAAAGAACGAAGCCGGTGGAATAAGTTCGGGCTGCTCTAACAAACCTGACAAAATGTAACCTGATAAAAATGCAGATTCTCATCATCATCATCATTTCAGCCGAAAGACGTCCACTGCTGAACATAGGCCTCCCCCAAGGCTCGTCAAATAGATCGGTCCCGTGACATCCGCATCCTTAACCAGGTCGTCGCTCCTTCTTGCTGGAAGCCTACCCAGACTGCGTCTTCCGGTTCGTGGATGCCACTCGAGAATCTTTTTTCCCCATTGGTCATCAGCTCTACGAGTGATGTGCTCTGCCCACTGCCATGCCGCTGCAATAGAGTTTCTACCAAACTAAACCTAATCTAAACCAACCAGTAGGTTACACAATCAAAAAAGTTCGTCGAATAAAATAACTTAATCGGAAGTTATTATCCGTTCGTGTGTGCATGTGTGTGGGTGTGTGTGCGTGTTATCCCTTCACTTTGAAATGGCGGCATGGTTTAAGATAAAATTTGGACGCCTGGAATAACACATAGACTAATTTTTATCCCCATAATTCTTAACCTTATTATAAAAATTATAAGTCTTAACCACTAAGTCTAGACTTAGCCTCTAGACACTAGAGAAATGAAATTTTACGCGGGTGTTTATCAAACAACATAAATATAGACCACAGTGTAATTTTCCGGAGTTACTTTGAGATTTTAGTAAAATCGTGGAATTTCTAATCAACTGCGAGAATTAATATACGCGAGCGAAGTCGCGGGCAAAGGCTCGTTCTAATTCAACTTTATGTATTTTCACTAGCTGTTGCTTGCAACTCCGTCTGCAAAGAATATGGGTATAAAAAATAGCCTACGACCTATTCTCAGACCTACCAAATGTGGACAAAAAGTTTCATAAAAATCGGTCTAGCCGATTCGGAGGAGTTAGATAACAAACACCGCGACACGATATTTTTATATTAGAGAGAGAAGATTAGAAGAAGAAGAAGAACGCTTCCGTTTCAATATACAATACACTCACCGAAACATAACCCAAAGAACACAAACTTTCTACTGCTACATCATCATCATCATCAGACTGTAGCTGTCCACTACTGGACAAATTAGTTTCTACAAAATTCCACGCTTCTTATATCGCTTCTAGTATCCATAGATCTGTGTCCCAGTAAAATATTCTGTTTGTACCGGATTTTATTTGGTACCAAGTTGCGTTCAAGTTTGCGGAGTTAGGAAGAGTCCCGTAATTGGTGACCGGATACAGGTTTCACTTAAAGATTAGAGGGCATAGAGGGTATCTCTGGAATATTATGTAAGGGTTTCGAGAATTTATGAAAGAGAAAAAGTTACGCTTATTGGTATTTGAACGATCATCTCGAAACTGAAACAATTACTTTGCTCACCCGCGACCTTATATTTAGCTACTTTTATGCAAGAAATGTGTGTTCATGCACACCTTCACACTGTACGAACACACACAAAAACACAAACCCATTTACCACACTAACTGACAGATGTACATCTGGTAGCATGGTGAACGGTTGTGTTGCTCTGAAGATGAGCTCTGGTTGAGTTCGAAACGTGTCAGTTCGTGTGGTGGTGGTGATTGTTGGGTTTGTGTGATCTGTTCGTACAGTGTGGAGATGGAGGAACTTCACGAACATACATTTCTTGCATAAACGTAACCATCATTAAAGGCCGCGGGTGAGCAAAGTAATTGTTTTTGTTCATTGTTATAATTTTATAATTAAGTACTTTTATTTTTATATTATTACTATTACAATTTACTTGCAGGCCAAGTTTCAAGAAATATTGTATGTATGTATGTAAACTCATTATTGAGCAAAAATGAGGAAAAAATAATACTATTGGCAACCGTTGAGATACATTTACAAAGTCGAATTTATCTCTTTATGGGACTTCTACCAGTCAACCTTTGAGTGGATGAGAGGAGTATTTAATAAGGGACCGGCAAAAAGGTAAAAGAAATACTGAAAGCTACAATACATTTTTTATTGTCCCTCTGAATCGAAAGTACGAATCCCGTTTATTCCCTATCTAGTAGGAACTTCAACAAATCCGTCGTCATAAAGCCAACCTCTGTGTGAAATTTCAGCTCCTAGGGCCAAGGGTTCGGGCTGGGCGTTGATGAGTATTTCAGTCAATCAGACAAGACGTCTTTTTAATTGTACAGATATTAGATTGCTTTTCTTAGAATACCTAAAACATTAAATCCGAAATGTTTCAGGCTTTTGAATTTGCCTTTTAGATCTCAATTTACTGGAAGCCTCAGTAATTATGTACCTTTTAGGTAAACCTACCTATCACTTTCTATTCCTGAATACCCTAGCTATTGCCCACGACTCTGTCTGCGAAGAATTCGTTGGAACTATGAAATTTTCTGGGATAAAACTATCCTATACTTCATTTAATTTAGAATTGAAAACCACAACATTATATTGCGTCTGGTCAACTATTTCTTACCAAGCAAATAGTACAGTACAATAGTCTGGGAGCCGCAAAATAAAATTGTTTTAATGTCACTTTATTTGCGTGTCGTCAATTGTTACTCTAGTACAAATTGTAAAGAGGTTACAGTTCACGAGCCGCAATATAATGTTGTTGTGGTTTATAATTCTAAATTAAATGGAGTATAAATAACTTACAGTAATAGTGGTTTGATTGAGCTATGGTCTCACAAGTTATGGTTCGAACCCGGGCTAGCACCTTTGAATTTTTCAGAAACATTTGAAATTTGCCATGAACTTAACGGTGAAGGAAAACATCGTGAGGAAACCTGTAGACATTTGCGAAGAAATTCAATGGTGTATATAAAGTTCCCAGTCTGCACTAAGCCCGCGTGGGAATCACGGCCCAAACCTCATTCTGAGAGGATTCCTCTGCTCTACAGAGATGTAATGGGTGAATCAGTTTTTTTTGCCACCCGTCGCTATGGATACACAAATTTTGTCTCCTGGACAACCTAAGCATTTTTCAATGGAACTGTATGAAGATGTCACTTGGGACGATTTGTTTCTGATTCGTCATATTCCTAATTCGACACTTTTCTAACTAGTCATATTCCTAAGTTGTCATATTCCTGATTCGTCATATTCCTTATTCGTCATAGCATGTACATTTACCTGCACAAACTTTACATTATTTGCCATTTTTTGGACTCCGCCTTAAGTAAATTATGGTATCTGATATATAAAAATCTCGAGTCATGGTGTTTGTTATCGAACTCCTCCGAAACGGCTTGACTGATTTGTATGAAATTTTTCGTCTCTATTTGGTATTTGGCAAAACAACGTTTGCTGGGTCAGCTAATAATAAGTATAATGGGTAATAAGTATAATAATAACCGTAGTAGGTACAAAGAATTCACGATACGCGCAAATAAGTACACACACGTGTTCACGATTTCATTTGACTGTATAATGACGTTGACGAGTTAGGAATATGACCAGTTAGGAAAGTGTTGAATTAGGAATATGACCGATTAGGAATATGACGAATCAGGCACAAATCCCTGTGATGGACAGAAGGACGGATGGACATACTCGTAGTAGCGACATTAATAATAAGATTCTATTAGTCACCCATAGGGTACAGAATTTAAAAAAATCTATGAGTAACTATTTTTAACCGATTTAACGTACAGAAGCGGTGACGGGGTATCGCATAAAAGTACAAACGAGTCGCACAAACACAATTGCATTATGTTGTTATAAACATCTGAACTTGCAGCTGTTTGTCTATTTCTTCTGCTAAACTAATAAACAACATTAAGCCAAAATATACGGAGTCTAAGTAAACGAGGCCCTTGGCTTAATTGTATAAATCATTAATGAACCCGGTTCCGACGGGCCGACCCATTCACGCTCTACCGGACTGGCTTGCGGCAGTCCATAGTAAAACAGTACGAGAACATAAATAAACCGGCCAAGTACTTATGTAGTCGAAGGCATAAATATCTATACAGCCATCGCGTCAAAAATATGCAAGTACCAACCTTATGTTTAGTGGCATAGAGAGTCGTATAGATACTTTGGACGCCAACGCCATAAAACACGAGCAAAGTGGCGCTAAGATCGAAATAAATCACGCCAACGTTGGTCCACCTTATAAACTATAATAGGCTTGAGACCTCAACCTGACTGGGTTCCAAGTCATTTCTTCTCAGTCAGGACTAACGTAGTCTTTCCGAAACGATGGTAGCATAAAAATCCGATTGCTTGCATAACATTCCCTTAGCGTCCATTGTCCGAGGTCGGCTCAATAGGAGCATCCTATGGCATACTAAGATAAATATTCCGCTTGCTGAGCGGCCCGTCTGGCAGCCGTTTTCCGGTAAGCTGTAAAAGCTATCAGAGGCTAATAACGGTACGTGCCCACCTAATCCGTTGTCGGCCGAAGTATGTGCAGCTTAATAAACTTGAGCGAATTCAAAATCTATGCATTCGGTTTATTTTTGGTCTGCGTAAGTTCGATCATGTCTCTAATTTTCGATCACAGCTCAAGTGGCTCCCAATCCGCCTTCGCCGTAACTCTCACGTTCTCCACCTTCTTTACGGCATTCTCTTTAACCCTGCAACTCCTCGCTACCTCAAAGAGCGGTTTAGCTACGTAACTTCTATTCGATGCTCTCAGAACTTTCTCCTTACCGTGCCTCTCTCTAACTCCAAATTCTATGTCTATTCTTATACTGTCCAGGCTATTCGGTTGTGGAATGCCTTGCCGATTGACTTACGACGGGCAAAATCTCAGTCAATCTTTAAATCAATGCTTAAGGTGTACTATCTGTCTTCTTGTAATAATTAGCTTTGTTATAGTTTATTAATTTATATGTGGCTGTTTATCCCAATGCTTATATTTGTTTTAGATGTGTACTTATTATATGTACGATATATGTATGAGTAGATGTACTATTTTTTGTTGCGTTTTAATTTTCTGATCCACTGTTGATGCACCACCTGCTGTAAACTAGTCCTTCCTTCTTTCTGGTAAAGGGTTGCCTGGAAGAGATCGCTCTTAAGCGATAAGGCCGCCTATTGCTTACCTTGTAACTTACTCTCTGTGTAACTGTTTTCTGTATTGCTTACTATTCCTGGTGTACAATAAAGAGTCATTGTATTGTATTGTATTGTATTGTATGTTCGGGCGTCATCGTCCGAACTCAGCCGATCGAATCAAACGTATAAAGGAACGAGAGCACTTACACTGCAACCGTGGTGTAAGCGTACCGTAGCAGTGTAGGCACTCTCGTTCCTTTACATACGTTTGATTCGATCGGCTGAGTTCGGACGACGACGGCCGAACATACTTCGGCTGACAACGGATTAGGTGGACCCGAACCGTAACAGCAACAGCCTGTCAGAAAAAAACACTGTATTGTTGAGCGCCGCGTCTGAAAGCTCGTCTTCTCTCCAATAAGCTGTAAAAGCCTTCAGAGGCTAACAGCAGCAGTAAGTCTGAATAAAAATCACTATATATTGAATCGTAGTTGTAACTTGTAAAGTTTTGTTTTGCGGATATTATTATCCGACCCTATACTAAAGGCCACCACAAACCGGGAGCGTGGGGCGGCGACGGAGCGTGCCCAGCGCGCTCTATAACACTGAATCAAATATACGGTGACACACACCGGCAGCGCGGCATACCGTATTTCATTCAGTGTTATTTATCGCGCTGGGCACGCTCCGTCGACGTCCTGCGCTCTCGGTTTGTTGTGGCCTTTAAGCACGAGTAGCATAAAATGTTACTTGTACTTAGTGATTTACGTGAACAAAACAATCCAGACTATCGCATTCCGACGAAGTCATTCCTGTCCTACACCATAGAAATTGTATGGTATAATTTTCCGGTCACAACGGCCTTTTTTTTTTTTTTTTTTTTTTTTTTTATGATATAGGGGGCAAACGAGCAGACGGATCGCCTGATGGTAAACGATTACCGTCGCCCATGGACACCTGCGACACCAAAAGAGTCACAAGTGCGTTGCCGGCCTTTTAGGTAGGAGTACGCTCTTTTTTTGAAAGCTTGAAGGTTATATCGGTCCGGGAATACCGCAGCAGGAACCTCATTCCAGAGCTTTGCTGTGCGAGGCAGGAAATTTCTGGAAAAACGCACAGTAGAAGACAACCAACCATCCAGATGGTGAGGATGGAAGTGTTGTCGCGTAGGGCGGTGGCGGAAGGATGCGGCAGGGATCAACCCGAATAACTCCTCGGAGCACTCTCCGTTGTACATGCGATAGAAGATGCACAGTGAAGCTACATCTCTACGCAGCGCCAAGGAATCAAGCCCATCAGAAGTTCGTTGGCAGCCGACTATTCGAGTCGCTCTCCGTTGTATGCGATCCAGAGGGAGAAGCTGGTACCGGGGAGCCCCCGCCCACAGATGAGAGCAGTATTCCATATGTGGGCGAACCTGCGCCTTATAAAGCTGAAGGCGGTGGGCTGGAGTGAAATACCGTCTCGATCTGTTGAGCACGCCGAGCTTCTTCGAGGCTAATTTAGCCTTACTCTCCAAGTGGTCGCGGAACTGGACTTCACTCGAGATTTCAATACCAAGGATTCCGATACTGGCTGTGGTAGCAAGGGGAGTGCCTTCGAAAAGAGGTGACGCGACAAACGCAGACTTTTTTGCGGTAAACGCGCAAACCTGTGTCTTAGTGGGGTTAAAACGGACTAAATTAAGTCGACCCCATTCTGAAACTTCTTTTAGGGAAGTCTCAATTTCAGACACAAGTTTATTTCGGCACTCTATAACGTTTTCCCGAGAAATACCGGCGCGGCCGGTGTAAGAGGCATCAACCGTACTATCATCCGCATAACAGTGAATGCCGCCGGATGGCAGCATATCATTGACATGCAGAAGGAAGAGCGTAGGCGATAGCACACAGCCTTGAGGGACACCAGCATTCACAGACATGGAATCAGAGCATGCACCGTCAACTACAACCTTTATGCTTCTGTCCGTTAGGAAGCTGCTGATCCATCCGCATAATTTCTCAGGAAGCCCAAAGGACGGAAGTTTTGAGAGGAGCGCTTTGTGCCAAACCCGATCGAAGGCCTTCGCCACATCTAAACTAACAGCCAATGCTTCACCCTTTGTCTCAATCGCCTGTGCCCAACGATGTGTCAGGTAAACCAGTAGATCGCCGGCCGAGCGGCCGCTACGGAAACCATATTGACGGTCACTGAGCAATTGTCGGTCCTCAAGGTATCGAAGGAGCTGGCGGTTGATAACGGACTCCATTATCTTAGAGAACAGGGGAGTTATGGCTATTGGCCTATAGGTAGATGGATTAGAGCGGTCACCTTTTTTAGGGATCGGGTGGACCAGAGCAGACTTCCATGAGAACGGGACTACGCCAGAAGAGTAGGAGAGCCGAAAAAGACGCGTTAAAACCGGAGCCAACTCAGGAGCGCACATCTTCAACACTACCGGAGGGATTCCATCAGGCCCATTGGACTTATGGATATCGAGGGAGAGAAGTGCTTTACGCACTGAGCTTTGGTGGAACCGGATATCCGGCATACAGCTCTCACAACGCGGTATGGTCGGTGGCATGCGTCCCCCGTCATCCAAAGTCGAGTTGGACGCAAAGAATTTACCTAGAAGATCGGCTTTTTCCTTTGCGTCGTGGGCCAAAGAATCGTTACCCGCGTGTAGAGGCGGAAAAGAAGGCGTGCAGAAATTCCCCTGGATAGCTTTGGCAAGAGACCAGAACGCACGAGTTCCCGAAGGGAGGCGCTCTAGTCTCTCGCCAATTCTACCAATGTGCAACGATTTAGCTCTGGCAATGTCTCTTTTAAGGGACCTGGAGGCAAAGTTAAACTCCTTTTTTAAAACACTGGTCTTTACATCCCGAACCTTCGCTGCATTTACCCAAGCTTGGTAACACTCCTGCTTTCGGCGAGAAGCCATTTTACAAGATCGACCAAACCAAGGTTGGGATCTGCCACCAACGGGGACCGCTGAGGAAGGAACAAAGAGTTCCATTCCTTGCAGCACCACGTCAGTAACAGAGTCAGCAGCGACGTTGGGATCATCCAGCTTGAAGCAAACATGCCTCCAAGGGTAGGACGCAAAGAAGGACCGCATCCCATCCCAATCTGCTGACTTGTAATGCCACACACGACGGCTACAAGCAACTCGCCGACGCAGCGGGCACGTGAGTGGCACCTTACTCCGGATCAGGCAATGATCCGAGGAGCCGAGAGGGGCCTCAACGGAGATTTGGTAGCCTGCCGGATGAGAAGTCAGCAAAAGGTCAAGCAGAGAAGGCTCCTGGTTCTGCACATCTGGTATTCGCGTAGGCGCAGTAACCAGTTGCGTCAGGCCATTTGCCAGAGCAAAGTCGCGAACAGATCTCCCTGCATGATTGGTCCTGCCAGAGCCAATTTTTGCAGTCAGTCGTTTTGTATATTTAATTATCATTTAATGTCCAACTTTAAGGTCTCCACCCATAATCTGGAAGTACTCCACGTTAAATCCGGAAACGTACTGTTTAAAATGTTACTGTCCGTCCATCCAACGTGTTGATTTTGACTAAAGGAGTTTTCTCAACGACTGAACCACCTTAATTAGAGAGACTATAGTCAAAAATGCTTAAACAATAGATAGTTTGTAGTAGCAATAAACCACTATAGTCTCTCTAGTTAAGGTGGTTGCACTAGTTAAGTGACAACGTCACGCTCTTTAAAAGTACATAATATATGGGTGGAACTTTTAAGACAATTAACCACCATATTCCGTGTGTTACGAAAATGGACTAATGATATGTTCAAACCCGGGTTCGGATCATGAACCATTAGGTGACCAACACCACAGACTGGAACTCCCTACATATGGAGTCTAGGGGGTCTGCGTATGACTTTTTTTTAATTATTGTTATTATTATTTTGTAATTGATTATCTCTGTATTGAATTTTACTAACAGAACTTATAATGATCAACTAACCACTCATGGACATTTTGTTTGAAATAAATGATATTAATATTATTATCTTCTAATCTTCTTCTAATATAATAAAAATCTCGTGTCACGGTGTTTGTTATCGAACTCCTTCGAAACGGCTTAACGGATTTTTATGAATTTTTTTCTCCTTATTTGGTAGGTCTGAGAATAGGTACTAGGCTATTTTTTATACCTACCCCTATTCTTCGCGAACGGAGTCGCGAGCAACAGCTAGTTATTATTATAAAAAACCATGGTAGCTTAGTGGGTTACCTATGGCCTTTCAAGCAGAGGAGGAGGTGGCTCGTCTGAATTTTTCAGATAACACATGTGCGAAATTACATTCGGAATTTACTACGAGTTTAAAGGTGAAAAACAATATCGTGGATTCGTGAGGCCTGCCACACAAAGAAATTCAATGGTAGGTGCGTGCAATTTTTTTTTAATCGGTACTGGACCTGTGTGGGACTTCAGCCCAAGTCCTCTCATTCCGAGAGGAAGCCTGTGCCCAGCAATGGGACGCATATGCGCCAAGACGATTGAACAATCGCAAAGAAATACTGTATGACCCGTGAAAATAACGGGTAAGTAATAAAAGATATAACAACTAATTATCTAATATTCATAATATATACGCTCACTTTATATAAACTCGTTTAGTATATTGTTCACTGGATATAATGAACGAAAAGTATAATTTTAAAATATCTAATTATCTAACGTTGTTTATATATAATATTTGACGACCAGATGGCCTAGTAGGTAGAGAACCTGACTACGAAGCTTGAGGTCCCGGGTTCGATTCCCGCGTCGGGGCAGATATTTGTATGAATAATACGAATATTTGTTCTCGGGTCTTGGGTGTTAAATAATAAATAATAAATAAATATCACGGGACAATTCACACCAATTGACCTAGTCCCAAAGTAAGCTAAGCATAGCTTGTGTTATGGGTACAAGGCAATGGATAAACATACTTATATAGATAGATACATACTTAAATACATATTAAACACCCAAGACCCGAGAACAAATATTCGTATTATTCATACAAATATCTGCCCCGACGCGGGAATCGAACCCGGGACCTCAAGCTTCGTAGTCAGGTTCTCTACCTACTAGGCCATCTGGTCGTCTAAAAGGGTCGTCTGGTGTTTAATATCTATTTAAGTATGTATCTATCTATATAAGTATGTTTATCCGTTGCCTAGTACCCATAACACAAGCTTTACTTAGCTTACTTTGGGACTAGGTCAATTGGTGTGAATTGTCCCCTGGTATTTTTTTATTTTATAATATCAATTGATATAACGATCAAAGCGTATAATGTTCATAACACCTAAGATTTAAAACGTATAAATTCATTAAAAACTTTGATGCAAGCAAACAATCAAGCAATCAATTCATTTTTTCCGCTCTGTTACAAAAAAAAACCTAACATCGAAGGCTAAGGCGGGAGCTACGCTACGCTTCGCTCCCGCCTTAGCCTTCTGAACCTAACCTATCCAAGTCGCTTCTGCCCCGAAAAGTCTTGCTCGCTCGCTTCGCTCGCTCGCCGCCACATAATTTAACATTTACACATATTATTATATATCATGATTGTTATACCTAATGTTTGTTATGTTAAAAGAAATTAGTCCATATAAATCTTATACAAATTGAAGTTATATAAAAATAACGTTATATAATTTAAGCGTTATACGTTAAAAAATTATACTTTTTGCTACGTTCATTATATCTTGTGAACGTTATTAAAATGAAATTAGATATTTTGTAGTTATATCTCGTGGGACGCACCCGAAAATAACTCGTCGTTTTGCGCAATACCGCGCTCAACTGCCTTTTTTCGTATTCCCTAAATTCAAGTCTAGGGTGAATGAACATTTACTAAGCAAGCGTGCTTCGTAGAGCTCATCTTCGCTTTCATACATATAAGAAGAAGAAGCCTAAATATATTGTACAAAAAAAAATTGGTAACTCTACATTGTCAGCATTGCCAATTAGTGAGAAAATGCTGGCAAAGCCTTTGGCACAACGCCAGGGACCTGTCAAATTACACTTATTTTTAATTTAATTGGATTTTATCCTTATCCTTACTAATATTATAAACTAAGTATTGCCCGCGACTTCGTCTGTGAAGAATTAATCATCATCATGCCAGCCTGAATACGTCCCACTTTAGGGCACAGGCCTCCTCTCAGAATGAGAGGGCTGGGGTTGTAGTTCCTACGAGGGCCCAGTACGGATTGGGAACTTCACACACACCATTGAGTTTCTTCACAGGTGTGCGCGGTTTCCTCACGATACATCACGCGTCTGATACGCTCGGTATCTGTTGATATGAATCAACCTTTAAGCCCAATTTAGACTTGCAAGAAAAATTGTGCAAGTTGCTTTACATTGCTGGCGCCCGATTGACTACTTCAAACTCGTTCACTTTACGACCTCGCAATGTAATGAATGAAACTTGCAGGATTTTTTTGCAGGTCTGAACTCGGCTTTATCTTAGTCGTGTTCGAGGCACCATTTTAAAAACATCAAAGCTTTGTTTCTTCGTACAAGAATAAAAGCAAAGATTACTTCATGAAATTTTAATGTAAAAGCGTCTCAATTTTCATTATTTGCATTGTTATTTTAGGAATCGCTTGACTTTGCGTTTTATTTTAAAATGAACGTTGTAGAATTAAGAAAGTGATACAAACTGATACAAAATTCAAATCCATTGTGAAGAAGACATTAATATCTAAGGCGTACTATAAAATTAATGACTATTTCATGGACAGGGATGTTTGGAAATAATTCCGATCCGCATTGGCGATCCCTAGTCTCAAATAGCGTATCAACTGTGTTAAAAAATTTAATTGTATTAAATACTTTAGATGTATGTAATTTAATAACAATGTAGATCTGATTGAAAAAAATATACCTTGTTGAGTTTCTTGCCGGTTTCTTCTCAACAGGGTTTTTTCCGAACCGATGGTAGATTCTTCGACGTTCATAGGAGCATCAATTGATGCCTAAATTGAATAAAGAATTTTGACTTTGACTTTGACTTTGAAAGACTTCTGCTGTGTATTATGTTAGAGTTTCTCTCTTTTTATTACAAAAAGAATCTGTAGAAGGTACATTTTATTTGCTTTTGGAATTTCGCACTTGGACAGTTTTTAAATGTTTTTATTTTGTAATTACTAATTACGCGTGAAAATGGCAGACAGCGCTCGCTGTGACAGTAAAAAATAGTATTTTTTTACGACTGTAAGAAAGAAGCAAGAGAGTAAGGTATCATTTACTTACCCTATACGGTATTCGTTTAATAGAGACTCCGTTTAGCAAGTAAACAAAATTTTTGTTTTTCTTTTTTCCCATCGGATGTAAAACAAAAGCTATAAATCAATTTCTATGAAAAAAGTGGCTGGCTGGAAAGAAAGTTTACATTTTTCGTGTCTCACAAATCGCACATCGGGCACTAAAACGAAGTAACTCCAAATTCGATTCCCTTTTGTTAAAAACTCTACTAGTAATACAATAAGGATTAAATTGGACTGCGTTTCTGTTTCACGTTTGTTCTTTTTTGTTTGAATATGTGGATACTTTGGCAACATGATAGTCGGACGACTTTGAATTTCGAAGCTATCCAAAGTTGGCCGGTTGAATAGAATGCAATATTTTTATTTGAAAACATTGGTCTGGAGTATGCAAGGAGGAACTTTCTTTTTAAATATTTCCAGCTATTGTGTCCTCAATTGAATTTATTTGTGCTGGTCTTTATGCGTGGAATTCGTTTAATCCAGGGGGAAAAAAAAATTCTTCGGATAGAAATTCTCAATACAAAAACTTTATCTTTGTCAATTTTATAAAAAAATGTGAATTACCACAGACAGATAAACAAAAAGACAATTAATCTCGCATTTATAATATTAGTGTGGATTAAAGAACTAAAAGTATGAGTATAAGCTTTAGACCGAGACATTGTTCCAGCATGAAACGCACCCACCTAATTTTTTTTAAATTAATAAATTATTTTCATTTCTTTTGGTTGAATTTCTTCACGAATTCAACAATATAATAAATTAGAATGGAACATTTTAAGTAAAAATCAACTACTAAGACTCATCATTATCCCAGCCTATATGTCTAGATACGTTCCACTGCAGGGCACAGGCATCCTCTCAGAATGAGAGGGCTTGG
This sequence comes from Archips crataeganus, assembly GCA_947859365.1. NCBI lineage: Eukaryota > Metazoa > Arthropoda > Insecta > Lepidoptera > Tortricidae > Archips > Archips crataeganus. The sequence goes on along the minus strand of OX402063.1, from coordinate 3,696,997 downwards.
GCCGTAGTTATCAAAGTAGTATTTGGATATAGATCGAGTCATTCATGATGACGTGTGCCGTGATTCTTATTTCAAAGTTATTAATGTCTAATTTTGACAAACGTCTTTGACGTGCGTCTTCATGAATGGCACTAGCTATACTTATCTACCTCAATACTAACGAAAAACTTGCTGCAATAGATAATATTTCTGGTTGTAAATTTTGTCATATTTATTTTTGAAAGAAAGAAAGATAGAAAATATTTATTACACAAACTAAAAATTTACATGAAGCAGTATCCGGTGGACCCCAAACTAGGCTGAGCCTGTATCTTGGGACCCGTTGAGTTGGATAACATAGTACATTTTTATTTATATACATGTATGAAGTATGATACCCTTAAACCAGGTAAGATACACATGATTTAATACAAACTGAGCAAAGACAGGAATACAATAATAATAATAAAAAATAAAAATCAATGAACTAATAAAATAAAAACAAAGACTAGCGAAACCTTTACACGTAATTAATATAATCGAGAAGCGAAAGTGTGTGTGTGCTTGTGTGTATGTGTGTGTATGTGCATGTGTGTTTGTGTGTGAGTGTGTGTGTGTGTGTGTGTGTGCGTGTGTGTGTGTCCTAGGAACAAATAGTGAGAATGGCTTCCGTTTGAAGGAATGTCAGTGAATTTAGCCAATTCCTAGTTACCCGCTTCGCTTTTAAGGTGGGCGCATACTTTATGTTCACACTTTTGCAGACTGCATTATAGATGAAGGGGTGGATGAACCTCAGCGATCTTCTCGCAAACGCAGATCTAACCCTAGGGACTGGAACCTTATAGGTTCGTCTTTCCAATAGTTGGTCGTGGAGCGCGGACTTCAACACTGTACTGTGAGTACGTACAACTGCTCTTAATATAAAAAATTGTAGAACCCTAAGCAACCGGCTTTCTTTATAAAGAGCGTCTGTGGGGAAGCGGAAACGTTTCCTGAGCGTGAATTTAATAACCGCCCGTTGAGCCCTTTCCACCTCCAATAGAAAAGTCTTGCAGGCGCTACCCCAGACACAAACGCAATACTGGATGATGGACTGACACAGTGCATAGTACACGGTGTATAGAACATTGGCAGGTGCACATCCCCTCAGTCCCCTAACAATGAAAATGATTTTCCTGACTCTCCCTGCAAGACTATGAATATATTCCTTGAAAGAAACATGTCTATCAATCGTAATCCCTAGGTATTTCACAGATGTGCGTCTGAGAATATGACTGCAGGAGCAAGGAGAATCTGTATTCCCACATGTGTGGAGAGCAAGAGAGAACTCATCAGTCGGACACGTGGTTACGTTCTTTGTGAAAGGGGTATAGTGAGTTTTGTCGACATTCAACGTAAGCAAATTACAGTCCAACCACTCAGCAATTAGTAATTTTAGTTCTTGTCGTTGTTTTTCATTCTTTTTATCATTATCGGTTAAGACAAAACATTCAAAAATATCTCGTTTCGACAGATCTGTGCCCAGCAGTGAGACTTATAAAGACCAGAGAGAATTTAAGTTATTTTTTTAAAGCGATTTTTTGTTCCTTGGCTTCTTACATACAGCCTATTCATACTCTGTGCAATTTTTCCCCATCTCAAAAGCAAGTGGATTGTCAGAGCCAGCTTGATCTGATAAGCGAGGTAAACCCACGTGATTTAACTATCATTAATCACTGACGAAGCTTCAGTTAATCATCTCACGCGTAAGGATTTAGGGAACTGGTGTGTGGACGATCATGCACGGAATTACTTTGAAGTACCTAACTAATTATAGTAGGTAATTAAGTATTATAATAATATAAAGTCGGGATACGAAAACCTTCGTCACTTATTAAATTCATTCCTTTATAAAGTAATAGACTTTTAGTATGTACCTTTCGAAACCAAAAAGTACTAAGTAGACAAGTGTATATAAAATTATACTTACTTGTTATGATAACAAGGGTCAAAATAGTAAACACCTCTGACCTATATCTATTTTCATATCAACATCAAACCTTTTCAATAAACTACTCAAATAAAGCGTAAGAGGTCTGTTCCAATCAAATTAGGTATGTTCTATTACATACATCTATACTAATATATAAAGCTGAAGAGTTTTTGTTTGTTTGTTTGTTTGTTTGTTTGTTTGAACGCGCTAATCTCAGGAACTACTGCTCCGATTTGAAAAATTCTTTCAGTGTTAGTTAGCCTATTTATCGAGGAAGGCTATAGGCTATATATTATCACGCTAACACCAATAGGAGCGGAGCGGAGCGGAAGAATGTTTCAAAATCGGGGGTTTTTGAAGTAAAACTTCTATAGGCGCTAATTTCAGGAACTACTGCTCCAATTTGAAAAATTCTTTCAGTGTTAGATAGCCCATTTACCGAGGAAGGCTATAGGCTATATAACATCACGCTTACACCAATAGGAGCGGAGCGGAGCGGAAGAATGTTTCAAAATCGGGGGTTTTTGAAGTAAAACTTCTATATCTCGGGAACTACTGCGCCGATTTGAAAAATTCTTTCAGTGTTAGATAGCCCAGTTAGATACAGCGGGTTGGGAGCGGGTGGGGGGGGCGGGTTGAGTGCGGGTTGGGGGCGGCTTGAGAGTGGGTTGGGGGCGGGTTGAGAGCGAGTGGGGGGGGGCGAGTTGGGAGCGGGTTGGGGGCGGGTTGGGAGCGGATTTAGAGCGAGTTGGGGGCAGGTTGGGAGCGGGTTGGGGGCGGGTTGAGAGCGAGTTGGGGGCGGTTTGGGGGCGGGTTGGGAGTGGGTTGGGGCGGGTTAGGTGCGGGTTGGGGGCGGGTTGGAGGCGGGTTGGGAGCGGGTTGGGGGCGAGTTGGGAACGGGTTGGGGGCGGGATGAGAGCGAGTTGGGGGCGGGTTGGGGGCGGCTTGAGAGTGGATTGGGGTTGGGTTGGGAGCGGGTGAGTTGCAAGTTGGGGGTGGGTTGGGGGCGGTTGAGAGCGAGTTGGGGGCGGGTTGGGAGCGGGTTAGGAGCGGGTTGGGGGCGGATTTTTTTTTTTTTTTCTCTTACTACCTCAGATGATGCCTGAGCCTATGTTTACAAAAAAATCATTGACATTCCAGTTCTCGCTTTTTCTCACCCTATCGTGCCACATACTTGGGTCTTTCTTGCATGCATCCACATTCCTTCCAGTGGGTTCCCGACCCTTAAAACTTCACTAACTAGCTACACTTAATTACTATGCATACATACTTTTTATTTATCATCTACCATTCCGGCCTCTATTACCATACTCTTCCATCACACAAGCCGTCCACTTTGTCACGCTTCATCTTATTTACTTTTCTTAAAACTATTAGGAGAGTGGGTTATGGGGTACATTTATTTACTTTATTAATATCAAAAATCACTACTCACAATTTTACTTACTCTATCTTACACAATCTATTTATTACTTAACAATACTTACATCTTAGATAAGTTCACAAATATAGGGTTGGGGGCGGATTCGGAGCGGGTTGGTTTATTATGAAGTTTCACTTCTTTCGGAAGGATCTAAGGAGAGCCATAATTGATGAAAAAGCAAATTGGATAAAAAAATAAGCTGCCCAAATTACTAATTCCACGCGGACGGAGTCGCGGGCAAAAGCTAGTTTATTCATAAAATCTATACTAATATATAAAGCTGAAGAGTTTGTTTGTTTGTTTGAACGCGCTAATCTCAGGAACTACTGCTCCGATTTGAAAAATTCTTTCAGTGTTAGATAGCCCATTTATCGAGGAAGGCTATGGCTATATATCATCACGCTAACTCCAATAGGAGCGAAGCGGAGCGGAAGAATGTTTCAAAATCGGGGGTTTTTGAAGTAAAACTTCTATAGGCGCTAATCTCAGGAACTACTGCTCCGATTTGAAAAATTCTTTCAGTGTTAACACCAGGAAGGTGGGGGGAGGGGGGGGGGGTTGAGGGGGGTGAGGTTGCGAGGGTGGTGTGCGGGAGTTTTAAGGGGGGATGAACATTTGATTTTGCCGTAGGATGCACCGTTTTCAAGATATTTGACAAAAACACCAAGGGGGGGGGGGGGTTGCGGGGGGTGAGGGTGCGGGGGAGGGGGTGCGGGGCTTCGGATTATTTCGGATTTCATTGATTTGCACCGTTTTAAAGATATTTGACAAAAACACCAAGGGGGGGTGAGGGGGGCTTCGGAGGGGGGATTAAAATTTCATTGATTTTGCCGTAGGATGCACCGTTTCAAGATATTTGACAAAAAAAAACTTGAAGTAAAACTTGAAGTAACACTTCTATAGGGCACGCTTGACTTGGGACGAACGCGGGTGTGCGGGGGGTGCTGTGTGGGAGGGCGTGCAGGGAGTTCGGAGGGGTGCGGGGGGGTTCGGGGTTGCTGTGCGGGGGGAGTGCGGGAGGGAGCGAGTTGGAGGGTGCGGGGGGGTTGCGGGGGGTATTTTTTTTTATATCGTGGAACTAAGGAGAGCCATAATTGATGAAAAAGCAAAGTGGATAAAAAAATAAGCTGCCCAAATTACTAATTCCACGCGGACGGAGTCGCGGGCAAAAGCTAGTAAAAAATATTAAGAAACAATAACAATGAATATAACTTAACTATAAACTAACTTTACGAACGTGAGAAGTGAAAAAGTCTTTTCATAATAATGTTGAATGGGTTGCCAGTTCGTTCTAAAGGCCTTTTTTATGTTCAAGTTCAAAATTATTAATATATTATTTATTTGAATAAAAAGGAAAGTTCGAATTGCCAAGAGATTGAATGGGTTCATATATCGTATTTTACTTTTGAGGGACTTGGAAATTTGGTTTAGGACTAGCGTTTTTGTCATAACCACGCCAGAGGCCAGTGAAACTTACATTTTCTTAATATAAGAATATTTTATTGCGGGATACAATTATTTTAACTGAGTGACATACTCTATAATGCATCATTTGTCATAATCAACGTTAGTCATAAAGAGATTTATATCTGAAAAGGTATTTTTTTCAGGACTTTTTTAAATGCCATCTTATAGAATGCAGTAGGTTAGGTTTGTTTTATAATACAACAAAAATAAAATTCCAAAATAAATCGCTTTATAACTATCGTTGATTATGAAGAAATACATTATGACTTGTTAAATTATGGGAGTCATTTCATTATAGACCCGTTCTAAGTTCACTATGATTTAGACTGAACACTTATCGTTACGCTAGACCTTTTCCGTCCGTGTCAACTATTCTCATAAAGACGTGAGAAAAAATCCTGGGTTAATCTCAAGTTCCCAGATTAACCGCGAAGTGGACAAACAAAGGTTTCATTTAGAGATTTATAACATCGCGTTTTATTGCGGCACTCTTATTATATTTTATCTTGAGGCGACGGCTTTTATTAAATGGTTATGTCTTAGATGTTAGGAGTGTCAGCAGAATGGTGAAGCTTAGAAACTGGGTAAGTGCGAGTTAGAGGTTCATTGAGGGTTTCATAAGGTCCCAATCCGCACTGGGCTCGCGTGGGAACTACGGCCTAAGCCGGGCAAGACGTCTTATGCCTGTGTTTTATCGTGGGACTTATACACACACACACACACACACACACACACACACACACACACACACACACACACACCACACACACACACACACACAAATAAAACACAACACATACTCATACTCATACACACACATGGTCTCACTCACACACACACACACACATACTCATACTTCACACTCACACACACACTCGCATTACACGTGACCTGTTTAAATTTACATTTATTTGTTTTTGTTTTATTTCTTATAATTGATTATTTTAAATGATAAATTGTGAATATTTTAATCGATTATTTGTACTCCATATTATTATTGTATTATTTTTGGCTTTATTTTATTTTTAACTTATGCGAATTTTTATTTTATTGACATCGTCTTTTTTAATTATTTTATTGCATTTTTTACATTATGTTTAGTTGTTAGTTATTGGTTAAGTATTGTGTGCCCTTACAGGGCGTCATGGACTGACTTATTTTACTGATAATATCTTGATTATAATGTACATGACATTGACAATGTGTAATAAATAAATAAATACCATAATGATTTTTAATCGGTGGTCAGATCAAGAACCAGTTTTTCTAGATCTGTATTCGGTGGCGATCGTGTTTAAGTCGCAATCATCATCATCAGCCGAAAGGCGTCCACTGTTGAAAATAGGCCCGCCTATGGTTCGCCTAACAGATCGGTCCTGCACCATCCGCATCTAACGCGTTCCCGCAACCTTAGCCAGCTATCCAATTTAATCTAACTCGATGTTCACATTTTTTTGTTTTGTTTCTTTTTTTTGTGTAATAAGGCTAATTTTTATATCTGTTTTGCGTAAGTTGTTTTGTATCAATCTCTCCTCAATCACAGGAACCATGTCGTGCGCACGGTCTTTTTTAGGTTATGTATCGGTCGTTTGTTCTGTTCGCCGCCAGACAGCGCTGCTCGTTGCAATCGCAACGGCTGCGTTCAGCATACCGCGTAAGGACGTGTTGCACGGCAGGGTTTCTGTGATCGATAAAAATGGTCTCGCCGGAAGACCAGCGCTGGCTCCACCCCAGGAGTCCGCATTTATGCTGAGGCGGGACCTTTTTCGTACACTTTTTCATATATTATTTTATTTTTATTTTATATTTTAAAATTGTATTGTCTTAATTAATAGTTGTTTTTTATTCATTTATTTTTTATTTTTGTGTGTGCGAAATAAATTTTTTCATTTCATTTCAATTCATTTCTATCCAAACCTATCTCCAATCCATGCATCTTGCTGGAAGCCTACCTACACTACGTCTTCCTGTCCGTGGACGCTAGTCGAGGTCCTTTTGGTCCCATCGGCATTCAGTTTACCGACACCGTCGGTCGAGTTGTCGGCGGTTCAGAACGACCACTTTAGCCTAGTTGGTAGTAACCCTGCCTACGAAGCAAGAGGCCCTGGGTTCAAATCCCGGTAAGGGCATTTATTTGTGTGATGAGCACGAATATTTGTTCCTGAGTTATGGATGTTTTCTATGTATTTGAGTATATATTTATCTATATAAGTATGTTTATCGTCGTCTAGTACCCATAGTACAAGCTTTGCTTAGTTTGGGACTATGTCGATTTGTGTAAGATTGTCCCCTAATATTTATTTATTTATTATTTATTTAGTTCTACGAGTGATGTGCCCGCCCACTGCCACTTGAGACTGGCGATTTTTAGACGTCGGTGACTTTAGTTCTTGCGCGGATTTTATCATTTCTGATGTGATCTTACTGAGAAACTCCGAGCAAATCCCTTTCCATCACCCGACGTAGTCTGCTCCATCTGCTTCAATTGAAGTGTCCCCATATAACCAATTCAAACACAGCAAATTATGAACTGAAACAATTACTTTCCTCACCCGCGATCTTACGATAGCTACGTCTTTGTAAAAAATGTGTCTTCATGCAGTTCCTCCACCTCCATACTGAATGAACACACACAAATCACACAAACCCAACTACCACCACCACCAAACTACACTGACGCGTTACGGTACTCTGAAGATGAGCTCTGGTTGAGTTCGAAATGCGTCAGTGTAGTTTGGTGGTGGTGATAGTTAGGTTGGCGTGATTTGTGTGTGTTCATACAGTGTGGAGGTAAAGAAACTGCATGCACAAACATTTTTTACGTAAACGTAGCCATCGCAAGGTCGCGGGTGAGCAAAGTAATTGTTTCAGTTCATTAATATGGACAGCAAAAAATTGCAAAAATAAAGTACAATGGTTAAACAATAAATTCCCGGCATCACATGACATCTCCTGGTACACGACATATATCTGGATATTGACGGGATTCAATCGAGATGGCCATCGGGGAGAGTTAATTGATGCGTCGACAGAACCCGCGGGAGCTGTATTGATTGAACACGCTGTATATACATATATATATATCTACAGTTATATAAATAAAAGAACTGACTGATCCTACTCTTGTATTATAATATTATACTCGTACTACAAAAAGCCGTGGTGGACCTTCGCTTGTTGAAAACAAAAGTGTCACTATATACCAAAACTACTACTTTTCAGTATGGCCATTTAAAGTTGACAATAATATACTTCTGTAATGCATAACTCATCAAAATTTGTATACATCATGTTTTTTACTATTTCGTGCAATAGAAAGACTATGTAAGCTTCTAGTTTGAAATATTGTTCAAAATAATAAAAATGTTGAAGTGTAATAAAAAGGTTTTTGAAAAAAAGTTCGGTATGGTGTCACGTTTGTTTTAATATTATTACTTATATTTGGGACACTATTCAAAATATGACGGTTTATAGATCAGTTATAACCTATATTTTCTTAAATTTTTATTTAAAGAACGATACTAAACGGAACATGTAAGAAAGAAAGAAAGAAAGAAAGAAAGAAAAATATTTATTCGTGACATAATCTTAATAAATTAACAAAGAAAAACGGTAAAAGGTACAAACATTATCACGAAATGGTCCCAACTCAGCATGATGTCGGCCGTGAAGCCGACGCTGGTCTTCCGTTGGAACCATTTTACCAACAATAAAACATAAACTGTTCAGTGAAACCGACAACTGAAAAATAAAAAAAAATAAAAAATACAAAAGGAAACTATAAAAAGCATACAAGAAAACAAAACGCACAATGGTGTCTGCATAGACGGAACGCCTTTGCCCTTGCCACTTATTATAACCAAAACGAAAACATGGAAACATAGACAAATTTAGTTAGGCATGAATGACACAAACAAACAATGGCAATATAATATTACAAGAATAAGTGAAAATACAGAAGATGGAAGCAGTAAATTATAAACACACAACCGCAAAGCAGACGGGGAAACAAATAATACAGGTATGCAGTACTAATGTTCCCGCTGATTTTCATACATATATGTCACTTTCAAATTTAACATTTTAGCAAATTTTAATAGAAAAACTTGATTAGAACCGTCACTAAGCAAAAAGTGACACTTTTTCATTTATCACAGCGACAGCCCCACGCGGTGTCTGGTTTCAAACTGACATAGTGACGTTTTTAAACTTACGGTACCAACGCTTGAGCAGCAAGTTTAAAGTGACACTACCACCATCTCTTGGCGGCTAAGGTAACTACGAACGTAGGAGTCTTTGCATTTCGTGCGTTGCATTTTGAAATTAAAAGTGGCATTAAAACTAAAAAATGGCGTTTTTTGTTTAGTGACACTTTTGTTTTCAACAAGCGCTATGGTCTCTCAAGCAGAGGGTCGTGGGTTCGAGTCCGGACTCGCACCTTTGAGTTTTTCGGAATTATGTGCGGAATCACATTTAAAATTTACCATGGGCTTTACGGTGAAGGAAAACATCGTGAAGAAACCTGTATACACCTGCGAAAAAATACGATGGAGTATGTGAAGCTTCCAATCCGCACTAGACCCGCTTGGGAACTACGGCCCAAGCCCTCTCATTGTGAGAGGTGGCCTGTGACATGCTGTGGGACGTATATAGGCTAGGATGATGACGATATCTTCTAGGGGTATAAAAAATAGCCTACGATCCATTCTCAGCGACCACTTTAACGACCAACCGCTTTAGTCTAGTTGGTAGTGACCCTGCCTTCGAAGCAAGAGGTCCTGGGTTCAAATCCCGGTAAGGGCATTTATTTGTGTGATGAGCACGAATATTTGTTCCTGAGTTATGGATGTTTTCTATGTATTTAAGTATTTATTTATCTATATAAGTATGTTTATCGTCGTCTAGTACCCATAGTACAAGCTTTGCTTAGTTTGGGACTAGGTCGATTTGTGTAAGATTGTCCCCTAATATTTTTTTTTTTTTTTTTTTCAGGCCTACTGAATATAGAGATATTTTTTATAAAAATCGGTCAAACCGTTTCGGCGGAGTTCGATAAAAAACATCGTGACACGAGATTTTTATACATTAGAAAGATTACACGAGCATAACAAAGTATAACTTATATTAAATACAAGCGGAACTCCCTTTCTAGTTAATATAACTAAAGCGAGAGTTCCGCTTGTAATATTAGTTGTACTTTGTTATGCCATTGGGCCCAGGGGGGTTACTACGAAATTCGAAGTTCGAAGTTCGGATCATTCGGTCCCTCTCACTCTCGTAATAAATACCATTAGTGTGAGCGGAACGGCATGAAACGAAGTTCGAATTTCGCACTTCGTAGTATAGGGCCAGGTCGTGCATTATTGTCGTTCATTCAGAGTCTACAAATACTGATTGTATTTCAACTACACGGGGTATAAAAGGCGTTGTCGCGATCCATAAAATGCGTTCTCGTGGCTATTTAACATTCTCATTGAAGCATATACAATAATTTATAACAATTTGCCGGGCGTATTATGGTGTCATGCGATAATTTCGAGTTAACGAAGACAAAAAGACCTGGTAATTCATGTCAACTAGCGCGTTGCAGCTTCCGTACTAATTTAAATTTAGCAAAAAAATATGCAGCACATGAATTTTTATGTTAAATAGAGTTTTTTTGCAGCTCAGTGATTTTTTTTCCTTTAAATATTTGCGTCATGACGACAATAAGATGGACTGACGATCTGGTAAAAGTGGCAGGAATCATTTGGATGCCGCAAGCGCAAGAACGGTCCAGAACTGAGAACCCTTTATGGAAGACTTTATCCAGCAGTGAAAATCTTTTGGTTGATGATGATGACGATAATGGCGTCACACGGGCTTCATCATCATCATCATCTTCATTCCAGCCTATATAAATCCCACTGCAGGGTACAGGCCTCCTCTCAGAACGAGAGGGCCTGGGCCGTAGTTCCCACGCGGGCCCAGTGCGGATTGCGAACTTCACACACACCATTGAATTTCTTCGCAAGTGTATCCAGGTTTCCTCACAATGTTTTCCTTCACCGTAAAGCTCATGGTAAATTTCAAATGTAATTTCCGACGTAAATTCCGAAAAAGTCAGAGGTGGGAGCCGGGATTTGATTCCACGACCCTCTGCTTGAGAGGCCATGGGCCAAACTGCTAGGCCACCACGGTTTACTTCTTGCCAAATTTCAAAATTCTGCGTCAACGACCTGATAATTTTTGATTTCCATGGTTTTAAAAGTATAAGGTAAACGTTCCTGTGCTCGACACTGTCAGACATGACAGCTTCAATCTTATGTCATAGTAAGAGAGGTTATAGATGGGTGTCATCTACTGGGCGTTGAGGTCTCGAGAATTTGTACGTTTACCTTACTTTACAAGATTATATTTGGATGCTGTGAACAGATTAGAAGTGAGACAGTCTTTAAGCTTCGGATTTGATTCATTAAACACTGAAACTAGCAATTATTTCTTAAACTTAAAAGGCCTATTTTTGTCCAAGTACACACGACGGGTACACACGGACAACAGAATTACGAAGATTCCAACTTTGACTACGGAACTCTGGCTATGAGGGCAAGTTGTTACGGCAAAGTTCTAAGTTATAGCGGTAAAGTTATAGTTTTACATTGTTACGAATGTATGTAAGTACACTGTGAAATGAAGAATCGAAGAAACAGAATTGCTTACTACTTACCAGGGATATTGTATTGTTTATAATCAATTCCACTATGATTTTTTTGAAAAGAAGAAAGTAGAATGGGAGAAAGAATAGCACAAAAAGATCATTTATTGAACCTCTAAACTGTTTCGTAGGTGTATGCAGTTTCAACCGACGAAAAAACGGAGGAGGAACTCAAGTCGATGCGTATATTTTTAGGGTTCCGTAGTCAACTAGGAACCCTTATAGTTTCGCCATGTCTGTCCGTCTGTCTGTCTGTCTGTCCGCGGCTAAGCTCAGAGACTGTTAGTACTAGAAAGCTGTAATTTGGCATGAATATATATATCAGTCACGCCGACAAAGTGATTGAATAAAATAAAGTAAAAAAAAATTTTTTAGTGTACCTCCCATAGACGTAAAGTGAGGGTGATTTTTTTTTATCGGCTAACCCTATAGTGTGGGGTATCGTTGGATAGGTCTTTTAAAACCATTTCGGGGTTGCTAACATGATTTTTCTATTCAGTGATCTGTTTGCGAAATATTCAACTTTAAAGTGAAAATTTTCATTAAAATCGGCCGTCCCCCCCCCTCTAAAATCTAAACTGTTGGGTGGAAAAATTTGAAAAAATTCTGAATGGTAGTAAATATATCAAATTTACTAGTAAAATTATAGCGGCTAAGATTGCTTGGAAATTATTTGTAGTTTAAGAGTAAATAGTAGCAGTATAAAACATACCTAAAGTTGGATGATTCCGTACACATACGAAATCCTTAGAAAAATATTACTTGATTTTTTCGTAATGGCTACGGAACCCTATCTTGGGCGTGTCCGACACGCTCTTGGCCGGTTTTTTTTACTCGCGAAGTTTTCCTTCACCACAAATCTTATGGTAAACTTCAAATAAATTATTCGCACGCTAATTCAGAAAGGTTTGACCTATGGTCTCTCAAGCAGAGGGCCGTGGATTCTAGTTTGGGCTCGCATCTCTGAGGGTTTTGAAATTTTATGTGCAAAATCATATTTTAAATTTACCCTGAGCTTTACGGTGAAAGCCTGTACACCTGTGAAGAAGTTCAATGGTATGTGTGAAGTTCCTAACCCGTAACCCGGAGCTGTATAGCCCTGAAGTGGGACGCTTAAAAGCAGGGATGATGATGATGATGATGATAAAATTAAGAAAAACTCAGAGGTACGAGCCCAGAGTCGGATCCACAACCATCTACTTGAGAGTACATAATTATTTGCCATGTTAGTGTTATAAACTTGTGTTTTTTTCCTTCCTTTTTAGGGTTCCGTAGTCAACTAGGAACCCTTATAGTTTCGCCATGTCTGTCCGTCTGTCTGTCTGTCTGTCTGTCTGTCCGCGGCTAAGCTCAGAGAATGTTAGTACTAGAAAGCTGTAATTTGGCATGAATATATATATCAGTCACGCCGACAAAGTGATTGAATAAAAAAAAGTAAAAAAAATTTTTTTAGGGTACCTCCCATAGACGTAAAGTGAGGGTGATTTTTTTTTATCGGCTAACCCTATAGTGTGGGGTATCGTTGGATAGGTCTTTTAAAACCATTTCGGGGTTGCTAACATGATTTTTCTATTCAGTGATCTGTTTGCGAAATATTCAACTTTAAAGTGAAAATTTTCATTAAAATCGGCCGTCCCCCCCCCCTTTAAAATCTAAACTGTTGGGTGGAAAAATTTGAAAAAATTCAGAATGGTAGTAAATATATCAAATTTACTAGGAAAATTATAGCGGCTAAGATTGCTTGGAAATTAATTGTAGTTTAAGAGTAAATAGTAGCCTAAGGTATAAAACATACCTAAACTTGGATGCTTCCGTACACATACGAAATCCTTAGAAAAATATTACTTGATTTTTTCGTAATGGCTACGGAACCCTACCTTGGGCGTGTCCGACATGCTCTTGGCCAGTTTTTCCTTCCTTTTTGAGTCCATAATTGTGTCGATTTCACTTAGATTTATTGAGTTTTTTGACTTGATGGGCACAAAAGAACGCCAGCGCTGTTCACAAGACCAGCAGTTTTATGATTTGGGAACATTTTGTGAGATGTGCCTTTTTTATTTCATTTCTGTTTTATCAGTAGGTAATCAGTAGATAATCAGTAAGTAACTTTATTTGCTAGAACATAGTTAGGTACAATGGTGGATGGTGGTATTTTACATTTTGGTCGCTATTTCTTACCCGCAAATGCAGGTGTACACATATTTATCTACTTATCCTAAGTAATTGTATCATCCCAATTAATTATTTTTAATATCTTTACTGTTTTTTCTGCATGTTGTCACAAATAAATGTTTTCTTTCTTTTTTCAAACCACTATGCGGCCATGCTCTATTTTAAACTAAGTAAGCAATTCAGCAACCTAAAATAATAGGGAAATTTTATAAGTTATCGCTTGGTTCTTTAAAAGCCCCCCTGGCGCACCTCCAAACCTTGCAATTCTCCGTGATCTTATCGCCGATGCCTGCGCTTTTGCTTTATGCCTGATAAGCCGTGAGCAATGTGGCAATTACAGCTGTTTTAGTTCACGGTAGGCACGCAGGTTAGTAATGGGGCAGTGGATCACTTCCTGCACGAAGTGTGCGAGGATTATATATGAGAAGAGGAGGTGCGAGCGTGAGTAGGTACCGGATCTGCTGCACCCACAATTTCAGTTTAACATAACATAGATAATATATAAAATCACGCCTGTATTCCCAAAGGGGGTAGGCAGAGACTTTAGATTTTTAGCAATTTTAGCATCACGGTTTAAATCTCCTGCAGGGTTATTGTCTAATGTTTCTGACGCTTGCCTTCGTAATTACTATTTCTTTCTGTCAAACGGTATAAAATGATGTCAGAGAGAGAGAGAGAGATGATAAAAACAAAGGCAAGTGTCAAAAGCGTTAGACAATATGGCCTCTGGTCTCTATTTCACAAAATTTTATACATTTATTTTATTGTCAAAAAAAAAAAGTTTGTTTCAAACTCAAAGTCAAAATGCATTTGATTAGCACTTTGTGAATGTGAAAGAATCTACCACCGGTTCGTGAAAACCATGTTAAGAAGAATCCGTCAAGAATGTTAACAAGGTATAGTTAGTTTAAGGCCGCATCGAGCTTCTTGCGCTAATCGGTTTTATGTATTCTATGCACTCGTGTATGTGTGCGTGAGAGCGGCTAGAATCAAAGAAGTGCGTAAGCGCCACAAGTTCCCGTCCGATGGGCGAAGGAGAACTAACGCAACTAACCGTACGGACAAGGGGGAAGCACGACGGCTCAAGATAGGTTGGTATCTTCACCGTATTACTAAAAAAATGAATACTTTAAAAATGTAGCATCACTAGGCCCTAAAAACATCTTTTTTTACTAACATTCAAAAAGTCACGACCTTGCAGTAGGTATTTACGCCGTACTAAGAATTTATTTTATCTTTTAGAGAAAACTTTCGATATTTTTTTCTATGGAGCAAACTACAAGTAATCGTGTTTCGAAAATCACTGGTCATTAGAGTGAATCCTCAAATATCTTATACATGAATTTCAGAACTAAAGCTTCGTTAGTAATGATACAGCAAGGGATTAAATGAATGCAATAAACGCGCCAAAAGCTCGGTGCGGCCCTAAGATGTCACCACTTTTTATGAACAAGCCATCTCAATCTTGTCACGTTTTCTACAGAATGTTTTTGTTGAGATACGTATATTACTCAAAACCTTCAGAAATATTCAAGAAAGGACAAAGTACTGGTAGCATCGATAGCGCACAAATAGATTGGTATCGCTGAACCTTCGGCATGTTTAGGGGTCGGGTTCGCAGGGCATAATAGCGAAGACTAATTTATTCAGATGATAATACTCTCCTTATCTGTGCTCTTGACAAGGGTGTGTAGTGGCGGTGGTTGAAATGTGTAAACACAAAAAATAAATAAAAAAGTTCGTTCTGTAGAGAAAAGGCTTGGATGTAAAGCACTATATTTGTATAAGACGGTTTTTTTTACTAGCCTATAATTGGTCCTCCATAGCTCCCTGTCCTGAGCGAAATCTGGCCATTCGTTTAATTCCGCTTCCACCAGGCTTGTTGTCTAACGCTTCGAACACTTGCCTTCGCAATCACTATTTCTGTCTGTCAAACGGTATAAGATGATGACAGAAAGAGACGGTGAAAGACAAGGTAAGTGTCAGGTCGTCTCGCCATCTGCGCCTGGGCTCGCGTTGTCGCCGGTAACCGTCGTGCGGTACTCACCACGTGGCTGAGTGCGCCCAACTTTGAGGGTGCATCCAACACACATGCCCGGCCCAATCCCATTTGAGCTTGGCGGTCTTTTTCCTCACGTCGGCTATTTGGGTTTTGGAGCGCAGGGTGGTGTTCCAAATACGGTTTTTAAGAAAAAAGTGAAAGGAATCTTCAAGAAAGAAAGAACAAAAAAAAGTCATTGCCACGAAAAAAAAAAACAAATTAAACAATTAAAGCCTACGTATTAAACATAAAAATAATATACTCGTAGAATTTACACGTCACGAAGAATTTTCCCGCAAATACGAACATAATATTTATTTATAAAATAAATACCGTGTATATACTCAGTATTGTCCATAAGTGGTTTTACATATCGCCCACAAGACTGCCCTCCGTAAGATCGCATAATGCGCAGGATAATGGCATGACGGCTATAGCAGGCCCTCTTATGTATGTGAGTGACAGGAGGTAGAGAGTTGGCTTCTGTCTATCTACATATTGGAATTATGCTTATTTGTTAAAAATCAATCCCATTATTTAAAAAAAAAATCACTGATATTAAATGTGCGGACGCAATATAAGTATAATATATAACTGACGAAAATATATAGTTCTATATATAAAAAGAGTTATGTAACAGCTATTAGTGTTTTTAACAATCTCCCAGTTGATTTAAAGGTTATGGAAGGGGATATCCCAAGTAGCACAAGTAGCATTATAAGAAATCACTTTTGGTGTACACGGAAACTTTAAGCTGTACAAGACAGTGTTACAATGGTGTTAACAGCGCTGTTAACACTGAAATAACTCTTATTTGGGCACAAATTATTCAGCCTAAAGTTCTAGTTTAGTTCACATTTCTGTTTAACAGCATTACAGTAGCACTATATTGGAATTATTATGGGTCACCAGGCTGTTTATCAGCTGCTTAACAGAATACGAGTGTCCTGTTATACAGACTAAGCGTCAGGATTGGGTGACTGCTAGTCTTATATAACGCTTTAGGTTTTACATTACCCTTCGTTCATATTGAAATTGCTTATTATATTTGCAGATTTGCTTTTAATAGTATTATAGCGGTGCCGATAAATTTCCAGAGTGTGATGTGTAATGGCGAAGTAAATGTCACAATTTTATTGAGAATTTGTGTTAACTCACGAAAGTACACCTTTATAGCCAACCTACTGTGAAAACATTTGGGAATGCAAGTTTACTGTGAATGTTTATATGGTTTTTTAGCAAAATTTTTACGCGCTTCGGAAATATCTCGTTTTAATTAGAAATGTTGTGAAAAAAGTAACACACCAAAAATATATGTATACATTTTTGAGCGATTTACATAAAATTATACGAAGTTTTATATTATACTATAATAAGTGTATATGAATAACGTGTAATTTAGGGCAGTAAAATATAAATAACAACAGAATAATTATCAATATATACGATTTAGGTTATAATAAAATGGCGCATTCTTAAGAAACTTTTGTGAACTCTTTTTATCCTGAATTAATTACCATGGCTGTACAAGAGTACACCCCAGTTCCTTTATTATACTTATTGCAGTAAATAAGAGTTCAAGTGAACCAATATTCAGCCTGTCAGCTGTTATTAGTTTTATTATGGTTCACATAAACGCTAAAACCATTTATTTGAACTACTTAAACGCATTACCTTTTAAAAGTTATTTAATTTTTATTTAGTGTTTTAATTTTAATTCAATCTTGTTTTAATTTTTCAATTTTTTTAGCATTTTGTATAATTTAATACACGATCCACGCCAACTGTTAAAATTACCGCTTAAGAATTTAATGATTGACTAACGTGAACCTGATTGCAGCTTCGTGCGTTATAATATATGTAAAGTGTTCTTTTATGCAGACTAAAACAATATATTGGTATATTTCACAGCCAAATGCTGCATTTCTGAGTTAAACAAGGATCATGAAATACCTTCGGTGTTCACGTGTATTAATAAAACACCTTTTAACTGCTTTGAAAAATAGGCTTATAACAGAGCCGAGGCGAACCGATGTGGAACTTTTTGTGTTAAATTACTCTAAGTGTACACTACTCTAAAACTGTTGGCTGTACGGTAGTTCACAGTGACACTTTTAAGACGCTAGCATTTCAGTGGTATAATTCTACGCCTTTAAACAGCAATAGCATATTTTACTACCACTATAATGCTCTTAAGCAACCAATGCAAAAGAGACTGTAAGAAGGCATTTTTAACATCGGCACTAACTCTGATCCCGTAACAATAGTATCCGTTTCTACTTTTATGATGCTGTTATACAGACTAAAGCGTAATACGTAGCTCTAAGTTCTCAGTTGAACCATATTAACTGTTTATTAAGTCATGAAGTTCCGAGTTATACCCAAAGTGATTTCTTATAATGCTAACTGTGCTACTTGGGATATTTAAGCGAAGGCTCAAAAACTGGCTTTTGGATAAAGCATTTGACAACATAAAAGAGTATTATAGAACTAGTTAATTGTAATTAGCCATTAAGTATTAACAATATTGTACGGTCGGAACGGGTAACTGTTGAAACTAACCTTAAGTATATGTACAACCCACCTAATTGTTGTATGTGACACAGTTATACAATAAATTATTCTGATTCTGATTCTTCAGTTAAATCCTACTAATAGATATTATAAATGAGAATAAAGATCGTGAAGATGAACCGAAACAATTACTGTGTTCACCCGCGACCTTAAGGTAAGGTGAGCAAAGTAATTGTTTCAGTTCATTAATATGAACCTCCGCAATGTAACGCCTGATTCAATTTAACGATTTAAGTTGCCGTTGCCTACTTGGTACCTATAACATAAGCTATGTTTGCTTTGGGTCTAGGTCATGTCTAGGTCAATTGATGTGGATGGTCCCGTGATCTTTATTTGTGTTATTTATTTGATGTCTATATCTTTTGCTAGAGGTATTAATTTTACTTCAGACTCAAGGCCGCACCGAGGCAAACGTTCGTAATTATGATCTCTTCTTGTATATTACTAAAGTTTTAGTCCTACTTTGATTATGTTAGATATTTAAGCTTTCATACACCGTAAACTTTAGAAACAAGATTATAATGTCTCCCAAGAAGACAGGCAGGTTGAGGCGGTAAGGGTCTAAAGTGGAAGGAGACCGCGAACCGAAAGACTTGTCGTAGGAAGGAGCCAAACAAGATGGACCGGAGAACTGGTAAAGATCGCATGAACCACTTTAGACTTGGGCAGCGTAGAACCGATCACTGTAGAACTCTTTGGTGGAGACCTTTCACCAGCCATTGATGTATTTTGGCTGTTTTGGTGATTTTTGAAAACAAAATTTATAAAAAATATCTCTATATTCAGTAGGCCTGAAAAAAAAATAAAAATAAATATTAGGGGACAATCTTACACAAATCGACCTAGTCCCAAACTAAGCAAAGCTTGTACTATGGGTACTAGACGACGGTAAACATACTTATATAGATAAATAAATACTTAAATACATAGAAAACATCCATAACTCAGGAACAAATATTCGTGCTCATCACACAAATAAATGCCCTTACCGGGATTTGAACCCAGGACCTCTTGCTTCGTAGGCAGGGTCACTACCAACTAGGCTAAAGCGGTCGTTAAAACCTTACTACGGCGTATTTCTTTGAATAGTAAAAAACGTACGTGTTTCCTATCACCCAATAATATACTTGATCAAGAGTAGAAAATATGACAAACATCTAAAGACCTAAACACTACATTTTTGTCTCCCCCTTTTCCTTGTGCAGCGACTAGATTACACTAAACATTTAAATATGCGTAAAATTTCTTCATTCCTTTACTAAAGGTCAAAAGTCAACCGAACCTTTGTCATCCGGAGGTCAACCAAATCCCCCGTCGCCTGTGACTTGAACGACTGACTGATATGACCCTTTGACATTTCCAGAATTGAATGGGATCGATTCGTTCGTCAGATAAGTTTTTTGTTCAGGACAAAGGCGATTGACTTTTGTTCGGGAACAATAAAACAATTAGCCAGGTAACGGATAAGGATAATTAATGGTTTTATGCCATTTAATGGGATGAAATGAGTTTATCGAGCACAATTAGTAAACATTGCAGCTGAGCGGGGATTAAAGTTGGGGCGGGAAATGTGTTTTATGGTGTGTTTTTATTGTAGTTTTATTTTCAAATGTTTTTTTACAGAGAGAATAAGATTTACAATATTCGATATACCGGGTGGATTTCCACGAGGGACCTTCCCGAAAACAGGAGTTAGTGTTGCTTAAACTGAACAACTTTCTCCAAGGAACATAGGTCGAAAAACGACAAAAAAAAATTCAGACTCCCATGCAAAATGTATTGGTTAGCTGACCGACTTACTATAGAAAGGCGAAAAAAAAAATTCGTTTTTCGACCTATGTTCCTTGGAGAAAGTTGTTCAGTTTAAGCAACAGTATCACCTGTTTTCGGGAAGGCCCCTCGTGGAAATCCACTTGGTATAAGAAAACATTGATTTGGAAGGAAAAGATTCAAACAAAAACACATCGAATATAAGGGACGACCAGATGGCCTAGTAGTTTGAGTTCCTGGGTTCAATTCCCGTGTCGGGGCAGATATTTGTATGAAAAATACGGATGTTTGTTCTTGGGCCTTGGGTGTTCAATATGTATTTAAGTATGTATCTATCTATATAAGTATGTTTATCAATTGCCTAGTACCCATAACACAAGCTTTGCGTAGCTTACTTTGGGACTAGGTATGACTCTTTATGACTCTTTATTGTACACCACAAACAATACAATACAGAATAACAAGTATTTACACCTTACATGAAAAAATATATAAGGTAAGCAATGGGCGGCCTTATCGCTTCGAAGCGATCTTTTCCAGGCAACCTTACTTTTTTTACTACGTTGACTGATAAGCTGTTTCGCTCGTAGGTCCATAAATTCTCCATCAATGGCAAAACATGTTCAACGAATGCATTACTCATAGGAATTGATAACATTCGCCTATTATTTTAGGCAATTCCGTAAAAGTTGTGACTTTAAACACATTGTAAATCAACTGAACGCCGATGAAAAGTCGTTGCCTTTTACGAACTGGGGACACGTTGTCCGATGAAAGTTTGACTTTTCTCGCCGACGGACATATCGATATTAAGCCTAGAGCCTGAATATGCACTATTCAGACCCGTAGACTCCGGGTCAGAACTGGAGGGGTGGCAGCTCTAAGTGCAGCCGCGCTCGGAATGGCTTTTATAGAGATTCATACAAACCAGTGCTGTCGCTTGCAGTCTGCGGTTGTAGTCTGAGTCCGCGTGAAATCTACGGTCCAAGCCCTTTCATTCTGACAGGAGGATTCTGAGGAGGAGGAGATGATAAAGGGGAAGCTGATGATGATGATGGAATCTAAATTTGTTACGTTAACACAGTTGATTTCACACCAATAATCTTACAAAAAAATAAAAATTTCCTCCCTCAAAAAGAGACGAAGATAGGCCTTAAAATTATCCGGTAATGACTTAAAAGAAATCCATTACTTCCCCGGCAAGTCGACATAAATTCCCTCATATCGTTTGATTAAATTAATGGACAATTTCTCGCGACGCCCAATTCCCCGAATTTACTTTTCTCTATAACAGGTCGACATAATCTGCTGGAGAAATCGCCGGTCCGAGGGTCCTGTGCTACTGTTGGTTCACGATTTTACTTCCCAACTAAAAAAGTGAGAATGAGCAGATAAAGTATTAGAATTGATTGAATCATCAATTAGGCATATAGGCCTCACTCAATACTCGTTACTCCACCTAGCTGGAAGACGTCGACATTTGCTACACTACGCTTGCCGAGATGCAATTTCCACTCAAGAACGCATTTACTCCAACGTTAATCGCTCACTGAATGCAAAAGGGCCACAAATCAGAAACAGCATTTTTTACAGGACAGTCAAAACAAAATTAAAAACCGGTTTTTTTTAATATTTTAGGTTTTTTTATTATTATTATTATGTTAATATATCATTTTGTTCGTTATATTTTGCTCTATCTTTTAAAAACATCTAAGTTGTAATAGCTGTCACCCACGCAGAACAAACAACACAAACGTCCCTTTTGCATTCAAAATTTTGACAATTGTTATTAAAATTATGTCAAAAAAAAACTCATTTTAATAGGAAACACGCTTTATTTACTGTTTTCTTTATTTAAAGTAATCAAAAAGTGTAGGTTAAACTTAGAGGAACTGTGACCGACCATTCATCCATCGTCTAGTACCCATAGTACAAGCTTTGCTTAGTTTGGGACTAGGTCGATTTGTGTAAGATTGTCCCCTAATATTTATTTATTTATTTGCATGCAAATATTTAGTTCTATTGAATATTACATGGGTAGTAGGTATTTGCTATACCTTAATCACATTTAAATATTGTTAAAAATAGCTAACAAAAAACTCAAAAGTATTCAGAAACTTTAACATTAATGAAATTCTTCAAAATAGGATATGACATTTTTATGACTAAGTAGTACATGAAACTTTGTACTCGGACGCGTTTATCATTTTTCAGCAAATAATTATGCGTGGTTAAAGATTTGACAAGTGCTACCAACGCACAGCCACCAAGCCAGGCTTGATTTTTGCCAGATTCGTCAGTTGTGGTGGCAACCGCCATGTTTAAAATTACTCTTGCTCTACTATTCATTCTGTAAAGAAAATCTAATATGGTTTGTAAGTAAACTCACGGACCATTACAAGCCGTACACAGGCGCGCACACACACACACACACACACTTAATATAAGGGTTTCCTAAATATATTTTCCTTCACCGTAAAAGTGTGATACAAGGTTCAGATTTTTCGTCGCACGGTAAGATGAAAGAACACCATGGAGTCGATATTAAAGTTAAAATTTAACTGATATTCATACTCATACTCATTCATGTAATTAATACCGAGAGTAAATTTTAAATTAAACAAACAATTTGAACTCAATTAAATGATATTTTAAATAAAAAAACGAACTGCCGCACAATAAAAAAATGAACATTTAGAAAACTTCTATTTCGTAAGTAATATCCATGGGGCATGGAGATGCAGGAATGGGCGTCAAAATCTTGATAAGGTAGGTATGGCGTGTGTATTGTCCATTTCAAAATTACAATCGCAAAATGAGTATAATATCATGGCGACGTTTTTCATATTTTCTAGAATAAAAGAGGTTTTATATTGGTTCGTAGTATATTCTAGACTTCCCGCATCGTACTACAAAAAATAATTTTAATTACATTAAGAAGTAAGATTAACTTTCGATTGACATTTTCGATCTGTCAGCCTGATAAAGGGATAAAAGTATTACGAGACTAAGAAAATAAGTGAGTATGACTATGAATATGAGTTAAATTTTAACTTTAATATCGACTCCATAGTTTTCTTTCATCTTACCGTATGATGAAAAATCCGAACCTTGTGATAATGCCAAACACGTCAATTTTGTTTATATTTGAACATTCGTAACAATAATTTTCCTACAAACCAAACGCACTAAAACTGCATTTTAGATTGAAATAAATTTTGGATAACATATTATAGTTCTTTGCAAAACGGACACATTTCTAAATATGGCACTGGTTTATATAATTATGTCAATGGAAAATGGATGTGTTTATAAAAATAGCACTGTTGTATTACAAATTAAGACTATATTCACTTTATTTTGGAATTAAAAATGGACGCATTCCGAAATATGGCACTTTTGCACAGAACAGTGAACTCGTTATGCGGTATTATTTTGGAATGTGGCCGTTTTGTACGAAACTGACGTGCGTTTCTGGGTTGCAACTGACAAAATGGCGGTTTTGCACTGAAGTTACCTCGCAAACCCGCCAAATGCAAAAAGGGCGGTCGAACCATTCTACGACAAATAACGCAAAAATTACGGGTGTCTTAAATTTAGGATAAAGTTATGGTCGATTAGACCACGATTTTGCAATAAAACAATTTTCGGATTTTTTTGATTTGTGGCCCTTTTGCATTCAATGAGCGGTTTGTCGATTCTTCCGCAGATTCGCACGATATCCTCTCGCACCGTCTAAAAGCCTAAAAAAATTAACTCGTGTGGAGCGTCTTGTATAGTATTGGTGATAAGTAATTGGATAATTATTGTGTGACACTATGGTTAATTTGCGTGAAGTTGTTGGTGAAGAGTGAATCTTTCATGAAGACGTCTTGATTTCAACTAAGAGAAGATTACCATATATTACCAAAAGGTTTAGATAGAACAACAATATGCCGTAAGCACGAAGATGTGGCGCGGGAAGTCCTCATGGACCGACGATCTTGTAAAGGTCGCAGAAACTAATTGAGTGTGTAGGCAGCGCAGAACCTATCTTACTCTCCATCGGTATAAAGTATCAAAACTTTACGTTACAAATAGTTTCATCAGCTATCTTATTTATTTAGAAAGAAACAGTCTCTTATTAGTTACATGCATTACAATTAGATTTTTGTGAATCATAGACGTGCTGTTTCCTAAAGAAAAAATATTGAAACCTTACATTAAAACTAAGGTAAATCACCCAGCTACCGCCCCCGCACCAGCGATCGACAACTCCAAGAAAAACACTATAAGCGCGGACGATCGCAGTCCATCGCCCGCGCCTGAGGCTCTACCACGAAGTGCATAATTCGAACTTCGTTTCGTGCTGTCCCGCTCACGCTAATATGATTTGACACGAGAGTGAGATTTCGTAGTAGCGCCTCTGACCAGCGTCTTTTGGTGCTGTGAATACGTTATAGTCAGGTTGTATAGCTAATCAAACGCAAATGACAGACAGCTAGCACCAGAAAATCACTCTTGTTTGCACGCTGGATTACCACTGACGACCAGATGGCCTAGTGGTTAGAGAACCTGACTATGAAGCTTGAGGTCCCGGGTTCGATTCCCGTGTCGGGGCAGATATTTGTATGAAAAATACGAATGTTTGTTCTCGGGTCTTGGGTGTTTAATATGTATTTAAGTATGTATCTATCTATATAAGTATGTTTATCCATTGCCTAGTACCTATAACACAAGCTTGCCTAGCTTACTTTGGGACTAGGTCAATTGGTGTGAATTGTCCCGTGATATTTATTTATTATTTATTTATTAGCGCAAGCAAGCCAAGCAAACCCCAATTGTAGAAGACAAGGTAACTGAATACGAGATGCAGAGGCGGTCCGATCTTAACATGAAACGTGACGCCCGGAATGCTAAACCATCTGCAGCCATCTTCTATCTTAAAGTTGTTGATGTCCTTACGTGCTGCCACTGTCTGCCTACGTTTAGGAATAAAATTGGCTACTGTAGCCATTTAAGGGCACATGAAAAGGCAAACAACCGCAGCCCTCGTCCAACAGTCTAGCAGTCGCTGTAGCCAAAATCGGCCAGGAGAGATAGAGAGAGCGAGTTAGATGGTAGTAATGACCATGCAAAAGATATTTCACCCACAAAAGGATATGAGAAAATAATGACTTCTAATACCCGTGGTATCGCCGCGTACAAAATGATACGATAAGGTCGAAGCCAATTTTCCTCCGGCGCTATCGGCCGAATTACTTTTTTCATTGACGCCCACTGTACTGGGGGCCATTATATTTAAATGTACCTGTTACTGTACAAATCTACAAAACCGTGGTAACTTTGAGGTCCAGGGACCAATGAGCCGAGGACTCACGGTAAGATTTTTTTTTAGTGAAAAATAAATCGCAACCACAATTTACATCAAATGACTTCACTAAACTAAGAAAAACTTGTACTGTGGTTGTATAGTTGGAATTTTATAAGCTGGGGGTTTAGGACTGCAGAACTCATCTGGTAAAGATAACATTGTTCTCGTTTGTTGAAGCCTACCGCTAATAACAAATCAGAACAAGTAACAAAAAATGCAAACAAATAGCTTCCGTCTTATCTAAGTTACAAGGTTGAAATTGCAAAAGCTTAGCTCATTAAGAAAGGCCTTTCGTGATTGTCGTCGTTGTAGTGCGTCCGTAATAGAACAAACGAGAACAATGTTATCTTTACCAGATGAGGTCTGCAGTCCTAAACCCCCAGCTTATAAAATTCCAACTATACAAATAGAACCAACTGAATAGTGACATACTATTACTATACCATTTACGCATGTAGTTTATGTAGTTTATCGCTTATATTTATAAGTGTACATTTTATCTATCTGTGTGGCGTTCCGGGTATTACCGACGGTACTGGCTGAAAATCAGCGCTGGGGTGTTATAAACGCCTCAGCATTATGCTGAGCCAGTGTCCAATTTGCAACCGCAATGACACACTCTATTTTTAGCCTTTGTATTGTCCTTTTTGTAAAAATATTTATGTGTCTTGTGTTGTTGTAAATAAATGTATTTTCTTTCTTTCTTTCTTTCTTTCTTTACTATGAAACCTTTTCATTGTATTTTGTCATCATCATTTCAGCCGAAAGACGTCCACTGCTGAACATAGGCCTCCCCCAAGGCTCGCCAAACAGATCAGTCCCGTGCCATCCGCATCCAACGCGATCCCGCAACCTTAACCAGGTCGTCGCTCCATCTTGTTGGAGGCCTGGCTACACTGCGTCTTCCGGTCCGTGGACGCAACTCAAGAACCTTTTTGCCCTATCGGCCATCAGTTCTACGAGCGATGTGCCCTGCCCACTGCCACTTGAGTCTGGCGATTCTTCGAGCTATGTCGGTGACTTTAGTTCTTACGCGGATTTCATCATTCCTAATGCGATCCCGCAGTGAAACTCCAAGCATAGCCCTATACACTATACACCCTAAAACAATTGAATGGATTTAGACGAAATTTGGTATGAAAATAGCTGGATGTTGAGAATAAGATAGACTACTTTTTGTTTTCATATTCTCACGAAATCGGGATTAAATAACCATCTCCACCGCTAACATGAAATTTGGCAGAGGTGGTTTTTAGGTTTCCGTACTTAAAGGGTCAATGCGACCCTCAGATTAAAATAAATTGACATAATGTTCATACCCTAACAGAGTGTCATGTGCCTAACATCTCGTGAAACTGCCATTTAATAATGCAATAAACATGGATCTGACTGAATGAATAAATGAATACGAACATGAATTTTGCAAAAACACACAGTTTCAAATCAAATGCTATTTGTATTGGTTAAAACAAGCAAAACCGCAGGGAAAGGCTGGTCTTAATATAAATTACCGTTTAACTAACAACATCACAAAAAGCTGCAAAGTTCACCAATACGGTTCAAAATTGGAATCTATCGTTATCGACATATGGCAGGCGAGTTTTTACCGCCATCCATTTCGACAGCTACCGAATTTACCCCCGAGCTAGGGTGACCAATTATTGCGCATAATGGAGGGCACACGGGAAAAAATGTATTTGTCTGTATTTCCAGATAAGTAAAGCCTGACCAGAAATATTATGATCGTTGTCAAGAGGGCGCTATTTTTTTCATATGTGTGAACATTTCAGTATAGTCTGAACAATGTGGATTGGTATCTTGTTATTTTGACTCAGGAACCTACTTTTATTCACTGTAATCAAAATCAGAACCCCAATTCAGTTAGAAGCCAGAAATTAATTCCAACGAAATCCGCAACATGGCGTATGATCATAATATATTATTGGTCAAGCTTTACAGCGCAGGTACATACGTCTTCAAGGCCAGAGTGAATAGACTGTTACTGAACCAGTGAGAATAGATACACGTTTTAAAAATGAGTTATTGGTGATGTGTGTGTATCCCGGGAGGCCTCTAAAAGTAGCCCAATGCCACAGAATAAGTAATAGTACTAACGTACAGAAGGATCACTCTCGAACAATAGTCAACTTAAGGTATAAAAACTTTCCTACTCCTACTGCTTGCACGCGAAATTACAACTTATTGTGTGATACGAGCGTTCATATTCCGTTGGGCACCGCTGATCCGAAACCAAGGGCACAGGGTTCCCACTCGCCGATATTTGGTAGGTATATAAATCAAGAAAGATAACAGTGTGTATTAATTCAGTAAACTACTTTTAATATGTTAGTAAGTTATTTTTAATATCGTTTAGAAGTCATTGTTTGTTGCAAAAATCACAGAAAAAAAGATGCTTAATTACGCGCGACGCGGCTAGTGCGCGAACCGAAGGCCGCGCGACAACCTACTGCCATACTCCTCCCGGGAGGAGCGCCGGCCGAACATACCTATACTGCGGAGTGAAACCCCCCTGCCAATGCCACCCGAGACTGGTGATTCTTCGAGCTATGTCGGTAACTTTAGTTGCTACGCGGATTTCATAATTTCTAATGTCGTCTCGCAGAAAAACTCAGCATAGCCCTCTTTATCGCCCTCTGAGCGACCTTGAGCTTTCTTAAATGACGTCCGTTGTAAGTGGCTAAGTCGCAGTACCATAAATAATCACTGGACAAAATACGTACTGGTCAAAGACTTTTGAGTTGGACACTGCGGTGATATTGAATGACAAGATACCTATTGCGGTGGTTCCCGAACGCTGCAATGCTCACGAGTAAGACTTGTATAATATAGTCTCACTTAATACAAGTCTATGGTCACCCGAATAATGGGTAAAAATTCAAAGTTATGTGAGTTTTACTAATACGGCTTTTGGACATCAATTGAATATTTAGAGTGAACTAGTCGCTTTTCGTTTGACTTTAGCCAGCAATTTAGCTCTGTTTGAAATAGTGCCAACAGTCTTGCTTTAGGTATTAAAGCTTTTAGAATTATTCTAGTTCATTAAACATTCATCTATCGATACAATAAAATACAATGACTCTTTATTGTATATCACAAAGAATACATACATACACAATACACACACATCACGGCCTTATCTCAAAAGGGGTAGGCAGAGCACACAAATTTTATATTTACGTTTCGGGGCTACTTTTAGCAATATTAGGTAAGAGGCTGTTTCACCACCGATTGATTAATTTTAACTGACGGATAAATGTGATGCCGTCTCCGTCTATTCGGACAAAACAAACAGAGACGGCATCACATTTATCCGTCAAATAAATTTGATCGATGGATGGTGAAACAGGGGGTTAAAGTTACATAAATATACTTACTAGCTGTTGCCCGTGACACCGTCTGCGAAGAATAGGGGTGAGTATAAAAAATAGCCTACGACCTATTCTCAGACCTACCAAATACAGAGAAAAAAAGTTACATAAAAATCGGTCAAGCCGTTTCGGAGGAGTTCGATAACAAACACCGTGACACGAGATTTTTATATATTAGATATTTTTATTGTTATTAATTTTTTTCTGTACTGTTTTGGTGATCAATAAAGAATATTTGTATTGTATTGTATTGTATATAGATAGATACAAACTTAAATACATGTTAATCTACCAAGATTCGAGAACTAACATTCATATTTTTGAATAGGTATATCAATATCTGCCCCGACGAGGGAACAGAACCCAGGCTTCATAGTAGGCTTCGTAGTCAGGTCCTCTAATCACTAGACCATTTGACAGTTACTACGTTACGTTAGTAGTTACCACGATGCATAAAATTAAATTACTAACCAGCATTTTCTAAAAAAAAGAAACTTACTTATTTATAATTCAAAATGATTCTTCGAGAAATTTTGCCAATGAAATGTCGGGAATGTTCATGGTAAATGCAACTCTGTAACACAATCACGGAGTTGAAAATTGCTTGTACGTTTAAAGTACCTATAAGTACCGTTCGAGTCTCAGCCAAGTTTGTAACAAGAAAATTAGATTTGTTGTATATTTTCCGCCGTTTATATAATTTTCATTATATTTGTGTTCCGTATTCACCCAAGGCGAAGATGTTGCGAAATATTCGTAAAATGTTTTAGGTGCTTTCCGTTTAGAAATAATAAAATTATTAAATACATACGTACATATGTATGTGTGTTTTAACTCTTTATTCTATACTAGCTGTTGCCCGCGACTAGGTATAAATCCCGAAATGTGACACATATTTTTTTAAGTAACGTTATTGAAGAATTTTACATAACACAAATTATTTATTTACGCATGAAACCTTATGTAGCTATTAGTGTGCAGTTTATTTATCTATCTAAACAGCGATCCGGGAGTCACCAATGGTACTGGCTGAAAGGCTGGGGTGCTTAAACGCCTCAGCATTATGCTGAGCCAGTGTCCGATTTGCCGTATGACACATTCTATCTTTAGCTTTATGATGTCTTTTGTTTTGTAAAAATATTGATGATGTGTCTTGTGATGTTGTAAATATATGTATTTGAAGTGAAACTTCTAATGCGACTTCCAACAAGGTTGCGTTAAACGTTTAACGCTACCATGGAGGGGGTATGAAAGCATTAGTATATGTACTGCCGAAGCAAGTAATCTCGCATTGTATTGAGAGAGAGAGAGAGAAGTTTTAACATCCGTTAGTATATGTTTACGGATGTTTAAACTTCGATAGTGCGATGCAGAACTCATACTGTCTGTGCAAATGTATGAGACTTGATAAAAGCGCCATCTAGTGAGTAATTTAAACACATAGATGCATGAGTAAATTTATTTCTTTAAGTTATTGCAATAAGGTTCATATTGATAAGTGCCTTTTTCATTTCCACATTACGAAATTTCACTTCTTCCTCGCGGAGGAGCTGCACGCACGATTTTTTTTCTTTCTTTCTTTCTTTCTTTCCATAATACCGGAATTTTAAGTCAAATGGCAGATCTAATAGTTGAGACGACCGAAATTGCGGTTAAGATGTAGTCTTTTTCTTCTTCTTCACTTCTCTGTCTGTATTTATTAAAGTAAACCATTACTGACTGATCTATCAACGCACAACTCAAACCACTCAATGCATTGTGCTGAAATTTGGCACACAGATAGATATTATGGCGTAGGCATCCGATAAGGAGGGATTTTTCGAAATTCCCACTGGATATGGGAATACATGGTACCTATTAATATTTACACTTAAAAGTGGCCCTATAGAGACTTCAAATTCGGCATGTTTGTAAGCAGCAAAAAATTTATTTAGGATTTTTGGACAATCCCACGGGATAAGGAAAAAGCGTGATTTGTATATTCCATTCAATAAGACCCTGTACTGTTTTAAACTTTCGTTATTTTCACTCATAATTACTATGCTAAACGGGACTTATCATGCAATAAATATTTATTTATTTACCTCGACGTTTCGGCCACATTGCAGCAGCCGTGGTCACGAGTTACGTCGAGGTAAATAAATAAATATTTATTGCGTGATAAGTCCCGTTTAGCATAGTAACAATAAGACCCATTATATTCGATAAGGATTAGAGAGGTGGAGCGAAAATAGATTTTTAATTTCCCGACGGATAAAGATCGGTAGTTAAATAAAATAAATAAATAAATTTGTTTATTAAAATAAATCCAATTTACAAAAATTATGGCTTACCAAGCGGTCCCACACTAGGCAATGCCTGTCACGTGGTGGCCGGATTCGGAGTTGACCATAAACATTAGGGCGTGGACGAAGTCGCGAGAAAAAGCTAGTATAATATGTTGATGACGACCCTATGCCAACCACTTACCACCAGGGATATAAAACTGGTTCCCCTCCACTAGACATTTCTTATATCTCCAACTAAAAGATAAGACAAACGCTATCAATTCCCTAGGATCCTAGACACCGAATAGATATTTCGGTATTCCGTTTGATCTTAGCTGTAAGCTTATTTATTTATTCGTTTTTTGCATCAAGTTCGAAACCCGCGGGACAAATCCGTTCCGGTACATTCTCAATACCCTTTTGAAGATCTTTTATAAACTTCTGTTACTTTATTCTTGAACTAGTTCTAACACGTCTTTGCCCGTGTTAAGAATCCATGAAAAAGGACAACGCCATCTAGTGGTTGAAGGCGAAGTTAATCACATACATCATCTTGAAAGCGGAGTTACGTTAGTTATGCGGCGCATTCTTCTTGGCAATGATGGTTTTTCGAAAGCGCTGGTGGTTTAGAAAAAGTGGTATGTAAAAGAGCCCTTTGCGGCCTACATGCAGTGCCATCCGCATCCAACGCGATCCAAAGTTTCATCTAAATCCGTTCAGCAGTTCGTGTTTGACTAACAAACATTCAAACATCCAAACATCTAAACATCCAAAAGCTTCATGCACGTTTGGCAGCACCCGTAGCGTGTTCCTCCTAGAGTAAGGGCTACGGGTTAGCCCGAAACATGTCTAGTTAAACTCGTTTTGAGACGTGAGTAATCCGTATTATTTCACTATGAGTGAGTCTCACGGTAGTTTCATGTTTAAAGATCTTAAAGATCCAAAGATCCATAAACACTTTTCATTTTGTATGAAATTTTTTGGATGTTTGGATGTTAATGTTGTGGATAATATTACTAGGATAGGACAGGATTTATAAGAAAGGTTACGTTCGTTTGGTAAAGATTTGTTATATTTATATTACTATAATAATATTATATACTAGCATTGACCCGTGCCTTGGCTCTCAGACCAGACGTACTAGTATGAAGACCACCCATGCAAAGTTTCATATTCATAATTTCATAGTTTTTGTTGAATAAAGAATTTCACTTTGACCTTTTTTTATTTATACAATATTAACAATATGTATGAAGTATACGCCTCCAGCTGAGCGAAGAAAATTATGAATTTTCTTCGCTATGAATGAGAAAGTCGCAAAATGTTGCGAAGTATACGAATTTCACTTAAAATTTACAAAGGAATAGTACATTGTTGTAGAGGCTGGAAAGTAAGCAATAGATGGACGAGTTTGTTTGAGGGCCGACGCGTAGCGGAGGCCCTCGAAAGTACGAGTCCATCTATTGCACTTTTGGCCGAGACTAAACATTGTGCTTTTCACGACTAATGCGAGGAAATCATTATCATCATCATCATCATAATCATCCATCCATCCATCCCGTCCATCCCGTCCATCCTGTCCATCCCGTCCATCCCGTCCATCCGACCATCCGTCCATCCGTCCATCTATCCCGTCTATCCCGTCCATCCATCCATCCCGTCCATCCCGTCCATCCCGTCCATCCATCCATCCGTCCCGTCCATCCCGTCCATCCCATCCATCCTGTCCATCACGTCCATCTGCCCATCCGTCCATTCTGTCCATCCCATCCATCCCGTCCATCCCGTCCATTCCGTCCATCCATCCCGTCCATCCGTCCATTCCGTCCATCCCGTCCATCCCGTCCATCCGTCCATCCGTCCATCCTGTCCATCCCGTCCATCTGCCCATCCGTCCATTCTGTCCATCCCGTCCAACCCGTCCATCCCGTCCATCCCGTCCATTCCGGCCATCCCGTCCATTCCGTCCATCCCGTCCATCCGTCCCGTCCATCCCGTCCATCCTGTCCATCCCGTCCAACCCGTCCATCCCGTCCATCCCGTCCATCCCGTTCATCCCGTCCAACCCGTCTATCCCGTCCAACCCGTCCATCCCGTCCATTCCGTCCATCCGTCCATCCGTCCATCCATCCCGTCCATCCGTCCATTCCGTCCATCCCGTCCATCCCGTCCATCCGTCCATCCGTCCCGTCCATCCCGTCCATGCTGTCCATCCCGTCCAACCCGTCCATCCCGTCCATCCCGTCCATCCCGTCCATCCCGTCCAACCCGTCTATCCCGTCCAACGCGGCCATCCCGTCCATTCCGTCCATCCCGTCCATCCGTCCCGTCCATCCCGTCCATCCTGTCCATCCCGTCCAACCCGTCCATCCCGTCCATCCCGTCCATCCCGTCCATCCCGTCCAACCCGTCTATCCCGTCCAACCCGTCCATCCCGTCCATTCCGTCCATCCGTCCATCCGTCCATCCATCCCGTCCATCCGTCCATTCCGTCCATCCCGTCCATCCCGTCCATCCGTCCATCCGTCCCGTCCATCCCGTCCATGCTGTCCATCCCGTCCAACCCGTCCATCCCGTCCATCCCGTCCATCCCGTCCATCCCGTCCAACCCGTCTATCCCGTCCAACCCGTCCATCCCGTCCATCCGTCCATCCGTCCATCCGTCCATCCATCCCGTCCATCCGTCCATTCCGTCCATCCCGTCCATCCCGTCCATCCGTCCATCCGTCCATCCTGACCATCCCGTCCATCTGTCCATCCGTCCATTCTGTCCATCCCGTCCATCCCGTCCATCCCGTCCATCCGTCCATCCAGTCCGTCTGTCCGTCCGTCCGTCCGTCCGTCCGTCCATTCATTCATCCATCCATCCATCGCATGCAGCAGACGATTACTGTTGATTGGTCCAATAATGTCGTTTCAGCACGCCAGGAATGAAATTCAGAAATTATCTTTCAAAAAGTCGTATCGTACAATGAAATACGTATACTGATACGTCCTGTTTTCGATTAGTGTAACTTTGTTGTCGTGTTTGTGCGCCATAAATGAGTCAGCTGTTAAATGTACATATATAGGCAGTTTTGAGTACTGGATTTAGGTTATCTATGGCCACATTTTCGAGCAGTGTCGTGAAAAAATATTATCCAATGCCAACATTGTTTCAAACACTATACTGAGCCTTTAAGACTTTGGCGAACTAATATTATCAAAGTTCAACTAGATACAACATAGGCGAAAAGCACGAAAACTACAAGTACAAAGAACTTTCAATATTTTTCAGCCTAAAGCGGAAAACGTTTTAACCTACCCGGGCGGTGCAATTCACAAGTTACATACTGTTTGTATGTTTGATCTTTATCCGCATATTTGATCCGAGACGTGGTGCTTCACTGTAGGCCTGATGATTAGGCTCAGAGTCGCTCAACGAGCTATGGAGAGCGCTATGCTTGGGATTTCTTTTAGATTATTTATACACTATACTCTGTCTATTTAACAGAGTTAGTACTAGAAAACAGAGAATGCACGTAATTGGTCAGGTCAGCGCAGGGCACATATTTAAATATTATTATCTACTACTTTAAATTACATAATTATGATTAATAGATGAATAAACATGACATGTAATTATTTGAGGTGCCACGAGAAAAATAAAAAAATCACGACAAATATTACGAATATTCCAACAAAGGGCATATAAGCCGAGCCCGCCATCGACGTGCGATTGTTGACACCCACTGACAGTTTCTTGTCCCTTTCATTTGCATACAAAAGTGCAACAGAGAGAACGCCTTGCTAACTCTGTTAAATAGACAGGATATAGATAGAGCTTAGGCAGCATTTAAACGTCCAGAAAAATATAAACAGTTGGCTTATATGTCATTTGCCCCCTTCAGTCTGAATGACGTAACACGATCGTAAGATGAAGCTGTCAAATGGGTTTTTGGACGTTTTGTATCGCAGTGTTTACTACTGACACTATCTAGTGTATAAATAATCTAAGGGATTTCTCTACGGAACCGAATAAGGAATGAGGACATCCGTAGAAGGACAAGGGTCACTGACATAGCCAAACGGATGAGCTCGTTGAAATGGCAATGGGCAGGCCATATAGCACGCAGGACAGATGGCCGTTGGGGGCGAAAAGTTCTCGAATGGAGACCACGAACTAGCAAGCGCAGCGTGTGACGCCCATCAACGAGATGGACGGGCGATTCGGTACAGGCCGCAGGTTCAAGCTGGATGCCACCCGCTTCCAACTGTAATGATTGGATATCAATTAGGGAGGCCTATGTCCAGCTGTAGAAGTCCTACGACTGAGATGATGATGACAGTGATTATTTCTAAGGTTTCGTACAAGAAGGGTGACAAACCTTGTTTAAATAATGAAGTTGAAATACTTTTTTCGCCTTTTATACGAAAGACCGTAAACAGCAATCTATATAGAAAAACAATAGAGAAGAAATTATGGCACTTTACAATATCGTTCGTATCGCTTATAGCATATCGCGTTGGCTCGTAGAACTGATGGCTGATGATTCTCGAATGGTGTCCACGGACCGGAATACGTAGTGTATGTAGGCCTCCAACAAGATGGGGCGACGACTTGGTTAAGGTTGCGGGAACGCGTTGGATATATATGTTGAGCAGTGGATGTCTTTCGACTGAAATGATGACGATGATGATGATTTCACGACCCCTTAGACTCTTATGACCAACTGACATGGACGCCAAATTGTCCGGGACGCCTATCGTTTATTTCTGTCAAACGGTATAGGTAAGATGATGACAGAAAGAGATGTTGAAAGCGAAGGCAAGCCCTCTGGTCTTTACTCCTTAGTGATTTTTTTTCTTTTATTGGTTTCCGATTATATAAATATTTTTAGGGACCTAGGTAATCAGTTCAATGTATGTTGGCTAATAGGAGTCTATGAGATTGCCAGATTCTATTGAAATGGTCTTTAAAAGGATATCGTCTGTGATATCGCTTCAGGTTAACAAACGTACCAAGTGAGGTTGTACAAAGAGTGGGATAATGGCCTGGGAGTTTAGCGAATGTCGGTTAGTGTTAACGTCTGAGTGCGAGCAAAAAGAACCTAAAGGTCAAGAGGGTTGTGAATGGTTTGGAAATTAAGTACCATGTTTAACAGGTTCCCTGTCTCATCAGGCACGTGCCTCATAGGTGACTACTGGTACGTCCATAAGGCAAACGTGCTTCATGAATTTACAACCGTTTAATGTGATTGTTACTACGGGGACGTGTCGAAAAAAGGTTGCACATTACTTCGGACCAGGGAACCTGTTAATTTAATAGCATACAAAATAATTTTAGACACACGCTCTATGAAATTAGTACACTACTTGTACACAACGTTGTTCAAAGTTGCGAGGCACATAATAGGATGACCCAAAACTCAAAGATAATCTGTTGACAACTAGCTATAAAGTTATACCAGTTCTGGAAAAATAAGAATAAAAATCCATTTCACTTAGTTCACTGATAATAAAGTTACATAACACGTTAGTTTTCGTACTACATTTTCAACGCCAAGCCTGGCCAAAACATAAAGCTACTTTGAACCTTATGTCATTGCGTGAAGATCACTTTGTCACTGTAATTTGTTGCGAATATATCCACCGATGGCGCTGAAAAGATTAAATAAGTGTATGGTTTATTTTTAACTTTTTTCTGACCTGAAATAATTTAATTTTTTTCATTTCATTTTATTTCATTTATTGCCACAACATAATGTACAAGTTAACTGGAAAAGAACCCTTTAAGGTTCTTTACAAGCTTGCCTTGATAAATTTCATGTGTTTTCTGTACTTACAATAAAGAGTTTTACATAAATGCTAATTAAAAATTTAATAAGGAATATAAAAATAATAAAGACAAGGTGTTCTATTGACCATATTGGATGGCGTATCGTTTGGAACATGGCATGTTCGTGGCATGGCAGGTACTCAGCACAAATACCATTAAGGTCCAACTTGAACTACAGCGTCGCATGTGACGAGGCGGCCTGCTGTAATTTGGTTAATTTGTGCCCATGTTATCGTTAAATAAATGACCCACCGTGAGATACTGGGGGGTTAAAGCCGTTGGCATTTTGCCAGGCGTGGCATGCAGTCGTCGATGTAGAGCGCATTGAAGTGTTTAATGAGGTAGGTGTGAGCGGAGTTGGATTAAAATGATTCTAACAGAAAACTATTAATAGATGGCGTTGATATCAATACGTCAGATTAGAAAGAAAATTAATTGGATTCGTAAGATTTGGCATATAGAAACTATAATAATAAGATGATTTCTGTTTCTCTTTCATTCCCTATCTCTAAAGTGCGAGTCGGGCCTCAGCCAGTGTAGGATTAGGGGTATTATACAACAATACATTTTGATCATCTATAACTTGTTAAGTACCTAACTTACAGGTACGACAGTTTTTATTATAAATTCGTTTGGTTATACGGTATTCTGCTACGTTCAAGCCAACGGCTTAGCTTGTAGAAGGAGGTAGGGCTTAACTCCCTAAATTGAAAAATGGTTTCAGCAAACCTACAAAGACCTATCCAACGATACCCCATACTTGGATTTAGATGACAAAAAAAACCGGCCAAGAGCGTGTCGAACACGCCCAGGATAGAGTTCCGCAGCCGTTACGAAAATCCTTGTATATCTTATTAATTTTACTATTAATTATACTGTCCGTTAATAAATAATGTCCGTTAATAAAAATATTACTTGTTTAATAACAAGTAATATTTTAAAGGTCAGGCTGCTATTTACTCCTAAACTACTAAATACATAGTAATGCTCAAGCAAACTTAGTCGTAATAGTTTTCCTTGTTAATTTTTCACATCACGAATTTAGCTTTTAGAAGGGCTTTTTAGGGTTCCGTAGTCAACTAGGAACCCTTATAGTTTCGCCATGTCTGTCCGTCTGTCTGTCTGTCTGTCCGCGGCTAAGCTCAGAGATCGTTAGTACTAGAAAGCTGTAATTTGGCATGAATATACATATCAGTCACGCCAACAAAGTGATAAAATAAAAAATAAAAATAAATTTTTTAGTGTACCTCCCATAGACGTAAAGTGGGGGTGATTTTTTTTTCTCGACTAATCCTATAGTGTGGGGTATCGTTGTATAGGTCTTTTAAAACCATTGCGGGTTTGCTAACATGATTTTTCTATTCAGTGATCTGTTTGCGAAATATTCAACTTTAAAGTGAAAATTTTCATTAAAATCGAGCGTCCCCCCCCTCTAAAATCTAAACTGTTAGGTGGAAACATTTGAAAAAATTCAGAATGGTAGTAAATATATCAAATTTACTAGGAAAATTATAGCGGCTAAGATGGCTTGGAAATTATTTGTAGTTTAAGAGTAAATAGTAGCCTAAGGTATAAAACATACCTAAACTTGGATGATTCCGTACACATACGAAATCCTTAGAAAAATATCACTTGATTTTTTTGTAATGGCTACGGAACCCTACCTTGTGCGTGTCCGACACGCTCTTGGCCGGTTTTTTTTGTTCGATTTGAACAAAAATTTTCACATTATAATTAAATATTAAACTTACGGACAAACAGACGGACAGAAGTTTAGAGACTGTTAGCGCTAGGAAGCCTCTGAAACAAGCATCGGATTGACAGACAGACGGACATGGCGAAACTATAAGAGTTTTTTTGAGAACTACGCAACCATAAAAAAGATTAAGTGACCCTTTCTACAAATAACCCTCAGTGACTCGAGAAAGTTCCGTTCCTTTTTGAAATTGCTTTTAAAATGGTCGTTAAGATCAACAAGGTTATCAATAGGTTCGGTTGTTTGTTTAAAAGGTATTGTGTCGTGTAAGTTCAGTTAGAAACTGGGACCCAAAGGCTAAGGAACCTTAGGAATATTTATTAGAAGATTAGAGTTGGAGAGATTTATCTGGCAAAGGTTTGGGTAAGCTTCTGGATAAAGACTACAAAGGATCATTTGTTGTAGAGAGTATATTGCGATAGACCTTTATAGATGGTTTTTCAAAAATAAACTTATCATTACCTATTTCTGATACTACGAAAAAGATAACGTTACCAGCAGGCTAATAATTGTCTAACTCCCTCGCAATCGCCATCGCGTTCATTTTGACAGTTTTTGTATGGGCTGACGATTGGTATCGGAAACAGCCAGCTGTCACAGCCTTACAAAAATTGTCATTTCAATCCGAAGCCGAGTGTCAAAATAGTTACACAATTACCCTGTATGATGGCCTTACCACCAACGTATAGAAACACATTCAACATTATAAAAAACAAACAGTGTAATTGACACGCGATAATTGCAAAATAAAAAAAACCGGTTGTCTGTAAAGTCGGTTTACGGACGATAGTTTAACGTGACAACGTCATAAAAAAACATTCAAAAAACAAAAATAAAACCAGGCGGTCACCCATCCAAGTACTGACCGCGTCCAACGTTGCTTAACCTCGGTGATCGGACGAGAACCGGTGTTTTGTCAAATATCTTGAAAACGGTGCACCCTACGGCAAAATCAAAGAAATTTTCATCCCCCCTTTAAGGCCCTCGCACCCCCTCCCCCGCACCCCCCATTAAAAATTACCCGAGCGCTAGTACTGAGATTGTACATCCTGGCCTTCACTGTTCTGTTTGGGACATGTACGTACATGTACGTTACATTGCGTCATCCTTTTTCGTGCGTGCAGCCGGCGCTGTCACGTCAAAAAATAGTATAGGCCAATTTCCTTTACCCTTTTAGGCAGAAACGAAAAAAATTAAGAAAGAAAACAAACGGGGCTAGATAAACTATTTTCAACCAAATTAGGCGCTTCCAGCACCAAATGCCCGTGTTTCGGAGTTATGGAGCAGTGTTCCCGCGCTTCGTGGTCCCGCATGCGATACATAGCGCCTCCCTGCGTTGACATTTTCCGAATCACTGACTACCCGCAATGGATTTTTGAGGAAATTTCATAAACGCCGCCATTTTGACGCGGTGATGATGCGAGAGTGCAAAATGCTTGGAGTGCGATAACGTGGCTTCATGTGAAATTTATAATGCAACTCGATAAAATTTAATATTAATGTTGACAATTTTTTTCTGGCAAATTATACGCATTGTTTTCAATTAAGTTATTGGCGCAATCGTCCGTTCCACCTGTGTCGCAAACTGTCGCGAGATCAAACGGTAACACTACTGAGGGATGCTTTAGGGCCGGTGCTCACTGACGGCGTGGCACGGCATGGCATTTTAAGATAAGATAATTAATTTTATTACTATCAAGTTATTTTGAATCTTATTTCCATGAGTTTAGAATTCATGTTACTTTATTTCGATACCGCGATGCCGCGACGTGCCGAGGGATGACGCAACGCATAACCAATAAAGTAACATGAATTCTGAACTCATTGAAATAAGATTCAAAATAACTTGATGGTAATAAAATGCCATGCCGTGCCATCCCGTCAGTGAGCGACGGCCCTTAGTTGTGAATTCAGTCTTTTCAGTGTCTTTCCAGTGACCGTCATTGACAAAAAAACTAATGTCAATTATTTTTGCGTAAAGAGAGAATAGATCTCAGGTCACGCAGAGGGCGATGGAGAGGGCTATACTAATACGCTCGGAGTTGCTCTTCAAGATTTCATCAGAAATGATGAAATCCGCGCAAGAACTAAGGTCACCGGCATAGTTCGTAGAACCGCCAGCCTCTAGTGGCAGTGGGCAGGGCACATCACTCGTAGAACTGATAGCCGATGGGGCCAAAAGATTCTCGAGTAACGTCCACGGACCGGAAGACGTAGTGTAAGTAGGCCTCCAAGAAGATGGAGAGACGACCTGGCTAAGGTTGCGGGAACGTATTAGATGCGGATAGCGCAGGATCGGTCTGTTTAGCGAACCTTCGAAATCTTTGTTCAGCAGTGGAAGTCTTCAGGGGGGTTACTACGAAATTCGAAGTTCGAAGTTCGGATCGTGCGGTCCCTCTCACTCTCGTAATAAATACCATTAGCGTGAGCGGAACGGCATGAAACGAAGTTCGAATTTCGCGCTTCGTAGTATAGGGCCTGGCTGAAATGATGATGATGAATACATTCGGGGCCACCGTGAGGTCGAGAGCATTGGACACGTGCCCTTATGAGAAAGACGGTACATACTACAGTATAACGGCATTTGCTATAAACTTAACACTTAATTGCCACGTCTTCACTGTTACTATCTCAACCCACCCACAGCTGGATTCCTCGACCGCTTTATTTCAACAGTTTTATCACCGGCAAACAATAGTTAGGAAGGAATCCTATTTGAAAATACTGGCCGTGATTGCGAATAGGCAGTCTCGACCCTGCAATTGATTCGCCAACTTTGCCTTCGGAATGGCACGTACTATTCGCTCTCGAACTCGTTGAAATACTGTGTGAGACGAAAAAAAACTCTAGGAACCTAGAAATCGCAACTCGTAAAATAGTATTAGGTATATATATTTTTTTTTGTTTTGGAAGACGATTAGGTATTTTTATATTTACTTTTTTATATTTTTCTTAACGCGTAAACCCCAGCCTATAAACGTTCCGTTGCAGTGCATAGGTCTCTTCTCAGAATGAGAGGGCTTGAGTTTTAGTTGCCACGCAAGCCTAGTGCGGATTGGCAACTTCACACATACTAAATTTCTTAATTTATTGAATCAGGCGTTACTTTTCGGAGATCCATATTAATGAACTGAAACAATTACTTTGCTCACCCGCGACCTTACGATAGTTACGTTTATGTAAGAAATGCGTGTTCATGCAGTTCCTCCACCTCCACACTGACGCGTTTCGAACTCAACCAGAGCTCATCTTCACAGTTGGCACCACAACCGTACGCTATGCTACCAAATGTTAGACTAACAAACCAAAAAATACGTTTTAACTTGTCACTGTAACTTCTCGAGTACCCACTTTATTTTTCTCAAACAAACTACCCCACACAAATTAATGTTGCTATAAATAAATGTTTTTCTTTCTTCTTATTTTTCTAAGCCAGACTATTTTTAAAACGATCTTTTTCCAATAATCGATAGGATTACATAAATCACGCTCCTAACCTAGTCGACATCTATTTATATCAATGAGAAATAGCTGTTACGATAGCTCTAAACCTGATTTATGAATAGCTATAACAACTAAATCATGGTAGTGGTACCGACCCAATTTGTCAAAAATATGTTTATGTGATCATAATACAGGATTAATTTATTGTGTTGGCACAATCTTCGAACAAAGACTGTAGATAAGTAAGCCATATTTACATGAGGATATTATTACTAAATCATTGGTAGTATTCTTATGGGGCTACTACTTACTCCAGGAGAGTTTATAGGATTTGCCACACTGGATGCGTTCTGCGGTCAGGTCAAATTGAACGCAGCCCGCATTATGTATGAAACTATCAACAACATTGTCGGTCTCTATATATTTTGTATAGATATGCGATCTGACCGCACGGACCGCACGGTCAGATCGCATATCTATACAAAATACGAGTATAAAGAGATCGACAATGTTGTTCATACATAATGCAGGCTGCGTTCAATTTAACCTGACCGCGACCGCAGAACGCATCATGTGTGGCAAATCCTTAAATCGTTGCATTTGGTTGGAGGTAAGTTTTATGCGAAGCGCCATGTTATCATGTGTGTGTGTGTTGTCATGTGCTTCCATGTTTCATGTGGTTGTTTAATAGCCAAAAGAATGTGGAAGTGGGCTGGCCATTATATGTCGCAGGTCTGACGGAAGATGGGGAAGAAAGGTGCTGGAGTGGAGACCGCGGACCGGGCGCAGAAATGTGGGATGGCAGCCCATGATTTGGACTGACGATCTGTCACGAGTGGCGGCTAAAGACTGGATGCGGTAAGCACGCGACCGCAAAGTATGGCGAAAATTGGAAGAGACCTATACTCAGCAGTGGGTAGAAAAAGGTTGAAAAAGAGAAAAGAGAAAGAGAAGTTTCATGCGGGGTATTCTTCATATGGTCTTTCCGAAAGCGCTAGTAGTATAAAAACCGACCAAGCGTGAATCGGACTCGCGCACCAAGGGTTCCGTAAACAATTTTTTAGGTATGTGAAAATATACGCCGTAAACAGCCGTAACTCTAATAATTCAGTGTTAGCTGAGCTTGTGGGGTTTTTATTGTTTGTACATATTTTTGTTATTATTATGAGAGGGAGGAAAACGAGCAAGCGGTTTGTGACGGTTCAGATTCTGAAAACCGTCTCATTCACAAATATATGTTTATATAATATTTTCAGGCCCGTAAAATGGTCTAAGAGGGA
The DNA here is from genome assembly GCA_947859365.1 of Archips crataeganus. NCBI lineage: Eukaryota > Metazoa > Arthropoda > Insecta > Lepidoptera > Tortricidae > Archips > Archips crataeganus. Next base: position 3,653,598 of record OX402063.1, on the reverse strand, counting down.
AAAACATTAATTATATGTATTAATGTATTCATATGTACCTTGGTAAGGACCGAAGCTATTACCTTATAATTCGTTGGGATATTTAATTGGTATTCTTATGTACCTTGGTAAGGACCCAAGCCTTAGGATTCGTTGGGTTATTTAAATTCACCTATATGTATTAATCGGATCTGAATTCAACAGTCCTTTTTTACATGCTGGTACAGCCAGTTTCATGTAAACGAACTCAGTTTTTGCCTATGTTCAGTATTGGGTGGGTCTCGGCTGAGATGATGATGATGATGATGTTAAAATATTTTAATTGCTAAAATGTTCAAATAAGAACACGATGCACGGGCTGACCAAATTACCTGCGAGTCGGGTTAAGCAATTCTGCACTTTATGCGAACGACATAAAGACCCTGGGGATTTAGAAATGAATTCTGTGCCAACAATACTGACTAGCGGGTAGACTGCGCGTGAGATACGGGGTTCTCAAGTTGTTTTCATGCCGATGGATCTAGGGCACAGTGTAGTGAATGATCAGTAGAGTATTTTCATACAAACGGCCGGAACGCGAAAAGTACCTATGAGCCACGAAATCTTAGCATAGCTCGGCTAGCATAGTACGTTCGATCAGCACGGGACCGCACATTTATTACGTACGGAGGTAATTGATATGCTACAGATTGGTAGTGTAACCTTTTTATTGGTATTGTGGCTCGTTTCAATGTCGGACTTAATTTGAATCGAGACATGTAAAAACATATCTAATGAAGTTATTTAGCAGAATGTGAATTTTGAACAATGAAACCTCGCGCATCCCAGCCGAAGAGGTGCAAATACTTCTCCGTAGCTAATTCGTAGGTGGCAAATATACGTAGCTATGAAACTGAATAAAACCGTTCAAAAGTACAATACGGTTTGTGGAGATAATCGAACTTGGTGCAGTCGATCGAAAGTTATGCGCGTGCAATAGATTCAGTGGAACATTTATATATATATATATATCATATCGTTATTACAAATCTCAACTTCTAATCTTAATTAAGTGTAAAAAAAATTATGATGATGATAATTATGTGACATTATCAAAACATAACTGAAGAGTGGCGCTCTATCGCGAGGTTGTGTGCCGAGGTCGCGTAGGTGGGTAGAATTAAGGTCGCTGCCGAGACACCCTACTGATCATTATTATACTGTGATAAAGTGTGTTTCGGTGGGTATCGTCGAGGCAAGGGTATAAAAGGGACTGCGCAGAGTAGAAGGGACTTTTTCGCATTTTGACTACGGGTCTGGTAAGGTTCTCCTTGGGTTATTACTTTCTCATTTTTTTATTGTGGCTTTGCTGTGTTTTACCTTTATTATGTGTTGATTTATTTCTTGTGTTAATTAAATGGGGGGTTTTTCTGTGTGATTGCCTGGCTCTGGGTATCTATCGCCAAACATGGTTATAGTATACTCACTGTTGGGAGATTACATGGATATTTGGTAGCTAAGTTGGAGTTTAGCGGGATCTGGGGGGGATTGCTGTGTGGGAGTGTTATATTAGTATATTGGAGAACTGATCTAGACTTCAGCTAAGTAAGAGCTGACCTCTGAGAAGGGATAAATGGGTCACCTAACGGTGCCAACTGACAGTTTAGCCCATCTCGGAGGCGTTTAAGGCTAGGGTACCACTCCTTGGAGAAGGGTGGGGGTCTGTATTATAACTCAAGAGTCGGACCCAAGTTCTCCCTGGGTGTTGAAGGGTTTGGAGCGCCATAACCGGTGTTTCAACCTCATCATCTACCTAGTCCGCTTATCTATTTATATATATATTACACTCTGGTATTCATCTATCCCAATCCCCTCAGATGGATGCCAGAAGCACACGGGTATAGGAAGTAGGTCTCGAGTCAACCCGCTCAACGTAGGCATTAGTTTAGGATAGGCCCTCTCTTATCAGTTGGAGAGGGGCCCCGCGGTAGTTGTAAATGTGGAATCCGGATTCCTAGCTTGCCAATTTCGTGTAGAATAGATGGATAGTTTAGCTGCTAGGATAGGTTTATCAGGGATAGGTATTATTACCATTAACTACCTTCTGTTCTTCATTAAACCATAATATGTTGGAAGGCTGTGATATGCCATCTGACTCTCTTAATAATATTACCATTAACTATCTTCTGTTCTGCATTATATTATAATGGGTTGGAGGGCTGAGATACGCCATCTGACTTACTTAATATTATTACCATTAACCAATTATTATCTGCTGTTCTTCATCATGCTAATTGATGTTGGGGGGCATTGCTATGCCGCCTGACTTATTTAATATTACTACCTAAACATGGCAGTTCTTCATTGTGCTATTTTGTGTTGTGGGAAAGGGCTACATTTGATGACATAACTACTAATGCCTGAGGCATTGACTGACTTTGACTATGACGCTCTAGACTTTCCGACGGATGAAAGATTTCAGGGTTTCCCTTTCATCCATATGTCCTATCTAGTAAACCCTAGTAGCTGCGATTTAGTGAGTCAAAATAAAACTCAACAAACTCACTATGAACATTTAATTGTTGAAAAGTAGAATCTCCTTTGAAGTCGGTGGTCGTCCCTGGTAAAGCAACCTTGGGTTATTTGGTCCTGTAGTGGCTAGTTATATCAACTAAATTTGATGGTAAAAGTTATACCAAATGCTTATTTTATAAACTGACAATGGAAGTCACTCTGACTAAAACTAAGGCTGAAGCAAGTTAGTGGTTTACCGGTACCAAGGGACCCGGTAGCTACTCATTAGTCATTATGATAAACCAGAGAAGTTTACAATTACCACTGAAGTTGGTTTGCTAATGCAGGAGTATTATGATCACAGGATTGACCCAGGGACAGCCTCTGGCTATAACTGACATTCCCTTTGATTGCCCTCTTCTATTATACAATGTTATAATGTTATATTCTAATTACCTGCAAGGAAAAAGTAGTATGCTCCATCAGAGTACATGCGGGGGAGGTTTGAGTCCCAGTTTGGAGTCGAAGACCACCTTTGAGAGCGGGGAGTGGGCTCTCAAACATAGCCGCAATATAAAATGCCTTGCTTACAAGTACATGACACAGACTATTGACCAATGACTTTATAAATCTGAAATTACCTCTTCCTTTTAACTATCTTTACCTCTTCTCCAATACTACTTAAGTTACCTATAACCTGAATCAAAATATGGGCAACCATATATCTTCATTACCATTATAGATAGAATATTATTAAGTTAGAATACCATATTTCTGTCTAATATCTACTCCAAACACTTCTGATTTACTCTTCTAGGCTATAATCTATCTGACTTACTTACCCACTCTAATACATAGATAAAACTATAACTGTCTTCTCTTATGCAATTCAATACCAACCATTTCCTCTAAATAAAATTAGCATAAAGTTACTAGCCGCTATATAATAAATATTTATAGGTAGTCCAATCTTTATTCTTCACTAAAAGTTCCAGGGTTACTTAGGCACGGACACAACGAAGGGTTCTCTTAGGTACTAGACGATCACATGGCCATATCACGTATCACGACCAATAGAAATAATCTTAGGTTTCTACGCCGTATAGATTTCAGTATATAAATTCTTTATTTATTTGGTTCAGTTAGATACATAGTTTTAATAAGATAGATAGGTAATTTAGTTCAATATTTCAGCAATATTTAATTCAGTTTAATTCAGTTGTCAGCCGTCAAAAGATGTAGGATATATAGCTTTAGGTAGCGGGGGATTTTTAAACAGGGGGGGGGGGGGAGGTACCGTTACAGTGAGTAGCCGTGTCCAGGATTCGAGCATAGCTTAATCATTATTTTCAAGATAGATCTGTTTAACTTGTATAGTGATAAATAGGTTCATAACTTGTTAGTTCATAGTTAGCTCAACTGTAGTTATAACGTTCCACCATAAGATATAATTTATGAACTTTTTCTAGAATTTGTCTTGGTATATAGATAGGCAGGTTTTGGTCCAACAATTGTCCTTTATAGCACAATTTTTGGGCCACAGTGTTGCGGTGAAACGGATAAGTGAAAATAAAGATTGGTTTAGTCATAACTTAGTATCGGTTGCGGTAATTAGATAGGTACGTAGATAAATTAAAAAAGGACATTAATAAAATATAGGGTTTTAATCATTTTTTTTTACATGTTTGCTTTAAACTAGAATTTGAAACACTGTTTATTACACTTCTTTTGTCCATTTGTAGGTAATGCCGTTAATAATTACGCTCAGTCACTGTTTCCACCTTCTATTCACATAATGCGCCGCTTGTTCACACATAGGTAGTTCGGTTATTGCGAGTTCGTTTAAGCATGGTTGTTTGATTAATTACGTAGCACTTAGTTCTTCCACTTGGTTTTTATCAACTACTTTCGTTCACGCACTGTACCTTTTGGATAATTATCACTTCTGATGTGGGTACCTTAGCCATTAGGTAGGCGACCATTTTAAGCTTAAAGTTGACTAAACGACTTATTAATATTAAAACTGACTTGAAATAATAGAATCCATGTCGGTCGAACGATAATTGACGATCAGCGCAACCAACCAACCAGTCAATAGTGACGGTGCTTGGTTTTTAATATTCTTTAGACGAAAAGGTGAGGCAAAGGGTTGGCGTCCATACAACAGAGTGCGATTGTGAAATTTGAGCGTTTTTTTCAATATTAATACGAATATTGTGTATGTTGAGATTTAATTCCATTTATAATAGGTTATTCGGTTTTTATGATATTGAAGTCGGTTAGCTCGATTTATGCGTATAAAACTCCAGTTATACTAAACTTTTAGCGTAAAAGGTATTCTTCATAGTCTAGCTGATCCATTGATTTCAATCATGCTTACGCTTACCTTCCTAAATAAAAAATACTTAGATTGACCCACTTAAAAAAAAAATATATATGTTCCTTTTTAGCTTTTAATTAATTTAAAATTACTTTACTTAGCTTAGAATAGTATAACGCGTCATAGTGATCTTTTTTAGCCTAGAAGGTATAGTTTATTCTATTATGACCGTCTTAATTTGTCTACGTTCGTTAATAGAGAAAAAATAGTACTTGGGTGGTCAAGTGACACGATTTAGGGATTTTATGTTGGCACTAACAACTCTTAATAATTAGAGTATAATTCTACAAAATGGATAGTTTTTCTGTAGGTAATTTTTCATTTTCTTGTTTAAGTAGTTTTAATCGCCGGTGAGCTAGACGTACTTTTGAATTAAGTAGGGGGGACTTGGGATATGATGATTAGATTAGTAGTTTTATAAATCTGTGATTTATAGGGTATGAAGGGTAACCAGTGGCCTGTACACGGGTCTGATAAATTTACTTAGAGGGAATTTCTTAAGAATTGGTTGTTTCGAGAAAGAGGTAACAGATGCCGTGACTTCGAGATTTTGATGTATTGGAGGTGTTCGGGGTGTGTATGTGTACAATACAAATAAAAAAGGTTGTACAGTTCGGGAGGCGTACATTCAAAATTATAATACCTACTTTATTTTGTCGTTGTGTATGTATAGTTTAGTCAAATACAAAAAGTTGTACAGATAGGGAGGCGTATATTCAAAGGAAAAAATACCTTTTTTTTTGTCGTGACGAGTATTTGTCTACTAAGGTAGGTAGTGTTAGTACGGTTACAATTAATGTGGGTGGTAGGACGCGAATAATCATCATTATCGTCGCAGCCTGTATTCGTTCCGTTGCGGCTCGCGGGCCTCTTTACCGAGAGAGTGAGGATGGGCCATAGTTTTTGGGCGGCCTGGGTGCGGGTAGGAAGCTTGACGCGCGTCGTTGGGTATCTTCGCGGGTGTGTACGGGTTTTTTCACGATGTTTGCCTTTGCCATGGGCTCGGGGTAGATTAAAGGGTAATTTTGCGCGTGACGTTCGAACGATTCCGAGTGCAAGTCCGGATTTGCACCCATAGGCCTATGCTTGGGAGAATCGGTCGAATCATTAGACCGCCACGGCGTCTTTACAGAAATATAATACGTAGCAAAATGGTTTATTGTATAGTAAATAGTTTTGTAATTAATAATGGAGGGAAATAATCAGATGCATAGTTTAGGTAGGTAGATGGGTAGGTAGATGGGTAGGTAGATGGATAGGTAGAGGGGTAGGTAGGTGGGTGGATATATAAGTATGTAGGTAGGTATGTATGTATGTAGTGAAAATAAACGGATCACTCGCGTCTTGAACGGAATTTGACTCGACATGTTTCGGGCTGGTCAGTGGTCCTTCTTCAGGGAGTCACTCGTTGCGGCGGCTGCCAAACGCGCACAATGTATGTATGTTGGTAGATAGGCAGAAAAGTCTGGTTATTATAGATTCGTTAGGCCAAACCATGTTAGGCTTCCCACTAAATGTCTTCGTTACTTAAAACTTTTGTGATTCAATTATTCTGATTACGTAGATCAAAGAATGTTTTATGTAGGTAGTTAGACAATCGGTTGCTGGGTTTTATTAGATCTTAGGTATTACTACTACAGATCGAGATACGAGGTCACATAATACCAAAATACGAAGCGGTAGGTTGTCTGGAAGAAGTTGCCTTTAGCAGTTTGTTAGTCCGTTGTCCACTGTCTGTCCGTCCGTCCGCTCGCGGCGTGGTGCAGAGACTTTTAGTACTGGGAGGCGTATTTTTGCAATGATGTTATGTGGTGTTTTAGGTGATGAAATAAAATCTGTATCTACAACGGCTAGGTTAGCTTGAGAATTGTTGGTGTTTTGGAAGTGGGTAGCGACCTGATCTATAAGTGTACCTACTTGGGAGGTTCCGTACAAGATGCAGGGCCCTTAGAAAAATAATTGGTTGATATAAACCGTCACGTCGCAACCTCGTTACGGAAGTCTGTCCTGGGCGTGTCCGACACGCTCTTAGCCGGTTTTATTTTTGTTATGTCACTGTCCTATTTTTGGTGTTCAATAAGGGATATTTGTGTTGTATTGTATTGTGATGTTCACACTAAATGAAGATAGTAATTATAGCGGAGATTAGTTACATAACTTACGAGGTAACCAATAAGCTTAGGTATAATGTTATTTATAACGGGATATTTTTAATAGGGAGTATGAGATTTAATAAGTGTGAGGGAAGATGGCAAGATTGCACTTCAAAGTTGCGGTATCGTATTTTCGCAATCCTTTTGTGTTCGGAATAGATGGCTTATGGTTAAAGACATTAGTTTCCAATAAAAAGAATAAAATTCACTTGGCGTTCAGGAATACAATTTACGCAGTTAGATGACACAGTAGCATGCAGAGGACTATTTAAATAACATTAACTAATTAAACATTTTATAATATTAACATTAACTCGGTATGCTTAGGTAATAATATTAGCAATAAGTTTAAAAACAAAATAGGTAGAAACCAACAGTAAATTTTATCACAATGAGGGTAGGGAGCTACATGCGGTTGATATCACCCGTCTTGCGTTGGGATTTCGAGGGACCTATTAAGTATCACTATGGCGATAGCAATTTGAAATTACTATGGGAATGTGGATGTCAGCGGTGGAGTTTATTTCGATAGACCAGTAATCGCTTTAAGATGTGGTGTTTAAATACCTTTTTATATAACAATGGAGAGCTTCTAAATACGTTTGTTGTGGTCAGATAAATTTGAATTTATTATTGATAAATTGAACTTATTATATTATTCTTGATATTAGAGCTAATTTGATCGAGGATTGTTTTAGTTGTAGAGGTTTCTCGGGTAGGTACAGTGTTCTTCATTTATTCGGTTTAGTATGAAATATCCAGTATCATGTAAAGTTGATCTTTAGTTTTATAGAAACTACAGTGCTTTTTGTTATGGCCAAGTTCAGAGTAGTCGGATGTAATAGAGGGAGCCGTGTTGATAGCCGTTAGATTACCGTGGTGGTCTGTTCCTGTTTCTGGGTTTTTGGCTGCATTTTATACCGTTTATAACTTCAGGAATATTATAAAGAGGAGAGATTTGTATTTTTGTATGTAACGAATAAACTTAAAAACTGCTGGACCGATTTCAAAAGTTAATTTGGCCGTTGGAGGGCGACATTATCACTGAGTGACATGGGGTACTTTTGCCGCGGGAGGGGTACCATTTTGTACGGGAAAAATTAATTTATCGCGGGCGAAGATGCGAACAGAAGGCTAGTCATTTATAATTTATGCATTTATCATATAGTACTTGCAAGTGTAAAATTTTACACAAGGCACACGTATATAGATTGATAGAATAGAACAGTTTAATGTAGGTAGATATCGCTCTGCACGCCATGACTGTTATATAGGTCGTTGGCATGGAACCCGCGGAGGTGATATGTCGTTGGCGTCGAAAGGGTTTATGTAGGTAGATTTGGCGCGAAGTCCAATATCTAGCCATGTTTTCCTAAACTCCGGGCTTTGCAAAATTTGAGTGACACAGGCTTCCTTCCAGCATGAGATGTCGTACTGAAATAACTTTGGAAGTGGAGCAGGTTTCTTCACGATGGATACGTTCTTATTTAGCGTACTTAAATTAGGTTCCATTAGTTACGTTATTTTTAGTGACATAGGCTTCCTCCCAGCGTGAGATGTCGTATTGAAATAACCTTGGTAATGGTGCAGGGTTCTTCACGATGGATAGGTCTTATTTAGCGTACTTAATTAGGTCCGATTGGTTACGTTAATTTTAGTGACATAGGCTTCCTCCCAGCGTGAGATGTCGTAATGAAATAACTTTGGTAGTGGTGCAGGGTTCTTCACGATGGATAGGTCTTATTTAGCGTACTTAATAAGGTTCGATTAGTTACGTTATTTTGAGTGACATAGGCTTCCTCCCAGCGTGAGATGTCGTAATGAAATGACTTTAGTAGTTGTGCAGGTTTCTTCACAATGGAAAGGTTCTTATTTAGCGTACTTAATAAGGTTCGATTAGTTACGTTATTTTGAGTGACACAGGCTTCCTCCCAGCGTGAGATGTCGAAATGAAAGGACTTTAGTAGTTGTGTAGGTTTCGTCACGATGGATAGGTTCTTATTTAGCGTACTTCATTAGGTTCGATTAGTTACGTTAGTTTGAGTGACACAGGCTTACTCCCAGCGTGAGATGTCGTAATGAAATGACTTTGGTAGATGTGTAGGTTTCGTCACGATGGATAGGTTCTTATTTAGCGTACTTCATTAGGTTCGATTAGTTACGTTAGTTTGAGTGACACAGGCTACCTCCCAGCATGAGATATCGTAATGAAAGGACCTTGGTAGTTGTGCAGGTTTCGTCACGATGGAAAGGTTCTTATTTAGCGTAATTAATTAGGTTCGATTAGTTTCGCTTGGTTTTTGATTCGATTTTATATTGATTCCACAACTGGTTGATGTTGGTATGGGTACTCGTGTCGTGTAGTTATAAGTAACGTCAACTTGGTTAACGATTTAAGACACTCATTAGGTGTGAGGACAATCATTTTAGATACTTAAAGTTAGCTTGAATTGTCATAAGTGCATTTGGTTAGTAAAAAGGCGGGGTAGTCTCATCACGGTTGTTCATCTACCCGAAATTTTAGAGGTCTGCGGGAAGGGTTCTTTAGGCGTTTTAAGGTTGAAAAGGTTTTAGGTAGGCCGGTTAGCAACCAAGTTAAAATGGTTCCCTATTTTTAGTAACTTTATACGTAATAAAAGTTGTTGCTTTAAGTGGATAGTAGCTGGAATCTGAAGATATAGTGTTTTTGCTTAGTGAAGGAGTTACTAATTAGTTAAATTTACAGCAAAAATTTAGTAGTTACCTAATGTTAAGTTTCTTTTTAATGTACTAAGTACCTTGTTATATCTGAGTAAGTAGGTAATTATAATTTTGGGAACTTTTCAATATTTTAAATCTACGTTTCTTAAGCTCAAAAGTAAAACTAGTTTTTAATACCTAGGTAAAATTAGTTCCTCGTTCCTTTTATTTACAATGAATGAGTAAGGTTAGGATTTGGTCTACGAGTAATACTAAATTAATATAGGGTAAAACTCAATAAACATTGTAGGTATATATTGGATTAAAAATAATTATAGGGAAGCTAGTTTTCAAAATTACAGTAGGTTATTGTTTATCGGAAGTGAGAGAGTTTAAGTATTCCTTTTACTTTAAATTTATTTTATTTATTGCTCACATCTGAGTATCCTGTCTGAATTGGTGGATTGTTATAGCATGAATGAAATAGAGATTGAGGAAGGACAAGGGTAGATGTGTGACTTGATAGTTGCTAAAATAAGAAAAAAAGTGGAAAGAGTAGGACTTGTCGTTCTAGTAGGTACAGCGTTTCTTAACCTTGAGTCTCGACCTAAATTTAAATCACGGGCGATATGAGATGGGTCGCGAATATTATAATAACTAATTTAAAGATAACTTTCACTTGAATAAAGAAAATATGTTTTTTATAATATTTAACTTTATGGTCACGAAGCTTCAAATATATTTGTATTTTGGGTCGCCAGCTAAAAGGAATAAGAACCACTGTTATAGTATAAGGGGCTATAACAATTCAGAAATTCTGTGGATAACAAGGATGGTTTATTGGCACTCAACCCATAATACAGCACCCTTCAAATGATTTTCTTGCGCAAATGGTGATAGGTTAAGTCGAAATCGACATCAGCATTGAAGCTGGCGCCAGAGAGTCATTACTCTACACCCAATGGAAACGTTAGGGACAAACACACTACACAATCTCCGAAAGCCTAATGACTTTTGTATTGAGGGTTTGTTTTTCGGCTAGATTGATTTTTATTGGATGTCTATTGCCCCATTGAGGGTTGTGGGGTGCCAAAGGGTGCTCCACGACCCGGTTATAAAGGACAGCTAAGCTAACTCCGGTTTTGGAAGAGGTTGCATTGGCAGTTCCATTTCTGGTCGACAGGCAGGAGCAAGACTGGGGGTGGAAGGGCCGATGTAATGCTACTAGAGCTGACTGCTTCACAACCAGTTCCTCTATCTGAAACTACCTCATGGCCCAATGGATATTCATTATTAATGAGTCGAAGGTGGGAAAATGGTCCTTCGTGCTTTAGTCGTTATCCTTCGGTATAAATACACACTACATCACAATTTCACTTTTGGGGAAAGTGCTAATAAATTAAGAGGATAAGGTTATAAGCTCGTTTATCATTATTTGATCGGTTTCGCCTGGTTGGGATTTTCTCACTTACGGAAGCAATTGTAGGGCCTAGTATTAAGTTTTGACAATGTATTGGCACTGAAGCGCTTACTGACCGCGATGTGCCGTTCTAGTTCCACGACGGTAGTTAGTTGGTTTGCGGAAGTGGGGAGATTGTTCTTTCTTAACTTCAAGATATTTACCTAACTTTCTCCTTTTAATTAAAAGGTATTAGTAACGTCTTTGGTTCCTGTTGAAACTACTGGACTGTTATGAGGTGGGTGAAAGAAGTGATTGAGGGAGTGAATGAGGAAGGATGCAGGTGAATGTGCAAGTTTGTTTTAATGTGAAAAAAAAAAATCTAGTGTGAAGGGCTATAACAGTTCAGTAGTTCTGTGGATGACAAGGATGGTTTATTGGCAGTCAACCCTTGATACAGCACTCACCAAATGATTTTCTTGCGCAAATGGTGATAGGTTAAGTCGAAATCGACATCAGCGTTGAGGCTGGTGCCAGGAAATCGTTACTCTACATGTAGGGCTTCAAAGCAAGTGCTAGGGAGCCGACGCTTACTTCGAGCACACTGCACCCACACCGAAAGGCTAATGGTTTTTGTATTAAGTGAACGTCTTTGGCTGGACTTTTGATTAATGGGTATGTTATGACCACAGGGACGATTTGCTGAGTGAAAAGCTAATCCGGTTTTGGAAGGGGTTACATTGGCAGTTCCATTTCTGGTCGACAGGCAGGGGCAAGACTGGGGTGGAAGGGCCGATGTAATGCTACTAGGGCTGACTGCTTCACAACCAGTTCCTCTATCTAGAACCTACCTGGAGATGTGATAAATATCCATAATTAGTAAGTTAGAAGTTATAAGACGACCTTCTTACTCTGATCATTATCTTTGGGTTTAAAGTACACACCACGTCACAAGCCTCACTCTTGGGGAAACTGCTAATAAATTTTGGGTGTTGATGTTTAGATCAATATATTTGTGAATATTGGTTTAAATGTTTTCTCCAGTTTAACGGATCCTCACTTGCGCAAACATTGGGAGGCGATGTGACGGTTCAGATTCTGAAAACCGTCTCATTCACAAATATATGTTTATATAATATTTTCAGGCCCGTAAAATGGTCTAAGAGGGAAAAACATTAATTATATGTATTAATGTATTCATATGTACCTTGGTAAGGACCGAAGCTATTACCTTATAATTCGTTGGGATATTTAATTGGTATTCTTATGTACCTTGGTAAGGACCCAAGCCTTATGATTCGTTGGGTTATTTAAATTCACCTATATGTATTAATCGGATCTGAATTCAACAGTCCTTTTTTACATGCTGGTACAGCCAGTTTCATGTAAACGAACTCAGTTTTTGCCTATGTTCAGTATTGGGTGGGTCTCGGCTGAGATGATGATGATGATGATGTTAAAATATTTTAATTGCTAAAATGTTCAAATAAGAACACGATGCACGGGCTGACCAAATTACCTGCGAGTCGGGTTAAGCAATTCTGCACTTTATGCGAACGACATAAAGACCCTGGGGATTTAGAAATGAATTCTGTGCCAACAATACTGACTAGCGGGTAGACTGCGCGTGAGATACGGGGTTCTCAAGTTGTTTTCATGCCGATGGATCTAGGGCACAGTGTAGTGAATGATCAGTAGAGTATTTTCATACAAACGGCCGGAACGCGAAAAGTACCTATGAGCCACGAAATCTTAGCATAGCTCGGCTAGCATAGTACGTTCGATCAGCACGGGACCGCACATTTATTACGTACGGAGGTAATTGATATGCTACAGATTGGTAGTGTAACCTTTTTATTGGTATTGTGGCTCGTTTCAATGTCGGACTTAATTTGAATCGAGACATGTAAAAACATATCTAATGAAGTTATTTAGCAGAATGTGAATTTTGAACAATGAAACCTCGCGCATCCCAGCCGAAGAGGTGCAAATACTTCTCCGTAGCTAATTCGTAGGTGGCAAATATACGTAGCTATGAAACTGAATAAAACCGTTCAAAAGTACAATACGGTTTGTGGAGATAATCGAACTTGGTGCAGTCGATCGAAAGTTATGCGCGTGCAATAGATTCAGTGGAACATTTATATATATATATATATCATATCGTTATTACAAATCTCAACTTCTAATCTTAATTAAGTGTAAAAAAAATTATGATGATGATAATTATGTGACATTATCAAAACATAACTGAAGAGTGGCGCTCTATCGCGAGGTTGTGTGCCGAGGTCGCGTAGGTGGGTAGAATTAAGGTCGCTGCCGAGACACCCTACTGATCATTATTATACTGTGATAAAGTGTGTTTCGGTGGGTATCGTCGAGGCAAGGGTATAAAAGGGACTGCGCAGAGTAGAAGGGACTTTTTCGCATTTTGACTACGGGTCTGGTAAGGTTCTCCTTGGGTTATTACTTTCTCATTTTTTTATTGTGGCTTTGCTGTGTTTTACCTTTATTATGTGTTGATTTATTTCTTGTGTTAATTAAATGGGGGGTTTTTCTGTGTGATTGCCTGGCTCTGGGTATCTATCGCCAAACATGGTTATAGTATACTCACTGTTGGGAGATTACATGGATATTTGGTAGCTAAGTTGGAGTTTAGCGGGATCTGGGGGGGATTGCTGTGTGGGAGTGTTATATTAGTATATTGGAGAACTGATCTAGACTTCAGCTAAGTAAGAGCTGACCTCTGAGAAGGGATAAATGGGTCACCTAACGGTGCCAACTGACAGTTTAGCCCATCTCGGAGGCGTTTAAGGCTAGGGTACCACTCCTTGGAGAAGGGTGGGGGTCTGTATTATAACTCAAGAGTCGGACCCAAGTTCTCCCTGGGTGTTGAAGGGTTTGGAGCGCCATAACCGGTGTTTCAACCTCATCATCTACCTAGTCCGCTTATCTATTTATATATATATTACACTCTGGTATTCATCTATCCCAATCCCCTCAGATGGATGCCAGAAGCACACGGGTATAGGAAGTAGGTCTCGAGTCAACCCGCTCAACGTAGGCATTAGTTTAGGATAGGCCCTCTCTTATCAGTTGGAGAGGGGCCCCGCGGTAGTTGTAAATGTGGAATCCGGATTCCTAGCTTGCCAATTTCGTGTAGAATAGATGGATAGTTTAGCTGCTAGGATAGGTTTATCAGGGATAGGTATTATTACCATTAACTACCTTCTGTTCTTCATTAAACCATAATATGTTGGAAGGCTGTGATATGCCATCTGACTCTCTTAATAATATTACCATTAACTATCTTCTGTTCTGCATTATATTATAATGGGTTGGAGGGCTGAGATACGCCATCTGACTTACTTAATATTATTACCATTAACCAATTATTATCTGCTGTTCTTCATCATGCTAATTGATGTTGGGGGGCATTGCTATGCCGCCTGACTTATTTAATATTACTACCTAAACATGGCAGTTCTTCATTGTGCTATTTTGTGTTGTGGGAAAGGGCTACATTTGATGACATAACTACTAATGCCTGAGGCATTGACTGACTTTGACTATGACGCTCTAGACTTTCCGACGGATGAAAGATTTCAGGGTTTCCCTTTCATCCATATGTCCTATCTAGTAAACCCTAGTAGCTGCGATTTAGTGAGTCAAAATAAAACTCAACAAACTCACTATGAACATTTAATTGTTGAAAAGTAGAATCTCCTTTGAAGTCGGTGGTCGTCCCTGGTAAAGCAACCTTGGGTTATTTGGTCCTGTAGTGGCTAGTTATATCAACTAAATTTGATGGTAAAAGTTATACCAAATGCTTATTTTATAAACTGACAATGGAAGTCACTCTGACTAAAACTAAGGCTGAAGCAAGTTAGTGGTTTACCGGTACCAAGGGACCCGGTAGCTACTCATTAGTCATTATGATAAACCAGAGAAGTTTACAATTACCACTGAAGTTGGTTTGCTAATGCAGGAGTATTATGATCACAGGATTGACCCAGGGACAGCCTCTGGCTATAACTGACATTCCCTTTGATTGCCCTCTTCTATTATACAATGTTATAATGTTATATTCTAATTACCTGCAAGGAAAAAGTAGTATGCTCCATCAGAGTACATGCGGGGGAGGTTTGAGTCCCAGTTTGGAGTCGAAGACCACCTTTGAGAGCGGGGAGTGGGCTCTCAAACATAGCCGCAATATAAAATGCCTTGCTTACAAGTACATGACACAGACTATTGACCAATGACTTTATAAATCTGAAATTACCTCTTCCTTTTAACTATCTTTACCTCTTCTCCAATACTACTTAAGTTACCTATAACCTGAATCAAAATATGGGCAACCATATATCTTCATTACCATTATAGATAGAATATTATTAAGTTAGAATACCATATTTCTGTCTAATATCTACTCCAAACACTTCTGATTTACTCTTCTAGGCTATAATCTATCTGACTTACTTACCCACTCTAATACATAGATAAAACTATAACTGTCTTCTCTTATGCAATTCAATACCAACCATTTCCTCTAAATAAAATTAGCATAAAGTTACTAGCCGCTATATAATAAATATTTATAGGTAGTCCAATCTTTATTCTTCACTAAAAGTTCCAGGGTTACTTAGGCACGGACACAACGAAGGGTTCTCTTAGGTACTAGACGATCACATGGCCATATCACGTATCACGACCAATAGAAATAATCTTAGGTTTCTACGCCGTATAGATTTCAGTATATAAATTCTTTATTTATTTGGTTCAGTTAGATACATAGTTTTAATAAGATAGATAGGTAATTTAGTTCAATATTTCAGCAATATTTAATTCAGTTTAATTCAGTTGTCAGCCGTCAAAAGATGTAGGATATATAGCTTTAGGTAGCGGGGGATTTTTAAACAGGGGGGGGGGGAGGTACCGTTACAGGTTCATCTGATGGGAAATGACCGCCCATAAAATGTTAACATATCAAAGAGAGTCACTAATCTGTTGCCAGCTTAAAGGAAGTATAAACCCTTTTCTTGAAAGCCCCAATGTCATAGTCGTCTGGAAACACTGCTGCCGGAAGTTCCACAGTTTCACTGTACGTGGCAGAAAGTGCCGACGAAAACGTACAGTGGTAGACTGTCATTCATCGAGATGGTGACGATGGAACTTAGACTTTCGCCGGGAAGGGCGATGGTGGAATTTTGCAGCAGGCTTTCTTCACATTATAGTGGAATCTCACTAGATGGCGTAGTATTGTGACGTCAGTTTGACGTTACAATCTTGCTTGCGATTGCCTTAGTTATCATTATCAACCAATCCCAAACGTCATACAAATGTCAAAGTATTCAATCGAACCTTACGATACTAGCTACAACTACCCTGACACTGAAACCCTCATTGATTTTGATCAGAACTTTACCGTATAACACACAAGCGGCTAAAACACAACTTTAAAAACCCCTTTTTACCCTGGGGGTTAAAAGAAGGCTAACGAGTTGAGAGCTCGGTAACTTTGTAAGTTCGCCCGCTGAAAAATTCTTCATTGAAATTTTGGCTGAGCCCGGCATCTGCCAAAACATGCAAAGTCGTTGCCTTAATATTCACAGCTCACATCATCTCTATGCAAGCGCTCAAGGGCCACTTATACGGTACGATAACGACACGACGTAAATCATAGGTCTTGCCAGTGGCGGAACTAAACCGTCTGAGGTCCGTGGCGGATAGTTTAGACGGGGCCGTCACAGTAAAAATCGTCACGTTGTTATTAGGGTTCCGTACCCAAAGGGTAAAAACGGGACCCTATTACTGAGACTTCGCTGTCCGTCCGTCTGTCCGTCTGTCCGTCTGTCACCAGGCTGTATCTCACGAACCGTGATACCTAGACAGTTGAAATTTTCACAAATGATGTATTACGGTTGCCGCTATAACAACAAATACTAAAAACAAAATAAAATAAATAAATATTTAAGGGGGCTCCCATACAACAAACGTGACTTTTTTGCTCGTTTTTGCTGGATATTAATAACGGTAATAGGTAGACGCTTGAAATATTTACAGAATAATTAAATTTAAAGAAAAATATTATTTAAGGGGGACTTCCATACAACCGGCCAAGTGCAAGTCGGATTCGCGCACGAAGGGTTCCGTACCATTATCTACAAAAACGGCAAACAATCACGTTTGTTCTATGGAAGCCCCCTTAAATATCAATTTTATTCTGTTTTTTAGTATTTGTTGTTATAGCAGCATCCGAAATACATCATTGTGAAAATTTAAATTGTCTAGCTATCACGGTTCTTGAGATACAGCCTGGTGTCAGACGCACATATAGACGGACGGACGGACGGACAGCGAAGTGTCAGTAATAGGGTCCCGTTTTTACCCTTTGGGTACCCGGTACGAAACCCTGAAAAGTATACGGAAAAAAACAATAACTGTTGGAGACGTTTTTCGCGACGTAAAACTTTATAAGCTAGTCATACTTGTGTACTCTCTCGAAATCAGGTCGCAGGGAAAGGGCTATTTAGTTGAGTAGCCCCTTGACCCAATCAAATCGATTTCACAGAAATTAAGATTGGCTCCTTTGTGTCGTCCCTACTTCCTTTTTTAGAAAAAATAAAAAAGGCAGTTGCTGACAGACATTTCCACGCTAAGTTACATAAATAAAAGTAAGAAGCGTGAAAAATAAAGCGGCACTGTTTGAAAGGATCCCACTATTCAGTCTGATAGTACATACATACATCACGCCTCTTTCCCAGCAAAGGGCTGGACAGAGACTATTTGATTCCACCTGCTACGATCTTGACATACATCTTTCGCTTCCACAACACTCATTAGTGCATGCTGTCTGATAGTGAACTTTTAAATTTAAAAAGGTATAAGAAAAGGTAAACAAATAAAGCTAAAACAACTATCTAAAGGTATATTTGAAGTTGCATCCATTAAGTTCCACATAAATAGTTACACGCATACATATACATTGTTAGTATACATATAGTTCACTAGGCACGCGTGCTCCATCGTAGGCTTCATTTTCGCTTTCCATCAGCCGTGATTGTGGTCAAACGCAAACATATATTGTACAAAAAAAAAAACATTACACCTCATCTATTAAATTATTTGGCTAAGGATTAATTTTTTCAACTCCTGATCACTGAAAAAATTACCGTGTAAGTACGCCGGCACAGATACTACAGTGTTATTTTTCCTTATTTTTGTACGTACAATAAAAAGTTTGCATGCTTACATAAATACATACATAAGTACTTCGTATGCGATTCCGACTTGCACTTGGCTATATTTTTAACCCCCGACACAAACAGAGGGTTGTTATAAGTTTGTGTGTCTGTCTGTGGCATCATAGGTCTTAAACGGGTGCACTGATTTAGATGCGGTTTTTTGTAAAAAAAACAGTTTTCTTGGCAATGGTTCTTAGATTTGTTTCGTCAAAATTGGTGCAGCCGTTTCAAAGTTATCAGCTATTTTGTTAGCTGCGTAAGGGATCTTAGACGCGTAATGGCCATTTACTTTATTTTCAAACATAATTGTGCGATTGTCTCTTATAATGTAAATGTCTCAACCATTCAAGTAAAGTATGAAATGGGATTAAAGCTAACTTCGGCTAAGTCTATTCGCTACTGGCAGCCAGGTCGATTGTTCTTAGCTCTATGGTCTTCCTCGAGATGTTTTGACAGTACTGCAGTGCATAGTGTAATATCTAATGGATTATACATGTCAAGTTTACTTAATACCTTTTGGGGGTCGAAATCACTCGCGTCCGTAAATCTACCCTCGAGACCCCTGGGTGGTGCTAAACGCGCAATACAACTCCGGTGATAGGCTTCGGCCGTGGCTGGTCACCACCCTATAGGTTGAGCCAGGCTGCCAAGAGACTCTCGTCGTGATCCGGCCTGTTGCCTACAGAAGCTATTCTGGAGGAAGTGTCTGAGCAGTTGTGCAGCGCGCCCGCACCGGTTACACAGTGCCCCGTATTCTTTGTATGGTTTGCACTGATTGGGGGCGCGCGCGACACCGAGCTCAACTGCCTTATTTCTGCTTATTCCCCTAAATTCAAGTCTAGGGCGAATGAGCATTTACTAGGCAAGCGTGCTCCATCGTAGGCCTCATCTTCGCTTTCCATCAGGCATGATTGTGGTCCAATCTAAAGCCTATATTGTATAAAAAAGTTGGATGTATTAGTGACTATCAACTGGTGTTCTTATTTGCAACTCTTACCCTCAACTAATCACTTTAATCTTCTAATATATAAAAATCTCATGTCACGGTGTTTGTTATCGAACTCCTACAAAACGGCTTGACCGATTTTTATGAAACTTTTTTCACTGTATTCTGTAGGTCTGAGAATAGGTCACAGGCTATTTTTTATACGGCCCTATTCTTCGCGGACGGAGTCGCGGGCCACAGGTAGTAACTCATATTTTTTTTATATCAATATAAGTTAATTTGATAGGATGACGGATCTTACTCCACTGTGATACAGTTTAAACTTAGTACGGGGAGTGAGGAACATTGTCCACGCTCATGTTAAAAAATAATAACTAGTAACACAATATGTTTGTAAGTAACTACTTTTGACAAGTCAAAACTGTGTAGGACTCAAGAGACACTGCGGTATATTGGATGACGAGATATTGCGGAGCTTCGCGAACGCTGCCCAGCCGAGTAGAATTCGTCGATTGACTTCTTTCTCGAAGTTGGACCCACCTAATTGGACTGATGTCCCAGATATTGTAGTCGTGAAGGTTTTCCCAAAAGCTGTATATTATTACTATGTACGTCAAGTACAATATAGGTCTCACACGATCACGTATTCATATTAACTCCTTGTTTGTCAATTTACTTTATAAATATTTGCGTTTGTCTGCATGTTTGTTCAACAGAATGTTCGTCAACAACTCGACTCGTCGCAAAAGTAAATGGGGTGTTATTATGATGTCACATGCCAGTTAATCAGTAGATATTAATTACGATATCATATTAATTGTTCTCGGAACAAGGCACCGTAAATTATCGTGCAGCAAAAATATGTACGGACCAAATTTGCAAAACATGAAATTTATCATGTTTTGCAATGCGATACTTCTTTAGCATCATTTTCAAAAAGGTAAGTTTTAGTATCTAGATGAAATGAGGTTTACTTTAACTTGAAATGTTTGTTTATATCGATAAGTCTTCCAAGTCGATATTCACCCACTTTTAGTGACCGAGTTGACCTCAAATTTGGTATGCATAAAATTAAATGTAGTTCAAATGACAAAATAAGTGCAGTCAAAAATCTTTTTTTGACTGCACTGCTGAACACAAAGTAAATTAATGAGTAGGATAGGTACATATACTTATTTATTTCTTTTACTATAGTCGGATGACAAAGTTTAGACGACCAGATGGCCTAGTGGTTAGAGAACCTGACTATGAAGCTTGAGGTCCCGGGTTCGATTCCCGTGTCGGGGCAGATATTAGTATGAAAAATACGAATGTTTGTTCTCGGGTCTTGGGTGTTTAATATGTATTTAAGTATGTATCTATCTATATAAGTATGTTTATCCGTTGCCTAGTACCCATAACACAAGCTTTACCTAGCTTACTTTGGGACTAGGTCAGTTGGTGTGAATTGTCCCGTAAAAGGAAATAAAAAGAAGGAAAAAAAAGCATTATTTTAAATTCAATTCGTTCATATAAATAAAACAACATGCGTGTATGTGTGTGTTTGTTTGTTACCCCTTCACGCTAAAATGCCAGTAATTCGCCACGAATTAGGATTAAATTTGGTATTTAGATAGCTGGACGTCTGATACAACACTTTAGATTATTTTTATCTCGATATTTCCACGGAATGAGGATAAAATCCTAATATTTCAATCGCTAAGTAATTCCACACACAAAATTTTCCATGGGTGTCTACATACAACTTTTAAATAAATAAGTTTAGTAAAATGTATTTTTTTTTTGTTAAAATTAACCTAATGGTTTAAACGTGTGAGGCCTCAGGTAAAGCCTATAGGTAGATAATAATCTAAAAGAAAAATTGTCTGTGTAAATGACTCTCTAGAGGTACTATACTTTCTTATGTCTTTGTAAGCTCATGAAAGCAAAACAACATTATGATGACAAACACCCAGATTGTTTTGAGTAAGTTATCTGCTACCTCGTAAATAACTAACATAAAAATAAGTGTAGTAGTTTCCCAAATTACTTTGAGCCGACAGACGTACGAACATAGGTAATAAGGTACAAATAAAGATAAGTACCAAGTACTAATTATCATAGCAGTCGATTCTGTTCTATATGAATTATATTTTGATCACTAAGGTGCATTAGAGCCATGTGTAGCTTGAAAATGACTGACAGCTGTAAACCGCACTTCAAATCACTGAAAATTCTTACTTTGCCATGCTTATATATATACGAAGTTGCAGTATTTGTTAAATGCAATCCTAACTTAGTTACCAAAGTTTCAGACTCACGTAGACTTCCTACTCGATCACAATACCAAAATATGTTGCGTAATACTGCATGTAACACAGTGTTGATGAGGAAAAGCATATTAGGAATGGCGCCAAAAATATTCAACAAAATTCCAGATAGTATAAAAAATATTAATGCCAACCAATTCAAAAAGAAATTGACATATTTACTCATTGGAAAATGTTACTATAGTATTGATGAATATTTTAATGACATGAATTTATAATTTTATGCATTCCAATGACATTAATTTTTAGTTTTATACAAATTGTGCCAGATATTAATAATATTATTGACATTCATTAAATAATTTTTATTTTTCGTTTTTATTACTGCTGTGAAAATTAATTGTATTTAGACTTAATGACTTGATAAAGGAAAACAGAAATATTTGTACGCCTACTGGCAAAACATAGAGATTCCTGAATGTTATACTTTTAAGACCGATTATGTACACCTATGTTCCACAAATAAACATATTCTATTCTATTCTATTCTATTCTATTCTATTCTAAAGAAGCCAGAAAATCGAAACTTGAAATTTAACATATCAATAGCTTTTGCGCGCGAGTTCGTCCGTGCAGAATTCGTAGGAAAGCTTCATGATCTCTTTAATAATAATGCAAAATCCAGCAAAAAAATCCAAATATCCATCATCATCATCGGTTTCAGTTATTGCATGTATTGATCCCGTTTTTTCCTTATCACGTGAAAATTACTAAAAACTCTGAAATCAGTTTCTTAATGTTATGATCACCTACAAACATGTAAGTATGCTAAATTTTAAGATTCTATAATTTTAGTTATAGAGATAGGGAATCAAACATGTAAATCCCATCCATCAAATCAAAATCATCAAAAAGGTAACTTCTGTCAAAATTATCAGCCATCTTGTGCCACGGGTCAAGTTGGGTATTGATAAGTCAGTCGATCAGTAAGGCCTATTCTTTTTTAGTTCCACTGTTAGGAGAAGGCCTCACAATTTTATAAGCGTTCGAGTCTTCCCATCATCATCTTAAAACGAAATTCACGCGTGTTGATTGAAACATTAAAATCCTTTAAAAATTATAATACTTAGTTATTTGTGCTTTTACATTCTTGTGTTTCAGTTTTGCCTTGGCTTTATTTGAATAAGTTTATTCTTTTATCTGTCAAATGTGTAATTTTGAAAAACCTGTTGTCTGTAAAGTCTGTTTACGGACGATAGTTTAACGTGGCAACGTCATAAGAAAACATTCAATAAAAATTACCCGAGCGCTAATACTAAGATTGTATTACGTAATATTGCAACTGGCCTTTGCCGGTCTATTGCAACTGGCCTACGCCGCTCTATTGCAACTGGCCTCGCCACTCTGTTGGTACCATGTACGTACATGTACTTACACGTAACGTTACATTGCGTCATCCTTTTTCGTGCATGCAGCCGGCGTTCATCGATTTATTAGAGATTGTCGCGTCAAAAATATTTTAATCCAAAAGCCTTCCCTTCTCCTTCTCCTTCCCTGGATGTTCATGTTCAGAACTAACCCGAAGGTGAAATATCCTGGATTAATTTTATAACACTTTGTACAACTCATCCTGAAAAATTCCATCAAAATTCGAGCTACAAATTTATCGCATGAGTGTGCCATACACCCCCGCGAAGAAAAGTTCCCTAACAAATAAGATCAACTTTAAATTTGAAATAGGTAATGTGTGTGATTTTGCCGCGTGCCCGCGCGAGTTTTGCGACGTAAATGGATTTTAGAATACTCCCTAAGGCCGTACGCCATGCGCGCGTGTGCTTTTAAACTGGCAACATTGCTTTTAGTGACGACACGATTTTGAAATTTGGAACACTAAAATTCTAAATATCTATCGTTTTAATTAAAACCGGCCAAGTGCAAGACGGACTCGCGCACTAAGGGTTCCGTACCATTATCTATAAAAACGGCAAAAACATCATGTTTGTTTTATGGGAGCCCCCTTAAATATTTGTATTTTTTTTTTTATAGCGGCATCCAAAATGTGAAAATTACACCTGTCTTGCTATCACGGTTCATGAGATACAGCCTGGTGACAGACGAACGGACAGCGGAGTCTTAGTAATAGGGCCCCGTTATACCCTTTGGGTACGGAACCCTAAAAAAGGATGGTATTACTTACGGTTGGAAAGGCCATAGGCATCTAGGCTACCACAGGGTAAATATTCAGCGTTTTTTCGGCGGTTTTTTTTGTCATTACCATTTGAGCAGAAATTATTAAAATGGATGACGCTTAGGGTTAACTTTTTATGAAAACTTAAGACAGTACCGATGCTGAATCTAGTTTGATGAAATTTCGCGAGATTCGTCCTTCGGTTGTGATAATAATCGTCGAATGGTAATGACGTTTAACCGCGCGGTCAAAACGCTCGAATATTCATCCCACAACAATCAAAGTGGTCGGTCATTACCAGAGACTTTTGTCAGAGATGAAAACGCGTGTTACTATATTCTGTCATAAGTAGTCTGTAATTATATTCTAACTAGCTGTTGCCCGCGACTCAGTCTGTGAAGAATTCGTATATCACTATCCCGCGTGAACTATGCTATTTTCCGGGATAAAAACTATCCTATGTTATTCCTAAGGTCTCAAACTATCATCATCATCAATTATCCCAGCCTATATAATGTCCCACTGCAGAGCACAGGCCTCCTCTCAGAATGAAAGGGGTTGGGCCGTAGTTCCCACACGGGCCCAGTGTGGATTGGAAACTTCACACACACCATTGAATTTCTTCGCAGGTGTACCTAACCTACACATATGTATGTATGTTTCCTCACGATGTTTTCCTTCACCGTAAAGCCGTGGTGACCTAGCGGTTTGACCTATGGCCTCTCAAGCAAAGGATCGTGGGATCAAATCCCGGCTCGTACCTCTGAGTTTTTCGGAATTTATGTCATCGTCATCATCATTCCCACATCCAAAAATCTTCACAAACTGTCACATTTGTAATATTAGTATTAAACTAATATAAATTCCCGACAAACTCATTTTATTAGTAGAGATAATACGGGAGGCTCTTGATTGTACTCCACGCTAGCTTTATTCCCCTTTAGCACCGAAATTTAATCAAGTTGCTCAGTTTGTTTTTAATTAGAACTTCATAAGGTCGAATTTTGAATGATCGAATTAATATTCAGAGCTGTGACAAATTGTGAGGTGGGTAGTGTTTTGTGCTCGCCGACGATCGATTTTGAACTTTACGGTGTTCAGTTAAGGGGGAATTTTGCAATGTCTTTGCTAATCGTAATGCATGGATTTTTATTTTTGAAGGTTTTTTTAATAACAACACAATTTTTACTTGTAAAAATAATGAGGCATTTAATTTGTCCGTACTTAATTTTGCAGTGCCGATGGAACTCAATTATTATCGGGATCCTTTGTTTACAATTTGTTTTTCATGTTAGAGAGGTCAGATAAACGAACTAGTGGGTCACCTGATGTGAAATGAACGCCACTGTCCATAGACACTCGCAGCACACCATAATTTCATTTCTTATATTTTCACTTGCCATATTAATTATCGCCATGAAATATATACGAGCGTGTTGTTTTCAGGACTTTTATAACAATGCTGAAGAAAATACTTTTTCATAGATAAATTACTTTGTAACTGATGAAAATCATAGAAAACCATAAAATATGGCATTATTATGAAATTTGGGCAAACTATACTTAGAGGCCCTAATATTATATTTTACACTTATGTTCTTTTGAGTATAATATAGTCCTCCACATTGATTTCGTTGACAGTGGCTGACCACAATAAAACAATGTAACTATTAACGTGAGCCCTATAGCTCGCTAGACCAAAATTAATCTTAAAAACTGTATCGAAGGGTGCGTAATAGAGTAAATAGAACTGGCCTTGTGAATGAGGTGTATGAATAAAACTTGGGTATTTCTTTTAAAGTTTGGGGTTTGAGATCAAGTATTTTCAATTAGTTTTTTTAAAACTGCCAATCGATTTAAGATGGTAGAGCGCCACGAAGACCGATTATAATAAGTTCCTCACAACAAGGGACAATACCACGTTCTTTCGAGTAGTATTTATAGATAGATAGCTAGATCTACAACAATAAAGCTACTATATTATATATTCCCAAAGGCTTGAGATGCAAAACCCAAAATCTGAGCGGAGTTATATCACCATCATCATCATGGACATATCAGCAGGACTGCCATTGCTGGACAATAGGCTTCCCTCATTGATATCCAATCATTACGGTTGGGAGCGGCTTCTGTCCACCGTAAACCTGCGGCCTTTACTAGGTCATCCGCCACATCGCCTTTGTGAGTGTACTTTCGTTTGGCAAATTACGTTTCCCAAACTGATTCATTTGGCAAATGTTTCATTTACCAAATGTTTATTTTTTTTAAACTGTAAACTATTCAGGATATATTTCAGGACTATTCTGTAGGTTAGGTTAGGTTAGGTTTGTTTTATAACAATCCTGAAAAGTTTACAGTTTCAGAAATATTAAACATTTGGGAAATGAAACATTTGCCAAATTAATCAATTTAGGAAACGTAATTTGCGAAACATTAGTAAACCCGCCTTTGTGATATGTACCTAGTTTATATCACAAAGTAATTTTTAGGAACACCCCTGGGAATCGACTGAAATTTTAATTCAAACTGTCAGAGTAATCGAAAAACGAAAGCAAAGCCGCGGTACAAGCAAGTTGTCAATAATTTTAATTTATCTGTTTTGAATTCCAAATTCTATTGTCAAATCTCATTGTCTTTGTGATACTGAAATCGTTCGAGAAAGCGTCTATTATCAAATCCTCTAAAGCACCCCTAGCACTAAAATATCGACTAACTGAACTACCAAAAACAATACGCATTAGGTCGCCAATAAGTCTACTGGAAAATAGGCATTCGTTGTAATAAATCTTCTAAACAGATGTACTGGCTGCTGATAATAGATTTAACTACAAACAAAGGGAATTCAACCATGACTGCGACTAAATAGGCATCAGATTGGCTTCGCAGAACATTGAAGTATTGGAAATATTTTCAAGTAGTTTTTTAGTTTTTTTTGTCGTAGACTAATGAACCGTCGCGTGTCACTGAAAGTTCTTTTGTTTGTTTTATGAAACTAAATCTTTTGACCTGGATTTATTGTTTGGATTGACGGAGCTAGACTTGAAATTGGATTTTTAGGGTTCCGTAGTCAACTAGGAACCCTTATAGTTTCGCCATGTCTGTCCGTCTGTCTGTCTGTCTGTCTGTCTGTCCGCGGCTAAGCTCAGAGACTGTTAGTACTAGAAAGCTGTAATTTGGCATGAATATATATATCAGTCACGCCGACAAAGTGATTACATAAAAAAAACTAAAACAATTTTTTTAGGGTACCTCCCATAGACGTAAAGTGGGGGTGAATTTTTTTTCTCGGTTAACCCTATAGTGTGGGATATCGTTGGATAGGTCTTTGAAAACCATTGTGGGGTTGCTAACATGATTTTTCAATTCAGTTATCTGTTTGCGAAATATTCAACTTTAAAGTGAAAAATTTCATTAAAATCGACCGTCCCCCCCCCCCCTCTAAAATCTAAACTGTTGGGCGGAAAAATTTGAAAAAAAAACAGAATCGTAGCAAATATATCAAATTTACTAGGAAAATTATAGCGGCTAAGATTGCTTGGAAATTATTTGTAGTTTTAGAGTAAATAGTAGCCTAAGGTATAAAACATACATCTAAACTTAGATGATTCCGTACACATACGAAATCCTTAGAAAAATATTACTTGATTTTTTCGTAATAGCTACGGAACCCTACCTTGGGCGTGTCCGACACGCTCTTGGCCGGTTTTATTATAATTCAGAAATGGACGGAGACTGAAAAATTAGATCACGTTAAATAGTAGGCGAGTGAACTGATTTATTCGTGTTGTTTACTCAGTCCCCAGTTGTCGTAGTGACATCTTCATACTGTTTCATAAAAAAATACTCAGGTTATCCATGAGGCATATTTTGTGCAACCATAGTAATTAGGTGGCAAGAAAAAGTTGATTCACCCAGTTAAACATGCGAAACGACTGACTGGAAAGAATCCGTTGTGCTTCACTATATAATAGTACCTGTACCTCTACCATGAGTTTACACGTGACCGTACTCGCTAGCGACGGCGTAAATTATTTGTATGGAGAATTGTACAGCGCCTCTAGCAGTCACTTAGGGAAGTACAATTCTCCATACAAATCATTTACGCCGTCGCTAGCGAGTACGGTCACTGTAAACTAGTGTAAACTCATGGCAGAGGTACTGGGCGACCGAGCTCCGCTCGGGCTAAAACTCGGTACCAAGCGTTTTCCCAGAGATAAGACCAAGCTTTAAGCCTTGTATACAACACACAAATACACACACATACTCTCATTCACACACACACGCACATACTCACACTTCATACTCTCACACACACTCTTGCATTACACGTGACCTGTTTAATTTTACATTTATTTGTTTTTTGTTTTATTTCTTATAATTGATTATTTTAAATGATAAATTGTAGATATTTTAATCGATTATTTGTAAACCATATTATTGTTGTATTATTTTTGGCTTTATTTTTATTTTTAACTTATGCGAATTTTTATTTTATTGACATCTTTTTTTATTATTATTTTATTGCATTTTTTTACATTATGTTTAGTTGTTTTTTTTTAAGTTATTGGTTAAGTATTGTGTGCCCTTACAGGGCGTCATGGACTGACTTATTTTACTGATAATATCTTGATTATAATGTACATGACATTGACAATGTGTAAATAAATAAATAAATAAGATACCTCAATTTTTCATCCCCGAAAACCCCCACCACATACCGAATTTCATCGAAATCGTTGGAGCCGTTTCTGAGATTCTGATTATATATACACAAGAATTGCTCTTTTAAAGGTATTAGATTAGATAGATAGATTCGATAGATACTCGTAAAATAAAGTCGCTTCCCGCTATCGGTCTGTCCCTATGTATGTTTAGTTCTTTAAAACTACGCAACGGATTTTGATGCGGTTTTTTTTAATAGATAGAGTGATTCAAGAGGAAGGTTTATATGTATAATACATGCATTGCATCCGTGCGAAGCCGAGGCGGGCCGCTAGTTCATACTAATTTTAACTACTGCCGTTAAGGTGTTCAGTTTTGGATTTCCACCTAAATAAGAATATTGAAGGTATTCTTTTTCTGACAAATGCAGGAATAAGCTGAAAGCACATTCCATTACTTCACGTGTTTTTGTGTTATTTTTCAAAATAAGTCAAGTTTGGTAACCAAGTCTTGGGGGAAGAGGCGTTAAATTAAAAACAAAATATTGGCAACACATATTTTATTTTGACTGACCAGTATTAAAAAAAAAACAATTCTTTAAATACCTAATTAATACTCTAACAAGTTGCATTGAAAAACACTTGAGTGCAATCACAGGGCATTATTGAATGTCGAAAGTACACTCGCAAGGCTTAATGGTGAAATGCTGGAATTCTCAGCATTCTCCAGTAGACTTAGTGAATCATTCCTCTCTATTGGAGATTGCAGCGGTCTGTAAAACAACAGTTTTATTGTTACAGAGTTCCTTGTTAGGGTTCCGTATCACAACATTTTAAAAGGATGATGTTAGCACGCGTGACATAGACAAACTGAGTTTAACATTTGGTAGCATAGCATACGGTTGTGGTAACTCTGAAGATGAGCTCTGGTTGAGTTCGAAACGCGTCAGTGTAGCTTGGTGGTGGTGATGGTTGGGTTTATGTGATTTGTGTGTGTTCGTACAGTGTGGAGGTGGAGGAACTGCATGAACGCACATTTCTTGCATAAACGTAACTATTGTAAGGTCGCGGGTGAGCAAAGTAATTGTTTTAGTTCATTAATATGGACCTCCGCAAAGTAACGCCTGATTCAATAAAAGATTTCTCAACCCCATCCCTGCCTATATACATCCCACTGTAAAGTATAGGTCTCCGCTCAAAATGAGAGGGTGTGGGACGCAGTTCCCACGTGGACCCAGTGCGAATTGTGAACTTGACAGAGGGTACGATGCTGAACATTTCCCCATACAAAAGTAGTCCCCTGTTTTACCATAAATATATTTTTTACCATTAAATCTATATCTACCACGACCATGCACCTATGTTTTTTTCTCCATATTCCAAATATCACAAAATCGTAATTTTCGGATACTCATAAAAAAACTTATACGAGTATTAACAATGAAATAAAGACGTAGGGGCAGCTAAAGCCTTCTTTAAATTACTTGAAAAATATATATTTTTATTGGTTAAGTTTCCGAGGAGAAAACAGTGGACTACGACATGCAGTTTTGATCAGTTTGTTAAAACCGTTAGGTCTGAGCTGCAGTGGTCCCTTTCTTGCTGTACCTATACGGAGAAGATGCAGCGAGATAGCGACATTTAATTATAATACCATTTTTCAAAAGGCATCGTATTCTCTTAAGGGTAGTTTTCAAAATATTTGTACCCTATTAAGGGATTAATTAAAAACAAAATTTAATTAGTTACCTGTGAGTCACGAAAGTTAGTCATACAAAGTAACTCCGTTACTCACAGGTAATTAATTAAATTTTGTTTTTAATTAGTCCCTTAATTGGGTACAAATATTTTGAAAACTACCCTTAAAAGAGTCCTGTGTGATGCTTCGGTATCCTAAGCGCGCAAGTCCGATTCGGACTTGCCTGGATTTAAATGTATATAAAGGTAAAGTTGGGCCATTCTACTTTTCGTTGACCAGTCATTTTTTGTACTGTGCTCTTCAAATATTTTTATTACAAAAACGGTAAAGTCCTCGGTTTAAATCATTAAAGATTTAAATAGGCACATAATTAAGCTTACATTTAAAATTATCACTACGTATAAAAAGTAATCATTATTATCTATAAAGTAGGCAACGCAGTGGACATGCATGTCCCCGCCATTTGTATGGAAATTGATGTATTTTCCGCTGAGTTACCAATTTTTTCCACAAAAATTCTTTGAATTTAAAGTTTTATTGCTTTAAAACATTAAATTTAGGTGTTTCAGTTTGTATATAAGTTATGTACACTTGAAAAAAATCACCAGGTATGCCTTATATTTCACAAAAGATTAATGGTTACTTAAAAGTAGAATGGCCCAAAGGCAATATACGGATAGTGATTGGATGAGTTGAAATTTTCAAAGAATGAACAGAGTGTTTGCGTTTAGTTCTCCGTATATTGTGGCAGTGAATACACGTGTTGTTCATTTTTAAGGTTCCGTAGTCAACTAGGAACCCTTTTAGTTTCGCCATGTCTGTCCGTCTGTCTGTCCGCGGCTATGCTCAGAGACTATTAGTACTAGAAGGCTGTAATTTGGCATGAATATATATATCAGTCACGCCGACAAAGTGGCTAAATAAAAAAACTAAAACAAATTTTTTTAGGGTACCTCCTATAGACGCAAAGTGGGGGTGATTTTTTTTTTCTCGGTTAACCCTATAGTGTGGGATATCGTTGGATAGGTCTTTAAAAACCATTGTGGGGTTGCTTACATGATTTTTCTATTCAGTGATCTGTTTGCGAAATATTCAACTTTAAAGTGAAAATTTTCATTAAAATCGACCGTCCCCCCCCCTCTAAAATCTAAACTGTTAGGTGGAAAAATTTGAAAAAATTCAGAATGGTAGTAAATATATCAAATTTACTAGGAAAATTATAGCGGCTAAGATTTCTTGGAAATTATTTGTAGTTTAAGAGTAAATAGTAGCCTAAGGTATAAAACATACCGGGTCCTAAACTTGGATGATTCCGTACACATACGAAATCCTTAGAAAAATATTACTTGATTTTTTCGTAATGGCTACGGAACCCTACCTTGGGCGTGTCCGACACGCTCTTCGCCGGTTTTTATTGACTAGTCAACATCATTTCAGCCGTAGGACGTCCACTGCTGGACATAGGTCTCCCTCATTGATGCCCAATCATTACGATTGGAAGCGATTTGCATCCACTCTGAACCTGCGGCCTTCACCAAATCGTCCGTCCATCTCGTTGGCTGGTTGGTATTGACTAGTATTTGCCAGCAATATCGTTCACGCACGTCTTATAAATATAGGGAAAGAAAGAAGACATTTAGCCTAGCCTAGTTGGTAGTGACCCTGCCTACGAAGCAAGAGGTCCTGGGTTCGAATCCCGGTAAGGGCATTTATTTGTGTGATGAGCACAAATATTTGTTCCTGAGTTATGGATGTTTTCTATGTATTTAAGTATTTATTTATCTATTATAAGTATGTTTATCGTCGTCTAGTACCCATAGTACAAGCTTTGCTTAATTTGGGACTAGGTCGATTTGTATGTATGTATTTAAGTATTTATTTATCTATTATAAGTATGTTTGTCGTCGTCTAGTACCCATAGTACAAGCTTTGCTTAGTTTGGGACTAGGTCGATTTGTGTAAGATTGTCCCCTAATATTTATTTATTATTTTATTATTAGTTTATTTATTCATCATCATCATCCCAGCCTGTATACGTCACACTGCAGGGCACAGGCCTCCTCTCAGAATGGGGGATGGGCCGTAGTTCCCACGCGGGCCCAGTGCGGATTAGGAACTTCATAAAAGAGTAATGTGACTAAATGACTAATAGGCATCCCACAGCCTAAACCGCACTGGAGCTACAGTAGGTACAGTGAACCAAAAAGTTTTCGAAATTTCTGTCTTATTTTTTACTAGCTTTTGCCCGCGACTCCGTCCGCGTGGAATTAGTAATTTGGGCAGCTGAGTTCCTTAGCTTGGCTCTCCTTAGTTCCTCGATATAAAAAAGTACCCCCCCCCCCACCGAACCCCACCCGCACACCCGCGTTCACATTCATTCACCACCAAAAGCGTGCCTATAGAAGTTTTACTTCAAAAACCCCCGATTTTGAAACATTCTTCCGCTCCGCTCCGCTCCTATTGGTGTTAGCGTGATGATATATAGCCTATAGCCTTCCTCGATAAATGGGCTATCTAACACTGAAATATTTTTTTAAA
Organism: Archips crataeganus; assembly: GCA_947859365.1. Classification (NCBI taxonomy): domain Eukaryota; kingdom Metazoa; phylum Arthropoda; class Insecta; order Lepidoptera; family Tortricidae; genus Archips; species Archips crataeganus. The sequence goes on along the minus strand of OX402063.1, from coordinate 3,620,990 downwards.
TCGGTGCAGTAGTTCCTGAAGTCCGGCGAGCGATTGTCAGTCAATTCTTCTAAAAACTGTTCGATAAATTCTTAAAATAAACGTATCTTTCTTATTTGTGAACCGATTCTAATGAAACAAACACTAAATGTTAATCCAAGAAAATACCAACATATGAGTGGAAACCGCATCCTTCTAGGTTAAGCCGTTTCTGAGATTAGCGCGCACAAACGCACAGACAAACAGACAAACAGATAAACAGACAAACAGACAATAATTCTAAAAATCATTGTTTTGGGTTCTATTGCGCTAATAAGCCCTAGTGACAGTTTTTCTCAAATATCTTCAATGTACAGACACCGACTTGTTACAGATTTATTTATATGTATAGATAGATTCTGTTATATCGGGCAAGACCGCGGTCATAAGCTAAGAAGAGCTTTGGAAAATATTTATGAACAGGTTGTATGCACCCATATTTTTACACTTGACTGTACCTATAAAGTTTTAGAAACGTATAAAGTACCCACGAATCGTTTTGTGAGCAATAAACATGTGCAAATGGCCAAAAGCGGTAAATTTCCCAACATGAAACATCGGACCCAATCAAAATAGAGTTAGGTGGAAACTTCGAGACCAAATGCAGACAATGTCCCGCGGGGGTTTCTAATTTACGGACGTGCTTTAGACTCGCGCACCGAGGGTTCCGTACAAATTTGTTGGTATGTCAAATCGTACGCTACAAACGGCCGTATTTATAAAAATCTAGTGTTAGCAGAGACCTGTTTCTATGTAAAAAGTTAGCTAACAATTTTTTTTTTTTTTTAATAGCCTATACAGTGTCCCACTGCTGGGCAAAGGCCTCCCCTTTCTCCTTCCACTCGTCCCTGGCTTCGGCAAAGTGTTGCCAGTCCGGCTGGAATCGCTCTAAATCGTCCCGCCACCTTCTTTTAGGCCTACCTCTGCTCCGGTGCCCGTCGCTTGGAACCCAATGAGTAGTGATTTTGGCCCAGCGATCCGGGTGCATCCGGCAGACATGACCTGCCCAGTCCCACTTGAGTTTGGCGGTCTTTGTCCCCACATCAACAATTCGGGTTTTGGAGCGCAATAGCTAACAATAAGTCAGGTTATTTAATATTGGTAAGTTGGGAGTCCATATTTTTGAAGTTGCTGGTGCCCGCGACTTCGTCCGCGCAGTAAAGCTTCCTCATTTCTTTCATTGAATAAAACAAAATCCGGCAACGGCAACATCCAAAAATCCATCGTCTCATTATCATTGGTAGGTATTACTTACTTAGTGAATATAATAAATCCCGTTTATTCCCTAGCCCGTAGGAATTTCAACAAATCTATCCTTTTTTGTTGCTCGATATTGATAACGGCAACAGATAGACGCTTGAAATACTTATTCACAGAATATTTATTTTTAGTTATACATTCACTTTGCGCGAGTCCGACTCGCACTTGGCTGGTTTTTTCTTGTAAACGCATGAACAGTGCAGCGTTCTAAGTGAAAAACATTACTTTTCGTCCGTGTTCTCGCTGCAAATGGACCGCAAATGTTTCACGTCTGCAGTGCAGTCCGTTCGCCGGACACGGGCACAAATCACGCCGGACCGGTCTAACGAGACCTTATCCGGTTGCAGTGAAAGTCGTAACCGACGTATCCGGATATGATGGGTTTACTTGTATGGTACGACCGCTTTAGCCTAGTTGGTAGTGACCCTGCCTACGAAGCAAGAGGTCCTGGGTTCGAATCCCGGTAAGGGCATTTATTTGTGTGATGAGCACGAATAATTGTTACTGAGTTATGGATATTTTCTATGTATTTAAGTATTTATTTATCTATATAAGTATGTTTATCGTCGTCTAGTACCCATAGTACAAGCTTTGCTTAGTTTGGGACTAGGTCAATTTGTATAAGATTGTTCACTAATATATTTTTTTTTTATGGTTATAAGGCTTTCTAGCTTAAGTTCGTGGCTTTGTCAATGTGGAAAAATAAAAACCAGTCAAGTGCGAGTCGGACTCGAGCACTGAGGGTTCCGTATAAACTTATATGTAAAAAGGTATGAATCGCAAATGAAAACGAAGGGCCAAAATTGCCCGTTGAAGAAGATTAAAACGTGTTTTCCCGAGGGCATATGATATTTTCCATTGGTAAAAAGTAACCTATGTCACTCTCCAGCCCTTCAACTATGACCATTCAAAAAATCACAGCAATTTGTCGCTCAGTTTCGACGTGAAAGACGAACATACAAACAACACACACTTTCACATTTGCGAGTATAATATTAGTATGGAATAATGCTTCAGCTAGATTAATATCAGGATTTCTATCTTTAGAAGGCGGAAACTAATCCATCGGTCTCAAATTTCAGATCAGTACAGGAATAAAATAGTTGATATTGCGCAGTGTTAAATCTGGGAGTTGAATTGAAATTCCAAGATTAAAAGTCAAAGTCAAAGTCAAAATATTTATATTCAGTTTAAGTTTCAATTCAAGCAAATATGAATGTCGGAGAATGTTACTACCGGTTCGGAAAAACCCTGTGGAGAAAAATCCGGCAACAAACTCAACAAGTTATGATGGGACTGCCACGCTGGTGTAGTGCTTCAGGGATGTTTGCGGAGGCGAGGATCGACAGTTTTAGTGCGATTCTTCGCAAGAGAACTGCCTCCCTGATGTGCCGGGTGCGTGACAGTCCCAGCAGCCTCCTGCAGCTGGTTTGGACTGAGTAGGCACTGGAACTCTGTGCATATGGAATCCAGGGGTGGTATTTATAGTTTAATGTAGTAATAAGCCCTATTTTACTTACTTAATAACTAACATAGCCAATAAGTCATGTAAACTAACACAATATGGACTTGTTCTGAATAAAATCATTATTATTATTATTATATCTTTTTCAAACATAACGTACTAATTGTCTCACGGGAATTGCCAAAAACTACATCGTGGTCTCAATTTACGATGTATGACGAACATTCGTGGAAAATTTCCTTTAGTCCCGTTTCGTAACCAAAGTTTCGTAACTGCCTACTGCCAGAGCTGGAGCACTCGGTGGTTACGAAATTTTGGTTACCTAACGGGACTATACGCATTTTTTGTCTCTAGACTTAGCCGTTAAGGTCTTGGGATCATGTCCCGTGGGAATATCGGGTTCAAAGTAGCCTATGTGTTATTCTAGGCGGAAATCTATCTACACACCAAATTTCATCCAAATCCATAAAGCGTGCGCACATGCACACACATTAATTGCATATTTACAAATACATAATTTATTAAAGTAACATTACAATCATGACAATTATCTAAAACTAAAAACCTTAAAAAATATAATAATAATAACTAAAATATATTATTGAAGGGAGTCCCTTTAGGCAAGGTTCCGAAGATACTGGCAGTGTTCCCCCTTTGAATAGCTTTACAAATTCCACATTGATAATATTAGTAGGATACAAGAAAGTGTTATTTCTTAAGATATTAAAAGGTCTAAAGTAATTTGGTACGATGCCCTAAAAATAAAAACATTCGCGCCAAAAAGCTTTTAATAGACCAACTCGCTAAGAAAAAATATGGCAACACCGCGTTATTTTAGGTCTTTCAACGTGTCGCCGGCGTTCATTGAAAATGTACCTTTCAGGTGGCCGAGCCGTGCGGAGCCTTTTGAAGAGGCCAGAATAAAAGACCTTGTGTGCGGTAGCCATTTTGTACCTAAGTAGGGAGTGGTAGTTAATTTTGTGCCCGTTTTTTCATATCGCCTTTGATGGCCCGTGAAGGGACTGCCCAGCTCTCAGTATTGACAAATGTAGAGTTGATGACTTGTTGTTTGTGGAAGTAAATATTAAAGTGTTGTGTCACTTAGCGGCGATGAAAACGGCTATACATTGTAAATGGCTTTTCTGTTCTAAGAAAATATTGTGGTTTAGTAAATGCTACTACTTATTCGGTGGATGAGCTTTGAAATGACGGGAGTACAATGTTGAATAACTACTGAAAACCATGTCATTTAATCTTACTAATATCGTAAACGCAAAAGTATTTTATGGATGTAGGGGTGTTTTGTTACTCTTTCACGGTATAACGGTTAGACGAATTCTGATAGATGAGACTTGGCACACTGGTCAGGGGCTAAATTCAGGAACGACCCAACACGGTTTGCGAGCGGTAATTCAATCGTTTGCGAGACGATAAGAATAGGCTGAGCTTGGGATGAGCCTTATTTTCCTGTTAATTCGCTTTGTAAATAAATAAATAAATAAATAAATAAATAAATAAGGCTCATCACAATCTCAGCCCAGACCTCTCGCAAACCAGTGATTTTTGGCATTCCTGAATAGCAGTTCATCCCTATCCTCTCGCAAACGATTGAATTACCGCTCGCAAACCGTGTTGGGCCGTTCTTGAATTTAGCCCCTGTTATGGGTACAAGGCAAACGGATAAATATACTTAAATAGATATTAAACACCCAAGACTCGAGCACAAACATTCGTATTTTTCACAAAAATATCTCGTAACTCGTAATGTTTGTTAGTAGCTTAGGTCTAAATGTTAGTCAAAAAATTATAAAGACATTTACATACAAAAAAAAACTTTTTGTACTATGTATGTTTTTTATTTCTCTATTTTGTATTTGTTATTTTATTACTTTTGGCTTTCCGATGCGATTTACTGAAAGTTAAAATATAATAAAGCGCAAAACAGTTAAATTACCTGAGAAAATGTACTGTTTTTCGCTCTACATTATTTTTCTACTTCATATATAGCGCAATATTGACTGGCAAGTATTATGGTATGGGTGGCAACACTATTAGAATTTTGTTTATGACAAATTTGTAAATTCTTCATTATTGTAGTGGTGCATCATAACAATAATCGAAGTTCTAATAAGGTACTAGTATAGGAAATAAGCTTGTTCTTATTCTTCTATAGTAGATAAGCTGCAGGTTTAAGCTAGTTAACTATATATTTGATTTTTTACCCCGTAAAAATAGATTACTTCGTAATTCTAGCAATAAATCAGACAAAAAAAACAGAACTTTCGCTCGACGACCCCGTCTAAAATCAACGAAAATCTCGCTTCACAAAACAAAATGTACGTGCATTACCGCAGTCTTAATTAGTGACTTGACTCCAAACGGAAAATTAAAACTTTTTCACCGGTTTTCCAGCAAAATAATGACACAGCGCCCCTGACGGATATCATAAAGTTTAAACTTCATTAAGGGAGCATCCTTAATGACAATTCGAAATGTCTAGTTGGTATTTAAATTTGGAACAGTCAGAATTCGTTTTAAAAATACGTTTGGAATAAATGCCAGTATTATGAGCTATAGTCTTTATGACTGGACGCGAACGCTTTTTACATTTTTTACTACTGGCCAGTTTTATTAGCGCTTGGATATTTAATCACGCGAAAAGCATGTTCTATCAAGCTTACCAACTCATGGGTTGCAATTTTTTCACACAGTTTGTGAGCTAAAGCTATTTTTAAAAGCAATTTGTTGCCCGACGCGAAAAACAAGTTATGCGTCGGTTTCGAAAGTTTTCTATGTAACTTTTTAAATAATACAAATTCAATTTTCTTGCCTAAGTAAGCAAACATTGAACAAAACACCTACGGTACAATAGTTTAGATAAATTTCTCCTTACGATGTGCTGTGCATGTCACAAGCGACATTGAAAAAGGGTTTCCATTAATAATATTAAGAATTTTAAATTTTTACTTTTATTTTAAATTATTGTCCTTATGTTTATGACTTACATTGAATATGATTGAGCAAATAAATCGTTTAATTGTTAATGAAATGTATCTTACTTTCAAATAGTTCAAAAAGTCAATAAGTAGACGGAACTTAATACAAAATTGAATGCGTCGAACAACGAATGTTCTTGTCCAGACCCATGTTGTTTAATGAAAATAAAGATTCTGATTCAATAACATAAAGTTAAGAATTGAAGGGCGCTCTCCACACAATGAACGTCTTTTGTTCGCCATTTTTGCCCTAGTTTAATAATGGAAATCGTGCACCACCACCACCGCCCTACGCGACAACACTTCCATCCTCACCATCTGGATGGTTGGTTGTCTTCTACTGTGCGTTTTTCCAGAAATTTCCTGCCTCGCACAGCAAAGCTCTGGAATGAGGTTCCTGCTGCGGTATTCCCGGACCGATATGACCTTCAAGCTTTCAAAAAAAGAGCGTACTCCTACCTAAAAGGCCGGCAACGCACTTGTGACTCTTCTGGTGTCGCGGGTGTCCATGGGCGACGGTAATCGTTTACCATCAGGCGACCCGTCTGCTCGTTTGCCCCCTATACCATAAAAAAAAAAAGTGTTACCGTGGTTTGAGAGTCCAAAAAACTCAGAGAAGCTCGGGCTCTCTGCTTGAGAAGCCTAGTTGCTAGTGACCCTGCCTACGAAGCAAGAGGTCCTGGGTTCGAATCCCGGTAAGGGCATTTATTTGTGTGATGAGCACGAATATTTGTTCCTGAGTTATGGATGTTTTCTATGTATTTAAGTATTTATTTATCTATATAAGTATGTTTATCGCCGTCTAGTACCCATAATACAAGCTTTGCTTAGTTTGGGACTAGGTCGATTTGTGTAAGATTGTCCCCTAATATTTATTTATTTATACTAACTACACACACACTAGCATACACTAGGATAACACAGCTTTTTCATCGTCTTCATTAAATGCAGTAAATAAATAAATAAATAATAAATAAATAAATATTAGGGGACAATCTTACATAAATCGACCTAGTCCCAAACTAAGCAAAGCTTGTACTATGGGTACTAGACGACGATAAACATACTTATATAGATAAATAAATACTTAAATACATAGAAAACATCCATAACTCAGGAACAAATATTCGTGCTCATCACACAAATAAATGCCCTTACCGGGATTTGAACCCAGGACCTCTTGCTTCGTAGGCAGGGTCACTACCAACTAGGCTAAAGCGGTCGTTAATAAATATTATATTCTGCTATCACTTGACCCACACTTTGGTAATAGTTTCCATCGAGTTATGAAATGAGGCGCTCTGTATGCAAAACTTTGACGTCTTCCATTGAAACAATAATAGTAAATAACAAAGACAAATGTGCACAGCTGAGTTTGAATTTTTTTACTAACGGTAGAAGGTGGGTGAAGTTTTTGTTTTTGAAGTCTATTGCTTTAGTAGAGCTGTAGTAAATCATCATATCAGCCCAAAGACGTCAGTGCTAAACAAAGACCTCAAAAGAGTTCAACAATGACAAGTTTGTTATGAAGTATCTTTTGTATTTTTATTTACTTTTACGGTCATCCCGTGAAATCCCTATTTTTAAAACTTGTTAAAGTGGGCTTAGTAGCGACATCTCTTGTCCGGGTGAGCGGGTAATAGTTCCGAAGGAGTGGATATTTTGATGCGTTTTGTTACTGCACCGTTTTGAAAAGTACTTAAAAGTTTATTATGGAAGAGTAAGTCTCTATACAAACAATCGGTTACTAAAAGAAGCGTTTGGTTACTTCAAAATTTAAGAATAGAATAGAATAGAATGGAATAGAATAATTTTATTTCAGGCTGCATAGGCCCATATAAAAATACCTTAAAGACTAACATACATATTTATATAACACTTAATTAACAACATAATTACAAGCACGTGAAGTCTGTGACGTGGGCACTTTTGCAGTGTCACCTTTCGGCCAAAACTCCTCTCTTGTGAAGGTCGACAGTTGATCAGTCGGAACCCTCACCACAAATGAATTGAAATTCACGTCATGGCGGGACTCCAACCGCTCAACCCTCAGAGTGAGCTTGGTCTTCACACGCACATATTCCACGATGTCCGTGACCTTTGTGGAGTGATGCAGGCAGGACACGTACAGCTGCGTCGTCGGTGTCGCGGGACGCAGCAGATGGTTCGGTCCGGTCAGGGCGGAGCCGCACTGATTGCGACAAGCGGGCTTCTTCTTCCTTTCCACCTTGATGAAGCCATCCTTGTCGCAACGGCGACTGTCCCTCTTCGAAATCGGCTGTGACGGATCTATGTGAGCAGGTTCACAGCGACTCTGCTTCACCTTCCTTCCTTCCTCCTTCCTTCGTGGTTTAGGCAACCCGCTGGGAATCGGGTTGTTAGCACCCTTCGCCACTGCAAGCCACTCCCACCGCACTGTGCACCACTAGCATGTAGCTATTATCTGCCTGGTGTCTATAGCGCGACAAACAACCTCAACTTCTACTCGCCATCCTCCAACCAACCAATCAACCAACACTCTCCAACAAGGCTCTGAGACACTAGCAACTAACTGGCCCTTGCAAGCGCCCACATGACGCACAGACTGCATTGCAATTCGTATCGACCTCCGGTCAAAAAAGGGGTGCTGATTTAGCTCCAGCGCCATCTAGTTGTCAATTAGAGAAACCGCCTGAGTTCTACATCGCGCTATCGAAGTTTCTCAACTCGGCTGCATAAATACAACTTCCAAACTCTCTTCCAGTCCCCGGGCATAACATCTGCCTGGAGAGAGATCTCTCTATTGCCTAGCCTAACCCCCAAATAAACATACGATTCTTCTATAAACCAAACCTAACCTTTCATAATGCATATCAAATATAAATTAATAACAATCCTCCAAAGTATACTTTTTTAAGTTAATCGCACACCAAATGTGATAGTTACATCAAATGTTGTTATATCTATCGAGCCGCCCATCCAAACGTAATCACAAATTTTTCTCATTTATAATATGAAATAGGAGGAAAATAGGATACTCTATAAATGTTGGTAGGAATCCAGTTTGCCAAGAGGAATTAGATCCAAAAACTTAGTTTGTCTAGAGACTTCAATCCGTGTCTTAAAGTCTATCGCCATTACGTGAATCAATATAACATACCGTATTTTTATCGTTACAAACCTCAAACTGTTCACGGAACGGAATCGTGGGAAAGTGACAAGGAGGTTAGTACTGGTATCGAGATAGCTCGTGCAGCATTCGGGAATATGAGAATGGTTATGGTGAGTCGACAGCTTTCAGTTGGGCTTAGGACGAGAATGTTTCGGTGTTACGTGTGGCCTCTCGTTTTATGTGGATGTGAATAAGACCTCCTTAAGAAGCTTGACGCATTTTGAGATGAGACCCCCTCAGAGAGAAGGGAAATTGTGATCCGACATGTTAAGTAAGGGTCTTCCCACGTCGATCGGCTAAGCTCAATTCGGCCCGCGTAGCCCCGATCAACATCTTTTTCGCTCTTATTCCTTTGACATAAAGGTTTCTCCAATCGGCTGAAGCCGATTCCGTGTCGATAAATATAGGGAGACTCTTAATCTACTACAGTTAATATGCTAACTACAGTTTGGCTTGCAAGAGCCTGAGGAATATATGTTTAACACTAGCTTTTGCCCGCGACTCCGTCCGCGTGGAATTAGTAATTTGGGCAGCTTATTTTTTATCCAATTTGCTTTTTCATCAATTATGGCTCTCCTTAGATCCTTCCGGAAGAAGTGAAACTTCATAATAAACCAAGCCGCTCCCAATCCGCCCCCAACCCGCTCCTAACCCGCCCCCAACCCGCCCCCAACTCGCTCTCAACCCGCCCCCAACCCGCTCCCAATCCGCCCCCAACCCGCTCTCAACTCGCCCCCAATCCGCTCCCAACCCACCCCCAACCCACTCTCAAGCCGCCCCAACCCGCCCCCAACTCGCTCTCATCCCGCCCCCAACCCGCCCCCAACCCGCTCCCAACTCGCCCCCAACCCGCCCCAACCCGCCCCCAACCCGCCCCAACCCGCTCCTAACCCGCCCCAACCCTCTCCCAACCCGCCCCCAACTCGCTCTCAACCCGCCCCCAACCCGCTCCCAACCCGCCCCCAACCCGCTCCCAACTCGCCCCACCCGCTCTCAACCCGCCCCCAACCCGCTCTGAAGCCGCCCCCAACCCGCTCTCAAAACGCCCCCCCACCCGCTCCCAACCCGTCCTATCTAACTGGGCTAACACTGAAAGAATTTTTCAAATCGGAGCAGTAGTTCCTGAGATATAGAAGTTTTACTTCAAAAACCCCCGATTTTGAAACATTCTTCCGCTCCGCTCAGCTCCTTTTGGTGTTAGCGTGATGATTATGTAGCCTACAGCCTTCCTCGATAAATGGGCTATCTAACACTGAAAGAATTTTTCAAATCGGAGCAGTAGTTCCTGAGATTAGCGCGTTTAAAAAAAAAAACCTGTTCGATAAATTCTTAAAATAGACGTATCTTTCTTATTTGTGAACCGATTTAAATGAAACAAACACTAAATGTTAATCCAAGAAAATACCAACATATCAGTGAAAACTGCATCCTTCTAGGTTAAGCCGTTCCTGGGATTAGCGCGCACAAACGCACAGACAAACAGACAAACAGACAAACAGACAATAATTCTAAAAATCATTGTTTTGGGTTCTATTGCGCTAATAAATAGCCCTAGTGACAGTTTTTCTCAAATATCTTCAATGTACAGACACCGACTTGGTACAGATTTATTATATGTACAGAAGAATAGAATAGATTTGTCGGGGTGCTCATCGGGCATTCAAACAACAAACACAGCATTTTACGAAGGGTCAAAAGCATTCTCCTATCAAATTTCAAATACCATAGTTTTTTCAAGAAAAGAGACCGTGGAAGGATAAGTGGGATCCCATGTAATATTACCCCGACAGGTAAGGTAATTTGCATTGAGGGCTCTATTGATATTCTTATTAAAGGCAGGTTATATTTATGGCAGAAGCGGAACCGCGATTACTTAGTTTAGTTCGGCCTTGGTAACGGTTTCGGCTGCTGCGTAACCGAAGTTTTTGTTCTAGTTTTTGGTTAGGTATCGGAAACTCAAATGGAAATAAAGATGGTCATGACTGTTAGTGACACGAATGTACTTTTTTGATGAACATGAACTGCTAATAGAACTAAAAATTTAAACTAAAACTGTCCAGGTTTTTCGTGCAACGCTGACTATTAATATAGGGCAATGCAACCCAACATTTTGTCAATATTTATTAAACAAAATATACAATTAAAATAAAATAAAAACTAACCTAAAATAAAAATAATCTACCTATGTATACAATTCGCCTAAGTCCTGTCCCTGCGGAAGAGTGCCCATTAAGGCTGACAGCTTTTCCGCGCTGGATTGTGATGCCAATACGTTGGGCGAGAAATGTCACGGGTAATTTCTAATAATCTATGTTTTATTTGGACGAAAAGTTTGTGAGCGTCCGGGCTCCACGGACCTAAGGTTCCTATACAGCAAAAGCTGCATATATGTAGTCTCTTGAGAGCCCTGCGTATTTGCGGCGTTTGCTGATTCAGCCTGTGCTGCTGCCAATGTTGTTTACTCGTTGTACTGATTTGTGGTGTTCAAACTAATAATAATATGCAGCTAGTAAGCTGCACTAATATAATAAGGATGTACTTAAACTTTGTTTGTACGTTAGAGTTAATCTTTGGAGCTAAAGAGCCAATTTTTATAATTCTTTTACCCATTGCTACACTTACTTTTATTGCTTTTAGCTACACTACTAACTGAAAATCCTGTTTTCTTTTGAAATAAATTATATTCCCAATTACACAACACGCAAACTAATTACAATAACTTATTATAACGCACTTAGTATCACAATTGTGTTCATCACTTCTTTCTGTCATACGGTATACGATAAGGGTAGAAAGAGAAAGTGAATCGCATGCACCCGCGAGTTAGACAGTACGGCCTTTGCATCCAATGAACTTGAAACCAATCAGGCCCAAGCAGGAGCTTAAGTGCTTAGGAAAGCATAACCTTTGCTAAACAATTTCGGCAGCTTTCTGGTTTCGGCTAGAATTAATTATGAGTGCCGAATCAGCGGTTTCGGCCACAACACGATGGCGACCCTGCCGATAGGCTCAGGTAGACGCCGCCATGATTTAATGCGGCTTTTCGCTGTGCGAGTATTAATTCATGCAGCCATACATTGCGGGTCATGAATGATCCATCACTCATTCCAGCAAGGGTAGCCCCGCAATGTAAAGTTCCTTGGGTAATTTTAGCTGTATTATGAAAACCAAGATTTATTGTGGTTTTCATACAACAATTTCAACCGTGATTATAATTTAGTTTGGACACTTAGGGTGAGGTTTAGGTCAGTGTGAACATGTAGAGAAATTTATTAATTAAAGTGTACGGTTTTAAAAAGGCTTACCTATGTGGAAGCTTTTGGGCTTTTTATACGTACTAGCTTTTTCCCGCGACTCCGTCCGCGTGGAATTAGTGATTTGGGCAGCTTATTTTTTTATCCAATTTGCTTTTCATCAATTATGGCTCTCCTGAGTAAATAATTAGTACGGCGTAAATACTGTACGGCAAATCATGACTTAAAACAAGATGTTTTCTAGGGCCTAGTGTTGCTACATTTTTTTAATATGTATTTGTTTCAGTAATACTATGAAAATACCTAAATACACGCGCGGTCTGACCAACCTATCATGAGCCATCGTGTTTCCCCCTTTTCCGTATAGTTAGTTGCGTTAGTTAGGGGTACTTGTGTCGCTTGCTTTGATTCTAGCCGTGTCACGCACACATACGCAATTGCATAGAATACCTAAAATCAATTAGCGCAAGAAACTCGGTGCGGCCTTAAACCATTACCCTTTTAGCTTCGCTGTGCGTGGCTAAAGATACGTATGCAACTCCCCTCCAAAGTACAGTGGGACTTATTTCAATTTTAAAACAGCTCCGTGTGCGTGCCTCAAAAGAAATCCGGGGAATCTTGAAAACTTTTAATCCCCAGTTTCGCCTTTGAGTCCCGAATTCCCCTCTTTTAACGCGTTAGTACTCGTGTGGTGAATACGTTCCTTATTGCAATGGTAATCTGCAGAAATACGAGTCGTTCTGGAAAGTTCGAAAGAGTTTTATGGGGTAAAACGATTTCATCGTTTGTTGTTTTCAATTATTCAATGCCAGTCTTTACCCGCGGCTTTGGGTGATCGATTCGGTCTGGCAGTTGATAAAATTGCGGGATATTACTAAATCCCCAAGGGAATTCCCCTCCCCCCCGAATCCCGTAGGAATATCAGGAAAAAGTAGCCTATTTATTGTATCTACGGTCCAGCTGCTATCTACATACCAAATTTCGTCTAAATTCGTTGAACCGATTCAGCGTGAAAGAGCAACAAACACACACACATATACGCACGCACACAATAACCTTTCGCATGTGTACCTAAAATTATTTTTAAGCTTAAATTATAAACTTTAAAAACTGTTGTTCATTCGTTCCACATTACCTCGAGACATCAACACTTTTATAAATAATTTATTGAATCAGGCGTTACTTTGCGGAGGTCCATATTAATGAAAGGTCGCGGGTGAGCAAAGTAATTGTTTTAGTTCACTTTTATAAATATTTGATTTAAGTTTTTAATTTTAATACACAATTACATACACGTTAGACTTCATTTGAATACAGGCATAAAAAACCGGCCAGCAACCAAAAGAAAAACAAAGAGAATCATCTAATTCTTTTTTAGGGTTCTGTACCTCAAAAGGAAAAAAAACGGAACCCTTATAGGATCACTTTGTTGTCCGTCCGTCCGTCCGTCCGTCCGTCCGTCTGTCTGTCAAGACCCTTTTTCTCAGGAACGCGTGGAGGTATCAAGCTGAAATTTATATCAAATACTCAAGTCTACTGTCACTTGGAGCTGTGAAAAAATCAAAGCATAGATGCCAACGCAATCAAAAGATTTTTTTTAACTTGGCAATCAGTTGGGCAACCTAAATCGAAAGTCAAAGACATTTACTTAGCGATTCATAAAAAATATGGAACCCCGAAAGCAACAGAAGTAAAAGTCGCCTAATATAACATCATCCAATAATAAACCGACTGATTAACGAGAAGTCTTCGAGTTATTTCACGAGTAAAAGAATAAGTAATTACTGAGGAGCCGAGTTATCCAATTTGGTTAACAATTTTCAGAATTGAAAATTTTGTTTCGTCCTTTGGCTGAATGCAAAGTTAACGTTTCTTGTTCTGTTATTGAAATTAAAAATTTAAACATTTCAGAAAAGTTGGGAATTGGTTGCTGTCAACGTTTTGTGATCGGTATTAGCATGCGAAAGGATTGTTCGATAATTTGATGTAAAGTGATTTAAGGGAGCGATTAGCATTATCGAGTTCTTTCCCAACGCGTTTGCGTTTGCCTTCCTTTGAAGCTATTTAAAATATTATTCATCCTACTATCTATCTTATATATATAAAAATGAATCCCTATTTCCCTTGGTCACGGCATCACGCATGAACGGCTGGACCGATTTCACTAATTCTTTTTTTGTTGTGTTCGTCATTGTCAGGACAAGGTTCTTATGAAAGAAAAAATTAAGAAAATTGCGCGGAAAATTAGAAAATATAAGAAAAATTACCGTCCATAATAACTTTTCTAATGTAACCTTATGGCGTTTGACAGAACTGCCAGTCGTTTGACAGTTGGTGTGATTAACAGAATACGATCGTTTAAATTAAATGTACGGGTCGAAATTTTATTCATAAAACTAGCGACGCGCCCCGACTTCGTGTGGGTGTAGTTTGGGGAAAAAGAGGTAAATATATAAACTTACCACCTTAAATTATAGACTTTCTTTATTTTTCACACCTATTTTTCAAAGTTACACCCGTGCGAAGCCGGGGTGGGTCGCTAGTAATTTATAAAAGAAAAAATTAACATAGTAATTCTTCGTGATGACTAAATTCAAACTGCTATACTTAACTCAAAAAGTCGCTTAGTTGACAAGACGTGTTCTGAACTAAAACAACCCGCGACTTTACGATAGTTACGTTTATGTAAGAAATGCGTGTTTTTGCTGTTCCTTCACCTCCACACTGTACGAACACACTCAAATCACACAAACCCAACTATCACCACCACCGAACTACACTAACGCGTTTCGAACTCAACCAGAGCTCATCTTCAGAGTAGGTACCACAACCGTACCCTATGCTACCAAATGTTAGATGTGAGAATGTTTTAAATGTTGTGTAATTGTTTCAGTTCATTAATATGGACCTCCGCAAAGTAACGCCTGATTCAAAATATTAGACATGTTCTTTCAATGGACCCTTCAAATATCAGTCGTATGTAACACATCCAAGTAGGTACACTACACATAATATAAATTCAGCTCTGTCATTTCACCATAACAACAAAGACATTCTCAAAGTCACATGAGTACGATAATATAATAGAGCCAATTGTAGTTTCTTTGAAACAAGTACGAAGTACACAACTGTCACAGTGAATTTCCACTCTGACGGAAGTCGAGTTCTGACGCCGTCCAGATGGTTCGTCTGCCGCATTATTTTACAGTTGTAACAAGACGTTCCGTGTGACCGTTTGTGAGTGTGCTGTTTCCTGTTAAAAATTAATTTAACGTCTCCTACTCGTACGAAGAAATATTAGCGGCAAAAGCGACCAGTGTAATGTATCTATCGTTCCTATATCAAATTGCGATGATTTATTTTTTCTAGAATTCGGTTACGTCGTCTCCCCCATAGGTACTTCGTTTAATTTAAGGTTTGAATTAACGGTCAAATTGTAACACACGTTTCTCGGTATTTCGAACATAAATGGACTAAAAATACCTACATGTAGCCCTAACGATCTTAAAACGATCTTAAAACTTAACGACCTATAAAATGAGCGGACTGACAATTTTCAGTAATGAAGTGATTAAACATAACATACAACAATACAATATCTACAATATCAACTGCATTTTGCAATACTGAGTTAACTCACTGTAATTGTGCAATACATTCAACGACATCTGTAAAAATTATTTTCTAAGGGTTAACATTGTATTGCAGAATTAATCAGAGTTAACACGCTATTGCAAAACAGCATCCAACTTGTACCGTGTTTAAACGAATAAATAATGATTGATTACTGATGACAGGGTTTTGCTTTTATCATGTCCGAGTCTCATAGTAGTTTCCTATGTATTTATAAACGAAACTGAGTGTTTATAATCTGATGCTAATAAGCATTTCAACCATCACGAACATCATTCTGAGAAAATAGCCGCTAAAGGTCATTCTGTGGGATCTATACCTGAATCCCTAACGTTTTTTAACCTATTTCTGCATTCCGAAACGTTTTATGTCATAATGATCATTTTTCCTAACACTCATATGCCCTATCTTTAGTTTTCCTAACATCGTATAGATGTTTTTTTTTCCCATAATGTTTTATTTCCTAACGTCACTTGTCATATTGCTTATTCACCCTAACGTTATGTGCCATAATAGTCATGTATCATAATTATCAGTAAGCCTAATGATCGTTAATCCTAATGATTATTTTTCCTAACTTTGTATGGCCTATTGTAGTTTGTCCTATATTTTGTACTACCTAACAATACTTGTCCCCATGCCATATTGATTATTCATGAACAAATTACACTTTCCGGGTGGTCATAAAAAAATAACTAACACCTAAGGCTAATTGCGGGAGTTGCGCTGCGCTAGGCTCCCGCATTACCCTTTAAACCTAACCATACCGAGTCGCTTCCGCTCCGACAGGTCTTGCTCGCTGAATCACTATCATTATAGCCAGCGAGCGAGCAAGACCTATCAGGGCGGAAGCGACTCGGTATGGTTAGGTTCAAAGGCTAATGCGGGACATATTTCGGACAAATAAGTTTTAGGGCAATGAATAAATATTGTTATGGCTAATGCCCACTAGGACAATAAAACTTAGGATAAATGACATGAGGTGAAACGTTATTATGGATTTCGAGGAATACGCAAAATAACATTAGAGGTATTAATAATTATGGCAAAAATGATTCGGGCAAACGAGTTTTAGGGCAATCATTACATTATGGAAAATGATTGTTATGGCAATTGATCATTAGGGCTAATGCCCATTAGGACAATACAGTTCGGGCAAGTGATTTTAGGACAAACGATGTTAGGGATTGCGAGGGAGACCCATTCTGTGGACGTGGCAAAAGTTAAGAGTCTATAGCCAATATTTTTTAGTCAAGTACATCGGCGTGTGGGACGCCTGGCCAACTTTCGGCCCATTTCAACCTCGGAGTCGTGTTATGTCCACAGGAGAGACAACTTTTGTTTCTTACGATGTAAACCCAAAGATTTTTATTAGGGATGAACTTAACGAGTTTGTGTAAAATTTTTACTGTGTTTCGATGTTCTGAAGGTGTTGAATTCCATAACTCGTTTTTATAAAATGTAGAAGAGACATCAAGGCACAATTTAGTGTTCAAATCTCAATTTGAGAGTTTTTGTGGGTTGGTACTTTTTAATTATTTGTTCTCAAAACACATGGCTCACGTGTAACACCTTAAATAATTAAGAAAGTACCGTGAGATTGATACTAAGCGCGAGATCGATCGGGCTCCCGGTGACAGCGTGACACACTTTCCCGTGTTTTACCTATTCGTCTTCTTGATCGACCAATCAATAGTCGTTTAACTGATTGCATTATTTATCCGGAGTAAGTCAGCTTCGAAGGAGGCGAAAGGGGTCACGGAAGTAAGTTGCACAAATTACTTGTTGTGGGCGCTTGGGTTAATTAGGTTAAAGCCATGTAGTTTACTGTCTACTTTCAGAAAGAAAAAAAAAAGAAAATACATTTATTTACAACATCACAAGACACATCATCAATATTTTTACAAAACCAAAAGACAACACTAAATCTAATGGTAGAATGTGTCATTGCGGTTGCAAATCGGACACTGGCTCAGCATAATAGCTGGCCAGTACCTTTGGTGACACCCGGATCGCTGTTTAGATAGATAAATAAACTGCACACTAATAGCTACATAAGACTAAATGTGTTGATAAATAATTTGTAAATTTTAAAAGCAAATAATAATAACAAAATAACTTGAACATAATTAGTATATCTCACTTGCCAAGTATAGTTTAGTTTAGTTTAGTTTATTTATTCACTCAGACATAATAATTACATTATATGTATAATACATTAAAGTCAGTATATAAGAATTTATGCCGAGATCGTCAAAAATTTATAAAAAACAAAACATAATAATATAATAATAAAAATAACCAAAGATGAAAAAACAATCAATAAAATGGAGATGTAAAAATAAATTCGTCCCCAAGTGGGAGTTGTCAAAATCAAATAATTAATTATGTCAATGAAAGTACAAAAATAACTACAAATAAATGGTATTTCCAATAGGGATCGTCATAACAAAATAAATTTAATTAAAACATAATATTACCAATATTAAAATTATGTCAAGAAAAAATTATGTCCAAAAACTCACTTAAAGAATACAGAGGGTTAGGGTTATCCATCAAAACCCTGCTTTAGCCTCTCTTCTTCCTAGTCGGACACTCTTGTCAGAGTGGTCGTGGTTGCGCAGACGAGGGACACGGAGTGATGTTCGGTGGGTCGCAGACTTTTTCGAGGACAGCCCTCTTAGCAATTTACTTCCATTTCTGCCGGTTAGAGGCGTTGCGAGTACACTGGACCATGGTGGACTCAATAGCTTTTTTAATCATATCAGTCCAGCGAGTTGGTGAACGGCCGCGTGCCCTCTTGCCTTCCACCTGACCCTGGACCTTTAGGCTTTAGCCTAAATACGTAGAATTGCGCGGCGTACCTAATATAATTATGTAGCTATTTTATCTAATTTCATTCATCAAAATTTCAGCCGAAAGACGTCTACTGCTGAATATAGGCCTCCCTCAAGGCTCGCCAAACAGATTGGACCCGTGCTATCGGCATCCAACGCGATTCCGTATCCTTAACCAGGTCGTCGCTCCATCTTTGTTGGAGGCCTACCTATACTGCGTCTTCCGGTCCGTGGACACCACTCGAGAACCCTTTTTCCCCATCGGCCATCAGTTCTACGAGCGATGTGCCCTGCCCACTGCCACTTGAGTCTGGCGATTCTTCGAGCTATGTTGGTGACTTTATTTCTTGCGCTTGCGCGTGTTCTTGTGTGTTTAGTTGTTTTGCTCTTGTTTAGTTTTAGTTGTTGATTTTATCTAATTGACATTTTAAGGAATACGCAACTTTGGCATAATGCGTTTAGTTTTAGAGCCAGTCAAATCCTCAGTCACCTGTTTATGTATGTTTTTACGAAAGGGTCATACAAACTATTTTGTTCTATTTTTTAGTCAAGTGTACATCGGCGTGTGGGATGCCTGGGCAACTTTCAGCCCATTTAAATAATCTTAGATTATGTTTACTGACTCGGAGTCACTAATTTTATGTCTACAGAACTCCAACTTTTGTTTAATTCGCTGCGAATGGCCCGAATAGCGGTTAGATAAGTCCTTATGTGTCACTTTAAATCACAAAACGGCGTTATCTACCACATGTATTTTATAAAACACATAATAAACCAATACATAAGTTATAACTATTTGTTACAATGTTACCACTCAGAAAACTAAGAGCCGATAAACAACGAACTTACACAAAAGGAACGTTTTCAATTCCAAATTGGTCCGTAACGTAACAGGGTTACGGTCGAGATTTGTCCGTTTTGACAAGGGCAAGGTGTCGAAAACTGTTTGGGGCGGATCGATGGAAAATAATGGAAATGTAAGAGGAAACGATCAAAGCTACGAGCCTCGGATGTTAATATTGGTCCGATGTATTGTTGATATACACGTTTTTATTTAACTATTGTTAGGCAACGGAAATGTGGAATTATGGGTGTGTCGTGCTAAACCTGTTCGGAGGGGAAAGCATTGGCTGTAAGCGCATGATTTACTTTTTTAACCCTCGACTCAAAAAGGTGTGTGTGTGTGTGTGTGTGTGTGTGTGTGTTTGTGTGTCTCCGTGTGTCTGTCTGTGGCATCATAGCTCTTAAACGGGTGAACCGATTTGGATGCGGTTTTTTATTTGTAAGCAGGTTTCTTGGCGTAGGTTCTTAGACATATTTCATCAAAATACGTCCAGCCGTTTCAGAGTTATCAGCTCTTTTGTTAGCTGCGTACTGCGACTACTTATACGTGAGTGATCCGCATTTCCTATTAAGTGTTTCTATGTCATACGGTAGTTAATTATTTAAAAGCGTTCTACATTGTTGTCTAAAAAAACGACCTGTGAATTTGATGGTCTACACAATCTCCTAGCTCTTAAATACTAAACTTTAACACTAACTATCCGTAATAGTGGCCCTCTAATAGCAGGTAAAAAACAATAAATTGAAGTCGCCGCCTCCAGTGCAATCATGCTACCCCGGACAGCGAGTTATAGCCAAGCTGCTATTATCCAGACCGATAGGAGACTCCGCATTGTTTAAAATTTTAAAACGATTAACAAGTACTGGTTTAAAACTTCCAAAGGAAAAAACCAGCCAAGTGCGAGTCAAACTCGCACGCGAAGGGCGAAGGGAATTTAATTATTTATTTTTAAAGTGAATACTTATGTTTAATATTTATTTGGCCAAAAAACGGCACTATAATGAGTGAACTTAAAGAAAAACTTAAGTTTAAACATGTAACTACCGAGAGGAAGGGCTACGGATTAGCCCGAAACATGTCGAGTTAAACTCGTTTTAAGACGTGAGTGATCCGTTTATTTTCACTAAAAACTTAAGTTACAGGTACATAGGCCAGCAAATATGCCACAGTGATTTCATGCCAAATTATATAACTAAATATTCTGTGAAAGAATATTTCAAGCGTCTACCTGTTGCCGTTATCAATATCGAGCAAACACGAGCAAAAAAATCACGCTTGTTGTATGGGAGCCCCCTTAAATATTACATTTTTTTTTTAGTATTTGTTGTTAAAGCGGCACCGAATACATCATGTGTGAAAATTTCAACTGTCATCAATGTTCATGATATACAGCTTGGTGACAGACGGACAGACAGACAGACAGACAGAAGGAGGGACAGCGAAGTCTCAGTAATAGGGTCCCGTTTTTACCCTTTGGGTACGGAACCCTAAAAAAGAACCCTTATAGGATTATCTCGTTATTTTTTTTGTATCTTGCCTATTATCAAGATCCTTTTACTTAGGATCCTTTTATCATCAGCCGGAAGGCGTCTACTGTTGAACAAAGGTATCCCCTGTAAGCTCCAAACGCACAGACACCGGAGGCGTGGCGGTGCGGTGGCGGTGACGGTTGTAATATTCTAACTTGTATGAACGAATTCGCGGTACGGTACCGCACAACCGTTCATACAAGTTAAAATATTACAACCATCACCGCTACCGTTGTCTGTGCGTTTGGAGTTTTAGATCTACACAATGAACCATAGCTCGCCCATGTATCCACTGGTTGCCTGCATTTACAAATACAAATACAAAATACAAATTCTTTATTATACATAAAAATCAAGTTTCACACAGTATTTCTCGCGAAGTCTTCAGTCCTCCTAGTAAGAGGCCTGCCAATGCTGCCGCTTCCGAGTCATGGTTGTCACTAGAGTACTTTTCCCGCCAAGGGTTATCCCTTCTTCGATCTTTCACCAGTCCTATCCAGTCCAGTCTATCTTGAATTACAACATTTCACTTTTCGGTACTTGGTTCTGGTTTTTAGTGTTTTACATTTTAGAAGTAGCTAGATTTTCGGAGCCCGATGAACGCATGTAAAAGCGGTATTAATCTTTTGCCTTTTTGTCATATACCACTCGACATTATATCGCATAGCAACTGAATATACCCCAATTTTATTGCAAAACCGACAACTACCGGCAATTAAGCGTTGGAACTCAATTACATGAACAACTCTGAAGAAACGCTATTCACGCCTCGCCACGACCAAAGTGGTCGTAATCACGGAAAAATGGTGATTGAAGTTTACAGCATAAGTACTGGCGTAGCATGCACATAATTGCGTGTTATGTTATGGTTAGTTCAACATCGAGTATTTGCTGTTTCTCTGCGGTGTTTTTCTGCGGGATCATAATTAGAAATGATGAAATCCGCGCAAAAACTGAAGTCACAAACATAGCTCGAAGAATTGCCAGACTCAAATGACAGTGGGCAGGGCACATCGCTCGTAAAACTGACGGCCGATGGGGCTAAAAGATTTTCAGGTGACGTTCACGGACCAGAAGACGCAGTGTAGGTAGGCCTCCAACAAGATGGACTGACGACCTGGTTAAGGATGTGAAAAAACGTTGGATATGGATGGCCGCAAGACCGGTCTGTTTCACCTTGATTTGTTCAAGAGTGATCCTTCTGTACTATAATAGTACTATTAGTTATTCTGTGGCTGAATAATGTTCAAACTGACATTAACGACTGACAGAAATTTCTCGAGAGAATATTTTGTATACTCAAACGTTACATGCTGCAATCTACTAATCCTATTAGATACTTGTCCTGAACATAAATGGCTGAAGCGTTTCAACCACTAAGTCGTGTTATGGCGCTTTTTCACCCGACTGTCGAAGGATGGTTACGTTTTTCGTTCATATGTGTTTAAGTATGTATGTATTTGGGTGTTTGGAGGCGAAAGGTTCTCGAGTGGCGTCCACGGACCGGATGACGTACTGTAGGTAGGCCTCCAAGATGGAGCGTTGACCTGGTTAAAGTTGCGGGGACCGACCTGTTTGGCGAGCCTTGGAGAATGCAGCAGCAGTGGACGTCTTTCGGCTGAAATGATGATGATGATGTGTGTGGGTATAATTATGTACTAGAATGTATAATTCTTTGGCACGCCCTGCAGCCTAAACGGCTCAATGCATTTTAAAGTGTGAGGTGTCATTAGATTTGTCTCAGTTGCGAAAGTAACATAGGGTACATATTTTTCCGGAATGTCCATAGGAACGGGAATTATACTGGCGGGTTCTTTTTCCATATCTAGTATAGAAATTAAAATTAGTGAATCAGTACCGTTTTAATTCACGCCTTATTTTCTAGTCTGATCCATTGTGATGTATCGCTCCGCCCATACCTCATGTTCATGCATTTCCTCCACCTCTACACTGTATGAACACACACAAACCCAACTATTACTTTTAGACGACCAGATGGCCTAGTGGTTAGAGAACCTGACTATGAAGCTTGAGGTCCCGGGTTCGATTCCCGTGTTGGGGCAGATATTTGTATGAATAATACGAATGTTTGTTCTCGGGTCTTGGGTGTTTAATATGTATTTATGTATGTATCTATCTATATAAAATAATAAATATCACGGGACAATTCACACCAATTGACCCAGTCCCAAAGTAAGCTAGGAAAGCTTGTGTTATGGGTACAAGGCAACGGATAAACATACTTATATAGATAGATACATACTTAAATACATATTAAACACCCAAGACCCGAGAACAAACATTCGTATTTTTCATACAAATATCTGCCCCGACACGGGAATCGAACCCGGGACCTCAAGCTTCATAGTCAGGTTCTCTAACCATTTGGCCATCTAGTCGTCTAAATATAAGTATGTTTATCCGTTGCCTAGTACCCATGATACAAGCTTTCCTAGCTTACTTTGGGACTGGGTCATTTGGTGTGAATTGTCCCGTGATATTTATTATTTATTTATTTATTTATTACCACCACCAAACTACACTGACGCATTTCGAACGCAAAGAGAACTCATCCTCGGAGTATCGAAACCGTTCACTATGCTATGCTCTTGTTAGAGGATGAGCTCTTGTTAAGTTCGAAACACGTCAGTTTAGTTCGGTGGTGGTGATAGTTGAGTTTGTGTTCGTACAGTGTGGAGGTGGAGGAACTGCATGAACACACATTTCTTGTATAAGCGTAACTATCATAAAGTCGCGGGTGAGCAAAGTTATGGTTTCAGTTTATTGACATGGACCTCCGCAAAGTAACGCCTGATTCAATTTGTGTAACATCCTGTTTAAAACACCTAAATTAGCTTGCCTTTAAAAATAATGTAGATTAAAAAATATTTTCTTGACGAGATTCCTATGCAAAGCGTCAAACTCAAATTCTTAGGATCCTGGAGTACCTATCCCTCAAGCAAAATCGAATCAAAAGTGTACTATTATTTATTTACTACGACGTTGAGGCCATAAATTAACCCAACATAAAGAAATACCAATTATTTTTTGTTACCTAGGAGACATATTATGTACCAAAAATATTCCAATTATGCTGATACAAATTTTCCAATAAGCCAGTGATATATTCCCTACGTTTGATAACAAAATGAAGGTTTAATGACTGTTCCTTAAAGCTTTTCCCTTCACCATAACGACCATAAAATTATTCGGAGAATTAAGCAAAAATAAATCATAATTACCAGGAGGTCGTTAACAGATTCCTCTTCCTTTACATTTGCGCAGTAGGCAGAAAAATAATTATGTGTGTTCCATTCAGAGTTATTTTTGGATTCACAGACGTTAAGATTCTTATGTTATTGTCCAATAAAATATGAAAGATAAATCTTGGAATAACTGAAAATGGCAACGTTTAATATACATACATTTATCTAATATTATACCCATATCTCGTGTCACGATGTTGGTTATCGAATTCCTCCGACACGGATTGACCGATTTTTATGAAATTTTTTGACTATTTTTAGTAGGTCTGAGAATAGGTGGTAGGTTTCAATTTACATGGCAAAACAACATATCGCGGGTCAGCTAGTTTACAACATAATATTCAAGGTTAGAGTGAATAGGCTGTTACTGAGCCAGTGAAAAACATGTTTGGCCTCATCTGCACTAATTTTCATCTAGTGAGATAAAGATAAACACGTGTCAGTTTTTCATAATTTTCAAAAACTCAGAGGTGAACCCACGACACTGCCAACTCTCTCTCTTCTTCTGCTTAAGAAGACCATAGGTCAAACAACTAGGCTAACTTGGTTTTTTTAGCGCCACCTAGTCGTAAAATAAATAAACTGCTAATTTTACATCGCGCTATCGAAGTTACTCAACTCGGATGTATTAATAAACAACTTACAAGTCTCTTTATCGGATTTCGGTCTGAAGGCATATTTAGTATCTTCCTGAAAGAGAAAGAGAGGTTCTTGTGCGAGGCGTTTTGTTATGTTTGCCGGGGAACTCTAAAATAATCAAATAAATTCTCATATTTTTTCTTGGAAATATCGAAACATCTGCTTAGAATCGCTACTGTTCTCCATCATACTGAGGTAATGGCGATCGTGAGGCAAATTAATTCGGGCCCCCAAGCGTACAAGGCTGTCTAATATTTCTTTATAAAGCCCTTGGAATCATGTTTTTTTGACGGTTTTAATATTCCTATTGAGAGCTGACCTACTATTAAATTGAACGAATCGTCTCCCGCTTTTGGATTTGTTACACATCATCATCATCATCATTTCAGCCGAAAGACGTCCACTGCTGAACATAGGCCTCCCCCAAGGCTCGCCGAACAGATCGGCCCTGCGCCACCCGCATCCAAGGCGTTCCTGCATTACATTGCAATTTATTTTCACTACCTAATTATTTAATTTTCAATAAAGACGATTATTTAATTATTCCATTACAAATATTATATATGTCACAATTAAATACCTACTTTAAAAATAATTAAAAAGTCAACTACCTATAACATTAAAATTAAAACCCTTAAATTACCTTATTCTATTCAATACAAAATTTATACATGTCATAATTCATCAATATCATTATTATAAGAAAAATGAAAATGAAAATTAATAAAATAAAAAAAAACCCTAGATGTTACCCGTCCGCATCGTGCTTGGCCCAAACGTGCCCATCACCCCAGCGGCATTGCCCCGCTGTATGGCCAACGAGATCCGCTGCACCAAGTACGACCCGGAACGGGGGTCACCGCCTCTGTCCCGCAACCTACGACCCAACTCCCCGACCAATGACCTGGCGTCCACCCCCCAGGGACCAGCCGTCTCGACCGCAACAGGCACGAAGTCGTACGTCGACTCCAAGGCTGAGTATTTAAGGCGCTTAGACCGCGCGGCATTTTCAGCCGCGGAACCAACTGCCCTCGACGTGTGACTCAAGTGAGATGGTGCAAAGGTACTTACGCACGTTGCATCCCACAAAAGACACCGCCCTCTCCGCCAAGGAACCAACGTCAACCCATCAGGCCTCTTGCCGTCACTACGGCTCAAACCCGGAGGCTCCAACACTCAAGGCACATTAGCCGCCCCCATTGCCCTGTGGATCAGGTCATTTATCGAGTGATGCCTCGAGAACCGCCCAGCACATCCATCCACCTCCCCCATCTTCCTCCACCATCACCCCACACACACAACGATGCTGCTTGCAAACCTTACACCCCAACCTGAGCGCAACGGCTATCCGGAGAGAGTCGTTGTCCAGTAAAGTGCCAAGTTGGGAAGATGGTAAGGCCTGCAGCCACGCCCCTGACTCGGGACTAGCGGAAGCCCTAAGCCGCGCAATATTGGTCCCCGAAGCATCCCTCAACAAACCCTCACTAATCCACCTACACCTAATGTCGTCCCACTGCCTCTGCCTAGCCCGATCCTCAGGCCACTGATCGTGCGCGCACAATGATGCCCAATCCGCCAGTGCCTCCGACACTAATGGTAAAGTGTCCCCGCTGCCATTTAAAGGGAGAATGCGAGCAACAAGATCCACCACACCATGAGCCGAAGCCAAAAACGCGACCAGTCCGACATCGCGCACGCGCCGCACTCCCAACCCGCCATACCGAACAGGAAGAGCTGCCTGACACCACTGAGAATCGTCCAAGCAAACATTTAAAATACTCTCCAGTGCGAACCTAACCGTATCGTCTAGCAACCCCACGTCATCCTCAAATAGCCAAGTTTAATTTTTATTTTTTCTTGCTATGACACAGTAATGATTATACTCAAACTTTAACAGTCTGCCTGTTAGGCTTTAAATGTTACAATCCTGTGGTAGACAGTTGCCCACACAGCTTTAACAACATAATAGTTGGCATCTTGCAATGTACCGTAACGCGCTTTTGATCAAATTGTGGCAACTTTAATAATTTTAAAATCGCTATAAAGTCAATATTGTTTATATGAGGTAAATGGTTGACATGTAGACAAAAAGAAGATCGATGAAAACATCGACAAGGAATAGCAAATGCTATAGCTAGACCGTTTATTCAATCTTTTAAACTCTTTCCGTGCGGCTGATTCGCCAGTTTAGTCCACGGTTTGCACGCCTACGAGATTAATTAGTGTAAAATTAGGGCTTATAGATTTAGAGATGGGGATTTAGAAACTTGGCTCTACAAGAGATCTGATTACTTTTTGACAGTGCGAGCTACAGGTCTCGTCTTGGCAACATTTGACATGAAATGTTTTCGTGGGATTTCATTTCTTTTTGGTAGGGGATGATTTACTAAAAATCCTGAAATACATATCTTATTATTTATAACAAGGATAACAAGGACCCTCTATATCAATTTTCAGACCCCTAGCATCAAAATTTGCGGAAGTCTCATACAAGCTTTCACCCCCTAGTTTAAGGGGTTGGGGGGGTAAAAGTTTCAAGTTTAAAGATTTTTTCGTTGTTTGTATACTATTACTAGCTTACATACCAAATTTCAGCTTTCTAGGACTTCAGGAAGTGCCTTTTGAATTTTGATGATCAGTGATCAGTGACGAAATCGGGGGTTTTTAGACATTGATAAAATCTAAAGTATAAGAGCTACGACATTCAAACTTTGTATGTTTCATGTTTGTACTAGTGTCATTATATCTTGAAATTTTCAACTATTTAACATCATCCAAAGCAAAGTTATAAGAGATCAAAAAAACGACGAAACGTTTTGAGAAAAGGTAGGTAGTGCCCTTGCGCTCCGCTTGGCTCGTCTTGGCGGAGGCACTCCTGTGCCCCCAGATGCGTGCGCGGCGTTGTTTGAAGTTTTTATTCTGCTCCTTATTTATTCATGTGCCGCGAGCGCGCCACGTGTGCCTGCCGCCCGCACCTCTCTCGGCCCTCTTTGTCGTCATACCCCCAGCCCCTGTACCGCGCACGCGAGGACTCATTTAAACGGTTTAGCTATAACAAAAATGCGTGAGTTGGTCCGCAAACTACTTTAAAGGTTAACGGTACCCTAAAAACCAAACTCGCGGAGACATCTTCGAGACTATGGAACCAGCGTATTCTGCCAAAGGCAATATCATTATTTCATATTTCACAAGATGAGTTCGGAAACGCTTGGCCTTGTTTATTGTTTGATTCCTTTCTTCCATTGCGTTTACGGGTTTGGCAAGCGCTTTCGAGTGCTTATCTAGGAAAAATTGGGTTTGAATTCAACTGTTTTGTAAGTTAAGCATTCTTTTTGTTTTTTATAAGAGTTTATGGAGCTGTTGTTCTTACATGTGAACATGTGCATCGTATTCTTAGTAAATTTGTAGAAAGTTTTCGTATTGGCATGGCGTGCGTATTGTAATGGTGAGTTAAACTATCCTATCCTTATTCATATTTATTTATTTTATTAATATATATTTATTTATTACACATGATAAAGCAGTAGAAATCATGCGTCTGTCTGTCTGTATGTACACGCTAATCTCCGAAACTACTGAACGGATTTTCTCGCGGTTTTCGCAAATAGATGAAGCTTAAATTGAAGTAACATTTTCATCAAAATTGGGTAGCAATGAAAAAAGTTATCGACGTTTGAATGTAATTTTTGTTAAATCTAAAATCAAAGCCATGGTTCCTAAGAACGGATTACTCTAACTCTCATAGTTTTTGATTTCTCCATACTGACCCATTTGGATTGAACCCTGTATAGGTAGTTTTGGGTACTGGATTTGGCTAGGTTATCTATGGCCACATTTTCGAGCAGTTTAAACAAATACAAATACAGTGAATTGAAGACGCACAAGGTTTTCAAAGCTTTTGGGGAATTTAAAGTTTAATCAAGGAAATGGTGTACGAAATAGGTTTTTCTCAAACATGCTATGAAATATTGACGTTATGTTCCTTATAATACGCCACGAAGTGTCACGTTGAAGGTGCGGGCTAGACGAGAGGTCAATAATGGAATTTCATACAACATTGCTGGCCTTGGCCAGCAAAGTGATCGTCTATTGTTTCATACTATGGCATCATAGCATTTAGCCATTAAAAAAAAACTATAAGCAATATTTTGCGTTTTGGTTCATTAAGACATTCTGCCACTACGTTTATTTAAGGTAAGGTAAGATGATGATGATGTTGGTGATGATGATGGTGATGTTGATGGTGTCGATGATGGCGGTGATGATGTTGGTGATGGTGGTGATGATGGTGATGATGGGTGATGATGGTGATGATGATGGTGATAACGAGATGATGATGATGGTGATGATGAGATGATGATGTTGATTATGATGATGATGATGTTGATGGTGATGATGAGATGATGGTGATGATGGGTGATGGTGATGATGATGATGATGGTGATGATGATGGTGATGATGATGATGGTGATGATGATGATAAGATGATGATGGTGGTGATGGTGATGGTGATGATGGTGATGATGGGTGATGATGATGATGATGATGATGATGGTGATGATGAGATGATGGTGATGATGGGTGATGGTGATGATGCTGATGATGGTGATGATGATGGTGATGATGATGGTGACGATGATGGTGATGATAAGATGATGATGGTGGTGATGGTGATGGTGATGATGATGGTGACGACGACGACGACGATGACGATGATGATGATGATGATGATGCATGTTTGAGAAAAACTCTATACAAGCCTTGGCCACGAACAGGGATTGCCGGCCTCGTATCTCTAGATGGCCTCGTTAACACTCGGCCATCTATAACTACTCGGCCGGCAATCCCCTATTTCGCGGCCGCTGCAGTAATGTACTATTTACCTCTGAGAATGACAGCTCATTTGAGGCTCATATCAATTGCTCCTGTATTTAGCACGAGAGCAGAAGTCGTTTGTTTCCTAAACATGTTTGTAGCATGTAAGCTGGCTTGAGCGTTCATCTTCAGGCTGTGGTGTAAATTATAAGATCCAAGTGTGTGAGGAGTTGAAATAAGTACCTAGGTACCAGTGGCGGAGCGTGAAGATTTTTGCAAGTAAAGCCTAGCAAAAAAAATAAAAACCCCATTTACAGTATTTGTGTGGAAGAGAAGCGTTTGGTATCTTCGAAAGTTTAGTCAATCCGTGGGGAATCGGGTTGTTAGTACCTTTCGCCACTGCTAGGTAGAGGATGGAAGGAAAAGGTCCGAATAGCCCGATGTGAGAAGTGCCGCATCATTTTAGTGGACGTCCACTGCTGAATATTGGCCTCCTCTAAGGTTCACCAAATAGACCGTTCCTGCACGATCCGCGTCAAACGCATTCCCGCAACCTTAACCAGAGGCCGTATTGTCTAATTCGCTTTTACCATCTCTTTCTGTCATCATCTTATACCGTTTGACAGAAAGAAATAGTGAGCGAAAGCAAGCGTCAGAGCGTTAGACAATAAGAGTTAAAGTCGTCGGTTTATTTTGTTGGAGGCCTTACCTACTCTGCGTATTCCTTTCCGTGGACGCCATTCGAGAACCTTTTGTCCCCATCGGCCATAACTTCTACGAACGATGTGCCCTGCCCACTACTACCTGAGTCTGGCATTCTGTCGATGTCGGTGACTTTAGTTCTAGCGCGGATTTCATCATTTCTGATGTGATCCTGCTGAGAAACTTCATTCTTTTCTTAAATTAGCGTCTTAAAAAAATACATTTTCACGACACTGCTCGAAAATGTGGCCATAGATAACCTAAATCCAGTACTCAAAACTGCCTATATATGTACATTTAACAGCTGACTCATTTATGGCGCACAAACACGACAACAAAGTTACACTAATCGAAAACAGGACGTATCAGTATATGTATTTCATTATACGATACGACTTTTTGAAAGATAATTTCTGAATTTCATTCCTGGCGTGGTGAAACGACATTAGGACCAATCAACAGTAATCGTCTGCTGCATGCGATGGATGGATGGATGAATGGATGGACGGACGGACGGACGGACGGACAGATGGACTGGATGGACGGATGGACGGGATGGACGGGATGGACGGGATGGACAGAATGGACGGGTTGGACGGGATAGACGGGTTGGCCGGGATGGACGGGATGGACGGGATGGACGGGATGGACGGGTTGGACGGGATGGACAGGATGGACGGGATGGACGGGACGGATGGACGGGATGGACGGAATGGACGGGATGGCCGGAATGGACGGGATGGACGGGATGGACGGGTTGGACGGGATGGACAGAATGGACGGATGGGCAGATGGACGGGATGGACGGATGGACGGGATGGACGGGATGGACGGGATGGACGGGATGGACGGAATGGACGGATGGACGGGATGGATGGACGGAATGGACGGGATGGACGGGATGGACGGGATGGACAGAATGGACGGATGGACAGATGGACGGGATGGTTAGGATGGACGGATGGACGGATGGACGGATGGACGGGATGGACGGAATGGACGGATGGACGGGATGGATGGACGGATGGACGGATGGACGGGATGGACGGGATGGATGGATGGACGGGATAGACGGGATAGATGGACGGATGGACGGATGGTCGGATGGACGGGATGGACGGGATGGACAGGATGGACGGGATGGACGGGATGGATGGATGTATGATTATGATGATGATGATGATAATGATTTCCTCGCATTAGTCGTGAAAAGCACAATGTTTGGTCTCGGCCAAAAGTGCAATAGATGGACTCGTACTTTCGAGGGCCTCCGCTACGCGTCGGCCCTCAAACAAACTCGTCCATCTATTGCTTACTTTCCAGCCTCTACAACAATGTACTATTTCTCAAACATGCTATGAAATGTTAACCTTACGTTCCAAATAATAGGCCGGGACGTGTCACGTCGCGGGCGCGGTTAGACAAGTGGTATGTAATGGATTTTCATACAGAATTGCAGGCCTTGGCCGGCAATGCGATCGTCTATTGTTTCATATGACACAGCACCATGATGTTTACAGGTCTATGGCATCATAGCGTTTAGCCATTAAAAAAAAAACTATAAGCAATATTTGCGTTTTGGTTCATTTTGACATTCTGCCACTACGCTTATTTAAGGTAAGGTAGGTAAGATGGTGATGGTGATGGTAATGGTGATCTGCCTAGAGAAATATTTCAACATCAATCATCACCATCATCACCATAATCATCATCATCATCATCATCATCGTCATCGTCACCATCATCATCATCATCACCATCATCATCATCATCATCATCATCGTCATCATCATCATCACCATCATCATCCTCACCATCATCATCATCGTCATCATCACCATCATCACCATCATCATCATCACCATCATCATCATCACCATCATCATCCTCATCATCATCATCATCATCATCATCATCATCATCATGTCACAGTATAGGTATTGGTCTTGCGGAGAGGAATTAAACCATAAACAACAAGTACAGACGTTTATTAGGAACGCTAAACTGTGAGCAAGCAAGAGACTAGAGGGTCGTAGGTTCTAAGCACTTGAGTGGGATTCGCTTTCTCCGGACAGACACTGCCCTGGATTCAGGAGACCGTAGGACGCGCTGCGGGCGTTGCAGGTGGATCTCCAGAGACGCTGCTGACTTGCAGGGCTGAGACCAGGGTGCTTCAGGGCTCAGAGTGTGCTGGTGGTGTAGAGCCAAGTGGTGGAGACTGCAGTTCCGTTCGGCGGCTTAACCCCGACTTGGTTGCCCTGGAATTTGGTTAATGTCAGCAGGGGCCCATACAATTGCTCTGTCCACCGGCCCAACGTCCATAACGGTCCCTGACCATAGGTCCGAATTTAAACGCTGGCTGTGTGGCAGAGCAATCATACGGAATTTACAAAAAGAGAAAGATGAAGCTAAATGTAATACAAAAGAATAAAATGATTTATTGAAAATGAAAACTGTTCTTTTTTTTGAAATTTAAATTTGAACTAACTGAAACTGCCTAACGGTCTAAGAAGTTTAAACATAATTTACAATAAATGCAGACCGTTGGAGTTAGCTAGGTGAAGAAACAGGAGATAGTAATAGAATAATTTTGTAGATAGAAAGCTAGAAATAAACAAATAAAATTAGACAAGGTAAAATGTTGATATTTGCTTTTGGAGAGAACTTACCAATAAACGGGCAGAGTATCCACAGGATTATTATATGGTAGATGTACTGTTTTTAGATAGCTGTGTTCAGATTCAAAATGTGCCGAATTTTTGGCGGCACTGGGTTTTAAAGGCTTAATTAAGTCACGCCCCTCGAGATAACGCTAACCGTAATTTGTGTTATGTGGTTTGACAGTTCGTGCCACAGAGAAGACACTGCGCAACAAAACGATGTACTTAATTTATTTAGCTTTCCTCATTATTTAATTAATTAAATATTAAGGAAAGACAAGAGCTCAGATTTTGTCCGCATTTACTTAATTATATTAAATAGATACGCCCAAAAATCATAGCAGCGGTAAGTTTGATAATAGCGCCATCTAGTGCTCGCGGGGTGAGGCTCGTTGCATTGAATCGAACTAACTTCGCTAAGGATATCGGTAATTACGTCCAAAAAACACCAAAAAATGATATTGTCCCAATTGCATTGTGACAATCATCACCATCATCATCATCATTATCATCATCATCATCATCATCATCATCATCATCATCATCATCTTCATCATCATCATCATCATCACCATCATCATCACCATCATCATCGTTAACACTCGGCCATCTATAACCACTCGGCTGGCAATCCCCTATTTCGCGGCCGCTGCAGTACTGTACTATTATTGTATTACCACTGCTTTAAAACATTCGTGAAAGAAGACTACCACTTTTCTTCTGCCGAAAATGTAACAGGTATTGATCGCTGCTCGAATTACCAAACTTTCGCTTATTCTACCCAACTTATAATTATCTAATTAATACCCTGCTTTTCGCTTCTGACTTGTACCGCACACAAAAAGTAATTTAAGATTAATTATTTCCGAACAGTATTAATTACAAGCGCCTACAACAGAACAAAATGAAAACACGCTCCGCCTTTCTTAACAAATTACACCCGTGTTTATTAACGAATAATATAACGGGTATAAAATGATAATAAATCATGGGTATATTATTTGGAAGATATTGCGCTCAAACGACTTATTGATGGAAAACTGGCGGGTGGGTAAAGATTGTTCGCATATTTACACTCTCAGGAATGAAGTAGGAGAAGAATTTGGTTACACATAGTAGGTAATCGACTTGGCTCTGTGGTTGATGTAATCATGTTGTTTTTCTTTTGTAGTTTAAGTACTGTATTATTGTTTTTTGTGTTGTATATTATTAGGTTAGTGTATTTTTAATGACAAAATGTTAGTTGTCGGGTTCAAAGTCAAAGTCAAAGTCAAAGTTATTTATTGCCAGAATGTTAATGTAGTGTAAATAACAAAGATCTTACGAGTAGTGAATAGGATGTGCTTATGTTCTAGCTATACTAGGCATGCAATATTTAAATTAGATAATGCACTTATTGTAAAAAATAATTGATTTAAATTTATATTCATAAAATTAATAACAGTAATAATAATTATTATAAACATCATCATCAATTTCTAAGAGTAATGGCAACTCAGTGTTGCTGTTATTTTTTTAAACTGTGGTTAAAATGGTTCCAATGGAAGACCAGCGTCGGTTGCAAGGTTGACATTATGCTGAGTTGGGATCATTTCGTAACAATATTTGTCTCAGTTTCATTTTCTTTGTTTTCGTAAAAATGTCAAGAATAAATGTTTTTCTTTCTGTCTTTCTTTCTTCAGTGTCAGGTTTAGAATTACACCTCTCCATTTCTTCCCTGAATACTACAATCTGGTTGTTATCAAGTCTAGGGTGAATGAACATTTACTAGGCAAGCGTGCCCCATCGTAGGCCTCATCTTCGCTTTCCATCAGGGGTGATTGTAGTCAAACGCATAGGCTATATGACGTAAGAAGCGACTAAGGAAATAGGTTAAGGAGACGATAGGCTAGCATTCTGTCACTCTTGTAGTAGTTTTATCTAATTTTGAACCTTAAATTGCTAAAAATAGCCCGAAACGTAAATATAGTGACGACTACCGACCTCCTTGGGATACAGGCGTTATGGTGTGTATATTATATGTACTGTCCCATGGAAATATCAATAGGTGCTATCGATTGTATCAAATGGTTTTTTTTTATTATTACTATGCAATTTCGTCGAGATGATTTTAGGACGAGTTGATGCCGTAGTCCAGTTGCGTTTACGACCATCTGATACTAACCCATGCCTATCGATATTGTGACGTGACGCATTTGAGACGTGGCTGCTAACGATGGGCCTCATAAAGAAGCTCAAAGTCACTCAGAGGGCGATGGAGAGGACTATGCTTGGAGTTTCTCCGCGAGATCGCATTAGACATGATGAAATCCGCGCAAATGAAATGAAAATCCGCGAAAATGTTATAAACAACTTTTACTAAATGTCATTTTATTTTTCAACATAGTCACCTTTTAGCATAATACACTTAGTATATCTTTTTTCTAAACTTAAAATTCCATTTTTAAAAAAGGTCTCATCTAGAGTACTTAAAAAATCTTGTACTGCAGCGACTACCGCGTCGTCGTCTTCAAATTTCTGGCCTCTCAGGTATTGTTTCAATCTCGGAAATAGGTAGAAATCACTGGGAGTGAGATCTGGTGAATACGGAGGATGCTTAAGGATATCGAACCCAGCATCACGAATTGCAGCCATTGCAACGGCGGACTTGTGTGCCGGGGCATTGTCCTGGTGGAACAGCACAACTTTCGAGAGTTTACCTCGCCGTTTTTCGCGGATCTCATTGCGCAATGTTGCTATTTGTTTGGCGTATAAAGTGCCCGTAATAGTGGCTCCATGCTCGAGATACTCAATCATTAATATCCCTTTACCATCCCAAAAAACAGAGCCCATGACCATACCGGCAGATGGGCCCACCTTGAACTTCTTCAGAGTTGGAGATGATGGCCTTTTCCATGTCATAGACTGCAGTTTCGTTTCAGGGTCGTAATGATGGAGCCATGTTTCGTCCATTGTTCTAAATCGCGCCAAAAAAAGTTCCCGGTCTTGCTGCATCAGGTTCAAAGCTTCTTGACAAATCTCTAGTCTAGTTTGTTTTTGCGTGTCAGTAAGCATTCTTGGTACCCAACGTGCAGATACCTTTTTCATACCCAAGCGTTCATGTAAAATATTATGCACGCTCCCCGTTGAAATCTTTACATTTTCAGCAATAAAACGAACTGTGACACGACGATCCGCCAAAACTGAGTTTTCGACTTTTTTCACAATTTCTTCAGTTACTGCTGTAGTAGGGCGTCCGGAGCGGGGGTCGTCCATTGTCGATGTTCTTCCACGTCTAAATTCGGCGCACCAACGTGCGACTGTCGAATACGGAGGAGCATTAGACCCTAAAGTGTCCCGCAAATGCAAATTGACTTGGTCCGTAGAAAAAATTTTCAAATACAAGTATTTGATAACGGTGCGCAGTTCAATTTTCTCCATTTTCGCTAACGTACTCAATAGCATTGCAAAGAAATTACCGTATATTTTTTTAAACAAAAGACAGTTAGTTTTTTTTCATAGCAATCAGCTAGATAGATTAGCTTTACCGGCCAGTATTTAATTTCGTAATATTAAAAGAGTTTGCATCTCATTCTCACTTTATATTGAACGCCCCTCGTATAATAAATCTGTAACAAGTCGGTGTCTGTACATTGAAGATATTTGAGAAAAACTGTCACTAGGGCTGTACGAGCACGCTCGACATTAATGTTAAGCTGACGCTGCACCCGCTGTGTACGTCACTCCGTTTACATAATAAGTAAAATATGTTATTTTTATATATCTATTTTTTAGTGCAATAAAGGTACTCAACCTGAACGGCCACATCTTTTAATTAACAATCCGTTCTTCTAACATTATAACAGTTACAACGTAACACCAACATACAACATTCGTAAATGTAAGGTCTATTACACTACAAGTAGACCCTACATTTTTGGTCCTTCGAACTAAAAAATCAGTAAGTGGTTCCTACGTTTAGTGTTCTTGTGATTTGACTACGGTAGCGAATCGGTTTGACTGGCTTCCCACAAGCGGGTCTCACCAGTCGGATTGAGAAGGCGCACATACCGTAGGGTGATTACATTCGCATACCTTTGGAATCACATTTTAACTGTACAACATAAAAACAAACCAACTTAATCAACAATGGACATCTTTAAGAGACAACAAATTATCACAGAAACCATCGAGAAGATGAAAACAAACTTCAAGAAAGATTCTGCCAGTCGCAAGACGGTGGATTACATAACAAAGCGGTCGGCAACACTTCAAGCTCTGTGGGATGAGTTTGAAGTCAACCATCGACAAGTGCAAAAACTGGAAGACAAGACTTTGCTACCTTCTTACTACGAAGAGAGTTACCAACAGGTGAAACAAATGTATGAAACACTTCGTGAACAGCTGCAGAACTGCGACACGGCCTCCAGCTCCAGTGCTGAAAAAGGAATTCCGTCGCAAACAGATGAACTATTCAACCAACAAGGTACTAACTTTAGGGCACTTACACGCTTGGTTAGAAATCTCAAGCTCGATCTGATTACCGAGAAATGGGAAGTTGAAGACAAGCTACAGATGCTGCAATCGAGATGGAAGGCCATAGATGAGATCCATTGGAAGTTAGATAGCATTTTCATCGGATCTGACTTAGACTACGAAGAGGAGTTCAATCAACATGAACAGATTTATGAACAAACCAAAAAACAACTCTATCAAAAACTCAACGGGTCGGTTCAACAACAACAAGCCACCCCGAGGATTGAAATTCCAACATTTGCAGGGAATTACACGCAATGGACGACATTTATGGACCTTTACTGCGAGGCAATTCACAACAACAATACTATACCAAAAGCTCAAAAAATGCAACATCTTAAAGGAAAATTAAGAGGGGAAGCGGAGCGTCTTGTTCAACATTTGGCGGTGTCAGTGGACAACTATGACACATGCTGGGACATTCTTTGCAACAGATATAACAACAAGCAATTACTTTTCACGAAACTGATGCATACATTTCTCAATCAACCAGCCGCCCAACAACAAACAGCATCGGAGCTAAAGAGACTGCACGATACCAGTCTAGAAGCTGTGCATGCAATCCACAACCTAGGTATCGATACATCAACGTGGGACCCGTTTCTAGTACACATTCTTACAACTAAACTAGATTCGGATACCTATACATCATACATGGAGGCGAGAAAGTCACCGCGTGAACTGCCACAG
Organism: Archips crataeganus; assembly: GCA_947859365.1. Classification (NCBI taxonomy): domain Eukaryota; kingdom Metazoa; phylum Arthropoda; class Insecta; order Lepidoptera; family Tortricidae; genus Archips; species Archips crataeganus. The sequence continues at coordinate 3,582,716 of OX402063.1, read as the reverse complement.
TTTGATGAACTTATACTTTTTTTGGAAAACAAATTTATCGCGCTCGAGCCACTCATCAAGAAAAAACAACCATTTGGCCAGCCTGCACCCAAGATGAACCACGGGATTGTACGAAACATGCCCTCAACATCGTCAAGCAATACACAAAATCATAACAACTTCAAACGATTCGTTGCGAAATCATTTCCTGCAACTACAGAACGCAATTGTCCAATATGCAAGACAAACCATATTTTAATGCATTGCAAAACATTCCAGAACATGACGCCTAGCGGTAAAATGACTACAATAACAAAGTTAAACATATGCCAGAATTGCTTATTTTCGCATAATGGCAGGCAATGCAATTCAATTAAACGATGCAAGGTTTGCAATAAGTCACACCATACGGCAATTCATGACTTAATACGTGACTTCGAACGCAACTGCATATCTGCAACGTCTGCAACTACATCCCCTGGCTCACAAGATAACTTAGAGAACTTACAAAAATGCAGTAATCACGTCAATGGGAATTTCAATGAAGTTTTGCTAGCTACGGTGCAAATAAAAATAAGAGCGATAGACGGAACACTAATCCAATTGAGATGCCTGCTAGATCAGGGCTCTCAAATAAACTTGATTACAGAATCAGCCGCTCAAAAATTGGGACTCAAAAGAAACAGACAGAGCGCCACGGTCTCAGGGATTGGACTTGCAGCCAAACAGAGTAAAGGGACCGTACAACTGAGTTGTGAATCACTGAACGGAGATCATTCCTTTACAACAGACGCACTTGTCATGACTACAATGATTAACAACTTACCAAACTATTCATTCGCGAAGCAACAGTGGCCTCACCTCAACAACATTAACTTGGCGGACCCAGATTATAACATCTCCAGACCAGTCGATGTATTATTGGATGCTGGAGTTTACGCAGACATTGTCATGGGAGGTATCCTGCGAGGTCCAGAAAATGCTCCCATAGCACAACAAACTAAATTGGGATGGGTATTGCTCGGCAATGTGAAACCATTCAATTGCTATGCCGTCATAAACAACTTAGACGAACTGGCTCAATTTTGGGAAATTGAAGAGATAACTGAAACTTCCAATAACATGTCTCAGTCTGAAGAGTATTGCGAAACATTGTACAAAACAACAACAAACAGATTACCAAATGGGCGATACGAAGTCAAAATTCCAATGCAACAGAACTTTGAACAACACCTTGGACCCTCGAAGCCCCAAGCAGTCGCACAATTTCTTCAATTGGAAAAACGTCTCGCAAAAAACGAAACACTGTCGGTCGCATACAAGGCGTTTATGAACGAATACATCGCTCTTGGCCACATGACGAAATGTACTTTGCCCCGGGAACCCAGCTGCTTTGTGCCACACCATGGGGTCCTTAGACTGGAGTCCACAACAACCAAACTACGCGCCGTATTTAATGCATCGTGTCCAACAAAATCTGGATATAGCTTAAACCAGCTCATGGAAGGCGGCCCCAACCTACAACAGGATTTGCAAGCCATGATTCTACGCTGGAGATCATTTCGATATGTCTACACAGCAGATATTGAAAAATTCTATAGACAAATATTTATCAAAGAAGAAGATCAACATTTACAAAAGATCGTGTGGCGCAACACGGAAACAGAACCCATAAAAGAATATCAGCTGTGCACAGTAACATATGGCACAAAGTCAGCACCCTACCTGGCAATGAGGACTATTAAACAACTCGTCAGAGACGACGGTCCTCAGAATCCTCTTGCTGCAGAAATTTTAAAAAATCAGTTATATGTAGATGACCTTCTAGGCGGAAGCAACGATCTCAGTTTGGCAAGAACAACACAAAAACAACTTATCAGTCTACTACAAGGCGGCGGTTTCAACTTACGCAAATGGGCTAGCAACCACCCTGAGCTCTTAGATGAATTGACAGAAGATCAAATAAGTCAAAACATGTTAAATATCACTAACATACAAAACAACAAAACGCTCGGAATTCTGTGGAACCCGTGTACGGATCAATTTACGTTTAACATCGCCAACTTATGCACTAACAAAGATAACGTTATAACGAAACGTACACTGCTCTCGGATTTGTCCAAAATATACGATCCGTTGGGCTGGCTTTCCCCAGTATCAATGAAGGGCAAGATTATATTTCAACAAGTATGGAAACAACCGCTCGCATGGGACGAACCTCTTCCGCAACTTATACAAACAGAATGGGCACTTTTCAGGAACGAACTACCAATCCTCAACAAAATAACGATGCCAAGATGTATTGGAAACACATGTCAACAGATTGAGCTGCACGGATTCTGCGACGCTTCTGAACGCGGATTCGCATGCGTCATATACTGCAAAAGTACCTACAACAATCAAGATTTCACCATCAAACAAATCGCAGGCAAAACGAAGCTCGCCCCTGTAAATAAACATATAACACTGCCTAGATTGGAACTTTGTGGCGCGGTGTTACTTTCTAAGTTAATGAATAAGACCATAGACTCACTAAACACAAAGACAGTACAAATATACGGATGGACTGATTCAACTGTTGTACTAGGGTGGCTGCAAGGAGACATAACACGATGGAGAACGTTTGTTGCAAACAGGGTCGATCAAATTAGGCAAGTTATCCCAACAAGCTGCTGGAGACACGTGCGCTCAGAAGATAACCCAGCTGACTGTGCAAGTCGGGGAATACTCCCCTCCCAACTTCTTAACCACTGTCTCTGGTGGGAAGGCCCTCAGCAGATAAAAGAAAACATGTCAAAAACCACAGCAGCAAAATCATACGAAGAACCTGCCGAAGACAGAAAGGGACACAGACAAACATACACTGCTAGATTGACGTCACCGATTGTAGAGGAACTTCTACATAACAATAGCTCTATAACACGTGTGACGCGGATACTCGGTTGGATATCACGTTTTATAAACAACGCAAGCAGAAAAAGTAAAACGGGGTCATTTAACTTAACAACGGCTGAGTTGAATCGTGCGCATACATCAATAATACAAACAGTGCAGAATAAGTATTTTGCTAAAGAAATTGAGCAATTACAGAAAAATAAAAACATAACATCGAAGGGGCCACTTGCACAGTTAAATCCATTCTTAAACCAAGATAACGTGTTGTGCGTTGGTGGAAGATTGAAAGAAGCAACTATTAGTGACTCACAGAAAAATCCCATTATTTTACCTCACAACGACAAATTAACTGAACTGCTGATCGACCTGGCTCATATAACAACACTCCACGGTGGACCACGACTTACGCTTTCCCATCTTAGAAACAAATACTGGATATTGAGAGGAGTGAGAACCACCAAGGGACGTCTTCGAAGGTGTATCAAGTGTCATCGGTTCAAATCAACAACGAACAACCAACTGATGGCTGATCTTCCTGCACCCAGAGTCACGCCCTCCCGGCCCTTCACCCACACGGGTGTAGATTTCACAGGCCAAGTAGAGGTCAAGGCCAACAAGGGAAGGGGCATCAAGACCACAAAGGGTTACATAGCCGTATTTGTATGCCTTGCCACAAAGGCCGCACACCTGGAGCTGGTGTCGGACCTCAGTTCTGAAACATTTTTGGCTGCATTTAGAAGACTATGCGCACGCCGTGGGTCACCTCAACATCTGTACAGTGACAATGGTACCAACTTTGTGGGAGCAGCAAGAATCCTGGCGCAAGAGAGAAATGAAGCTCTTCAACATTATGCCAACACAACAGTCATGGACACCCTCTCCAACCAAGGCATTGAATGGCATTTCAATGCCCCTGCCTGGGCTTCGGCTGGGGGTCTGTGGGAGAGGCTGGTCCGTAGTACCAAACACCACCTGCGCCGGGTGCTTGGGGACCAAAAACTAACATTTGAAGAGTTCTCAACGTTGCTGGCTCAGATTGAAGGCTGCCTCAACTCTAGACCTCTGCTACCGTTAACAGAAGACATCGATGACTTGGAGTGCCTAACTCCGGGACATTTTTTAGTTGGTGGACCGGTTCTAGCAGGCCCGCTGTCACCAGAAATAGAGCTAAGGGGGGCACGAACGCGATGGCAATTAACAGAAAAACTACACAGGGACTTCTGGAAAAAATGGTCAAATGAATATCTACAAACACTCCAGACGCGCAGTAAATGGACTTCAACCAAGCGAAACCTCAAGGTCAACGACATGGTGCTGGTGAAAGAGGACAATACACCACCTGCGAGATGGCTGCTTGGCAGAGTCATCGAACTTCATCCAGGAAAGGATGGACACGTCCGCGTCGTTTCACTGAAAACAAAAAACAATGTCATGAAACGACCTATAACAAAACTGGCTCCCCTACCAATGGATGAAGAGGAAGAACAGGACACTGACAACAACCACCCGCCGACCAAACCAGCTGCTCCGAGTAATAAACCACGCCCTAAAAAAACTTCTACATGCACTTACATTTGTTTATCACTGTTATTGATGCTCATGGCCTGGATACCTACATCTACATGCCAGATCAACGGTATTCGCGAGTTAAACCCATCGAAACAAATTTATTTCGACAAGGTAGCTGACATGCAAATTGTGCAAGATCAATGGAAGATGGTGGTTTATTATAACATGAAGGCATACTGGAAAGGGCTCATAACAATAGAAAAATATGTTAATCACCTCACCGCCCTCTGCAATCAAGAAACAGCTTTTACAACCATCGCTTCGCAACTACAACATGAGATGAATGAGCTCCAACATTACAACAAAATACTATCAACGGAACATGCGATACTCTCTACGAGAAGAAAACGAGGTCTTATCGATGGTGTCGGATACATTGCGAACTCACTGTTTGGGGTGTTGGACGAGAGGTTCGCAGAACAATATGATAAGGACATCCAGTTAGTACGAGCAAACGAAAACCATTTACTAAGTTTATTCAAAAATCACACTTCAATAATTGAAGGCGAGTACAACCTGTTGCAGAGAAACGAACAATTAATGAACCAACAATTTACTACTATAAACCAGCACTTAGTTGAACAAGATAAACATAACAAGGCTGAGCATCAAAACACCATGTACATAACAGCAACAGCACTGGTTGCCAACATGATCCTAGCTAATCTGCGAAGGATACAGCAAATGCTCTTGGATTTAATCACCGACGTTAAAGACGGCCGCGTGGATACGCACCTCATCCAGCCAGACCAATTCGAAGAGCAACTAAATCTCATCGCTGGCAAGCTACCGGGCGATTTATCACTGCCTTGTATAAACAATCAGCACTGCACAAAGGACATGTACAAGCTAGCTCGCGTACATGTGCACTTAACAAACAATTTTCTTTTGTTCGAGTTCAAATTACCATTAGTGAACACTGAAACCTACGAACTCAATCGACTTATACCTATTCCGCAAATGTCGTCTCCAACAACTCAACGCATCATAATAACATCTGAATATCTGGCCATCAATCTCAGGAAGGATGCTGTGATACGACTAACTCATCAAGACATATCATCATGCCAGTTAATTCAAGAACATCAACTATTATGCGACATCAACCTACCTATCTATGACATAAAAGCTAGCGTGAATATATGTGAAGCACAATTAATAAACAATAAAAAGTTATCAAGCTGCCAAACAATAACATCGGAGTGTGCCGATAAATGGATCCGGTTACACCGACTAGACACCTGGCTGTTTGCTTGCTGTGGGAAATGCGCGGTTCGCACTTTTTGTCCTGGCGGCGTTACATCATTAACGTTACGCGATGCCGGCTTAATTACTTTAAAATCGGGATGTATGCTGAAGGGTGATCTGATCACAATACATTCACACAACAACTTTCATAGCAAGATTAATGTCAATGAAGATGACGTTTATGTACCGATTTCATCAGTTAACGACGTTCTGGAAGTAAACAACATTACGTTCACACCGGAAGACCACCATGAAGTAATGACCCAGCTAAGGTCAAGCATTGAAACTGTGAAAGTGCAACAGCAGACACTCAACGAGATCACGTCATCTCATGACGTACATCACTACGCGTTTATTGTGTTTATGACAATTACTCTTATTGTCGCTGTCATTTGGATATCATGTTATATCAGAAGGAGAATCAACGCAACGCAAGTAATTGTTCTGGACCATAACGCCCACCAAGAAGACAACATCTCATCGTTCCGGGAGTCGCGCAACAGCGACACTACAACGGAGGGGGCTGCACATGCTACAAAATATGTCAACAAGGGAACCTCACCCTGAAGAATAAATATTCTTTCTTTTTCTTTCTTGTAGTTGGTAGCATGTACGAGCACGCTCGACATTAATGTTAAGCTGACGCTGCACCCGCTGTGTACGTCACTCCGTTTACATAATAAGTAAAATATGTTATTTTTATATATCTATTTTTTAGTGCAATAAAGGTACTCAACCTGAACGGCCACATCTTTTAATTAACAATCCGTTCTTCTAACATTATAACAGTTACAACGTAACACCAACATACAACATTCGTAAATGTAAGGTCTATTACACTACAAGTAGACCCTACAAGGGCTTTTTATTAGCGCAATAGAACCCAAAACAATGATTTTTAGAATTATTGTCTGTTTGTCTGTTTGTCTGTTTGTCTGTGCGTTTGTGCGCGCTAATCTCAGAAACGGCTTAACCTAGAAGGATGCGGTTTTCACTGATATGTTGGTATTTTCTTGGATTAACATTTAGTGTTTGTTTCACGAAGATAGATACGTCTATTTTAAGAATTTATCGAACATGGACCGTACATAGAAAAAAATCCAGCATAAAATGAGCTGACAACATTATAGTAAACTATACTAAATAGGGCTCATCTTAAGTTGGACATGCACACAGGTTTGTTTGTTTGAACGCGCTAATCTTAGGAACTACTGCTCCGATTTGAAAAATTCTTACAGTGTTAGATAGCCCATTTATCGAGTAAGGCTATAGGTAATATATCATCACGCTAACCCCAATAGGAGCGGAGCGGAAGAATGTTTCAAAATCGGGGGTTTTTCAAGTAAAACTTCTATTGGCGCTAATCTCAGGAACTGCTGCTCCGATATGAAAAATTCTTTCAGTGTTAACACCAGGGGGGTTGGGGGGGGGGGGGGTTGAGAGGGGTGAGGGTGCGGGGGTGGTGTGCGGGAGTTTTAAGGGGGGGATGAACATTTCATTGATTTTGCCGTAGGATGCACCGTTTTCAAGATATTTGACAAAAACACCAAGGGGGGGGTTGAGGGGGGGGGTGATGGTGCGGGGGGGGAGGTGAGGGTGCGGGGGTGGTGTGCGGGAGTTTTAAGGGGGATGAACATTTCATTGATTTTGCCGTAGGATGCACCGTTTTCAAGATATTTGACAAAAACACCAACGGGGTTTGAGGGGGGGAGGTGGGGGTGCGGGGGCTTCGGAGGGGGGATTCTAATTTCATTGATTTGCACCGTTTTCAAGATATTTGACAAAAACACCAAGGGGGGGGGTGGCTGAGGGGGGGGGGTGCGGGAGAGGGGGGGGGGTTAGAGGTGGATTAAAATTTCATTGATTTTGCCGTAGGATGCACCGTTTTCAAGATATTTGACAAAAATACCGGGTGGTGGGGGTGGGGGGCGGTGGTTGATGCGGGGTGCGGAGGGGGGGGGGGCGGGGTTGCGTGCATGGGGGCTGCGAGGGGGGAGGTGCGGCGGTGTTAAAGGGGTTTTCATTTTTTTTTGCCTCTACTCTAAGGCGGAATAAAGTTTGCCGGGTCAGCTAGTTAGGCTCTTAGCTTAGGCAGTATTTTCCCTTTCAGAGCATAGGGTCCCCCACCACAGTACCGAGCGACAAATTCCTTTCTTCCCATAGCAGTTGACCATAAATCTCGGCAAACGTTCCAACTACAATTTTCTTCAAGCCTGCAGGCGCGGCGGTAGAAACAATAAATTAATGCGATAACCACACGCCGCGGCGCTATCTGATAATTGTTTCCGGGAATCGAATGCGGAACCCTTATTAGAATATTTAGACGTTACGCTGGTATTTGTGCGGTGAAATGAAAAATGGCGTCCGTTTTTAATTTTAACGCTGAACTTTGCTGTGGGACACTTTACACACACCGTTGAATTTCGTCTCAGTTGAGAGAGAGACAGAGAATATTCGATAAGATTCATAAATCGTGGTGGCCTAGTGGTTTGACCTATGGTCTCTCAAGCAGAGAGTCGTGTGTTCGAGTCCGGGTTCGCACCTCTGAGTTTTTCGGAATTTATGTGCGAAGTTACATTTGTAATTTACCATAAGTTTACATTTCGTACTAAATACAAACTGAAATATAGATGCACAGAAAAAACCCCAGAAAAAAGACCAATGCTGGGAATCGCACCCAGGTCCTCAGCATTCCGTGCCGCGTGCCATACCCCTACACCACCACTGGTCTAGAGATTAGACACGAATCTTTCCTATACATCATACATTTCAATCTGCTAAATCATCACCTTATGCAGTGACAAACGCACATCTATGTTACACCCTCATCGAGAGATTTTAACACTCCTTCGGAACTAACCGCTCACCTGGACAAGAGATGGCGCTACTGTGCAACTTTAAACAAGTTAGCTATGAAGTATCTTTTTTTTTACTTATTTTTTCAACTTCATTTTTTTTATTACTTTTACGGTCATCCCGTGAAATCATACATTTCGTACTAAATACAAACTGAAATATAGATGCACAGAAAAAACCCCAGAAAAAAGACCAATGCTGGGAATCGAACCCAGGTCCTCAGCATTCCGTGCCGCGTGCCATACCCCTACACCACCACTGGTCTAGAGATTAGACACGAATCTTTCCTATACATCATACATTTCAATCTGCTAAATCATCACCTTATGCAGTGACAAACGCACATCTATGTTACACCCTCATCGAGAGATTTTAACACTCCTTCGGAACTAACCGCTCACCTGGACAAGAGATGGCGCTACTGTGCAACTTTAAACAAGTTAGCTATGAAGTATCTTTTTTTGTACTTATTTTTTCAACTTCATTTTTTTTATTACTTTTACGGTCATCCCGTGAAATCATACATTTCGTACTAAATACAAACTGAAATATAGATGCACAGAAAAAACCCCAGAAAAAAGACCAATGCTGGGAATCGAACCCAGGTCCTCAGCATTCCGTGCCGCGTGCCATACCCCTACACCACCACTGGTCTAGAGATTAGACACGAATCTTTCCTATACATCATACATTTCAATCTGCTAAATCATCACCTTATGCAGTGACAAACGCACATCTATGTTACACCCTCATCGAGAGATTTTAACACTCCTTCGGAACTAACCGCTCACCTGGACAAGAGATGGCGCTACTGTGCCTGTGTTATTAAAAGTAATAAAAAAAATGAAGTTGAAAAAATAAGTACAAAAAAAGATACTTCATAGCTAACTTGTTTAAAGTTGCACAGTAGCGCCATCTCTTGTCCAGGTGAGCGGTTAGTTCCGAAGGAGTGTTAGAATCTCTCGATGAGGGTGTAACATAGATGTGCGTTTGTCACTGCATAAGGTGATGATTTAGCAGATTGAAATGTATGATGTATAGGAAAGATTCGTGTCTAATCTCTAGACCAGTGGTGGTGTAGGGGTATGGCACGCGGCACGGAATGCTGAGGACCTGGGTTCGATTCCCAGCATTGGTCTTTTTTCTGGGGTTTTTTCTGTGCATCTATATTTCAGTTTGTATTTAGTACGAAATGTATGATTTCACGGGATGACCGTAAAAGTAATAAAAAAAATGAAGTTGAAAAAATAAGTACAAAAAAAGATACTTCATAGCTAACTTGTTTAAAGTTGCACAGTAGCGCCATCTCTTGTCCAGGTGAGCGGTTAGTTCCGAAGGAGTGTTAAAATCTCTCGATGAGGGTGTAACATAGATGTGCGTTTGTCACTGCATAAGGTGATGATTTAGCAGATTGAAATGTATGATGTATAGGAAAGATTCGTGTCTAATCTCTAGACCAGTGGTGGTGTAGGGGTATGGCACGCGGCACGGAATGCTGAGGACCTGGGTTCGATTCCCAGCATTGGTCTTTTTTCTGGGGTTTTTACTGTGCATCTATATTTCAGTTTGTATTTAGTACGAAATGTATGATTTCACGGGATGACCGTAAAAGTAATAAAAAAAATGAAGTTGAAAAAATAAGTACAAAAAAAGATACTTCATAGCTAACTTGTTTAAAGTTGCACAGTAGCGCCATCTCTTGTCCAGGTGAGCGGTTAGTTCCGAAGGAGTGTTAAAATCTCTCGATGAGGGTGTAACATAGATGTGCGTTTGTCACTGCATAAGGTGATGATTTAGCAGATTGAAATGTATGATGTATAGGAAAGATTCGTGTCTAATCTCTAGACCAGTGGTGGTGTAGGGGTATGGCACGCGGCACGGAATGCTGAGGACCTGGGTTCGATTCCCGGCATTGGTCTTTTTTCTGGGGTTTTTTCTGTGCATCTATATTTCAGTTTGTATTTAGTACGAAATGTATGATTTCACGGGATGACCGTAAAAGTAATAAAAAAAAATGAAGTTGAAAAAATAAGTACAAAAAAAGATACTTCATAGCTAACTTGTTTAAAGTTGCACAGTAGCGCCATCTCTTGTCCAGGTGAGCGGTTAGTTCCGAAGGAGTGTTAAAATCTCTCGATGAGGGTGTAACATAGATGTGCGTTTGTCACTGCATAAGGTGATGATTTAGCAGATTGAAATGTATGATGTATAGGAAAGATTCGTGTCTAATCTCTAGACCAGTGGTGGTGTAGGGGTATGGCACGCGGCACGGAATGCTGAGGACCTGGGTTCGATTCCCAGCATTGGTCTTTTTTCTGGGGTTTTTTCTGTGCATCTATATTTCAGTTTGTATTTAGTACGAAATGTATGATTTCACGGGATGACCGTAAAAGTAATAAAAAAAATGAAGTTGAAAAAATAAGTACAAAAAAAGATACTTCATAGCTAACTTGTTTAAAGTTGCACAGTAGCGCCATCTCTTGTCCAGGTGAGCGGTTAGTTCCGAAGGAGTGTTAAAATCTCTCGATGAGGGTGTAACATAGATGTGCGTTTGTCACTGCATAAGGTGATGATTTAGCAGATTGAAATGTATGATGTATAGGAAAGATTCGTGTCTAATCTCTAGACCAGTGGTGGTGTAGGGGTATGGCACGCGGCACGGAATGCTGAGGACCTGGGTTCGATTCCCAGCATTGGTCTTTTTTCTGGGGTTTTTTCTGTGCATCTATATTTCAGTTTGTATTTAGTACGAAATGTATGATTTCACGGGATGACCGTAAAAGTAATAAAAAAAATGAAGTTGATAAAATAAGTACAAAAAAAGATACTTCATAGCTAACTTATTTACCATAAGCTTTACGGTGAAGGAAAACATCGTGGGGAAACCTGCATACTACCTGAGAAGAAATTCAATGGTGCGTGTGAAGTTCCCAATTGGCACTGGGCCCGCGTGGGAACTATGGCCCAAGTCCTCTCATTCTGAGAGGAGGCCTGTGCCCTGCAGTGGGACGTATATAGGTTGGGATGATGATGATGATTCGATACATAGGGCAAAATACATTTGGCAAAAAATATACAATAAAAAAACCGATTAAGTGCGAGTCGAACTCGCGCACCAAAGGTTCCGTACAAATTTGAATAATTTATTATTGGCGGTTGTTTAAATCTAGTATTGAAATTTAAGTTATTTGTTGTTACAGGGGCTACAGTTATACATAATCGCTTTAAACATGAAACTACCGTGAGATATTTCACTTAGCATTCGCAGAGAAACTAAAATCCTACTATTTCAAACTAAATACAAACTGAAATATAGATGCACAGAAAAAAACCCCAGAAAAAAGAACAATGCTGGGAATCGAACCCAGGTCCTCAGCATTCCGTGCTGCGTGCTTACCCCTACACCATCACTGGTCTAGAGGTTAGCGACGATTTTTTCCCATACATCGTACATTTCAGTCTGTTATAATCACCTTATGCAGTGATAAAGCGCGCATCTACCGTGAGACTCACACATAGTGAAAGTATACGGATTACTCACGTCTTAAAACGAGTTTAACTTGACATGTTTCGGGCTTATCCGTAGCCCTTCTTTCCGGAGCCACACGTCACGGCGGCTGCCAAACGTGCACACGTGGGCTACGGATTAGCCCGAAAGTTAAACTCGTTTTAACCTACCTACATTATAACTATACTATATACTACCTACATGACATTTAATCGGTAAAAATTTCTAGTGAAAGCCCTGTGACAGACGGATGGACATATAGACAGACAGCGGAGTCTCAGTAATAGGGTCCCGTTGGCACGCTTTGGGTACGGAACCCTAAACACATTTTCTTTGAAGTCGGTTGAAAACATATTGCTATCAGTCTTTACCCTTACGTTTACAGCAAATCGCCGTCAACTTTGCCAATTACACAAACCCCACAAGTCAATAGCATATAACGTTAACGCTTTACGCTACACAATAACGCCGGCGAATTTGCACATAATGAATATGTACCGTAAGGGTAAATATGGCATGCGCAAACGGCGCAATTACCATAATCGGCGCAATGTTCGTTTCGTATTCGGTTCATTTACATAATAAAAGTGTTCGTGTGTTTGTGGGGTTAAGCGATGTGGGTGTATTTGAAAATGCCGGCCATTCTTCAATTTGTGCACTCTCTCTTATTAACGTGCGCTTTTTAGGAGTCCGTACCTCAAAAGGAAAAAAACCGGCCAAGAGCGTGTCGGACACGCACAAGGTAGGGTTCCGTAGCCATTACAAAAAAATCAAGTAATATTTTTCTAAGGATTTCGTATGTGTACGGAATCATCCAAGTTTAGGTATGTTTTATACCTTAGGCTACTATTAACTCTTAAACTACAAATAATTTCCAAGCAATCTTAGCCGCTATAATTTTCCTAGTAAATTTGATATATTTACTACCATTCTGAATTTTTTCAAATTTTTCCACCTAACAGTTTAGATTTTAGAGGGGGGAGACGCTCGATTTTAATGAAAATTTTCACTTTAATGTTGAATATTTCGCAAACAGATCACTGAATAGAAAAATCATGTTAGCAACTCCGCAATGGTTTTAAAAGACCTATCCAACGATACCCCACACTATAGGATTAGTCGAGAAAAAAAATATCACCCCCCTTTACGTCTATGGGAGGTACCCTAAAAAAAATTTATTTTTTATTTTTTATTTTACCACTTTGTTGGCGTGACTGATATGTATATTCATGCCAAATTACAGCTTTCTAGTACTAACGAACTCTGAGCTTAGCCGCGGACAGACAGACAGACAGACAGACGGACAGACATGGCGAAACTATAAGGGTTCCTAGTTGACTACGGAACCCTAAAAAACGAAACCCTTGATCACTTGGTTGTCAGTCCGTCTGTCTGTCAAGATCCTTTATGTCGGGAACGCGTGGAGGTATCGAGTTAAAATTAAAACCGTATACTCAGGTCTACCGATACAGTCCTATGAAGCTGCAAAAAAATGAAACTTCTAAGTTAACGTAAAAAAAAAGTTGTAATACAGCCGTTTATATGCCGCAAAAAACCTATATTTCGACACTCTCAAAGGAATGAAAATTTATAGTGTACTTATTTTCCGTAGACCAAGAACTATGAAGCACGCTCCGTCGGCGCCCCGAGCTCCCGGTTTGTGGTGGCCTTAAGCTGCGTACGGACTGCGCGCACTCGGGTACGCGTACCCGGGCTTGCGTGTCCTGGAACGCCATGTCCGTAGGTACGCCATGTACGCGTACAGTGTACGTGTACGGTACGTGTACGTGTACATGTACGAGTACAGTGTACGTGTACAAGGCGTACGGACATGACGTTCCAGGACACGCAAGCCCGGGTACGCGTACCCGAGTGCGCGAGTTTAGGGTCAAGAAACTGCCCCTATTCGATTTGTCAGCACGCCGAAACCATGTCAACACTCAGCATGCTGACAAATGATTTAATTAGTATATAAGATAGCTAATAATTAGATTTAAGACATTACTGTTTTCTCTTAGAACCTAGTGGTTACTCTGTTGGATTAAATAAAGTATTTTTTAATAAGAAGTCCCGGATCAAGTACTTATTTCGCGCAGTCCGTACGCAGCTTTAAGTGTGACGCTAATGTCTAAGTTGTAAAACTTCACGGTCGGTCAACGTCATAAATAAGTGATCACTTTTGTACCTTACGCTTTAAGGTCATGTTTGAAAAGCCATACGAAATTATGTAACAACTTAAAACGACAAGTACAATAGGTAGACTATCGCAAAAACATCATTAGAGGGAGTCGACAAATATCGGAAATGTCATATTTTTAATATTATAATACACGCTTTAGCAACAGTTTTCATTTAATTTTAGTTTCGTAGTATAAGGCTGAAACGTGGCTGCTAACGATGGGCCTCATAAGAAAGCTCCAAGTCACTCAGAGAGCGATGGCGAGGGCAATGCTCGGAGTTTCTCGGCGGGATCGCATTAGAAATGATGAAATCCGCGCAAGAACCAAAGTCACCGGCATAGCTCGAAGAATTGCCAGACGCAAGTGGCAGTGGGCAGGGCACATCGCTCGTAGAATTGACGGCCGATGGGGCAAAAAGATTCTCACGTGTGGGTAGGCCTCCAACAAGATGGAGCGACGACCTGGTTAAGGTTGCGGGAACGCTTTGGACGCGGATGGCGCAGGACCGATCTGTTTGGCGAGCCTTGGGGGAGGCCGATGTTCAGCAGTGGACGTCTTTTGGCTGAAATGAGGATGAGTATAAATAAGGCCTGGACTCAATTTAGTTTAGCACAGGAAAAACGCTTTAGTTTAAAATATATGTTGTTTGTGTAGGATTCCAATTTATCACAAGCGTCATTTCTAGAAGGCCAGCCAAAGATTTATGTCTTAATTTGACAAGGTCCCTCAAGGCTACGCGCATAAATAAGCTAGAAGATTTATAGAGACACGCTCGATTGAAAAAGGGAGACTTGTTGCCTTTGAATTAGTAATCCAGGAGTTGTTTTGTCATGCATTCGTAAATATTAGATGAGTGTGATTGTCCAGTGAAGTAAAGATAAGATTCTTTGTACCACCTGTCGACCCAAACCAAATTAAAATTGGTGTTTGTTAAAATGAACTACTTATTAAATGTTTACCTTATTTCTTTGCTATCTACCGTGCATCTCATTTAGATACGCTTTCGTTGTGCCTCATCAACGCCCAGTCCAAACCCTTGGCAATAGAAATTATAAATTCATAATTTTGAAATTTGCATCATTATATTATTATCAGCCACAAGTTGATTACTACTAGATAAAGGCATCTCCCAAGGAGTTACACAACAATTAGCCCTGCGCTGCCCGCAGTGTAGGTGTTGGTCCAACAAGACGGAGCGACGACCTGGTTAAGGTAGTGGGAACGCGTTGGATCCGGATGGCGCAGAACCGATCTGTTAGGCAAACCTTGGGCTCCTTGGGCCTATGTTCAACAGTCGTCGTCTTTCGACTGAAATGATAATGATAATGATTATTCGTTTTTATGATCTACAAATTATCCATTTACGCAAGTAGTATGTAGTATGTAGTTTATCGCTTATATTTATAAGTGTACATTTTATCTATCTGTGTGGCGTTCCGGGTATTACCGACGGTACTGGCTGAAAATCAGCGCTGGGGTGTTATAAACGCCTCAGCATTATGCTGAGCCAGTGTCCAATTTGCAACCGCAATGACACACTCTATTTTTAGCCTTTGTATTGTCCTTTTTGTAAAAATATTTATGTGTCTTGTGTTGTTGTAAATAAATGTATTTTCTTTCTTTCTTTCTTTATAATGATGATGATGCCCGCATCCAAGTGATTCTTGCGACCTTTACCAAATCGTCGGCCCATCTTGATAGGAAACTTCGCATGACACGTCTTCCGCTTCGCGCTTGCCGCTCTAGAACCTTCTGCCCCATCGGCCATCGGCTCTGCGGACAATGTGCCCTGCTTACTGCCACTTAAGTCAGGCAATAGGGATGTTGACACCACCAAACAACTGACGTACTCTTTATGAGCTGTCAAAACACAATTCTCCCATAGAGCTTGAATGGCAATAGCAACTTATGACGTCACTTGCTCGCCAACTCAATCAACTATTTATTTGTTTTAAAGCAACAAAAAATCTATTTTTGCTTTTATTCGAAAATTAATCTGGTTTTCAGGGCTAAAATAAAGCGATTTTTAACTGGAGTCGTGTCTTCAAATTATTTTTTAATGGCGTCAACATCCCGAGTATTCTCCGAACTACGTCAATAACTTTAGCCCTGCAGATTTCTGATTCAATCACGTGGAAACTCGCTCCATCGTTCTTTAAGTGACTTTGTGTTTTTTTTTATGAGGGCTATTGTAAGCGACCATGTCTCCGTTTGATGGTTGTTAGCTCGGTGTTAGATGGGTGTAAACTACTTAAAATTGTCTCTAGTCTAAAGTCAAATGCAGAGGGGAATGATTTGGTTAGTTTAAATATGCTACTTATGACTTTTCCGTACACAGTGGATTTGTTGACTGATGTGATCAATATGTACATTTTAACATCCACTTTCCCTGATGCCTGGAGGACAGCAGTTGTGCGTCCACTCCCTAAAAACTAACCCTGTTGAACTAAAAGATCTTAGGCCAATCAGTATACTACCCTGTATGTTAAAGATACTTGAAAAGGCTGTATGCGCACAGTTGACTGATTACCTTGAGTGCAATGGCATCTTACCAGATGTACAGTCAGGTTTCCGGAAAGGGCGAAGTACAGTTACTGCCCTGCTTGATGTTACCGACAATATTTTGTGGGCACAGGATAGGGGCATGTGCACATTGCTTGTCCTACTTGATTTTTCTAGGGCATTTGATTGTATAAATGTTAATTTGTTGCTATCAAAATTGAGTTACTATGGTTTTGATAATAGTGCTCTTTATTGGTTCCATAGTTACCTCCATAAGCGAAACCAGTATGTTAAGCTTGGCTTAAGTGACGGATCAACTAAATTTTCGGCAGTGAAGGACCTCTCTAGGGGCGTTCCGCAGGGATCAATCCTCGGACCGATCCTTTTTATTTTATACACAGCAGACATCAGGACCCGCATCACACACTATGGATTTCATATATATGCAGATGACATACAGATATACATTTCGTGTAAGCCTACAGATATTGACAGTGCAATACAAAAACTAAATACTGACCTTGAAAATATAGCATCTTGAGCCGCAAGCAATAGCTTAATGCTTAATCCTACCAAAACCAAATATGTCCTCTTTGGTACAAAATGTCAGATAAATAGTATTAGGCCCACTATAGATGTTAAGTTGTTGGATGAACCCGTAGAGCGTATACATGAGGCACGTAGTCTTGGCCTTATACTGGACAGTGGACTTAGATTTGAGAAACATGTAGCGGGCTCTGTTAGTAACTGCTTCTACAGGCTCAAATTACTCTACAGCATACGGCCCTTTATTGGTGAAGCCCTGCGCATGCAGTTGGTTGAGTCACTCATCCTATCAAAGTTGAATTACATGGATTCTGTATATGGTCCAAGAATCCTGGCAAAAACAAAACGTCTAATACAACGGGTGCAGAATGCCTGTGCTCGGTTTTGCTTTAATATTCCATCAAGAGCGCATGTCACACCTTTTTTAAATAAGCACAATATCCTCAAGATGGAGCAACGCCGCAGGCTGCATTTGGCGTGCCTCCTTTTTGGTGTTATTAAGCACAAAGCTCCAGCATATCTCTATGATAAGTTGTCGTGGTTGTCCACTCAGAGGTCGCAGAGAACACGACAATGCAGTATACAGCTGATGACACCTCAACACGCGTCCGCAGCTTTCAGAGGTAGTTTCAGATATATGGCGACAAAATGCTGGAATAATATCCCGCCGCCCTTCAGGAACCTGCAAAGTGAAACTGGTTTTAGAAATGCACTTAAAAAGTTTATAAATGAACACCAGCGGCAACAGGAAACATTAACTTTAAACATAAGCTGTTTCTAGTTTTTAGTTTAGGTAGTCTGTTTTTCTTTAGTTTATCTAGTGAGTGTTATAATGATATATACCTGTTTTTTCTGTTCCATTAAGAAAACAATATAAGATCTCCTTTTGTTCTCTCCGATGATTACATACTTTATAATTATATGTGCACAAAAAGTTGGTTAACCTGCTTTATCCATGTGGATGATGTGGAACCTGAAGGATAATAAGTAAAGTTTTTATTTTTTATTTTTTATTTTTTTATTATGAGTGTTGAAAGGTGACACAAGAGCTTAGAAGATCTATGATACTATATAGACTTAACCTCTTACCTATTTTTATGTCCCCAATACAAACGATTGGAATTAACAATTTAATCTAACTCGATGTTCACATTTTTTGTTTTGTTTTCTCTTTTTTTTGTGTAATAAGGCTAATTTTTATATCTGTTTTGCGTAAGTTGTTTTGTATCAATCTCTCCTCAATCACAGGAACCATGTCGTGCGCACGGTCTTTTTTAGGTTATGTATCGGTCGTTTGTTCTGTTTGCCGCCAGAGAGCGCTGCTCGATGCAATTGCAACGGCTGCGTTCAGCATACCGCGTAAGGCTGTGTTGCGCGGCAGGGTTTCTGTGACCGATAAAAATGGTCTCGCCGGAAGACCAGCGCTGGCTCCACCCCAGGAGTCCGCATTTATGCTGAGGCGGGACCTTTTTCGTACACTTTTTTCATATATTATTTTATTTTTTTTATTTTATATTTTAAAATTGTATTGTCTTAATAGTTGTTTTTTTATTTATTTATTTTTTATTTTTGTGTGTGCGAAATAAATTTTTTCATTTAATTTCATTTCATTTCATTTCATTTGATGACATTATCACTGGCAACACACACCAAAGACACTGCACTGCTTTCGTCTTGAGGCACTGCGGTATTATGGATGTTCGGATTGTATTCCATATTTTTACCCCTACAAAAATTACGGATTTCGAAACATTGGCCAAAAGCAAATAAATATCACTGTACAGTCCAACGCGTATCTGGTATCAGGCCAGATTATCAACAGGGTACGCTTCGCAGATTTTAATCATGGCGGCCGTGCCAAGACGTCGCGCCGGCCAACTTGCAGTTCCCCTGTCTTATAACGTGTGTGTCTGAAATGCTGCAAATTATTGTATAACCACTGCATTGGCAGTTTTTGACACATGATAAGGACTTTAAATATGAATTAACACAGAGAAACACAGGGAAGCTTAAAGTTCCATCTTACAGACTGGCAAAAACCAAAAAGTCGTTTCTGGGAAGTTGCTTACGTTTTTATAATAAAATTCCGAAAACAATAACCGACCAAACGGATACCTCTACAAAATTTAAATCCATTGTGAAGAAAACATTAATATCTAAGGCGTATTATAAAATTAATGACTATAATATCATGGACAGGGGTGTTTGGAAATGATTCAAATAGCGTGTTAAAACATTTAGTCGTATTAAATAATTTAGGTGTAGTTGTATGTTTTTTAATAACAATGTAGATCTGTTTGAAAAAATATACCTTGTTGAGTTTCTTGCCGGATTCTTCTCAACAGGGTTACAATTAAATGGCGTACAATTGATTAATTACTTATACCGATGAATAAATGAACTATCAGTTGCATTTCCGATCGTCTGTCAAACTCGTAGTCGTATAATTAATTGCTTTTCGAATAACTAAAGATAATTAATCACTGCATAGTGCAAAGTTTTTATGGACTTCTGTTACTTGGTATGTGTGCCAGAACTGGAAACAATTAGGATTAAGCCGTATTCAAGGGTTTCTCTTGTATTCATAATAAAGTCATGTTCAAGAATTTTGCGTCGAAAACGAGACAGATATACCTACGAAGAAAGTGGTAAAACGATTTGATTTGTCTATCTTATACACTACAGAAATTAAAAATACATGGTAGGTAAGTCTAATATTTTACTTCACACAATCAGTTTCTTATCGAACACAATGTAAGGTAAACGTACAAAAGCTCGACACCTCAACGCCCAGTAGATGACACCCATCTGTCACCACTCTTATAGACATAAGATTGAAGGTGCCACGTATTGGGTTAGTGTCGAGAACAGGGACGTTTGCCTTATTGTTAAAGGTTTAATTTATTAAAACACTTTCAATCCATTTCACATTTGAACGTATATCGGCGTAATATGTTACACAGTGAACACCATTACACTTTCTCCTAGATATGATGCCAATAAGACGATTTTCCCATATAAGTGGTCCCCCTGAATCACCGTGACCTCCCCAAGTCTTTCCAATTGAGCAAATTATCTTCCTTTTTCTTTGTATAATCACTTTTCCTTCTTTAGGTTTAGGCGTTGATTCAGTCTCACCATACCCCCCAATAGTTGCTATTTGTCCAATTTTAGGTATATCATCACTTAACTTAATCAATTCAAAATCGCTGCGTAGCTCATTGGTTTTTAATAAAGCGATGTCATGTTGAGCTGCGTTGATAGTTTCGTGTTGCCTGTACTTCGGATGCAGTCGGATTTCTGAGGGCGCAACGCGGCTTATAACTTCAAATTTGTCTTCTTCAAGACGTTCAACTGTTATATTTTCAATTATTTTATGCCTGAAACAATGCGCGGCACTTATTACCCAATGTTTATTCAAGATCGATCCACTGCAAGTCTTTTTTACTTCTTCACCATTCACATTAAGTTTAATTTTAAGGGCAACTAAATATTTGGCGACTTCGGTTTGTAGTTTGATTCCACCAATTATACGAGTGTTTAAATCGCTATTTAAAACACCATGCAAATGTAATTGCAGTAAAAAAAGATGGACTAATTGTATGTAGAGCATTGTTAAGGCAATACAAACAACTGCTTTGGTTTGTACGTATAGAGGTATTATTCATAGGCTGGCCTACATTGAGTTTAAATATACTGTTGCGGTATCTATGGACGGTTATTGTTATCAAACACGTGTTAGCAAATAATGTACTTTACCTTAAAAATATACGCCTTTATTACCATATCAGTTACTTTAAAATTTGCCTTTGACGCGGACAAAACGTTAATTTTATTTTAACGCGGTGTATGCCTAGCTCAAGGAAACTTATCTGATAAAAGTACTATTTTAAGTGGGTTCTAAGAAATAGCAAGTAGTAACATTTACGATTTGTAATTAATTACCTACTGTAAATGTTTATATATACAGTAGGTACATTTACTTTAATTAAAGAAACAGTTTTTGTAATTTTATGTTATTACCTCGGCCTATTGTAAGTCCCACTGTACGGCACAGCGAAATATATATAAATATATGTGACCATAGTTCCCACGCCGGCCCTTGCGGTATGTGAACTTCACACTCACCATTAAATTTCTTCACAATTAATGGTACTCACGATGTTTTTCTTCATCGTGAATTTCAAATTCTTTCGCATTCCTTAGTTATAAAAATCTTAAATATTTAAAGATTGTAACTAAGTATAAGAAAAATTATTTGTAACACTAATTTGCAATAAACAGATTTTTTTTTTAAATGTAATGTTATTCTGCACTTCAATTTTAAAAAGTCAGAGGTGTTAACCTGTATTCGAACTCACGACCCTCTGCTTGGGAGACCATAGGTCAAACCACTAGCCTACGATTTTTTTCGTTTTTTGCCAGTGTGACTACGGCACAAAAAAGTTTTTCCGCCATGTTTTTGAACTGCAAGCCGTCCTATTCATACTGCGTTTTTAACCTTCAGAATGCTCCACATTCCTGCATGAACCGCGCCTTAACATCTGTTTATGTATTTAGTCCGCCATTGAATATGCATTGGGGTAATTCACGAAGCATTTTCAGTCACGGACATGATCTGTTTCATGACCTAGTATCTATTACATAATACAACTTTACACAACATTTAGGGATTGGAAACTGTTAGCACCATTTGCGTATGAAACCCTGGTGCACTAGTGGTTTAACCCAGG
Source organism: Archips crataeganus (assembly GCA_947859365.1). Lineage (NCBI taxonomy): Eukaryota > Metazoa > Arthropoda > Insecta > Lepidoptera > Tortricidae > Archips > Archips crataeganus. The sequence continues at coordinate 3,560,700 of OX402063.1, read as the reverse complement.
GATGTTGCGGATGCAGAGTTTTTGACTGCGGATGCGGACGCCGATGTATGATTTGGTCTATACTGAAATGATGGAATTTTTTATTTGGGCATGAAAATGGGTGCGATACATTTAATGAACAGCAACTTGGCTGCGTTTTACGGCCCAAGTCCTCTCAATCTGAGAGGAGGCTTGTGCCCTATTGTGGGACGTATAAAGATTAGGATGATGATGATGATGGTCACCGTTTGTATGTAACAGCAAGTTTTAGTTTTTACTTCAGAATCCTCAGGCTATAAGGTCGTCGGAGAAGATTACATCAGTCTTTTTAAAACTAACCCATGATATTTCAACAGATGGTCAGATAAAATTCACTGAGCATGTCGTGACGCATGTCTTTGAAGATCTCCTCTTCGATCGCGGATTGTACCTCTGAGTTTTTCGGAATTTATGAGCTTTTGAATGAATTTTCTACAAGTACCTTCGGTGAAGGAAAACATCGTGAGAGAACTTACACCTGTGAACCAATTCAATGGTGTGTGTGAAATTCTCGATCCACACTGGGCTCATATATGGGAACTGCAACCCAAGCGCTTTGCACTGAGAGGAGGCTTGTACCCAGAAGTAAGACATATACAGGATGGTTACAAAATTACCCGTAATAACTGAAGGGTATGGATGTACTCCAGTAAAGAATTAAATTAGTATATTTTTTTTTTTGGGATGGCGGGAGCTCGCCTTTGATAGGCAGGAGTGGAGCAAGAGAGGAGAGGCCTTTGCCCAGCAGTGGGACACAAAAATAGGCTGAATAAAAAATAAAAATATTTTTTTTACAAAAAAAAGAACAGCGCGCAAAATTACAGTTTTATTTACTGTTCATGGGGTTTCAGGCTTTAGGTTTATTTTGTAACACCCTGTATAGGGAGGGTGGGGAGTGGCATGATTACAGTCACGTCTATTATGACATACTTTAATCATCGAACAATGTATGAAAACAAATTTTGTCAGCCACAATTTTTTTTTTCACTCAAAAATTTTTGACAGACGATTTTGCACTTAAGTAGTCACTAGAGCTCCAAATTGAGTCGTGCTCCTACAAGTAAAAGTCCATAACTCGCCTTCAGTAAAAAAAAACAAATATGAAAAGAATACTACGCAACTTTAAGCGATTCTCTAGGAAATGAGAGCGAAGTCTTGAAATTAATTTCCTCGAGAACTTTAAATAAGTATGAAACTAATCCGCGAGAGACAATGGCGTGTTTTTAAAGTCTTTGTACAACTTTAATAACAGTTAAAAGGCTTTTTTGCTGTAATATCGTGGAAGCAACTGTCGTTTGTATTTAAGAATAGTTTTTATCAGTGACTTCGGCAGCATAAAAGTCGTAATAATAAAAAATTACCCCCAGAAAGAGACGCCAGTATTCAGGGTGAAATAACCGGATCACTCACGTCTTAAAACGAGTTTAACTCGGTATGTTTTGGGCTAATCCGTAGCCCTTCTTCTCGGAGTCACACGTCACGATGGCTGCCAAACGCGCACTACGCGCTACCGCCCTGGTCGCGCGGCTACTCAACGCAACTGACAGCGACACACAGCTACCCCCGTTTTCATCATCACTTTTATTGTCATTGTCAAATGTAGGGTAGCTCACAACACTAACAATATCACTTTGTAAAGGTTTGCTCACACTCACCGTTGACGCAGTACGAACACAACGAATCACACAAACCCAAATATTACCACCACCAAAACCAAAGTACACTGACGCGTTTCAAACTCTTCCAGAGCCATCTCATCTTCAGAGTAGGTTCCACAACCGTACGCTATGCTACCAAAATGTTAGACACTTATCAATTTTTCGTAGGAACTTTAATTTTATGGGATAGAAGATATATGTTTAAAAATAAACACGTACTGTCCTGTTAATCGTTCGCCTTAGTACATATTTGTTTCTCTTGTTAACTCTGAATTTCATGTTTTTGTAGATACATAAAAATATAATATACGTACATGATAATGTATACTGTATAACGTTTTTTCCTTGAACGTGAAACTCTCACCGAGAACAATACCTAGCTGCCTCAAAAAGCCTTCCTATAAGATACCAAATTTTACTCCGACTTTTCCTCGAACCTGCAGAAATAAGAACTAAATCTTCTCCCAAATTTCAAAATGTACTCCAAATATACAAAAGGTCTTACCAAATGTTGGTATAAACACTCCCCCCGCGCCCCGCGTAATTTCCGCACCGGCCGCACAGCTTACAGTCTTCCTGTGTGGCCCTGGATGGGGGGCAAGGGGGGAGAGGTAGCGGGGAAAAATGTGCACAGGGAATATTAGAAGGTATACAGGGTGGAATATTGTAATGCCACCTCCAAGGAAACTACTCTAAATACTGAAAATAGGAAAATTAACTCAAAGGAATCATTCCTTTATTTTTGAAATGAATGAAAACTGAATTTAAAGATTGTCAAAAATTCACTTGGCTCATCCGGGAATCGAACCGGCTAAAATCTGAAAAATAGCACCCTTTACTTTTATCTCATTGATCGATAGAGTCAATCATAAGGATCAAATCTCTCTAATAAACTTAGTAAATTAAAAGAAAGGAAAACTATGAAATCACCACTAATTTTAATTGGGCTCCATTTTGTTGGATACACAACTTTATAAGTCCAGATGTCATGGTTTTTCTTTATTTAGTTCACCAAGTTTGATAGAGAAAATTGATCCTTATGATTAACCCTATCGATCAATGAAATAAAAATACAGGTTGCTATGTTTTTCAGATTTTAGCCGGTTGGATTCCCGGGTACGGCAAGCGAATTTTCAAAAATCTTTGAATGCAGTTTTCTTTCTTTTCAAAAATAAAGGAATTTTTCCAAGTTAGCTATGAAGTATCTTTTTTTTTTGTACTTATTTTTTCAACTTCATTTTTTTATTACTTTTACGGTCATCCCGTGAAATCATATATTTCGTACTAAATACAAACTGAAATATAGATGCACAGAAAAAACCCCAGAAAAAAGACCAATGCTGGGAATCGAACCCAGGTCCTCAGCATTCCGTGCCGCGTGCCATACCCCTACACCACCACTGGTCTAGAGATTAGACACGAATCTTTCCTATACATCATACATTTCAATCTGCTAAATCATCACCTTATGCAGTGACAAGCGCACATCTATGTTACACCCTCATCGAGAGATTTTAACACTCCTTCGGAACTAACCGCTCACCTGGACAAGAGATGGCGCTACTGTGCAACTTTAAACAAGTTAGCTATGAAGTATCTTTTTTTTGTACTTATTTTTTCAACTTCATTTTTTTATTACTTTTACGGTCATCCCGTGAAATCATATATTTCGTACTAAATACAAACTGAAATATAGATGCACAGAAAAAACCCCAGAAAAAAGACCAATGCTGGGAATCGAACCCAGGTCCTCAGCATTCCGTGCCGCGTGCCATACCCCTACACCACCACTGGTATAGAGATTAGACACGAATCTTTCCTATACATCATACATTTCAATCTGCTAAATCATCACCTTATGCAGTGACAAGCGCACATCTATGTTACACCCTCATCGAGAGATTTTAACACTCCTTCGGAACTAACCGCTCACCTGGACAAGAGATGGCGCTACTGTGCAACTTTAAACAAGTTAGCTATGAAGTATCTTTTTTTTTGTACTTATTTTTTCCAACTTCATTTTTTTATTACTTTTACGGTCATCCCGTGAAATCATATATTTCGTACTAAATACAAACTGAAATATAGATGCACAGAAAAAACCCCAGAAAAAAGACCAATGCTGGGAATCGAACCCAGGTCCTCAGCATTCCGTGCCGCGTGCCATACCCCTACACCACCACTGGTCTAGAGATTAGACACGAATCTTTCCTATACATCATACATTTCAATCTGCTAAATCATCACCTTATGCAGTGACAAGCGCACATCTATGTTACACCCTCATCGAGAGATTTTAACACTCCTTCGGAACTAACCGCTCACCTGGACAAGAGATGGCGCTACTGTGCAACTTTAAACAAGTTAGCTATGAAGTATCTTTTTTTTGTACTTATTTTTTCAACTTCATTTTTTTATTACTTTTACGGTCATCCCGTGAAATCATATATTTCGTACTAAATACAAACTGAAATATAGATGCACAGAAAAAACCCCAGAAAAAAGACCAATGCTGGGAATCGAACCCAGGTCCTCAGCATTCCGTGCCGCGTGCCATACCCCTACACCCCTCGATGAGGGTGTAACATAGATGTGCGCTTGTCACTGCATAAGGTGATGATTTAGCAGATTGAAATGTATGATGTATAGGAAAGATTCGTGTCTAATCTCTAGACCAGTGGTGGTGTAGGGGTATGGCACGCGGCACGGAATGCTGAGGACCTGGGTTCGATTCCCAGCATTGGTCTTTTTTCTGGGGTTTTTTCTGTGCATCTATATTTCAGTTTGTATTTAGTACGAAATATATGATTTCACGGGATGACCGTAAAAGTAATAAAAAAATTAAGTTGAAAAAATAAGTACAAAAAAAAGATACTTCATAGCTAACTTGTTTAAAGTTGCACAGTAGCGCCATCTCTTGTCCAGGTGAGCGGTTAGTTCCGAAGGAGTGTTAAAATCTCTCGATGAGGGTGTAACATAGATGTGCGCTTGTCACTGCATAAGGTGATGATTTAGCAGATTGAAATGTATGATGTATAGGAAAGATTCGTGTCTAATCTCTAGACCAGTGGTGGTGTAGGGGTATGGCACGCGGCACGGAATGCTGAGGACCTGGGTTCGATTCCCAGCATTGGTCTTTTTTCTGGGGTTTTTTCTGTGCATCTATATTTCAGTTTGTATTTAGTACGAAATATATGATTTCACGGGATGACCGTAAAAGTAATAAAAAAATGAAGTTGAAAAAATAAGTACAAAAAAAAAGATACTTCATAGCTAACTTGTTTAAAGTTGCACAGTAGCGCCATCTCTTGTCCAGGTGAGCGGTTAGTTCCGAAGGAGTGTTAAAATCTCTCGATGAGGGTGTAACATAGATGTGCGCTTGTCACTGCATAAGGTGATGATTTAGCAGATTGAAATGTATGATGTATAGGAAAGATTCGTGTCTAATCTCTAGACCAGTGGTGGTGTAGGGGTATGGCACGCGGCACGGAATGCTGAGGACCTGGGTTCGATTCCCAGCATTGGTCTTTTTTCTGGGGTTTTTTCTGTGCATCTATATTTCAGTTTGTATTTAGTACGAAATATATGATTTCACGGGATGACCGTAAAAGTAATAAAAAAATGAAGTTGAAAAAATAAGTACAAAAAAAAGATACTTCATAGCTAACTTGTTTAAAGTTGCACAGTAGCGCCATCTCTTGTCCAGGTGAGCGGTTAGTTCCGAAGGAGTGTTAAAATCTCTCGATGAGGGTGTAACATAGATGTGCGCTTGTCACTGCATAAGGTGATGATTTAGCAGATTGAAATGTATGATGTATAGGAAAGATTCGTGTCTAATCTCTAGACCAGTGGTGGTGTAGGGGTATGGCACGCGGCACGGAATGCTGAGGACCTGGGTTCGATTCCCAGCATTGGTCTTTTTTCTGGGGTTTTTTCTGTGCATCTATATTTCAGTTTGTATTTAGTACGAAATATATGATTTCACGGGAATTTTTCCATTGAGCAAATTTTTCTATTTTTTGTATTTTGAGTACTTTCCTTGGAAGTGGCATAACAATATTCCTCCCTGTATATTTAGTTACGTGACTGTGTTTCTGGTAAATGTTATGTTGATAGTTTTTGTTTATTTGCAAAGTAGATTAGGTTATTATGGAATTAGATTTAGACCGCGACTTCGTCTGCGCAGAACTCAAATTAATGGTAAAGCTCCTTCATCTCTTGGATGATTAGCCTCCTAAGGAGCACGCGTACATTTTTTGACGTGACAACGTCTAATAAATCGATGAACGCCGGCTGCATACACGAAAAAGGATGACGCAATGTAACGTTACGTTGTAAGTACATGAGCCGCGAAGGCCAGTTGCAAGAGTGCGGCAAACGCCCAGCATGTGCAAGGGGGGGGGGGGTTGCGAGGGAGTGCGGGGTGCGGGGGGGGGTGGTGCGGCGGTTTTAAAGGGGGTTTCATTTTTTTTAAATGTTTTTTAATGCGGGGGGGGCAGGGGGTGTGAAGGTTTCAATGGGGGGATGAAAATTTAATTTATAATCCAAAATAATTCAAATAGAAGTCAGTTTTAAAACATGTCGGCGGTTGTTTGTACATCCCTGTTTCAGGTTATTAGCATACGTCCGCTAACTTGGGGCACGTTCTATGTATTGGCTACGTGTACGACGGTGGCGCCGCGTAGCGTTGACAACATTTCCTCCCTATTTACTTCCAATTTTTGCCATGTTGTGCGCTGCCATCGTTTTCTGTACCCCCACCACCCACTTCTAGCTACGAGCACGACGGTGGCGCGGCGTAGCGTTGACAACATTTCCTCCACATTTACATCCAATTTTTGCCATGTTGTGCGCTGCGATTGTTTTCTGTACCCCACCACCCGCTTCGCACATAGCCAATAACCTAAACGCTATTTCTAATGCCTTGTTCCCCAACTCGTCACAGCCATTTGCAGAGCGCCCGGCCCGCAATTTGGTCTATTGAATTCGCTTGCCCTTACAACTGGTACATTTGGTTTGCTTTGTTAACTCAACTAATGCTGTCTGAGCTGCTTTCATACTTTGTGTACCACGACAGAGTCAAATTAAAATATGAATTAACTAGCTTTTGCCCGCAACTTCGTCCGCGCAGAATTCAGATTTGTGGTGAAGCTTCTTCCATCTATTTCATTTGAATAAGGGAAAAATCCGGCAGAGTAACATCCAGAAATCCATCATCATTAACATCGGTAATAATTAGTGAATATACAGGGTTCCCCAGAAACCGACGATAACCCGTTAAGGGCTGATATACCTACTAATTACCTACCATAATATCACATTTTAGGTTTAGTAAAAATCATTTGGTTTTGAGATATTGACATTTTTGCAAAAATCTCGATTTTTCTCCTTCAGTTGAGTTTTTCGTCTGCCACAACCTCAAATGACCGAATTGAGTAAATCTGATTACTGATAAATAATCAGTAAAGATGGGCTTTTAAACGTGATATTACTTTATTTTAATATTTAGTCAAACTTGGATGAAAAATGACTTAGGAGACAGTTTTCAGATATTTTACTGTTTCATCCCGTAACTTTGGTCCTCCATGTACAATACAATAATTATACTGTTGATGATGATAGTTAGGTTAGATTACCTTTTAGACGACTAGATGGCCTAGTGGTGGAGAACCTGACTACGAAGCTTATGGTCCCGTGTTCGATTTCCGCGTCGGGGCAGATATTTGTATGATAATTGCGAATATTTGTTCTCGGGTCTTGGATGTTTGATATCTATTTAAGTATCTTTCTATCTACATAATGTATAAGTATGTTTATCCGTTGTCTAGTACCCATAGTACATAGTTTGTAGTCTTAGTAGTAATCTTATTATAACTTACCTTCTTAATTATCTACCTACTCAATGTTTAAGTTTTTGGAAGAGCGAGGCCTCCTAACACAAGTTCCGACTTAATGGGAGGTCTCAACCTTATATGTAAAAATGTAACCTGTGTTAAATGCAAATAAAGTTTTTTAATTTTTTTTTTTTTTTATTTTTAGTACAAGCTTTGCTTAGTTTGGGTCTAGGTCAATTGGTGTGAATTGTCCCGCGATATTTAGTTATTTATTTATATTTGGTTTTTACTACAGTCACACGAAGCGGCGTCGTCGTGGTTTGCAACAGTAAACAAATGCTGTTTCATCTGGGATTATCACTAAAAAGTTTCAAGTCAGTCGCAGTGCTGAATAGTTCCCAGAAGGCAGGAAGAAGCGACATCTGCCGAGGAATAATGTTAAGTCGACATTAACTTTTTCTCAAGACAGCATCGCCACGGAAAATGGCTGCGGCGTAAGTTATGGCATTTGTCTTGGGGAATTTCATTGGAAATGTTTATAAATAACTAGCTTTTACCGGCGATTTCGCTCGAGTAAGCCATTAATTTTTTCAGTCGAATTGAAATTACGGTTTTTTTGTAATTTCCATGGGAATTCCGAAATATTATAAGTCGTCTTCATTTACGTTGTGTGAAAATTTTTGTAGAAAATTGAAAAACTATCCGGATAAGAGTAACCTATGCTTTATTCCAGACGTTAAGTTATTTAAATACAATTTTATCCTATGTTCGTCAAGCTTTTTTATCAAGTAACAAACACACACGCGTTCATCTGGTTCCCATTCGCGACCCATAACATTGTTAGTCATAATCTAAGTTTGTCATAATGATCATTTGCCATAACTCTTCTTTTTTCTGAAACCGTAAATCTTTCAGGTATTTTGAAGTGGTTATCCTGTAGAACTCTATAGGCTGTGTAAGGTCTATTTTATAACAATTAATATATTCAAAGAAACAGACTTATTATATATTTACTATTACTATAGTAAACGATCATAATAACGACCAGATGGCCTAGTGGTTAGAGTACCTGACTACGAAGCTTGAGGTCCCATGTCGGGGCAGATATTTATATAAAAACACGAATGTTTGTTCTCCGGTCTTGAGTGTTTAACATGTATTTAAGTATGTATCTATCTATATAAGTATGTTTATTCTTAGCCTAGTACCCATAACACAATCTTTGCTTAGCTTACTTTGGGACTAGGTCAATTGGTGTGAATTGTCCTGTGGTTATTTATTTATTTGTAATGGCAAAATTGCATTAAATAGGACTTTAAATATTTAAAGATCTCAATAAAGACCCGTAAATGTACAAGCTTTCGTAATTATTATAATAATATTAGTAGAATATAATTTTCACGAACATTTTGTAAAATTTCTAAAATTGAAATTCAACTGCCAGGCATAAAACAATTCACGCACTCCAAGCCGCGGGCGTAGCTAGTGATGGATTGGAAATACATTTTCAAAATCATGTAACTAAATTACCATACGCGAGTGATGCACGAAGGGGTGAAAAAGTATTTTTTTAATGCAATATCAGCCATTTTGGTTTTCCTGTGCAACAAAATCCATTTGTCGTGATCTGGATGCTTTTAGGGACACCAAAATCTTATTTCTCAACCAGAGAACCTCTTTTTGTTACTATAGGTAGATTATCGTGTCCGTATATAAAAATTGACGTTCTAAATTTGAAAAATGACTTAGGCTCCATATCAATTCTCTGCACAACACAACTACATATGTATACATATGTATACTACATATGTATGAGTCGCTAATTTTATATCCACAGGAAAGACAACTTTCGTTTCTCATGGTGTATATGACTCGTAATTTGATTTTATTTGTGGCAAATAAGTATGACAACGCTCGTATACATTAACTGAGAGGCTTTTTCTCTCACTTCTACCTGATGGTCTAGTAAATCGGATTAGACGCAGATTCTCCTGAAGCCGTAAAATATAAACGCAAAATGTCCCAAACGCAAATTATACCCTAAACTTAAAACGACCTAAATGCATAAATCATGTCCTAAACGCAAAATACCCTAAACGTATATTGTGGCGAGGCTGACCTGTGGATATTAATTCATAGGATAGGATCTATAGTAGTATTGTAGGATCTATAGTCTACAATTGGAATGGTCACTCTCAAAATTTAAATTCTCAAAAACTATACTAATATTATAAATGCTAAAGTGCCTTTGTCTGTTAGTAAATTGATATGGAGATTTTGCGTTTAGGGCATTTTGCGTTTAGAGCATTTCGCGTTTAGATTATTTTGCGTTTAGATCAATTTGCATTTACCTAGGTCATTTTGCGTTCGTAAAATAGGTCACTGTGCGACGGGGGGTATAATCTCTTAAATATGTAAAATATTTTTGAGATTGTTCCGTTGACCTGTAATTACTTTTCGACGCGTTCATGAACTCAACTCATTCGGCAATTTTTAAAAACTCCATTATAAAGTCGATGAATTTTTCAGGCGCCACCTGATGACGGCTAAAGCGGTCCGGTTAAAGTAAATAACATACCAAAGCTTGCATTCCCTGCAATCATAGGGTGAATGGAATATTTAACCTGTTTACAAAACCACTCTGAAATATCATGTTATCATGACTATAGGCATAACCTAGAGATTTTCCTGGCACGAATGGCATGTGGCTAACCACACATAATAATATCTTTCATACTAAATACAAACTTAAATATAGATCCACAGAAAAAAGACCAATGCTGGGAATCGAACCCAGGTCCTCAGCATTCCGTGCCGTGTGCCATACCCCTACACCACCACTGGTCTAGAGATTAGACACGAATTTTTCCCATACATCGTACATTTCAGTCTGTTAAATCATCACCTTATGCAGTGATAAGCGCGCATCTATGTTACACCCTCTATCGAGAGATATCAATACTCCTTCGAAAATAACCGCTCACCAGGACAAGAGATGGCGCTACTGGGCAACTTTTAACAAGTTAGCTATGAAGTATTTTTTTGTATTTATTTTTTTAACTTCATTTTTTATTACTTTTACGGTCATCCCGTGAAACCATATATTATTATTTAATACTAAATACAAACTGAAATATAGATGCACAGAAAAAACCGGGTTGGGGTTTTTCTGTGCATCTATATTTCAGTTTGTATTTAGTATTAAATAATTATTTAATTAAATAAATAAATAAATATGAAATAATAATATATGGTTTCACGGGATGACCGTAAAAGTAATAAAAAATGAAGTTGAATAAATAAATACAAAAAGATACTTCATAGCTTACTTGGCATAATAATATCATCGATCCGGTTTGGTATTACTATTCATATATTTTCAAACGTGTCACATAATATATGTAGGTTAGTCACTATCACTACATAAGCATAACACAAAGTCGCTTCCCATTTGTCTGTCCCTATGTAAGCTTAGATCTTTAAAACTATGCAACGGATTTTGATGCGGTTTTTTTTAATACATAGAGTGATTCAAGAGGAAGGTTTGTAATTAATACATGCATAATTGCAGCCGTGCGAAGCCGGGGCGGGTCGCTAGTACTCGATAAAAACAAACTTATGCATATATGAAGAACAACACTCACTTTATAAAACAAACGTCTATAGTGTTACAAAGCGCTGCTCTAATTAATTTTATCATCATGATCATTTCAGCCGAAAGACGTCCACTTCTGAACATAGGCCTCTCCCAATGCTCGCCAAACAGATCGGTCCCGTGCCACCCACACGCATTTTTATTTTTATACAATAAACGCTTGCGGTTGACCACAATCACGCCTGATGGAAAGATGAGGCCTACGATGGAGCTCGCCTACCTAGTAAATGCTCATTCATCCTAGACTTGAATTTAGGGGAATAAGCAGAAAGAAGACAGTTGAGCGAGGTGTTTCGCGCGCCCCCAAGCAGTGCAAACCGTATCGCAACAGCGTAACAAATACTTACGAGGCACTGTAACCGGTACTCGTGCGCTGCACATCTGTTCTGACCCTTCCTCCAGAATGGCTAGGGTGGTGGCCAGCCGCTGCCAAAGTCTAGCCCTTCCTTCGCAGCCTTTGTAGTAATGTACTACTACGAGGGGCGTTCAATATAAAGTGAGAATGAGATGCAAACTCTTTTAATACTACGAAATTAAATACTGGCCGGTAAAGCTAATCTACCTAGCTGATTGCTATGAAAAAAAAAACTAACTGTGTTTTGTTTAAAAAAATATACAGTAATTTCTTTGCAATGCTATTGAGTACGTTAGCGAAAATGGAGAAAATTGAACTGCGCGCCGTTATCAAATACTTGTGTTTGAAAAATTTTTCTACGGACCAAGTCAATTTGGATTTGCGGGACACTTTAGGGTCTAATGCTCCTCCGTATTCGACAGCCGCACGTTGGTGCGCCGAATTTAGACGTGGAAGAACATCGACAATGGAAGACCCCCGCTCCGGATGCCCTACTACAGCAGTAACTGAAGAAATTGTGAAAAAAGTCGAAAACTCAGTTTTGGCGGATCGTCGTGTCACGGTTCGTTTTATTGCTGAAAATGTAAAGATTTCAACGGGGAGCGTGCATAATATTTTACATGAACGCTTGGGTATGAAAAAGGTATCTGCGCGTTGGGTACCAAGAATGCTTACTGACACGCAAAAACAAAATAGACTAGAGATTTGTCAAGAAGATTTGAACCTGATGCAACAAGACCGGGAACTTTTTTTGGCGCGATTTATAACAATGGACGAAACATGGTTCCATCATTACGACCCAGAAACGAAACTGCAGTCTATGACATGGAAAAGGCCATCATCTTTAACTCCGAAGAAATTCAAGGTGAGCCCATCTGCCGGTAAGGTCATGGGCTCTGTTTTTTGGGATGAAAAAGGGGTATTAATGATTGAGTATCTCGAGCATGGAGCCACTATTACGGGCACATTATACGCCAAACAAATAGCAACATTGCGCAATGAGATCCGCGAAAAACGGCGAGGTAAACTCTCGAAAGTTGTGCTGTTCCACCAGGACAATGCCCCGGCACACAAGTCCGCCGTTGCAATGGCTGCAATTCGTGATGCTGGGTTCGATATCCTTAAGCATCCTCCGTATTCACCAGATCTCGCTCCCAGTGATTTCTACCTATTTTCGAGATTGAAACAATACCTGAGAGGCCAGGAATTTGAAGACGTCGACGCGGTAGTCGCTGCAGTACAAGATTTTTTAAGTACTCAAGATGGGACCTTTTTTAAAAATGGAATTTTAAGTTTCGAAAAAAGATATACTTACCCTCTGTTTCACCGTCCATTGGTTAAATTTATTTGACGGATAAATGTGATGCCGTCTCTGTTTGTTTTGTTCGAATAGACGGAGACGGCATCATATTTATCCGTCAGTTAAAATTAATCAATGGGTGGTGAAACAGCCCCTAAGTGTATTATGCTAAAAGGTGACTATGTCGAAAAATAAAATGACATTTAGTAAAAGTTGCTTATAACATACTCATTCTCACTTTTTATTGAACGCCCCTAGTATTCTTCTTATTAGTTCTGTCTTATGTACTTTCACATCATCTCTAACATACCGTTCACTGAAGTTAACCAACCTAGTAAATTAACATACGAAATTTAAATGCGTTATTGAATCTCGCGTAGTTGGCGTGGTTTCTTGACAGAAATATTAAATAGAGCACGTAACGCAATAACTGGGCCGCTGTCAAATGTTCATTAGTAAAACACCTGAGCCCCTAATCAGGACCACCAGTGTAACTCCAAGAGGTATCTTGTACTGGAAATGCTACCCCATCAAATTTACAGAAATTTACAGTCAGACAGACAGACAGACAGATTATGTACAGACATAATTATATATATGTATGTGTGTGTATTAGTTTCGGTGAGCAGACGTAACTGCTAATAAAATTAAATAATATTATATATGTGTATTACGACCTGTTGCCCGCGACTCCGTCTGCGAAGAATAGGGGTGTGAAAATAGCCTACAATCTATTCTCAGACCTGACAAATATAGAGATTTTTTTTAAATAACAAATAGAACCGCCTTAAAAAATTATTAAATAAAAATTTAACGAACAAAATGACCATAAAAATATCTTTGTACATGTTTGAAGTCGGTGCAGCATTGCGCAAAAGCATTAACTGATTAAGGAATTCTACTTTTGGAACACCATTTTGATTAAGTAGGTACACCCTGTAGTTATTTTCCTAGTAATTTAGTTACGTATGACTGTCATCCATGTTACTGCAACATACCTACGAAAGTCACCCCTCGAGAAAATTCAGAGGAAGTGTATTCAAAAGCAATTTAAGTCTGAAATTATTTTTGTTTGCATTAAAGAAATTTCTTTTCGGCAGCAAGATTTAGGTGCCTAAAACTCAAACCATTTTACACGCGTGAATTTCATCCAGTGATTTCTGTTCTTTGACGTTCACGATCAAAGGACTGGCGCGATATATAACATGTATTATGTATACGCTGTTATTAATAATGTATACGGGACATATTTGCGTATCGTTTATAACCACTCACTGGCGAAGAGATATTAATGTATAATGTATACAGTTTTATCGAGTAATAGGCACTGTTTGGAATATTCTGAATATAATTAATAATTAGAAGCTTTAATTAATTTAGTAATTAGTAAGGTAAACGTCCCTGTGCTCGACACTGACCCAATACATGGCACCTTCAATCTTTGGTCATAGTAAGAGAGGTGACAGGTGGGTGTCATCTACTGAGCGTTGAGGTGTCGAGCATTGGTACCTACGTTTAACTTAGGTAATTTCACATGTATGTGTTCACCGTTAAGTTTAAAAATACGGAAGAACATCAAGAACCCCAATAATATTTTATAGATACGATAGTTTTGCACAGATATTTTTTCGTGTACCGTAAACGTACCACAAAATATTTATATATTACAACTTTTTTCTGAAACTGTTCACTATTCAGAAATTCTATAAAACTAACCCAACCTATAGGGTTCTACAGGAATGCCCTGAAATTATATCTTGAATAGTTAACAGTTTAAGAAAAAAAAAATTGGGAAATGACACAGTTGGCATATAAATCATCTACATTTGGGAAATGAAACAGTTAGGAAACAATTTTACCCCGAAAAGACAGATTCGGTATTTACTATAAATTATGATTTATCGAAAAATCATGCCAACAGTTTAGCTGGTTTACCAAAGGTAAAGACGGTAGAGACTTAAAGCTTAACATTTTGGAAATGGATCCCTGAATCAAAAATTATCTTAGCAAAGCTGCGAACTGATGGGTCGACGGACGGACATGGCAAAACTAGGGTTCCTTATTAGGACTACGGTGCCCTAAAAACGTTGTACAACAATGATTCAAATAACCACAAAATAATGAATTGTCTGGACTGCAACCTCTCCAATTAGTATCATGTACGAATGGTACGGAAACAATCAAAATGGAAGCTGGAAGCATGTGTATATAAATCCGTATGCTTTTTCATACCTGGATCTGTTAGTCAAAAATGAATCGTATACTATTGCCTTAAGGTAGGTAAAGGTTTAGTCTGGATATCAGTTAAATGCATGAAGTGTCACTTGTAACGAATTACGTCGAACAGTCAGTCAGTTAGGACTTTTCATTTCAACATATTTTGAAATAGGACATTGTCCTTGACTTAGAAATTTGATGTAACTAGTGTTACATGTACACACACACACACACACACACACACACACACACACACACACACACACACACACACACACACACACACACACACACACACATGTAGTTTAATTCTAATTTAAAATAATTGTTTTTTCTTCATATTATGACATTTTATCTAAGTGATGTAGTGCTTCAGACCCAATATCATTGAATAATTTATTTTGTACTGTAGGTACAGTCAAGTGTAAAAATATGGGTGCACACAACTTGCTCATAAATATGTCCCATAGCTCTTATGTCGTCGAATTAAGGTATAGTATTATGTAACGATGGGAGGATTAAATCGATACTTATTTTTGCACCTGACCGTACATACTTTATTTGTTTTTTTTTTTTTTTTTTTTTTTCGTGCATGCTAACATCTCTGCTCTGTAAAAGCGAAATCTTACTATTTGATCTTTTATGCCAAATCACTTGGTTCTCACGATACAGGCTCGACCTAGTGTGAGAACCGCTGCTAATCTCTAGTTCCTAGGTATAAGCTAAGTAGCTGTGTAAACACTTATGTAATGTGCATTTTTATTGGCAAATAAATAATTTTCTATTTCTATTTCTATTTCTATTTCTATTTCTATTTCTATAATATAGTTCATTTGGCAGAATAGGCTACTTTCCTAACTAGTCAGTCTTTTAGATTATCAAAAAATATTGGACACGTATTTTTTATTTAGTCAATTAAACAAAAAATTACGAAGATATGGCGCGTTGAAGTTTCGCGTGACGTCACTTGTTCCTACACTTTGTATGAGCGTTTTAGGAACAAGTGACGTCACGCCTCGTCACGCGGAACTTCAACGCGCCATATCCTCGTCATTTTTTGTTTAATTGTCAAAAGAAAAATTACGTATCTAATATTTTTTGATAATGTAAAATACGGACTAATAAGAATTGTTATTTTTTTATCTAGGAAACATCCCTATTGTAACTCTTACAATTGATTTGTTCTTTATTAAGTACGCAAGAAATGAATCTAAATTTGGCGGTTGGCCTTTTAGAGAGCCTCAGGCTTACGCAACGAGCTATGGAGAGAGTTACTTACGCTCGGTGTTTTTAGGGTTCCGTAGTCAACTAGGAACCCTTATAGTTTCGCCATTTCTGTGCGTCTGTCTGTCTGTCCGCGGCTAAGCTCAGAGACTGTTAGTACTAGAAAGCTGTAATTTGGCATGAATATATATATCAGTCACGCCGACAAAGTGGTAAAATAAAAAATAAAAAATATTTTTTTTTTAGTGTACCTCCCATAGACGTACAGGGGGTTTGATTTTGTTTTCTCGACTAACCCTATAGTGTGGGGTATTGTTGGATAGGTCTTTTAAAACCATTGTGGGGTTGCTAACATGATTTTTCTATTCAGTGATCTATTTGCGAATTATTCAACTTTAAAGTGACAATTTTCATTAAAATCGACCGTCCCCCCCCTCTAAAATCTAAACTGTTGGGAGGAAAAATTTGAAAAAATTCAGAATAGTAGTAAATATATCAAATTTACTAGGAAAATTATAGCGGCTAAGATTGCTTGGAAATTATTTGTAGTTTAAGAGTAAATAGTAGCCTAAGGTATAAAACATACCTAAACTTGGATGATTCCGTACACATACGAAATCCTTAGAAAAAATTTACTTGATTTTTTCGTAATGGCTACGGAACCCTACCTTGGGCGTGTCCGACACGCTCTTGGCCGGTTTTTTTGTACTATAGAATCCGGAATATGGAAATTCATTGTAGAATTAGTCGTCGAAGTAGCTCAAAGAATATGTACTTAAATCGATGAAACAATGAGCTGGCCACGACACTTGAAAAACGGATATTTAATCGTCGGGGACTCGGGGAGAAAGGTTCTCGAGTGGCGACCACGAAGCGGATGATGCAGCGTTGTAAACAGACCACCCACTGGATTATTCGATGTTTATATTCTTCCTATTCTAGATTCTACACAATATGGATTTCACACAGCCCTAGTGGACATCGCGAGAGCTGCATATAACCGATGGATACAGACAAGCGGTTTCTTGTGGCCCTTGCTAAACAGTGGGCTTCCTGTGGCTGATGGTGATAATGTGGATAAGGCATGAAGAAATCGTACAAACTTTCCATAATTTGGGAAAAAGGTGCTCTAAATCTCTCTTAACCTCTTTTGTCTGCGCAGCCAACTTTGTCTTAATCTGAATGACCAATAACATAAATTAAGTGAAGTGGTCTCAGTAATTTGCATAAGAATACTAAACGACATGATAAAAACATTACTTCCCGTACAAAGTGAATCCAATGCAATTATGTCCGCGAATGACTTTGGGGTTTAAGACTTGGGAAATTGAGATCAAATTGCGTTGGCTTAATCTAGTGGAAGCTGAGCTAAAAGTGGTTTAAATGGCAGAGTCTTACACCGAGGTTCGTTAAAAGCGCGGTTAAAGAAATGAATGAAATATCTATACGGACAAATTAATGTTAACACATTAACGCGGGTCGGAAAAGTGCCCGTCATTTTTTACTTTTGATTGCGTAACGACGACAATTTTAGGACCCATTTATGAGTCGAAGAAGTTCGTTCACAGTGTACGGATGTCATTGGAGCGTATTGTAACATTGTAATGAAGACTTTAACTTCATAAAACAAGGTTAGGTTTTTAATATGACGAGAATTTCTCGGGTCTCATTCTAAATCCCTAACATCATTTGTCCTAATGTAATGTTTGTCCTAATGATCGTTAGTCCTAACACTTTTTTTCTCGGAAACCGTAAATTTTTCAGGAACTTTTTTGTGATTATCCTCTAGAACTCTATAGGTTAGGTTAGGTTTGTTTTATAAAAATCCAGAACAATTAATAGATTTTAAATAAAATGAGTTAGGACAAACGATCATTAGGACAAACATTACATTAGGACAAACAATCATTAGGAATTTAGATATAGAGCCGAATTTCTCCGACCCTTGCCGTTAACTCCATTTCGGTAGAGTTGCCTATCTTCTAGACATTATATTTATAGCCGACTCTCGTGTACAGAGTGGTATACATTTAAATTGGTCAGTATAGGCAAGTCTGTAAATATAGTCACGCACAGATCTGTTCTTAAAAACTATGTCATCGATTTTAGGGACAGGAAAACTGCGTAAGTACAAAGATTAGAAAAAAAACTTGTATTCAGTTCGGGTCTCGAACCCGGTCGTTTTGAAAAATAAAACTTGCAATATTACTTTTTGGATATCGATTGTGTAAGCAGTAAATGTTACTATAAAACACGATACCTAGAATGAATTTAATGAATGAATTTCATATTAATGAACTAAAACAATTACTTTGCTCACCCGCGACCCCACAATAGTTACGTTTATGCAAGAAATGTGCGTTCATGCAGTTCCTCCACCTCCACACTGTACGAACACACACAAATCACATAAACCCAACCATCACCACCACCAAGCTACACTGACGCGTTTCGAACTCAACCAGAGCTCATCTTCAGAGTTACCACAACCGTATGCTATGCTACCAAACGTTAAACTAACAAACCAAAACAAATGTTTTAACTTGTCACTGTAACTTCTCAAGTACCCACTTTATTTTTCTTATTCTCAAACTACCCCACAAAAATTAACTTTTATTGACATATTTAAAACTACCTTGAATTTTTTTTTTTTTGTTTATTTATTTATAAGGCATATTTAATTAATACTAACTGTTCAAATTCGACCCAAGCCGCAGTAAAGGAGAAGATACTAAATTTACCTGTTCATTAATAATAGACCCCATAGTGTTGTACCTAATTATTTCCATGCATTCCAGAGCATCCAGACGCAACCCCTTGCCGCAATAATGTAACACTTCATAAGAATCTGAATCTAACAATGAATGATTTGATTCCAACAAATGTTTTGCAAAATTCGATCTATCTGGATGCTCATTCCTATATGCCGAAACATGCTCTTTAAATCTAGTATTAAAACTTCGGCCTGTCTGTCCTACGTATATCCCATTGCAGTCATTACAAGTAAGCTTGTATACCCCCGATCTAGTTCCCTTATCTACCTGTTCTTTGTGGTTACATAGCCTAGAGTACAAAGAGTTGTTAGTCTTAAAGGCAACATTAATATTGTTTGATTTTAAAATGCCATAAATCTTATCAGACAAACCCCCGACGTAAGAGATGCTAGATCTATATTTGTTAGTAGACTGAGAAGGTAACGCAGCGTAAAGCATGCTATTTACTAACCGTGCCTGCTTCTTTTGAACTAAACTATCTACCATTGATTTTGTATAACCATTTGAGATCGCTATCTGATAAATAGTACTCAACTCTAAATCATAATGTTCCTTAGAAAGAGGCTAGAGGCTAGAGGATTAAGTTTTAATACTAGATTTAAAGAGCATGTTTCGGCATATAGGAATGAGCATCCAGATAGATCGAATTTTGCAAAACATTTGTTGGAATCAAATCATTCATTGTTAGATTCAGATTCTTATGAAGTGTTACATTATTGCGGCAAGGGGTTGCGTCTGGATGCTCTGGAATGCATGGAAATAATTAGGTACAACACTATGGGGTCTATTATTAATGAACAGGTAAATTTAGTATCTTCTCCTTTACTGCGGCTTGGGTCGAATTTGAACAGTTAGTATTAATTAAATATGCCTTATAAATAAATAAACAAAAAAAAAAATTCAAGGTAGTTTTAAATATGTCAATAAAAGTTAATTTTTGTGGGGTAGTTTGAGAATAAGAAAAATAAAGTGGGTACTTGAGAAGTTACAGTGACAAGTTAAAACATTTGTTTTGGTTTGTTAGTTTAACGTTTGGTAGCATAGCATACGGTTGTGGTAACTCTGAAGATGAGCTCTGGTTGAGTTCGAAACGCGTCAGTGTAGCTTGGTGGTGGTGATGGTTGGGTTTATGTGATTTGTGTGTGTTCGTACAGTGTGGAGGTGGAGGAACTGCATGAACGCACATTTCTTGCATAAACGTAACTATTGTGGGGTCGCGGGTGAGCAAAGTAATTGTTTTAGTTCATTAATATGGACCTCCGCAAAGTAACGCCTGATTCAATGAATTTCATATTCTTTAACTTAATTGAGACAATTTAAGTAGATGTTCTTAATTAAATGTTCACAACACTAGATTGTTTCGTTTTTATAGTTCCACTACTTTAAGCTAGGTGGCAGCTCATTGTATGCAATTCTCATTTACATGCTTGTATAATAGACTCTCATTGATAAACTGTTGTCATAAAGTTCTAATTACGCTGTCGGTTCAGAAGTTATTACTTTTTTGAGTTAAAGCAACGCCCAATAATAGCTATGACTTTAAAGTATGTGTGATGTGAATGCGTCTTTTTCTATTCCATGAAAATTACAATGGACAGTATATTTCGTACTAAATATAAAAATGAAGTTGAAAAAATAAGTACAAAAAAAAAAAAAAAAAAAAGATACTTCATAGCTAACTTGGTTATGGACAGTATATTACGTCACGGTGTAACTGTGGTGAATTCAAATAGGTTGTATAATTTGCTGGACGCTTATGGCCGTGGAATAGAATAGATGAGGAAATTTGTAAAAATATCGTTTTATTAGTATCAAGAACTTTTTACATTAGCTCGCCAACAAGAGGATGAGGTACAGGAAAACCAAAAAACATTAAAATAAACATGTTGTGTTTATTGCCAGACGACAACTGTAAGAAGTTGTGATGCAGAAATAGCGTGCAGTTTTTCTGACAGCAATATGGAACTGCAATGGAAAATGTGGCAGTCAGCGTTGGCAGTTACCTACGTTGCAGTTAGAATGCGGTCAGTGTAAATAGAATCCGTTTCATATAGCTTGGGTACGGTGACATTTGGTTTATTCCATTCCACGCCTTGAATGTTTCAGGCTTTATAAAAAAATATACTTGAATCCCGAAAGAATAAAAAAAATATACCTATAATCTCCACAGCTTAAAATATTTCGTAATAATAAACACATATCACTTCAAAATATATTATTATGTTATAAAACTAAAAAGATAAATTTTAATCTCGTCAACTTTCATCGTGTAAAACGGAACTCAATTACAATTCCGTTCCGTTTTACACGATGAAAGTTGAAGCGATTAAAATTCTCTCGCTCTCTTCTCGCCCCTGTACCACGCGGGCGAGGACTCATATAAACGGTCTAGCTATAACACTTACAATAGGGATGTTTCCTAGGTAAAAAAATAATAATTCTTATTAGTCCGTATTTTACATTATCAAAAAATATTAGACACGTAATTTTTCTTTTGACAATTAAACAAAAAATGACGAAGATATGGCGCGTTGAAGTTCCGCGTGACGAGGCGTGACGTCACTTGTTCCTAAAACGCTCATACAAAGTGTAGGAACAAGTGACGTCACGCAAAACTGCAACGCGCCATATCTTCGTAATTTTAGACGAGTGCTATGTGATGGAATGGATTTTCATACAGAATTGCAGGCCTAGGCCGGGAAAGCGATCGTCTATTGTTCCATGTGACACAGCATCATGACGTTTATAGGTCTATGGCATCACAATGCATGCATGCAAGGCATGGTCTATGGTGTTAAAAAAAACATAAGCAATAGTTGCTTTCTTTGCAATTTTAAATTCTTGAAGTTTTTTATTTATTTCATTGCATGTTTGAGAAAAGCACTAATACTAGCCTCGGCCAGAACAGAGGTTGCCGGCCTCTGTAGTAATGTGCTATTGTTTCGTCTAGCTAGGGACTATTGATTGTAAATGACTATCAATTATCCAATCTGAAAAAGTGGTTTCTGATTACCTACGTCTCCGATGTCACCTCTTGATGGGTTTCGCAAAATTCCCACGGAATGGGGAAATCTAGAAATGTGAGCTGCTCAAAATTAAATTTTACTACTCAAACCCGGTAATTTATCTGGATAAAAAGTTGCCGTTTTTCTTATTGTTTAACTTGAAGCAAATTTTCACGAGTTCGACACACTAAGTTATCTGTTAGCCGGCCTTTGTCGACTTTTTAATTAATTAAAAAAGTACCGATTGTTCACAAATGGCCGTGAAGGAGCACGGTAATGAACAAGCGCGATTTTTTTTTAATTTCTTCAACGAAACTCCTCGGAGTGTCGCGCCAAATGAAATAAGTTGATTTTCTTTCTTGTTTACAGGGTTTAGTTGGGAACTTTTCTGGGTATCCGTGCAAATTGTAATTTACTTTTAGCGTTTAAAATTCGTTGTTTTATGGTCTGTTGTTAAATGTTGAGAAGTTTTTTAGTCCTTTTGTTGGGGTTGGAGATTTTAATGCAGGCAAGGGAGTTTAATTTTATGAACGATTAAATTCGAGCATTCCTTATGTCTGGTGTTAAACTGAAGGTTCGACGATTTTACTATGTTGACTGGCAGTGAAGAATTTGGAAAAGCACGTTATTATTATTACTTCATCATTCATCATCATCGTTTCAGCCAAAAGACGTCCACCGCTGAACATAGGCCTTCCCCAAGGCTCGCCAAACAGATCGGCCCCGTGCCACCCGCATCAAACGCGATCCCGCAACCCTAACCAGGTCGTCGCTCCATGTTGTTGGGGACCTACCTACACTGCGTCTTCCGGTCCGTGGACGCCACTCGAGAACCTTTTTGCCCCATCGGCCACCAGTTCTACGAGCGATGTGTGAAAAGTGTTTGTTTGACCAGTGTGTGTTGCCAGTGACGACTTATGGCACTGAGACGTGGCCGCTAACGATGGGCCTCTTAAGCAAGCGCAAAGGCACAGTCACACACACACAAGAATTTAAATGGTGCCTTTCGATTTCCTTATCCTAACCGTTGCTGAAAAAGACCAATACTCATCGAAATAGTAACTGAACGGGTGTTTTTATGCAACGATTCATTCAGAAGACCATCACGCTATATTTTTGCAGTTTCCCGGTATTCCAATCCAAAGGTTAACACAAGCGAAACTGTAATCCATGACATCATACCTAGTTCGGAAGCACCGCAATCTATAGCTATACTCGTATAATTTTACTCGTATTGTGAAATCCCGTTTAGACCCTGCAGGCACGCCAGCACTGTTTACCGACAAATCCTCGGCTGTTCCAACGGCACTCGGCCCGTGACACTATTTGAGGAGCCGTTGGCTGTCCGTGTTTACTATTCTTAAACTAGTCCATGCCCGCGACTTCGTCCGTGAGAAATAGTAATCCGCTAAAGATTTTGACGACCGGATAGCCTAGTAGTTAGAGAAGCTGACTACGAAGCTTGAGGTCCGGGGTTCGATTCCCAGTCGGGGAGATATTTGTGTGAAAAATACGAATTTTTGTGTTCGAATCTTGGATGAAATATGTAGGGTGAAGTACCCGTAGTCGGCGGTATGAGTGCGAGGAGTACGAAAGATATCTCTCGTGCTCTTCCCACTCGTGCGAAAGATTGACAAAATACTACCGGTGCCTGGCAATAACTGGGTATTTTATCCTATTTAAGTATGTATTTATCTATAATAACTATAACTATGTTTATCCGTTTACCTATAGTAGGTAAAAGCTTTGCTAAGTTTGGGATTAGATCAAATTGGTGTCAATCGTCTCATAATTTATTTATTTTTTGTTGTTACTATTTTGTATGTAATACAAATGTAGGCAAAAAGGCTAATTTATTACAACTAAAAACTACAAAGCGGAATTATCTTTCGTACTCCGTGCACATTTTAGTCGTACTCATGTTTTACATGCATTTGTTCAGAAACAATTGAGCATCGGTGCATGCCGCATAATAGTTGCCACAGCGCAAGGTCCCGTATATTCTCAAAGAATAAGGAATATTGTTAACATGGATATCATAGCTAGTTAACAAAGCCGCCGTACGTCTCGGTGCCGCGGTGGGACGATAATAAATATGAGGGTTGACATCTTTAGGGTTCCGGAGTCAAAATGGCAAAAACAGAACCCTTATAGTTTCGCTATGTCTGTCTGATCGTCCGTTCGCATCTGTCTTTCCGTCCGTCCATCTGCGGCTTAGCTTAGCGACTTTTAGTGATAGAAATCTGTAATTTTGCATGGATATTTAATAACAATTATCCGAACAAAGTGATAAAATAAAATTTAGAAAAAAAAATTTAGGGCACCTCCCATAGACGTAAAGTAAAGGTGATTTTTTTTCTCTTCTAACCAAAGGTTACCTATCAAAATTTAGAAATATTTTTTTCCGAATATTTAAAATCCCGAATTTATCCGAATGCATTTTTTTCTGAAACTGTAAATATTTCAGGATTTTTATAAAACAACCCTTACCTAACCTAAAGGGTTCTACACGATGGTCCTGAAATAAATCCTGAAATATTTACAGTTTCAGAAAAAAATGCTTTCGGACAAATGAAGTTTTCGGGATTCTAAACCTTCGGAAATAAAATTTTCTAAACATCGATAGGTTCCCCTATACATTGAGGCAAGTGAAAAATCACGATTGTTCACGAGAGCCTTGCAAACATTCAATGCCTCGTAACTCATACATGCGTTAAATATTTACTTTATTTTTATTTAATTTTTTATAAGGAATGTATTCTTCTTCGAACTGCATGCATAGAATTTTAAAAGAAACAGATTTTTTTGAAATTAATGTACATACTCCAGTTTACGCGTATTTCCCTTGTTCTATGTGTGTGTTAAACTGAGACAACTGCCACTTGATCCAATATACGTTGAAACTCGTCTCCCTGCTTGTACTCGTGTATAACACTGCCGCTATCAAACGTGAGTGTCGAATCTATTACGAAGTAATTATTAAGTTATCTATGGTAATACTTAAGTTATATTAGTAGTAGCTACATATTTTGTGATAATTTCTACTGCGCACACGGAAACACCACTTTGTTATAAATTAAAACAAAGCAGATGCATGCGTCCGCGAACTTTCTTTGTGTTGACTTGGGTTTTAGTTTATGAAAAACATAAATATTTTTAAACCGGAATGACATGAATCATATTTTTGTCCCATTGTTTCAGTTGCTGCTGTGTATTTTTGCAGGAGATTTAAATGGTGCACGTAACTAAAAAATAGGTCAAATCATAGGTTTGTACTTGATAGTACTCTTACGTTCAGTGATGTTTTGAAATAATTCCGATCCGCGTTGGCGATCCTCACCGTCAAATTTAAATAGACAGTAGCTGGGCAACCGAGCTCCACTCGGGCTGAAACTCGATACCAAGTGTTTTCCCAGAGATAAGACCAAGCTAGATCAATTTTTCATCCTCGAAAACCCCCACATACAAAATTTCATCGAAATCGTTGGTGCCGTTTCCGAGATCCTGATTATAATATATATACAAGAATTACTCGTTTATTAGCTTTAATTTTTTGTAAAAAATTTGAAAAATTCTGCAGTGCAACACATCCTTGTGATAGGCAACCAGGACAGTTTCATGTAACTTTTCAGCTGACTGTCGACGGAGGGTTATGTTTTTCGAGCGTATTTATATATATATGTACCTATCATTCTTTGGCACGCCCTGCAGTCTAAACGGCTCAATGGATTTTGAAGTGTGAGGTGTCATTAGATTCGTTTTAGTTCCGAGAGTGACATAGGGTAAGTATATGTTTATTTTCCCGGAATTCCCATGGGAACAGGAATTATAAAGGCGGGGTTTGTTCTATCTAATATTGAAATTAAAGTTATTGACTTCTGATGGACTCAGAAATCTGTCCTATGCATCTGGCGTATTGGCCGTACTGTCGGTGTATAATAATAAAATAAAATTGTTTACTTTTAAAGACAAATACATCCACAAAATAAAAGAAAACCTCTTTAGATACGGCATTCTTTTGTTTTATTCAAACATGCTTCTCCAAAAACGACCTTTCGCTATAAAAATACAGTTGCAATTCCCGGTGGAGTCCGCGGAAGATATATCGCAGATATCTAAGAAGTTGTGAATGGTAGCAGATATCGGATCTATCTTGAGATAAGCCGGCGGTATGCGGGACTCAATGCTTGCATCTCGACCAATGAGCTTACTGCCATAGCTCTGAGTACTGAAGAAAACTCTATTTGCGCTTTTTAGGGTTCAATACGTGATACCCTAGTAATATTAAAGTAATGTAGCTTTGATAGAAAAGCAAGTAGGTGCTCCGTGAATAAATAATTGTTGTTTTAGATAATTTTGGAACGATGTTTGATACTTGATACTTAATAAGTACAAATCATTTGAAATTCTCGCTTAAGAATTCTTGCTCGGAGTTTCTCTACGGAATCGAAACAGGAATGAGGAGATCCGTAGAAGAACAAGGGTCACCGAAATAACCAAACGGATTAGCTCGTTGAAATGGCAACGGGCAGGCCATATAGCACGCAGAACAGATGGCTGTTGGGGCCGGAAAATTCTCGAATGGAGACCACGGACTAGCAAGCGCAGCGTGGGACGTCCACCAACGAGATGGATGGACGGCTCTTTTTTTCTTTTTTTTTCTAGATCTTTTATAACTTGGCTGAGACACACTTGGACCGCTTTGGTGAGAGCCTGTTACCAGGTTCTTGATGATCTTTAGGACATCCTGTATATTCAAACATCCAAACTTCTTCACTATTGTTCTGTTTAAAGTTATAGTAGGATTAGTGAAGTAATTATTTTGTGTACGGAATTCACGTTGCATGCGTCCGTTTCGCACTTATCTGGTTTTTTCAATGCATTGCAGAAATATAAAATAGCAAATAGATCTGTTACCCTGTTTGAAATACAAGTGAAATGTGTTAGCTCCTTAACGTGCTAAAAGAAATTCTTTTCAGTTTATACAAATGATTTGGAAGGACTTAAAAATTTGCTCTGATTTTTATGGTTCCGTCGCCAAAACGAAAGACTTGTAGTTTCCTGTCTGTCTGTATGTCTCTCTGTTTGTTTATCCCAGACATTTTACTTTTTAACTATAATGGCCATGGATATGAAAATTTTAAGGCACTTGAATTTTGTTAGCCGCTATAATGATTATGATACTTGTGTACTTAAAATTTAAAATAAAACCGGCCAAGAGCGTGTCGGACACGCCCAAGGTAGGGTTCCGTAGCCATTACGAAAAAATCAAGTAATATTTTTCTAAGGATTTCGTATGTGTACGAAATCATCCAAGTTTAGGTATGTTTTATACCTTAGGCTACTATTTACTCTTAAACTACAAATAATTTGCAAGCAATCTTAGCCGCTATAATTTTCCTAGTAAATTTGATATATTTACTACCATTCCGAATTTTTTCAAATTTTTCTACCAAACAGTTTAGATTTTAGAGGGGGGGGACGGCCGATTTTAATGAAAATTTTAACTTTAAAGTTGAATATTTCGCAAACAGATCACTAAATAGAAAAATCATTTTAGCAACCCCGCAATGGTTTTAAAAGACCTATCCAACGATACCCCACACAATAGGGTTAGTCGAGAAAAAAAAATCACCTCCCCTTTACGTCTATGGGAGGTACCCTAATAAAAATTTATTTTTTATTTATTATTTTACCACTTTGTTGGCGTGACTGATATGTATATTCATGCCAAATTACAGCTTTCTAGTACTAACGATCTCTGAGCTTAGCCGCGGACAGACAGACAGACAGACAGACAGACGGACAGACATGGCGAAACTATAAGGGTTCCTAGTTGACTACGGAACCCTAAAAAATGGGGAGTGGGGACCTGGTCATCTACGTTACCTACATACTATCTGCCAATGCTGCGCATGTGCTGAGGCACCGACTTCAAACATAGTGGAAAGATATTTTCATGGTTCTTTGTAGGCGGTTAAAGTTTTATTTTATAATTTTATTTTTGATTTTTAGCTTGTCGGTGTTTTTTGAAGACGTTTTTTGTGTACCACATTTTTGGCTTGAAATAATCTGGATCCATGTTTTAAATCAAGTTATTCGTGGGCAACGGTTTATATCTAGGGTCTTCAACCTTTTTGAAGTCAAGGGTTTAGTATACTCTGATATTGGTTCTTGGTTCGGTGGGCCGCAACATAATATAAACTATATCGTTTTAATTTCTATTCTTTTAAGTCTGTAAATAGGTATAATTTGTAGACATAGTGTGTGTGTGTGTGTGTGTGTGTAGACATGTGTGATGTGGCCCGCGGGCCGCAGGTTGAAGACCCTTGGTTTATATCATAGTTCTCTTACATAATAATAATACAAGGTGTATTATCTCAAATTATTATTATTTTTTCTGTTTAGTTTTATTTAGTATTTAGTTAAGATTTTTAATGACTAGATTGGTGAACTAAAACAATTACTTTTCACCTCACTAGCTCGGAAAGCCCTTTTTGTTTGTTTGACATCTATTGAGAAAATCGCTTTTTATCCACAAGTGAAGAAAGAGTTTTGACATTTGAAGGCAGCTTAAGTGATATTTGACAGCTAACAAAACGTAAAATGTTAAAAGTGCTGAATTTTTAACATCACAATTAATGAATTGCATCGAGTAAAAAACACTAAATACAGTCTTACAACTTTATTTTAATTCATAAATATCAGCATTCAACATTAACCTTCATTCTTGTTGTAAAAACGGATAAAATGTTCTGACAGTCCAAGTAAGTCGATGTGCGAACAAAACGCATCCGAAATAATAAAAAAAAACTTAAGTCAAAACGGTATACAATTTAACAGTAATACAGTTTGCTCGTATCTCAAAATCGATAATCTGGCTAATTGAACTTTACTCGATGTGCAATAAAGTTCAGTTTGGTTTATTCATTGATTGGAGATACGAGTTTTTTCAAAGTAGTGACGATATGTCGGTATTGGAATAGTTCCATAAAGACTGGATTTGCTTAGGCTATTTTACATTATTTTTGATTTTATCAATATTTCTATAAGTACTTCAAAATTATTGTATTGACAAAGAGGTAAATAAATAATAATTGATAGTACAAACCCTTTTTCTTATTTTCCTCGCTGTAGTGAGGTGAAAAGTTTTGTGTTATACACGGGTGAAAAGTTATTTTACGTCTCGTGTGTTGAAGCACTCGCTATCGAAAGAATTCTATTTTTGAACCACTCGCTTCGCTCGTGGTCAATCATAGCATCCTTTCGATAGCTCGTGTTTCAAAATGAACACTCGCAGTTAAAATACAACTTTCCCCCCTTGTATAACAAATAACTATTGCTCACCCGCGACCTTACAATAGTTACGTTTATGCAAGAAATGTGCGTTCATGCAGTTCCTCCACCTCCACACTGTACGAACACACACAAATCACGTAAACCCAACCATCACCACATACCACCACCACTAGATTCACCACTAGATTGGTGTTTTAACATGCAAAATAATGGCTGACTACTAATAATTCAAATACTACACTTCTAGATTCCAACTTAATTTCTGTTTAAATTTAAATGTAAGAACCTTCGAGACCACAACGGAAACGACTTAAAGCGTACATTAAAACTGAACCTAGAAACCTATACATTTCTACGTCGAAACTCCAATGAGACCGACAGAGGGCCGGATATCCGGCGGCCATCTTGGAGCCGGATGTACCCCGATATAACGGTTGGGCATTGAGATTCAAGCATAGAATGTTATCGTGTTGGTAAATCAAATGCTATCATTAAGTAATAAATCAAAGTAATGTGTCAGTCATATTGTTTCGTAACGAGATTATCGTTTGATTTTGTAAGAGAGGTGTTGTGAATGTAATGGTTCAGTA
This sequence comes from Archips crataeganus, assembly GCA_947859365.1. Taxonomy (NCBI): domain Eukaryota; kingdom Metazoa; phylum Arthropoda; class Insecta; order Lepidoptera; family Tortricidae; genus Archips; species Archips crataeganus. The sequence continues at coordinate 3,530,771 of OX402063.1, read as the reverse complement.
TCACACTAATTAAGTGGACTTACTTTACTTTCACTACTTTACTTGATACTTTTTGTGGTTACTTTAGGTCTGTAATGGGACGTAATTTAAAAAATATATAGGTGAAAATATTTAATTTTGGTGTCGCCGTGTATGTTGGCAACACTGACAGCTACTTTGATCTCCGACCCGGCCGGTTGCACTACAAACTTGAGTAATATTAAAATAAAACCACTAAAGACATAATAAACATCTTTTACTAACATCAATACAAGGTCGATTGGCAGTTTTGAGAAAAACTAGTACAAAAGACACTTGATCTCAAACGTCAAACTTTAAAAGAAAGACCCAAGTCCTATATATTTACACCTATGTGGTTATCACTTATGGAGTGATGATAAACTAGGTGGGTGCTAGCAATCAAGCATCAACTCTTATCACCACATAGGTATATAATAATATTCTCGTGACCGTTCGGCAGGCGCTCGGACGCGCTCGGGCGCTCGGCTCTGTTCGCGTGGCGAACATTCGCGAAAGTGCCCGAAGTCTGCCGAACGGACGTGCCAAAACTCACGTCTAATGGCTCGTCTACACAATGGCCCATGACGGGCGAGTACGGGCATGCACGATTGTGATACCTGATTTACACTCTCGCCTCGTCACCTCGCCTCGCGCCTCGCCTCGTCGTCTCGCTCCGGACGCGAGCCTCAAAATCAAGGCAAATCACGAGACGAGGCGCGAGGCGCGCCTGTTCACACTCTCGTCTCGTGGCTCGTCCCGCAGTTCGTCTCGCCACTCGGACGCGAGTGTAAACTAGGTATGAAGAGAGCATAATCGTCTGTGAGTGGCCATCGTTGCCTATTGTGCGTTGTATTGCGCACTCTTAAAAAATTAAAATTAAAAATTATTTTGGTAATACGATGATAATACCTATTTAGGTATTTACACGCGCGGTCTGACCAACCTATCTTGAGCCGTCGTGCTTCCCCCTTGTCCGTATAGTTAGTTGCGTTAGTTCTCCTTCGGCTATCGGATGGGGGACTTATGTCGCTTGCACTTACGCACGGCTTTGATTATACGAGGGTCGTTCAATATAAAGTGAGAATGAGATGCCAACTCTTTTAATATTACGAAATTAAATACTGGCCGGTAAAGCTAATCTATCTAGCTGATTGCTATGAAAAAAAAACTAACTGTCTTTTGTTTAAAAAAACATACGGTAATTTCTTTGCAATGCTATTGAGTACGTTAGCGAAAATGGAGAAAATTGAACTGCGCGCCGTTATCAAATACTTGTGTTTGAAAAATTTTTCTACGGACCAAGTCAATTTGGATTTGCGGGACACTTTAGGGTCTAATGCTACTCCGTATTCGACAGTCGCACGTTGGTGCGCCGAATTTAGACGTGGAAGAACATCGACAATGGACGAACCCCGCTCCGGACGCCCTACTACAGCAGTAACTGAAGAAATTGTGAAAAAAGTCGAAAACTCAGTTTTGGCGGATCGTCGTGTCACGGTTCGTTTTATTGCTGAAAATGTAAAGATTTCAACGGGGAGCGTGCATAATATTTTACATGAACGCTTGGGTATGAAAAAGGTATCTGCGCGTTGGGTACCAAGAATGCTTACTGACACGCAAAAACAAACTAGACTAGAGATTTGTCAAGAAGCTTTGAACCTGATGCAGCAAGACCGGGAACTTTTTTTGGCGCGATTTATAACAATGGACGAAACATGGCTCCATCATTACGACCCTGAAACGAAACTGCAGTCTATGACATGGAAAAGGCCATCATCTCCAACTCCGAAGAAATTCAAGGTGAGCCCATCTGCCGGTAAGGTCATGGGCTCTGTTTTTTGGGATGGTAAAGGGGTATTAATGATTGAGTATTTCGAGCATGGGGCCACTATTACGGGCACATTATACGCCAAACAAATAGCAACATTGCGCAATGAGATCCGCGAAAAACGGCGAGGTAAACTCTCGAAAGTTGTGCTGTTCCACCAGGACAATGCCCCGGCACACAAGTCCGCCGTTGCAATGGCTGCAATTCGTGATGCTGGGTTCGATATCCTTAAGCATCCTCCGTATACACCAGATCTCGCTCCCAGTGATTTCTACCTATTTCCGAGATTGAAACAATACCTGAGAGGCCAGAAATTTGAAGACGACGACGCGGTAGTCGCTGCAGTACAAGATTTTTTAAGTACTCAAGATGAGACCTTTTTAAAAATGGAATTTTAAGTTTAGAAAAAAGATATACTAAGTGTATTATGCTAAAAGGTGACTATGTCGAAAAATAAAATGACATTTAGTAAAAGTTGTTTATAACATACTCATTCTCACTTTTTATTGAACGCCCCTAGTAGTATAGCCGCTCTCACGTACATTTACACGAGTATGTACATAGAATACCTAAAATCGATTAGTGCAAGAAGGTCGGTAGGGTCTTAAGATTTAGTTCGGTCTACAGATCCGTAGGACACATGCTGGTTTCTTGTCGGTTGCAAGCGACTATTGAGTGGGTCCTGCCTGTAGAACGACACACTAACCGATCGAGCCAACGGCCGGGCGGCGGGTAAAAGTACGAGTAACTCAAGTTGAAGTTGACGTCTAATACTGTAATGGCGAATTTCATCCTTCCCATTTAAACAACTTTTTCGATGTAGTCATTTAATTGAGTAATAAAAAATTGTATTTAAACTTTGTTTGTTATTTGAAAAGTCCTTTATCCATATTGGTAATGGTTAAAATTTCCTAGAGGTGGGTTTCGAGTTTGTAAACTTGTTTTAGATGGATCGTAGCCCAGACAACTTTGAAACCACTTTTTTTATATATCCTGTAATAGGTCCCACTGCTGGGCAAAGGCCTCCCCTTTCCTACGCCATGTTTCCCTATCCTGGGCCTGCCAATCGAGCTGAAAAGAGCTCTGGTCGTCGCGCCATCCCCTCTTGGGTCTGCTCCTGCTCTTTTGGCCATCCCTCGGAACCCATTCGGTAAAAATTCGTGCCCGTCGATTCGGATGCATTCGGCAGACATGTCCGGCCCAGCCCCACTTCAGATCGGCGGTTAAGACACCTATATATCTGTAATACGAGTTTTGAAGCGCTAGTAAATAAGGAAGTAAATAATATTTCGTAATAATTTCGAAAAGTCCCTTTTTATTTCAAATTTGGCTCTATTAGTTTAGGGTGGATGATGATGAATCAGTCTAGACATGTTATTTTGTTTGTAAGTATAGATTCACGCTACTACTCTTTATGAGCGACGCTCGCAGACAGGTTATTTATTTATTTATTTATTCAAGGAGAGCAAACAGAAGCAAGCGTACATCATTTACTTATAAATAAATCACTGACAAACATGCACTTACTCCCTAAACAGCTCCCAGTAACACATATAAGTGGTATTTGTTACAAACTACTGCACAGCACTGGACGCACTGTTCGAATTTTAAATTCATAGACAACCTACACTTGAGAGGATTCAGACTATCAAACCGATTGGAATATAAGGTTAAGGTTTAGGTTGTGTATGAAAATGATTTAGAAATCGAGTTCATGTCCGAAAGTTTAATAATATAAGACAGTTTCTTGTAAAATCTGCCCGTTTATATAATAAAATCAACAAAGAAATACACATATTTTCTCTTACATCCTATAAATGTAAGGAAATCTTAATAAAGTGGTTAACAGGACTTAGTTACTATGACACGGAAGACTTATTGAAATAGTTTTAAGCACTGGTAATCGTTTGATTGTGAGATGAAGCTAATTTCATTTTAATATAAATGTAATTTGCTTCATTTTTCAATCAAGCAAGTACACAGACGTTATACATATATTTATACTTATATTTAATTCTATAAATATCTCTGTAAATGAATTAAATTTTCATAATATGCGATATATTTGTTGCATAAATATACTACTAATACTCTCACACACACACATACACACATACACACACACACACACACACACACACACACACACACACACACACAAACGCACACATGTAAACATCTAAATTTAATACCTGTGGTTTAGTATAAATTTAGGTATAGTTACTGATAATTTTTGTTAATTGTTTTATAATAATCGTTTATGAATCTATGCTAAGATAACATAACTGGCAAGATCGGTCGGGGTCGGTGATGTCTTTGCGCTCTGACACCTTGACAAAGTACGGCTTCTATTAATCTTATTAATTTTTGACAATAATTGCAGTGTTGAGGTGGCAGAGTGTGAATATGTCTCCGACTTTGATCCGATTTTATTTCTTATAAATAGAAGAGCGAGGCCTCCTGATACAGGTATGTTAATACCTACTAGGTGGTCTCAAACACCATCATACCATTGTAAAAAATTTGTTTTACCCAATAAACGATTTATTATTATTATTATTATTATTATATCTTTGTTCGGATAACGTGACAAATACCAATAAAAGTTTTTTGTAATATTCGACTCACTTTATGTTTTCGTTCACCGTGCCTCGGGCCCATAAAAAACACCGGGGATATTTCAGTTCTGTGCTTTTAATATAAATATTATCTTTGACTAGTTAATACCAGCCTACCTAGAATTGCCTATCCAATATAAATTTAGGAAAAATTTAGCTTTCCAGGTAGGATTTGCGATGGACGTTGATAAATTAGTCAAGATTTTTGTCTTAGTTATAATAAAATTATAGACGATATTTAGCCCGTGCTTCGTTCTCATAGCAGAATGAAAGATTACAAATTATACGACTATTTTTGCTCGAGTCTTGTATGTTTAATACTTACGTATTTAAGTATGTATTTACCTATACAATTAATAATTGAAATAAATCGTAGTCAAACACAAAAAAAACTGGCCAAGTGCGAGTCGGACTCGCGCACGAAGGGTTCCGTACCATTATCTATAAAAACGGCAAAAAAATCAAGTTTGTTGTATGGGAGACCATCTTAAATATTTGTTTTATTTTAATGTAATTATTTATTTTTAAAGAGAATATATTATATAACTAAATACTCTGTGAATATTTCAAGCGACTAACTGTTGCCGTTATCAATATCGAGCAAAAACTAGCAACAACATCACGTTTTTTGTATGGGAGCCCCCTTAAATATTTGGTTTATTCTGTTTTTTAGTATTTCTTGTTATAGCGGCAATCAAAATACATCATCACTGAAAATTCCAACTGTCTAGCTATCACGGTTCCTAAGATACAGCCTGGTGAAAGACGGACAGACGGACGGACGGACAGCGAAGTCTCAGTAATAGGGTACCCGTTTTTACTCTTTGGGTACGGAACCCTAAAAACTAAGCATCACCACCCCGCGTAGTACCCGGCTCAAAAGTGCCCATAACACTGACAGCATTGCCCCGCTGTGTGGTCAGCGCCATTTGCTGAACCAGGTATGACCCGAAGCGGGGGTCGCCGCCCTGTCCCGTAACCTACGGCCCATTTTCCAGACTAAAAAATTAGCTTCAGCACCCCAAGGACCAGCCGTTTCGACCGCAAAAGGTACGAAGTCATACGTCGGCTCCAAGGCTGAGTACTTGAGGTGCTTAGACCTCGCGGGATTCTCAACCGCGGATCCAGCAGACCTCGGCTTGCAACTCAAGTGAGAGGGTGCGAAGGTACTCACGCACGTCGCATCCCACAAGAGGCAGCGCCCTCTCTGCCAAGGAACCAGCGTAAGACCATCAGGCCTTTTGCCGTCACTATACCGCTTATCTATATAAGTATACAATACAATACAAATATTCTTTATTGATCACCAAAAACAGTACAGTGACATTACAAAAATAAAAATTCAGGTAGACAATAGGCGGTCTTATCGCTAAAAAGCGATCTCTTCCAGACAACCAATTACTCAGAAATTAATAAATATCAACAGACGAATGTAGGTGGCAGAAATAACAGACAAGAGAAACGCAGTATTACTTAATAGACAACAAACAATAAAAACAATTTAAATATAATATAAATTATATAAATAAACAAATACATTCAATATAATACTTATACACTACATATACTTAATACAAAATATCAATGGAAAAAAAATGTCAAAAGGCCGCATGTGAGAAAAGGATTTAAAAAGGAAATTAAAGAAACAATATACTTAAACAAAAAAGAAAAAGAATAAAGAAGGGTCAAAGAGCGAGGATTACGTTAGTGACAAATAGTGAGCCTTTAGAAGGTTTTTAAAAATGGGAAGGGCTTTTGCTTGCCTTAACGACAAAGGAAGAGAATTCCAAAGACGAATGGCGGTCATAGTAAAGGAGTTATGATAGAATTTGGAGGAAGAAGGAGGAACAGTAAGAAGAAAATTTTGTGCAGAGCGAATAGAGGACATAAACATAAAACGCTCTTGAAGATATTGAGGAGTTGCAGGATTGAAGAGTATGCTGTACAGAAGAGAAAGAATGTGAGTATTACGGCGAAAACGGATGGGGAGCCACTTGAGATGGGCGCGATAGTAGGAAACGAGGTCATACTTCCGCAAACCAAATGTGAACCGAATACAGACATTTTGGATACGCTCAAGTTTATTCAATTGCTCCTCTGTAAGATCTAAATAGGAAACATCGGCGTAATCTAAAATAGGAAGAAGGAGAGAATTAGCCAACGCAATCTTGGTAGCGAGCGGGAGAAAGTTGCGAAGCCGCCTCAGAGACCCCACAGCAGCAAACATCTTCCTGCTAACCTCATTAACTTGGGGCACCCACGCCAATGACTGGTCCATGAAAACACCCAAGTTTTTTACTTTAACCGAGAAAGGTATCAGGATACCATTAAAAAATATAGGCGGCAGATTAATAAAATTTACTCTGGAAATAAAATGTGAACTGCCGACTATAATAACCTGAGTTTTTGCTGGGTTAACGCTAAGACCATAGCGTCCACTCCAGTTGGCTATTTTGGCCAAATCGAGATTCACGGCAGCAATAACATCCGGGAGATCATCAAGTACACCCTGAGAATATATCTGGAGATCGTCGGCATAAAGGTGATAAGAAGAGACAAGATTGTGAGAAATGGAATTTATAAATATGGAAAATAATAGAGGCGACAGTACACCGCCCTGCGGCACTCCCGCTGACAGGCTGCACCAAGAAGAACGAGAAGCTTCCACCTTTATGCGTTGCCGACGCCCAACCAAGTAACTCCGAAACCAATCAAATACCGCAGGAGATATGTTAAGAGAATCCAAGATCCCCAGCAGAACATCAAAGTCAACAGCATTAAACGCGTTGCTAAAATCAAGCAGCGCCAGAACCGTTATCTTTTTGCTGTCCATGCCCAACCGTATGTCATCTGTAATTTTGATGAGAGCGGTAGTCGTACTATGACCAGGACGGAAGCCAGACTGGAAAGGGTTAAGGAGGTCATTACGGGTTAAAAATGTGATAATTGCCGATGCACAAGACGCTCCAAAACCTTAGATAGAAATGGGAGTATGGATATAGGACGGTAATCGGAAAAAGAATTGGGATTTGACTTTTTGGGCAGTGGAACAATCTCAGCATCCTTCCATAACAAAGGAAATACATTAGAGGAAATTGAGTTATTAAGGATACTGGTAATCACTGGAAGAAGTAGGTCAAGTAATGGAAGGATCATTTTACGACTAACACTGTCAACGCCAACAGCATTGGACGCAATGGATAATATGCTCTGCTTAACATCACTATCGGTAAATGAACTGAAACAGAAAGGAACAGTTGCAGGAGTTGGGATTGATGAAAGATACTTAAGGGTCGCATCCTTTTCAAGGCCAGTAAAAGTAGCGGAAGACGAGAAATGGTGATTAAGCATATCAAAGTTAATATCACTGGAAACAGATTTGGATTGCGACTTCCCAACTCCTAGCGTTTTAAGAAATTTCCACACTTTAGCGGGATCCCCGTTTTCAACTGATTTGTGGATGTAACGTCTTTGAGCATCCCGACAAACAGTACTGCAACGGTTTCGTAAGGCGCGATATTTCGCCTTATTACAATCCGAAGAGTCTGCCTTAAATCTCGATTTAGCCAAATTCTTCTTAGCAATCAACGTTCTGATTTCATCAGTCAACCAAGGAGCAGGAAGATGCCTAACCTAAGTATATTATGTATGTAAAACTCTTTATTGTACATAAAAACATGAAACACTGCATAGAGGTTGCCATTATAATGCCAGCATCCCATTTCAGCCGAAAGACGTCCACTGCTAAACATAGGCCTCCCCCAAGGCTCGCCAAACAAATTGGTCCCGTGCCATCCGCATCCAACGCGATCCCGCAACCTTAACCAGGTCGTCTCTCGTCTTCCGCTTCGTGGATGCCACTCGAGAATCTTTTTTCCCCCTCGCCCATTAGTTCTATGAGCGATGTGTACACTGCCCACTGCCACTTGAGTCTGGCAATTCTTCTTGCTATGTCGGTGACTTTAGTTCTTGCGCTGATTTCATCATTTCTAACGCGATCCTCTCCATCGCCCTCTGAGTGACTTTGAGATTTCTTATGAGGCCCATTTTTAGCGGCCACGTCTAAGCGCCATTTCAGTCATCATGTAAGCATGCCAGGGGATTGTAAATAAAAGTATCTATGATTATAAGATTCTTTGAATTTGGCATGAATTTAGATAAATTAAAATATAGGAATAACTATCACATTAAGGCTGCGTTTCCACCAGAGATGTGAGAGGATGCGTTGCGAGGGATGTGTGTGTCATGAACCAATAGAAACAATTCGTTCACTTAGGACCTTTTAAATGAAGTGTTTCTATTGGTTCATGACACACACATCCCTCGCAACGCATCCTCGCACATCTCTGGTGGAAACGCAGCATGGAAATCCACATCTCAGCACAGAAACGTAGCCTAATAGGGCTGTCATGTCGTATGTGCCAACTGCAACCGAGCGAAACACGTTGCACGAAAGTGGCATGCAACCGGTTCCGACGCGCTTTTATCTAGTTCGAACTAGTTTTATAGAGTCAGCAGAAGAAATTCTCTTGTTAGATTTTGTATTGAGTTTGATGAGCTTGTGATTTTTAGGGTTTCGTAGTCAACTAGGAACCCTTATAGTTTCACCAAGTCTGTCTGTCTGTCTGTCCGTCCGCGGCTAAGCTCAGAGAATGTTAGTACTAGAAAGCTGTAATTTGGCATGAATATTTATATCAGTCACGCCGACAAAGTGATTAAATAAAAAAATCTAAAAAATGATTTTTTAGGGTACCTCCCATAGACTTAAAGCGGGGGTGATTTTTTTTCTAAAAAATATGAAAAAATCATGTAAGTTAAACTTAATAAAAACTTTATAGGAAAATTATTTTCAACTTAATCAGTTGAGCAGTTTTTAAGTTTTTAAAAAAAATATTCTAAACTAAGATTGTAATTTAACCGCCATTGCAAGCATGTTTTTTCTTTAAGTACCTACCTATAAGATCACGCTAACAGTATCTTCTTTCAAATAAAAAATATAATATTACATCTGAAAAACAATCAACATACGTACTAGTTCTAGTAGACTGCAGATTAGATACCCAATTCGCCGATAGATGGCGCTGTACCGCTGACGCACGTTGGGACCAAAATGCAAAGATTTTTCGTACCTGCTACGGAACCCTATCTTGGGCGTGTCCGACACGCTCATGGCCGGTTTTTTTAAATTGATAATGGAAGCTAAGGAGCGTGCGTATCACTTGATGGTAAGGGATCCCAAAAAAAAACAGCAGCGCTCAGAGAGTTGGTACCCAGTTTTTGCCTCCCTTACGCGTAAAGTAGGGGGTCGGGAGAGGTGCGGGTGGCAGGGACACGAGGCGCGCTCGCCGCCCGCACCTCTCGGCCCCTTTGTCGTCATACCCCCCAGCCCCTGTACCGCGAGGACGATGACGCATTTAAATGGTTTAGCTATATAGGCGCATGTTAGCGCGGAACCCTATTCCGTGCTTGAGTCGATACATATCGCTGCTTATCTAAAAGAACGGCCTAATTCGAAATGACACGCTGTGTCACCTTATTTGCAATAGTTAAAGTATTAAGTTGCACACCGTAGTATTTTGGATTAGGCCGTTGTTTCAGATAAGCAACGATATACTTGGCCGGTTTTTTTTTTAAGCACGAAACCCTAAAAGCACCTCTTTCTACTTCGGATGCAATCAGCTTACGTTGATTTTCATTGCTGCGAGAATATTTACACAATTTACAGCATTCCCTCCCTGTATTCTGTTGAATGAATGAACGATTGAACGGATCCACGCACCGTGTATCCATTCATACCCTAATCGAGTGCCTAACAAAGGTTGTTGACGTCTGATGCTCGCACAATCCATAGAAATACATTGTTTTGGTACAAGAAGCGATGAAACTCTAGGTAAACATCGCTTTGTGTATGAAAACATTAATTAACCAAAGCTACAGAATAGAGAACTACTTAGGTACTAAATAATCTCTTGCAATTTTATTACCAGAGCATGGATATCATCATCATCATAATCCCAGCCTATAATTATATAAGTCCCATTGCGGGGTACATGTCATGATTCCTCTCAGAATGAGAGGGCTTACGTCATGAGTTCCCACGCGGGTTCAATGCAGATTGAAAACTTCACACACACACACATACACCATTAAATTTGCCTGCGTGGGAACTAAAGCCCAATCCCTCTCATTCTGAGAGAAAGCCTGTACCCTACAGTGGGCATACGTGTATGATGATGATGACGAGTGCTGATATTAATAATCATATACATTATGACGATTTTCTGTGCAGGTAAAAAAAAAAAAAAAAAATATCACGGGACAATTCACACCAATTGACCTAGTCCCAAAGTAAGCTAAGTAATGCTTGTGTTATGGGTACTAGGCAACGGATAAACATACTTATATAGATAGATACATACTTACATACATATTAAACACCCAAGACCCGAGAACAAACATTCGTATTTTTGATACAAATATCTGCCCCGACACGGGAATCGAACCCGGGACCTCAAGCTTCGTAGTCAGGTTCTCTAACCACTAGGCCATCTGGTCGTCTACGTACAGGTACGCAGGTGTGTGTACGTTTTGATTTTCTTATCACTATTGCTATTGAATTCGGCAAATATTTGCCAGTACAACAATACATTTGGATCCTCAAAGCGGGCATCGGGGTCTTATACCCCGTAGGCTAGTGTTACCATACTGTCGATAGTCGATAGTTTTAATTAACAACAAACTACAATATTCAATGGCAAATGAATATCGATAGTTTAGTTTGTTATGAACGAAAACTAAGCAATTGTGCTTACCTAAGAGCGCGCGCAGACAGAGAGCGGTCTGGAGTTCCGAGTTCCGCGTTCAGAGTTCTGTGTTTTGACCGCTCGAGAGTTCCGACCGCCTGCTGTGTGCGTTATCGTAAGGGACTCAGTACATTCGAAAGAACGCAGAACTCGGAACTCGGAACGCGGAACTCCAGACCGCTCTCTGTCTGCGCGCGCTCTTACTAGTAAATTTTTCTCTACATATCTATTATACGTATTTATCCCAGCACGACGACATACGTCTACATCCCCCTGCAGGGCACAGGCCTCCTCTCAGAATTAGAGGGCTCGGGCCGCAGTTCCCAAGCGGGCCCAGTGTGGGTTGGCAACTTCACACACACCATTGTATTTCTCAGGTGTATGCAGGTTTCCTCAGGATGTTTTCCTTCACCGTAAAGCTCATGGTAAATTACAAATGTAATTTCGCACATGAATTCCGAAAAACTCTGAGTTTTGAGCCCGGACTCAAACCCATGACCCTCTGCTTGAAAGACTGTAAGTCAAACCACTAGGTCATCACGGCATCATTATTACGGGTATTATACGACGTATTACGGCAACAGGTACACGCTTGAAATATTCACAGAATATTTAGTTATATATTCACTATAAAAATAAATAATTTAATTAAAAATATAAAAAATATTTAAGGGGGGCTCCCATACAACAAACGTGTTTTTTGCCGTTTTTATAGATAATGGTACGGAACCCTTCGTGCGCGAGTCCGACTCCCACTTGGCCAGTTTATTTTATTTTATTTGTTCCTTTATTTCTTTACATTGTCAATAGTATTGTCTCAACAATTATTATCGATGGTGTAGGTATCGATAAACAAAAAAATTGATATTTGACTATCGATCGGCAACACTACCATGAGCTCGCACACAATAGTATTTGCATATGACTTGACGATAGGCAATTGCGGTGCGCCGACAATTGCAAGGATTTGCAGGATATTTGGTCAATCAAGATTGTATATGATGTGGATGAGAGGGTATTGTATTAGCGGTAGGGCACTTGGATATAACCAGGGGCTAGAAAGAAAATAAGGCTCGTCTCAATCTTAGCCCAAAGCTCTCGCAAACCAGTGATTTTTGGCGTTCCTGAATAGCAGTTCATCCCTATCGTCTCGCAAACGATCGAATTACCGCTCGCAAATTTTGTTGAGCCGTTCCTGAATTTAGCCCCAGGAGATAGTCCAGGAGTGGACGTGTTTCGGCTGAAATGATGATAATGATAGTAGGTAACAGCAACAGCAGTTATCATAAAACTACACGCTATATTAAGAATATCAAAGCGATGCTAATTAACAAACTAGTAATTGATTCCTGCGGTTCCCTCGTAAGCGAAGCACCGTGTGCTGCAAATAGAAATAATTAACTTCGTTTAATTAAGCAATATACTTTTATATTGCTAAATATGAAGATGTAAGTTTTTTACAAGTGCTAACGTGGCAATGAGCATTCAATTCACTCTCTAGAAACACAACAAGCAAAATAAAGGTCTAGATAATAAAAAGCGGACAAGTAACGAGTTCACTCGCTCACTGAGGGTTTCATACAAATTCGTCATCATCATCATCGTCTCGGCGTATACCTATATAAGGCATTTATTGATTCAGGCGTTACTTTGCGGAGCTCCATATTAATGAACTGCAACAATTACTTGCTCACCCGTACCCGCGACCTTGCGAACGTAAACAACAACACACGTACCTATCGTAAGGTCGCGGGTGAGCAAAGTTATTGTTTCAGTTTATGTAGACATATATAAGGTGAAAATTGTACCGTGATACAATACAAAATAAGTGTCTTCAGGTCAGTTTATGCCACCTCTACACTGTATAATGCATTAACTTAATTGTTAAACTTAGATGATCTATTGAATCAGACGTTACTTTGGAGGGCCATATCAATAACCTGAAACAATTACTTTGCTCACCCGCGACCAAAGCAAAGTAATTGTTCCAGTTCATTAATATGGACCTCCGCAAAATAATACGGCGTTACTCTGATTCAATAAATTAATTGTTTCAGTTCATTGTTAAAAATAGTATGGTAAAATTAAGGATGTTTATACTTTGTTGAAATTAAATCTAAAAATCAATGGACACCTCAAAAAAGAGAAATGAGACTTTGTTTTAATTTATTAGGCAAATTAAAACAAAGTTAATGCATTAAATTATCCAGCATTAGAGTTAGAAGCACTAATTTTGTATCATGTTTAAAATTTAACCTTGTATTTACACGCCCCACTGCAAAGCACAATGGTTCTACGCAGAATGAGAGGGCTTGGAATTTAGTTTCCACGCGAGCCCAGTGCGAATTAGGAACTTCACAGATATATCATCGCAGGTCCAGATTTCCCCACGACGTTTTCTTTCACCATGAAGTTCATAGTAAAAAAAAATATGATTTTGCATATAAATTCCGAACTGAAACAATTACTTTGCTCTCCCGCGACCTTACAATAGTTACGTAACTATCGTAAGGTCGCGGGTGAGCAAAGTAATTGTTTCAGTTCATTAATATGGACCTCCGCAAAGTAACGCCTGATTCAATAAATTATAAATTCCGAATAAGTAAGAGCAAAATACAAGATTTTTTCCCCCTATTATTACCATGCATCTATTTCTTCCGTGCAATATAAACATTCTAACATAATTTGCAACTAAAACTTTATGAATAGAAAATTAATTTCATTCAAGCAAGTTACCGTACTGACAGGGACTTAATTACGTCTGTACGTAGCCGCGTGCACTGCGGGCCATAAAACTGCATTACACCCGACTGCAAGTGGAAATAATTCATTAAAGTTCGCGATTCACACAGTAGACGCTTATAATACAGTATATCATCCACATAACTAACAAAGAAAGGCACCCAACTGTCCGGCTTCGGTCGATTTGATTTTTAACGACCGCTTTAGCCTAGTTGGTAGTGACCCTGCCTTTCGTAGGCAAGAGGTCCTTGGTTCAAATCCCGGTAAGGGCATTTATTCGTGTGATGAGCACGAATATTTGTTCCTGAGTTATGGATATTTTCTATGTATTTAAGTATTTATTTATCTATATAAGTATGTTTATCGTCGTCTAGTACCCATAGTACAAGCTTTGCTTAGTTTGGGACTAGGTCGATTTGTGTAAGATTGTCCCCTAATTTTTTTTTCTTTTTTAGGGTTCCGTAGTCAACTAGGAACCCTTATAGTTTCGCCATGTCTGTCCGTCTGTCTGTCTGTCTGTCCGCGGCTAAGCTCAGAGATCATTTAGTACTAGAAAGCTGTAATTTGGCATGAATGTACATATCAGTCACGCCAACAAAATGGTAAAATAAAAAATAAAAAATTAATTTGTTTTAGGGTACCTCCCATAGACGTAAAGGGGGGTGATTTTTTTTTCTCGACTAATCCTATAGTGTGGGGTATCATTGGATAGGTCTTTTAAAACCATTGCGGGGTTGCTAACATGATTTTTCTATTCAGTGATCTGTTTGCGAAATATTCAACTTTAAAGTGAAAATTTTCATTAAAATCGAGCGTCCCCCCCCCTCTAAAATCTAAACTGTTGGGTGGAAAAGTTAAAAAAAATTCAGAATGGTAGTAAATATATCAAATTTACTAGGAAAATTCCCGGGACTCAAGTTATCTGTGTACCAAATTTTATCCAAATCGGTTCAGCGGTTTAAGCGTGAGGAGGTAACAAACAAACGGACATTCACATTTATAATATTAAGTAGGGATATATTCAAGGGTCTAAAATAACAGACGCGTATACAATACAATACAATACAATGACTCTTTATTGTACACCAGAAATAGTAAGCAATACAGAAAACAGGTACACAGAGAGAAAGTTACAAGGTAAGCAATAGGCGGCCTTATCGCTTAAGAGCGATCTATTCCAGGCAACCCTTTAACAGAAAGAACGAAGGACTAGTACTTGGACGCGTATTTGTTTTTAGGGCACATCACTCGTAGAACTGATGGCCGTTGGGGCAAAAAGGTTCTTGAGTGACGTCCACGGACCGAAAGACGCAGTGTAGGTAGGCCTCCAACAAGATGGAGTGACGACATGGATAAGGTTGCGGGATCGCGTTGGATGCGGAGGGCACGGGACCGATCTGTTTGGCGAGCCTTGGGGGAGGCCTATGTCCAGCAGTGGACGTATTTCGGCTGAAATAATGAATGATATATTAAGTAGTTAGTAGTTAAATTTATGCTAAATATTGAAAGTTTTAAACAGTTTATAAATATATTGCATGCTGGACGACGGCTGATTGTGACGCACTTTTTATGTCATACATAACACCTTTTGTAATTACTCACATTCGAGCAATAGACAATTTCATTCATTCATTCATTCATTCATTCATTCAATCATGATGATGGCTTTTTTTTAGCTGCCCAATCTCAAACTATTTGGACGTACGGAGGATTAAGTTAAGCACTTGTATTAGAAGGGATTCGCTCCTTCATAAAGGTAGTATTTTATGTTAAAAATCATATTTACCTCGACGTTTCAGCCACATTGCAGTGGCTATGGTCACCAGTTGAGTTGAGCTGCGAGTGAAAATCACGAAAACATTCTCTTCATTTTTCATTGCTCATCAGAATAATGAACAGACAGCCAATATTTAGAGATAGGATTGTCACCTGTCAATATTCTGTGTACTGTGGCAGCTTAGTTCACGTTGAATACATACCTACCGCGGTTTATGAGCCTTCAATTAAGGCTGCTTGAGACTGGCTAACACATCCTGCAGTGCTAAAACTTGCCCACGGCGATATTAAGTTGACAACAGAGGCTAGTCTAATTAGACGATGGAATTAAAGGAGCTCGATCAAATCCTCAAGACGATATGGACCAAATGGCTTAGTTATTAGACAATTTGACTACGAAACTTGAAGTCCCGGGTGCAATTCCCGCGTTCAGTGCAGATTTTTCCCTTCACCGTTAAGCTCATGTTAAACAAATGTGATTTCGCACCTAAATGCCGAAAAACTCAGAGGTGCAAGTCCGGGCTCGAACCCACTACCCTCTGCTTGAGAGACCATCGGTCAAACCACTAGGCCACCACGGCTTAGTTACATAAGTATCTACATCCTGTGCAAAGCCAGGACCGGTACCTATGTAGAAAGTTAACAACATAAAGCACAATTTCTGACCCATAAACTTTATTCATTGCACAGCCGGTACAGATATATCTAAACAAAAATTGTTAAGTCGCCAAACGGCTAGGTTTTAGCCGAATTACATCGGAAGCTAAATTAGGCTAATGTTTATATGCCATTAATTCTGGCAGCATAAGTCGCTCTAGACCCAAGTTAAGTACCATTCAAGCGTGACAATATTTTGCAGATGCGGTATTTTTAACCCCCGACACAAAAAGAGGGGTGTTATAAGTTTGACCGCTATGTGTGTGTGTGTCTGTCTGTCTGTCTGTCTGTGGCATTATAGCTCTTAAACGGGTGAACCGATTTGGATGCGGTTTTTTTATTAAAAAGCAGGTTTCTTGGCGATGGTTCTTAGATATGTTTCATCAAAATCGGTTCAGCCGTTTCAAAGTTATCAGCTCTTTTGTTAGCTGCGGAAGAAATCTTAGACGCATAATAGGCATTTACTTAACGTTCAAACATACGAGTGACATAATTGCGGTGGGGTTTTTTAATTTTTCAATTTATAGTTATCCAATATATATTCCGTCTCCCCACTTTCTGTTAAGTTCCTGTTATGATGCTGTCTCTATTTATTTTATTAGCTTAAACAGAGATACTAAAGCCGCCGACATACCTCGAAGAATCGCCAAACTCAAGTGGCAGTGGACAGGGTACATCGCTCGTAGAACTGTTGGCCAATAGAGTCTACGGAACGGAAAACGCAGTGTAGGTAAGCCTCCAACAACATGGATCTCCTCAGCACCCTATAGGTTGAGCCGGGCCGCCAAGCGACTGTCGTCGTGTTCCGGTCTCTGTTACCTATAGATGCCATTCTGGAAGAAGGGTCTGAGCAGTTGTGCAGCGCGCGCGTATATACCGGTTACAGTATCCCTGCCTTATTCCCCTAAATTGAAGTCTAGCTATTACTAAGACTCCGCTGTCCGTCTCTCTGTCTGTCACCAGGCTGTTCCTCATGAATCGTGTTAGCTAGACAATTAAAATTTTTACAGATGTATTTCTGTGACCGCTATAACAACAAATACTAAAAAAATAAAAATTAAAATTAAAGGGAGTCGTCATACAAGAAATGTGTTTTTGTCAGCGTTTTTAAATCAATCTTTATAATAGCGTTAATTAGACACTTGAAATTTTCACCGATTATATATTACTGTGGCCGGTACAACAACAAATAATAAAAATATGATTATATTATACCACAGCTAGCAGCAGCAGCAGCAGTTATCGACATAGCCCACCGCATCAGCACGCTGATGTGGCAATGGGCAGGCCATATAACCTGAAGAACCGATAACCGTTGGGGTAGACGAGTTCTTGAGTGGAGACCACGGATTGGCAAACGTAGCGTGGGACGTCCTCAGACTCGGCGGAGCGATGATCTTCGCAAGGCGGCTAGCAACAGCTGGATGAGAGTGGCCGAGGATCGTGCTCAGTGGCGTGCCATGGGAGAGGCCTATATCCAGCAGTGGACGAACATAGGCTGATGATGATGATGATGATGATGATTATATTATACGGAACCCTGGGTGCGCGAGTCCGACTGTTTTTTTAGCCACACAAAATGCCTCACGTATTTAGCTCACATGGCATTCCTAATCCTTTACTATAGCTAAACTATTTAAATGAGTCCCTGCCCGCGAGTCTCATTTAAACGGTTTAGCTATAGTTTTGTGGGAAACTAATTGAAAACCTGCAAAAACGGACCAAGCTTCAAAAACAAAACTCTTGCTGAATTACCGACTCCAGCGCGCATTTGGTTTCACGAATCAGCTCCAACTACAGAGAAATGCACTAAGAGCACGGCACACGAATTCCCTGAATTATTTATCGAAGCAATGCAAACTGGAAGTTCCATGCACTCCTTAATGTCGTGAACATAAAGAAGTTGGGCGTAATTATGCACTTTGTAAGGAGGTGGTTTGAGTGCCTTAAGTGAATCATAAGTTTCGACGGGTGTCTTTTTAACCGACTTCAAAAAAAGGAGGAGGTTCTCAATTCGGTTGTATGTTCTTTTTTTTTTTTTAACGTGTGTTACCTCAGAAATCCGTCATTTATGAACCGATTTGGAAAATTTTTTCGTTGTTTGAAAGCACATGCTTCAAGGTTGGTCCCGTTGTTACCAGAATCCAGTTCTGATGATGGGATACATGAGGAATTGAAGAAACTCCTCAAAAATTCAAGAGAAATGTATAGCGATTTTAGTATTTTCGGTGACAAATCGAGCATTGGCATTCAGAAAGTATCATGGAACTCTGTAATAAAACGACACAACCCCGTCGAGCATTAAAAATATAATTTTCAACATAAACTTATTTCGAAGTCAAACTGATGATTTTATCCTACGCATCTATTTTATACAGAAACAACTAAAAAGCAAAAAATAAAAAATTTTAGATAAAAAATAAAACCTCCTTCAAAAAACATCCAAAAAACTATGAAATAATAATTGAACCAAACCGACCACAATAAGCATGAAAATATCTTTCTTCTAATCTGTTCGAAGTCGGTGCATCAGTACAAGCCAGCAGGAGTGTAGAAGCCCTATAGATAGTAGGTATGTACCGGTAAGTTAAATTACTAGGTCCACTCCTGCTGCTGGCTCGAGCTGAGGCACCGACTTCGAACAGATTAGAAGAAAGATATTTTCATGCTTATACTTTTAGAGAGTTTTATTTAGTTCGTCTTAGGGTCAGTTAAGGACCATGTTATGAGACGAATGTTTAAGAGATACCCTTGAGGTATTTTGTATTACTTTTTAAATGCGTGCGTGCGTGCGTGCGTGGCGTGCGTGTGTGTGTGTGTTTGATACTTCTTCGTGCTACGCTAGGCGGGGCTGGACGAATTTAAATAAAATTTGGTTTATAGGTAGCTGTCTAGATAAAAATATCTAAATGCTTATTATGTATGTCACTAGCTGACCCCACAAACGGTGTTTTGTCTTGACATGCATCACCTGGGTGTATAGAAAATAGCCTACGACCTATTTTCAGGCCTACCGAGTATTGACAAAAAGTTTCATAAAAATCGGTCGAGCCGTTTCGGAGGAGTTCGATAACGAACATCGTGACACGAGATTCTAGACATTCAGCTATCTGATACCAAATTTATTCTAAATCCGTCCAATCATTTTATCATTTTATCGTTTATAACATTCGTAGGATAAAATAGGATATTCAGTTTTTTTTTCTATATTGAAAGGTTTTTTATTCATACAATATTATAAAATGCATTTAGTAAACCAAAACTGAAACTAGCAGGATTCCAATAGTAGTTATGCAAATAACGACATACACGGGTTTGTCTAACCTTTTACAGTTTTATTTTCACTGAACGAGTAAGTTTTATTTCTTTTCGGACTGAAATCTTGCTGAAAACTCAAACTCATTCAAATGCCGTTGATATATCGGCACACGTCGTCCTAATTGTCGGCCATTTGCTTGCCGATTCTTTCCATTATTAGCTTTATAAGGGATAGTTCTCGCTATAAAATTATTTATCATCATTATTTCAGGTAAAAGACGTCCACTGCTGAACATAGGCCTCCCCCAAGGCTCGCCAAACAGATCGGTCCCGTGCCATCCGCATCCAACGCGTTCCCGCTTCCTTAACCAGGTCGTCGGTCGATCTTGTTGGAGGCCTACATTGCGTCTTCCTGTCCGTGGACGCCATTCGAGAACCTTTTGGACCCATTGGCCATCAGTTAGAGCGATGTCCCCTGCCCACTACTTGAGTCTGGTGATTCTTCGAGCTATATCGGTGGCTTCAGTGTTCTTGCGCGAATTTCATCATTTTATTAATTATATTATACCTAATCATTAGGAAAGGTTTGTGCTGTCGTCAAAGCTACTTTTATGTTACATTCTAGTCTATTGTTATGTACGGTTGCAAAGCGTGAACTTTAAAAGAAGACAGCAAGACACCCACAGGCATTTCAGATACGCTACCGTCGCATGTTACGCATTATTTAGACACAAAAGTTCAAAAACAAAACTGTGCTCCAGCGCATACCTGTGTCCCGGAAAATAATGCCGTCTACCAAAAGATACAAGATAGTATATCTCGGTCACGTGGTCAGGTAAAGGTCGAGTGCGAAATGTTTTTCCACAGGCCAAGCGAAATACAGCGTTATGACAATGTCATAAAGGCGCTGTCATGGAAACGCATTTCGCACTCGAACTATATGAAACTCGCTGCTGCGGTTGATAATGGTGAGGAAATTGCAGGGAAAGACGCGCTGGGCGCGGGAAGAAATCGTGGCTCAGAACTGAAAGTGGACAGGTGGAGCTTACGTCGAAGAGCTGTTCCGAAAGACTACCGATAAGGAGTAGAGGAAGCTGATGGCCAACCTTCAGAAGAGGCACTAGAAGAAGAAGATAACCACCAATCAATGTTCAATCGAATACTAAGGTCTTTCGTAGAAAAGGCAATGCAAATCTTCGGTACGCGACGATTACGATGTACGATACGCGTGCTTGAAAGAAAGAAAGAAAGAAAGAAAGAAAGAAAGAAAGAAAATACATTTATTTACAACATCACAAGACACAATATTATACAAAACAAAAAGGCAATACTAAAGCTAAAGATAGAATGTGTCATTGCGGTTGCAAATCGGACACTGGCTCAGCATAATGCTGAGGCGTTTAAAGTACCCCAGCGCTGATTTTCAGCCAGTACCGTTGGTGACACCCGGATCGCTGTTTAGATAGATAAATAAATAAATAAACTGCACACTAATAGCTACATACATAAGACTAGGTACATGCGTAAATAAATAATTTGTAAATTGTAAAAGCAAATAATAATAAGAAAATTTCTTGAACATAATTAGTATATCTCACTTGCCAAGTATACAACCCTGCGCGGACTAAAACGAAAAATGAAATAACCAAGACAATAAAAATCAAAGAAGTTTTGTGAAATAGTGCTGGAAAGGAGAGGAAATTAAGGATTTTGCAATGACAACAAATAGCCTTTAAGCTTTCGCCCAAAGGTGTACCTGCTAGTCACACTTAGGATGGGAGGGGGGATGTCATTCCAGCACTTAGACGCCGCGAACCTAAAACTCCCTCGAAACGCCGCCGTCCGGTGCGGCGGCACAATAGCCTTAAGTCTGCGCAAACTTTTCAACCATGAGATTTTTTGCTTGTGTACGAACCTCTATGAATCTATATTGCGGCAGTCGTTTAGAGACCAACATCGTCGGATATCGAATATTTACATAGCCTTGTGTATGAAGGGTCTAATGTTTACGGGATTCTGAGGTCTAATATCTGGTAGAAATGGTATGCCCAGGCTTGTTGGAAGAGCTAACACTTACTTGCCCTTAACCAATCTGCGAACACCGCTTTTACAATATCTTGCCAATGTGATTCATTACCATACATTGAAATTTCAATTAAAACCTGGACCCACCGAACAATGCAGTGAACGAAGTTTCTCATAAATTTTGCAATTGATTCCTGAATGCCTTAATGGATGCATTAATATTAAAATTTTAATGAAATCGTACCATTACGGGACCAAAATAATATTACTGACGTGAGTGGGTACCTATTTGTTTTGATTGTGTAGAGTGGAAATGTGATATTTTAATTAAATTGATCGATGTTGTTAGTTTGCGGGATTCCATCCAAATTAAAAACAACACTTATCTTTCTGTGCCGCAACTACACGTACAAAACAGCTAGGTGTGCAATGGCAGAAACAGAAATTTGAAAATCCTCTAATAACACGATTTCATGGAGAGACTGCACTCCTCCACTGTCATTATAATTATTCATATACGTAAATGATTACAGTAACGTTATTCTTAGAAATTCCCTTAAATCAACCATATGCGAGTCAGACTCGCGCACTGAGGGTTCTAAACGGCCGTATCTATAAAAATCCAGTGCTAACAGTGCCTTGCTTGTAAGAAAAATGTACACGGTGTGTGTGTGTGACCGGGACCTCCCTTAATTTTAATTTTATGATTTCCTGTTCATCATCATCATTAATTTAAGAGCTTAGCTCTTGTCGGTGGAGTAATCGCCACTCTTTTCGGTTCTCTGCCAGCGTTTTCAGCTCCTGATACGACCTGACATTGACTTTTTCCTTAATTATTTATTTATTTCCTGTTATAGCGGCAATAAAATGCACGACATTGTATCAATTATAGCTATATATATATTCAAGTTCTTGTCTTGAGATACAACCTTGTGACAGACAGGCGGACTACCGGACTGTGTTCGTTTACTTCGGTTACGGAACGCTGAAAAGCTAGAGATAATGAAAAGCACTTCTTGCGAAATAATATAATAATATGTGTTTCTGAAGATATATTAATGTAGTTCATTAAATGGCCGTGTCGACGAGCCATCTGTTACCGCTCAGACCAATCTGAGGAACCTCAGGTGTTACCGGAACTGTTCCCGTTGTACGTCACGTCGCGGCTCAAAGACTGGGTATTTTAATATTTATTGGTGACTCAGTTCTTAGATCTTGACGTAGGTATTCGCTGGCTGTCGCTTCTTAATAAAATATGGAAATGTTTGTGTATGTTTGTCTTAACGTAGTTATAAATAAAAATAATAGTTTAAAAAAACTAAAAAACACGCTTTAAAAAATAAAAAATAAATTTTAATAAAACTCAATTCACTATTCTTATAGTGCAGTAAAAAATCTTAATAAGCAATTATTATATTGTTATATCCAGATCAAAATTTGTAAGCAATTCTAAATATTGATAAAATAAATAATAATAGTTTCAAATATTTTATTGTAAAAAAAGCGTGGGGTGCATGGTGTCAATTGTCAAGGATTATCATTTTGATAACATCTTAAAAAGCACCCCACGCTTTTTTTACAATAAAATATTTTAAACTATTATTATTTATTTTATCAATATTTAGAATTGCTTACAAATTTTGATCTGGATATAACAATATAATAATTGCTTATTAAGATTTTTTACTGCACTATAAGAATAGTGAATTGAGTTTTATTAAAATTTATTTTTTATTTTTTAAAGCGTGTTTTTTAGTTTTTTTAAACTATTATTTATTTTCTATTTTTTAGTTGCATTTTTTTTCTTTCTAACTTTACCCCCCTCACCTACAACCCCCAAACCCCCTAAACCCAACCCCCCAACATCCCCCACCCCATTTCCCCAAACCCCCCCAAACCTCACACCCTTACCTCCAATCTCCTAAACCCCCCTTACCCCCTCCTCATTTTACAAACCCCCGAACCACCTAAACCCAACCCCCATAACACCGAACCCTTCAAACCCCCGGACCCCCCCCTACCCCCCACACCCCACCCCGCCACCTACCGCCCCCCCTTCCAGTTCCATCATCAAACCCTTGTTACCATCTAGGCTTCTTACCCCCTCCCCAATTTCCCACAACCCCCCAAAATCACTTACCCCCGAACCCCCCAACACCCCCACCCTATTTCCCGTAAACCCCCCCCCCCTAACCCCTAACCCCAACCGCCACACCCTAACCCCCAACCCTCTAAACCCCTGACCCCCTTAACCCATACCCCATTCCCCCCCACCCCGCCACCTACCCCCCTTCCAGCTCCATCATCAGACCCTTGTTACCATCTAGGACCAAAGTACTCGTCAAAACGAATCAAACGAGCCCAAACTCGATGGGGATGTTTCGATTTATTGTGGAGTGCCTTTGGCCATCTTCCAGCTCCATCATCAGACCCTGGTTACCATATGGGATCAAAGTGCTCGTCAAGACGAATCAAACGAGCCCAAACTCGATGGGGTTGTGTCGTTTTATTGTGGAGTGCCTTTGGCCATCTTCCAGCTCCATC
Source organism: Archips crataeganus (assembly GCA_947859365.1). Classification (NCBI taxonomy): domain Eukaryota; kingdom Metazoa; phylum Arthropoda; class Insecta; order Lepidoptera; family Tortricidae; genus Archips; species Archips crataeganus. The sequence goes on along the minus strand of OX402063.1, from coordinate 3,506,520 downwards.
ATCAGACCCTGGTTACCATATGGGATCAAAGTGCTCGTCAAGACGAATCAAACGAGCCCAAACTCGATGGGGTTGTGTTGTTTTATTACATAGTTCCTATGGCCACCATCCAGCTCCATCATCAGATCAGCTCCATGTTACAATAATATTGCATTGTCATCCAATTTACACATATGTGCAAAATTTCAGCTCAATCGGAAACCGGGAAGTGGGTCAAAATCGCGCCCTAAGGAGTCAGTTACAAACAAACATACAAACATACAGGTGAAGCTAATATAAAGCGTGTAAAAAATAAATAAATATTAGGGGGACAATCTTACACAAATCGACCTAGTCCCAAACTAAGCAAAGCTTATACTATGGGTACTAGACGACGATAAACATACTTATATAGATAAATAAATACTTAAATACATAGAAAACATCCATAACTCAGGAACAAATATTCGTGCTCATCACGCAAATAAATGCCTTTATATTTTACATCTGTCGATTATGTACGTGTTTTCTTTGTTTAGCTAGTAATATAGACATATTGGTATAAACTGTAAGTTTTTATTATAAACTAGCTTTTGCCCGCGGCTTCGCTCGCGTATACTATGAGTATTACAAAGAACCAAGATATCAAGCAAGCAAGCATACAGGCAAGCAAGCAAGCAGGTCCACAATTGACCGAGAAATCGGTGAACATACTTACATAAAAAAAAGTGGAATGCATAACCTCCTCCTTTTTTAGAAGTCGGTTAAAGAGCCCTTTGCGGCCTACTTACAGTATAAACTTATGAATTTTGAAATTTTAGCTTTCTACAACCAGTAAAATGCAAAATCCCGTTTTTTCCCGTTCCAGTAAGAATTTCGGGAAATGTTTTCTTAATGCTCCCCTACACTCCCCAAGGAACCCACTTGCCAAATTTCAGCTTTCTATGACCAGTAAAACGAAAAATCCCGTTTTTCCCGTTCCCGTGGGAATTTTGGAAAGTCCTCTCTCAAGCTCCTCTACACTCCCCAAACAACCTACATGCCGAATTTCAGCTTTCTACGACCAGTAAAACGAAAAATCCCGTTTTTTCCCGTTCCCGTGGGAATTTGGGAAAGTCCTCTCTCAATGCTCCTCTACACTCCCCAAGCAACCTACATGCCGAATTTCAGCTTTCTACGACCAGTAAAACGAAAAATCCTGTTTTTTCCCGTTCCCGTGGGAATTTTGGAAAGTCCTCTCTTAATCCAGCTCTACACTCCCCAAGCAACCTACATGCCGAACTTCAGCTTTCTACGACCAGTAAAACGAAAAATCCCGTTTTTTCCTTATCCCGTTGGAATTTCCGAAAATCCTTAAAACTGTTTTTAGGGTTCCGTAGTCAACTAGGAACCCTTATAGTTTCGCCATGTCTGTCCGTCTGTCTGTCTGTCTGTCTGTCTGTCCGCGGCCAAGCTCCGAGACTGTTAGTAATAGAAAGCTGTAATTTGGCATGAATATATATATCAGTCACGCCGACAAAGTGATTGAATAAAAAAAAGTAAAAAAAAATTTTTTAGGGTACCTCCCATAGACGTAAAGTGGGGGTGATTTTTTTTTCTCGACTAACCCTATAGTGTGGAGTATTGTTGGATAGGTCTTTTAAAACCATTGCGGGGTTGCTAACATGATTTTTCTATTCAGTGATCTGTTTGCGAAATATTCAACTTTAAAGTGAAAATTTTCATTAAAATCGGCCGTCGCCCCCCCCCCCTCTTAAATCTAAACTGTTGGGTGGAAAAATTTGAAAAAATTCAGAATGCTAGTAAATATATCAAATTTACTAGGAAAATTATAGCGGCTAAGATTGCTTGGAAATTATTTGTAGTTTAAGAGTAAATAGTAGCCTAAGGTATAAAACATACCTAAACTTGGATGATTCCGTACACATACGAAATCCTTAGAAAAATATTTCTTGATTTTTTCGTAATGGCTACGGAACCCTACCTTGGGCGTGTCCGACACGCTCTTGGCCGGTTTTTTACTATTATAATTACCTACTTCTATGCCAAATATGAAGAGTCTAGTAATTATAGTTCATAGGATCCCGTTGAACTGAATATATAAATCCCGTTTTTTCCTTATCCCGTGGGAATTGTGAAAAAATCCTGAAATTTATGTTTTAACTAATGTAATACCTACCTGTGTATCAAATTTGAAGAGTCTAGTTATTATAGTTACTGAGATAGGGTCACTCGGAATCGAATATATAAATCCCGTTTTTTCCAGTTCCCGAGGGAATTCCCAAAAATCCTTCCTTAGTGGATGCCTACATTGTATAAGGTATCTATGTGCAAAATTTCAAGTCTCTAGGTCCGGTGGTTTGGGCTGTGCGTTGATATATCAACAGTCATTTAGTTTATTTAGACATTTCAACCCCATCGCACCCCATCCAGGGAGATGGTATTTTACGTCTGCCACGTCGGATTTTAAAACCATTGTTGTTTTCATAACCAGCGACCCGATAAACCATAGAAACAACACCCATGTTGATTTTCAGACTTTGTTACCCCTTTCCCCCCTTTTGGGGGTTAAATTCTCAAAAACCTGAAACACGTGTTTACTCATTTATTATTAGGAGTACTTCTGTGAAGTTTCGAATAAAATAGTCGAACTAATCTTGTTTCCCCATACAAACTTTGGACCCCCGTTTCACCCCTTTCGGGTGTGAATTATGAAAAATCCTTTCTTAGTGCACCCCTAGACCTTATAAAGAACCTACATGCCAAATTTTGAATCTCTAGGCCCAGTGGTTTGGGCTGTGGGTTGATATGTCAGTCAGTCAGTCAGTTTCTTCTTTTATATATATAGATAAATGAAGATTATTATTATACTTCGATGTAAATTCAAAGTCGAAGTCAAAGTAAATTATTAAATTTAAGCCATAACAAGCACTTATAAATGTTCAAGAATCTACCACCGGTTCGAAAACACCCTGTTGAGAATCCGGCAAGAAACTAAACAAGGTACCTATATTTTTTAAAAACAGATCTAAAACGTCATTTAATTATATAAAATTAAATATAAAGTATTTAACACAAATTTTCAACCGAAGTTCACAATTTATTTGTCAAGAGTCTAACGACTTAAAAGAGATTTTTTTTAAATGATACTTAAAATAAATTTATCGTTTTGCTCCGATACACTAAAAATTACAGCACCATCAAAAGACCATTGATTGATAAATCATACAAAACGTACTACACACACACTATCACACAGCCAGAGAGTTAATTTTAATATCGTACAAAACTCCATATTCTGTCTCCGTCCATTTTCATGTAACTATGGGCACGTGTCGTGCTCATGTCAGTACCTGCTAAACTAGACACAACGTAATATCCTGTTACCAGCATGTTGACTATCGCGGCGTATTGTCTTTGAAACACATGATGGCAATAGTTATAGGACATTAATCATTATGGAATTCAATCTTCAACTGACGATCACAACATCTCTGCCAAGAGTCTAACGACTTGACACTATTTTTCACAAAAACGACACATTAAATCAGTAGCTCGTTTTGCTTAAAGATACCACCATCACAGCACCGTTAACTGTATTGATTGCTAAATCATACAAAACGTAGTACCTATTACAGTATTACTCAGCCAGAGTGTTAGTTGTTAGTATAATATCATACCGTAGAAAACTCTACTTTATGCCTCCGTCCATTTTCATGTAACTATGGGCACGTGCTCTTGTCAGTACCTGCTAAACTAGACACAACGTAATATCCTGTTGCCAGCATGTTGACTATCGCGCCGCATTGTGTTTAAAGCACTCGAGGACAATGGGAAAGTGGTTATGGATATTAAAAGGTGTCGTGGACACTTTATTAAAATAAAATGCTGGCTGGAATTTTAAGCGTCTAATGGGTCTATTGTAGTGTTTTTTTTCTTTTTTAGTATTAAAAAAACGCTATAGAAATAGTTAGGAAATTGAGGAAGGAAATCTTAAGGCCTACCGAGCTTTTAGCGCATTTATTGCATTCATTTAATCCCTTGCTGTATCATTACTAGCAAAGCTTTAGTTCTGAAATCCATGTGTAAGATATTTGGAGATATAAAAAAATATAAAGAAAGGTAATAAGGAAGATATTTCACTCTAGTGACCAGTGTTTTTCGATACACAGTAAAATTACTTGTAGTTTGCTCGATAGAAAAAAAATCCAAAGTCGTCTCTAAGAAATAAAAATATTTATTATTATTAAACACATACAAATATTAAGAAAAAATAACAACAATAAATTAATACTATAACCATAAATAAAATAAAATAAAACTAACTTAAAACTTAAAATAAAATAAAATTAACAAAAGGTTCCCCCCGCGGCATGGACCCAAAGACACTGGCAGCATTACCTCGCTGTACAGCAATGCTGATACGTTGTGCGAGGTAGCTGCCAGCTCTTTGGTCTCCTGTAGTGTCACAAAGCCGTTTACAAATATCTTTGTAAAGAGTTTTTGCGCTGGAGCCCCACGGACCAAAGGTCTCAACCCCGAATGGAACAAAGTTGTATTCAGAGCCAAGACCTTTGTATTTATTTTTCTTAAGCTTTTCTGCCGCTTCTGCTGCTGCACCAGCTTGATTTGCTGTTCCGCGGATGTGGGACGGAGCCAGTGTGTCTACACAAGTAGCGTCCCACACTAGCACACGACCCAATTTCCACGGAATCAATGACATTCTGTCTGGTCTCTTGCCATCATCTCTGGCGATGCCCGATGGCTCCAGTAACGCAGGCACATTGACGGTGGCAAGAGAGCGACGGATAATGTCATTGAGAGCAGAGTGTCTAGAGAAGCGGCCCGCGCTCTTCTGGCACGAAAGGCCGTGGTGTCCCAGCGCGTCGACCTCAAAGCCGCAGGGGCATTTATGCGGTGCGCAAACTGCTACTCCAAGTCGCAGGCAGATGGAAATTCTGAGAGTGTCGGGCTCTAGAAAAGTACCAGTGTTGGCTGATGGAAAGGCGTGCAACCAGCAGCCGGCTTCCTTCGTACCTGAAGCCAATAGTCTGGCACGATGAGAGCCCGTGCTGCGGCTCAGAAGGAATTCATAAGTCAAATTTGACTGAATGTCGTCCCAGGACCTTTGAAATTTTAAATTTTCTGGGAAATCCTTTCCCGGACAGGCAATAGACCAATCATTTTTAGCCTCCGTTAAACCCGCAGTCTCATAGTTTAAAGGGCAAGCCCTCAGGATTTTACCTATGAGATCTGCCGAGCTATGGGCGGAGGACAAAAAAGCTGGTGCGGAAATAGAAGAAATTTTGCGAATCCCTATCCCACCAAAGCGAATGGGAAGGGATGCTTGAGTCCAGGATTCTTCGCTTAGCTGAATGTTCAGAATTGATTCCAGGTTCGCTTTGATTAAGTCATCCATTTGTGACAGTGATTTTGAATTTAGTGAATGGACAGCAGCGAAGTACATAAGTAAATTTTGGAACGAAAAGACAGAATTTTAAAATTGTCAATGCGAAATGAGGACTAATTTCAAGCAAACGACTTTCATACCTTTTGAATTTAGAAATAGAATCTAAAATGTAATTCGGAAAGGATTCTTCGAAAATAGGAGACCCAAGGAGGCTGAGAGAAAATCTGTTTACTATCTTAATGTCTGGCGTCAGTGCATCAAATTTTGTTTTTAAATCTAGTAAATTTAAGTCAGGATTTTGCACATAAAGTTCACACTTGCTAAAATTTAACTCAAGCTTGGAATTTGGATCTGATTGTTGAAAGGTCAGACAGTAAGGTATCCAGATCACCTCCTAAGGTTCCGTCGTCTAGATACCAGACATTGAATTTGGATTTTAAATTTTGAATAACAGGGTTAATAGCCAAACTGAAGATTGCCGGCCCGAGAGGATCGCCTTGCTGACAGCCCACTTCTGAAGATAAAACATTGTCACGGTATACAAGACTAGTGGGATCTGCATAACAATGGAGAAGGTAATTGTATAACTCAGGGACATTGTTTTTGACTTCTGTCAGCAAGGTGTCTCTATTTATAGAGTTGAAAGCATTTTTGACATCAATTTTGACCAGTGCATCACATGGTTCGTTGGAGAGATATGTACGCAAGGCGTGGACGGCTGCCTCGCATCCTCCTTTTATGCCGAAACCGAGTTGTATAGGTTCGAAAAGTGACTGTAATTTAGAGGTAATATATCTAACTGCAATTTTGGAGGCGAGACGTCTAAGTGTGGAACCAACGGCAATCGGTCTCACCCCTCCGTCCTTTTTGGTAAGGGCACTGAGGTTTGCGCCATATAAAATTGGAACAATGTTTGGGTTGATATTACCCGAGTACATAAGGTTGATTAGTTTTACAATTGAATCAACTAGACCCTCGCCTGCATCGACCACTAAATGACTGGTTAAGTCCTTCAAATGTTGGGGTGAGAGTCCGTCCAGGCCTGCAGCAGAACCAGTTTTGAATGATAAAATTGCATCGTATACGTCTCTTTTTTTTATTTGTAGGCAGGCCTGGTTTGCCATGGGAGGGTCGAAAAAGTAGGGAATGGAAGGACCTGGAGGATGTTTCGTCTGTAGAGCCGAGAGGGTGTCAGGGGTATCCGGTGATAGCACGTCGCTTGAGAAAAGGAGACGAGCGGCGCCTTTCAGATCGCCGTCGCTGATTTTCGATTCCACGGTTTTACTGCGGTTAAAAGACGAAGCGGTGTGTTTTGGTACTATGGATGGAAGAGTACAGTTATTACAACAGTTGTTTTTTTATTTTTTGGGTGAGTGAAATGTTGGAACCATCTTCCTGTGCGTGAAGCGACATGTAAGAAAAAAGCAAAAGATCATGCCAGTCTTTGATAGTATTGCTATCGACACATCTATTAATTAAATGGGCCAGATGTGAAGCAGCGATAGTCCGGGCCCCCCGGGGTATTCTTTTAACTATAGGGACTTTTTTTTAAGTTCACTTAGTTGAAGATAGAACGGAGTAGCAGATTGAGCGGTAAGCGGAGTAATTGGGATGTTACTAAGAGGTATGGCATCTTGGCTAAGACTATGGCCGTGGACTTTAGTTGTATGAATATTTCGACCTCTTATGGTTTTGAAAGTTTTGCGGCATACCTGACAGTGGAAATTGGTCGACGTGCTATTACACGGCTGAGTAGCAGTTTGCATTTACAAAAGAAATACACAAAATAAAATAACTTAAGTCTAAAACAGTAAAATTAAATAGGTATGAAAAGCTAAAACTAAAACAAGGCACCAAAAAGTACGGGCAAACAAAATACACAGGCACCAGGGACACAAGCACAACCTAGTTTTTTCTATTCCGTGAGCACAACACACTGGGCAGTTAAGTTTCCTTATATGAGTACCTAATATAAATTATAAAATGGAAGAATAAAGTTCGGAAATAAACATTTTGTTGAAATATTTTGATAGTTTGACATTTGTCAAAACGGTGTCGGGCTCTGCGCCGCTGCGGGCAGGCCCGCGCGGCGGGCTCCGGGTTCCCAAAACGTCCGCAGAGGGTTGTCTATGCGATATCTTTGCATAAAACATAAAATCAGAAAATAAAAAGGGGTGAAAATAAAATAAATAAAAAAAATAAAAAAAATCCTTAGTACGGCGTAATTATACTGCACGGCAGGTCATGACTTTTTGAATGTTAATAAAAAATATGTTTTCTAGGGCCTAGTGTTGCTACATTTTAAAAATATGTATACCTAAATCTATCTGTTACTTCTTCACGCTTAAATTGCTGAACCAATTTAAGTGGAATTTGGTTGGATATAGTTTTGGACCCCAAGAACATAGATTCTCATAGATCCCAAAAAAATGTTTAGTTCCCCCAGGATGGCGACAAATTAATTCTTCGCAGACAAAGTCGTGGGCAATAGCTAGTATTTAATAAAAATATTGGCCACAAGCTTTGACTAATCACTAAACAAGGGTTATGTTTTTTGTTGTAGTTCAAACGAAGTTTTTTTTTTATATTTAAAATATATATTTGTAGCGTTAACATTTTATTTGCAATTAAGTGTAAGAAATAAAATAATCCAAGCAACTCAAAATGCATCTAATACGGTCTCAAGATGCTACTTCTTAATTAATATTGTATCATGACGCTAAGCGAATTGTTTTAGTATGCAAAGAATTTTAAATGCCGTTGAATTTAGCGTATTTACCGTACCGAGCTTAAGAAAATTGTAAATGTCGTATAGGGGAGCCCCTTGTTTTAACTTCCAATTTTTCATCGAATTTTTGCAGAATAAACTAATTCATTAAATAATTATTGTACTTAGAATTTAACAATCGGCGCGATAATCATAATCACTTAAAAAAAACACTAAAATTGCATATTTTTTCATTTTAAATTTCGCCGGTAGATTGCTTCTACTTTAATTTCACAGTTTTTTTGGCGGTTGAAATCGCTCGCGTCCGTAGGTAGTGTGAACGAGCATTTACTTGGTAAGCGTGCTCCATCGTAGGCCTCATCTTCGCTTTCCATCAGGCGTGATTTTGGTCAAACGCAAGGCAATTGTATAAAAAAAAACAGTGACCTCTTTGGCAGATATATGATAATAATGACTAAGTATACCTACGGCATAAGCAGTGAAGGTTCTACAGCATCATTATCATTTTAACAACAAATACAGTAGAGTACATTCCTACCACTATTATGGTTAACATATCGTGATTCTACTCTCTTTGGCAGTTGTCACTACAGTTGACACTATAACTGCTACTAGCACTGTTGGCGGTGCGGTGCGGAATCTGTTACAGTATAAATCTTCCCAGGTGAATTTTTCGCTTCGAGTCCTTATCTTTCAAAACAAACGGTATCGTCATAGTATTAAGGTTCAAATTTAATGTAATGGCTCGATGCGAAAAATTCACCTGGGAAGATTAATATACTATACGTAACAACTAGGTCACATGAGCCGAAACAAAAGTCTTGTCCTGTCCTGCCATGTAGGTCACATAAGCGGAACAAAAGTCTTGTCCTATCCTGCCATGTAGGTCACATAAGCCGAAACAAAAGTTTTGTCCTGTCCTGCCATGTAGGTCACCTAAGCCGAAACAAAAGTCTTGTCCTGTCCTGCCATGTAGGTCACATAAGCCGAAACAAAAGTCTTGTCCTGTCCAGCCATGTAGGTCACATAAGTCGAAACAAAAGTCTTGTCCTGTCCTGCCATGTAGGTCACATAAGCCGAAACAAAAAGTCCTGTGTACATAAAATTAGAGATTCCGAGTCAGCAAACTTATTAAATATGCTGAAAGTTGGCCATTCGCCCCACACGATGATAATATGTGGGGTGAAAATATACAACGTGTCTCTACTTTACTCTCTGGACTAAGACCAAAACCCTGAGTAGAGTTCTTTTTCAGGAATGTTCTACTTTTGTAAAATTCTAAGATATTTTTATAAAATTAATACCCACAAACAATAATCAACAATATGTAGGAAAACATCGTGAGCAAACCTGTATATACCTGCGAAGAAATTCAATAGTTCCCGATCCGCAGCGAGCCCGCGTGGGAGCTACGGACCAAGCCCTCTCTTTCTGAGAGGAGGCCTGTGCCCTGCAGTGGGACGTATATAGGCTGGGATGATGATGATTATACAACGTGACTCTACTCTCTGGACACAGACCGAAATCCTGAGTAGAGTTTAATGTTCTAATTTTGTAAACTTAAGTATTAAATTTATTTTATTGAATCAGGCGTTACTTTGCGGAGGTCCATATTAATGAACTAAAACAATTACTTTGCTCACCCGCGACCTTACAATAGTTACGTTTATGCAAGAAATGTGCGTTCATGCAGTTCCTCCACCTCCACACTGTACGAACACACACAAATCACATAAACCCAACCATCACCACCACCAAGCTACACTGACGCGTTTCGAACTCAACCAGAGCCCATCTTCAGAGTTACCACAACCGTATGCTATGCTACCAAACGTTAAACTAACAAACCAAAACAAATGTTTTAACTTGTCACTGTAACTTCTCAAGTACCCACTTTATTTTTCTTATTCTCAAACTACCCCACAAAAATTAACTTTTATTGACATATTTAAAACTACCTTGAATTTTTTGTTTATTTATTTATAAGGCATATTTAATTAATACTAACTGTTCAAATTCGACCCAAGCCGCAGTAAAGGAGAAGATACTAAATTTACCTGTTCATTAATAATAGACCCCATAGTGTTGTACCTAATTATTTCCATGCATTCCAGAGCATCCAGACGCAACCCCTTGCCGCAATAATGTAACACTTCATAAGAATCTGAATCTAACAATGAATGATTTGATTCCAACAAATGTTTTGCAAAATTCGATCTATCTGGATGCTCACTGTGACTGTGCCTCTTTCTAAGGAACATTATGATTTAGAGTTGAGTACTATTTATCAGATAGCGATCTCAAATGGTTATACAAAATCAATGGTAGATAGTTTAGTTCAAAAAAAGCAGGCACGGTTAGTAAATAGCATGCTTTACGCTGCGTTACCTTCTCAGTCTACTAACAAATATAGATCTAGCATCTCTTACGTCGGGGGTTTGTCTGATAAGATTTATGGCATTTTAAAATCAAACAATATTAATGTTGCCTTTAAGACTAACAACTCTTTGTACTCTAGGCTATGTAACCACAAAGAACAGGTAGATAAGGGAACTAGATCGGGGGTATACAAGCTTACTTGTAATGACTGCAATGGGATATACGTAGGACAGACAGGCCGAAGTTTTAATACTAGATTTAAAGAGCATGTTTCGGCATATAGGAATGAGCATCCAGATAGATCGAATTTTGCAAAACATTTGTTGGAATCAAATCATTCATTGTTAGATTCAGATTCTTATGAAGTGTTACATTATTGCGGCAAGGGGTTGCGTCTGGATGCTCTGGAATGCATGGAAATAATTAGGTACAACACTATGGGGTCTATTATTAATGAACAGGTAAATTTAGTATCTTCTCCTTTACTGCGGCTTGGGTCGAATTTGAACAGTTAGTATTAATTAAATATGCCTTATAAATAAATAAACAAAAAATTCAAGGTAGTTTTAAATATGTCAATAAAAGTTAATTTTTGTGGGGTAGTTTGAGAATAAGAAAAATAAAGTGGGTACTTGAGAAGTTACAGTGACAAGTAAAAACATTTGTTTTGGTTTGTTAGTTTAACGTTTGGTAGCATAGCATACGGTTGTGGTAACTCTGAAGATGGGCTCTGGTTGAGTTCGAAACGCGTCAGTGTAGCTTGGTGGTGGTGATGGTTGGGTTTATGTGATTTGTGTGTGTTCGTACAGTGTGGAGGTGGAGGAACTGCATGAACGCACATTTCTTGCATAAACGTAACTATTGTAAGGTCGCGGGTGAGCAAAGTAATTGTTTTAGTTCATTAAGTATTAAAATTGAAAAAAAATGAATTCCCACAAACAAATCAAAAATAAGTAGGGGCATGTTGTATCAGTTGTTCGCAATGAGTTTTGCAGTCCAGAGGTCGATCAAGTTGAAATACTCTTTAATTACCATGTATCTACATACAAGTTATTCCTAAGTATTAAATCGTAAATCAGTTATTTCTCTGGCTTTGTACAGAGCTTAGAAATACCCAAATCCTATTAAAAAAAGTCCCATTCGTCTATGTCCAGAGGGTAGAGACACGTTTGTAGACTTGACTAAAAAATATTGGCCTAAACCCTTAACTTTTGCCATGTCCACAGGATATACACTAACAAAATAGTGCGTAGAGTCCCTCCGCGCGGAAGAAGTGAAACTTCATAATAAAAACCAACTACAGCGTTAGCGAAACAAGTTACATAACTCGTCGCTAGATGGCGTTGCTCCTCGTGCGCACGTTATTTTTAATATTTTTTCTTGATTTTTCGCAATTCTCAAAGATATTCAATACTTTTTTTTACTAAATACGTTTAAAATACTTTATTCTACGATCTACCATTAAAAGAAGAAATTGATTAAAAAATAAAACAAATTGTCAATACACACAAAATACAATAAAAATCAAAATATAAAGTCAGCCAAATAAACCGCCCCGGATCGCACCAGGCGCAAATGTGCCCAACTCACTAGCCGCAGTGCCCCTCTAAAATAGTTTTTATTTTTACAAGTTTTCATACTAAACCACGCAATTGTTCTGGATCGCACTGACGACGTTTTTAACATCCGTTAGGATATATACAATGCGAACGTCTCGTAAACGTCAACTTGCGTTGCATTGCGTTGCATTACGTGTTTACGCAACGCAACGCATTTAACGCAACGCTTGTTGGAAGTCGCATTAGAAGTTTCACTTCAAAAATGTGTATGACCGAACTATTCGTATATTTTCATACTAAATACGAACTGAAACATGGATGCACAAAAAAAAACACAGAAAAACTACTCGTGTAAAACTATAAAAACTACCCCTTACTCCCCTTAATCACCCCCCCTACTCACTCCTACCCCTTACTCACCCCCCTTACCCTTTACTCTCTTACTCACTTACTTCTTCTATTCATTTCATTTTTTTTTATTTTTTTTTTCTTCTTTTTCCCTTACTCGTGAAAAACTATTCGTGTAATCTGTGGCCGTACTGTGAAAATGTTTAATATATTTTCGTTAATATTAAGATTACACGCCCAAAGAAACTAAAACAAAAACGCTCCCCCAAAAGTCATTTTCTCAGAGGAAATCCCTTGGCAGTCTCTTACGTAAAAGGCGATAATTAATTTTCCTTATATATGAGGTTTTTTGCTTGGCTTCGAATTAGAACGACAAAGACATTAGGGAAAGGAAAATATTTGCTTACGGGAAGCGGAGTGGGATTGAAAGAGTTCACGCGAGTCGGGGAAATACAAGGTTGTGGAATTTCAATCAATCAATCAATCATTTTATTTGCCATAAAAGTACACAAGTATACATGCAAATATATGTACAATATTAAATCGAATATTATTTTTATTTTATTAGCAGTACGGCTGCTCACCGAATCTAAGATTATTTAAAAGCGAAAAAGTTTTTCGGGTGCGCCGGTGGGATTCGAACCCACGTCTCCTGGGTATGCGCCCCAACGGGTGTTCTACCAATTGAACCACGTCGCATCCAACCGACTCCCCCGAAATTCTTAATCGCTTACATACGCCAACAGTGGCGTGTGGTAACAACCATCATTTCGGGGGAGTCGGTTGGATGCGACGTGGTTCAATTGGTAGAACACCCGTTGGGGCGCATACCCAGGAGACGTGGGTTCGAATCCCACCGGCGCACCCGAAAAACTTTTTCGCTTTTATATAATATTAAATCGGTTACAAATACATTTGTTCGGATGTGTTTGCTATTTTTTCACCTATAAAATAAAATAAATATCACGGGACAATTCACACCAATTGACCTAGTCCCAAAGTAAGCTAAGCATAGCTTGTGTTATGGGTACTGTGCATTAATACACGTTTTAATTTTAACTAAAAACTGTGTGGGCACATTTCTTGAAGAACTGATGGCTGTTGCGGGCCCGGTGCGGATTGGGAACTTCACACACACCATTGAATTTCTTCGCAGGTGTATACAGGTTTCCGCACGATGTTTTCCTTCACAGTAAAGCTCATGGTAAAGTACAAATGTAATTTCGCACATAAATTCCGAAAAACTCAGAGGTGCGAGCCGGGATTTGAACCCACGACCCTCCGCTTGAGAGGCCATAGGTCAAACCACTAGGCCACCACGACGGCTTAAAATAAATAAATAATAATATGACCCATATGAATAAATACTTTTGCATTTACGACCGCTTTAGCCTAGTTGGTAGTGACCCTGCCTACGAAGCAAGAGGTCCTGGGTTCAAATCCCGGTAAGGGCATTTATTTGTGTGATGAGCACGAATATTTGTTCCTGAGTCATGGATGTTTTCTATGTATTTAAGTATTTATTTATTTATCTATATAAGTATGTTTATCGTCGTCTAGTACCCATAGTACAAGCTTTGCTTAGTTTGGGACTAGGTCGATTTGTGTAAGATTGTCCCCTAATATTTATTTATTTATTTATTTACTTTTTCACTAAGTGAATTTAAACTATTGCATAACAACAACTGATTTTATCTTAAACCGCATTGTTTATACCACAACCTTTTATCGCAAGTGTATTCAAACAATCCCTTTACTGTAATTAATTTATATCTTCACACTGTGACGAAGGGTACACATTTACCAATTTACACCATCAAACTGCAACTCTAAGATAACGGGATACGTTTCAATATTGGTTGGTGAGTGGTATTAAATAAGTTGGGTGGGGTTTATACTTAATTTTGCGGATGGCCCTTTTTGGATTAGGGTCGAAAAAGGTGTTAATTAGGCGAGGAGAGATAAGGTTTCCTGGATTCGTTAGTTTAAAATTGGTTGAGCGTCGGATTTTTATCCGAAAGCGGTCGGGGAGTTTTTGAAGCGTCAATAATGGGAACTTGATTGAAAATATCGATTTCATTCGATTTTTACAAGCCAGTACAATCAGTACACAGAACCAAAGTTATCGACATAGCCCACCGCATTAGCACGCTGAAGTGGCAATGGGAAGGCCATATAACCCGAAGAACCGATAACCGTTGGGGTAGACGAGTTCTTGAGTGGAGACCGCGGATCGGCAAACGTAGCGTGGGACGTCCTCAGACTCGGTGGAGCGATGATCTTCGCAAGGCGGCTGGCAAGAGTTGGATGAGAGTGGCCGAGGATCGTGCTCAGTGGCGTGCCATGGGAGAGGCCTATGTCGAGCAGTGGACGAACATAGGCAGATGATGATGATAATGACAATCAGTACACGACCCGGAAGACGCAGTTGTAGGCCTCCGACAAAATGGAGCGACGACCAGAGGCCGTATTGGCTTTCGCGCGGGCGCTTGCCATCACTTTCACCATCTCTTTCTGTCACTGTTTGACCGAAAGAAATAGTGAATGTGACAACAAGCATCCAAGCGTTAAACAATGCGGTTTCTCATAGGAGTGTGGGTCATATTTACTGAGAATCGTGTTTTCTTCGTGGCATTTATTCCATTCTCGTATTATTTACCAAACGACCGCCTTAGCCTAGTTGGTAGTGACCCTGCCTACGAAGCAAGAGGTCCTGGGTTCAAATCCCGGTAAGGGCATTTATTTGTGTGATGATCACGAATATTTGTTCCTGAGTTATGGATGCTTTCTATGTATTTAAGTATTTATTTGTCTATATAAGTATGTTTATCGTCGTCTAGTACCCATAGTACAAGCTTTGCTTAGTTTGGGGCTAGGTCGATTTGTGTAAGATTGTCCCCTAATATTTTTTTATTTTTTTATTTTTTTATTTCCCAAAATATTTTTTTTCTATTGGCATACTCTCTCAGTCTTTTTTAATCTCAATGGATAGCTGTCCCAGAATACTAGGTAGGTTAGGTCAGTTAGGTAGTTTCTTGTGCCCGAAGGGCAAATCGTCCAGAAATAGCAGAATAGATTATAAGCTTTCATCAAAAACACTATGTTGATCGAAAAAATATAATAATAATAATAAAAATACTTCTTGGAAAGAGAATTGAAAAAAAAAGAGAACAGTAAAATTAAACAGTGATAAATAATAATAATTGGGAAAAAATGCCACTGGGAAAATACGGGAATGCAATAATTGCCACGAATAAAAAACGATTTTCGAAAAATAGGAGCCACACTCTCTCATAGAGAAAATAAACGGATCACTCGCGTCTTAAAACGAGTTTAACGAGTTAAACGAGTTTAGTTTGAGTGCGCGTTTGGCAGCCGTGACGTGTGACTCCAGGAAGAAGGGCTACGGATTAACCCGAAACATGTCGAGTTAAACTTGTTTTAAGACGTGAGAGATTCGTTTTTTTCACTATGAGTGGGTCTCACGGTAGGTTAATGTTTAATGCGGTCTCTGGTTAAGGTTGCGGAAGCGCGTTGGATTCGGAAGGCGCAGGACCGGTCTGTTTGCCGAACCTTGAGAGAGCACGTGTTCAGCAGTGGTCGTCTTTCGGCTGAAATGATTATGATGATAATGATGTCGAAACAACATATAGTCGACTCGAAAAAAAAACAGTGCGTGGAGTACCTCCGCGCGGAAGAAGTGAAACTTCATAATAAACCAACCCGCTCCCAATCCGCCCCCAACCCGCTCCTAACCCGCCCCCAACCCGCTCCCAACCCGCCCTCAATTCGCTCTTAACCCGCCCCAACCCCACACATATTTTAGTATCAGGTTTAAAATTTCGCCTTTTGTAGATGGTCCATAGAGTTCTCAAGGCAGATGGTCTGCCTGGGGACACCCCCGTTCCCAACCCGCCCCCAACCCGCTCTCAACCCGCTCTCAACCCGCTCCCAACCCGCTCCCAACCCGCCCCCAACCCGCTCTCAAGTGCCTTTAGAAGTTTTACTTCAAAAACAAACGTCTCGTAAACGTCAACTTGCGTTGCGTTGCGTTGCGTATTTAACGCAACGCTTGTTGGAAGTCGCATTGGAAGTTTCATTTCAAAAACCTACGACATTGTTATGAATTGCCCTTGTCTCGAACTGTCTTGAAGTGACTTGGCATCCAAGCTTTTTTCAGTTTAAACCAAAGCCTGAATATCATATTCTAATATTATAAATCATGCGCTAAAAGGATAGTTTGTAATTAATCACGTTTACAGGGCAAATAATTGTTCATCGCCAACCATCCGTATTCAGTTCGAGACAAAGATTTCAATAGATTTCACGGAATTAGCCTCGTCTGTTATATACAATGGTTGCGGACCGGAATTTTGATCGTTACTAGTGGTCAAACTCACTGTAACGACAATATTCAAGTCACTATTGGAACGAAAGTTCGAGAGACTAAGGCAGGCTTGCGCGGACCTGGGTTAACTACTTAACTCCGAGTTAACAGCTAACCCAGGGTTAACAAGTGTCAAAATGTATGGAACTGTCATCCTTAACCCCGGGTTACCGATTTAATTTTTTAACCCTGAAATGTGCAAGTTGCCCTTAGGGTGTTACTGATCGACAGTTGTTAGGGTTCCGTACCACTATCAATAAAAACAGCATTAAAATCAGGATTTTGTATGGGAGCCCCCCTTAAATATTTATTATATTTTAATTTAATTATTTATTTTTAAAGTGAATATATAACTTAATATTCTGTGAATATTTCAAGCGTCTACCTGTTGCCGTTATCAATATCAAGTAAAAAACGAGCAAAAAATCACGTTTGTTGTATGGGAGCCCCCTTAAATATTTATTTTATTCTAGTTTTTAGTATTTGTTGTTATAGAAGCAACCGAAATACATCATCTGTGAAAATTTCAACTATCTAGCTATCACGGTTCATGAGATACAGCCTGGTGACAGACGGACGGACGGACAGACGGACGGACAGCGGAGCATCAATAATAGGGTCCCGTTTTTACCCTTTGGGTACAGAACCCTAAAAACGGGACCCTACTCGTATTAATAAGATTCCACTGTCCGTCTGTCTGTCTGTCAACAGGCTGTATCTATCTACTGTAAGTACATACATTCATCAAAAAGTAAGCAAAAAAAGCTCGTATTAAAAATTATATTATTTAAACAGAAAGTTACTTCGCTTAGATTATTTATACACTAGATGGAGCTTAAGCGGCATGAAAACGTCCCGAAAAATATAAGCCAACAATTGGCTTATATGTCATTTGCCTCCCTTCAGTTTGAATGACGTAACGCGATCGTAATATGAAGCTGTCAAATGGAATTTTTGAACGTTTTGTATCGCAATGTTTGCTATACTGACCTGACACTCTATCTAGTCTAGTGCATATATAATCTAAGCTTCCTTGGTTTTGTGTATTCTTGTTTCTAAAACAAATAGTACCGATCAGGTCAAAACGGCTAGAATGATTTATTTGACCATTACTTTGAGGCCACTGTAAACTGAAATTGGTTATATTTGAGGTTCGAATTTCAGTTCGAGATCAAAGGCGTACCTAACCTATCGTCTAAATACTCACAAAAGGATCTTTGTGTAAAAAGTGACTTTTGAAATGTTACGGTGGTTTTCTAATTTGAAGGCTGCGCGGGATGTTTGAGTAAGGAATAGTGGACGATTCTTTATTTATTGTTAAAAGGAAGTTGTATCTTGTTGTCCAGTCGTATTAGGTAGGGCTAATAATCTTCCTGGTTTTTACCAGAAGGAAAAAAAAATGAATTACTTATTTTAAAGTGGGTTAACCCTTTTTAAATAATTTATTGAATCAGGCGTTACTTTGCGGAGGTCCATATTAATGAACTAAAACAATTACTTTGCTCACCCGCGACCTTACAATAGTTACGTTTATGCAAGAAATGTGCGTTCATGCAGTTCCTCCACCTCCACACTGTACGAACACACACAAATCACATAAACCCAACCATCACCACCACCAAGCTACACTGACGCGTTTCGAACTCAACCAGAGCTCATCTTCAGAGTTACCACAACCGTATGCTATGCTACCAACTGTTAAACTAACAAACCAAAACAAATGTTTTAACTTGTCACTGTAACTTCTCAAGTACCCACTTTATTTTTCTTATTCTCTAACTACCCCACAAAAATTAACTTTTATTGACATATTATAAAACTACCTTGAATTTTTTGTTTATTTATTTATAAGGCATATTTAATTAATACTAACTGTTCAAATTCGACCCAAGCCGCAGTAAAGGAGAAGATACTAAATTTACCTGTTCATTAATAATAGACCCCATAGTGTTGTACCTAATTATTTCCATGCATTCCAGAGCATCCAGACGCATGCAGATGCATGGAAATAATTAGGTACAACACTATGGGGTCTATTATTAATGAACAGGTAAATTTAGTATCTTCTCCTTTACTGCGGCTTGGGTCGAATTTGAACAGTTAGTATTAATTAAATATGCCTTATAAATAAATAAACAAAAAATTCAAGGTAGTTTTATAATATGTCAATAAAAGTTAATTTTTGTGGGGTAGTTAGAGAATAAGAAAAATAAAGTGGGTACTTGAGAAGTTACAGTGACAAGTTAAAACATTTGTTTTGGTTTGTTAGTTTAACAGTTGGTAGCATAGCATACGGTTGTGGTAACTCTGAAGATGAGCTCTGGTTGAGTTCGAAACGCGTCAGTGTAGCTTGGTGGTGGTGATGGTTGGGTTTATGTGATTTGTGTGTGTTCGTACAGTGTGGAGGTGGAGGAACTGCATGAACGCACATTTCTTGCATAAACGTAACTATTGTAAGGTCGCGGGTGAGCAAAGTAATTGTTTTAGTTCATTAATCCTTTTTCTAAAGTAAAAATGAACGAGTAGTGGAGGCCTATGTTCACCAATGAACGTTTTTCGGCTGAAATGATAATGATAGGATAACAGTGCTTATTGGCAATACAACATTAACGTTATTTTCTCTGTGCCAGAGTAAGAGAGAGAGAGAGAGAGTGGATATAGACAGCGGTGTGCCGAGTACGGCTTGACTCGAGTCAGACTCGATTCCTGCTTATTTAGGACTCGCTTACTCGAGTACAAAAATATTTTGATTCGAGTGCGCCAGACTCGATTCGGTACTCGAGTCAGAGAGAATCGGTTTCGTACTCGCTGACTCGATTCTATTATGCTAGTACAAGTAGTGCAACTGACTCGAGTGTAGTATTCGAGTCAGATTGAATTGCTTGAATTCAATCTCTTTTTACTTAAGCAATGAATGAATACTATGCTGTTTGAAGATACTCCTTTTCGATTTTTCGTTTTTGTTATAAAATTGGTAACGGACTTAATTTCTGGACTCGTATTTCTTGACTCGAGTAAAAATTCGAATAGATACCAAACATAGACTCGAGTAGGTCTTCACTGGACTCGAATCGCGGAATCGAGTCAGGATTCGAATAACATATTAACTGACTCGAGTCGCAGAATCGAGTCAGGATTCGAATACCACATAAAATGACTCGAGTCGACTCGATCCACCAAAACACGGCACATCACTAGATATAGACGCTTCTCTCCCTCTGGCACAGATGTATTAATTCTTTTCCTACCGTGTAACTGTTACGTTGTTTAGTGTGCAAATTAAAGTCAAAATTTAAATCAAGGTCTATTTATACAAACCTTCAAGACTTCAAACCAGCCCCTCAGTTCATATCGTGAGTTTAACATGGTCCTTCGAGCCTAAGGAAGTTTATTCAGGGTAATGGTAGTTTAATAATGGTTTAATAGTGGTAATAGAAAATAACTGCCGGGATATATTACATTGTGTGCAGTTTTGAAACAAAACAGAAAAAGATACGCTAACACATGGATCTAACTAACTACGTGAAACTATAGTGATTACGCCACAATAATTATTATATCTACGCAAGATAAATCAAGCAAAGTAAAAAAAACTGATATATTTATAAATGTAAAAAAAAAGAGTGAGAAAAGGATACAATAAAATCAGTTCCGCAGCGTAGGCTTCGTCAATAATAAAAAAAACATTTTGTTATCTGCAACAAGCTTCGTCATAGCAACAGATTCAGATCCGCAACGGGCTTCATCAGCTGAACAAAAATATAAAATCCGCTACAAGCTTCGTCATATACTTAAGCCTAAGCATTCAAACCTGATTCAAGGGATCCTATCGATGTTTAGAAAATTGTATTTCCGAAGGTTTAGAATCCCGAAAACTTCATTTGTCCGAAAGCATTTTTTTCTGAAACTGTAAATATTTTAGGATTTATTTCAGGACCATCGTGTAGAACCCTTTAGGTTAGGTTAGGGTTATTTTATAATAATCCTGAAATATTTACAGTTTCAGAAAAAAATGCATTCGGATAAATGAAGCATTCGGGATTTTGAATATTCGGAAAAAAATAATTCTAAATTTTGATAGGTAACCCTGATTCAAACCTTGGCCAAAAGTCCCAAAAACACTTGCACCATTACCCCGTTGTATCGCTAAAGATATGTGTTGGGCCAGGTAAGCACAAGAACGCGGATCGCTGCCTCTATCCCTCATACGCTGTCCCAACTCCGATATATTATGATAACAGGGTAATTTTTTAATCAGTGCACAATCTTTGATACGTGATTCAGTATCGTTAATAGATCACGATTATCTGTTCAAGATGTTTTTTTTTTAAATTTTGAAATTTGGGTTGTTCATAGTAATTCATCCAATAAATTGGTCGAGTGACTATGAGAAATAAAAAAAATAAGTGAAAAAAATTATAACGACAAATACTGAAATTTGTTATTATAACGGCACTGTATCACATATTAATATTTGTGCAATTATTAAAAAATTACCCTGTTTTTGTTTGTACTTCAAGTCTAAATGCATTTAAATCAACAAATTCGTAAAGACTAGCTAGACCTAGCTGCCTACCAGTGGAGTGGAGTGGAGTGGTGCTATCAAATGGCGTAAAATGTTACAACGACAAGGTTCTATGATAGCATTGGAATCAAATTCGTTGACTGTACCTGTAATACAGTATGAAATTTTGATTAGCTTAAAAATACTCTACACTGCACCTCGGATGGTTCCCGGAATGACGTGATAAGAATTTAATTTGCAAATTGTGAAGGAACCGCAGGGACGAATGGAAAGAATTTGTCTTAATTTAATTTAAAACTCTGGGGAGAAACGACAGAGACAAAATAAAAATACGCGTGTTTACTGGCTAGTCGACCAGCCCAGTGGTTTGACCTGGTGGTGTCGCACGCAAAGGGTCGTGGGTACGAGCCCGGACTCAGACCTTTTTGGATTTTCAAAATTTGTGTACCTACTAAATTACATTTTAAATTTACCATGAGCTCTACGCTAAAGGTATGCTGCACACAACACCCTTGATGAAAATTAATGATGTGTTTGTGTGAAGTTATCAATTTAAGTATTTATAAAAAAAAATGACTCAAACATTATTTTTTTTACTTGAAAATAACCGTTTAAAGGTTCAGGAAATGCTTGAAGAAAAATAAAAATGGGTAACGAAATCAGCTAATGAAATCATTCATTCAGTTCAAACTGGATAAAAATGAATGAATTTCACTTACGCAAAAAAAAAGTAAGAAGTATCTGAACTGATTTTTAAACACTGAGTTGAAACTTATTTCAAACCTAAGTCTTTTTATTTTATCACCGTACTCATAAACGCATTAAACCAGCCAGTATATTTAAGAAAAACACGAAACATTTTAAAACATTTTCTTCAAAAAACAGCGTTTAATACTGTGCCTCGAATAGCTCGTTTGAAAGCCTGCAGCATGTCTGCAACGCCTTTTGTATGCTGTAATGATTTTTTTTGATAGAGAACCTTTTGCTTACACGAGTTCATTAAAAAAAGATAACGTTTTTTGTGTATTCTGGAACAATATTTACCCAAAAGGGGACTTGAGAGATTTGGGTATTACTAAAACTAGTTTTTTCACACGAACTGCCAGAAATAACGGTTTGAGCGACAGAAGCCATGAGGAAGGACTAGAGAGTGCAAAATATACGCGTACATTTAGTCTACGATCTCGCGGCCCGTTCGCTATGCAAATTATATGGCATAATTACCATGAAACTGTTTAGAAGGGTCCTCTAATTAAGAATACGGAGTTTCGTAAAATTTAACTTTCAAATTCGGAGATCGATTCACCGCCTGATTTGGCGACTTGGTTCTTCCTCCTCGCTCCTGAGGAATTTAGGGTGATTTCAAATTTTAAGCGAGTCTGCGAATGGTTCGGAAGGATGTGGTTCGTAAGTGATTCTATGGTTTTTATATTCACTAATTGATACCGATGATGATAGTGGATCTTTGGATGTTGATCTGAATGAGAGTGATGATGAAGCTTTAACACAAATTTGAATTCTGCGCGAATGAAGCGGCGATCAAAATTGCAGCTAGTAGCTGATACTTTAATGTACAAAGTAAAAATGCTGAATTAGTAAAAGAAACAGAAGCGTTAGGATCTGAATCGTTGTCACAATTTTATCGTAAGAGCAAATACACTACGGACTACATATTATCGATACTAAATCTTACAAAATGAACACGTCCAGCGCAGTCCGAGGACGCTATACATCTCTCGCCCAAGACGGGGGGGAATACATAAATTGTAGTGCGACGGAGCAACCAACTCGGACCAATTTATAGCAACGACTTCATGCACTTTGTAACAAACTGCACTACTGATTTGTAGCGTTTGGTGACCATTGTGCTGTACAAAATAGGTACCAGCACAAAGGAGACCTTTATAGCTGGCAAAGGCAGCGACTTGTTACGAGTAGTTTTTCTTATGCGGAATTGGTTCAAATAGGTAGTCGCATAAATACCTGTCGAACTGACAATAGGCAGGCTAGATCGCTCGGAGAACAAATCTTTGGGGAGGAAGATTCTCGAGTACTAAGTTCTAGAAAAAGCTAGTCCCTGACACTGTACTAGAATTAACTATTCGCATCTCCTTCGGCTCTAAGTAAATGTAATACAATATTTCGCGAGCAATCGAGCTGAACCGCTCCGAAGTACTCCGAATAGCTGCGATTGATTCCCTTGCTTGATCCGACTGATCCCAATCATAAACGTGAAAGTTATCTTAGGCATATTTGTTTATAAATTATATTTGATAAAAAATATGTCTCATCGAGTTAACAGATCGGTGAAGGTCGATCTTCCACGACTCCTCTACTATGCATGAATGCATGCATGCATGCATAGGACTATGCATGATGCTTGGATGTGTGGATGTTTGTTACTCTTTCACGCTTAAACGGTTTAACGGATTCTGATGAAATTTGGAACATAGTTATAACCTGGATTAACACTGGGATTAATCGGATCAAGCAAGGGAATCAATTGCAGTTATTTGGAGTACCTATTTCGGAGCGATTCAGTTCTATGGATTTATGTATTGTATTTGTTATAAAAAATTGTATTGTAGCTTTGACTATTTTTGAATTTTAACTTACTTATTATCGGTCCTTTGCAATTTAGGCATTTAAATCCTTTCACACATTCGAAGGTTAACTGGTAGAGATCCCTTAAAGGGATAAGTTCGTCTTCCACGGTTGTCAATAGTGTCTTTTTTCTTATTTTTTTTGTATGATAATGAGTTTACATACATACATACTTTTTATCACGGAAAATTGCATAGTTCCCGCGGGATAGCGATAAATGAATTCTTCGTAGACGGAGTCGCGGGCAACAGCTAGTTTAAAAAAAATGTGGTATCAATTTGTCAATTTTATTGTCATTTCTCAGTAAAATTATCTTAATCAAGTTCAATTCCATTTGTAGATAACAAGTAACAAAGTTTTCCACGAAAATTATAATAAGCTTGTCATGATTTTTACGAAGGAAAACTTCCTTCGTTAGTTGAAAGAAACTAAACAGCGAGACCTCGTTTGCTTTGACAAATAAGTTAATTATGAACCAATACGGGCGAAAAATGCTTCGAAAAACTTTTATCAACATTTAAATAAATAATTGTGATTCGGTGTTCCCACTTCTGAGAAAGTCTACAAAAATCACTGTCTCATTTTATTACTAGCAAAATAAATAATTGAAGGGATGTTTACAAAAACGACATAACTGACAAGACTGGTTGGCACTTATTTATTTATTTGTTCCGAACATCTACACCATAATATAATTATATATTACAATCCGAGCCATGAAACTAGTTACGTGTATATTATTCTGATAAAACCAGAAAATAAAGCACTATAAGTAAATAAAGTTAGGATTTTTCAAATGTGACTCAGATAAAATCGAAGAATTCAAATAGTAAACAATTTAAAATCAGTAAATAACATCGGAACATGAGAAATAAAAACTACTATTATTATTTAAACAATTAAAGAACACATTAAGCCCCCTATTGCTTACCTTGTAACTTAACTCTCTGTGTACCTGTTTTCTGTATTGCTTACTATTCCTGGTGTACAATAAAGAGTCATTGTATTGTATTGTATTGTATTAAAAATACCATCGAAACATTAATAAATAAAATTGCAACAACACAGACTTGTAGAGAAACAATATTACTGACAACAACAGGTGTCAACTAATCTAGTCAGTTATGTTGTTTTTCATCGGCACCGACAAGAGTTTAACTCTTAAATAAGGGTATATATGTTGTTTTTGTAAGCATCCCTTCAATTAAGTATACATAGACCCAATTCATGAATGACGATTATTCGCAAAGAAATGTAACTTTTTATATGTTTTTTTATGAGTTATGGATGTTTTCTATGTATTTAAGTATTTATTTATCTATATAAGTATGTTTATCCGTTGCTTAGTACCCATAACACAAGCTTTGCTAAGCTTACTTTGGGACTAGGTCAATTGGTGTGAATTGTTCCATGATATTTATTTATTATTTATTTATTTATTATTATTATTATTATTTATTTATTTATATGTCTCCTTAAATATTAATTATAGCTGTTGCTTGCAACTTTGTCTGTATCCCTTGGGAATTTCACATTATACAGGAATAACAGAACATCATCATCTCGGTCTGTATACGACCCACTACAATAGGGGCCATGCCTTCTCTCAAAATGAGAAGGCCACACTGGACCCGCGTTTGAACTACGGCCCAGTGGGAATTGGGAACTTTACACACACAAATGAATATTCACAGGTTTCCTCACAATGTTTTGCCTTACTGTAAATCTCGTGGTAAATTCCGAATCCAATTTCGTAGATAAATAAATTTTCTGAAAAACTCAAAAGTACGAGCCGGCGCTCGAACCCAGGTACTGCAGAGCCATAGGTCAAACCACTAGACCACCATGACTTTAAAAAGTAGCCTATCTTAATCTGGAAAGTGTATTATAGGTTTCTAACAGTACAGTTCTAGAGATTACGCTTCCACAGTCGTAATTATGAATATAAGTAATCAGTGGAAGCGGGAGGGCCACATTATGCCGCAGGTCTGACGAAAGATAGATAAGAATAGGGGATAGGCCCTGGTTTCTCTGGCCCGTCACACGCGACCGGCGGCGTCTAGATGTGCGTTGCACGCTGTGCCATACGCCGTCGGTCGCGGGTGCGTGACGTTTCAGAGAAACCACCCTCAACTATTCCCGAACAAAACATTCGAACGTCGCCGGTCGCAGACACGCGTCGGTCATCGGTCGCCAGCGGCGGGTGGTCAGAAAAACCAGGGCCATAGGGGAGGACAGTGCTGGAATGGAAACCAAGAACCGGGGGCAGAAATGTGGGAAGGCAGCCCGCGAGATGAACTAACGATTCAAAACCCACTGTTATACTCAACAGTGGGCAGATAAGGCTTGAAAAGAGAAAATCTAGAAGGCTTTTCCAGGGAATTTCAACAAAATCCATCCGTATTCTTTGTTAAAATCAACGAGGGAACCTTTTTGCAAAAGTTCATTTTTAAATCCAAGTTACGTTCCTTAAACACTAAATTTGAGCTTAAATTTCCTTACTTCATTTTACAGTTGATTAACTAGATATTAAGTTTGATCTAGTAAAAAGTTCATAATCTAATATTAGGGAGAAAGTAGCCCCAATTTAAAGGAATAACTAAACAATGAATTGAAAGAGAAAACAAACTGAGCAAAATCAAGCGGAATCACGATGGACGTTAGGCTACGTGCACATTATAAACTTGTGCTTTATAACTAGTTTTTACTAGCGAGCATTTTGCTTTTCAGAGAGTTTTTTTTTCATTGGTGCTTATCGAGAACGAACTTAGCGGGAGTACCAGTATAAGTACGCAATAAATCTCGTCCAAAACTAGAAAGAAATTGAATGATAGAAACCAAATGGTGTAAAACGTGATGTGGCAGTTAGGTTTTCGCAAGGCGGCTGGCAAGAGGTGGATGAGAGTGGCCGAGGATCGTGCTCAGTGGCGTGCCACGGGAAAAGCCTATGTCCTCTACTCGTCCACTACTGTGGATGAGCATAGGCTGATGAATAACAGCATTATGACTCGGCCACGGAATCGCGCGACCGGCGGCAGCGGCGACCATTTTATCAGGTGATTGCGGGTTGCGGGTGCCGCCAAATAATCACTGTGGTGCGAGCGTCTCGGACGGAGAAAACTTAACGCTCATCGCTTTCTGCAGCCACGCCGTGACCAAGCCAAGCCAAGTATGACTATTAGCATTATGACAATGGTAGGAGACAGAATAGACTCCCCTAGTGTCATTGCCGTGACCAGCATATACCCCGTGCCAAATTTATAAACTAATTTTAAACATTAACTGTAGTAATAATAATTATATTAGCGTTAAATAAAAAAGAAAAAATAACAATAGATAAAAGGTCGACTAACTCAGAATAATCTCCATTCTAATTTAGACTTCATCTAATTTCAGAAAGGCCTAAATTATAATTCCAAAATTATATCGTTGTCTTCATTTACACATTACTCGAAATATTTATTTCAGCCAAGAAAAATTACTCATGAGATGACAGCACTATCAAGAATCAACTAACTCGAAATAATTTACCATATTAGTAAAATATTAATAAAATAACATGGAAATTCCCGCGGAATTCAGTGACATCCCGGATGTGACTGTCAGTCAGGTGGTTCAAGTAAAAAAAAAACGCATCTCGCCCGTGCGTCCCGGCCTAAACTAACACCAACACTCGCCCCACGATAGACGTACAAATCAAGTTAGATTTCGGATACAAGTTGTTTACAGCCCAAATTAATGTTGAACCTTTTAATTAACTCGGCTGTTCTGGAACTTTCCCCGCGATATTGTTTGATTAGGAGCGGACTATAGTGGACCATGTTTCGTTCATTAGAAATCAAATGATGAGCAGTTTTCTTTGCCCGTTATGGTGACAGGCGATTGCCGTGTTGCAACAAAAAATTAGGCAACCGTTAAACATGTGTTCATCACATCATATTCATAGGAAACTACCATTTTAGACGAAGGAAAACCACCTTTGTACTTAGGAGTGGCGAGTAAGATAATGGTTATGATTCGCACGTACGTTCCGTAAAGTTTATAATTTTCAGTGTATAGGTAAGTTTCCCAATCTGCACCGCACCCAACCAGAACTTCCAAGAGCTAGAGATTTTTCTTCCTCGGTGCTCTGGTTGAGTTCGAAACGCTTCAGTATAGTTTGGTGGTGGTGATAGTTGGGTTTTGTGATTTGTGTGAGTTCGTACAGTGTGGAGGTGGAGGAACTACATGAACACACATTTCTTGCATAAAAGTAACTTTTATTAAGGTCGCGGGTGAACAAAGTAATTGTTTCAGTTCAATGAAAAATTCAGAAACTCGAGACCGAGTTTAATACCACGATTCTCTTTTTAAGAGACCACGACAAACCACCAAGCTGTCACATTTTACAGCCAACCAATTTTACCCAATTATGCAATCTGAACTTATTCAAACCTAGAGGATAAAATTGAATTTTCCCCACTTCTATTATCAATATTATCTTTAAAAGTAAGGGCTCTGAATTAAGTCAAGGGGTCTAGGAAAGCTCCCACCACCCTCCCAAAAGGGGGGGTTGTTATGGGCAAAACGGTTCAATTTATATTAATTACGATGTTATTTTAAAGTGACAGCTATAAATTTTATCCGATATTAAAATTTATAAGTGCCGGGTTCGGGTCAATTTGAATACCATCGATTTTAAGATTAATGAGATCCTTTATGGTTCCTGTTGGCTAAAAAATGGCCGCGAGTTTTTTCCTCTCATTCTAATTACATTACATTATTTAGATTTCCTACCTACACTACGTCTTCCGGACCGGAAGACCGGAAGACGCAGTGTGGGTATGGCCCCAACGAGATGGAGCGACGACCTGGTTATTGTTGCGTGAACGCGTTGGATGCAGATGGCGCAGGACCGGTCTGCTTGAGTCATTATTTTTCCTCGTTTGTGTATTTAGTCTATAAAATCTTATGAAATGTCACAGTTAGCCAAATACCTATATTAAAGGGCTGTTTCACCACTTTTTTTAAAGTTCGGATTAGCTTAATCATAACCTTATTTGTCAGATAGAATAAAAATTTCTGTTTCACCAGTCTTGATTAGCGCTAAGTGACAGACAAACTATTTCTTAATTTGACCATCAGATCAGGTGGCATTTAGAATTTTTAACCGTCACATAACTTTTTAATTAGTTACTTTATTTTTTTGTGGCCATGGTTGGAGAGCCCTTCAGCCGGTCTCAGAAAAATAAATCAAAGTATTTTTTATTTTTTAAAGAAAGAAGTCATGCTAAAATTACAAACGAGAATTTAAATAATCAAGATTTGAATAAAAAAATATAGGTCCACTTTTAGTATGTAAAAATAAATCCAAAATTTCGTAATATTTTTTAATTACAGACTTTTTTCAGTGGCACAATCGTTTGTTCTACCTGAACTTGTACATCGCCATTATAAAAAAAGTTAATCTGTCAAATGGTTTGGCGCCACTTTTCGATTCGTTTTACGTGATTTTATTTTTCTTTGTTATTGTTAACAAAGTATCGTAAATAAATATCGTTTTTGGATTAATTATAATGTTACACATTTGTTTATGCAAAACAATAGATGTATTTTAAAATTACACGTTTTACGATTTCTTTTGCTTTAATTATGAGCAACTCTTTGGACGAAAGTGTGCGAACAGGAACGCGTGGTCGTGAAATGCGACGTTGCCATTCCGACTTTTTGTTAAACCGACGATTAGTTAAGTGGTACTTAGTTTGCACAGGACCGGAGTGGTGAAACTGAAAAAACACTAGCCGACAGATTTGTCTAGTACTTAGTTTATTCATTGGTTACGTAACCAGTAGTTTGACAATAAGGTGGTGAAACACCCCCTAAGTGTACCGTTACAGTGTGGTCTTTCTCCATCTTTACAAAATTGGCTTACCGTGAGACACGGACATATTTACTAATCATATTTAAGTACTTAACTAAAATATCCGTATTATTTCACTATGAGTGAGTCTCATGGTAGTTTTATGTGCAATGTACTTTTACATTTTGAATCCAAAATTCCTATGAAACCTTTACAGGACTGTTCCGTCAATCTACTAACCGAACCATCTGCTGAAAAATTCCGTATCAATTATAAAAAAAACTTTCTTAAAAAAAGTCGTTTAATGTCCACACCCTTATCGCATCCGCCTAAACTTCCGCGACAAAGTGTCACAAAGTAATTTGGACCCCAAAAAAAACACTTCACCTTGGGGTACAGACCCCAGCAGTGTACGTTTAATCTCTTTATTCAGCAGTTGGAAGTTAAAAGGTTCAATTCCCGGGAGAGGCAAAGGCAACATTTTTCTAGTCGCAGGTGTTGCAGATTAGTTTTCTCGATACCCGTACAGTTCCTAGCTTTCAATGTAGGGTGGCCATTCGGCATCATTACACAGTAAAAAGAAAGTCTCTTCCCCCCGTCTGTTCCTCTGTATTTTTCATATGATAGGGGCAAACAAGCAGGCGAGTCACCTCACCTCATCATCATCATTTCAGCCGAGAGGCGTCTACTGCTGAACATAGGCCTCCACTAAGGCTCGCCAAACAGATGCCATCCCCCTCCAACGCGATCCTGCAACCTTAATCAGGTCGTCGCACCATCTTGTTGGAGGCCTACCCACACTGCGCCTTCCGGTCCGTGGACGCCACCCGAGAACCTTTTTGCCCCATCGGCCATCAGTTCTATGAGCGATGCACTGCCACTTGAGTCTGGTAAAAAGTTCCGCGACGAACGACCTGTAGTGGATTGCCGGGTATATTGAGGCGGTGAGGGTGGAAAGAAAGTCGGTTGCGAATAGTGCGATGAAGAAATTTTCCGTATTTTAATGCGGTTTTGGTCAGCAACTATCCTGGTTTTATTCCAGAATGAAGTGTTGTTCCAGGTGAAGTTTCATAAGTAAAAAGTTTATAGATTATAGGATGGGCATTGAGTAAATTGGGTATGTATTACAATACCGAAATACGAAAGACCGAATGTATTAAAACATCGAATGGGTCAAAAGACCGACACGATTTTTTTCTGAAACCGTTAACTTTTTAAGATTGTTATAAAACAAACCTAACCTAACCTAATGGGATCTGTATGATGCCGTTTTAATAAATTCTGAAAAGTTTACGGTTTCAGAAAAAAATCGTGTCGATCTTTTGACCCATTCAATGTTTTAGTACATTCGGTCTTTCGTACTTCGGTATTGTAATACATACCCGAGTAAATTACTGGCAATTCTCACATTTAGCGATAAACAAATGCTTCGTCGAAGAAGTCGTGGGCAACAGCTAGGTAGTTACTAATAAATTAAATATTTATATAAATTGTAAATTCTAACAGGAAAGTCTCAAGTTGATTCAGATAATGGTGTCCCTACCATGCCGTATTTCACGAACTCGATTCGCTGTTCTTACGCAATAAGCTTGCGTTATTGGAGCCAGGTTTATTACTTAATGGCTTTACTTTTTACTTGTCCCAACTTGTTTTCGTTGACTTTGCTTATAGTTAGCATTTTACTCCCCATTTTATCAATAGATCGTAGTCGTTAGTTAGCTTTAGAAAATAGATAGCTCTGTCTATTGAATAATAATTTTGGCAGTGTCGAGTAGAAGACAGTTTTAAATTTTTGTCGGCCGTTGTTTGGTAAAATAATTATTTACCTTTCCTGTGTCGCGTTATTAGGCATCGGTCAATAAATATTATACTACTACCGACTACGTAGCGGCCATTATCAGTGAGACAACTTTGACAATTCATTTTGCTCAAAAATGTTGCCACAGGCAGGGTAGTGCTGTTCGTGTCGATATTAAAAAAAAAACATTACGGCTTTAGCTACCTTACTTACGCTTACGTGATCAAATTAATCTGAGAATTTACTTTTCAATGATATCACTAACTATTGAAGGATTCATTAAAATAAGACCAGAAAGATGGAGGGAATGCGTCAACCACGTAATAAAAACAGCCAAGAACTATTGCATTTCTGGATTATCCTGTAGTACCCTATATATAGGCTATACCTAGGTTAGGTTAGTTAATAGCAATCCTGAATAGATAGAATATATGAATAGATTCAGAAAGAAAGATTTCAGAAAAAAACAGTTGGGATGTCATGGATGAAATTAAACTTTGTCATACAACTTTTGTGTAACTGTAAGGGACCTTTTGCACTGTAATATTGATTTATTATATGTATATGACGACCAGACGACCAGATGGCCTAGTGGTTAGAGAACCTGACTACGAAGCTTGAGGTCCCGGGTTCGATTCCCGTGTCGGGGCAGATATTTGTATGAAAAATACGAATGTTTGTTCTCGGGTCTTGGGTGTTTAATATGTATTTAAGTATGTATCTATCTATATAAGTATGTTTATCCGTTGCTTAGTACCCATAACACAAACTTTGCTAAGTTTACTTTGGGACTAGGTCAATTGGTGTGAATTGTCCCATGATATTTATTTATTTATTTATTTATATGAAAAACTTTTTTTTTTTCGATTTCAACAAAAATCAATATACCTACCAGTTAGTTTCTGTTAATGTATCGGTACATAGGTATATCTACCGAGCAACGTGTCGAATTTTACGGTGGAAAAAACACGGTGTATAGACATAACTTTGGATTTCATTTGTTATAATTCATGGTATACTTAGTTATTTATTTTTCAAGTGGATTTGCAGTTAAAAATAAAATACAGGGCCTGGCATTAGACCCGTTTAGCATGAAGCATAAAAGCATTGTAAGAATAAAATATCTTTTAATACAGCTTAGCGTGGAATTGTGGAACAGCTGAAAACCGCTTTATCTCTCCCTGACTCTAACGCTTAGGTAGGTAACTGGCACGGACTTATGGCTCGGCCATGGTTTTTTTATATCATCATCATCCCAGCATACGTCCCCATGCGGGCCCTAATCACTCAGAGAGCGATGGAGAGGGCTTTGCTCGGATTTTTCTGCGGGATCGCAAGAAATCCGCGTAGCAACTAAAAAGTCACCGACACAGCTCGAACACTCGCTAGACAAAAGTGGCAGTGGGCAGGGCACATTGCGCGTAGAACTGATGGACGATGGGGCCAAGAGTGGCGTCACGGACCGGAAAACGCAGCGTGCCTACAACAAGATGGAGGCACGACCATTAAGGTTGCCGGAACGCGTTGGACGCCGATGGCGTAGGACCAGTTTGGTGAACCTTGGTGGAGGCATATCAGCAGTGGACGTCTTTCGCCTGAAATGATGATGAAATTTAGTAAAAGATACCCTTTGTCCCAAGATAAAGACTCAGCCTATATAGTTTCGGGTCCACTCTTGGTCCACTGGATAGATAGATAAAAAACTTTAATCTCCACAACACGTACATGGCTTAATGAATAACAATGATAGTGACTTAAAAACTAGCATGGATAACTTAAAAACTAACATGCAACAGAATTCCAAAAAATATTTAAATTAGCAAACATTAATTTAATTTTATAAATGAATAAATAAATTAATTTAAGATGCGATGGTGTCCAATAGGCGCTGACTCAGCATGTACTGCAGCTACGGATAGCCAAAGAGCTGGTATTCTGTCAGAGACTTAAGGTAGTGCCAACGTGCTTCTGGACAAGATTTTTAGAAATAAATATTTTCAAAGGCTTGTAAAATACGATTTTATTTCAGCAGCTACTTACCCTTTGGCCGGTCGTACCTGCAGACCGCAGCCTTTATTGTGCCAGTGACAAACTACATCAGCCGTTTAATAAAAGAGCGCTGAGAAATGTCGCGTCCAGCCCTTTGTTGCCTGGCGTTTGCAAAGCGGGATACATTGCAAAGGGTATGAGTAAAGAAGTATTCAAGTGGATAAGAAGAAATAAAATCTAGTAATAATCTAACATATTCAAAACTTCTTGAAGGCATTATTTTACAGTCACGTAAAATTCGTTTTGTTTGGAAAGGTGGGGGGGCGTTTTTATATTTCAAATCCGACCAAAAAGATACAAAATTTGTATCTATCCTCAAGATACTAATATATAAGGCTTATTTAACGACCGCTTTAGCCTAGTTGGTAGTGACCCTGCCTACGAAGCAAGAGGTCCTGGGTTCAAATCCCGGTAAGGGCATTTATTTGTGTGATGAGCACGAATATTTGTTCCTGAGTTATGGATGTTTTCTATGTATTTAAGTATTTATTTATCTATATAAGTATGTTTATCGTCGTCTAGTACCCATAGTACAAGCTTTGCTTAGTTTGGGACTAGGTCGATTTGTGTAAGATTGTC
This sequence comes from Archips crataeganus, assembly GCA_947859365.1. Taxonomy (NCBI): domain Eukaryota; kingdom Metazoa; phylum Arthropoda; class Insecta; order Lepidoptera; family Tortricidae; genus Archips; species Archips crataeganus. The sequence goes on along the minus strand of OX402063.1, from coordinate 3,472,336 downwards.
CCCTAATATTTATTTTATTTATTTATTATTTATTTTATTATAAATAAGCCGTAGTAAAAAAATATTGCTAATAAATAATCATGGACGTGACGTGGACGTAATGAACATGGATATTCCGATCTGCATTGGCTTTGTCTATATCTATATCTATACATAATAAATCTGTAACAAGTCGGTGTCTGTACATTGAAGATATTCGAGAAAAACTGTCACTAGGGCTATTTATTAGCGCAATAGAACCCAAAACAATGATTTTTAGAATTATTGTCTGTTTGTCTGTGCGTTTGTACGCACTAATCTCAGAAGCGGCCATCATCACACATCACGCTAACACCACCAATAGGAGCGTAGCGGAGCGGAAGAATGTTTCAAAATCGGGGGTTTTTGAAGTAAAACTTCTATGGCACGCTTGACTTGGGAGTACGTTGGTGAATGTCAATGGCGCGGGGGGGGGGTAATTTTTTATATCGAGGAACTAAAGAGCGCCATAATTGATAAAAAGCGAATTGGATAAAAAAAATAAGCTGCTCAAATTCGCGGACGGAGTCGCGGGCAAAAGCTAGTTTCAAATATAGCCTATCTAATTGTGTTAAATACTTTAGATGTAAGTAATTCAAATGAGATTGTTGATCTGTATAAAAAAAATATACTGAAAACCGATTTAGATAGATTTAAAATCGCTACAAAGTCGACATTGTTCATGAGGTAAAAGTTTGACATGTTGACAAAAAGAAGAGCGATAAAGACATCGCCAAAGAATAGCAAATTAATTCTAACAAATATGAGGTGCTCAGCAAACTACTTTTAAAAAGTCGCTCCGCAGGTCAAAGTCATCCCGATTTATGGTACTTACCTTCTTAGATTATTTATACACTAGATAGAACTTAGGCGGCATGAAAAAGTCCCGAAAAATATAAGCCAACAATTGGCTTATATGTCATTTGCCCCCTTCAGTTTGAATGACGTAACGCGATCGTAAGATGAAGCTGTCAAATGGGTTTTTGGACGTTTTGTATCGCAGTGTTTGCTACTGACACTCTATCTAGTGTATAAATAATCTACGGGTACCTTGAAGTGGTTCTGGCAGAATTATTCTCAACAGGGTTTTTCGATTCATTATTAGATTCTTCGACCTTCATGAGTGCTGGATATGTCCTAAAGTTCATGCCAGTTTATTCTTCATCCATAAATGAAACTGCGTATCCATTATTAGCTATCGTAACCTGTCTCGGTCGTTACTGTTCTGAAAGTATGCTCAGAGAAAAGAATTGCTAATATAAATGTCTTAGCAAGGTGAGGCTGATTGACGTAGCCCGCGTCACAGTCAGTCTCACGAATGAGGGAAGCCGGCGACGTTGCGAACAATTTATAAATACATTGCGTACCATGTCACCAAGCTTTTGTGGGATGAGTGTATCGACCGCGCAATGTAATTTGTCGCAGTCTCGTAGTCGTGGTGGAATCGTAACGCTTCCCTGGAGGCTGTATTGGACTTTTATAGAAATCGGAATATAGCTAAGAATAGAGTCGATGTCAAATAAGATCAAGTACAACACGAAAATAGTAATCGACAGGGAAAAGACGGTTTATACAGTTTTGCATGATCCGCTTTTACTGTCTACCATTGCCGTGGGGCCGTAACAATATTTTTTTATGATCCCGCAGGAAAACTCCGAGTATACTCTGACTCTGAGTGACCTTGACTTTTCTTATGAGGCCCATTGTTAGCGGCCACGCTCAGGGCATACCTAAATCAGCACTGTCGCTACTATCGGGAGCTGTAGCGGCCAGATAGAACCATTACCCTACCTCCGTCGCCGCAGGTTGGTTCCGCGCGTCGGCAAAAGGGATGAAACAAGTGCACACCGGCGCGTGGAACTTTGCGGCTGATTTTGATTGAAGGCCGGTCATGAAGCGGCGGTCCACTCATTCCTTACAGCGGCACGGTCTGAAGCAGAGCTCTGCCAAGTCTCCTCCGAATACACATTGCTGGGATCGGGCTGGTTGCGGAGTGGAGTGCTAAGGGGTGGCATACTTCCTGCTAGCTTTGGCGCCTTCCTCTCGACTGGTCCATTTAGTATTAGACAATTTTGAATGGACTAGGCGGGAGTGGAGGTGCTAAAGGCTGGCGCGGGGGTGTGGCATTCCGACGCGTTAAGCTTGGTCACTGGTCAGGTGTTGGCATTGCTCCTCGTTCAATTATAAACGAAGGGACGCCCCCTTCACATTCCTTAGTTATAAAAATCTTAAATATTTAAAGATTGTAACTAAGTTTAGGAAAAAATTTTGTAACTTTAATTGCAATAAACAGATTACATTTTTTTTTACATAACCCCAATTGAATTCTTAAGTCAGTTTATTGTAAAAACTTTTTGATATATCTTTTCATTATACGTTCGTGTGTCTTTTTATTCCGTTTTTATTTACTTGCATGTTTACGAAGCCTCAAGAGGCGCACCTTTACTGTCGCTACTATCGACGGAGCGACGACATGATCAAGGTAGCGGTAATACTAAGGATGCATAATGGCGCAGCAGGACCGGTTTGTTTCGCAAACCTTGGGAGAAGCCTATGTCCAGCACTGGACGTCTTTCAACTGAAATGATAACGATTATTTGTACCTCTATTTTTTTTCTATTTAATGTACTACTAGAAAACATAAAATTAAATTCCTAAATCTCGCTAGTTCTAACAATAACACGGGCTCTTCGGTGCTCAATGATGCTCAATGCTTGCTTCGCCAATATTGTTCGTAGCACAAACAGCGCTATTAATAACCGCTTGCGCAAACTGAGGTAGTGATAACTGCGATTCAAGATGTTCTGTCAACTGTAAAAGACTTAAAATAAATGGAATACTTATTTTGCTCCTCCGCGAAGTAATTGGGTTAAGTCATGCAAAATATTCTAGGTTCAGAGAATACAAACGCAGGTAGTGCATTCCACTCCTCTGCGATTTAGAAGGCTCTGGTGACAAAAATCCAGTCACAGACGACGCCGATGAGCCCTTTTGCTCGCCGTTCCACTTAATCCAAAGCAGCCAGCTGATATTGGACAGAGCTGGCCCAAAAATGGCAGCAACGCTCCATGCAGGATCGGACTTGGGTGCGGTAAAGACCAATGAACTTCTCCGCTGCTACTCCCACGATTTATTTATTTATTTTTTTCAGTATTGCCTAACCTTGGACAGGATACCAAGCTTTTTCTTGACAGTTTATATCACACACACCATGAATTTCTTTGAAGGTGTGTGTAGGTTTCTTTCACCATAAATTCCGTTGTCCGTAAAGCTAAATGTAACATGTGGTCAGATGGTCCCGACTGCCCAGTCTCCCGCCACTCAACATTATGCACGCGTAGCTTAGTAATGAATAGGTGTATGTTAGTGGACGTTCTTTGCCATTGAATATTCAAGCGCCGAGAGCGCCCACAGAGCTCGGTGGGCGGAATTTGAATTGATGGATTCTCTTGTTCGGAGTTTAGAATATTAAGACGCGTTTTCAATTCAAGGGGGCAGGATAGCTGGGAAACTGTTTGATTACAGATTTAGCGACTGCAGATATATAAGATACCTTAATTATAGTAGTTAAAATTAGACTCTAACGTTCGATAACGTAGCGTACAGGTTGTGGTACCTACTCTGAAGATGAGCTCTGGTTGAGTTCAAATCGCGTCAGTGTAGTTTGGTGGTGGTGTCAGTTGGGTTTGTGTGATTTGTGTGTGTTTTTACAGTGTGGAGATGGAGGAACTGCATGAACACGCATTTCTTACATAAACGTTACTATCGTAAGGTCGCGGGTGAGCAAAGTAATTGTTTCAGTTAATTAGTTAATATTAGTCAAAAAAATAATGATTATGATTATGATTAGTAATGATTGGGCATCAATGAGGGAGGCCTATGTCCAGCAGTGGACGTCCTACGGCTGAAATGATGATGATGATGATGAGTCAGAAAAAATCAGGTGTGACACAAAAAATAACTATAAAATTGTTCCCATACCCGGGGCTTGATCAACAAAAACTATACTAGAAATTTTTAGGTACTAACTTAATGTAAACAAACATGAACTACCAACAGTTATGGCGTCAGATTAACCAGTCAAATGCCTACCTATATTTGACTTTCACGCCTATTATCGATATACTTTTTAGTTTAGTCGCTTAATAATTATCAACGTCCTCTTTACTTTAGTCAAAATGGTTCAAGAGATACACCTTTGTGGCAGTAGTTCCCACACGAGCTCAGTGCAGATAGGGAACTTCACACACACTATTAAATTTCTTCGGAGGTGTGCAGGTTTCTTCAAGATGTTTTTCTTCACCGTAAAGCTCATGGTAAATTTCAAATGTATTGTAATGTATTGTCTTCGGGTACAGAACCCTAAAAATAATGTTTTCTTCTAAACGCTTATTGTAAGGGCGAACATGCTTTTCTGCTCATTCTAAAATTCTCACTTTGTATATATCCGTGTCTGTAGCGATCCAAGTGTAAAAGGACTTAACTGTTTTATGTCGAGCGCCGGGAAATTTGCATTTATAACACGTATTGTCTAGCGATAGGGTTGACAGCGATGCGTTCACTAAAATTAGCACGAAGGCTTTGTAATGTAATACAGACTTGTAATTAGACGACTAGGATGGCCTAGTGGTTAGAGAACCTGACTACGAAGCTTGAGGTCCCGGGTTCGATTCCCGTGTCGGGGCAGATATTTGTATGGATAATACGAATGTTTGCTCTCAGGTCTTGGGTGTTTAATATGTATTTAAGTATGTATCTATCTATATAAGTATGTTTATCCGTTGCCTAGTACCTATAACACAAGCTTTGTTTAGCTTACTTTGGGACTAGGTCAATGGGAATTGTCCCGTGATATTTATTTATTACATACGAGATTCGTTTTCAAACTTCGTATCTTGCCATTCCATTCACACTAATATTGCTAAACTGAAGAGTGAAAGGGACGACACGATAGAAACTTAGAATTTTAAGGTTCGGAAATGTTGCAAAAGTAACAAAACGAGAGTAGCGCCATCTAGTTACCAACATAAGAGTATGTAGGGTAGGCAATGTCTTTGGTTTTTAAATAAAATAAATTCAGTTCGTTCACCGCAACAGTGTTTAATTTATCGGGTTATGGGCCCCACACCCCAGGATTAAATACCATTAATCATCATCATTATCATCATTTCAGCCGGAAAACGTTCAATGCTGAAAAGGCATCCCCAAGGTCCGCCAACAGATCGGTAGTGCGCCATCCACATCCAACACGTTCCCGCAACCTTAACCAGGTTGTCACTCCATCTTGTTGGAGTCCTTACTTACACTGCGTCTTCCGGTCCGTGAACGCCATTCGGGAACGTTTTAGCTCCATAGGCCATCAGTTCAGTCTGGCGATTCATAGGAATAACATTAAGAGTCGCGATAATTCGCTGAAAAGTTATAAGTAAGTACTCAAACTAATTGTTACCTACGGCTTCGCTCGTGACCTTATTGGCGGACTTTTTATATTATTTCATTGGTTTTGTTTTGAGATCACAAAAAATAACGGAAGTTGTTGGAAGCATTACTTAGTTGTACAGTCGGCCAAAAATATGGTCTACCCCCCTACGGTCGAAGTTCATTTGCACGTCATGATACAACGAGGTCGATTTTCCCTTGCAATAACATGATGACAGTGACTTAGGGATATTTAGATGTCACAGAAACTTTTGTCAAAACTGGTAGACCACTTTCTTAGTCGATCGCACCTACTGACTAAGTGACTCATCAAAGCAATATTTCGGTCATAAAATTCATAGATAACAAATAAGTACGAAAATTTCAAATAAATTGCTAGCCTATGAGTACGACTGGTTAATAGTACATTATTGTCGTGGCCTGGAAGTAGGCAATTGCTGGCTGAGTATGAGTATTAAACGGACGAGCCTGCGTGTCCGTTTAACCAATACGAAGCCAGCAATTGCTATTCCAGCCGAGACTAATATAAAGCATTTCTCAAAAATGGTGAAGGGAAAAAAATAGAATAAACTTTTATTAACTTAAATAGGTACAAAGAATTGCAAATCACTTAAAATTAAATGTCATTAAATCCTTTCCCACCTTTTTCCATTAAATAAAAAACTGCAGGTGTATTTTTCTACCGAAAACACCACAAGCTGTTTCAAACACAATAAAAAAAGTCTGGAGTTTCAACAAAACAACTGATACCGGTCATTTGAATTGGCTGTATACGAATAGTGCCAACTTATTACCGTGGCCGTTTTAACATTTTAAAAAGTTTGAGACTCGACAATAATGGAATTTGTATACGACATTGTTGTCGAGTTATCGAGCCTGCAATGTTTTTAACTTTTTAATTTTTTTACCGACCATCAACTATGCACTTCACGTTCTGATATGGAAAGAATAATGTCAACTTTTACGGATATTTTTGAGAAAATCAATTTACCAAAAAAAAAAAAAAAAAAATTTACCAAAATCGTTATTTCCTAGCAGCAAAATTTCCATTCGCATTTTTCCCGAATGCTTTTTTTCTCACTATGGTTTTTTACTGAAGCTTATTTTCACAATCGCGTTTTTTCCCAGCTTCAATCGATTCAGATCCATAGGTTTAGGTCATTGTTAAGTTTGCACCGGCCCGAAGGGCCAAAACCACACAGAATAAGGAGCTCCGCGTGAGCTGAGAAAAACGCTACTGTGAAAATAAGCTTCAATAAGAAACTACCACGCCTTTCTTTTCCTTGATATAGCAGACTTGACTTAAAAAAAACTTTTTAACAAAAAATTAAACCGCCGAAAAAACTGAAAAGCAAAAAATAATACCTTTTTTGTTTGACCTTAATCTAGGTACCAGTTAGAAGTCGGTGCCTCAGCACTTAGCCAGGAGGAGTGAACCTATAATCGTCTACCTGATTGGCTTCTATCACTCCTTCTGGCTCGTGCTGAGGCACCGACTTCAAACTGGTACCTAGATTAAGGTCAAACAAAAAAGGTATTATTTTTTGCTTTTCAGTTTTTTCGGCGGTTTAATTTTTTGTTAAAATGTTTTTATTTTATACTTTTTTTCCATCATTGGGGTAATTTTTTTTCCAAATTTATAATACCAACTTCAAGGTATACCCTATCTATCCAATAAAAAAGAATTATGAAAATCAGACTACTCTGTAAAAAGTTAGTCAATCATCCCCTGTTTTCCTACCCTTAGGGTAGGAATATTATTTCCAAATTTAAATGGGACCACCCTAGGGGTATACGCTTTCCAATAAAAAAAGAATCATCAAAATCCGACTACTCTGTCATAAGTGCAATCAGTAACTGAACAATCAATCATCCCCTGTTTTTCTACCCTTAGGGTAAGAATATTGTTTCCAAATTTAAATGGGACCACCCTCGGGGAATACGCTTTCCAATAAAAAAAGAATCATCAAAATCGGACTACTCTGTAAAAAGTTATGCGTGATCATACATAAAAAAAAAAAAATATATATATATATATATATACACGTCGAATTGAGAACCTCCTCCTTTTGTTTTCGTCGGTTGATTAGGGTGACGGCACAAATCATGGACATGTTAAGCATGGTAGTTACCCAGTAATGGACAGCAAAGATTCAATACCTTATAGCCCACCATTCATGGACTTCTTAAAATGTGGGTTTACAGAAAAAAAACTTCACAATTTGGTTTTTGTCCATTACTGTTGCTGTCACTTAACTAACAGTTTAGAATTATAAATATTAGGTTTTTAAATATTATGGTGGCAACCCTAATGAAGGATTCTATTTACGAGCATTTCCGACCTTCGGGCTTATCGATCTAGGACATCGTGGGATTAATGTTCTGAAATAAGGACTACCTTTAGCATCATCCGTCTGCACTAAAAAATACTAAATAATACTTGCTCTTGATGTATTATTCTTCATAATCAATGTTAGTCATACTGTAATTTATTTCTGAAACAGTATAATTTTTAATGATTTTTCTAAATGCCATCTTATTAAATGCAGTAGGTTAGGTTAGGTTTGTTTTATAACAATTCAGACAAAAAACCGTTTCAGAAATAAATTCATTTATCACTATTATTGACTATCGTTGATTATGAATAATGATAGCATTATCATCATCATCACCCCAGCCTATTTTACCTACGTCCCATTGCAGGGCACAGACCTCCTCTCAGAATGATAGGGCTTGGCCGTAGTTCCCACGCGGGCCCAGTGCGGATTGGGAACTTCAAACACACCACTGAATTTATTCGCAGGTTTCCTCACGATGTTTTCCTTCGCCGTAAAGCTCATGGTCAATTACAAATGTAATTTCGCACATAAATTCCGAAAAACTCAGATGTGCGAGCCGGGATATGAACCCACGACTCTCTGAATGAGAGGCCATTAGGTCAAACCACTAGGCCACCACGGCTTTTTTTGATACATTATGTCTTGTTAAATTATGTGAAACCATAGATACCGTATTTTTTCGTATTCGCAGTAGCCTAATATTCCGTGTCCAACGTGCCTAACGTTATAAATACGTAACGGATTATACCCGTCCTATGTACGTTATAATGACAACGTTACTCGTACAATATAATATTAACGTTTGCGTTTGATAATCGTTTATGGGTGCGCCGCTCGTTAGTCGATATCACGCTCCGTTTTAATCACTGCTAATAATGGTTGTCGCATTGCTGACTATACATTAGATGCTGCATTCTTAAAAAAATATATCGAATGATGATTATAAATGTGTTTGTTTTTTAATGGCAATATACAAGTTCAGATAGAACGGACGATTGTGCCACTGAAAAAATGTGAAACGGGCGGAGTTTAATAAAAAAATATCACGGAATTTTGGATTTAGGTAGCAAAAGATAACCAGACCACCACGGCGGACTATAATAAAACTAGAAGTAACATAGGTATAACTATGTCTTGATATTTTGTGGAACAATAAAGGTGGCTACAGAAGCATCTTCTTCTTCATAGATACATGGATTATTTTGTTAAAAGTAAGCATACGGATGTTGGTAAATTAATATCTTGTGATTTCGACGACAATGATGGTGATCAAGATGATGATTTTGGGATTTAACATGGATTCCATTAACGTACTGGGTTGAGAAGTAGCCCATAAATATTCTAAACATTTAGCTTACACGCCAAATGTACTTATCACAAAATTTCACCTATATAATATTAGTATAATAGGTTTTCTTAAAGTTCTTAAGCATCGAATCGAAAATCACCAACACAAACACCGATAATATCGGCCGATCTAAACATCGGACATCGGCATGTATTACACGCATTACGGGCATACGGCCGCAACGCGAATATCCCATTTTGGTCGCCGCGTGCGTCCGTTGAATAAATTTTGTGTTAATTATCTCTGTTCCTGTTTAAAGCTAACAAGGATCCTGGCGAAAGAATACTTGTAACTGGACATAGTCCTGGGTGACAAAAGGATAATTCGTCCATCATTTAGATTATCAATAACTTTGAATTTAAAAAAACCGACTTAAAAAAAAACCCAAAAACTAACAAAACGTATAGAAATATCTTTCTACTAATTTGTTTGAAGTTGGTGCTAAGGCACGAGCCAGCAGGAGTGGACCTAGCCATCGACCTTACGTACATACTATATTCTATTGGGTTTCTACCAACGAGGAGGTTGAGAGAGCCCCACATACCCTCTTGTTTCCCCGAACAGAGACGAATATTTAAGGTGCATTTTCCGCACCATAAAAAAGGAGAAAAATAATACAAAGAATAGCTGGATAAAAGAGCTTTCAATAACAAAAACCTCTTACTCAAAGCCAAAATATCCACAAAAGCTAAAAAACGCCTTATAAAAGTGTACATCTGGAGCATTGCATTGCATTGTATGGAAGTGAGACATGGACCATGACCCAACGGGACAGAGAAAGGCTAGAAGCCTTTGAGATGTGGTGCTTGAGGAGGACGGAAAGAATTAGCTGGAAGGAAAAGAAAACCAACGAAGAGGTTCTTACCATGGTCAAGGAAAAAAGATTATTAATGGAGACCATAAATTGTAGAAGGGGACATATGATGGGACACTTGATACGACACGACGATTTCTTTTTAAACCTGCTGGAAGGAAAAATAGAAGGAAGACGAGGCAGAGGAAGGCCAAGATTGACCTATTTTAACCAGGTAAAGGAGAAAGTGGGTGTCGTGTCGTATCAGGAAGTCAAACGGCTGGCCGAAGACCGCGCGGAGTGGCGGTTACTCCACCGACAAGAGCATAGCTCTTAAATTTAGGAAGAAGAAGAAAAAAGGACCGGTCTGTTTGAAGAGTTCTTTGTTCAGCATTGGAAGTCTTTCGGCTGCAATGATGTTGATATTGCGACATCAGAAACTGTGCATCCTTTTAAATGTATGTGCATTATTGATCCTGCGTAATACTGATGCTGATGATACATCAGAACAAAAGCCTCAAGCTAGGGCTCCTACCCGTGTAAAATGACCTTACATTGCGTACATTTTACAAAGAATCAAGATTATTATGCAAGTCCGGTGACAATACAATAATCTGGCAGTGAATGGTGGTCCTTCCAGGATGGTCTCCGCAGGATGTAACTCTTCAACGGTTAATAGCATAGACTTGAAACTTGGTACAGATGTGTAGTTTGTATAAAAATGCAATACGAGTAGGTAGGTAAAGTCAACAAAAATACAAGTAGTTAACAGAAAATAAGGTCGACAAAAACAAGCTTATTTAAAAAATGATTTTTTAGACAAATACTTACTAAAATCAAACGTCGGTGATAGAAAGTTCGGTCGAATTCTTTAGTTCAGGGCAAATAACTGTGAGTAGTATACTAAAGAAAATGCACTTATACGTATTTATATACAGGGTGCGACGTGTGGGCAGGATTTACGAGCGTCCGCGCGATCGCCTTAAGGGATGAAAACGGGCCCTGTATGCAGGGCAGGCATTCCAAATGTAGCTGGAAATTAAATATCTTATCAAGAAAGAAATACGTTTTAGGAAACATGTCATGTATTTTTGAGCTGTTCCTTGGGCAGTATGCAGTCTGCCAGGAAAAGCTTTTCCTCAATCATTCTATTCGTAATAATTACTTAATAAAAAACAATCAAAGTTTACTCACGGAGCTTAAAAAAAAAATTATAACTTTTTTTATGGAAAACCTGTTCATTTTTAAAAATTCGAGACTAATTGGAAAATATCCATTGTGTAAAGATAATTATTTTACGAGTAGGTACTACTTTTTATCATCCATCTGTTATTGTTTACTCCATCCATCCATTCATCCATCTGTTTTGTTTTTGTATATCTTTACTCTTTGGTATGAAGTTTTTCTATATTACTCTAGAATCTTAACCATGGTAGCCTAAATGGTTTGAGCAAGTGGCCTCTCAAACACAGGGTCATGGGTTCAAACCCGAGCTCGCACCTTTGAGTTTTTCAGAGTTCATGTGCGAAATTGCGTTTGAAATTTATCATTGTGAGGAACCTGCATACACCTACGAAGAAATTCAACAAAGTGTGTGAAGTTCCCAATCCGCATTGGGACCGCGTGAGAACTACAGCCTAAGCCCTGATTCTGCGAGGACGCCTGCCCTGCAGCTGGACGTAAAAACGCTATGATGTTGACTCAAAGAATCTAACTTTTTTATAATAATATCATAAATCAAAATGCCTCCAAAAAACTAACATTATATTGTTCTTATCGGGCATAGATAAGATAATTTACCGCTGCGCAGACCCGCGATCCCTTTGTTTTGCGCCAGGTAAATAAATGCAAATTGTAGGAAGCATCCTCCAAGAGAATAGCAACGTCTTTTGAGGGCTCTTACGGAAACTTGGCAATCGGAAACAAGTTTTTTTCTCGGGGATCTACTAATGGAATGAATGAACTATTGTTGAGAGGGGAAATGTAAAATGCTTTGTACAAACCACCAATTGATTGACGAAATGGGTATGTGGACGAAATGGGAATGTGGACGAAGTGGGAATGTAAACGAGATGGGAATATGGACGAAATGGGAATGTTGACAAAATAGGAAGTGGACGAAATGGGAATTGATTGTGGATGAAATGGGATTGCTGACGAACTAGGAAGTTGACAAAATGGAAATGTGGACGAAGTGAACCTAAACGAACGAATTCTTCGCAGACGGAGTCGCGGGAAACAGCTACCGTTTCTATTATTAACGTTCAAACTATAGACTTCAAAGACGTGACTTTATTTTTAATCAAAATTTTCGATATTAAACCTTTACAAGTCTGTTTAATCAAACTAATTAAAGCATCTGCTCAAGATTTGAGCATATTAATATCAAGAATTCAAGACGTCTTGTATTAATTAAGTTTTTTTTAAAGTCTTGGATACTAACATCGCTTCATTGTGTTCTTAATTAACAACGAACAGCAACAATATTAAATATTTGACTGTACAACTAGCTGTTCCCGGAACTCCGCTTGCAAAGAATTCATTTAACACTATCCCGAGGGAAATATATTTTAGTCCATAGGGTCTTATCATCTAAATCAGTTCGGTGGTTTAAGCGTGAAGAGGTAACAGACAGACAGACTAAAGTTACTTTCGCCTTTTTATTATTAAGTAAGATCATCTTAAACTTAAGTCCTCGCATCTGAGAGTATGTGTGGAATTCCCAATCCGCACTGGTGCGCTTGGGAACTATAGCCTGTAGGTACCCTCCAATGGAACGGGTTGATAGATAATGAAGTCTCCATAAGGCACTAGTCCCACCAACGGAGAGGAAACGATCTAAGTATCGACTAATTTCTCGCTCAAGAAATGAACAAAAGATACAGATCCCGTGTCGGTAAAAGAGAGCATCTGAGAGTATGTGTGGAATTCCCAATCCGCACTGGTGCGCTTGGGAACTATAGCCTGTAGGTACCCTCCAATGGAACGGGTTGATAGATAATGAAGTCTCCATAAGGCACTAGTCCTACCAACGGAGAGGAAACGATCTAAGTATCGACTAATTTCTCGCTCAAGAAATGAACAAAAGATACAGATCCCGTGTCGGTAAAAGAGAGATATATATTTATAGTTGATCGCTGGCTGTTCACACTGCCGTCGAGGACTCTCTTCACTAGTAGAACGCAGCAACAAAAGCTATCAACGATAAAACTCGCCCAGCGCTCGCTCGGCAGTCAGAACTCACACAGAGAGACCTACAAGCGATCATTCTACTGTACAGCGTGGAGCCACGCCCGAGCGAGTGGTGCGAGTAATATCGAACACTCGCTTAAAGCCGAGCGACAAAACTATCGGAACTACACACTCGCTTCTAGTTTCTAGCACTAATCGCTTTTAGCTCATCGTCGGCGGTGGGACCAGTGCCTAAGCATGGTTCCCAAGATACTGGCAGGCGTTCCGTCTTTGAATAGCTAAGCTAATTCTTTGTTCGAATTATTTTCTTTAATAACTTAAAATGCGATGCAGTGCAATAAGTAAGCCGAAAAATTGCAAAATTCTCGGCGGAACATAAAAGCAAGCGCCTAATACAAATGCATAAAGCCACTTCTCCGCAGCAAAAGCGAAACTTTTACACATTAACTAACAAAACCAAGTCATAATAAAACATACTTCACACAACATTCTAAATACAAACACAACTAGGACGTTAAAAGTTTGGGGAACTTTGCACTTAGCCCGCAGTGTTAACTCGAAGAATGCCAAAGTTTGGGAGCCGCTGTTTCAAGGTTTCGTGGCCTTTTTGCGGGCATTGTTTACGTGTTTTATGTTAAGTAATGTTGGGGATGTACTTGTCTTCTTGGTTACCTGTTGGGAATGTTCTGGAATTTGGTGCAGTGGGCAAGATTTTGGATGTAGTAGTATACCTACAAGTACCCACAGAGCATTTTCAAAGTCCAAATTCTCAATTCCGTGGTCATCTGGCGGAAAAGGCTAAATTAGCTTCTAAGAAGCTTGGGGTGCTAAATAGATCGAGACTGTACTTTACACCTAAGCACCTTCTTCAACTCTATAAGGCCCAGGTGCGGCCGCACTTGGAATACTGTTCTCGTCTCTGGGCAGGGGTACCCCAATACCTTCTCCTTCCATTTGATCAAATTCAACGTAGAGCAGCTCGACTTGTCAGTGATCAGTCCTTGATTTCCGATCGTTTGGTTTCCTTGTCCATGCAAAGCGACGTAGGTTCTCTTTGTGTGGTCTATAGGGTCTACCATAGCGAGTGCTCTGAAGAATTGTATGATTTGCTGCCTGCTGCAAAATTCCACCATCGCACTTCCCGGCGAAAGTCTAAGTTCCATCGTCACCATCTCGATGAATAGCAGTCACCACTGTACGTTTTCTTCGGCACTTCCTGCCACATACGGTGAAACTGTGGAACCAGCTTCCGGCAGCAGTGTTTCCAGACAAGTATGACATCGGGGCTTTCAAGAAAAGGGTTTATACTTACTTTAAAGGCCGGCAACAGATTGGCGACTCTGTTTGAGTTGTTGATATTTGTGGGCGGTGGTGATCATTTTCCATCAGATGACCCGCTTGCTCGTTTGCCTCCCTCTCACAATAAAATAATATTATATACGCTCAGTCACTATTATTGTTATAATCTGCAGTGGCTGGGCGTGAAAATTTTTGCAAGTAAAGCCAGAGCAAAAAACCTAAAAACCCCATTTCTTCTCTTCTTGAAAGTGAAGTAATAGAAGAGAAGCGTTTGGTAACTTCGAAAGTTTAGTCAACCCGGGGGGAATCAGGTTGTTAGTACCCTTCGCCCCTGTAATCTAGTGACTTGATCTGCAAAGGATTCGCTACTAAAAAGTATCAAATAAAGTATCATCTCAGAATAAATGCATAAACAGATCAGGGCCGGGTCTTTTTTCGCTCAGAGGCTGAGCATAGCCGTACAGCGAGGGAATGCCGCAAGCATGCTTGTATTTCATAAATTTATAGCTCATAATGTATAATAGTTTTATGAATAAATGTTTTACCTATAAAAAAAAAAATCATGATACAATTGTCACCAATTGATCTAGTCCCAAACTAAGCAAAGCTTATTACTATCCAATACTCGATGGAGAGGGCTATGCTCGGAGTTTCTCCGTGGTATCGCATTAGAAATGATGAAATCCGCACAAGTTCTAAAGTCACCGACATAGCTCGAAGAATCGCCAGCCTCAAGTCGTGGCAGTGGGCAGGGTACATCGCTTGTAGAACTGATGGTCGATGGGGCAAAAAGGTTTTCGAGTGGCGTCAACGGACCAGAAGACGTAATGTAGGTAGGCCTCCAACAAGATGGAGCGGAAGACCTGGTTAAGGTTGCGGATCGCATTGGATGCGGGTGGCACGGGACCAATCTGTTTGGCGAGCCTTGGACAGCAGTGGACGTCTTCCGGCTGAAATGATGACTGGGGTATTTACCTACCTTATGCTATTTTCTATCCAGACATTCTCATGCGATCAAGGTGTACAAGTACAGTCCTAAATTAGTCAGGGAGTCTGTACTTTAGAGGGTTTGTTTCATATAGCTTACTCACGTTTTATGAAGGCCTTACGGTGCAGATGGAAGGTAAGGACACCTATAATGTTTTTTTAAGTACATTTTTATACGTTGTGCGTGAGATGCAGCGTTAGCCGGAAAGTTCCAAACAAGGTTAACTGCGGTAATGCTGTCCTTGTCACGCTTCAAGTTTATTAGCAGTGTTTGAAAAGGATGGGAATGTTGAACTGTTTTTGTTTTTATTATTTATTTGTTTTCGTTTCACATCGTTAGGGGCAGCCGTTTAATATAGCTCCGGTCAAAAGGACCTCTTGTAAGGGTTCCGTACCCAAAGGGTAAAAACGGAACCCTATTACTGAGACTTCGCTGTCCGTCCGTCTAACCGTCTGTCACCAGGCTGTATCTCACGAACCGTGATAGCCAGACAGTTTAAATTTTCACAGATAACGTATTTCGGTTGCCGCTATAACAAAAATACTAAAAAACAGAATAAAATAAGTATTTAAGGGGGCTCCCATACAACAAACGTGATTTTTTTGCTCGTTTTTGTTCGATATTGATAACGGCAACAGGTAGACGCTTGAAATATTCACAGAATATTTAGTTATAAACCCAATAATAACCCAACTATCACCACCACCAAACTACACTGACGCGTTTCGAACTCAACCAGAGCTCATTTTCAGAGTAACGCATTGGTTGCCATGGCCAGTTTGCTGAGCAGTAAAAGCAGAGGCTTACAACAATAGTCCGTCCAAAAAAAGGGGTTTGACACTAACTTAGTCTAGTGGATGCAGAAAAAAAAACACTCTGAAGTGAATAATTATTTACCGTGCATCTATGCGATATACAGAGGAAATAAAATTAATATTAAAAATTTGTTCATCTCTCCTTTGCTTAAGTAAATAAGTATTTCCTCTAAAAAAAGCAATATTATTCGAGAAAATCTAACCTATACTAAAAACTGGAATTCAAGACCAAAAAATCTACGACAATGTTGCCACTGAAATAAAATGTGTGTACAAATAGTACATTCCTTTTTTTTTAAACACACGATAGAATATTCTTTTTATTAGTAATTTCGATCCTATAATTTAAAGAAGTAATTTTGTTTACTTACTTTTACATAAATACTAGACGCCTGAATAAAAACTTAAACATTTCGTAATTTTTGGTTGAAAAACTGGTATTGTGCTTGTATTTCTTCAGGTATTCATAACATTTGGTGCATTAATTTACAATTCAGATAAAATCAAACTAATATTTGATTTAATTTTTTACATACATTTAGCTAATCAACAAAACTGCAGAGTAATAGTGTGTAGCGCGCTTTATGGGGTTTACGGTGGCCATTTTTATTCGGCAGCGGCCATGACACCATGGTTTGTCATTCTCATTCGACATCTGACGTCAGGGGGGCTACTCCGAAATTCGAAAATCGAAGTTCGTATCGCATCGTCTTGCTCGCTCTTGTATTAAATACTATTAGCGTGAGAGGAATGGCACGATACGAAGTTCGAATTTTGCTCTTCGTAGTATAAGGCCTGTTCCGAGTTCCGAAAACTATTACTAAGACTCAGTTGTCCGTCTGTCATTAGGCTGTATCTCATGGCAGTTGAAATTTTCACAGATACTGTATTCTGTTGCGGCCATAACAACAAATACTAAAAAACAGAATAAAATAAATATTCAGGACTACACTGTGGTAGAACAACACAACTTTATCCTGTTTATGTTTCTTAGAATAGAATTGTCTCAATGTTAGTTGAGAGTTGAAAATAAGTTAGTATTTTTTTTTTCACAAAATCCTTAAGTATTTAATAACAATACAAAGAATCATATTAAAAAAGGTTGGCGAAACCTGAAAAGTTTATTTGACAGTGACAGAAGTGACATTGACAGATTTGACAGTGACATATCTGTCGTAGATTTTTTGGTCTTGAATTCCAGTTTTTAGTATAAGCATAACGGCTTTAAGTTTGTGTGGGGCCCGAGTCACCGCGGAATAGAGATTATAGGAAAATGGTCCAAGTAAAACATAGTGTGCGAAGGGACGTAGGTTCTCTTTGTGTATTGTATAGGATCTACCACGGCGAGTGCTCTGAATAATTGTTTAATTTCAAATTTCAAAATTCCACCATCGCACTTCCCGCCTAAAGTCTAAGTTCCATCGTCACCATCTCGATGAATGGCGGTCTACCGCTGTACGTTTTCTTCGGCACTGACTGCCACGTACGGTGAAACTGTGGAACCAGCTTCCAGACAACTAGATATGACATCGGGGCTTTCAAGAAAAGGGTTTAAGTATACTTACTTTGAAGACCGGCAACAGATTGGTGACTCTCTTTGAGTTGTTGATATTTATGGGCGGTGGTGATCATTTTCCATCAGATGACTCGCTTGGTCGTTTGCCTCCCTCCCACAATAAAAAAAAATAGTAAACAAAAGGTAAGTACAGGAACTTTTCAATTTAATTTAATTTAATTTAATGTTATTTTATTTTATTAACACTAGTCTAAATACTGACCATATTTTACTAACACCTATGGATGATGTGCCTAAATGTGTCATTTATCCGAAATAAATATTTTTGAATTTGAATTTATAATTCACCGTTAATTTCATTGAACATAATCAGGTCAGGCCTAAAGCACCCAGGCGCTCTGAATTTAGTAATATAATGTAGTAAGTGCCTTGTACAGACTGGCCGCTTCCAGTCACGTCTGCATTGAATTTGCCGCTGAGAGGAGCCCATCCTGGGGCAGCCAGTGGGCATCGCGGTATTCACTACACTTACCCGTAACGCTCACACTCAATGTTCATCAGGAACTCGTGTGATCTTTAGGTACCATCTTATCCCGAACATACATTACGCTTGCCGTCGCCGAAGAGCACCTCATCCGTCTTGAGGCGCAGTGAGAAACCTATCTGAGCGTCACGATGTCTTCACGCTCCCATGACAACAATTGAAAGGGTGCTTTTTAGTACGTTCTCATCTGCAGTGAGAGGGCCTCACAGATGAAGCAGCAGTAATCCTGCTTGCGTTTCGTACGGTCAGTGAGAGTGCCGGGGGCCCAACACCTCACCCTTCCCTCTCCCCCTCCCTCACCCCTTCCCCTATTCCCTTTCCTTTAGGGCCGACAACGCACTGGCATCGCATAAAGCGCTGCGGGTGTCTATGGACAGTGGTGATCATTTAACATCAGGTGACCCACTAGTTCGTTTGTCTGGCCTTTCTAACATAAAAAAAAAAAAAAAAAGATTCCTCTGTTGCCTCGAATATGGGACAAGCATGAGGCGGAAAACACGCGTAAATGGAAAGTACCCGTATGGGGTCGGGTGTAGAATTGGGTGAGTCAACTTATTCTTACCACCCGTCGCTATGGTTACACAAATTTTGTCTCCTAAACAGCCTAAACATTTTTCTAGGAAACAGTATGAAGATGTCACTCGGACAACCGGGGACAAAAAAGTTGATTCACCTAATTATACCTCTCCATTTCTTCCTTGAACATGTCAGAAGCGGCTAAGAAATAAGTTAAGGTATATTTTAGGCGCTAGGCCAGCAACATGTCAGTATTGCACCACTTTTATCTAACTTTAAAGTTAAAATTGCTGAAAGTAGCCCCAAAAAGTAAAATTATAATAAAATTCCGAAAACAATAACCGAACCAACTGATACAAAATTCAAATCCATTGTGAAGAAGACATTTATATCTAAGGCGTACTATAAAATTAATAACTATAATCATGGACAGGGATGTTTGGAAATAATTCCGACCCGCATTGGCGATCCCTAGTCTCAAATAGCGTATCTACTGTGGTAAAAAAAATAATTGTATTAATACTTTAGATGTATGTAATTTAATAACAATGTAGATCTGTTTGAAAAAAATATACATTGTTGAGTTTCTTCCGGTTTTTTCTCAATAGGGTTTTTCCGAACCGGTGGTAGATTCTTCGACGTTCATAAGAGCATCAATTGATGCCTAAATTTAATAAAGAATTTTGACTTTGACTTTGAGTGAATATAGCATTTCGTGTGCTATGCCTGTATGTAAATTGAAATAAAAAGGACGTCAATCTTGAAGGGGCTCCCATGCAAACCCTGTTGCCTTAATCGCGGGCCAATAAGGTGCATTTTCCACACACCTAGAATAGGGACTTCGTCGTCAGCGTTCTCGCTTGCACTGCTCCCTCACCCGAACGCACAGCTTTAATGCGCCTGCCCTCAGAAATATCACGGGGCTCGTATGTGGCCGCACTAAGCCAGGATTATCGTTTTTTGCCACATTCCGGGACTAAACCTGGTAAGCCGCGCGTTAGGCCTGCTCCCTTGCTCTGTGCTTTTAGATTTTTTTCTTGTACGTGCTTATTCTTTGGTGGTACTTGGGGTGAATTGGCGAGAGTCCATATGACGCCGCCGTGCCGTAATATAAAGTGTGATTCAGATTGCAGCCATCATCATAGTCATCTCTGCTTATATACATATAGTGTTTTAAAATGAATCCTGAGTAATTCAGTTCAGGTTGGGCTATTTTAATTAAACACTGGACTCCTGTGAAGGTTTGTTATTGGAAAAAAATTGCCCATTTGTAACTGTAGTTACTTACTTGCCTAAATTTGAGTAAGACCAAGATAAGTCTGCATTGATTTTGAAGGATTTGTCGCATCCAGCGTTCTGTGGTCGCGGTCAGGTCAAATTGAACGCAGCCCGCATTAGTATGAACAACATTGTCCGTCTCTATATATTTTGTACCTATAGATATGCGATCTGACAGTGCCTAACGTCAAGTGAGGGTAACGTAGTCGTGTACGATAATTAAGGTGCTTTGCCACTAAAACAGCTACGGCTAGAGAATGTGAAAACAACGCTACGAAACTATTTAACCGTTTAAACTATTTAACCGTTTCCACTAATGCTTAGCTATGTAGCCGTTCGGCGAAAATCTTATGTAACGTTGTGTATGTATGTATGTTTCTTTGGCATGCCCTGCAGCTTAAACGTCTCAATGGATTTGGAAGTGTGAGGTGTCATTAGATTTGTCTCAGTTCCGCGAGCGACATAGTATATATATTTTCCCGGAATTCTCATGGGAACGGGAATTATACAGGCGAGTTTTTCTT
The DNA here is from genome assembly GCA_947859365.1 of Archips crataeganus. Classification (NCBI taxonomy): domain Eukaryota; kingdom Metazoa; phylum Arthropoda; class Insecta; order Lepidoptera; family Tortricidae; genus Archips; species Archips crataeganus. The sequence continues at coordinate 3,451,727 of OX402063.1, read as the reverse complement.
CATCTAGTATTGAAATTAAAGTTATAGCACTTGTGAATTTACTTGAAACTCTTGGTAAGCAAGTCCGACTCGAACTCGAACTTTTCTTTTTATTGTAGAGTCATTTATAATGTCTTTATTCTTTCAATAAAATAGATAAAATCAAACAACACATTGGAACCGTTGCGAATATTTCCATTTATTTTCATTTTCATTTATTTTACTGAAAACATTTCGACAGTTAAGAAAGGGTCATTCGACTATTTACACAACTTTACTATACTGGACAAACTTAAACCAAAAGTGTTATCTTAATAAAATTATTATCTAGTAACAGAATGGGATATCTCATATCCTTTTAAACAAAGTTCCTATTGGAAACAGTTGACAGCCGTTATTAAAAAAAGGTCGACACGTATACACTTTATGTAGTTTATGAATCATTCTTCAAAAAAAAAGTATAAAGTAGCTTAAATTTTTATCAAAAATGCATTTAATTAAATTATTGCTTTCTAATATTTATATCTGTACAAAATGATAAACAAGTAATTAAAATTTAATTTACTAGGAGCGACCGTCGACCAAATAAACATATTTACGACTTATTCGATGATTTCTGTCTTATTTATTAATAAAGGCCATATTTATATTGATAAAACATGATATCATGTGGACCTCAAATATATTTTAGGGAGAAGAAATTCAGAAAGATGAAAAATTCGTCATACTCGTAATTCTTTAACAATGGATATTCTGTTATAACTCGTACTTATTTGACTTAATAGAAGGTTTATCTCAACAATCGTCTCCCAAAAAACTCAAAAGAAATGGAGTCTCATACATAATATCATGTTTTTTCAACACAGCCCAGCCTGTTCGATGCACTGTTCAAAACACCAAACCAATTATCGCGACATAAATTACGTCATAAATTCTTCATTTTAAAACGAATCATTCTATCCTGCTTGCACTGACAACAGCTGCGCTCAGCAAATGAGACAGAAACGTTGCGATTTGGCGCCTTTGCCGCGTTGCGTTGGCAGTACCTATTGTATTCGCGCTTTGGATGCATGGTAAATGACAAAGGGGCGATGTGTTATGCCAACGCTGCTCAGTGTTACCAGCACAGAGAAAGCAAGAACACAGATGGTAATGTGACAGGCGCGTGTAGGGTGGCTTTAGTCTTGTATGAAAGGGTAGCATTACGTCTGCTTTGTGTATTGAGTCCCGACATTGTTTGAATCGGGAATGTGCAACTGAAATATGGAGTACAATGTGTAAGCTCTTTGTACTGTATGCTAATCGTTCTCTCAAATATGGTAGGCAATTAAAGAACGAATTATTACGAATCGAATGTGCAATAATATATTTTTTTTCATTTCATTAATGGGACATACAGTTAAAATACAATAATAGCACTCAGATAAAATATACATCAAAGGATAAATACAGTAATACGTAACATTCATGTTTGCTTATTCTTTATGATAGTTTTTAGGGTTCCGTAGTCAGCTAGGAACCCTTATAGTTTCGCCATGTCTGTCCGTCTGTCTGTCTGTCCGCGGCTAAGCTCAGAGACTGTTAGTACTATAAAGCTGTAATTTGGCAAGAATATATATATCAGTCACGCCGACAAAGTGGTTCAATAAAAAAAACTAAAAAAAAAAATTTTTTGGGTACCTCCCATAGACGTAAAGTGGAGGTGATTTTTTTTTCTCGACTAACCCTATAGTGTGGGGTATCATTGGATAGGTATTCAAAAATAAATAGGGATTTGCTAAAACCATTTTTTGATAAAGTTCATATTTTCGGAGATATTCACTCCGAAAGTTCAAAATAATGTGTCCCCCCCTCTAACTTTTGAACCGCACGTCTAAAAAATATGAAAAAAATCACGTAAGTTAAACTTAATAAAAACTTTCTAGGAAAATTATTTTCAACTTAATCGGTTGAGCAGTTTTTAACTTTTTATAAAAAAATATTTCTAAACTAAGATTACAATTTAACCGCCATTGCAAGCATTTTTTTTCTTTAAGTACCTTTAAGATCACGCTAACAGTATCTTCTTTCAAATAAAAAAAAATATTACATCTGAAAAACAATCAACATACATACTAGTTCAAGTAGACTGCATATTAGTTACCCAATTCTCCGATAGATGGCGCTGTACCGCCGACGTTGGGAGCAAAACAGCCACATTAATAAAGTATGCAAAGATTTTTTCGTACCTGCTACGGAACCCTATCTTGGGCGTGTCCGACACGCTCTTGGCCGGTTTTTTGTGTTCGGTTTGGCATTTTATCCAGTGCGTCAAACCGCTCAAGATATCACTTTTAAGACACAAATAGGATTATGACTGTTTATTTTATAATACAAAACATATTTACAAACTTCAATTGTACCATTATTTACATTTTTTTAGAATAGTTACCTCAATATAAATAAATAAATAATAATAAATATCATGGGACAATTCACACCAATTGACCTAGTCCCAAAGTGAGCTTAGCAAAGCTTGTGTTATGGGTACTAAGCAACGGATAAACATACTTATATAGATAAATAAATACTTAAATACATAGAAAACATCCATAACTCAGGAACGAATATTCGTGCTCATCACACAAATAAATGCCCTTACCGGGATTTGAACCCAGGACCTCTTGCTTCGTAGGCAGGGTCACTACCAACTAGGCTAAAGCGGTCGTTAAATGCTTATTATTTACGGCAGTGACAATAAAATGCAAAGAAGTGTTAATTTAATCAACTAGGTACCTAATATGATTTGATAGTCAAAATTAATCCGACATAATACAAAAATAAAACGGTTTAACATTTTAAATATTTTAACATTTTTTTATTATTTATTTCAAATTGTACCTATTTATCTGTTGTTTGTAACTATAAATTAATACATTTTAAATCAATGCTGGATGTACAATAATGGTGAAATTCTTTTAAATTAATTTAACTTGGAAATTTTACATCAAAAAAGTCGACCATTAGTTGCCATCCGCACAATTGACATATTATTATACATATATTATTTTATTATACATGTACAAGGTGTTTTTGAATGAAGCCGAAATATTTCAGCAAAGTGATGACTTATGGCACTGATACGTGGCCGCTAACGATGGGCCTCATAAGAAAGCTCAAGGTCACTCAGAGGGCGATGGAGAGGGCTTTGTTCGGCGTTTCTCTGCAGGATCGCATTAGAAATGATTAAATCCTCGAAGAACTAAGTCAACGACATAACTCGGCAGGGCACATTACTCGTAGAACTAATGGCCGATGGGGCCAAAAGGTTCTCGAGTGGCATCCACGGACTGGAAGACGCAGTGTAGGTAGACCTCCAACAAGTTGGAGCGACGTTCTGATTAAAGTTGCTGGAACGCATTGGATGCGGATGGCACAGGACCGATCTGTTTGGCGTGCCTTGGTGGGAGGCCTATGTTCAGGAGTGAACGTCTTTCGGCTGAAAAGATGGTGATGATGTTGATGATTTCAGCAAATGATTATGTTTGTGAAAAAACATGTCTGTAAATTTTTTTATCGGATTTTTTGATGCCTTTGTCGCTGTACACTATAAACATCGACTAATACACAAAACATTACTAACAATTACAAAAAATCTGCAATACATTTCCAGGCGTTCAATCAAACTTGCCCATTTATCCGTTGAAATAAATAAATAAATTGGTTACATTTTAAGGCAATATTTAGCCAATATACGAATTCTATTTATTTTTCAATCTTAATCAAATTAAGTATGAAATTTGTGTCCGAATTGAGGTAGCTATTCTTATTAGTAACATTCTCACGATTTGTATTTACGATGAATATAATATTTCCAATTTTGGTTTTTGACTAGTTTATTTTATAATAAATACATTTTTATTAGACAAATTATAAAACCATTTTTCTGAATAAGTTTCTTAATTTTTTATTAAGCTAAAAAAATGTCTCAGATAGTTTTCTAAAACGATAATAATTAATAATATTGTAATATCTATGAAACAATATATTTTTGTAATATTTACCATTTCTCACAACCATTTACCATCAGAAATTAAAGAAATGAAATAAATTGAATAAATCTCATAGCATGATACTCACAAACCAATACTTTGTATTGTTCCAATATTTTACATACAGTTAATTAAAATTTAAAATTTCGCCACTATTCATTGAAAAATTGCATTTATTTACATAATTACATTAGGTAACACAATTCGTTATTTCATTTTACCCTAACTAATTAATTATAGACTTTTAAAATATCATAACCTATAAAACACTGCTTCGTTTCGGAATTTTCACTCTAACGGTATTTGTGACAAAGTTAGATTTTATTCAGCTATGTTTATCTTTGATACAAACTTGGGTTGTTGTAGTTTCTACAATACGTTTACTTTTAGTTTACCACTGACAGATTGCTTGCCTTCATTTCATTTCCAACTTTAACACCATACAAATAAAGTAGTTATTACAAAATCTGCAAACGTTGGTAACAGTATTCTCAAATTGGCTTTATTTGTAGGTCGTTAAAGTTGAATATGAAATGAAGGCAAACCATCTGTCAGTGGCAAACTTTATGTAATTTTACTGTACCACTGGAAGTTCGGTAAATTTATAAAATTACAAACTAAGATCCTTTATGTTTCACATGGTAGTGATGGGGCTAGGACATTAGCAAGAACGCTGCGGTTTAAAAATGCATAGAGACGCTATTTATTAATATTTTTTTAAAGTCAAAATACGCATAGTACTTGCAGTATTATACGAATATGACGTCATCCATAATACATTAAAATAAAAATAAAAGTTAAAAAAATAATAATATTAGGGGACAATCTTACACAAATCGACCTAGTCCCAAACTAAGCAAAGCTTGTACTATGGGTACTAGACGACGATAAACATACTTATATAGATAAATAAATACTTAAATACATAGAAAACATCCATAACTCAGGAACAAATATTCGTGCTCATCACACAAATAAATGCCCTTACCGGGATTTGAACCCAGGACCTCTTGCTTCGTAGGCAGGGTCACTACCAACTAGGCTAAAGCGGTCGTTAATTAATATTAATCAGGTTTTTAGTGAAATTTAATACTTGTAAATGTGTGATTAAATTAATTAAGCATTATTAGCACAGATATACAAATAAGATCAAAAAGTCATTAATATTTGCCAGTCTTTGCACCCTCCCCATTGGCAGCGATTTGCGACAGATTTTGCTACTAATTAATATTAATTTTCGACCGTTTTTCTTATTAAAATTGTTATCTTTTGAAACACATTTCCCTTTATAAAAGAATAATAAAAAATAGCGACTGCATGGGAATTCTAGAACTAACAGCTTGTAAAAACAAACTAGCCCTAGTGATGTGGCTACCAAAGAAATTTACACACACTCTCATTCAGTTTAACTGTTATCAGATCTCCTTGTAACGGTGGAAATTGTGTGATTTGAAATAAAAAAAAAGCCTTTTAAAATCTCTAACTTTGTCACCCACCACAACCGAAAGAAAGTCTTGAGCACTCACTATATTTACATGTCCTATAGCTGCGTTGTTTGTCAGAGCGGCGTGTCGCGGGGGGTGACGCGGGGGAGCGGCGCGGGCGCAGGCAGGGGCCGGGGCAGCGTGCGGAGGTGCTGAAGGGGGATCCCGCAGCGGTCCGGGGTCAGAGTGGTCCCCCGCGGGAGCGTGCACGAGCCCGAGGCGAAGCGGGCTGGCGGTGGGATGCCGGATGGCGCGGTCTGGAAAGTAAAGTGTGATGAAATACGTTGGAAACTAAAACAAAGCCTTATCTTACCTTAACCTTTGCCTTACCTTTTTGTTTTCCTTTTGTACAATAAAGAGTATAAACAAACAAAGAAACAAACAAAGAGTCATAACTACTCGTAATATTTTTCGAACCTTAATCACGAACTAATATATCACGGGACAATTCACACCAATTGACCTAGTCCCAAAGTAAGCTTAGCGAAGCTTGTGTTATGGGTACTAAGCAACGGATAAACATACTTATATAGATAAATAAATACTTAAATACATAGAAAACATCCATAACTCAGGAACAAATATTCGTGCTCATCACACAAATAAATGCCCTTACCGGGATTTGAACCCAGGACCTCTTGCTTCGTAGGCAGGGTCACTACCAACTAGGCTAAAGCGGTCGTTAAAAATTGTTATAACTTATAATTATCTTGAAGTTTCGACCACGAGTCGATTCGTGACCACGGCCGCTGCAATGTGGTCAAAACGCCGAGGTGATTATGGCAATAATTTGTTCATGATTAAGTCCTCGAAATTATAAGTTATGAGTGAGAATCGCGAAAGTTTAAAACATTACGAATTAAAGAGTCACTTTGTGAAGGACTATTATGTTGATGCATAAAGTGACTCTTCATTGTTATAAGTTTTTATTTAATCATCATCATCTCGGTCTATTAACGAGCATATAAGGCAAATGACGAAAGTCGTTAACATAGCCCGAAGGATTAGCACGCTGAAATGGCAATGGGCTGGTCACATTTGCCGTAGAACTGACCATCGTTGGAGCAGACGTGTCCTGGAGTGGAGACCACGTTTGGGAAAGCGTAGTGTGGGACGCCCTGCGACACGTTGGACTGATGACCTTAAGGAGGACAGCAGAGGGAAGCCCAGGATCGCGATGGTTGGCTTAATATGAGGGAGACCTACGTCCAGCAGTGGACGGACAATGGTTGTAGATAGATAGATAGATCTCGGTCTATATACATCCCACTGCAGGGCACAGGCTTGAAAATGCTCTCATTACGGCTCGGACCATAGTTCCCTCGCAGGCCCAGTGCGTAACGGAAACTTCACACGCACCCTTGAATTCCTTCGAAGTGCATCGCAGTGGAGTGTCCAGGTTTAAATCCCCTTCATTCTGTCACACGTTATAGGATAAGGTAAGAAAGAGATGGAGAATGCGATGCTTACCCCAGAGTCATGCATAGGCGGATGCGCAGGCGGCGGCGCGGTGCGTAACGGGCAGTACCCGGGCAGTCCCCCCCGAACCCCCGCCACGCTCCCCCTTGGCCCACGGCCGAGAGGGGGGGAGATCGTTGAAACTTGTTGCTGACGGTAGTAGTCCATCTGTGGAAGAACAGCTCTTATAATTATATATGTCTGTGGACAGTGAATTTATGAACAATTTTCATGTACAATTAAAAGATTTCCATTCTTCTCAATGTGGAACAGTCATTTAAATAGTTATATTTTGTAAGTATGGTCAGGTCACCCTACTATCTAAATAGTAGTACGATGCGGCTAAACATGGGCCGCCTTATTGAAGAACGTACCGCAGTGACAATACGGCTAATCGTTGAACGGCCCTGTTTTTGATAACAGCTAGTCGTAATGTAATACGGCGGATCATACAATCCGACTGCGACATATAATATAAAACGCGTAATCTGTCTCAGTTCAACCTTCACTTACCTGCATCTGATCAGTATCAGACGGTATGATATCAGGGTTCCGATCGTCGCTCTCGCTGTCATCTTTCTCCCGTAGCTTGTCTGGTGACGCCGGCTGCGACGACGGCGGCGGCGCTGACCTCGGCTTCCGCTTAGCGCAGCGCTGGCGGACAGCTATCATGAAGAGGACCAGCACCACCATAAGGACGCCTCCACCGCCAACGGCCGCTGACATGGTGCCTGACATCTGGAAGGCTGTTCGAGGTAAATCTGTGGAGGTAATTGGTGTGTCAGATTTGGAGCTGTATTTAAAAAGACCAGTTTCGGTTAACCGGACTGCCTTTAAAGGATAAGTTCGCCTTTGTACTTAGATCTGTTTCTCTTGTTATCTGTTAATCTCATGTTTTATGTACAAATAATACTTGACCAAGGAACAGCTAGATACAGGCAACTGTCAGTTGCCCCCAACTGCCTGCCTGATAATAATATAAATAATAATAATAAAGAGTTTTACATAAGGTAAGGTTATCGTGGAGTTGTAGGACACCTTTATAGTTTGTTTATGTTTTTTGGACTTGATTGTACCCAGTCAAGTGCAAAAATATGGGTGCACGCAACTTGCTGACAAAATATGTCCCATACTTATCTCGTCGAATTAGGATATCGTATCGGTAGATAATTATTATAAATAAAATAAAATAAATAAATAAATAAATATCACGGGACAATAGGGATGTTTCCTTAGTAAAAAAATAATAATTCTTATTTCATTTTTGTCAAAAGAAAATACAATATTAATTAAATAAGTCACATCCCTTAATCCTATGTTAGTACTTATAATAAGTATAAATATAAAAGTATTAATATAAAAAAAACAACTATACAGAAAAAAACACAGGCTAAAACAAAAGAAAACTAATTAAACGAAAGCCCATCATCACCCCGAGGCAAGGAGCCCAGAACACTGGCCGCGTTGCCACGTTGCACAGCGAGGCTCAAACGCTGCGCAAAGTAATTTCCCGCTCTAATATCCCCCAATATATTCTTCGCCCGTATTTTACATTATCAAAAAATATTAGACATGTAATTTTTCTTTTGACAACTAAACAAAAAATGACGAAGATATGGCGCGTTGAAGTTCCGCGTGACGAGGCGTGACGTCACTTGTTCCTAAAACGCTCATACAAAGTGTAGGAACAAGTGACGTCACGCGAAACTTCAACGCGCCATATTATTATCTTCGTAATGTTTTGTTTAATTGACAAAATAAAAAATACGTGTCCAATATTTTTTGATAATCTAAAAGACTGACTAGTTAGGATAGTAGCCAATTCACACCAATAGGCTACTTTCCTAACTAGTCAGTCTTTTAGATTATCAAAAAATATTGGACACGTATTTTTTATTTTGTCAATCAAACAAAAAATTACGAAGATATGGCGCGTTGAAGTTTCTCGTGACGTCACTTGTTCCTACACTTTGTATGAGCGTTTTAGGAACAAGTGACGTCACGCCTCGTCACGCGGAACTTCAACGCGCCATATCTTCGTCATTTTTTGTTTAATTGTCAAAAGAAAAATTACGTGTCTAATATTTTTTGATAATGTAAAATGCGGACTAATAAGAATTATTATTTTTTGACCTAGGAAACATCCCTATTGACCTAGTCCCAAAGTAAGCTAGGCAAAGCTTGTGTTATGGGTACTAGGCAACGGATAAACATACTTATATAGATAGATACATACTTAAATACATATTAAACGCCCAAGACCCGAGAACAAACATTCGTATTTTTCATACAAATATCTGCCCCGACACGGGAATCGAACCCGGGACCTCAAGCTTCATAGTCAGGTTCTCTAACCACTAGGCCATCTGGTCGTATTATGAGAGGATTGAATCGATACATGTTTTTGCTCTTGACCGTACCAGGCGAGAGGGGAGTTCTAACATAAATACGAGTAGTTCTGGAAAAAATAAGAAAAAATCCTTGTCACTTACTTAAACGATAATAGATTTTTTCAAAAATATAAATACTGGTAAATCAATATACTATAGTAATTAAATTTTAATTACCTACTGTTTGTGTTGTATATTTTTTCTCGAATCTTTAGGTATGCGAAAAATATGTTTTGCATGCCATAATTTTGCAAACTACCTATACTTTCTGAAATCTATCAGGATAAATATGCAGCTGCGTAAAACATCTTCCTTCATCACTTACCCAAGCTCTTATCATGCACATGGTGTTTCTCTGGAGGTCGAAGGGTCCCAGCTCGCAGCGGGAAAGACTCCCCTCTTCCCTTGGCATTGTAGGCCAGTACTGCAGCAGCATAGGTTCTTCCCGGGACTAGACCGACTGCCATGAACCGTGGCACGGCACTTGACACGTTTGCCACGATTTTCTAATGGGAAAAATGATGATTAGTGAAGAGGAAAATTCTATCGCACGATATTATAGACGTGGAAGTTTGTATGGATGTCTGTGTGGATTTTTGTTACTCTTTCACGCTAAAACGGTTTGCGGATTCTGGTGAAATTTGGCACGCACATAAATTACAACCTCGATTAAAATATAGGAAAAAGACCTAACTTTTTATTAACATATAGAAAACTATATAGTCAAAAGTGCAAAGACGGACTCGCAGTCAAGAGTACTTAGTATAAATAATTTATTGTATCAGGCGTTACTTTGCGGAGGTCCATATTAATGAACTGAAACAATTACTTTGCTCACCCGCGACCTAAGGCCTGTTAGGTCGCGGGTAAGAGGAACGAGAACTATGCTATTTTCCAGGATAAAAACTATCCTATGTTCTTTCCAGGGTCTCGAAATATCTCCATACAAAATTTCATCTACATCGGTTTAACGGTTTAAGCGTGAAGAGGTAAACAGACAGATAGACACATTTTCGCATTTATAAATTAGTACGGATTGTTGCACAAACAAAATCTTAATTTATTAATTTGCCAGTATACTTCATTATTGTAAAATAATGCTACATTTTTCATTCTCCCCGAGAAATTAAGCGGCGTTTTCATTATTAAATCCTCGTTACGTCGCTGCGTGTAATTTTATAATAAAGAAGATGAAATACGCCTCCTAGTTTTATATTAATTTCCAACGTTTTACAAGGACAATTTTAGATGTCGAGAGATGATTTTTTATTTTAAAAGATCGGGCTTTGTTTTGAAAAACAAATTTTGTTAAATGGTTCTAATTGAATTGATATTGGCTAAAAAGTCGAGTATTTAGATTGATAGTTAAAAAATAAACAAGAAACGAATGTATGACTTTTGCGGTGCGAACAGGACCTTATTATTGAGATTCTGTTGTTGTCAACCCGTCTGTCACAGTCATCTGAGTTTGAGTCCTTCTTCGTCCCCTCTTCTTTATATCCATGCAAAGAGACATTTTCACAACATGATTTTGGAAAAATGAAGAACCTTTTAATAATTATTTTAACACTCACCTGACTGATTACCTCCCGTACTTCTAGGAGGAATGATTGTGGCATGCCACCGTTGAATCCCTCCATGCAGCGGACACCAAAGGACGTCAGTGATGCGTTCACCACCGTGCAGTTGTGGACTTGGTCTGGTCGACCTGTCAAATTAATATTTTGGTGATCTCTTTTCAGATTGCTAGTCATCCTGAGTACCAGTCGTCGGAATAGTTCCTGGATCCAGCAAAGCCAAGTTTTATCGGGCTAGACATGTAGCTGGTAGAATCAATGGTCAACCTCTTAGTCTGCCGCTAATTTAGTAGTAGGCAACGCATCAATTGCGGTAGGCTGCGTAATGGCAGCCTGTTTTTTATCAAATTATTTAAACCCTTCTATGGCATTTCATGCACTTTGTAAACAAAAAAGTGTAATTATCAAAAATAAAAGCAAAAAAATGATTAGTGAAACGTTTAATTTATCATACAGTTAATAGTTCTGGTGTTCTTCTGGCCCTCAAAATTATCTCTAAAAATATTAGTACGTCATCTTTGATATAATTGACGACACGCATAGATAAATCATCAATTTCATTAAAAAAATTATTACCAATTTTAATAAACTTACCAGCAGCAATAATATGGTAGACACAAGGCACCCTCTGCTTCCCGATTCTATTGTGGGCCCAGCAGAGTAATGTCCCGTAGTCCATCTCAGTATGAGGCGTGTAAGTCACCGTTGAGCTGGTGCCAGCACGGGAGACGTAGTTGTCGCTGACTTCGTTGCTGTTGGCTGTGTTGTTGAATGTCCAACGGAACTGAATGAAAACGTTAATAATGTAGCACAGTTTGTTGATGATATTAGACTCAAAATTAATATCGAAACGTGATTGATATGATGCTTAATAGCAGATGATTTTTTGATTGTAGTTATAAGCATCAGGCAAAGTTACTGCATAACCAGTACTGTAAAATTGAGGCTTAAGAAGTCTTATATACATATTTTTTTCTTATCTTTTGTTGTTTAGTCTGTTAAGTTTTTCCTTAGTTTCATCTGTTATAGTTTCGGTTGAATAGTCTAAACTAATGGATTGGATTATCATATCACTCGCAGTTTCTTAGATTAATTACGAAGAATTTCGTCATTTAGGATCTGGATTCTAGTAGGTAGTACTTACGGTGACATCAGGTGGATTGGCGTCTACATGGCATGTTATGTGAGCCCGTTCTTGTTTTGCTACCCCGTGGACTCTTTGTTGCGAACTTCTGCATGTTGGCGCATCTGATGAAAAAAATTGCTTCAATTTTTACAATACAATACAATAAAATGCAAATATTACTTATTGAACATCGGTAAATAAAGCAAGGTAGCCGAACGGAACAACCAATACAAACGGGCTTAGTAGGTTAGGTACATAGGTAGGGTTTTTACGTTCTTTTATCGCCAATAATGCATTGGCAAGGAGTTTATCAGAAGATATTTTTAATACAATACTGTACAATACTTTATGTTATCTAATAATATAAAAATCTCGCGTCACGGTGTTTGTTATCGAACTCCTCTGAAACGGCTCGACCGATTTTTATTAAACTTTTTTCTCTGTATTCGGTAGGTCTGAGAATAGGTCGTAGGCTAATTTTCATACCCCTATACTTCGCGGACGGAGTCGCGGGCAACAGCTAGTTACTTTATAAGATGCAAAGAATACAAAAAAGGTCGCGATAGACGGCAATATCGCTTCAGGGCGATTTAAAACTTACAAAGAACATCCAAAGAGAACGGCTTGCTCTCGCCATCGCCTTCAGCGTTGAAACCGACGCAAGTGTAGTTCCCAGCCGTCCGTCTTCCAACTCCTTGCAGCACCAGCGAATGATTGCTGATGATCACGCCTTGCCCGATGTTGTGAAGAAGTGTTTTACCCTAGACAGAAACAATATTGACGTTAGTTTCATTCGAATGTATGTCGCGGATATTAAAAATGCTACACTGTTGGTGAATAGCGACAAAAAAAATTAAGGACATTTTTTGCTGCATAATTTAGAAGAAGATGATGTAGAACAGTGAGAAAGTTGTTACTCTGACGTGTATTTTTCCTCTCTCACTAAAGAGTTAGGCTAAAATTAAATTTAGGTAGTGCCCTCAGAGAATTTCTGGCTCAGTTTTATAAAAGTAATTGAAACGAAAACAACAACGAAATTGTAAATGAATCAGGTTTACAAATAAAATAACTTTAATTTCAATACTAGATGAAAAAAAACCCACCTGTGTAATTCGCGTTCACATGGGAATTCCGGGAAAATATATACCCTATGTCACTCGCGCAACTGAGACGAATCTAATGACACCTCACACTTCAAAATCCATTGAGCCATTTAGGCTGCAGGGCGTGCCAAAGAATGATACATACATACTCGTACATACATACATAAATACATACGCTCGAAAAACATAACCCTCCTTCGACAGTCGGGTAATAATAACACAACTATTCTTTAAAACATTTAAAATATTTTTGCTAACGGGTGAAAACTCGCTATAATGATGCTGGTAGATATGCGGCAAAATATCAAGACCTCAAAAGGGAATCGCTTTCTATATCCCGTAGAAAATGTGACAAAAATAAGTGTATAAAACTAATACTTTCAATTAGATGCTTACGTTATGCCTCCATTCAACTTTATAGACGTATGGGTGTGCCTTGATTATGCAATCAAAATACACATCTGATCCTTCCCTAATATTATTGGGGTCCAAGTTTGTACCGAGTCGAACTGTGGTCTCAGGAACATCTGCAAATAGAAACCCAATATCAATATGCACATATTGTAATATTAGATAAATAATATTGCTTCCGGAAGCATACTGAGAACCATCGAGCGTGGGTGGCCTCAACAACATTAATTTGAAGATATTGCATGTGCTTGAAGAGATGCTATAATCTCAAGGATATTGCTTGTATTTGAATTGTGTACATAGTTTTACCTGTAAATTGGAGAAATTTTGGACTTTCCCCAGATAGTAGCTTAGATCCATCATCATCATCATCATTTCAGCCGAAAGACGCCCACTGCTGAACATGGCCCACAAGGCTCGCCAAACAGATCGGTCGGTTGGTTGGAGGCCTACCTACACTGCGTCTTCCGGTCCGGTATCTTAAGTTAATCAGGGTTCATGTAGCTATCTTTTGAGTGATTTTCTTTAAATCGATTATCCAGTTCCAAAGATAACCTTTTAGATACAAACAAAGTTTATAGTATATTATATTCTAAATTCGTTTCATAAATTCGTTTATTCCTATTCTAGGGGAACTATGCCATTTTCTGGGATTAAAACTATCCTATGTTATTTCTAAAGTCTCAAACTCCATACCAAATTACATGTAAATCCGTTCAGCCGTTATTGCGTGATTGAGTAACAAACATCCAATCATCTTCACAAACTTTCACATTAATAATACAGGGTGTTTCAAAAATCCCGTACAATCTGAAACCCAGTGACAGTACTCATGAAACTGAACAACTTTCCCATGGAACAGGGGTCATCATACAAAAAAAAAAACTGGACTGTCCATACATAACATCCGATCAGCTGACAGAGTTAGTATGAAGAGACCAAAATTTTATTTCATATAGCTTTTGCCCGCGACTCCGTCCGCGTGGAATTCGTAATTTGGGCAGCTTATGCTTTTTAACAAATTTGCTTTTTCATCAATTATGGCTCTCCTTAGTTCCTCGATATAAAAAAAAATACCCGCCCCCGCAACCCCCCCCCCACATCTCCCATAACCCCCCCCACCAAACCCCCCCACCCCCGCACACCCACGTTCACATTCACCACCGTACTCAAGTCAAGCGTGCCTATAGATGTTTTACTTCAAAAACCCCTGATTTTAAATAAAATAAATAAAAATAAATATCATGGGACAATTCACACCAATTGACCTAGTCCCAAACTAAGCAAAGCTTGTACTATGGGTACTAGACAACGGACACACACGGTTTTGAAACATTCTTCCGCTACGCTCCGCTCCTATTGGTGTTAGCGTGATGATATATAGCCTATAGCCTTCCTCGATAAATGGGCTATCTAACACTGAAAGAATTTTTCAAATCGGAGCAGAAGTTCCCGAGATTAGCGCGTTCAAACAACTAACAAACAAACTCTTCAGCTTATTAATTCTTCTAAAAACTGTTCGATAAATTCTTAAAATAGACGTATCTTTCTTATTTGTGAACCGATTGAAATGAATCAAACACTAAATGTTAATCCAAGAAAATACCGACATATCAGTGAAAACCGCATCCTTCTAGGTTAAGCCGTTTCTGAGATTAGCGCGCACAGACAAACAGACAAACAGATAAACAGACAGACAAACAGACAATAATTCTAAAAATCATTGTTTCGGGTTCTATTGCGCTAATAAATAGCCCTAGTGGCAGTTTTTAGGGTTCCGTAGTCAACTAGGAACCCTTATAGTTTCGCCATGTCTGTCCGTCTGTCTGTCTGTCTGTCTGTCTGTCCGCGGCTAAGCTCAGAGACTGTTAGTACTAGAAAGCTTTAATTTGGCATCAATATATATATCAGTCACGCCGACAAAGTGATTGAATAAAAAAAAGTAAAAAAAATTTTTTTAGGGTACCTCCCATAGACGTAAAGTGGGGGTGATTTTTTTTTTCTCGGCTAACCCTATAGTGTGGGGTATCGTTGGATAGGTCTTTTAAAATCATTGCGGGGTTGCTACCATGATTTTTCTATTCAGTGACCTGTTTGCGAAATATTCAACTTTAAAGTGAAAATTTTCTTTAAAATCGGCCGTCCCCCCCCCCCCTCTAAAAAAATCTAAACTGTTGGGTGGAAAAATTTGAAAAAATTCAGAAGGGTAGTAAATATATCAAATTTACTAGGAAAATTATAGCGGCTAAGATTGCTTGGAAATTATTTGTAGTTTAAGAGTAAATAGTAGCCTAAGGTATAAAACATACCTAAACTTGGATGATTCCGTACACATACGAAATACTTAGAAAAATATTACTTGATTTTTTCGTAATGGCTACGGAACCCTACCTTGGGCGTGTCCGACACGCTCTTGGCCGGTTTTTATTCTCAAATATCTTCAATGTACAGACACCGACTTGTTACAGATTTATTATATGTATAGATTCCAAACCATGTTCCTTGGGGAAAGTTGTTCAGTTTCATGAGGTACTGTCACTGGGTTTCGGATCGTACGGGATTTTTGAAACAGCCTGTATGAGTAGGATTATGTTGCTTATACAGAAGTACAGGATGTTTTTCATTTTCAAGGCATTTTACTGCACATTGAATGAGCATCATTGTAGCATGACTTCTTGGAAGTTTTATTGTGTAGTGTATGCAATATAAATTTTACCGACTTCCAGCGGACCAACCAACTTGAAACTTTACATATTAATGATAAAGTATCGACGGAAAAAGTAATAATTATGATATAATCGATATGTTTAAAATTTTGGACATCAGACTGAGACGATGAATATAAAATTAAAAAATTAAAAATCCCGCAATATCCATTATGCGTCGAAGATTCTTATTCAGCAGCTAACAAAAGAGCTAATAATTTTGAAACCGCTAAACCAATTTTGATGAAACATGTCTAAAAACCATCGCCAAGAAATCCGCTTTCAAATAAAAAACCGAATACAAATCGGTTCACCCGTCACACACACACACATAGCGGTCAAACTTATAACACCCCTCTTTTTGTGTCGGGGGTTAATGAAAAATGAAAATACTATTTAAAATTATTAAAGAGCCATATTTTTTCCGATAAATTCCCTGCATCCGAACACTTTTATTGGCGTTATTAATTAAATTTAATATTCGACAGCAAGTGTAGGTCTCATTATTTTACCCACTGCGCAAACATGATTGCCGTGATGAAATTGCTTTGGTATGATTAAAACTTAAATATAATTTATGTTCATATCAATTAATAATGATGTTGCACGGTCGTACTGTACTCCAGTAATAAATAATTGCAGTTATTTTCTGATCACTTAAAGGTAACGCCTTGAGAGTTGAGGTGAATGATTATACACACATCTACAAAAAGTGAAGCAAAAAAGTAGTGAATGAATGAAATGAATGAGTGAATTATAAATGTGAGTTATATGATCTTATGATGAAATACCTACGCAATACTATGCATATTATAATTTTTCTTCTTTCATATAACCTATTTATAAAATAAAATAATTTTTTGAAACTGATGAGAAATATTCGTTACAAAAGTCGGTATTTTATAAATAGCGAAAAACATGCTTATCTGATTGAAATAAAATACTTAGATCAAAATATTTTATTTTCTGTTTTGTTAAAACTAGATGTATTTACCTAAATAACTCTAAACGAAATAGGTTGAAGAAATTTTTAGTCCATCTTGTAATTCACTGTTGGGTCTGTTGAACTTGCTATCGGTACGAATAAATGTCAAAATCCCGCTGTCATTACATGACGTGTTGTTGTGTGCGTGGCCTCAACTCTTCTGGCGTTACCTATACACGTTTTTAAACAAAATTGTTTAATAAGTTTTGGTATGTAATGTTCACAATCACGACTAAAGATAATGATGATGGTGATGGCATGAGGGGATTCAGCGGGGCAATGCAGCATTTTTGGCACATTTCGTACAGTTATAGGGCTCCGTCGGGCTAGTAATGGATTTCGCTTTTAAGTGTTAATGAGGAAGCTCGTTGGAAAGAAAGGAGAAAGAAATAGAAATATATATATATTTTACTTACAACCCCAAAAGTACAGTCAACCAATTTGATTCCTGGGCCACTATAGAACCATGTCTAAATGAATCAATTTGTTTATCTTCTATTATTATTTTTATTATTTATTTAAAAATATGGCTTCTGTCCTATTTTCGGTAGGACAATTTCGCCAGTGTCAAAGTAAGCTCTCTTGGGAGCGACGTTGTACGGTGATAGTAGTTTCTGCAACTTGATAGTAAAATTCCAGAAACCACGTGGAGACAACTTGCGCATTAAAAAATGTCAGACACAAGAGCAATATATAATTTTGTGATCACTGTTAATTAAGGTTAATCGCCGCATAAAACACTATCAAAATTATACTTCAACTAGCCAATTAAACAGAAATACCAAAATTAGATACTGTCTACATCCGCCATGTTCGAATGCCACAAATCGAATCGTTTATCTTCTATGACAGTGATTATTGGGTGATGTATGTCAATGATGACAAACTCGATCTTTGTGAACGTGTGTCAACACTGTCAACGTTATTGAATAGGAAAGGAGTTTGCTCGTGTATTAATAACTTGATTGTCACTGGCCGTCTGTCAAAACTTCTTTTTCTTCTCATGTCATAGAGCGAAAACGTTTATAAACTCTTTACTTTTATTGCCAAATTGTATTCGGAAAGTTGGTAAACCTTTGACTCGCTCTGACGTTGTAATTGTCTAGTAGTTAATGCGACAAGGTTCTATAGTGGCATAGGAATCAAATTGGTTGACTGTACAAACAGCAAAAATTTAAAATTATTTAATAAGGTGGCGAGAAAAAAAGAAAAACCGGCCAAGTGTTCCGTACACTTTTTAGCTGTCAAAATATACGCTATAAACAGCCGCAGGTAACT
This sequence comes from Archips crataeganus, assembly GCA_947859365.1. Classification (NCBI taxonomy): domain Eukaryota; kingdom Metazoa; phylum Arthropoda; class Insecta; order Lepidoptera; family Tortricidae; genus Archips; species Archips crataeganus. The sequence continues at coordinate 3,433,200 of OX402063.1, read as the reverse complement.
ATAATAATCCAGCGTTAGCAGGGCCCTGCTTCTAAGTAAAATGTGTGCCATGGGGATCATTTTAGTTTGCTTATGCGGGACCCCCTTTAATGTTTAATTAATTATATTTTTATTATTTATTGTTGTAGCGGCATCAGTAATACATAATCGGTGAAAATGTTAACTACTAAAGATATAGTTACAAACGCTGAAAAAACACGTTTCTTGTGTGACTACCCCCTTTAATTTTTAACTTTATTTTATTTTTAGTATTTGTTGTAATAGCAGCAATAGAAATACATCATCTGTGAAAATTTCAACTGTCTAGCTATCACGGTTCATGAGATGCAGCCTGGTGACAGACATACAGACAGACAAACAGACGGATAGTGGAGTCTTAGTAATAGGGTCTTTTTACCCCTTAGGTACGGAACCCTAAAGAAAGAATAGTGATACTAACATTGTATGTCTAACGTCCAGCCATCTTCAAGTGACGGGACCAACGGCATCTGAGGGTTCGAAGCTCTGCACGCCAGCCTGGCTCCAGCATCCGATTTGGACGGCAGCAGCGATACCGTTGACGTCGTGGTATTGCCGTCTGTTGATAACTGTTAACAAAAATATAAGCTTAGGTAATCTTGTACCTTAGTGGTAGCACAATCTGTACAGTAGAAGGGTGAAGACCAAAATGTAATCTTCCCGCTGGGCCATTAAATGGTCGGTGCGATGGCCCAGCGATGGCTGCAATGCATCTATCTACACGATGGCGACGTTCAGTTGTGATCTTTTGATTATTTTGATGTGCAGCCAAAAACCGACACCGACGCCATCCCACGACCATCGCACGCGCCATAAGCCATCCGACATCGCTACGCGCTTCACACGCTGGCCCATCATAGTGCACCATCGCGATGAGCCATCGAGTAGTGACAGCATAAGACCACGTTTAAATGGCACTTAACCATACACAGCGACTGACTGGTAAACTTTCGTACTAGTTATGTAGTTACAGGCGTTAGACAGTCCTAATTTTTGAACTCCACCCAGAATTACGATGTTGAGGTAGCATAAGGCTTTACTTCTTGCCAAATTTCGTAAGTCGACGGCAATGAGAACTACTTTACAGGTTTTGATGCCCTTGATTTTTATAGAAAAATACATTTTCAAAATGATCTAAGCATTTTTTTATCGTGTACCTATGTGTGTGTTTTAGCCTTCAGAGTACCGGGTGAATATTCGAGCGTTTTGACCGCGCGGTTAAACGTCATTACCATTCGATGATTATTACCACAACCGAAGGACGAATCGCGCGAAATTGTATCAAACTAGATTGAGCATCGGTACTGTCTTAAGTTTTCATAAAAAGTTAACCCTAAGCATCATCCATTTTAATAATTTCTGCTCAAATGGTAATGACAAAAAAAAACGCCGTAAAGACGCTGAATATTTACCCTTCCACATTATTTTGATACATTCATGTTTTTCTAAGAAAGATCGTCTTGACAGACAGGAAGAAAACGAAGTGATCCGATAAGACTTCTTTTTTCATTTTCTTTGTGTACTTCCTTTAAAATAACAAAAGAGTTATTTTTGTTACATCAAGAGAGCACAGTTGTTTTTTTCAGCGAGTGTTGATGATAGTAAAATTATATACAAAAAAACTTTGATCTCGTGTGACACATAATACAACTGTTCTTGTCTGCAGTGAGAACATTATTAATGTTAAAAAAAAAACATGGCAAAAATAAAACCGCATAAATTTGCAAAACAAAAAATTTGTTTATATTATAACCTAAACACACTATGAAAATGCAGATAACATCATAAAAGCAGCATTTGGTATTAAGTCTATATCCAATCACCATCTTGAACAAATTGAAACAATTTCATACGAAAACATTCTCTTATTCTGAAAGGCTGACCTAAAAGGCATTCCGAATTTCCGACTCCTCATTCGAAGGATCGTTTCCTTGGACATTTGCTGTCATAGTTTATTATCTGCCCTTATCTGGGCTCTTACTGGGTCCCAAACATACATTCTCATCAATTGAGAAATACGTTACGGCGAATGTAGTTCGGACAGTCAGTCGGGGCAAGCCAAAAGTTACAGGCGGCCTGAAGCTCAGAAATGTAAAAATAAAGTACTAATTTATTCAATCAGGCATTAACCTGATTATGAAGCTTGAGGTCACGGGTTCGATTCCCGGTCGGGGCAGATATTTGTGCGAAAAATGCGAATATATAATTATATTTATTTAAGGGTCGCGGGTGAGCAAAGTAATTGTTTCAGTTCATTTACACAGTCTTACTCTCCGAGCTTCATTAAGGGGCCTACATTCAAGGAGGACGTTTTAAGGGTTCCGTACCCAAAGGGTAAAAACGCCCTATTACTGAGGCTCCGCTGTCCGTCCGTCTGTCCGTCTGTCCGTCCGTCGGTCCGTCCGTCTGTTCGTCCGTCTGTCACCTGGCTGTATCTCATGAACCGTGATAGCTAGACAGTTGAAAATTTCACAGATTATGTATTTCAGTTGATGCGCGTTCGTCACTCCACCCGATCCATGCTGGCGTCCCCCAAGGTTCTGTCCTAGGACCGGTTCTGTACAATATTTTCACTTACGACCTTCCTACCTCGGACAAAATCACAACCGCAACTTATGCTGATGATGTCGCTCACATCGCCAGCCATGCGGATCCTGTCTTAGCTAGCTCCAATTTGCAACAACTCTTAAACAAAACTTACGATTGGCTACAGAAATGGCGTATTCGTGCTAGCGCGCAGAAGTCGAACCATATCACCTTTAGCCTAAAGAGAGGAGACTGCCCACCCGTGCAACTTGGAACCGACGTGCTACCACATTCTGAATCCGTCAAGTACCTTGGTTTCCATTTAGACAGGCGACTAACCTGGAAAAACCATATCAAATGCAAGAGAGATGAAATCAATCATCGGTTCAAGTCCCTCTACTGGCTCATGCGACGAAATTCTGCTCTATCAGCTGACAACAAATTACTGATTTATAAATCTGTTCTCAAACCAATTTGGACTTACGGAATACAACTCTGGAGTGTGGCCAGTAAAACCAACATAGCATGCTTGCAACGTGTACAGAATGCAATCCTCAGACAAATAGTGAATGGACCGTGGTTTGTGAGAAACGATGAAATCCATGAGCATTTGGGCATGCCAACAGTTGCCGAAGAAATCGAGCGATACAAAGAGTCTCATGCAGCTCGCTTAGCCGGGCATCCTAACCCACTGGCAGTGCATCTACTGGATGCCACCAATAGCACCAAAAGGCTGAAAAGACGCCTAGTTTTAAAAAAGGAGAATAGGGCAAAGGCCTTATTCCCTTACAAGTCTAAACTCACCCTCACCTAATCCGATAAAAGTCTTTCGACTGATTGCGGATAATCTATAAATAACAAAAAATACTAAAAACCAGAACAAAATAAATATTTAAGGGGGATCCCATACAACAAACGTTTTTTGCTCGTTTTTGCCCGATATTGATAACGGCAACAGGTAGCCGCTTGAAATATTCACAGAATATTTAGTTAAGTATATATTCACTTTAAAAATAAATAATTAAATTAAAATAAAAAAATATTTAAGCAGGCTCCCATACAAAACGTGATTTTTTGCTGTTTTTATAGCTAATGGTACGGAACCCCACATGCGCGAGTCCGACTCGCACTTGGCCGGTGTTTTGATCTATATTATCATCACGGCAACACACTTGTTATAAATAGATTTTAGTAATAAACCAAGCACTAAACAGAATACAATTACCAATTTCAATTTGATATTCAGTGAATTTGTTAATAATTAATCTGGCAAAGCAAGCATACCGCGTATGTTGATTGTCACCGTCTTAGCAGTAATCAATGTTGGCTCGCATTGGATCATAAATTAGACATCTCAATGATTGGATAATTATATTTTGACTAGCTTTTACCGGTGGCTTCGTACGCTTAAATCATAAGTCTAGAAGTTGAATTGAAATTCGGGGAATTCTCAAAAATTTGCCGTTGAAATTTTGGGACATTTTAGCCTACGACCTAATTCCTAACCTAAGCCGCATCCTGAGCGTGTTCGCGAACCGCTGGGACGGCCCCATGATGGCCCGGTGGACGTCCCTGCACGTTTCACAGTGAACTGCTCGTTTTTTTTTTTTTTTAATTTATTTATTTACTTATTTAGTTATAGTTTTGTAATAATTGAGTACTAACACTTAGGTTTTTAAGATTTTCATTGTTTACTAACCCCTTTTGTATGGACCTAAGTCTGAAATAAAATTATTATTATGTTGGTACGGATTTCCGATCACGGGCCCATGGGGACCCAGTCATTTGAATGGCATTCATGGGGCCAAAGCCAACATGAAGAGGCCTTTGGTACCATATAATATAAATGAGATGGGCGCAACTATGGAGGTCTATCCCCTAATACACCATGAGGATGTGCTAGCGGACAGTCCTCCACAGTTGCCAATCTATTGCCAGGTAGGAATCGACATGGAATTGGCTATGGGGTTGTGATGTTGTGGACGGGATTACCGGGCTATGGAGTGAGATAACGGACACCTACCATTTCAATATCTCATAAACTGAACTTTTGGTAGGCGGTGACTCGCCATTCACTAAATGGGCCCCTCAAACTATTGCCCACTCGGGGCAACGAGGCGGCAACATTGGTGTGAACGGCTATTATTATTATTATTCTCTTTATTTATATTTTTCTCTTAGGTTAGATTTTTACAATAATTATACAAAAAGTAAAATATAAAACTATACATACAAAACGTAAAATCATTATAAAAACCTAACCTAGGGTGCCACCGGCAGCGAGGCGGGGCCTAAGCTATCGGTGGTTAGGGCGACAGAGAGAGGAACCTCCTGACAATCCGCGCAGTGTCCAGGAGTACCGCCTTCTGTATCTGACCCTTGATCCAGCCATCTAGCGAGAGTCTCTTGAGGTGTTGGTCGAGACTCTTCGCTATCAGACCGTTCGCAGAAACGACTATCGGGACAATGATCGTCGAATCAACATCCCACATGGCGGTTATCTCGTGAGCTAGGTCAAGGTACTTGCTGGCTTTGTCCTTCTCAGCTTTCACGAGGTTCTCGTCATGGGGTATGGTGATGTCGATGAGCATTGTCTGGCGTTTCAATCGATCTGTCAGCACGATATCAGGCCTATTGGCTAAAATAGTCCTGTCCGTGATAACAGACCGATCCCAATAGAGCGTGGCACGACCATTTTCGAGAACTGGCGCAGGTACATACTTATAGTAAGGCACTTCAAAGTCCACAAGACCGTATAGCAGAGCAAGTTGCTGGAGAATAATTCTGGCTTATGGTTATGTCTGTGCAAGTACTATTATTATTATACTATTATTATTTATTATTATTATTATGTTGGTACGGATTTCCGATCACGGGCCCATGGGGACCCGGTCATTTGAAAGGCATTCATGGGGCCAAAGCCAACATGAAGAGGCCTTTGGTACCATATAATATAAATGAGATGGGCGCAACTATGGAGGTCTATCCCCTAATACACCATGAGGATGTGCTAGCGGACAGTCCTCCACAGTTGCCAAACTATTGCCAGGTAGGAATCGACATGGAATTGGCTATGGGGTTGGGATGTTGTGGACAGGATTACCGGGCTATGGAGTGAGATAACGGACACCTACCATTTCAATATCTCATAAACTGAACTTTTGGTAGGCGGTGACTCGCCATTTACTAAATGGGCCCCTCAAACTATTGCCCACTCGGGGCAACGAGGCGGCAACATTGGTGTGAACGGCTAAGGATGGAGAGGTGTTCCTGGACTTTAAACTTCAAAATGCCAACTCGCCACTTACGGAAACACATCCATCCTTCGATTCTAGGCGGCCAACAAAGGCAAACTAGAGGCGGGGTAGGTGTGTAGCTGTGTGTGAGTGTGTGTATAAGCGCATGTGTGTATGTGTACCCCTGGAGGTCTTGGGTTCGTGGTGTCGCTACGCACCAACAGCTCGCCACAAGCCGCCCTGCGATGACTTATCATTATTATTATTATTATTAATTCTCAGACCTACCGAATACAGAAAAAAAGTTTCATAACAATCGGTCAAGCCGTTTCGGAGGAGTTTGATAACAAATACCGTGACACGAGATTTTTATATATTAGAAGATTAGACTAGCTGTTGCCCGCGACTTCGTCTGCGAAGAATAGGGGTAGGTACACAAAAAACAGCCTACGACCTAGTCTCAGACTTACCAAATATAGAGAAAAAATTTGATAAAAATCGGTCAAGCCGTTTCTGAGCACTTCGATAGCAAACAACGTGAGACGAGATTTTTTTATTATATTAGTTAGCCTGGAGATGTGTCCCACTGCTGGTCAAAGGCCTCCCCCCATTTTCGCTATTCATCCCGATATTGAGCGATGTCCTTCCAGTCTTTAAGGTACACGTCTAGGTCGTCCCGTCAACGCCTCCTGGGCCTACCTCGTCGCAGCCATCCATCCAAAATTCATAAAAATCTGTTTAGTCGTTTTAACCTGAAATACTCTAACGTGTACATGCAAACTTTCGCATTGATAATAGCAGTAGAATATTTATTAATAACCGTGGAACGCGAAGTATGTCTCTGTGCTCTCAGTAATCAATTAGATAGGAAAATAGATGTGACGCAAATTGTTTTCTACCCGGGGTTGGACAGGGTTGACAGATAAAATGAATGTAATCGAAATATGAAGAGGCGCCTATCGGGTTAAACGACCTACTTATATTACATATTAAACACCCAAGACTCAAAAGTTAACATTCTCATTTTTAAACAAAATCTGCCCCGACATGGGAATCGAACTCGGGACCTCAAGCTACTAGCTTCTCTAACCACTAGGCCATTTTAGTCATCAAATAAATAAATAAATAATAAATAAATATTAGGGGACAATCTTACACAAATCGACCTAGTCCCAAACTAAGCAAAGCTTGTATTATGGGTACTAGACGACGATAAACATACTTATATAGATAAATAAATACTTAAATACATAGAAAACATCCATAACTCAGGAACAAATATTCGTGCTCATCACACAAATAAATGCCCTTACCGGGATTCGAACCCAGGAGCTCTTGCTTCGTAGGCAGGGTCACTACCAATTAGGCTAAAGTGGTCGTTAAATGAGAGAATCCTATTTTGATAGCTCGTGTTCTTCATTTGATCGGTGGCGACATCTATTATAGCGTTGCAGTATTGCTATCACAGTCATATTTCCATAAACTGGCAGTTGTTGCTAATTTCAGTGGCAGCCCGTCGCTTCCGTAAAACTTTTAGAAGAAACTTAGGCCGGCGGTCCCTTACGACCGATTTGAGCAGGCCCCAAGCACTGGATGCCCCATTCAATCTACATTTATTACGTTTACGTGGCCCTATTTTAAGTTGACTGCTAGATGTTTGTCTTTTATCGCAGTAAAGATTAGGAACAATAAGGAATTTTGGCCGAGTTCAGTGCTAAATTGGCTTTGTTTTAGGGTCTGCTTCAAACTTCAAGGGCAGTTCTTTTGCAGGATGTTTGCGTTGTTTCCGCTACGGAGAATTATTAATGGTTTTCTGTTTGCGGCAATTAGGATGTACCAAAAAAAATAACCTATAGTTTTTATATTTTTTTTGGAAAGAATAGGATAGTTTAAGATACCATTTTCATCGATTTTGAATTTGGTTGAGTATATAATTTTTTATATTTTTTTTTAATAAATACGTTAGATGACGTCACAGTGAGAGAGCCACGTTCCATTGCCTAGAAAAATTCAAGTCGTAAATAACATAATCTGTGGCACTACTATTATTATACAAGCACGGCTTAGGGTCCTAAATGAACCATGAGAAAATAGTTTTATTTTATTTCTCTTCTTTTAGCTTTGATTATTCCTGTTTGTTTAATGGTGTGATAGTAAATAGATATTTTTTATAAAAATCTGATATTTAAATTCTTTTATATTTACTTGTAACGTAGTAATTTAATAATTAAATTTGTAAAAATACATTGGAAATACTCGTATACATTTCGGACTTTACGATAAATGACAACTGTTTAAAGCCAGGTGCGCATCATGTGATTAAAGTTCTGTCTTTGTCACTCTTTGCTATTATAAGCAGGACAGCAACATTTCAAACTGTCAATTTGCTTTAGAGTGTAGACCTGCTTATATCTGCTTTTGTGATGATTCACTGCAGGGGTCAAATGAAGATCATTACTTAAATTTTCTTTATTTAATTCAGTTTATCATATTTTTGGAATCTGATTTCTGAAAACGCTTCACAAAGCTTATTTCTCCAAACGGTTTTCGATTTATTATACGTTGTCAAAAATTGGGACATCCCAATTGTTCTAACTACGGTTCGAGTCTGGCTAGTGAAAGCTGACCCTGAGACGTATTTGTAGGGACACATTTGTGGCCTTACGCAGAGTCAGCTCATGTCCCGGTACGTTTGCACTGAAATATGAGTTGATTCAGCAGTCAGTACTTCAGCGCGCGAGGCCCGCATTGTAACCATACTACAAGGCACTAAAGTAAAGAGTACCTACGTCAAAAATGTGACGCGTGAAAGTCAATTACAAATATTGCATTTGGCTGGTTAACCCGACGCCATAATTTTTGGTCGTGTTGGCAGCTGATGTGTGCACATGAATAAATACGGAGCAGAAGAAAAGCTTCCGAACAGTGCTCGAAATTCTTACCTATTATCACAGGGTTGTCGCTCGGTAAAAACAAAAATTAAAAATCAAAATATTTTATTCAAACAGTACCTAAGTATCTAATATCTGTATATCTACAAACACTACAACAGGTAGGCATCTTTAAAAACAACCGAATACCCGAACTATGTAGCTAAACGCTAAACGGTCGCGTCGTCGCTGGCGGCACACCTGAACTTTGTCTACTCACTGAGCTAGTTCAAACCGGTTTGTCTCCGAGCGGGCGCCGGTGCACGCCCCCCCCGTCTTATCTGTGACAGGTCACGCACACATATGTTGTGCGTGTAGTAGTGTAATGCGTGCGCGACGTTGTTTGAACTTTTTATTCTGCTCCGTATTTATTCATGTGATGTTTGTTTACATTTAGTAAAGTACCTAAATCTTTATAGTATAATCACCCACGGAGCTTACTGGAGGACTTACACGCCCCAGACCTAAGTTAGTGATACTCAAGTAAAATAATGTAACTTCTGCGATGAAACTTTATAATAGCATATTGAGTTGTGGACAATCTTTTTAATTTCACATCTACGCAACCACCACTAAATATTTCAAAGTTTTTAAATGGCAGTTGCCAATCCGCACTGGGCTCCGGTAAGAACTGCGGCCCAACCCTAACATTCTGATAGGAGGCCTGTGCCTTGCAGTGGGACGTTTATATATATATATTTTTTTTTATTGAGTTTATATGCTGGTAGGACAATGATGTGGTGATCCGAAGGGTGATAAATGGAAACCGATCAATGTTGCTACTCTGTCTTTCCGTCTCCATCGCAGGCTTCGATCAATAATATTGTTCCAAGAATCCATCCAATCCTACTAAAATATCTCGAAGTAGTAATAGTACCTAATTGAAGACTCGTCGGGGGCTATCTTTTCCATGAAGACGACCCAATTTTTTTCACTGGCACCAAAAAAACTATGAAGAAATATGATACTGTACGTAGTCTCCATTTCAGTAAAATCGTTAATGTGTTTTTCATAATGCTAAACGCCTTTTTATGACTGGCAAGACACGTGTAGATAATGGACAGGGCAAATTCTGCTTTAGGTCTATATATTACAGCCCAATTTTACATAATGCAGCAACAATTTCACTAAAATCATCATTTTCAGTCTACCGAACAGCAGAGTAGCTTTCTAAAAGGACGTATTTCGGCTAAGCTGTTACTCAAATTTGGGCCGCAGCTCAAAACAAGTAAAGTGCAAAATGTAAGAGTACAGTTATATGATAATTGTACTACCACTCATGTTCAAAATAGGTGGATATCGTGTAACCTAAAATGAAAGACCCTTCCAATACTTAAAGTAAAAAACCGGCCAAGAGCGTGTCGGACACGCCCGAGGTAGGGTTCCGTAGCCGCCATGACGAAAAAATCAAGTAATATTTTTCTAAGGATTTCGTATGTGTACGGAATCATCCAAGTTTCGGTATGTTTTATACCTTAGGCTACTATTTACTCTTAAACAACAAATAATTTCCAAGCAATCTTAGCCCCTATAATTTTCCTAGTTAATTTGATATATTTACTACCATTTTGAATTTTTTCAAATTTTTTCACCGGACAGTTTAGATTTTAGAGGGGGGGGGACGCTCGCTTTTAATGAAAATTTTCACTTTAAAGTTGAATATTTCGCAAACAGATCACTGAATAGAAAAATCATGTTAGAAACCCCGCAATGGTTTTAAAAGACCTATCCAACGATACCCCACACTATAGGATTAGTCGAGAAAAAAAAATCACCCCCCCTTTACGTCTATGGGAGGTACCCTAAAAAAAATTATTTTTTTAATTTTTATTTTACCACTTTGTTGGCGTTACTGATATGTATATTCATGCCAAATTACAGCCTTCTAGTACTAACGGTCTCTGAGCTTAGCCGCGGACAGACAGACAGACAGACAGACAGACGGACAGACATGGCGAAACTATAAGGGTTCCTAGTTCACTACGGAACCCTAAAAAACAGCAAAGACTTTGCGTCTTTGGCCCCTCTGGCGACTCATTCAAACCTAAAATGAAACGTCTCTTCAATTTGAGCTACAGAAATTAGTAAGTTAGTAAGTAAGTAATTTATTAATTGTAAACTGTGTACAAACAAAGTGGTAAATCACAAGAGTATCAACAGTTGCTCAGTTCGAGCTGTAGTTTGTGTTCCGAGCATACAATTTTTCTGGTCTTATGACTACTTATGACTAAAAATTAAAAACGTACAAACATTAGGTTTTTGCTCATTTTCATTGGATGGTCTTACCGTTTCTTTGGCGTTATTTATCCTATGGCCATTCTTCCACCAGGTGATGGAGGCTGGTGGTCTGGAACCGGAACTCTGACAGAGAAGGTCGTACCGCCTGCTGGCTGAAAGCGGTTGATTCGAGCCAAGGATGTGGACTGTTAGAGGAGGAACTGTGGACAAAAGACCACAAACATTGTAGGAGTGCTTATAAGTATTTACAACTATAAATTAAAAATTTAAAAACCCCCAACGCAGTTAAGTCTAAGTAAGATCCCTTCCGCAGGATACAAAAGCCAATTTTGATGAAACATGGCTAAGAACCATCGCCAAGAAACCTGCTTTCAAATATAAAACACCGCATCCAAATCAGTTCACCCGTTTGAAAGTTACGATGGCACAGACAAACACACACACACACACGGTAGCGGTCAAACTTCACACCCCTCTTTTTGTGTCGGGGGTTAAAAAGAGTAATATGACAGACAACGCACACCCAGAAAATAAAACTTCAAATTTGGCGGCCATATTCCTCGAGGATAAAAGTGCATATGAGTGGATATGTTTAAATTATCTTAGTTAGCTATTTTTGCATACTTACACGAGAGCAAAGCCAGGAGATAAATTTAGCCCCCGAAACAAAAATTAAGCTTGATGTAAGAATTTGGCATGACAACTGATTCAAGAGGCGCTAAGTTAGCGACCCGTCCCCGTCCCATATCTCTTCTGTGTGGCTCGCCCCTAACCCCCTTTAAAGAAGAAAAGACTTACAATTCATATCCAACGTAAGAGTAGTCTCGATAGGGTGCGCCCTCTGGTGATTGGAAGCCCGACACGTGAGCGTAGCCCTCACGTCGGCTCTAGTGAGGGGCCCCACTCGGAGCACCCCTCGGACTCCATTGTTGACCAGTGGCGTGGCAGGCGTGTCTGTCTCCACTTCGTCGCGGAACCATTTCACCCACGGTCTGGGGCTGCCTGTGGAAAAAGTGTCTTCGTTAGACAGTTTTTACTTAGCCAGGTCCCTCGCGAGGAAGCCATTTTTGGCACGATTTTGAACCTTGTGTCGAACAAAATTATGCCTCATGCGCTAGCCTCGCGAGGCAGCTCGCTCAGTGGGGATCCAACTATTTACGTGCGTATGCTCACACGGGCATCACACGAAACATTTGCCAATCTCGAAATATTTTTGATGAACAAAGGATTTAATTAGATCTTTGCAATATTCCGGTTTCATTTTGTACAAAATTGGTTTTATTTTCTTACCGTCGTAGTTATTTTAAATACCTTTATAAATGAGATATACAGGCAGGTCGTATGCTAAATAGTTAGGGCAGGTAGGTGGAGACATTTTCGACATACTTATTTAGCCAATTATGTAACACTCTAGCCGCCCACGTTATTTATATTATATTGGTATTTGGTCATCTAAGATGTTTTTTTTTGCACTTTCTTAATCAAAAGTAAAATTAATAATAATGGTAATTTTTTATATTTATTTCTTGATCGTGATCGTTACTTAGTCGTGATTCATTTCTCTGATCAAATCTTACTTTTCAGTAGTTTCATCCGAAAGCATTTTCGCCGGAAAAATTGAAGAGATTTATGAGAAAAAAATCTACTTATTTTCAATTGTGCCATAAAGTTAAGCTTGAAGATTTTGATTTTCTATATTTTAAACATCGTTGGCTCAATTTTTCATGTTATATTGAATTAAAATAAGATTTAATTAGGATATGCATATATTTGAGATAAAAGATGTTTAAATATTATTGTGTTATCACCATTCTGAACATGATAGGCAAACAAGAACGTAAACTTTTAGAAAATACCGAAAAACGAATTAGAAGTATTATAAAACATAACTGTCGCCGATATGAGATTTAATAGACCCAAAATATGTTGCAATTATCCTAACCTACTACTACCCGCCCTAGCCATTTACCGCACAACCTGCCGAGCACCCAGAATATCAAAATAATTTCCAGTAACTTTTATTAAACTTTACAAGTAGGTGCTTCGACTTACAAAGATTCCTATTAAAATTTAATAATTTAACCTCAATTTAAATCGATAGCTACATAACTTCTGTCTAACTCCGTCAATGTTTAAAACTTAAATTAAAATTTAATATCACAGACTTTAAAGATTATGAAGTTTAACTAATCCGTTTGTTTTATTTTAGTTGGAGTCTTAATTTATAATAAGTAAATTACTTATATATTCTGGTTAATTTGCATTTAAGACTAAGGTGAACTAGTTCAGTTTCACTAATTAAGATGCATTAATTAGTACGAATAGATTAGTTCGAATTCATCTTCTGTTTGTTAGATTCAAAAATTTAAACACTTGCGGAGAAGTTCAGTGGTTTGTGCGTAGTTACCAATCCGCACTGGGCCCGCGTGGGAACTACGGCCCTAGCCCTCTCATTCTGATAGGAGGCCTGTGCCCTGCACAGCAGTGTGATGTGCCTATATAGGCTGGGACGATAATGATGATAATGGCACATTATTTTAATTTGAAACTGACCAAAGATTGACCTCTATTTTACCTGATGATAAAGTAAGAGCCCAAAGATTCAGCTCATTGAATCAGGACACAGTATTTTATACGTACCTATGTGTCCCTCCCGAGCGAGAATCAAACTTAGAATCTCCAGCTTAAAGTTTGTAGTCAACAACTATGACAACCCGATCGTCTATGATCATACAAACGTAACAATATTTATTTTGTTTATTTAGAACACTGTCATATTTGCGCGATACCAAATTGAACCAAATTAGACCAGCCACCACAATTAATAGGCCATCAGATCAGCCCGCCATGATTGAATCAGTAATAAATTGTACCAACGAGCTAAACCAATCACATTTAGGGCTCGGTACAGTCAGGGAAACAATCACCCGACCCTGGTACAGTCATGGATATAATCAAACAGTAACCGGATCACAGCCGCAAACATTCGCGGCAAATTCCGAATTAGGGAAAATACCGCGATAGATTCGTTATAGTTAAATTACTGGCACAATATAGCAAACAGCCAATGTTTTGGAAACAGTAGCGCAGGCGATCAGATTGATATAGGAATTGTATGTATACCTTTTTCATATCTTTCATCATCATCATTTCAGCCGAAAGACGTCCACTGCTGAACATATAGGCCTCCCCCAAGGCTCGCTAAACAGATCGGTCCTGCGCCATCCGCATTCAACGCGTTTCCACAACCTTAACCAGGTCAACGCTGCAGCTTGTTGGAGGCCTACCGACACTGCGTCTTCCGATCCGTGGGCGCCACTCGAGAACCAGTTCTACGAGCGATGTGCGCTGTCTACTGCCACTTGAGTTTGGCGTTTCTTCGAGCTATGTCGCTGACTTTAGTTTTTGTTGAGTTCAGTCTTTAGTCGTTTAAAAAGTCGTTTCTGGGAAGATGCATACGTTTTTATAATAAAATTCCGAAAACAATAACCGAACAAACTGATACAAAATTCAAATCCATTGTGAAGAAGACATTAATATCTAAGGCGTACTATAAAATTAATGACTATATCATGAACAGGGATATTTGGAAATAATTCCGATCCGCATTGGCGATCCCTAGTCTCAAATGGCGTATCTACTGTGTTAAAAAATGTAATTGTATTAAATACACTACTACAACAATATACTTTAGATGTATGTAATTTAATAACAGTGTAGATCTGATTGAAAAAAATATACCTTGTTGAGTTTCTTGCCGGTTTATTCTCAACAGGGTTTTTTCCGAACCGATGGTAGATTCTTCGACGTTCATTAGGAGCATCAATTGATGCCTCAATTGAATAAATAATTTTGATTTTGACCTTTTTAGTGCATTTAGTTCACCGACTGAATACTATACTGCTGTATTTACCTTAACATTCTGTATTACGTTTATAAGTATTCTGACAATTTAAACAATCCTAATTCTAAAAGACCTCTTACAAACTTTTTTGGAAGGACATTTGAAAAAAATATGTTACTACGTTCACACTGAAGGTTTTTTGTAAAATTTGTTGATGTTTAAAAGATTGTACTAACCATATAATACTTTATAAGGGCAACGAATGATCAAAAATAGTGACAATTTTAAAAAAAATATAAGTAACAAATTTAAGTTATGGACCTGTTGTATGTACGTATAGTAGTTAACGTGTCCGTACAAACAAATTGACGTTCCAAATTAGATAAATGACTAAAGCTCCATAATCAAGTCTGTGCACTCAACTACCTACAGGGTGATTGGAAAATCGACGTATTCCTCCAAGGGGGGTATTCTACAGCATATTTGCAATAATATCATAGGTTCTTGCGTAAAACAATAAAAGAAATCAAGCGCTTTTTTTGAATGATTAAACCTGATTTACATTTCGTTACAATGGAACATACGTAAATACATCATCATCATCATCAGCCTATAACAGTCCACTGCTGGACATAGGCCTCCCCCAATGAGCGCCATTGCGCCCTGTCCTCGGCTAGACGCATCCAGCTTCTACCAGCAGCCTTCCGCAGATCGTCACTCCACCTGGCCGGAGGGCGTCCTACACTACGTTTGCCAAGACGCGGTCTCCACTCAAGAACTCGTTTACTCCAACGGTTGTCGGTTCTTCGACAAATATGACCAGCCCACTGCCACTTCAACTTGCTAATTCTCTGAGCTATGTCGATGACCTTAGTTCTGTGCAAAGAACATAATGTATGTATGTATGTATGTAAAACTCTTTATTGTACGTAAAACATGAAAATTAACAGTTAACAAGAGAAACAGATGTACAAAGGCGAACTTATCCCTTAAAGGGATCTCTTCCAGTTAACCTTTGAACGATTGACAGGACACCAGAGACAAGAGTAGGCATACAATGCAGAGTAAAAAGAGTCGAAATCAAAAGTAAACCCAAACCAATTAACTTAACATAATCAATACATAAACATACAAAGAATACACGCAGGTACACACTAATATAATATATCATGAATACAGAAGACTAATACATATCATATCAACATAAATAGACTAACTACATAAAAATTACATAAATACATTAATATACGCATATACACTAAACAGAGAATACAATAGAGGTTGTCTCTATTTAAGAGGAACTGTCAAGCCAGTACGCCCCCAAGCGACTCCGGAAGATGGCTACCGACTGCGACTGCCTGATTTCACTCATAATAACAATACATTACAAGTCAATACAAAACAATCAATTTTGATTAAAGGGCAGCACCGTCGTCAAACCCAAGCCACCTGGCAGCGGGCTAAACTAAACTTGATGTAAACTACTGTTTAAATGACATTGACTGTATCCAATAATGTGCACTAGAGCGGCATAATAACAAATTTGGAGCCTTAATTGTCATTGCTTTGTGATTTCGAATCGAGCACATGGCTAAACAGTAATTGATAAAACCATTATTATCGTGAGCGTGTTTAGCTTCGAGTTCCTCTGGGATATTTACTAGACAAATATAATATTGTATACGTGAATTTTGTCATCATCATTGGAGCCTTTATACGTTGCACTGTTGGGCACAAGTCTCCTCTCAGAATGAGAGGGCTCGGGCCGTAGTTCCCACGCGGGCCCAGCGCGAAACGGAAACTTCACCACGCAAACTAATCACTATATCGGAAAATCGTCTCCACAAACTTGGGATGATTTTAAAATACCTATCCAATGATACCGCACACTATATTTATAGCTTTACTGTTTTAATATTTACTTACACGCTGCAATAGCGGCAGAACATGTGATACCTCCTGCTGTTATAATATCTTGTTACCTACCGTGTTCTTAGTGAATAAAATTTTTGATTTGATTTGATTTGATAAAGTTAAACCAGAAAAAAAATCACCCTACTTTAAATGTAAGCAAAATAAAAAATGCATTCTATCTTTAGCTTTAGTGTTGTCTTTTGTTTTGTAAAAATATTGATGATGTGTCTTGGATCTTGTAAATAAAATGTATTTTCTTTCTTTCTTTCAAAATTACAGCTTTCCAGCCCTAAAGTCTCTGAGCCAAGCCGCGGACGGACGGACAGACAGACATGGTGAAACTATAAGGGTTCTGTTTTTGCCATTTTGGCTCCGGAACCCTAGAAAAGGTGTCTTAGGAACGACGTTACAGCCGTGCTCGATTTGGCTGGCCTAATAGTCAATTTAAATACTAACCTTTACCTGAAATGTCTTAAAGCCTACTTTTAAGGCATGGAAATCTAAAAGCTATCTCAAAATGGCAGCCAAAGCGAATTGTTAATCCAAATGCCGCCTTGATCTCTCTTTGGGCCAAAATGAATTATTTCCTTGTAAAATTGATTAAATCTTTATCAAGCTGCCCCACAAATAAGTTGTTTTTGTGAATAAAGTGATATTTATGTGAAAGACAATTATGCGAAGGCATTTTTTATGAAATAACAGCACTAGCTCATCACCTATCTTTTTGTATCTAAATAATGGGGTTCTTTAAAATTAAGTTCAGTCAAATGAGATCATAATAATATATTAGTATAGTGAGTATAATAATATATTAGTATAGTGAGATCATAATAATATATTAGTAATAGTATATTACATAGTAAGTTAGACAGTTGCATATTATAGCGATATTATATATAATAATCACGCAATGTTTATTTAACCACAAAACGAAACACCTAGAGGACCATTTGTGTGTTACATTTTCCCCTTATAGGGATAAAATTCGACTACACATTATCGCCAATGTCCATACATACATACATACATATATTTAATCACGCCTCTTTCCCACAGGGGTAGGCAGAGAGACCACCTTCTTTCCACTTGCGATCACCGAAGTTAAGCAACGTCGGGCGCGGTCAGTACTTGGACGGGTAACCGCCTGGTTTCATTTTTGTTTTTTTTTTGTAAGCGTTTGTACTAAAAGTACTTAATTTATTATATCAGACAGAAAGTATTAACTTTTCGATGGGATTAAATGATCTTAGGATGGATCACAGACTTCTAAATGTAATAGCAGACTAGACGAAACACAACTACGTGTGTGTGCGTACAAATTTTTCTTATTCCCTCACGCTACAATGATCTGGAATATTATTTTCCCGTTTTCGCATGTGTCGCAACACTGTCCAAGAAATCCTAAAAAAAACCGAGTGTGCCTTAGACCACATGACTGAAGTAGGTAAAACTTCTTTAGCTCTCTCTTGTCCCACATAATCATATAGATAGAGCTGAAGAAGTTTTATTTACTTCAGTCGTGTGTGGTCTAAAGCACACTCGGTTTTTATTTATTCTTCAAAACACATGTTTTAAGCGGATAACTTTTAAATGTTGGCATAACTTCTGTTGACCATGTAGCCCACTTTTTAAACAAATAATCTTTGACCTTTGATTTTTTTGACATAACACCTAAAAAATTGCTAAAAATAGCCCCGAAACGTGATTATGTAGCCTTTCGTGTGCTCTGTCTACCTTTGGGATATCTATAGACGTGATGTGTGAGAGTACTTTTTTCACTTTTTAAAATTTTTCCTTTCCCGTTTGTGTGTCAGGCGGGCTAGGAGTAGTCGTTTCTTAATTGATTTTCTAGTCACGGGAATAATTCGTCGCCGCCCGGGATGAATATAAAAGACTTCGAAGGGTTGAAGAAATGAGCAGCGGCCCTTTGAATAGTTGTTTAAGTGGAATTGTGAGCTTTATCCGCACACTCGTAGGTTTTTGCGTGACCTTATTCTATAGTTGTTAAAATGTGTAAGTTTACAATAATATACCTGTACAAATATGGCATTGAACGTGCTATGAATGAATGGAATTGAGGGGTATAGAATCAAAGTCCGCTAAATCCATTTTGGTTTGGTATGGATTTACATACAACCAAAATGGATTTAGCGGACTTTGATTTTATACCCCTCAATTATAATGGTGTGGCCAGACGTATGTAAAGTTATCTTCTTAATTTCTTTTAAAAAAGGTAAAGGAGTCTGACCTACTGTACAAACCAGAAGGTTTGTTTTTTTGCAATTTAAAATGATATGTGAGTGATCCGTTTACTTACCTCCACTGACGTCGCACTTCAAGGTGAAAGAGTCGCCCTCGACATAAGGTCCGACGATGGCCTGCTTCACGTCCCCCTGGTCATCAGTTATCACCATCTTGTTTGGAGGCACTGGGGAAAAAGAAGACTTATTAATTATAAATAAATAACACACACACTATTTGTTTGTTGAGGGACGACGGAAAAAGGCCAGATGGTGCCACCTTAGTGCCTTGGACCTTAGGACGAACTTTGGTGTGGGACGCGACGTGTGTCGACACTCTTGCCGCGTCCCGCATCCAGAGCACCGCACTCAGGGCTGGGGCAGCTGCCGAGCAGGCTCAGATGAACAAGCGCCGCAAATATTCAGCTTTAACAAGCTATCACGAATTTGCGGCGCTTGCTTTTGAGACCATGGGACCATGGTCAGAAGACACAAAACTTTACATAAAAGATTTGTCCACACGCCTGATTTTGACCTCAGGCGACCCCAGGGCTGGCACTTACCTCTCACAAAGACTAGGAATAGTAGTTCAGAGAGGTAACGCGGCCAGCATCTTGAGGTCTATGCCTGTGGCGGAAAACTTAGACGATATTTTTACTTTGTAGTTTTAGTTTAAGTTATATATATATGTATTTAGTTCTAGTTTTCTAATTTACAAAGTTAAAAACATATATGTACTTACAAATACTTACACATAACCAAATAAAATATCACACTATTTACACAAGGCAAAATTTTAAACCTGATACAAAATATAACGCTTCGGTTTCGGTTTTGAGATAATATATATAACACATGGGACGATTGACACCAATTGAAATAATCCCAAACTAGAATAGCTTGTACTTTGGGTACTAGGCAACGGCTAAACATACAACACACAGCACAGGTTACCACGAAATCCTTTAAATATACCAAGGGTATTCAACGCAATTAACCTAATCTCTAGACACAATATTCCAGACCAATTTTGTGTAAACTTGTAGGTATAAATACTTTAACCTGACTTGAATCCGGCTCAAATTTGCCAAACTAGGTCGCCGGCTAACGCGTCATCTGAATAAAAAAGTTTTATCACTGAAAGTTTAATAAAGTTCCACGGCTTCTTAATAAATTATTTCGCGTGTTCAACTTTGTATGGTCTCCATATGATAAGGCAAAAGTTCGTGTCATAAATTTTCACGATGTATGAGCGGCGTGATGATTTCGGCGTTTAGGTTAATTTCGTCCACATTCCCGTTTCGTCCACATTCCCACTTCGTCAGCAATCCCATTTCGTTCAAAATCAATTCCCAATTCGTCCACATTCCCATTTCGTAACCAAATAGTAACGAAATTGGTAGTGTATCTGAATAGTATTGACCCGCACCGTGCTTAGCAAGTATTTTTCTTAACATGAATACCTCAATCACAAAAATAAATAAAATCTTCCCTGAGAATTAAGCTAAGTGATAGCGAAAACCGCATTCAAATCGGCTAGGAATGTTGACTGAGTGGGAATGTGGACGAAATGGGAATGTGGACAAAGTGGGAATGTGGACGAAATTAACTTAAACGGATTTCGGTACGGTGAACAAGGATAAAGACACGATTAGGTGAAAAAGATGACAAGAGAGCAAGCGGCTGACATGGTAAAGCGATCAATGCCATTATTGACAACCAGCAATCCCAAGATGGTCGGTAACTGTTGCAAGTAATAATTTTACTGAAAGCACTCGAAGAATCGCCAGACTCAAGTGGCAGTGGGTAGGTCACGCTCGTAGAACTCACGGCCGATGTGGCAAAAAGGAATGGCGTCCACGGACCCGCAAACGTAGGTAGGCCAAACAAGATCAGTCCTACGCCAGCCATCCGCATTGAACACATTCCCGCCACCTTACCAACTTTCGTGTATAGTGATTCTGAAGTTCTCAATCCGCATTTCGGCCCAAGCACTCTCAGAAGAGGAGGCCTGAGCCCTTCAGTGTATATGGGGCAAGTTGATGACGTAAAAGATGCGACACTCGTTAGGTACATCTACGAATGCTTCTTGCAGTTAGTGCACTCGCTTGTCATACTTGTCATCACTATGCATTTAAAATACATTGTCACTTAAAACATTGAGATATTTTGAATCGAGCTTATGTACAGCGTCATGCCACTGCAAGGATCATTGACTTTTAAACAAGCAGACAATATTCCACGGCATTTTTATACAAAAGACATTACGCTATCGCGTCCCTTATCAAAATAATGGTCTCCAGTTCAGTAGTAAAACGCGGCAAATCCCCCAAAGGGCAGAGAATGGCGCGGTGAATGTTAATCGTCAGCGTGAACGGATTAATTATCGATATCTTACCCCCAAAAGGGCTATAGGTTCTAATAATGGGAGACCTGTGGATTTGAACTAGACTTTTTCTGCGTTTGGGATTGAATCTTTATTTACCTTTAACCCGCGCTAGAAATACCTCCACGAGAATTATTTACGATCCTAGAGTTCGGCTTGAAAAAGGTTACATTTAAAAGATTTATAAATGTGCCGATCTTTTATCATTTAAAAGATAAATCGTCGGCGTCATTTAGAAGCTTGTAGCGGTTTGTTTGTTTAGGTACATGAGAAAGCTTTGCGCTGGATTTGATTTTATTGTATCCTTTTCTTTATTTACTACTTTATTTTTATACTATACACTTTTAAAAGACAATCAACTATTAATGCGTTGTTAACCAAACATCCTATTTTAATGACATAATAATTTATGTTTCAATTTTTTAAACATTATTTTTTTTGTCTTTGATGTGTCACGTCAATGTCAGGTCACTTAGAGCATTAAACGTAATGGAAAGTAACAGCTTTTTTTTTGTTTAGAAATTGGTGCGCATGGCTCTCCACTTTTGATTAAATGCTCTAAGTTAGTCTTAATACCTTGATGTCTTAATCTAAGCTTGACATTAACTTTTGTTAGCTATAAAATGCCTACGCTGACCATCAGTTCAGTATTTAATTATTGTGAATTGAAAAGGAAAAAAAATCGGCTCAAACAAAAAACGATTCACGTGGTAGTATCCTGTGAGTGTACCAAGATCTAGACAAGTTGGATATACTGCTGTAGCCGTAGTTCTGTGAAAATAGTACTAGTGAAACATTAGTTTATAACGTAATGCGATATTTGTCTCAGAGGACTGCAATGCTTCTATGATACTCCTCAACAAGGTTACTCAGCACTGCCAACACAAAGTGCCCGACTCTTGGTCGTTACAAAGGGAAGTTACTACAGTGGAGGACACGAATAACGTTATACATTTATTTTTTACTAGCTTTTGCCCGCGATTTCGTAGGCGCCTATACTTCATATAATTTAGAATTGAAAACCATACCATCACTATATTGCGGCTCGTCAACTATTTCTTACCTAGCAAATAGTACAGTATAATAGACTGGGAGTCGCAATATAAAATTGTTTTAATGTCACTTTATTTGCGTGTCGTTAATTGTTACTCTAGTACATATTGTAAAGAGATTACAGTTCGCGAGCCGCAATATAATGTTGTTGTGGTTTATAATTCTAAATTAAATGGAGTATAGATAAAATTTATGGACAACTCCCGTTCTTTATCCCGTGGGAAATTCCAAAAATGCCTTCTAACTGCACTTCTATGATCCTAAAATATATCTGCCAACTATCAAGTCTCTATAACAGTTACATAGATAAGGTTGCTTTGAATTAATGTTGTATTCTGTCAATCAAGCCAACTTTCAAACAACTGACAGTTATGTCAAATGGCTTAAGCTTACTTTACAAAAGATAACAAGGACGTTAAGTTTTCTTCAATTTTCGGATTTTCTGCGCAACTTTCTTATTTTTTCTTTCATAAGAACTTTCTCCTGAAAATAATTGCTAACAGGTTTGATTGTGCCATCCTGTCATACTGCGTTAGTCAAGTAAAAATAGTTGCACAATTTAGATTTAAGTCGATAATTGTTGTACGTTCAGGTATAAATATATAGAGTTTATGAATATTAGAAAAAGACTTACTAATAATACTATAAGGATGCAAAATATCTGAAATGTTGATCGGGTGTGTTATGAACTTTTTTTGCTTTAATTGTGTTTTGACAGAAAACTAAATCTTTGTAGAAGTAATCTTGATTTTTATTGTGAAAACTTTAATCCATTACTTGCGTGATGAGATATTTTTAAGCACCTTGACTGCTCCGAGGTTTTTAATGGCGTCTGTACATACTATCACTGCTGTGTATTTTTTTTTTGGTAAAAATTGGGTATTAATATTTATTTGCAAAATAAACTACATTTTTATGAAACACTTTGACTTATAACTTTACGTTAGCAAATTCATTGCCTATCTAAATTATTTCCTAGCACGTAAGATAGCTTTCAACTTTGTAGTAAAGTTGTATACTTTTATTTGCAAGCTCTTGCACTGCAGATTCGGAGAAGCGCACAGCGGAGATAGTACGTAATAATATATACACAGAGCAATGGGTACAATTCATGTGTATTTAAGTATGTATTTATGTATGTATGTATATGTGCGTGTTTATATGTATGTATGTATTGTACATAAAACATGAAAATTACCTATATAAAGTAAGTTTATCCGTTGTCTAGTACCCATAGTACAAGCTTTGCTTAGTTTGGGCCTAGGTCAATTGGTTTGAATAAATTGTCCCGTGATATTTATTTATTTCTTATTTATATCAAAATTTAAATAATGTCAAAATGTGGTTTTTATTTGTCACTGACATTTGCCTTTGACACAGAGAAAAACATATTTTATCTCACAGCAGGGGAATTAATCCATGCAAAGCACATCTGAGTGTAATGTAGGGTGCGTTACGTGTGTGTGAGTTACATGACTTTTCCAGGCTTTTTGAGGATCCGTTCATCATCATCATCATCATCCTATATACGTCCCACTGCAGGGCACGGGCCCCCTCTTAGAATGAGAGGGCTTGGGCCGTAGTTCCAACGCAAGCCCAGAACGGATCGGGAAATTCACAGACACCATAGAATTTCTTTAACAAAATTTATGTTTGTGTTGTCTTTTTTTTTATGTTAGAAAGGCCACTTTAGGTTCTCATCCGATTGCAGCACAACGGCCAACCGATAGTGTTTTTATCGCCCTCGACATATTGGCAGAATCATCGGTAGTATGGCAAAGGAAAAATTACATACTATAATTTATGTGCGGTTAAACATGGTGCTCGAATAGCTCGTCCAAATGGTATATTTAAAAGAAAAAAGGCGACAAATTAAAAAAAAAAATTACTTGATTACCTAGTATTTTTAATTTAAATATTTCTTCACATTGTTTGAGAAAAGCACTATACAATCCTCGGCCGGAACAGAGATTGCAGGACTCGTTTTATCCTACCCCAAACTCGACCGGCGTCGTTCACGGCCTTTGCACAAGATATGCATTGCATTTAACACAAGATTTTTTGGAACTGAGACGTGGTCGCATACATTGAGGCTCATAATAAAGCTCGAAATCACTCAAAGAGGGATGGAGCGAGTTATGCTCAAAGTTTCCCTGCGTGAACGAATCGGCAGTAGAACCAAACTTTTAAATTTTTTCCGAATTATAAATATCTCAGAATCTAGTAAATTTTAACGCAGACCTGGCAGACGACCAAAAGCCTGGACGAGATCGCACATAATATCTTTAACAGATGGTAACTCTATTACAGAGCGAAGTTGCAGCTATCCCTTGAGCATTACGACTGTTAAATTATTTATACTAACTCCGTTTTCCATGAACGCTATGACGCGATCTTCTGAGTTGCGACTGTCTTTGCACAAGCGGAATTTTCTTCAGATTTTATTTTACATTTTGAAGATCCGTACCCAATTGGGATGTCTATTTTTTTGCAATGTATAGTAAATCGAAAACCATTTCGAAATAAATGCTTTTTAACTCGTTTTCTGTAGTTATATAATTTTAATATTATGTAATGAATTTATTACATAAGAAATAAGCAATGACCTTCATTTGACATTGGTGTAAATTGCGTGACCGGTCCAAGTCGTACTTTATTCTGTGTGGTTAGAAATATTCACAATTTACGCGTGGATTTGATTTGGACCCGCTGTCTGACATCTAGCACTTTGACAGCGCCAGTAAAGTGGCACTACTTAACAGTGTACCACTACGCAAAAAATAATAACAGTTGGTTGCCTTATCGTACGCATTTAGATAAATTTAGAAATTTGGTAGTGCCCTCAATTATAATCTGACGTCATCAACAAAAATAGTTTCAATAATTAATTTTGAAAAAGTAAAAAAGTAAATGACAAAATATTGAAATAAGTTTCTTATAATTGAATTTTCTATAAAAAAAAACCATTGGTAATTTTTTTTAGACATACCCAATTGTTTTAACAAGGAATTTCACACGAATAGTTTTCTGTATGTCAGGCAATACAAAGACAATCTCAAAGACAAACGAACGTGTCGATAAGCCAAAGGCTAACTAGAAACACAGGGAAGCTTAATGTTAAGTCTTACAGACTGGCAGAAACCAAAAAGTCGTTTCTGGGAAGTTGCATACGTTTTTATAATAAAATTCCTAAAATAATAACCGAACAAACGGATACAAAATTGAAATCCATTGTGAAGAAAACATAACATCTAAGGTGAACTTTAACCAGTTGCAGATTAGATGGAAATGAAAGAAATAAAAAATTTAAAATTGAAACCTCTTTGACTGTAAAATTTAGTTTCAAGCATTAACTTCTTCTAGTTTTTTTTCCAATCAGTATTCTATCAAAGTTAAATATCGCTCGTCTACTTTAAAACATAACTAAGAAACGTTTGAAGGTGACGAATAAGATTAAATTTCGAGGAATCCTTCAACCGCTTGGATTTTTTTCATTAAATCTCAAACTTTCTTAACTCAATTTAGCACAGAATTAAACTGCTATGGCATCACAAATAGGCGGGGGTTTAAATATGGCGGACTAACTTTGCGAAACTTCAGATCACGCGTTGGGGATATACAAAATTGAGCGTAATTATAATGAGTTTGAGACAATCCTGCGATGACATAATATGTTTTTGCATAATTAGTCGTGCTTTATGTACTTTATGTTACCATTTAACGACTAACTAATCAAGTTCATGCATTATGTTGTCCAGAACTGAACCCTCGGCGCGAGAATCCAGCTCTTTTTTGGCCGGTTTTAGTACAAAATAGTAATAATAATAGTTGTCAGTAGTGACCCATAATAATAACACGAAGCTGTACCTACTAAAAAGACATAATTATAGCCCCTAAACCCAGATACATTTTCAATGAACAATAAAGTTTTATGTCCAAACGGTCGTATAGCTCTTTTATATAAATACTATCTGTTGCCTGCGACTCCGTCTGCAAAGAAAATGGGTATAAAAAATAACCTACGAACGCGCCCGCCTGTTAGCTGTTTCCACACCCGAGGCAGGCCATTGGCTGAACGCCTTGCCATCGAGGAATATTGGAACTATTCTGGACCCAAGTACTTTGCGGATAGCAATTTCCCTAAGACTTGGGGCCAGAATATGCATTCCTCACATCTGCGCTTGTGGCAAAAACGTGGATCAACTGGGACGACATGGGCTTTCATGTGTTAGGAGCGCCGGCCGTATGTACCGTCATGGTACCATAAATGACTTAGTACGTCGGTCGCTTGCCACCGCGTCAGTGCCTTCAGCTTTAGAGCCGGCTGGCATGGCAAGGGACGATGGCAAGCGTCCAGACGGGGTCACACTGGTGCCGTGGAAGCTCGGTAGGGCTCTGGTGTGGGACGCTACATGCGTTGATACTTTCGCTCTGTCCCACATCAAGGCAACTAGCTCACAAGCCGGCGCTGCGGCTGATCAGGCCCAACTCCTCAAGCGCCGCAAGTACTCATCTTTATTAAAGGATTACGAGTTTGCAGCGCTTGCTGTTGAGACCTTAGGGCCTTGGTCAGCCGACATGAAGTCATTTATGAAGGCCCTTTCTTCCCGGTTGGTCGACACCTCTGGGGACCCAAGAGCTGGCGCATATTTATCCCAACGGATCGCACTTGCGGTCCAAAGGGGTAATTCGGCCAGCATCATGGGAACCCTGCCACAGTCAGATCTTTTGGACGGGGTATTCTTTTTATAATTTTTATTTTTATAGTGACATGTACATATTTAGTTAATTTTACTTAGGTAGGTTCTAAGTTAGATAAGTTTTATTCATTGTTATTTTTTCTTCATATTTGTATTCTTAGTTTCAATAAATACTAACCTACGACCTGTTCTCAAACCTACCAAATATAGACAAAAATATTATAAAAATCGGTCATGCCGTTTCGGAGGAGTTCTATAACAAACACCGTGACTAGCTGTTGCCCGCGACTTCGTCTGCGAAGAATAGGCGTATAAAAATAGCCCACGACCTATTCTCGGACCTACCAAATATAGACAAAATTTTCATAAAAATCGGTCAAGCCGTTTCGAAGAAGTTCGATAAGAAACACCGTGACACGGGTTTTTTATATATTAAAAGAAGAAGATAATAAATATCACGGGACAATTCACACCAATTTCACCTAGCTCCAAAGTAAGCAAAGCTTTTGTTATGGGTACAAAGCAACGAATAAACATACTTATATAGATAGATACTAAACATCCAAGACTCGAGCACAAACATTCGTATTTTTCACACAAATGTCTGCCCCAGCCGGGAATCAAACCCGGGACCTCATGCTTCGTAGTCAGGTTCTCTAACCACTAGGCCATCCGGTCGTTATGGGATACCAGAAGATATTTTAGCTTACTACGATGAGTACGTGGCTAACAATTTTATAATATCTGCTCCCTGAAATCAAATTATCCCATCCTTTCGCCATCGAAAAATCGAAAAATGACGGGCAAAAATATCCTTTCGCAAAATGTTGCCGCAATTGGAAAAATTAACATGAAGCAAATCCACGGTAAGCTGCTTTGTGAGGCCAGCGCCGACGCTTGTGCCGGTGGATTATGGGTTGGGAAAAAACCGGCCAAGTCCGATTCGGTGGATGGCAGCAGTGGTCCGGCTTGACAACATGTTTATTAATGTATAGTATATTGCATGCCTATGAAGGTGAAACAATGGACTGTATTTAAATAATAACATCTGTATTTACATTAATTTCAAGCAATAAATGAATAATGAAATAAATAAGTAAATTGAACATTTTTGTTGGACAACCCCGAAAAAATTCTGACGTTAATGATCACAATATTTTTTTGGTCTTTAATATCTTAATCCACTTGTTCTTGTTGGGGTCGCAGTTCTAATTTTAGTTAACCTAAACTAACCCACTTTTTTGTGGCCACTCATGTCTGTTGAAATCGCAATCGCAATTCTAAGCTAACTTAATCTACTTTTATAGTAGCCACTCATTTTTGTTGGGATCACAATACTAACCCAACTCAATCTTTCTTTATGGTGACTCCTCGTTTTTGCTGGGAACGCAGTTCTAACCTTACTCAGCCTTACCTACTTTTTTGTGGTCCCATATCTGTTGGGATCGCAGTTCTAAGCTAACTTAATCTACTTTTATAATGGTCACTCGTTTTTGTTAGGATCGGTGTTCTAACCTAACGTACCTATCTACTTTGACCGCTCGTGCCTGTTGGGATCTCATTTCTAACTTAAATAATAATAATAATGTTTGAATAATTCGAAATTATAATCTTTAATAACAAAGACTCTATGATTAGTAAATGTTATGGTATCAAATTTTATCAAAAACGTTTTCGGACTTGAAAATTAAATAATTTATTGAATCAGGCTTGCGGAAGTCCATATCAATGAACTGAAACAATTACATTACTCATCCGCGGGTGCGCAAAGTAATTGTTTCAGTTCATTAAAATTTAATTTAATTTGTGCTTTGGCGCATCCTTCATAGGAATTATACAAGGTCAAGAGTATTGCTTACTAGGCGTGTATTTAGATAATTATATAACTGTCTGACAAACTCAGCGTTGACTTCGCAGATGAGGTTCATTATGAGTATGAGAATCACGCTCCTGATCCAACTTCATAATTTTCATGAATAAAGTTTTTCCAGTAGTGCTACGGAACGCCAAAAATGTACATCACATTTCCCCTATAAGGAACATGATTAAATTTTTATCCATCCGAAGATAAGTACTATTTTTAATAGAGCCCTGGGAATGGTTACATGATGGCCTCATGGGTAGGTATGTCAACCGTACGTTGCGAAATACGGACATGTACTATGGCATCAAGTATAATATTTCAAATTTCTAATTTGATTAAGTCACAGGTACTCTATCTGTTATAGATAGTGTTAAATAAGAATGGGTGGATATCATCATCATCATCATATATACGTCCCACTGCAGGGCATAGGCCTCCTCTCAGAAACAGGGCTTGGGCCGTAGTTCCCACGCGGGCCCAGTGCGGATTGGGAACTTCACACACACCTTTTAATTTCTTCGCAGGTGTATACAGGTTTCCTCAAGATGTTTTCCTTCGCCGTTTTCCTCGTCTTTCCTTCATTGGGTGGATATGCTACTAACTTTATGAGGGCGGAAAATTTAATTTGGGTGCATTTTATACAAGTTGCTTTAGTCACTCGGCCTGGCGCGTACGGTCAGCCCAGAAAGTGGTTTACTAGTTCTGACAAAAGTTTCTGTGAGATCTAAATATCGCTAAGGTTGACTTTTCTAACTGAGTGAAGTTATTAGTCACTGTTATCATATTATTGCAAGGGAAAATCGACCTCGTTGTATTATGACGTGCAAATGAACTTCAACCGTAAGGTGGAAGACCATATTTTTGGCGGACTGTACGTGTAACACGTCAAACACTTTCAGATTCATCATTGGACTAATGTAAACTTTCTTATTTATATCTATGCTATCTATAGCTAGAATTACATTCAGAACTTAAACGTGTCAACTTATTGCTACAATTATTTCGACGCTTGGACTACATTGCGGGGGCTGTGGTCACGAGCTGTCATTCCCAGCGAATTGCCTACAGTTTTTAAGTATCAATGGCAACAAGTATAGCAAAGCTTGTCTAAGTATACTAACTGCAAGGGGTTGACTAACCTAACCTAACCTAACTCGTAT
Source organism: Archips crataeganus (assembly GCA_947859365.1). Lineage (NCBI taxonomy): Eukaryota > Metazoa > Arthropoda > Insecta > Lepidoptera > Tortricidae > Archips > Archips crataeganus. The sequence goes on along the minus strand of OX402063.1, from coordinate 3,403,091 downwards.
TTGTTTCACTTTTAGAGTCGCCTAATCAATTTCACTCTACACTATAAAGACAGTAAAAAATCTTACCTATAACAGTCAAGTTGACCCTGGAGTTTCTCGTCTGGGCCTGTTTGAAGTCAACCCGGCAGCGGTAGATGCCCTGGTCGGAGGCTTTGACGCGGTCGACCCCCAACTCGGCCGGCCGCCGCTCCGGCAGGAAGTATGCGCGTGAGGCGAAAACGCTCTCGTCAGACCAACGCTCCGCGACACCGAAGTCGCGTTCGCGGGCATCAACGCTGTGGAAAAAACAATATTAGTAAACTATTATTTAATTCACACTTTTCATTCGGAAAACATAGTGGGTCAGGATTAACTTTCTTTGATAGTAGTAATTTTCAATGGTTATTGATTAAAAGTTGTTTCGTTATTTTTTACAGAGTTTTATTTAAATTTTTCTTATAGTCTCAAATAACTAAGTATTTCTTGTTCTTGAGGAGATCCGTAGAAAAGAACGAGCATCACCGACATAGCCAAACGGATTAGCTTGTTGAAATGACAATGGGCAGGCCTATTATAGCATGCCAAACAGATACCCGTTGAGGCTGAAAAGTTCTCGAATGGAGACCACGGACTGGCAAGCGCAGCGTGGGACGTCCACCAACGAGGTGAAAGGATGATTTGGTGGTGGTGGGGTAATGATTGGGTGTCAAAGAGGGAGGCCTATGTCCAGCAGTGGACGTCTTACGGCTGAAGTGATAATGATGATGAAACTTTACTCAAGTGGCAGTAGGCAGGGCCCATCGCTCGTAAAACTGATGGCTAATGGGAAGAAAAAGATCTCGAATGACGTCTACAGACCGGAAGACGTGTAGGTAGGCCTCCAACAATATGGAGCGACGACTTGGTTTAACTTGCAGGAAGGCGTTAGATGCGGTTGGAGCAGGACCAGTCTGTTTCAGCTGAGCCCGCATTGCACGGTGTCGTCAGAGGAACCAACATCACATCAACCATCCTGGGGGGCCAGTGAGCGTCGTGCTGTCTTTTATGCTCCCGTGGCGTTCACAATGGCAACGAGGGAATCCGTGTGGTTTTTAGTGGGTAGGCCACCAGTTAGAATTGTAATTCTACTGAAACTAATTGCTTTCGTAAAAGCATTTGCTTATTAAGCAAATACATTATTAAACTGTCAGTCAATTGAAATTGCAAACAATTTAAACAACCTTTGTATTTAAAATGTCTTTAATTTCCATTTTCCCTCATCAAATATTACTAAATCGTGTGCAATTTAATCAATAGTTACCACAGCTCTATCCTCAACCATTAAAACAATAAACAAGTGCTAGAATATGGATATTTCATTAAATGGTTTATTTACATTGTTGGCAATTTCAATTGACAGCGATTTTATGCAGCTAGACCATGATTATTTTTGAAATTATCCAAATCGTATTATGTAATATGAAAATTCGTAAATTGTTGTTATAAAAAAAACAACACACGTTCTCGAAAAAGTTAATTTGCAAATCTTAAGTCGCTAAGAATTGAAAGTTGCTTGCTATTTATAGCATTTTACGACAAAAAACTAAACAAATACCTAGAAAATAGGGCCATTTCAATGATGATTTAACTCTTCACGCTGACATAGGTACCTACTAAATTATTTTCTCACAGCAACGCCAAGTCCGTTTTAATAACAATTTGTGAATCAATTCATTAAAATGAAGACCTCTTGACACAAACACAATCTTGTATTGTTTATTGAATAAATATGTCTATGTCTATGTCTATGCCTCTGAAATCATGTTAAATGTCTTAGCAATGTAACAGAATTCTTCGAATATCGTCAGTACAATATTTTCCTTTGTGTTGTTTGTGTTTTAACGACCGCTTTAGCCTAGTTGGTAGTGACCCTGCCTACGAAGCAAGAGGTCCTGGGTTCGAATACCGGTAAGGGCATTTATTTGTGTGATGAGCACGAATATTTGTTCCTGAGTTATGGATGTTTTCTATGTATTCAAGTATTTATTTATCTATATAAGTATGTTTGTCGTCGTCTAGTACCCATAGTACAAGCTTTGCTTAGTTTGGGACTAGGTCGATTTGTGTAAGATTGTCCCCTAATATATTTTTTTTTTGTTGTAGCTCATCTACTCTACCTTTAGTAATTAAATTTATATTTATCAGTTTCATTGCAGCTGTTAAAATATTAATATTAGTGCGATGTTCTGCTAAACAGTAATAAGTACTTATTTCTAGCTATCACGGTTCATGAGATACAGCCTGGTGACAGACGGGCAGACGGGCAGACAGTAATAGGGTCCCGTTTTTACCCTTGGGTACGGAACCCTAAAAATTAAGTGAGTGCCTAATAACCAGTGATCGGATTTTTCTATGCCACGTGGGGTGAATAACCTCAATCATTATGCTAGTATGGATATGCCGCGGGATTCCGTAAAGGACAGTTTTTGTCATATTATTTTATTAGATATATATCATGTGATATGTTTGAAAATAAATGAACAATAACGTACGTACGTTGTTCTACCACTTATTTAGTTTTAAGTAGAATAAACTTTGTTTTTTTTTTCTCTGAAGTTAAATACTGAAGTCTGTTATTTATTATTATTACGTTGTTAACTAGTTTCTGCTATCAAATGTTATCTGGTTCTCCGCGATACAGGCGAAGCCTAGTGCGGGGACCCCTGGTAATTCTTGTCACACTATGTTTTTCAAATAAACGATTTTTTTTATAATACCGAAACGATCAATTTATTGATAATTTACAAAGTTTGGAATGGTGAAAAAACAATTTACAAACAGGACATCTGTAATTTAATTTTGTTTCTTCCCGGCACGTTACATTAGAAGTGAATTAGTAATCTCATAAGTCACTCCAAAGCACACTTAAACCGTAAGAATTTCACAGAATGTAATTTTTCCCAAACCCAATCTCCTTCGTCCTTGTGTATATCTGTGTTCTTGTATATGATAAGCGTGTAGCTGTATCTTATTTTTTATTATTAGTAGTGTTGCACTGATGGCTAAAGAATCCTGTTTCTCTTTTACTTAAATAAGCTATCAAATTAGGACACATTTTTGATGTAGGCTCAATCTACAGAAACGAAAATGCTGATTAGTTGGAAATGACAGAAAACAATCACTTATTCTTAAACTTCTACAGAAGTTTACGACCAGTAATAAAACCATCATAAAGGTTACCTTCATAAGATTTAATTTTTCCGGTATTTTCTGGTGTCAAACTTCTTCGCCTATTTGAAAAAATCGACTTCAATTTATTTCGAATATTTAGCATATTATTTTTTATTACTTTTGGTCCCTACAAAATTAAAATAACAAACCAATATTTTTTATTTAATTCTGCTTATTTAATGTTGTTTATTTTATATACATAATACCAATACGGACATAGCGTTTATTTTTCGAACAGTTTAATTGGTATCGCGGGCCAAACGGCGTATCCATAATAATCCATAGTATCATTTCTACTTGACATCTCGCGGTGTGGCATAGAAATATCCGATCACTGCTAATAACCAATACAAAATGACCCCACCCTGCAACGGAATCCTGGGTGCACGACTCGCAGTTGGACGGTTTTTATAATGATACCTATCACTACACTGTTCTGAACCTGCTCTGCTAAACTGCTATGCCATGCAGCTTGGACTCTTTATAGTCCCTCATTACAAAGTACAAGTAGGTATACCTTCCTACTACCATTTTTAAGCTGACTTTTTTGACACATTTTTTCCTGTGTATCGTATATGTGAAAACGAATCTCCCTCTATCTCTCTCACTATCTCCCTACTCCTCTCTCCCTCTTTTAATTTATTTTTCTTTAAAAGTAAAACCATACTCATCACAGTTAATCTCTAATGGGCTTATTGCCGAAAATCTAATAAATAGGTACACCTGAAAGCCCTTGCCAAGTTTCGAGTTGTCTTCCATGTTGTAAAGACTCAAGGATGAGGGATAATGTTTGGTACAAGCTAAAAATAATAATACTGTGTTTAACCTTTCGTGATTTGTACACTCATAGGGCGTTTGGGCGTTTGTTTGGATGTTTTATCTGGTCACATTATTAGAGAAATTGCAGAAGATTCTGAAACAGTTTCCAGTTATATGGTAGACGTATACTGTAGGTCCTTTAATTATAATAAGCGAAAGCCTCATCAAAATCTACAGCCACTTCTTTAAAAATGTGACCAAACGATTGAGGTGGTTGAAACGCCCGAATAAATGCCCTCTATCCAATATCATCCGAGATTTATTCATCATAATAGTCTGCTCATAACCACGGCCGCTACAATTTGGTCGAAATATCGAGGTTATTAATGGTGAGTGTGAAGTTCCTAATCCGCCCTTGGCTTGCGAGAAATTCTGAGAGGAGGTCTGTGCCCTGCAGTGGGATGTATAATTATAGGTTGGAATGATAATGACGATGATGTGATGACGTCGAAATCGTCCCACCATCTTCTTGGTCTGTCTCATCGTCACTGGCCGCTTTCTAGCACCCATCAAGACTTTAACCTCTTCATCGACCCAGTCTTCTAGTCGAAATAGCCAATGGAATGCCTCACACGCCAATGTCATCTATACATCACCAATATTTAAACTCGAAATAAACCCTTCTACAATGGATTTTAATTTATTGAATCAGGCGTTACTTTGCGGAGGTCCATATTAATGAACTAAAACAATTACTTTGCTCACTCGCGACCTTACAATAGTTACATTTATGCAAGAAATGTGACTCTGAAAATGAGCTCTGGTTGAGTTCGAAACGCGTCAGTGTAGCTTGGTGGTGGTGATGGTTGGGGTTATGTGATTTGTGTGTGTTCGTACAGCGTGGAGGTGGAGGAACTGCATGAACGCACATTTCTTGCATAAACGTAACTATTGTAAGGTCGCGGGTGAGCAAAGTAATTGTTTTAGTTCATTAATGGATTTTAAGTTAAAAATCGGTTTGTCATGTAACGTGGCGTAGCGTATAGAGCACTTCCCTTCGTTTCTTTTGTAGCGGTGAAGAGGTTAACCCTCTAATTACTGTTACATATATTATAGCCTATGACTTGTACCGTACATATTTACGCGCGACGATGTTAAGAAACTGGTGCTCATTGAATTTAGCCAATAAACAGACTCGGGAGTTCTCGCCACTCGCGAAATTTCACTAATTGATACTTTTGTTTGCGTGTTTATTATCTTACGGGTACTTCTTGTTTTGAAGCATTGCATTGTCAATATTGAAAACTGGGGTTGGATGGAGTCCAAAAATTGGGTCTATATCACTGTCTGAGCGTTTGAACCGAATTTCGTGGTCATTTTTAACGCATTGGCTGTAGTTTTTTGATGGGTTTTTGCGGTTGTTTACTGAAGGCCCTGTATTTCTACTACATGATTGGCAATTATATCAGAATCTCCTGACATTTCTAGAAAAAACATGTCCACGCTCCAAAACGCTCGAATAATTAACCTCTTTTAGAGTTTCACACTTCAATAGGACCTAGCTTTTAAGTTAGAATTACTAACCACTGCGCTATCCAGTAGTGGAGTCGTATAAGAGAGAGAGAGAGAGAGAAAGAGAGAGATATTTGCACATATGCGATCATATGCGATACACAGAAGGAAGGAAAAGGTACAAATAAAAAACAACGAATATTATTGATTATAGCTAGACTGTTTAAATGAGCCCTCGCCCGGGCGGTACAGGGGCTGGGTATGACGACAAAGAAGCCGAGAGAGGTGCGGGCGGTGAGCGCGCCTCGTGTGCCTGCCGCCCGCACCTCTCGCAGCCCCCTTTGTCGTCTACCCCCGCGCCTCTGTACCCCGCGGGCGAGGACTGATTTAAGCACTTTAGCTATAGTACCTACCTGTAGATAGGCGTTCCAAGGTCCTCTTTGTACCAGAGCACGAGCAGCACCGCGTCGTCTTCGTCTATGGACGCGATGTCGCAGGGAAGGTAGACTGGCTCGCCAGCCACGGCGATCACTTGCGTCATGGTTGCTGGAACAAGAAAATACGGTAAAAATTGATTGATCAACTACAAGAGGTATAATATATTAAAATGCGGCCTATTTGATATAAAGACATATTGGCTTTTAACTTTTTCTTCCACAAACACACAAAATATATCTAAATTCAAGAAAAGAAATATGAAGCAGTACGTATTTAAAATTTTGATTTTGTTTAATGAGTTCACAAGTCAAATCAAAATGTTTTATTATTCATCATCATCATCATCATCATCATCATCATCAAGCGAAACACGTCCTCTACTGGACAAAGGTCTCGCCCAAAAAACCCCGCAATCACCAGAGGCCGTATTGTCTAGTCTAACGCTTCTGACGCTTGCTTTCACCATCTCTTTCTGTCATCATCTGTTGAAGGCAAGCGTCAGAAGCGTTAGACAACAAGCCTGCTCAGCTGGATTGCCATATTGTGGTCCAGCAGCGGACGTGTTTCGCTTGATGATGTTGACGGTGAATAATAAAACAAATAGATTATTTTATCTGCTAGCCATGTCGCTCGATGGGAACCAGACAGCAGACAACCTCGAGAAACTGATCGTGCTAGGCAAGATAGAGGGAAAAGACCAAGGGGACGGTCGCCAACCCGATGGTCGGATCAAATTAAGGCGATAACGGGGCTCACTTTCCCAGCAGCTCTGAAACAGGCCGAGGACAGAGCGGCGTGGAAACAGTTCGTCAACGTCTCTGTAAAAGCTTTCCAAGACGGGCACGACCTTCTGAAACGAAGAACACGACGAAGAAGAAGATCTGCTAAAAAAATCCTTAACACGTGCGAAACGAAATTAAATGTTTGTTTGTCTTTTAAGCGTGGTGTGCGTGAACGCGAAAAACGAATTCTTAGCAGATGAATATGCCGGCGACTGGAAGTCTATTAATAACAATAGGCTTTTAACTCTCTGGCAATTAAATAGGGCGTCTTCTAAAAATGAGAGTAGTTGAGCCGTAGTACCTACGCGGGATTTCAGACTGCAAACTTCATTATCATAATCATCATTTCAGCCGAAAGACGTTCACTGCTAAACATAGGTTGGTCCCGTGCCATCCGCATCCAAGGCGATCCCGCAACCTTAACCAGGTCGTCGCTCTATCTTGTTGGAGGCCTACCTACACTGCGTCTTCCGTTCTGTGGACGCCACTCAAGAAACTTTTTGCCCCATCGGCCATCAGTTCTACGAGCGATGTGCCCTGCCCACTGCCACTTGAGTCTGGCGATTCTTCGAGCTATGTCGGTGACTTTAGTTCTTGCGCGGATTTCATCATTTCCAATGCAATCTCGCAGAGAAACTCCGAGCATGACTGTATACCTATAAATATATTGAAAATCTTCGTTGTAGCATCTAGTTTTCAATTTTTTTCTTCACCGTAAAACTCATGATAAACAAATGCAATTCCACACATAGATTCCAAAAACTTAGAGCTAAAAACTCAAACTAACGATCCTCTAGTTGAGAGTTTTTTATCGTTACTAAACGACAGCTAATTCTGCACTTATGTTGTTTCCACTTCAAATAAAGATAAGAACGTGGCATTTAATTATAAAACAGCTTTGACAGAGCTCTAGGACAAACACACTAATCGACAACACACTCAGTTTTCCACGCCGAATTTCTGCCACTTTATTTACTCTATACCTCCACAGAGTAAACAACCCTGTGTTACTTCCAATATCTTGGTTGCTATAGTCAATTTTGCTCTGTATTTTTCGTTGGTATATTTTTTGTTGTTCCACGCTGTTTTGGTATGAACGACGAGAAAGCAGCATTACTTATTGAGGAAGGTTTGGTTGATTAATAAATAAATGAAAATTTTTGATGGAAGTTAAAAAATTGAGGAATATATAATAGGTTTAGGGTGGTGTTACATCTCATCATCCCAGCCTATATACATCCCACTATAGTGCACAGGCCTCTTGTCATAATGAGAGGGCTTGGGCCGTAGTTCTCACGCGGGTCCAGTGCGGATTGGGAACTTCACACACACCATTAAATTTCTTCGCAGGTTTTCCTTCACCGTAAAGCACATGGTAAATCACAAATTTGTACATAAATTGCGAAAAACTTAGAGGTGCGAGCCGGGATTTGAACCCACGAAGGGCTGCTTGAGAGGCCATAGGTCAAACCACTAGGCCACGGCTTTGTGTGGTGTTACATCTATCAGCAACGAAGCGCATTTTTATACGGAAAACCGTTGCTTTGTACACATCAATTCAACTTTCCTCATTGATTCATCTCTAGCATTAAATGCGTAGGTCCTACAAGTGTAGTGACCCATTTGACGTGCTGAAGGATGCTTATTCATGTTAACAGGCACAGGCCTCCTCTAAGAATAAGAGTTAAATTATAACAGCGAGCTTCTTCGCAGGCGTGTGTAGGTTTCTTCAAGATGTTTGACTTGAGCGTAATTTTTTTTTATATATTAGGATTTGGCATGACTTGATTCATACCTTTGTTTTGTGTTAAGTATGCATAAGAATAAGAATAAGAATAAGAATAAGAATAAATTTATTGATGCAGTTAATTAATTTACATTTTATGAATAAATTGAAACAATCCAAAAAATATGGCACTGCGACACACTTCCTACATAAAAAAATTTCCCGTATCACCTACACTCTAGGCTAGGCCTGTCCCGTAGAGTGACACTACACACTTTACCAAATAATGTAATAAATCATGCGTTAAGGTAAGGCATCTTATTATAATTTTCTTTTAAGCTTAAATTTGACAGACAATACAAACAACATCCAAAACCATAACAAAAAATGGCACCGTCGATGTTAGAATAACTAGGATGGATCTTATGAAATGTGCATATGCGTGAGAGTGTGTATGTGTGTGTGTGTGTGTGTGTGTGTGTGTGTGTGTGTGTATGTGTGTGTGCATTCACCAACTATGCCTCCCTTTCTTCTATCGCATGCTCAATTCCAAAGCCGTAAAATGTTCAAACCCAAAAAATACAAACCTGTTCAATACGAAAGTTCAAAGCACACCAAAAGTACAATAAAGCGGGCAACACTAGCCGGATAAGTGGGTCGGGCCGGACGTCCGGACGTGCCTGCGTCTTGCCCGCCGGACGCAATGAGACAGTGTGGCCAGCGCTTGGGATTACTGCGATACAGGGATTTGTTGCCGTTTTTAAAATTGAATTAGCTGCTTCTATATAATAATTGTCTTTGAACAGTGTGTGTTGCCAGTGATAATTTATGGCACTGAGACTCATAAGAAGGCTTAAAGTCACTCAGAGGGCGATGAAGAGGGCTATGCTTGGAGTTTCTCTGCGGGATCGCATTAGAAATGATGAATTTTTTGTAATTCAACCTAGACTAACGTATTTTATTACATAAATGTAAATGTTTAGATATTTAATGGGAGAATTACTGTATTTAAGACATCAGTGACATTGTTTTGTTTACATTGGGTTGATTGCCTAAGCCTTGCAGGTATAGTGATGATTTGCCAAACAATAAGTAACTAAGTAGGTAATTAATATTATTATTAACTGCAACAATCCTACAATTTAAGGATTTAGGTTAATGATGTATAAAGTGTATTTTTTTTTCTGATTTAAACAGTTTTAAATTTAAATTTAATTTATTTATTTAATTCCGCGCAAGAACTAAAGTCACCGACATCTCATTACTCATTTGGCAGCGGGCAGGGGCACATCGCTCGTAGAACTGATGGCCGATGGGGCAAAAAAATTCTCGCCGTCCACGGACCGAAAGACGCAGTGAAGGAAGACCTCCTACAGGATGGAGTGACGACCTGATGCCGTATTGCCTAACGTTTCTGACGCTTGCCATCGCTTTCACCATCTCTTTCTGTCATCATTTTATACCGTTTGACAGAAAGAAATAGTGATTGCGAAGGCAAGCGTCAGAAGCGTTTTTTTTTTTTTTTTGAATGAGTCGCCAGAGGGGCCAAAGACGCGAAGTCTTTGCTATTTTTTACTTTAGGGTAGGAAGAGTGACTTGTGCTCGGGAAAAATCCCTTCGGACGAACTGGGAATGGAGGGCCCAGACAGTGTCCGACTTGCACGGACTAAAAAACCCGGTCACAAGTCCCCTTCTCTATTGATTATTAATACAAAAAACGTGTGCTTTATATTTTGAGGAGGGGAGGGGTAGGGAGGGGACTTAATCTACCCACAGTGTACTGCCTCAGCCATTTGCTGGAAGGCCGGGAGAGGAGCATGCATTCTCCCGCTGGGCACTGGGGGGTGCTTAGGTCGGTCTTTTATGTTTTTACCCGTTGGTTTATTCCTTGACCGACCCTCGCCCGTTTCTGTACAATTACTTAGAGCTATTTGGTTGGGTTGGTGGGATTTCCTGTCATATGCATTTATCTATAACTACGGGCTTCCTTTCTTTTGCCCTGCGATGGAAGGGTGGGTCGGAGATCTTTTGGGCCCATTGTGTGGCTTTGGATGCCATCTTTTGGGTGGGGCTACCCTTTATGCCTGATGGTTTTTTGGCATGCTGTGTGTTTTTTTGCGCTTGTCTCCTAGCGCTACCCTCTTTTCGTTACCGCTTCCATCGATAGTTTTCCTGCTATAATAATTCGGAGGGATGAGGAGTGTCCCCCGGACGGCTGGACGCCCCAGTGTCTCACAAGGGTCATGTGGAGCCCAGCGGATCCATACCCCAGCCAATGCTGAAGGGCCAGAGAAGAAACTTTTAGTCTCGATTCTCTGTTTAGGCTTCCGCCGTTGCTCCCACGAGTTCCCCACCGAAACTACCGGGTGCGTCCCCCGTCCGGAGCTCACCTGTCGTATGGGCGGGAGATGCATATGTCAGGAATTCTTAGATCTAATTATACACTAACCACAATCAGAAAGAAGCGTCAGAAGCGTTAGACAATACGGCCTCTGGATAAGGTTGCGGGATCGCGTTGGATGCGGATGGCGCAGGACCGATCTGTTTGGCGAGCCTTGGGGGAGGCCTATGTTCAGCAGTGGATGCTTTCGGATGAAATTATGATGTATGATGATAAAATAATTGTGCGGCTCTTTTAGCAATATCTTCGGTTGTTCGGCAGTTGCAACTTCAACGAAGGATTCTTAAATTTTTTAGCAAATATTCATTTAGCTCTGATTTTTTTCAAAAGGATTTGTGCAATCTCTAATCCTAACCAATATTATAAATGCGAAAGTAACTCTGTCTGTCTGTCTGTCTCGCTTTCACGCTAAAACTACTGAACCGATTTAAATGAAATTTGTGCACAGATTCTTATAGTCTAGAGCCTGAGAAAGGACATATGCTATATATCATCACGCTAACACCAATAGCAGCGGAGCGTAAGAATGTTTCAAAATCGGGGGCTTTTGAAGTAAGTAAAAATTCTATAGGCACGCTTGACTTGGGGTACGGGGGGTGCGGGGGGGGGGGGTTATATCGAGGAGCTAAGGAGAGCCATAATAGATGAAAAAGCAAATTGGATAATAAAATAAGCTGGCTAAATTACTAATTCCACGCGGACGGAGTCGCGGGAAAAAGCTAGTATAAATATAAAAATCTCGTGAACGGCTTGGCCGATATTTGTGTTTTTTTTTATCTATATTTGAATGAAGAGTACGACGTAAGTTTTGGGAATAGTCGACGTCTCAAGAGACCGAAGAACTGGCAGCTACCGCGGACAAAGAATTAACTATTCAAAGGGAGAACGCCACTTTTTTCAGAACCTAACCTAAAGGGATACTTTTTCGTAATAAGTTTATGTTAAGAGGGTTTATACCTGCTGAGCTGGCAACGTTGCTTTTTTGTTAGTTTTTCTCGATTATTCCATAAAAATTGAATGAAAATTATTTTTTTTTGTATATAAATTGTTCTAATATATAAGTTAATGTGTCTACTGCAATAATAATTCGTGATAGACTTTTATTTTCTTTAGTAACGAACAAATTATTACCTAACGGTTTTTAAAGAAAATAAAAGTCTTATCAGAATTATTATTGCAGTAGACACATTAACTTATATATTAGAACAATTTTTATACAAATCATTTTTAATTTTCCTTCAATTTTTATGGATTAATCGAGAAAAACTAACAAAAATGCAACGTTGCCAGCTCAGCAGGTATAAACCCTCTTAATGGTTTAGGGTAGTTGTATTTTTAGGAATTCACTAGGGAATTTCAATTCAACTGCGAGCAAAGCTGCTGGTGAAAGCTAGTTAACAATTAACCCACTAACTGCACTAAATCGGCCAAACTAGGTATGAATATTAATAATAAACCCTTATTATTACTACGCTATTGCAAAACCAATTATTAACAGCAGCTACCTAATGTGCTTCGTTTATTCAAAATTTTAACCCAATTCCCAACTCTATGCATAATGCATTAAGTTTCAACTCACAAAGCATCGATTATGATAATAAGGCCATCAACACATACATAATCCAATTTTACTGTCGCAAAACGTATTTCGAAATGGTAGAAAAAATAGCACTGTATTGTATAGGGAATATTGAAATTTGGAATCTAAGTTTTAGTAAGTTTCTTTTAAGTTTAACTATTTAGAGGACTGTACCCATATTTACACATCGTTTATATACGTAATATAATTATTCGCTCACATTACCAAAAAATATTTGACACGAATTTTTTGTTAATCAAACAAAAGAATGACAAAGATAAAGCGCATCAAAGTTCGGGAGTGGAGGTTCGTGACGTCACGTCTAAGTAAAAAAATGTACCAAGACATGACCTCATACTAAACTTCATACTTTTTTGTTGGGATAAGCGTGTCTCAGACCCTTCAATGAAATATAATCGAGCCCTAAGCGTAGCTCTCAGAACCGTTCAAGTAAAAACATCTTCAACTATTTGTAACTGGAAATGTACCCGAAAAAGGGCAGACGAGACTAAGAAAAGATTTGTAGTTCAATCGGGTGTGTTTGAATGTTTAGAAGTCAGTTTTCAGGATGGTTGGCTGGCACACAATGAAGATCCCTGGTTTAGTAGGTTCAGAATGTAAATGAGGCTCGTGTTAGTTTAGTCGATGTGTTCGAAGTGAAATCAGTTTTGTTGGGAATAATGAAAGTAAAGATCGTAATAAATCAAAATTGACTCAACTACGTAGTGATAAATTTTGTCTGGCGAGAATTGAAATATTGTAAGATATACTAATAATATATTTTTTAAGTTTTTTGTTACGATGTTTATATGCATGACTTATGAAGTTTAAATGTATGAAACTGGAAAATCTTTTACCGCCATTAATTTTACTACATTAAGGACAAATAAACATAATTATTTTCATTTTAGATGGAGCTATTTTAGCATTTATAATATAAGTAAGGAATGGATTTAGAGCGTGTATACCTGCTGAGCTGGCAACGTTGCATTTTTGTTAGTTTTTCTCAATTATCCTATAAAAATTGAATGAAAATTAAAAATGTGGTATATAAGAATTGTTCTATTATATAATAAGTTAATGTGTCTATTGCAATAATTATTCGTGATAGACTTTTATTTTCTTTAAAAACGAACAAATCATTACCTAACGGATTTTAAAGAAAATAAAAGTCTTTCACGAATAATTATTGCAGTAGACACATTAACTCATATATAAGAACAATTCTTATAGACCACATTTTTAATTTTTATTCAATTTTTATGGAATAATCGAGAAAAGTAACAAAGATGCAACGTTGCCAGCTCAGCAGGGTATAAATGTTCCGAGTTCAATTCGTGCTCAATAATTAAGAGTATACATTGACTGTAACCATTTAGTAAACACAATTCTACCGCTTAATTATGCATTGCTGGGCGTACACTCCCAATATGCCAGTGATCGATCGAACTCCGCAATGTATCGCTATTCGCTTTTCCTCCATCCATGTCAAGTACAGACTTTCATTTTTTCAGGCACACTGGCATCCAAAGTGCCAGTATTCAGCACACCACCGAATACAGCACGCACGGCCGATTCCCTAAAACTAGCGAATTTCCAGCACTATGTAAAGTATCTCTCTCCATCACAAACGTGGAATATAAAGCAATGCACGTACCTCAAACATTGTGCCGTGCTCGCGAGGTAAACTGGCTCTTATTATCTTTCGAGTAAGGGTGCGGGAACGGGAGCACCCTGTATATACGTTTGCTCACGTAATACAAACAATCTGCACGAGACTTAGCTTTATTTCATATGAGGCTGTTTGATGCTTCGTATTTAGATAGTTATCAATGTTTGCTGATGTTAGGATGTAGCTAAGACTCTGTAATCGTAAGATATGTGTCGGCGAACGGGTAAGCCTGTTGTGGTTGTTTTTAAAAGTATCTGATTGCATTTTTTTGGAACTGATGCTTAACAATAATAAACTTGTACAGGTAGGACAGTGGCCTTATCAGACGTTGCTCCTCTCTACATTTAGGCTTGAGTACTAACGTAGTTATTTTAGAACTTATAGGTAGTTTCACTAAATACCCTATGGACAGCATTTCTGTCGTCTGAAATAGTTGAATTTCATTTTTTAATTTCAAAAATTGATAGTTCTCGGAAAAAGATTAAACTTCATTTAAATAATTTATTGAATCAGGCGTTACTTACTTTACAGAGGTTCTTACCAATCAACTGAAACAATTACTTTGCTCACCCGCGACACAATACTTGTAATATGTATATCTATACTTGTATAGAAAAATACTTACTTAAATACATATTAAACATCCAAGACTCGAGCACAAAACATTCGTATTTTTCACACAAATATCTGCCCCGACTGGGAATCGAACCCGGGACCTCAAGCTTTGTAGTCAGGTTCTCTAACAACTACGCTGTTCGGCCGTAATTTTATGCATTTCGGAATTTGTACCAAAATTATGATCTGTTACCCCCAAACACAACGGAGTGCGTGGTTAATGTGTGTCATATTATAATATCGTAGACCCTTACCATGTAACTACAATACACGGTGCATAGTTTAACCGTAGCTCGCGGAATTGAAAATCCCGCTCGTAGATAATATTTCTCTACCAGCTTATATTAGCCTAAACCGTACATGACCTTGTTTGAATCCTCAGGGAAATCTGAGCCGTCTCCGTATCTGAGATATGACCGCGAGCGACGAAGAATAATGCTCGCAACATGGATTACGGGGATTAGAGAGAGACAGCTACTGCTGTGATATTGCGTCGAAAAACGGGAATCAGAAGGGCTGGAATCAGGAGTTGGATTAACTCGAGTGTTTAATGTTGGTGGATAGTTTCAAAATGTTTTACTAATATAATATTACAATACAATGATTGTACGCCACATAGATACAGAAAAATTACAGAAAAATAAGTATACAGTGAAAGTTTACAGAGTATCTCAAAAGTCAACGATGATCTGGTACTGGGCGAGGCCAAATTAAAAAAAAAAAAAAAAAAAAAAAAAAAATGGAGAAGTATGGGGAAAATTATGAATAAATCCATGTCGCTTAGTTATGTGTATGTTGTAATTACACTACTTCGTTCACCTAATACGGTCGCCGAACTTGTTTCAAACTACTTCGGCGACCGAACGTCGTTTTCGCATTAGTCTGTCCGCCTACCTATAATGAGGTGGCCATAATTAGGCGCTGGCAGCTGTCGCTCGCCGAATGCGGCCAACTACCGTGCTCTTAACACTGTTGCATTGCATGCATTGACCCATGTTGCATGCGGCGATCGACTTAATTCTTCTTCTTCTTCTAATTCTTCTTGTAATTTTGATATCAACGCAAATTTACATTGTAATTTTTATAATGAAATATATAAATGTAATCTAATCTAATTGTAGTACAATCACAATGTATTGTGTTCAATTATAAAGCGATAAGTCGTTGGGCTACTACATGATGTTTAAAAATTATAGTCTAAGTCAAAGTGATTTATTGCACACGTGTTGTAAATACATAGATCTTATAAATGTTCATAATGTCAATATAATAATACAACTGAGACACAAACAGTTTGCCTAGCAACAATTAGTCTCCGTACATACATTAAACCTTTAAACATGAAACCACTTGTCTTAGCTTAATAAAATCATTCTTGCGGGTAAACAGCTTATTAATATTGAGATCTAATGAATTCCGCATGGAGTGGGCCTCGTAAAACCTTTCTATCAATCGCAGACGTCGTAAAACAGACCGACATAACAGTTGAAACGGAAGAGAACTAGAGAATCCAACTAATATCATAAATGATAAAGTTTGTGAAGATGTTTGAGTGCTTGGATGTTTGGATGCTCGTAAGTTCAATTGCGAAATAGCAGCTGAACACTTTGATAAAACTTAGCGTTTAGACAACTAAGATCTGGATTGAGAGCATTAACATTACAAATGATGAAGTGAAGAGGGCGACGGTTGACGTGTGTCATAGAGTCACGAAGCTAGAATGGGTTTGAGCCGGCCACATATGCCGACAACATGACGAACGGTGGAGCAAGGTTCTGGAGTGGATACCCCGGCTAGGCAAAAGAAGTGTGGGCAGCTCACCTGCCCGATGGTCCGATGACATTAGAGATACAGCAGGAGCAGTCTGCAAGATTGAAACAGATAACTAATCTGGATGGAAAAAAAATGGAGAAACTTGTGCCCAACGATGGGCTAAAAAGCGCTGAAGGAGAAGAAGATGAAATGAAAATGGACGGTTAACCTTCGCCTCACAAAGCTTCATACATTCACAACAGCTAATCCTCCAGCTGTTAGTAAAAATATCGTAGTCAGGTGCGGATGCAAAAGCGCAAATTAATTGTAAATTTCAAACAAGTTTTGAATTTCTGTACGACACAATGCCCGCTTTGGGAACTGCCAGCAGATTGCGGTTGCGGGTGCAAAAATTTAACCTAGATTGGGACAGTCTCTACTGTGGTAGAGCGAGTAGGCCCACTAGTTCCGCTACCAAACTGCTTGCAGTCAGAATCTCCACGCAATTTTCGAAACGAACTTCCAAATAAGTAAATACTGTAAAATTAAAGACGAACCACAAATTTTCATTCCAAATTACCATGTTCAAGTATTTTTACGTCATAAATGTTGCATCCTAAACGAAATCGTGTAAATCCAAGTTTACCCAGTAAATACAAGTAATACATCTCAACAACGTCAAAATACATTAAGCAACACTCAGTTCGCCTACCGCAAATTCTTTCCTCACATTCCAATCCTATATGTTTCGCTCGTAAAACCGGAGGGTAGGCGAAATATATAATTCACTTTTTGCTTCACGTGGCTTTTACTGATTCGCACTAAGCTTTCCATTATTATGCTGAAGTTAGGGAAAACACTCAAAGTTTATTATTTTGCGCGCTTTCGGAATAGTATTCGGAATGCAGAGTGTTATTTCTATGGAGAAGTAAGTGGCTATGGCTATTAAATTTACATATATATTGTCTACCTGAATTTTTATTTTTGTAATGTCACCGTACTGTTTCTGGTGATCAATAAAGAATATTTGTATTTGTATTTGTATTTGATGTCTGAAGCTCTCATTCCGTATTGAGCCCGCGTGGGAACTACAGCCCAAAGCTTGTTTTTCTTAGAGGTAACCTGGAGCAATGGGGTGTATAAAGGCCAGAGAAGACATCGTAGTCTTCATTTGCACTGTAAGAATAATTCAAGGGTTAAATGCTTGTAGCGTATTACTACAGTATAAAAACAACCACACACGAAAGAAAAACACTATATTTAAGGAAACTACAATAAAACGTTATAACAATAATATGCATCCAGTGTCAAGGACACTGGTTAGCAGCGAAGCGGGCGAACGTACCCGAAGCGCGGGTAGCGGCGCATCTCCCGAACTTTGCCGAGGCGCGGCGGAAACCGTGTTACTATCTGCACGCTAAATATAGGTGCGATCTACGTTCGCATGATTCATGTGCGACGTTTTACTCGCCACATGCTTAAATCCTAATTACTCCTGACATGCTCAAAATCCAGCCATGCACATACAGTCGACCAAGTAAGTGTTTTACCATTTTTAGGGTTCCGTACCTCAAAAAGGAACATATAGAACCCTTATAGATTCACTTTGTTGTCCGTCTGTCTGTCTGTCAAGACCCTTTTTCTCAGGAACGCGTGGAGGTATCAAGCTGAAATTCATATCAAATACTCAGGTCTACTGTCCCTTGAAGCTGTGAAAATATCAATTTCTAAGCCAACGCAATCAAAAGATGCAGCCGTTTATGCCGCAAATTTTCAACACTCGCAAGGAAATCAAAACCTTCAGGGTACTTCCCGTGAACTCAGAATCTTGAAATTTCGTACAAGTAGTGCGAAAATCATCAATTTTTAGTTATATCATATATATGAATTAAATTAATCATTAAGAGGGGTCCCGAAAAACCAACATAAAATGATCCTACACGGCGTACGTTTTACTTATAAGGAGGGCTCTGCTAACACTGGATTATTATAGTTGCGGCTGTTTACGGCGTATATTTTGACATAGCCAAAAACGTGTACGGAATCCTCGGTGCGCGAGTCCGACTTGCACTTGGCCGGTTTTTATAACAGTTTCTACATCAGAGAAAAAACAATAAGGCTGATTGTCACAATGACTTGTATGTAATGTTTTAAGCCGTTTAACCAACATTGAACCATATAAGGTGGCAAAGAAATTTCTTGGTCGACTATACCTACCAAATTTCTCATTTACGCTATTAGTCACATTTAGGCATTCTCTTGGCATTGCATTTTGATAGCGTATTTTAACAGTAACTTCCCCATTCATCCAAATGTAGATATTCACATTTTTTTTTTCTCTTTGTTAAAGTCAGCGTCAGAAATAGAAACGGTTAAACTCCTCTAAATATATTCAAATTTGCGTCCTTTACTACATTTATCCGTATTTTATTCATATTTACAAATCACGTATCGTAATAATAATATCTTGTATGCGATGACGCCGGCCGCAATTCCTCACTGTCTCGTCCAATCAGCGTTCGTATGTGAGAGAAATAGGGAGTAGACTTGTCTATTACTTTCCTTCAACCATAGTTGGATGAAAGACACTTTCATTCTAGCTAAGATGTGGATTAGCTTTGTGATTAAGACCATGACATTAAGGATCAGCTACGTACACGGATTATCGATAGAAAACGAAAAAAGTTGAGATTTCACGTTGGATAGTGCAAGCTCAATCCTCCCGAGTGGCGTCTACAAAAAACATGTCGCCAAAAAGTGCAAGAATTATTCCGTATTACCATTTTGGTAGTATGTTAAGGTCTGAATTAGTTTCAAGGAAAACTGCCACATTACTTTTACATTTTATAGACTGTACAAAGATACATAGGCAGGCAGCCGTGAGACTGGCATTTTGACAGGAGTAGCAGGGAGAAACTGAATGCACAAATCATATTTACATTATGACCGCACTATATGAAATAAATTGAAGATATTTTATACTCAACATCGGGAAGACGATGGCTGAAAAAGAACAAAGAGTACTTTAGCATAAAACACCTACAACTTTTAAAAACATGATAGATAGTTAGGAGTTAGGGCCATGCAGTGTCCATTGAACTAAAGCCAATTGCAATTCTGCGACCATGCACCACACCAGGCGTAGTGGTCGCTAGTATTTTGACGAGTGAGTTGACGGACGTGGTAAGGCTTGTCCACGAAAAAAAGTAGCTACTATTGTATAATTCAGGTATTCAATATGAAATGTCATTTTTTAAAGAATTTAATTAGAAAGAAGGACTCTTCACCTTTCGTTTTGAGTGCTATTATGGATATCTATATCAGACGCTATCCATTTTTGGGCTTACTTTCGAAATCTCTGGATTTTAGTCTTAGATTTTGTATTTTTCACGTTTGGGTCACAGAGGTTCTTTTTTTCTTTACTCAAATAGATTATCGACGCTATAATGTTCCGCGAATATCTTTCCAGACTCTTAATTACCGTATGCAGATCATAAATTGTTATAATTCATGCCAGATATCTTTCCAGGCTCTTAGTTACCGTATGCAGATCATAAATTGTTTTAAATCATGCCAGAAGTACACACATTTGTATGCAATCATTTTAGCTCTAAATTTAACAACTTGTAAGGAAAAATGTATGGATTTTAGTATCTTACACATAGAAAAGAATACTCAGTTGGCAATCTAATTGCGGTTTGAAATACCTAGACCTACTGGATGACAGTGGAGTGGAGAATTAGTTTTCGATGGCTACTTTTGTCGTGGACAAGCTTTATTAGACGATCTTTATAACACACGGGTCACGACGGTTAAAACGCTTCACGGCCCTCCAGATAACAAAACCGTTTGCTTCTCCACGGCTCAGATTGTTTGCATTAAAAATGATATTCAGAAAATAAATGTCTCAAAGCACGAAGGGTATCAAAATCCGTAATGCTTACAACCCTTCCGCTCGAGCAAGGAACTCATTACCACGGCCCCGTTGTTATAAGTCCTTGAGCACACAGCCCAAGAATATTCCGTACACTTCGACGTTGAATAATACAATATTCCCGTCCGACATTCATAATAGAATTACACAAGGGACGAACGTGTGTTTGCACCGCAGAATAAATAGCCCAAAAGTATTTATTATACTCAGATTGTGTTTGTCGTGGATTATATTCTTATCTGACGTCGCGGGAGTAGTGACGGCTTAGTTGATTAAAAGACAATGGCTGGGATTGTTAACTATCAGTTTGAAATTTGAATTTGGCACACCAGATACAGAGAGAAACAAATTGAAACAAATTGAAAGAAACCGGGAGGCGAGGTGACAGATGAAATCCCAAGACAATATGCAGAATATCGCGTTTCTGTATTGTTAGGTATGTGTACATTGAATCTGAAACCTGATATACTTCAATAAAAGTAAGTAAACGTTTAAAAGCGTATCTTGAGAAGTTATTACATTTAATTTTACAATCTCCGATCCA
Source organism: Archips crataeganus (assembly GCA_947859365.1). Lineage (NCBI taxonomy): Eukaryota > Metazoa > Arthropoda > Insecta > Lepidoptera > Tortricidae > Archips > Archips crataeganus. The sequence goes on along the minus strand of OX402063.1, from coordinate 3,382,188 downwards.
TACCTACTTATATCATAAATGTGAATGTCTGTCTGTCCGTCTTTTAGTCTGTTATCTCTCCACGTTTAAACTGCTGATCCGATTTAGATGAAATTTGCTATATAGTTTGTTACCTTGAGACTCGGAAGGACAGAAAAGTTTTTTATGCCGGAAAGTTGCATAGTTCCCGCGGATAAATGAATTCATTGCAGACGGAGTCGCGGGCCACAGCTGGTTTGTAATAAAATCTGCAGGTAAATAGGTGAATCAACCTGAGTCTTATTAACACAGTCTTGAAGTGTACTGATTAATTTGTATGGATATTTAATTTTGTGTCCTCGGACCAAATAATTTTGGTAACAAAAAAAAGGCAGTTTTCATACTAATGAATAAAAATACTTGGGCACTATTTTCAATATAATACAATACAATGTCTCTTTATTGTACACCAGGAATAGTAAGCAATACAGAAATAGGTATACAAAGAGAATGTTACAAGGTAAGCAATAGGCGGCCTTATCGCTTAAGAGCGATCTCTTCCAGGCAATCCTTTAACAGAAAGAAGGAAGGAGGAGGAGAAGGAGGAGGGGTGGTGCATCAACATTTTCATTGTTAGGCTTAGTTTCATTCGCTGTCATCATCATTATCATCCGAGCTATACACGTCTCACTGTAGGACACAGACCTCCTCTCAGGGCTTTGACAGTAGTTTCCACGCGGGCCCAGTGCGGACCGAGAACTTCACGCACACAACTGAATTTCTTTGGAAGTGGATGCAGGTGGGAACCCGATGTTGCCTCAACCGTAAAGGTCATGGTAAATTTCAAATGTAATTTCACACGTAAATTACGACAAACGCAAAGGTGCGAGCCCGGGCTTGAAGTCACGACCCTTTGCTTGAGAAGCCATAGATCAAACCACTTGACTATCACGACTTCCTCACTGACCAACTAATTTTGCTTCCTGCAACTAATTTTGCAAGTCAGAGGCAAAAATGAAATGTACAAACTATTTTGTACTAAAATGTATTTTTCCTGTGTATCGAACATGCGTTAATCTCTCTCTCTCTCTTTCTTTCTTTCTCTCTTTTGTAAATGCTCATAAAACGCAAGGATTTAAACAAAACCATTTAAATAAAACTATTCCGACGAACAACAACTATCAAGAAAAAGTTTTAACGTTCACGCAGACTGGTCCTGTTATCTTTGTCTTTCTGTTCAGTACTGTAGCAAACCCACAGATAGATACAATATGAAGGCTTTAAGAATTTCAAAAGAACTTCTTTAGTCACGTTTCAAGCGGACGGTAGGTCAGACGATAACTTGATTTCATTTTTGATGAGAACTATTCACTAATGCCGAGAAACTCTGTGAAGATTCAAATAATGTGTTATCGGATACCTCGCGCAAGTTGATTCGTTTCATTGTAAATGATCAAAAAGTATTGCGTCGCAGTTTACAGAGAAGAAAAACAAAATTGTTTTTGTTCTTAAATTAAATTTCATAATTCAGAACCCCGAAGCGCTCAAAATTTCGTCAGAATTACAGACTGTGCTTAAATTTGATGCTATCTTTGAATTGGGAATTACACACTTCTCGCTTTAAATTCTTTGAAAAGTTCGATGGTGGCTGTGTTTCTAAAGCTTCAAAGCTAATATTTGACTTCAGTCATTTCACTGAATGTAAATCCAAGTTTAGACCAGCAAGAAAAATTAGAAATAAGAAAGCTCAAAGTCACTCAGATTTTTCTGCGGGATCGCATTAAATACAAATAACGAAATCCGCGTAAAAACTAAACCGTAAAATAAACCGCTCTCAAAGTGGCAGTGGATAGCGCATATCGCTCGTAGAACTGACGGCCGATGGGACCGAAAGGTTCTCGAGTGGCATCCGTGGACCGGAAGACGCGGTGTGAGTAGGCCTCCAACAAGATGGAGCGGCGACCTGGTTTAGGTTGCGGAAACGCGTTGGATGCGGATGGCGCAGGACTGGTCTGTTCGGCGAGCCTTGGCGGAGGCCTATGTTCTGCTTTTTTATTTCTATAGAGAGTCCGGAATGAGCTTATTAGAAAACGCACGTGAGTGGTCGATGTGGGACATAGAGTCGCGAAGCTGAAATGGGCTTGGGCCGGCCACATGTGCCGACGACATGACGAACGGTCGAGTAAGTGCGTCTTGGAGTTGAGACCCCGGCTAGGCAAAAGAAATGCAGGCAGACCGCATGCCCGATGGTCCGATGACATTGTGGACGTCTCCACAGGACCATTCAGAAAGAGAGACAGTCGATCTGGATGGAGAAAGGTCGGAGAGGCGTATGCCCAACGGTGGGCGAAAACGCTCTGAAGAAGAAGAAGAAGATTAATTAATAAGGGTTCCGTACTCAAAGAGTAGCAACGGGATCCTATTACTAAGGCTCCACTGTCCGACCGCCCGTCTGTCACATGGCTCTATCTCTAGAGCTGTTATTGTAATGACCGGTTTTTAGGGTTCCGTAGTCAACTAGGAACCCTTATAGTTTCGCCATGTCTGTCCGTCTGTCTGTCTGTCTGTCTGTCTGTCCGCGGCTAAGCTCAGAGATCGTTAGTACTAGAAAGCTGTAATTTGGCATGAATATACATATCAGTCACGCCAACAAAGTGGTAAAATAAAAAATAAAAAATAAATTTTTTTAGGGTACCTCCCATAGACGTAAAGGGGGGGTGATTTTTTTTTCTCGACTAAATCTATAGTGTGTGGTATCGTTAGATAGGTCTTTTAAAACCATTGCGGGGTTGCTAACATGATTTTTCTATTCAGTGATCTGTTTGCGAAATATTCAACTTTAAAGTGAAAATTTTCATTAAAATCGAGCGTCCCCCCCTCTAAAATCTAAACTGTTAGGTGGAAAAATTTGAAAAAATTCAGAATGGTAGTAAATATATCAAATTTACTAGGAAAATTATAGTGGCTAAGATTGCTTGGAAAATATTTTTTGTAGTTTAAGAGTAAATAGTAGCATAAGGTACAAAACATACCTAAACTTGCATGAAGCCGTACACATACGAAATCCTTAGAAAAATATTACTTGATTTTTTTGTAATGGCTACGGAACCCTACCTTGTGCGTGTCCGACACGCTCTTGGCCGGTTTTTCTTTCTATTAACACTGCTTCCCAATCCTCACTGGGCCCGCGTGGGAACTACGGCTCAAGCCCTTTCATTCTGTGAGGAGGCCTGTGCCCTGCAGTGGGACTTATATTGGCTAGGATGATTACACTGCTTTACTTTCGCGGCAATTCCGGCGGTTGCTGAGAAACTCCTGTTGCGCTTTGAAAACCAAGTTCTACTTCATAATATGAAGTATCTTTTTGTATTTTTATTTTTTCAACTCCATTTTTTTTTAAACTTTTACCAGCTGTGGTGGAGGGGTAAAAGCACGCAGCACGGTATGCAGAGGACCCAGGTTCGATTCCCGGAGCTGGTCTTTTACTATGTCTTTTCTGTGCATCCATGTTTCAGTTAGTATTTAGTATGAAATATACCAAGTTCTGCCACGAACGCATGTTGAACGTATTCGCCTTTTTCCAAAAAAAAACCAAAATCTACTGTTTTTAAAACACCCGCTGCGTCCTAAGCGCGTTTGGAGAAATGCGAAATTCGAGAATCGCCCCCGCGAATGGGAATGCTTTGTTTTCGTAGATACGGGAAATAAATTTTCGCTCGGGGCGAGCGCGAGATTGTTCGCGAAGAGGCCAAGTTAAATCGACTTTCGAACTGTTACTCGCCGGATGTTCCCGATAGGGCTATCGGCTTTTTTGGGTGCGTGAATTTTTTTGGATACTTTTAATCAGTTTACGCATGCACAGGCAGTAATCTTAAATTGGGTGGGCAGTTGAATAAGAAGTGAGAATCATCATCATTATCCCAGCCTATATTATGTCCCACTGCAGGGCACAGGCCTCCTCTCAGAAAGAGAGGACTTGGGCCCTAATTCCCACGCGGGTCCAGTACGGATTGGAAACTTCACACACACCATTAAATTTCTTCTCTGGTGTATGCAGGTTTCTCTTTGTTTTCCTGCACCGTAAAGCTCATGGTATATTTCCAATGTAATTTCGCACACAAATTCCGAAAAACTCAGCGGTGCGAGTCGGGATTTGAACCCACGACCCTCTACTTGAGAGGCCATAAGATCGAACCGCTAGGCCACCACGGCTTTAAGAAGTGTGAATGAAGAATATAGTACATTAAGTTACAAACTTCGTTGGATTCTACGAAGCTTGTCATTAATTTTAATTTTACTAGCTCCAATTCACCGCTTCCCCTGTGCTATAGGTAACGCCACGAGAGTTGAGACGAATGATTACAAACACAGCTAGACAAAGTACCGATTGCAAAAAAGTAGTGAATGAATGAAATGAGCGAGTGAATGAAAACGAGGACTTTTTCGAGGACCCTCTAAGCAATGTGCTTCCATTTCTGCCAGTTAGAGGCGTTAATGATTGATAATTATAATTATTAATATTTCTAATTTATTCGATGCATGTGGGACATGGGTTCCACGAGAACGAACTATGATCACCAGAGGCCGGAATTCTCGTGGCACTAACTTTTGAACTGTAAAATTAAGTAAACACTTTAAATCATTGATCACGCTACGACCTAACCCGATCCCAACTGCCACCTGCCACGAACAAAGCGCGATTTACGACTAAAAAAGCACAATTCAATAGACAAACTCGTTTCCCGTGCAGTAGAACAAACAGCTTCATCCCCCATTAAGTTTATAGTTGCGTCGTGCTGCCAAGCGACGGTCGTCAAAACCTATGGAGCGGGATGGGCTGGAATCCAAACCGATATTTCCGTAGACGTATTATCAATTTTTAAAAGAATTAAACGGGACAGCTTTTTCAAAAGGTGGGATGGCAATGTGCCAAATTTTATTCGATGCTTTTCAATAATGAGAAGATAGCCACAGCTGTTAGGGCAGGTTTATTTGGAAGAATATCTTCCGATACGTGTCATCCTGTTAGGTCATTCTTGGGCTATTTTAATCCAGTTTACTAACAAGTATGAAGTATCTTTTTCTATTTATTTTTTTCAACTTCATTTTTTATTACTTTTACGGTCATCCCGTGAAACCATATATTTCAAACTGAATACAAACTGAAAATATAGATGCACAGAAAAAACCCCAGAAAAAAGACCAATGCTGGGAATCGAACCCAGGTCCTCAGCGTTCCGTGCTGCGTGCTTACCCCTTCACCATCACTGGTCTAGAAGTTAGCGACGAATTTTTCCCATACATCGTACACTTCAGTCTGTTATAATCACATTATGCAGTGATAAAACGCGCATCTATGTTATGCCCTCTACCGAGAGACTTAACACTCCTTCGGAGCTAACCGCTCACCTGGACCAAGAGATGGCGCTACTAAGCCAACTTTAACAAAAGCTTATCACTGCATAATGTGATTATAATAGACTGAAGTGTACGATGTATGGGAAAAATTCGTCGCTAACTTCTAGACCAGTGATGGTGTAGGGGTAAGCACGCAGCATGGAACGCTGAGGACCTGGGTTCGATTCCCAGCATTGGTCTTTTTTCTGGGGTTTTTTCTGTGCATCTATATTTTCAGTTTGTATTTAGTTTGAAATATACCAGTTTGCTAAGTTCATCATCATCATCATCATCATCATCAGCCTATGTTCGTCCACTGCTGGACTTAGGCCTCTCCCATGGCACGCCACTGAGCACGAACCTCGGCCACTCTCATCCAGCTCTTGCCAGCCGCCTTGCAAAATAGCAGGGCGGCCGGGAACTGGGGGCCGTGGCTCGTGTTGACTTGCCATTTGGTCGTTTGGTTTACTAAGTTACTCGCTTACATTAATGTTGTATGTCTGAAATTATCCAACTAATTTCATAAACCTACAACCGGTGAGCATGTGAAAGACTAATGAAAGTTGGGGAACCGAAAGATGTTGCGTCAGCATCTTAGCAAGTGGAAACAAATAGTCTCTGCCTACTTCTTTGCTGCGAAGGACGCGTAATTGTAATATTATAAAGGCGAAAGTTTGCGTTTGCGTGTGTGTTTGTTACTTCTTGACGCTAAAAATCCCAAAATCTTAACCACCAAGTCTAGAGGCACGGGCATTCGTCATACAACATAAATGAGGACAAAGATGTAAGTTTTGAAAAATCACATTGCAATTTAGTAAGATCCCGGAATTTAATTGTATCTGCTAGATATTTATGGTTTCCGCAAACGAAACCTCTGGTAAAAACTGAAGCTATGAACAAGATACACCGACAGACATTGAAACAATCCTGTTAATATTATACCTCAATGTGAAAGTTTGAATGTCTGGATGGCTGTTACTACATCGCACAAAATCCAGACTCAACAGATTTAGATAAAATTTGGCACACAAATAGCTGATAACATCATTTGTGATAGAGAGCACTAATCATCCCGGGAAATGGACGATTCCCGTGAGAAAAGTGTTGTTTTAATGAATAAAATTTAATTGAAATAAATAAATTTTGCAACCACAGTCACACAAAGAGTACGAGCAATAGTAGATGAAAAAAAAATCCCGCCTGTACCTATAATTCCCGTTATCATGGGAATTCCGGGAAAATATGCCCTATCTATGTCACTCTCGGAACTGAGACGAATCTAATGACACCTCACACTTCAAAATCCATTGAGCCGTTTAGGCTGCAGGGCGTGCCAAATATTGATACATACATGCATACATACATAAATACATACGCTCGAAAAACATAACTCTCCTTCGACATTCGGGTGAAAATCTCGTGTTACGGTGTTTGTTATCGAACTCCTCCGACACAGCATGACCGATTCTTATCAATATTTTTTTCTTTATATTTGGTAGGCCTTAGAATAGGTCGCAGGATATTTTTTATACTCCTATTCTTCGCAGACGAAGTCACGGGCAACAGCTAGTATGTACATAAATAGAAAAGACGTATTTTACAACTTAGGCTAGCTGTAAGCAGTCTTGTGATAAATAAACCTACTAATGCAGGTGAAAATTCTTACTTAGGTGCTAAAAGTGAATCAAATTTATCAAAAGTTGTTACTTTATCAGTAAAATCCTTCTCATTATGTCAAATTATTGCAACTAAAAAACATCTATCACATTCAATATCATCAATCCTCAAAAATCGTTCGAAAAATAAGCGTCTCCCAATCATTCGCACGCAATGAAAACGTCGAGTTTCTATTGGCCAGTACGGATCCGTCTAATGCCGTGATGTACTGCCGGTTGGTTAATTTATCGCTACCCGATTCTGGTAGCGGTCACAGCGGTGATCGATGGCTTATGTAAATGTTTTGCTGGGAAAAAATAAATGCATGCACTGTTTTAGGATATCTGGAAGTAATACAAGCAGTATAGGGTTTAATCAATTTGTAGAGAGGTTTAGATTATGTTATAAATAAATAAAAATCTACTATACTAATTCATATAGACGACCAGATGTCCTAGTGGTTAGAGAACCTGACTATGAAGCTTGAGGTCCCGGGTTCGATTCCCGTGTCGGGGCAGATATTAATTTGTATCAAAAATACGAATGTTTGTTCTCGGGTCTTGGGTGTTTAATATGTACTAGTATTTAAGTATATATCTATCTATATAAGTATGTTTATCCGTTGCCTAGTACCCATAACACAAGCTATGCTTAGCTTACTTTGGGACTAGGTCAATTGGTGTGAATTGTCCCGTGATATTTATTATTTATTATTTATTTATTTATGTATCTATCTATATAAGTATGTTTATCCGTTGCCTAGTACCCATAACACAAGCTTTCCTAGCTTACTTTGGGACTGGATCAATTGGTGTGAATTGTCCCGTGATATTTATTTATTTATTTATTTATTTTATATACGTATACCTAGTATGTATATGAAGCCTCATGAAAGCTCATGGAAACCCCGTTCAGAATTAAACCTCTCCATTTCTTCCGTGGATGTCGTAAGAAGCGACTAAGGAAATAGGCTAAGGCGTAATTAGGTGATAGATGCTTCTGCAGTGGCGGGGCGTGAAATTTTTTGCAAGTAAAGCCGGGAAAAAAAAACCTAAAATCCCCATTTATTTATTTATTTATTTATTTATTTATTAATCCTCATCAATTATAGCAATTGTGCAATTATGGTAGAGCAGCTTTGGTAACTTCGCAAGTTTAGTCAAACCGTGAGGAATCGGGTTGTTAGTACCTTTCGCCACTGTCACAGTATAATAAATAGACAGTAGGACGTCTCGGCAGCGTCCTTGATTATGATTACCTACCGCCATCTCGGTACACAAACTCGCGATCCCCTCTCACTGCCACTCTTCAGTTATGTTTTGATAATGTCACATAATCATCATCATAATATTTAACACTAAATTAAGATTAGAAGTTAAGATTTGTAATTTCTTTAAAAAATGATATTTATGATATTATTTTATTTAAATTAAAAACGATTTAAATAAATAGTAACTATTAATTATGAAACTAAAAGTGTGTAAATTACCATTATTTCCTTTCAAATTGTTACATATTAAGCTGTGACTTATTTTTCAACCGACGAAAACAAAAGGAGGAGGTTCTCAATTCGACGTGTATATATATATATATATATTTTTTTTATGTATGATCACGCATAACTTTTTACAGAGTAGTCCGATTTTGATGATTCTTTTTTTATTAGAAAGCGTACACCCCGAGGGTGGTCCCATTTAAATTTGGAAACAATATTCCTACCCTAAGGTTAGAAAAACAGGGGATGATTGATTGTTCAGTTACTGATTGTACTATATGACCACGCATAACTTATTACAGAGTAGTCGGATTTTGGATATTCTTTTTTTATTGGAAATCGTATACCCCAAGGATGGTCCCATTTAAATTTGGAAATAATATTCCTACCCTAAGGGTAGAAAAACAGGGGATGATTGACTAACTTTTTACAGAGTAGTCTGTTTTTCATAATTCTTTTTTATTGGATAGATAGGGTATACCTTGAAGTTGGTATTATAAATTTGGAAAAAAAATTACTTCAAGGATGGAAAAAAAGGATAAAATAAAAACTTTTTAACAAAAAATTAAACCGCCGAAAAAACTGAAATGCAAAAAATAATACCTTTTTTGTTTGACCTTAATCTAGGTACCAGTTTGAAGTCGGTGCCTCAGCACGAGCCAGGAGGAGTGATAAAAGCCAATCAGGTAGACGATTATAGGTCCACTCCTCCTGGCTAAAAAATTTTTTATTTCTTTAAAAAATGATATTTATTTTATTATTTCATTTAAATTAAGAACGATTTAAATAAATAGTAACTATTAATTATGAAACTAAAAGTGTGTAAATGACCATTATTTCCTTTCAAATTGTTACATATTAAGCTGTGACTTATTTTTCAAAAGTGTTTTTCAATAAAAAGACACGTCAAGATCGCTTAGGTACTTTCTTCCCAATGCTAAAAAAAATGAAGTATAATATATGTAGGTAGGTACCCCGCCATTGATTTAATTTTGGTTATTGCGTTGCATTCAATGAGTAACAGGGTCGAAACCAATAGGTAACTAAACAAAAATAAAAACAACTTAACACAAAATAAAAAAGGTAAAATATATTATTTTTAGTCTTACCTTTCCGACTGAGTTGGTAATCTAAAAAATTATAATTCCAGTTTTGATATAGATGAATTTAGACATCCGTTGACTGAATAATACTGTTTATATCGTCGAGACATAGTTAATAAGTACGTAATAAATGCGCGTGAGTCCCGCGTCGACCGAACGTAACCGCGCAGCACGCCTGACTGAGATGGTTGCCGAGGTACCGTAGAATGGGGTGAGTTGGGTCGAAATCGAAGTTCAAACCTAGATAAAACTTTATTTTTATATGTGGCACATTGATTTATGTACAAAAAAAGTGTTACGGAGGTATGAATTTTAGTTTGTCAATGATAATTTGTTGCTTCATTGCATAGTTTCAACGAAAAATACATAATAGTAGGCAAACCCAGCTCACCCCGTAGTTGGGGTTATAAGGGCTTGCCATTGCACCCCATTGGGTGAGATGGGAAAATTGCTAGGGTTGACACTTTCGGATTAAGACAATAGCTTGACTTGTCAAGAGAATTTTTTGTTAATGTAGCAAAATTATGTTTTATTTATGCTCCTACTTAAACCGGTTTAATGTTTTCTGTAAGTTGGTATCCTTATTTTTATGACGTAAGTATAAATAGTTGTTTAGATCAATTAAAAAAATACTTTGATCTATATGGAATTAGTAAGGTGAATCCCATCAAAAACATTATTATGAAATTAATGGCCTGCATGACACACTATGACACGTCGACAGATAGAAACGTCTATCGACGTAGTGTCGTATTTAAAGTCGATTAAACACTCAGTAGGTGATAGCCTGTATTAATGTATGAAATAAATAAAATGCACATTTTAATATCACATATTTATTAAATTTGTAATTTCTTTAATTCCTCCGCTACTTCAATATTTTTTTTAAATAATATTTACCATTTTATCATAATGTAAGACACTTTTGCCTACTTATGTATATCGACAACCCTGAATTACGAACACCAACTCCCCCCTCTATCATCTCGGTACACCCCGTTCGTAACACCAACTCTCCCCATTCATGACCCAACTGTCCCCGTTGTCGACCCAACTCACCCCTCAGTACATCCCTGCTCTCCCCATAAAAATCCTCAAATGCGGTTAAATCGTTTTCTATGTTTAAACCATTATAAATAAAAAATATATAACTTATGTTTTTCTGTTTCCAATAAGCCATACTTACGTATATAAACGATATCCGAAAGGTGGATGAACACTTACTTTGGCAAACATCACATAAAAACAAAGTTAAATTCAACTAAAAATCCGCCGCTTTCGAGCATCAACTTTGACAGTGAATTTGTGTTTCAAAATTGTATGATTTGGCAGCTTAGTGTTGCGAAAAGAAGAAAAAATATGTCCAAAAATATAATCAATTTACTTTGAGAGCAACCTGAGCCCGAAAATTAAAGTAGCTACTGAAAAAATAAATTCTGGATTCGCAACCCAACTCACCCCGCGAAACCTACTCACCCCAGTTTACGGTACGCTGAGATTTCGTGACGCGTAGGTACTTCTCGCGTTCCGGCCGCTTGTATGAAGACGTTTTACTGTCTATTTTTTATACTGTGCCACTGTAGGCTAGCCCTGTCACTATTATACCACTTCCTTTAAACCTAAAATTGCTAAAAGTGGCCTCTAAATGTAAATGTAACGATTCGTGTGCTCAGCCAACCCCCTTTGGGAATATAGCCGTGATTTTATATATGTATATAAGAAGCTCTTTAATTCGTTTCGTGTAATTATTTATTTTATAAAAGGCGAAGGTTTAGTTGATTGATAAACAAAAATATTAAGCACCATAAACCAGACAGACAATCGTCTATGAAATAGAGTAAACGAGAGATATAATACGAGAGATATAATATAAAAAAAGAGAAAAAGCGAAAGTTTTATGATTACGATTAATTCCAAGCTGACGACCATTTAGTTTGTCTATTTCCTTAATTGAAGGAGTAGTTGACTCTAAAGCGTTTCGTGTTTTACGAAAATCGACTAATAATTTGTCAGTCAACAAAAAATCCCAATGAGCACCACCACGCGTTTTGTGGTCTGTGGTCGGAGAAAATTGCGATTGTTTTTTTTCTTAGACATTACCCTTGGACTTTTGTAACACACGAATAGTGGTTGAAAGCTACAAAGCCCTACCATTTATCTACTTTATACAATTCTATGCCGGTACACGTCACACGGTACGGTTGCGGGTTGCCGAAACATGAAAAGCTGCACATTTTAACTTAAAAGACTGTGCTGCCTTTCGAGCGCTTGAACGACCTGTACATAGCCTAAAAACTGTGTCACTACGCCCCACTCCGAATAATTAAACCAATTTCTATGGAAATCGGGTCCTCTACGAGCGGAAACCTGTGACTCTGTCTTAATATATGGTGTATTTCACGAGGTCGTATTTCGCCTCTAAATCACAGGTTATAACATCACCGGCACGAATGGGAATGAAGTTCCTGGTGTCAGGGAAGACAGCTTATTCAGAATAGTATGAAATTGCGCACTGTTTAAAGCCTATTAAATTTGATGAAGTTTTAAACTAACTAATAAAAAAAAGAAAGAAGACAAGAAGTCTGTGAAGATGTTTTGATGCTATTTGGATTTGTATGGCCTACAGGCGGACAAAAAACTTATTTGAGACAGACAACTCAAAATACCGGTAGCGCATATCAGTGAGATAATATTGTAACTTTGAGGCTTGATTTCCTCCTACGCTGACATTGGTCGCTGACGTCGGTCACGCGTACGAATAAACACTATACTCTATGGGCCACCGCACAGCGACGCTGACGTCCGCGGCAGATTTATTCTATTTATTAGGTCTCGCTCGTCAGCGCGCGCGTGTCGGTGCGCTGACGCGCTATACACCACTATCGCGCGCTCAGTGCGAAGCTGACCGGTCCTGCGCTGACATCGGTCGCTGACGTCATAAACACAATATTCTATTGGGCTCCACACAGCGACGCTGATGGCCGCGCATTTGTCATACGCGACCGACGGTACGCTCGACCGACGTCAGCGTAGGAGGAAATCAAGCCTAAACAAGAATAGAGGGCGCTGCCCATGAACGTAGGAACCTCGGCGATCAAAATTACGCGTTAACTTTGTCTGCAAATAATAGATGGCGTTCTCCGAGTGAAAGTTGTGCTTGAAAAATTGCCGTAGCATTTTCAGTCGAAACTCTAAGATTGTAAATTGTAAATGTGTAGTACAAGCCGAAGCCGCGGATCAAGACTAGCGATTTTTAATTCGTAAGAACAGCAATAGGACTTTGAATTTTGTAATTTATCGATTAGCTTACTATTGCCTTGACATTTAGATCTGTATGAATGAGTCATACTCGCAATTTCAGGTTAGTATCATTCCGTCTAAAACGCAACTAGTCCTACCGATCTAAAACGCTGCTAGTCTAAAACGCATCTCGTTTAAACTACAACTGGTCTAAGTGGCTACCAGTCTACGTCGCTACTGGTCTAAGTATTATCAAGCTAAAACCGTAAGGCCAGCTGTGTTTAAGACCACTTACTGCGACCAGTAGCGACGTAGACCGGTAGCTACTTAGACCAGTTGCATGATTAACAGACCAATTTTTGCTTCTTTTTTTGTACATAACTCAAATAAGGTAGTTTACTTTTATGCTGAAGTTTTAGTTTTCATCGATACTTTTTTTCCAGTTTTACTGTCAACATTTAAATTACTGGTATTATCACTTCGATACGATCATTGGATTTGGCTCAGCTCTCTGGGTTTGGTTAGTGATATTACCAACTAACGTATTCATCTGTGAGAGGCATGACTGTGGCATGTCAGTATGACGTTACTACGAAACTACATTAGTTTCGAAATTGCCCGTCTGCACCAATATCTTGGTTAAGTAGTTATATGGGGCGTATCGACACGTTTATGGTACATTTAGATGAGTTATATGAATAATGTTTATGGTTAGTACTTTGTTCCGCCGACATGTTTATTTTTAAAATATTTACGCTGATAAAGATGTCAGTTGGTTATTTTGGACTTTTTAACCTCCCGGGTCCCGGACTTTTCTAACCGATGTAAAACTTAAGACCTAGATAAAAGTCATACGTATTGTAATTTTGGTACTTATTTAAACGTCTTTGAATTCATTAAATAACTTTTGCTTTATCATAGTACAATAAGGCAGTTATTCTTAATGATAATTTTGTTCTTTATAAAGTACAACCGGACTTAGGAGGTTAAAGATTGATTTAGAGGTTGACTACTAGGTACTTCTTTTAATACAGTTGAGTTAATACAGTTAAGAAAATTTAAGTAATTTATTTTAAATTAAACTTTTAAGACCAAGTTCCGAGCCTCATTTTGGAGGACTTTGGGAGAAAATAATTAAATCGTTAAAAAACCCTGATATCACAATTTTTTATATTATTTTGTTCAAAAACCAAACAAACTTACGAGTTACATACTTATATTGAGAAATTGTAAGGTCAGTGTCTGTCTACCTCAAAGTTAGTATTCAACCTAACACATTCCTTCAGTCCTAACCCAAACTATAAATTTATTCCACATGTTATTATTCTTATACTCTCAAATTATACGAATTCCCTATTATCCTGCCCATGTACAGTCATGTAAAGTATTCCCTCACGAACACATCCCGGGGATTATCGATCTCAGTAAACGGGAGCGAATTTCAATATTTATGAAGTATCTTTTGTTACAGTATACTGGTCATTAAGCGCAGGCGTGTATAAACGTGGCATATTCAGGCTAATGTGTGCGATATTGAAGGTTGTATCCTTCCGCTTATTTTTTGAGACAATATCCGGTCTAGACCAGGGTTGTTTGCCTAAAATGTTATTAACTTATTATATTAGGTTTTTTAGGGTTCCGTACCCAAAGGATAAAAACGGGACCCTATTGAGACTCCACTGTCTATCTGTCTGTCATTCGGCTGTATCTCATGAATCGTGATAGCTAGATAGTTGAAAGTTAAGTAAATTTTGTTATTATACATCATTATCATCATCATCCGACCGCTTTAGCCTAGTTGGTAGTGACCCTGCCTACGAAGCAAGAGGTCCTGGGTTCAAATCCCGGTAAGGGCATTTATTTGTGTGATGAGCACGAATATTTGTTCCTGAGTTATGGATGTTTTCTATGTGTTTAAGTATTTATTTATCTATATAAGCATGTTTATCCGTTGCTTAGTACCCATAAAACAAGCTTTGCTAAGCTTACTTTGGGACTAGGTCAATTGGTGTGAATAGTCCCATGATATTTATTTATTTTTTATTCATCCCATTCTGAGAGGAGGCCTGTGCCCTGCAGAGGCTGGGATGATGATAAAAAAAAATTAAAAATTGTTTATTTTCCTTGTTTAAAAAGTGCAACGGCTGTGAATTGGGACTTCCCTTTAGATAATAACCTGTGTTAGGATGCCCCGCTCCTCCAAAACCGGTAAGTAGGTAGGAAATACTAAATATAAATCTAAAGGATTACAAACTTAAACTTGATCATCATCATCAGGTGAAAGATGTCCACTTTTAAACAAAGGCCTCGCCCTTAGAATACCTACCATAATGAATGACAACTCGCCACCTACAACCACCAGTTGTCTGCAAATCTTGTCATATCGTTGACTAGTGCAATGCCTTTCAGTTCGTAGTCAATGCCAACATGGCAAAAAAATTTTTTTCAAGCAAGAAATTATCTACAACGTGTCCCTATCCTCTGGACATAGACGAATAGGACATGCTGATTAGGGTATTTCTATGCTACGTACAAAGCCTCGCACCAAACGCCACCGGATTAACGGAGAAATGACTGATTTACGATTTAATATTTTGGAACAACCTTTAAAAGCCTTCTGCACGGTAGGGACCAACCGCCGACCATCGTGTCCTTGGTCGGGTCAACCAATTATTGTATTCGTTCTACACGGTCGGTGGTTGGCGGAACCGACCACGGACGCAGCCTGTCGCGAGGAATGCGCTCGCGACCAAGGCCGTTGATCGTGGTTGACATCAACCAAATATGAAATATAAAATATCTGTGTGGCGTTCCGGGTATTACCGACGGTACTGGCTGAAAATCAGCGCTGGAGTGTTATAAACGCCTCAGCATTATGCTGAGCCAGTGTCCAATTTGCAACCGCAATGACACACTCTATTTTTAGCCTTTGTATTGTCCTTTTTGTTAAAATATTTATGTGTCTTGTGTTGTTGTAAATAAATGTATTTTCTTTCTTCTTTCTTTCTATATCGATCGGGTCAACCGATTTCTACACGGTCCATTTTTAAATCAACCCGACCAAGGACACGATGGTCGGCGGTTGGTCCCGACCGTGTAGAAGGCCTTTTATGTAGATACGTGGCCATTAAAGAGTATTTCAACTTGATCAACCTCTAAACTACAAAACTCGTTTCGAACGACTGATACAGTATGTTCCTACTTATTGTTGGTTTGTTTGGGTATGTATTACAATACCGAAGTACGAAAGACCGAATGTATTAAAAATTTAAAACGTCGAATGGGTCAGAAGACCAACACGATTTTTTTCTGAAACCGTAAACTTCTCAGAATTTATTAAAACTGCATCATACATAACCCATTAGGTTAGGTTAGGTTTGTTTTATAACAATCTTAAAAAATTAACGGTTTCAGAAAAAAATCGTGTCGGTCTTTTGACCCATTCGATGTTTTCATAAATTCGGTCTTTCGTACTTCGGTATTGTAATACATACCCGTTTGTTTGTAGGTAGGTCTTTGGAAAAAAAATCTTATTTAATATTTTTACAAAAGTAGATCATTCCTGAAAAGGAACTCTTTCCTTCCTGAAAAGGATTTCGGTCTTTGACCAGAGAGAAGAGACACGTTGTACAGTTTAAATCCTTAACCTGACGTCGAAGTTGTCAAATGATCTTCACGATATTAACGCCAACTAGTCTGTAACAGAATTCCTCTATTGTAACGCGCTAAAAACGAGGCATCGCAAAATTAAATTCATTCCTCGAACGATTTTCCGACATAAAATATTATTAAATGAGAACTTTGCAAGTGGAAACTGGACACTTTTAAAACATTCTCAATATTAAATTCCTGGTATCGATTTCGATCCTATCAATTTTCCGACCCACTGGCTCCTTTTACATCGAAACCTGCATCTGACGTTACAGATTTCATACCGAGGAGTTTTTATCTTATTCTATTAAATGTTATTCGGAATTTTATTATGCGATAGTAATAACCAATATTTAAATCTTCTGTAGTTTTTATTGATTATTACGTAGAATTTTTTAAGAAACAACGTGTTTCTTTTTACTTTCCGTTAACTTCAAGGGCGGTTTTTTAGGTCAAATAATAATGATTTATCCAACAATTTAGTATCCTAGCTCGTAGGATTTAAAAGATAATCTAATATATAAAAATCTCGTGTCACGGTGTTTGTTATCGAACTCCTTAATGAAACGGCTCGACCAATTTTTGTGAAATTTTTTGTCTATATTTAGTCTGAGAATAGGTTGTAGGCTATTTTTTACACCTCTATTCTTCGCAGACGGAGCTGTGGGCAACAGCTAGTCTAATATATAAAAATCTCGTGCCACGATGTTTTTTATCGAACTCCTGCAAAACGGCTTGACCGATTTTTATGAAATGTTTTGTCTGTTTGGTCTGAGAATAGGTTGTAGTCTATTCGTTATACCCCTATTCTTAGCAGACGAAGTCGCAGGCAACAGCTAGTTATATTAATTTAAGATTAAATAACCAAAACACTTGTATACCTTACTCCTCCGCTAACAATAGATGGTCATTGATATGAATCTTCGTAAATTGATGCGTCAGTCAATCAATTATTGAATAATATTGGCAGTAATGTATTAATTATCTCATTCTTGTTCTAGAGCGAGCCTACAAAGGCTGTGGCAAACAAAATTACTGTGATAAAAAAGTCTTCTGAAATTTTGTCTGTAATGATCATAAGCCTTATTCTATTAAAATGCCTAAAACGACAATATTGTATTGATAATTCTTAGAAATAAGATATTGTAATTGACGTCTTCGATTTATTGCTTTGTCCTTCAAACAAAATCTAACTTAATGTTTATTATAAGCGGATCAATCACGTCTTAAAACAAGTTTAACTCGACATGTTTCGGGCTAATCTGTAGCCCTTTCTCTCGTAGTCGCACATCACGGCGGCTGCCAAACGTGCACTGCGTGCTAACGCCCTGGTCGCGCGGCTACTCGACGCAACTGACAGAGACACACAACTACCCCCGTTTTCATCATCACTTTTATTGTCATTGTCAAATGTAGGGTAGCACACAACACTAACCACATCACTTTGTAAAGGTTCGCTCACACTCACCGTTGACGCAGTACGAACATTCAACACTGTTTTCCAACCCGGGGGTACTGACCAACCACTATCCCGGTTAAAATTTGGATGACGACCAATCTCGATGGCTTCACGCACCTTCCGCGGAATGAAAAACTTTTCTCTCGCAAGTACGGAATCCTTATCAAAACGGATGTAGTGCGTCGAGCCCGAGTCCATTGAGTGTTCGGCCACCGCAGACCCCTTGCTGTCTCGCTTTTTCATACTGCGTATGTGCTCCGATAACCTTGTGATAACGTAATGTACGACGGTGAGGGACCTGGGAGTGGACATAGACTCGGAACTAACATTTCGTAATCACGTTGTGAAGGTTTGTAAAACAGCTTTCAGACGTCTAGGTTTTATACTTCGCCAAGCATACAATGCGCCCTATACAACGCTCTAGTGAGAAGTACGTTAGAAAATAACGCGATCATCTGGGCTCCGCATGAAGCTAAATACTCGGCCATGCTGGAAAAAATTCAGAATAAGTTTACGAGATACCTATATACGAAACTGTACTCAGTTTACCCTTGTTTCCCCTTGATGTATCCAACACTTCGTGCTAGGCATGGTCGGCTACGATAGAATGGAAACTAGGCGGGAACTTGCGTTAGTTGTTTATATTTTTGAGTTGATTCGCGGAAAGCAGAACAATTCAGGCGTGTTGATGAACATAGAACTATGCGTTCCCGATAACTACGTCGAGCGTCGGTGGCGGCCGCCGCTGCTGGCGCTGCCGCGCGCGCGCACCCGGCTGCTGGGCAAGGCGCCGTTCACGCGCGCTCTCGCTACACTCAACCAAGTGGCTGATACAGTCGACTTGTTTCATTGCACTCTGAGTGAATTCAAAAGAGTCTCCTTATATTATGTTATATTATGCTATACCGAAATGTTCATTTTTATTATTATTTAAGTTCGATTTGTTTGGAGATATGCCTTTCCTTTCCTATCGCATTAGGTTTAATTCCTGTAATGATAGTGTAAGTGATGATAATGTAAATAAATAAATAAATAAATAAATGTTCGAAGTCAAAGTCAAAATGATTTATTGCATATCACATTACAGGCATAAGCTGGAATAATATACTAAGTATATATGTGACAGTGGCGAAGGGTGCTAACAACTCGATTCCCAGCGGGTTGCCTAAAATTTTGAAGTAACCAAACGCTTCTCTTAGTAACCGATTGTTTGTATAGAGACTTACTCTTCCATAATAAGCTTTTAAGTATTTTTCAAAATGGTGCAGTAACAAAACGCACCAAAATATCCACAAGACCAATCGTCATTCATAAATTCAATATTCCGGCAGGAATTGTACACTCACACATGTAAATATTCATTCATAAAACCATAGATTCACTACAAGCGTCTACCGTAAGAATAGGCATGGAATAGGCTGAAGATAAACCGGTCTCTATCGGCTTATCACATTTAAAAAAAGACTTTCTACATTGTGCATAAGGCTTAATTTCACTTTGACAGAAGCTTTTTTTTTTAATTAATTTATCCCACTTGGAATAGCCGACGGAATTGACATTCATGCAGCCATTCGTAGACTTTTATTTAAAATTACTGGAGCGAAATTGAATTTTAAAATATCGAGTTTTAGTGTAAATCAGAAAGTACGATATTTTATCTATTTTTATAATAAGATTTATAAACAGACAAAATTAAACCGCCACGGGCTGTGCTCAGCGCGCTGCACAACACCAAATCGTATACGCTGTGCCGCGCTGCCGGAATGTGTCACTGTATGTACGATTCGGAGCCATAGAACGTGCCGGACGTGATCCGCTAGCGCGGTCGATTTGTTTGTGGTGTGGTATTTATTGAAATGACAACATTAGGTAATGTCATGTCAATCGCTCAGTGTTTTGTAGTTTGTTTATTTATATTATAATAAAATTATGTGAAATAATTTTAATAAAAACACAATATTAGATCAGTGTTGATGCGCAATATCGGTGAAATTCAATCGTACATATTATCGCCTGTCAGGTTGTAAATCTGATTATAATTCAGTGTCTAATTCATATATAAGTAACATATTGTCTTGATACTGATATCAGTGAAAGGATAAATATGCTGCAGTCTTATGGACCGAATTACTGCACGTAAGTACTAGTTTTCAAGAATATAACCTAGTATAGCTACTAAGAAATGGGGTATGATTTTTGTTTGCTTTTTTTCGTCCGGCTTTACCTGGAAAAAAATTCACGCCTCGCCACTGATATGTGACGCCCTGTGAGGGCACGGCAATATCAGAGGGCTATTTTTACAATTAAAATTTTTAATATACTGTTTTAAACTTTCGTGATTTTTACTCATAATTACTAATAATAATATTTAGTGCGTGATAAGTCCCGTTTAGTTTAGTAATTATAAAATTTTTAAACATTCCTCCACCTCCACACTTTATGAACACACACATTACACAAACCCAACAATCACCACCACCAAACTACACTGACGCGTTTCGAATTCAACCAGAGCTCATCTTCAAAGTACCACAACCGTTCACTATGCTGCCAAGTATTTCGAAACTTTCGAACTTTTTCTTTCCGCGGTTATACAGTCAAGGTCATAAATATAATATATGTTACCAAGGCGTCAGTTAAAATATCTATACAACTCTATGCCGATAACCGTAAGGTTGATGTTCTCATTTATTTGACGCGATGGCTGTATTGATATTTATTTTATGCCTTCGACTTTAACGCCGAAGAAACTGAATCACGTACCACAGTACCCTTTCATTGCAAATGTCATGTTGACATTCCATAAATCTGCCAAAGAAATCATAGTGAAAGTGGTTATGAACAGGTTTTACCATATACTAGAAATGTTTAGGTACTTAACTAAATGTAAACAAACATGAACAACGAGACAATAGGGATGTTTCCTAGGTAAAAAAATAATAATTCTTATTAGTCCGTATTTTACATTATCAAAAAATATTAGACACGTAATTTTTCTTTTGACAATTAAACAAAAAATGACGAAGATATGGCGCGTTGAACTTCCGCGTGACGAGGCGTGACGTCACTTGTTCCTAAAACGCTCATACAAAGAGTGTAGGAACGAGTGACGTCACGCGAAATTTCAACGCGCCATATCTTCGTAATTTTTTGTTTAATTGACAAAATAAAAAATACGTGTCCAATATTTTTTGATAATCTAAAAGACTGACTAGTTAGGAAAGTAGCCTATTATGGCGTCTGGTTCACCAGCCAAATGCAATATTTACTGCATTATCGACGTACGCTTTAGTTTACTCGCATTAATTTATCATGCCCACAGAAATAATAATAAAGAGGATAGAAATGCCTTAGTTCCTATTTTCTTCCGGAACTCGTGTCGCTGCTTCATCCCCTCTACTTACTGTGTTAATGCACACACGCAAAAGACCAGAACCGTACTACGCAATCACGCACACAATTACTAATAATTTTGCTTACAAACAAATATGAACCTTACACCTTAGAGATGGCGTTAAATAACACTCAACGTAAGTCATACCCACATTTACACAACGGCGCTCTTTATTGGCCGCGTCGGCATTATGTCTGTACTAGTCGTAACCTGTTTTTTTGACCGTACCACGAACTTTTGTGCAAGACAGAAGGGTTATCAAAAATTACTTTATATTGCTGCGTATAATTCACAACGATCTGCGTTTTTATGGGCATGAGTAGCAATGGTATATGAAGTTTCGTATTAATAACGTGTAAACCAATATTTCATAATGAAATATTTTCTCAAGTTGTATTTTGATATAAACCGCATTATTACATTAAATTAATACATACCAATGAAATGTAATCCCCTTATTAGTGTAATTACACAGTGTGGACGAGTTTCCGCAATTGCTAATGCTGCAAAACACCATTTTAAAGCACTTGTTATCATACCCACGTTTCAAATAGCACTGAGCCACAAGTCGCGCGCTTGTGACCTACGAGTCACAAGCGCGGCGCCAAGGTCACGCGTCTAAGGCACTTCTATCCTCTTTATTATTATTTCTGTGATCATGCCACTAAACCAAAGAGTACTTACTAAACTAAAAAGTACAGTCAACCAATTTGATTCCTAGGCCACTATAGAACCTTGTCGTATTAACTACTATATTATATTTCAAACTAAATACAAACTGAAATATAGATGCACAGAAAAAACCCCAGAAAAAAGACCAATGCTGGGAATCGAACCCAGGTCCTCAGCGTTCCGTGCTGAGTGCTTACCCCTACACCATCGCTGGTCTAGAAGTTAGCGACGAATCTTTCCTATACATCGTACACTTCAGTCTGTTATAATCACATTAGGCAGTGATAAAGCGCATCTATGTTATGCCCTCTACCGAGAGACTTCAACACTCCTTCGGAGCTACCCGCTCACCTGGACCAAGAGATGGCGCTACTAGGCCAACTTTTACAAAAGCAAGATTTAGTTTGAAATATATGGTTTCACGGGATGACCGTAAAAGTAATAAAAAAATGAAGTTGAAGAAAATAAAAAAATAAATAGAAAAAGATACTTCATACTTAACTTGTACTATATTATGTATAGTGACAACGTCAGTGCGGGTCAAAGGATTATTTACTTTCTGATCACAACATTCAATAAACGTAAAGAGTTTATAAAGGTTTTCGCTCCATGACATGAGAAGAAAAAGAAGTTTTGGCAGATGCCCAGTGACAATTCAAGTTATTAATACATAAGCAAACTCCCTTCCTATTTATTATCGTCGACACCATGTTCGCAAAAACGAGATGTCATCATGAAATACTTACTTCACGCAATAATCACTGTCGTAGAAGGTAAACAATTGAGTCATTATGACATGGTTCTATAATGGCCTAGGAATAAAATTGGTTGACTGTACGTCGATAGTGTGACGCGTGAAAGTCAATTACAAATTACTAGCTTTTACCCGCGACTTCGTCCGCGTGGAATTCGTAATTTGGGCAGGTTATTTTTGATCCAATTTGCTTTTTCATCAATTATGGCTCTCCTTAGTTCCTCGATATAAAAAAATTACCCGCCCCCGCACCCCCACCCCCACCACAGAACCCCCCCCCCCGGACCCCGAACCCCTCCCCCCTCCCCCCCCCGCGCACCCCGAACCCCCCCGTACACCCGCGTTCACATTCACCACCGTACTCCCAAGTCAAGCGTGCCTATAGAAGTTTTACTTCAAAAACCCCCGATTTTGAAACATTCTTCCGCTCCGCTCCGCTCCTATTAGTGTTAGCGTGATGATATATAGCCTATGTTCTTTCTCAGGCTCTAGACTATCTGTGAACCTACCAACTTTCATTTAAATCGGTTCAGTAGTTTTAGCGTGAAAGCGAGACAGACAGACAGAGTTACTTTCGCATTTATAATATTAGTTTTTAGGCTGGCATAGTCACACAGGTGCACTAAAGCCTGGAAAAAAAATAGAAAAAATATATATATATTAGTTAGGATTTTATTTGGCTGGTTAACTCGACGTCATAACTGTACGTTGTTCATGTTTATTTATATTTAGTTAAGAACCTAAAAATTTCTAGTATAGTAGGTACGCGATTCAGTTTCCTTGAATATACATATTTATAGTAACATGAGTAAGGCTTCCCACAAACGAAAGTTTAGTCTGCTGCAAATAAAACCTCCTATAGACTGCAACGTAATATTAAATCATCGACATAAAATTCACGCTCCGTCGACTCGCAAGAGGCTTTCAAAGATTCTCTTATTTCTTTGTTTCCATCCATAATATCTGTGGATCGTCAAACGAATCCCTACCTACTTATTTCACGTTTCAATGGATTTCTTTTGCCCGAAACCCCGTTACGCCTCTGTCCATTAAATTATTTGGCTTTACCTAGGTATGATAAGGTATTATTTTATTAACCTAATTGTTATCTCAATTTAGATTTGCATTGCATTTACATTTTTATATCACATCATTATCATATTAGGGCCAATATTTATTTTATTGTTTGTTTTGACTTTTTTTAATTTGGAAAATTGTATGTGATTTCTAGGAGAAAAAAGTGTTACCGGAGCCCTGCTTCTAAGCAAAATGTATGCAATGTACGGTCATTTTATATTGGTTCCAAAACCCCCTAATTTTTAATTTTATAATTTTTATTTTTGTAATTTTATTTGTGTATCGTCTATAGAATATACTTTATATGCTTACGCAAAATTTCAAACGTGAACGTGATTATTTTACACTACAGCTAAGTATAATGTCTGATAAATTTTATAAACTCAAGCGTGTTCAGTTAACTTCCAGATGCATTGAATCCTATATATTTTATTTACATTTTTAAAACTATGAACCCTAAAGGCAGCTAACAATCCACAGATTATACAGAGCTCAATAAAATACTAAAGCTTCCCACTGACCTATCGAATGTCGGCGAATAGAATAAAAAACAATCGACGATTGCCCTACGGACCGCCGTGTCCTTTTATTTGTTCCATTGTTTTATTGTTTTTTATTTATTTTTTACCCGAGCCCCAAATCACTTTTATAGTTTTATCCTAGCCAGTGTTGTTTGCAGTGTCCAGTTTATTTTTTTTTCTCAAACATGCTATGAAATATTGACGTTATGTTCCTTAAAATACGCCACGAACTGTCACGTTGCAGGTGCGGCTAGACGAGAGGTCAATAATGGAATTTCATACAACATTGCTGGCCAAGGCCAGCAAAGTGATCGTCTATTGTTTTATGTGACACAGCACCATGACGTTTAATAGGTCGACGTGGTCGACGTGGATGGATGGATGGACGGACGGATGGACGGACGGACGGACGGAGGGATGGATGGATGTTGATGGATGGATGGATGGATGGATGGATGGATGGATGTTGATGGATGTTGATGGATGTTGATGGATGTTGATGGATGTTGATGGATGTTGGTTGATGGATGTTGATGGATGTTGGTTGATGGATGTTGATGGATGTTGATGGATGTTGATGGATGTTGGTTGATGGATGTTGATGGATGTTGGTTGATGGATGTTGGTTAATGGATGTTGATGGATGTTGATGGATGTTGATGGATGTTGATGGATGTTGGTTGATGGTTGTTGATGGATGTTGATGGATGTTGATGGATGTTGGTTGATGGATGTTGATGTATGTTGATGGATGTTGATGGATGTTGTTGGATGTTGATGGATGTTGATGGTTGTTGCTGGATGTTGATGGATGGATGGATGGATGGATGTTGATGGATGTTCTTGTTCATGGATGTTGACGGATGTTGATGGATGTTGATGGATGTTGATGGATGTTGATGATGTTGTTGGTGATGGTGATGGTGATGGTGATGGTGATGGTGATGATGATGGCGGTGATGATGGTGGTGATGATGATGATGCATGTTTGAGAAAAACTCTATACAAGCCTTGGCCACGAATAGGGATTGCCGGCCTCGTATCTCTAGATGGCCTCGTTAACACTCGGCCATCTATAACTACTCGGCCGGCAATCCCCTATTTCGCGGCCGCTGCAGTAATGTACTATTAATTGAGAATCTCTTTGAACTACACAGTATGTCAAAATCGTGCTTGCACTTCAATCAATTCAGAGTACATTCTTGAGCTTAGTATACGAGCGGTTGTAATTCCATGAACATTGATTAAGTGTAAAACTATATGATTAAGGAAAATAAATCACACTTAATTAATGATAATTATGAGATGATTTTGAAATACTAGCACGTCTAGTATGTTGTGTTTAACTTTTTAGGACTATTTTAATGATAATATTCATTAGCCTGGACCATCCCAATCTCCAATCGTTTTTAAGCGTTAGTCTCGTCCCGTTACGCCCCGATTTTAGGCCAGTTTCAAATCGCTATTTGAAACTCGAAAGTAGATACGCTTATCACCTGTGTTAAAATTTAGTTGTAATTATTAAACGGCATGTTACCTACAGTCTACTGTATTATGCTACACAGGGTTGCTTGTAATTAAAATACATTGTAGATCCCAGAATAGACCTACAAGAAAAATCGTACAAATTGCGTTGCATGGCGGCGCTCGATTGCCCACTCAAACTGGTTCACCTTACGGTGAGGCTCCACTGGTGCGTTGCGCTGCCTCCCACGATACCTCCTAAGTATACTGAGGCAAGTGAAAAATCATGATTGTTCAGGACAGCCGTGCAAACTGTCAATGCTTCCTAACTCATATTTGCCTCAGTATACATAGGAGGTTCAATGTAATGCAACTTGCGCGATTTTTCTGTCAGATCTAAACTGAGCTTATATTATATTGTCTACCTTAGATAGCCGTGTGCACAGCTCCTGAGGGCCGACCCACATTGATCCCAGCTTTGGCCGTATCCCGCGACATGAGCCGCGTTGTTTTTGCATGGGATCACGCCCTAACTTGCGCACACTTGCGGAATATATTACCGGAGGCGTTTTGTACGTGGCAGGTCTAAACTATTAAGGCATGTGAGTGCAGAATGATTACTTCGACTTATCGCTTGAAAAAAACCACAGAAGCAGCAGCAGATGGTGATTTGACCTATGGGCTGTCAAGCTGAGAATTCTGAGAGTTGTGGTAGAAACCCAAGATCACACCTTGGATGTTTTCGACCTATCATTTCATCGGAATCACTCATGTCTACTCTAGCTTGTTTCCTTATTTTATGCAGGGTCATATGGGGTTACGTATTAAGTACCTAATTCAAACAATGTACAGTCAACTACAAAGAGATGTATCCAAGTTAATGTTACAAAATGATGTATCCCTGCGGATGCCATAATTAAGTAGCCATAGAATGTGACAAACATGGTATCCACCAAACCTGACCCCGGCGCCACACATATTACAAATGTTTCAACACATATTTGAACACATATTTGAACAAATTAGAAAACACCGGTGCTACACATGTGATCAAATAAATGTGTTCAAACATTTGTAATTTGTGTGGCGCCGGGGTGACAGAAACATTATAAAGATGAAACTACCGTGAGACTCACTCATAGTGAAAATAAACGGATCACGCACGTCTTAAAATGAGTTTAACTCGACACATGCTTCGGGCTAATCCGTAGCCCTTCCTCTCGGAGTCGCACGTCACGGCGGCTGCCAAACGTGCACGTTTACGGGCTACGGATTAGCTCGAAACATGTCGAGTTAAACTCGTTTTAAGACGTGAGTGATCCGTTTATTTTCACCTGACAGAAACATGTATGCTTCTAATGTGCAATAATTACGGTATCCCCCTACATTTCCTCTGAAATGTATACTGACAACCTTAATCTAATATCTATCCACAAATTGTGTCAAAAAAAATATTCATTCAATGTTCCAGATTAATGTAACATTATTATTTAACGTTTAGCTTTTTTCTGACTAGCCTTTTTCAGCGACTTATAATACATTGTGCCAGTTTTTTAAACACACTTAGGGCCCATTTTTCGATCCCCAGATAAAAGTATCTGTCAGATAAATGTAAGGTCTGTCCTTTTTTCCCCCATGACTTGAGAAAAGGAAAGCGATAGTTTTAAGTGACGAATACTTTTATCAGGGAATTGAAAAATCGCCCCCTAAAATAACCTATCCACAAGTTACCACTAATATATCCTGCCAATTTAATTACATATGTATACTATATACACTACAGGGTTTATCTAATTACAAACGTGTTTATATCCGACCCGTCGTTTGTCACCCCTGTAATCCCGCGTTCGGCACACCTGCGTCTGGATAACTCGAAAACAATTATATTATAACCGGATTATAATGTTGGGTTACTCTACGGTTACGCTGTTGCTATAAAGGATCTTTCTCGTCTGAACTCAAAATACAGAATAAACTTTCATCATCATCATTTCAGCCGAGAGACTTTTCGCACCCCTATAGAAGTAACTCAAAATAATACCCCATTCTAATTTCAACTTCATTTACTTTCCGGAGGGTCTAAATTTAACATAATAATAATAATAATAAAGGCGCCCGCTGGTGTTGTGCTGTCTGTCACCAGCGCAGTCAGTCAAAAGGCGTAGGGATATGACGACCTCATCGCCCGCTGGTGTTGTCGTGTCACCAGTGCAGTCAGTCATCGCAGGGCGGCTTGTGGCGAGCTGTTGGTGCGTAGCGACACCACGAACCCGAGACCTCCAGGGGTACACATACACACATGCGCTTATACACACACTCACACACAGTTACACACCCACCCCGCCTCTGGTTTGCCTTTGTTGGTCGCCTAGAGTGGAGCGCAAGAGCTAATGCTCGAAGGATGGATGTGTTTCCGTAAGTGGCGAGTTGGCATTCTTAAGTTTAAAGTCCAGGAACACCTCTCCATCCTTAGCCGTTCACACCAATGTTGCCGCCTCGTTGCCCCGAGTGGGCAATAGTTTGAGGGGCCCATTTAGTGAATGGCGAGTCACCGCCTACCAAAAGTTCAGTTTATGAGATATTGAAATGGTAGGTGTCCGTTATCTCACTCCATAGCCCGGTAATCCTGTCCACAACATCCCAACCCCATAGCCAATTCCATGTCGCTTCCTACCTGGCAATAGTTTGGCAACTGCGGGGGACTGTCCGCTAGCACATCCTCATGGTGTATTAGGGGATAGACCCCCATAGTTGCGCCCATCTCATTTATATTATATGGTACCAAAGGCCTCTTCATGTTGGCTTCGGCCCCATGTATGCCTTTCATATGACCGGGTCCCCATGGGCCCGTGATCGGAAATCCGTACCAACATAATAATAATAATAAATATTAGGGGACAATCTTACACAAATCGACCTAGTCCCAAACTAAGCAAAGC
Source organism: Archips crataeganus (assembly GCA_947859365.1). Taxonomy (NCBI): domain Eukaryota; kingdom Metazoa; phylum Arthropoda; class Insecta; order Lepidoptera; family Tortricidae; genus Archips; species Archips crataeganus. The sequence goes on along the minus strand of OX402063.1, from coordinate 3,353,408 downwards.
TTGTACTATGGGTACTAGACGACGATAAACATACTTATATAGATAAATAAATACTTAAATACATAGAAAACATCCATAACTCAGGAACAAATATTCGTGCTCATCACACAAATAAATGCCCTTACCGGGATTTGAACCCAAGACCTCTTGCTTCGTAGGCAGGGTCACTACCAACTAGGCTAAAGCGGTCGTTAATGGTGGATTACTAAGAGTTAGCTGACTTTTGATCTAGGAGCAAAACAAGTGGTGATGGCCTAGTGGTTTGACCTATTGGCTTCTCAAGCAGAGGGCCGTGGTTTCAAATCCCGGCTCGCACCTCTGAGTTTTCGGAATTTACGTGCGAAATTACATTTGTAATTTACCATGAGCTTTACGGTGAAGGAAAACATCGTGAGAAAATCTGTATACACCTGCGAAGAAACGCAATGGTGTGTGTGAAGTTTCCAATCCGCACTGGGCCCGCGTGGGAACTACAGCCCAAGCCCTGTCATTCTGAGAGGAGGCCTGTGCCCTGCAGTGGAATGTATAAATAGGCTGGCATGATGATGATGACGATGATGATCTAGGAGGGCGATTACACTGCTGAAAATAGTTCACACCCAAGATTTGCCAAACAGACCGGTCCTGTGCCATCGCACCCAACGCGCTCCCGCAACCTTAACCAACATGACGGCCTGGGGCCTGTTGCCTAACAAAGTACAACTTATAGGTAATATTACAAGCGGAACTCCCTTTCTAGTATATAACTGAAGCGAGAGTTCCGCTTGTAATATTAGTTGTACTTTGTTATGCAACAGGCCCCAGGCCGTCATTCCATCGCTTTGGAGGCCTAACCAACCACACACCGCGTCTTCCGGTCCGTGGACGCCACTCTATAACCTTTTGGCCCCATCGGCCATCAGTTCTACGAGCGATGTGCCCTACCTATACCACTGCCACTTAAGTCTGGCAATTCTTCGAGCTACGTCAGTGACTTTAGAGTAAACTTTATTTTGTTCCAACTCGCTGTTTTGAAGATCGGAAGACGCAGTGTAGATAGGCCTCCAACAAGATGGAGTAACGACCTGGTTGAGGTTGCGGGAACGCGTTGGAGGATGGAACAGGACCGGTCTGTTTTGTGAACCTTAGGGAAGACTTGGTCAGTCTTCGGGTTGAAATGATGATGATGATAAACTACCTCTTGCCCACGAATCATTAGTTGCTATCTCACGGAAAAAATGTCATTGTATCTTACGCTTAACCATTTTTGTATGATGGAGTAGCAAAATCGAAATATTTATCTAAACTTTTGCATTTATTATTAACGACTGGATATCCTTTGGTTAGAGTGACTATAACTATGGAGCTAGAGGTCCCGAGTTTGAATCCTGGTAGGAACAGGCATTTGTGCGATGAATGAATGTTTGTACTGTAATCACATAGACGTTCTAGTTTATTGAATCAGGCGTTACTTTGCGGAGGTCCATATTAATGAACTAAAACAATTACTTTGCTCACCCGCGACCTTACAATAGTTACGTTTATGCAAATGCAAAAATTCAAGGTAGTTTTATAATATGTCAATAAAAGTTATTTTTTGTGGGGTAGTTTGAGAATAAGAAAAATAAAATGGGTACTTGAGGAGTTACAGTGACAAGTTAAAACATTTGTTTTGGTTTGTTAGTTTAACATTTGGTAGCATAGCATACGGTTGTGGTAACTCTGAAGATGAGCTCTGGTTGAGTTCGAAACGCGTCAATGTAGCTTGGTGGTGGTGATGGTTGGGTTTATGTGATTTGTGTGTGTTCGTACAGTGTGGAGGTGGAGGAACTGCATGAACACACATTTCTTGCATAAACGTAACTATTGTAAGGTCGCGGGTGAGCTAAGTAATTGTTTTAGTTCATGGACGTTATATTTAGTATCTTACTTTAAGTATTAGTAGTCTACCTATAACAGCCATGGTACAAGGTTTGCTTAGTTTGGGGCTAAGTAAATTGGTGTAAAATGTCCCAAGATCACTTCTATATTATTTTTTTTTATAACCAGTAGAGTCATAAATTGTACATATTTAAGAACGAAGGTCTAAATTGTATTTTTAAGAAATATTTTGTACTTACAACGCTGCGCTGTAATGGAACGATACCCCGCTCACATTTCTAAGAAACAGTTCTTTGATTGCTTTGAAACCTACTTTGAAACCATAATATCGTTTACTCTTCATCCTGTACAATATAGCGTAATAACATTAAGTACTCTGTATAGATTCAGGCGTTACTTTGCGGAGCTCCACGTTAAAATAAATGGAATAAAATTATCTTGGTCCTCCGCGAAGTAGTTAGGCCAAGTCATACCTAGTAGCTACGTTTGCATGACATGGTCTCACTGCTTCGCAGAGCAGTAAAATAAGTATAGTTTGAGTGCGAAATGTTTTGTACAGATCAAGCGAATTACAGTGTTATTACAATGTCATAAAGGCGCTGTCATAGAAAAACATTTCGCACTCTAACCATATTCCATTTATTTAATAACATTTCAAATAAATTTTACTTTGCTCTAATTGAAAAAATAATGTTCTTTCTTCGCCGTATTTCTTTGATTTGAAAAAGTAAAAAGCGAGTAGGTGTTAAACTGTGTGAAACTTTTTTAATTTATGTAATTGTGCAGTAGACCGACGCAAATTGTGTTATGGACTTCGTTTAATTTTATCATTAGAAAAAGGATTTTATTATTTTATTGAAAAAACTTTTTGAGAAAATAGTAGTATTACTGAAACCAAAAGATTGTTAATAACTATGCCCTTACTAATTGTGACATATTTGCTGTGACTTATTTTTAAAGTGTTTTTACATAAAAATACACGCCAAGATCATTTACTTTCTTTATAATGCTAAAATAAACTAAGGGCTGATTTATCAATCCCCGGATAAAAGTATCCGTCAGTTAAAACTATCGTTTTCCTTTTCTCAAGTCATAGGAAAAAAGAGCAGAGCTAACATTTATCAGACAGATACTTTTATCTGGGAACTGAAAAATCGCTCCTAAGTTCACAATGTTACATGTTGAAGTTTTAGTTTCAAATTACAATGGCGTATTCATTTGTTTTAAATTTAATAATCCTGATATTGTTTTGTCAAACGTCGGGAATAACGAATGTCCGATTTATCTGACATTTTAAATAACAGCTTTCAGATATCGATGGTTGCGTCGAATGGAACTTTGATTGAGGTGATGGATAAAACGTGTCAATCATGTAGGTTTGTTACGTTTTATGTGTTGGAAAGAATTAGAGCAACACAGGAAGTATTATGACAAAGGTATTAATCCTATCTGTTCGGTTTCAACCTTGATAGGAAAATACACCTGTCTGTGTATTCCTTCAGAAATACTCTTCTGAATTGAATTTAGCGTACTTTCTAAGTCTAATATATATTTCTAGGTATTTTAGATGAAAATACCTGATTGTAGATTCAGTTGTGGCGTTCCCCTATGCATCAGCGAAGCTCGGAGTGACCCTGAGCGTGTTATGTCCAGCTCTTCTGTGGACAAAGGAAAATATCATAAAAATTTGAGATATAATGAGTAGGTGTCGCTTAGCAATACCGCATCAGAGATTGGCCATGTGAATTTTTAAACAAAAATAATAAAAATATAATACTGTATCTCTAGGGCACATCGCTCGTAGAACTGATGGCCGAAGGGGCAAAAAGGTTCTCGAGTGGCATCCACGGACCGGAAGACGCAGTGTAGGTAGGCCTCTAACAAGACGGAGCGACGACCTGGTTAAGGTTGCGGGATCGCGTTGGATCCGGATGGCATGGGACCGATCTGTTTGGCGAGCCTTGGGGGAGGACTATGTTCAGTAGTCAACGTCTTTCGCTTGAAATTATGATAATCTATCGTGAGGAAACATGCAATTAAATTCATTAGGGTGTGTGAAGTTCTCAATCTGTACTTGGCCCGCGTTGGAACTACGGCCCAAGCCCTCATTCCTTTCATGCTGAGAGAAGGCCTGTGCCCTGCAGTGGAACGTGCATAGGCTGGGATGATGATGATGATAAAGCGTTACTTGGTATCGCGGTATTGTTCGATAAGCGACGTAGGTCGGACTTTAAATCATGAGCCACCATGGAACCATTTCACAGTAAACGTCATAGTGACATCGCATTAGTTAACAAGGAAAATTGTAATGACTTTTCCTTTGAAAAGGCTCCAAGGTGGCTCATGAATTAAAGTCCTTGACTGTACCTAGTGTGTAATGGAATAACATAATACAATAACAACTGGAACAAACGGGCACTGATTGAAAGTAAAGATCCGTCATCCTGCTTTATTCAACTTGCTTTGTAACTAATAGCCTTGTTTAGGTATCAAGAAAAAGTCTTGTTAGGTACCTACTGCCTTTACAGCGGTTTAGTTAGTACATTTGCAAACCAAAACTTTACGAAACACATTGTTTCATGCCATTTGGGAGGTTTCCGGTATCAATCAGTTTATGTGACAATCGTCAAACAGAACAATAACAACATTTATTATTCTATGGTCTGTGGGAGCTCATTTATGTAAAAAAGGAACACAATGCGTCCCAGAAGACTTCCCTGGGGTGTCAACTGTCAAAAAACAAAATAGTAGATTTTTATATAAAAAGAGCGTTGAACAAAAAATAAAACACATGAGATTGAGAAAAATGCGTTAAATTGCCAACATAACAAACCTTCAGGTCGATAACCTTACGCCTTTCCCATTGACATACCATCCAAGCCTCCAATTTTACGTCGTCCCCTGAATTATACACACCCTCATTTAAACCTGTACAAAAAAGCCAACGCGCCGAAATCACGTATGGTTTCGTGTTTCGTAGGACAAACCAATCGGCGTGAAATCCTCGGGCCCCTGGAGACGGTTGTCGTGGCAACGCGCAGGGCTGGCACGTAATATGTTCGCAGATAGGGATGTCAACGGTGACAGGGTTAAAATGGAGCGCGGTTTTGAAATAGACGGGTGTGATATTTATAGATGGAGCAAGAAGTTTGCGTCTTCGTGTGCGAAAATTTTGTTTTTTGTCATGATTAGGTCCACATTAATTAGATTAAGCAATCATCATCATCATCATAATCATCATCAGCCTATACTCGTCCACTGCTGGTTGGACATAGGCCTTTCCTATGGCACGCCACTGAGCACGATCCTCGGCCACTCTCATCCAGCTCTTGCCAGCCGCCTTGAGAAGATCATCGCTCCACCGTGTCTGAGGACGTCTTACGCTACGTTTGCCGATCCTTGGTCTCCACTTAGCAAGTGTTTAGGGTTTTGCAATCAAAGAGCCAATTCACTGCAATTTTTTCATATAACAATGGAATATTTACAGACAGAACAAAAACACGCGTCTTTGAATGCGTAGATTTGGTTATTTATTACGATGATTACAGGCCTTCGTTAGTTTCTCTAAGATAGAGGCCAAGCCCCCAATTGATGAGCCAATTAGCCAAATTTCAAATGACAGTAGAACGCACTGAGATTTCCGGTATCCATTACTAACATTTCCTGCTTAATTATGACGTAAGTGCTTGTGTCAGTTGTATTGTACACCTTAAATAAATCAATGACGTTGATTAGTAGAACTTGTCTTAATATTCATGGTGGTAATTATCATTCGAAACGTACTTATACAAACCGACAAACTGAGAGACTGAAAGTCATAATATTAAATTAGATTTAAACTATTTTAATATTCACGTGATTAGAAACATTGCATCTACCTATGTATACTTTCAACTAACGAATGATAATAATGATGATAATGATGAATCAATACAATAATATAGTTTTATCATTTTCATTACATTGTTTATATTAGCTAAATATGTTTTTCTTGTGTGAAGTTACTATTTACAAATGAAGACGTGAGTGGATGAAGGGGGTAGGTATGTCGCATTTTTTCATTTTCGGTTTTATGCCATAAATGAAGGTTCTAATTCATAATGCAACACCGAACGCTATCAGTTCTCATGTTTTTAAACTATAACAGCTTTAAACCCAGTGTATGAAGGACCTATGTACAAGAATAAGTTACCTTCTTCGTGAATGAATGTGCAAGGGGCACATGACTCTAGGAAGTGGTTACCAGTTTGCGAGTGAATGTAACAGAAGAAAGTGTCATGTACGCACTTAGCTCCTTCATCCATGTTATGAGACAAACTTTTATTTTCCCTTATTCTGACATATCCGATACCCAAAAAAAAGAAAACATTAGGGATCAGCTGAAATTTATAAACTCTGAATGCAGGTATTTTTACGAAGAAATTCTACTGAATCAATAAATTTTGTTACAATAAACACTTTCATTTATTTAACTTCCTTTCTTTGCAGAACAGCTTAAAGGAGAAAGAAGGGGTTATGTACTTTTTTAAATAAAAAAAAATGTTTTTTAAAAGTATTTATTATAAAAATCAATAGATCAGGCTATTTGGTTGATTTTTATAAAAGTAACAATACCCAATTCAATTTAAAAACAAAATAACAACGTAAAAACCTTTAACTGCGATTTACTCGAAATAATGTTTTTGTGACATACCCCCTTCATCCACTCGTTCATGTCTTCAAATAATAATTTAGTCTTTGTCACGTATAAAGCAATCATAACGTACCAGTGAAAGATCTTTAACGAAATAAAGATATTTATTTCTTGAATAAATGTTCCATAATGATTATGAGTGAATGATGTAACATTTATGACGATCAGCATTTAATCTATAACGGAACGGGAATGTGTCAATATACATACCATTCAAAAAGAATAATGACAAAAGAAGTACATAATGTTCAATTGATACAATAATTATAATTTTCGGTGAAACCATTAGTTAGTTACACGAATTTTTTTATTTGTCCAATGGGAAAGAATGTTGATCTTGTTTGGACAGTATTTGGGCCATACTATCCGACACCAATAATATCGTCTTCTGCGAACCATCACGACGAGCCAAAAAGTCGGAAAAGGAAGGTCGGTGAACGCAATATATCATGATCCTGCATCAAAATAAAATAGAGGAGACTGGCATCAAGACAAGAACAACTAAGTTGGCTAAGATAGGACGAGATAAATAATCCAAGGCTCTAGTGAAAAAGGGTTTAATTCTGCAGAAGTTGAACAGCTGATTTCGACTTAATCCCCTTTACAAACGATTTAGAAAATAGCTGTTTAATTTCTGCAGACTTAACCTCTTTTTCACTAGAGCCGCAGTATGAGGAGCTGACTGTCAACCTTCAAGCGACACCATAAGAGAAAGAGTCAACTGAATATTTTCGAGAAAATTATGTTACATTAGATAACCATTATGTTATTCATTATTCATTTTTTAAATTTATGTAATTTGATATGTCCCCAACGGAACAAAGGCCGTATTGTTTAACGCGCGGGCGCTTGCCTTCGCCTTCACCATCTCTTTCTGTCACCGTCTTATACCGTGTGACAGAAAGAAAAAGTGAATGCGAAAGCAAGCGTCCGCGCGTTAGACAATACGACCTCAGATTAATTGAAGTAAATTACACTTTTGATTAAAAAGATGATTAATATAAAGCTATGTATAACGTCATTTTCTGGATTCGGTCGGCATTTCTATTAACTTTAAAAATGTAAAAAGTAGATATATATTTGATAATAATAAAGGTATAGTAGATTGTTCAACAAGGGAGGAAAATAACCAATATCATACGAGGTTACTTGGCACCCGAGCGCAGCGAGGGTGCCAATATTCCGAGGGTGATATTGGTGTTTTTCCCGAGTTAAACACTCTGCTTTTCATTTCGACTACAAGGAAAGTAAGAAAATATAAGTATAAATAAATAAAAATGTCTAAACTGGTCAATATGATCGTTGTAAAATATTTCAATGGAGTTTATTGTTAAGGAATAATTAATTTAACAAAACTTAGAATGTTCAATATAATAATCAATGAAAACAGTAGATAAAGTAGGTATTTTAGTAAATTTATTTATAAAATATGTAAGTAACCAATTTGAACCAAGGAGTTAAGCTGTATAGAGATAGGCTGTGTGGACAATAACATTGTCGTTTACCGTTTTTTTTTCTTAACATTTTCTAACTTTTCTGGTTTAAGTCACTAAATAAGAAATTCATAATTTAATTTAATAAAATTTCACTGGTATTACAAAATTTGTTATATGACTAATTAAGAAAAAAAAACTCAATATTTAATTATTCCATGCCATTAATATTTAATGCTTGGCTAAATGCGTATGTGTTCCATTGACAGCCAATGCCTTTATTTTTTTTAATTCATTTCTACCCTTGGGAAGAAAATAATAGCTATCCTCCCGTATGTCAGATATGATTTGCCTCACTTTCCGAGTGTGAGAGATGAAAAAGATTAATAAAGACTTGATTTAATTAACATAGTAGGCAACCCTGCGCTGCTGGAACGGGGTCACAAAATCCAAAGTTATCTCATAAATCGCAGACAGGTCGATGTAATGTTGAAGTCAAGCATCAAATTACATTTTACTCACGTATTTTTAATAGGTTTACTGGATTAATGTTTTTGGACTTCGGACGGAGTTTATTGGATTAATTTTAACGACGATAGCCACTAATTTTAGCGACGGTTTGGGTGTGGTTAAAATAGTACCTACCATCTTGTTGGAGGCCTACCTATACTAACGTCTTTCGGTCCGTGGACGCCACTCGAGAACCTTTTTGCCCCAGCGGTCATCAGGGAGCGTCGACCTGGTTAAGGTTGCGGGATCGCATTGGATGTGGTGGCACGGGACCGATCTGTTTGGCGAGCCTTGGGGGAGGCCTATGTTCAGCGATGGCCGTCGTTCGGCTGAAATAATGATGATGATGATGATGATGAAAATAAGACCCAATATTATGTCGACCCTGTATGCTGGGGCTCTAGTGAAAAAGGGGTTAAGTCTGCTGCAGAAATTAAAAAGCTATTTCCTATTTTGTGTGTAAATGGGTTAAAGTCGAAATCAGGTGTTCAACTTCTGCAGAATTATTATTTTAAATACACTGTTTATTTTAAATTCATGATAAAGGAAAAACATCGCGAGGATACGTAAGGTAAAGTTCTTAACCTACACTGGGCCCGCGTGGGAACTACGGCCCAAGTCCTTTCATTCTGAGGGAGGGCCTGTACTTTGCTGTGGGTCTTATAAAGGCAAGGAAGATGATGTTGAATAATGTATTTTCTGATAGAAAAGTTGAACGTTTTGTTAGTGGTTTTGTTAGTGGTAGTGGTAGTGCGAATTTTCCACTGTTTCCACACTTTGTGTTTCTTGCAGTATTTTAACACTGCACAAAGCCTCTGGCAAAACGCTAGTAATTTCATAAATTACAGACCGGCCAACCTCATTTGTGGCCTGACAGATTTCATTTCCTCCTGTTCAACAATTTACGTTGAAATATCAAATTGGACTCGGCTCACATTATGTTGGTTTTTGTGCGACATTTTAATTATGTTGACTTTGTTTTGTACATCCAATAAGAGAACTGAATTTGTCACAATACTTTATAATGCTGAACATAGGCCTCCCCGAAGGTACGTCAAACAGACCGATCCTGCACAATCCGTATCAAACGTGTTCCCGCATTTAACCTCATCGCTCCATCTTCTGACGACCAGATGGCCTAGTGGTTAGAGAACCTGACTATGAAGCTTGAGGTCCCGGGTTCGATTCCCGTGTCGGGGCAGATATTTGTATGAATAATACGAATGTTTGTTCTCGGGTCTTGGGTGTTTATTTAATATGTATTTAAGTATGTATCTATCTATATAAGTATGTTTATCCGTTGCCTAGTACCCATAACACAAGCTTTCCTAGCTTACTTTGGGACTGGGTCAATTGGTGTGAATTGTCCCGTGATATTTATTTATTTATTTATTTATCTTCGAGGCCTACCGACACTGTTTCCGACCCGTAGACGCTATTCGGGAACCTTTTGGTACCATCGGCCATCAGTTCTACGAGCGATGTGCCCTGCCCACTGCCACTTCAAGCTATGCTAACTTGTCATAAGGTGAGATAGGGGTTAATAAAGGATCAGTTTTATATAAAAAAAATGTCGGCGACGTTCCATCATTTCTAATGCGATCCCGAAGATATACTCTAAGCATAGCATATTTCTTATGAGGCCCATCGTCATCACTAATGTAAATGAATTTATTCCAAAAGCCCGGTTTAGACCGGCAGGAAAAATTGTGCAAGTTGCATTACATTGCCTTACAATAGAGGCAATTAGTACGATTTTTCTCGCAGATCTGAACTGTGCTTTAAACTTTCATTTCCAACGCCATTTTATGTACCAAATTCAAATAATTACGTTTACCAAATTTGAAGCCAATCAGACAGCTGTAACTAGGTCAAACGCTTGGAAATTTGAAGTAAACAAAGACAGTAATAAATATAGGAAGTGAAGCTAATGAAAAGCTTGTAAAAAGGACAGCAGTGGTTGGTTGATCTTTTTTTTTATCTTTTTCTGTTGCGGAGAGTAAGACAGCCAAGATAAATTACCGAGACAAAAAGAAGTCACCTTGGTCTTCTGAGCTGAGACATTATAAATATCTTTGGACTAGCTTTTGCCCTGTAACTTCGTCCGGACCGTATTCGATTTTTTGGTAAAGTTTCATCTCTTTCATTCATTGAATATTTAAATCAAAAATCTAGCAAAGCCAAATTCACAATCATCATTATCGATATAATTTAGTGAATACGGCTATAATTCCTATTTTTCCTTATCCTGTAGGAATTTATGAAATTATTTTTTAATGCTACTACTGACAGGCCAAATGTAAAGAGTCAAGTAATCATAGTTACGGTGATAGAGTCACCCTGAATCGGACATGTTTATTCCCTATAACAACATAATATTCCCCAAAGCAACATAATAATATAATTGTCATTGTATCTGAGAAGGACAACATTGTAACAGCCAAATACAAAAATGGCATTAACAATGTTACTTGCAACTTACATAACCATTTCTGAGAAATATTATTCTTGCCGATTACAATGGTGGTTAAACCTATGTATAATATTTCTCAGAAATGGTTATGTAAAAGTGGTATATTATTATCAAATTACCTACACAAAGTAGAAACTCATAAATTTATTGATCGCAATACAAAACGGATCTTAGAAATCATCTACTTTACAATATTGTTGTAAAATGTTGTATGTTAGTTAAAAGTTTCACAGAAAATTTCATTACGTCAAATAAACCATTAACTGAGTCGTTTAAAAGTATGAAGACTACAATGAAGAGATTTAAAGAAAGTAAAACTTAGTTGATTTCTTCGTGTAAAGAAAGTTACCCATTGTAGTTTGTATGTCTAACTTTTGTTAAACAAAGGACTTGAGCGTGATTTTGTTTTCATCAAGCCCTTAATTGTGTACCTAGGTACAACTTTTTTGAAAACGAGCCAACTATTTATGTGTTGCGTATAATTATGCTTTTCAACATTATGTATTTTGATACGCTTCTGTACTTAAAATATTGTTAGTCAGAAATTTCGCGAGAGCTGAAATTGCTAATTTTAGAACACAAAGACGCAGCCTTTTTAGTGCAAACGAAGTCACCTCCAAATTATAAAAAAAGCTCTTACCTCAATGACGTTACATAAAAAAAATACGATGCGTCCGTACCAAGATTTGCATTACTTTTAATATTAATCTTATGACCCAGGTTTTAAGGGTTGTAATAAAGGAGGCTCATATCCCTCCCGCCTCCGGCTCGCTTATATTAAAACACTTTGCTCTCCTTTATTAATCCTACCTTTTTTTTTGAGAAAATAATTGATGCACGTGCAGGAGTATTAAATTTGTCTTTTAAGTAATTTGGGTGAGCATTTTTTTTTGTTTTTGAGGTCGCTTATGATTTATTTTCTTCGAAAAATTTATGTCATTGTCATCTTACCAATTTTTAAGAAGCAATAAGTAAATCGCCGCAAGCTTGACTCACACTACGACTTTGTCTTCTTTAATTATCAGTTCCAATCTAGAAAGGTAATGAAGCATTTAACCTTGTAAGGCCCACGATAATTAATTTTAACTATCATAATTTGAAACTCATTGACGTATACGTTAAAAACTTTAAGTAAATTGAGCACACTGGGATTTACGAGGATATTATAAAAAGGTTGTATTGTATTTCAAGCTTACGACACGAGCTGAAAAATAAATTAGTAAAAAAAAATCATAACATTCCATTTTCAAATTGCTGAAAGTTATCAAAAAACACTGGCCACTTCAGTACAGCATTAAACGGCCCACAAATATAAAAACTCCTTTGCGAAGTATTGCAATAAAAAAGTTAATTGCTTAAACAAATGCTGGCCGTTGAGTGAATGCCTTTCAAATTACAATTTAAAAATACTTTTGAAATTCTGCACATTATTTTGGGAAAACAGTAAAACTCGAGTCGTGTTTAAGTAGACTAATAAACCAGGTTGTATTAAAAAAAACGTTAAAGTTTAATAATTATGTAGTATTATTTTAAAACAAACATGATACAGTCGTTATTTTATTAAATAACAATAGCTGCATGACGTAACAACTAGGCTGCAATTAAAGATGTCAGTTTAGTATGGGTTAATAATCCATACTAATCCAAAATAAATGTGAAAGTGTATTTGTTTGTTTGTTTGTTTTATCCTTCTTGCACGTCGAAACTGAGTGGCGGGTTGCCGTGTTTTTTTGTATGGACATAACTGAAGGGCTGAAGAGTGTTATAAGCTACTTTTTATTACGGGATAATATTTAATTCCCACAGAAAAACACGTATTAATCGACTTCAGCGGGGGTGAAGCTGCGGCTCAGCTAGTTTAATATAAATATCAAATGTTTCGTTAATAAATTATCAGCAAGCATCTTACACAGTGAAATGTGCTCGTTTAGACAAAACGCTTCACTAAAACACCGCCATACTTTTAGCAGAAAAACAAATCCTTACCAAACCGGCAAAAACAGGAGCCAGATATCAAAATAAACAAGAGCACGGCCCGCAATAAAGGTAAGTAATAGAACAACGGCATAGAATTTTTCTCTAAAGGTTATTTGTATTTATAGCGCCGTTCGAACTTTCCTTATTCCCTGCTAACGATTGAGAAAATTAAAAGAGGTCATTTCAGAACTTGGACCGTTTATCCTTGTTACGTTTTGCGGGGAGTGCAGTTGCGAACGGTGTTTTTTTATTAATACTTTGCGTTTACTTTTTCTAATCTTCACAGTTAAAGGAAGGTCCGCAATGTATTTTCGTCCAAAATAACTCAGTGCCTTAAAACGAAAGCTTAACCAGCGTGGGTTGCCGGTGATGACATGTGGATCCGAGACGTGGTGCTTCACTATAGGGCTAATGAGTAGATTCAGAGTCGCTGTGAAAAGGGCTATGCTCCGAGATTCTCAACAGGATCAGAGAGGAGACCACGGACCAGCAAACGTCGCGTAGGACGTCCTCAGACGCTCGCTCAGGTGGAGCGATGATCTTCGCAAGGCTGGCAAGAGCTGGATGAGAGTGGCCGAGGATCGTGCTCAGTGGCGTGCCATGGGAGAGGCCTATGTCTAACAGTGGACGAGCACAGGTTGATGATGATGATGAAGAAAGGAGAAATAAAACATTAATGTTTACCTTTGGTTACATCGTCAAATTGCGTGGGCATTCTCGTCCCAATCGCGCTTAATTTAAATATAATATTTGACCTTTTCCTTTTCTACAATAATTATTCTTCGTAATTACAATACCGGTATAATAATTCAGTTTATACACGTTTTACTGGGGGCTACTACGAAACTCGAAGATCGTATCGTGCTGTCCCTTTCCATCTTCTGTCTCGTATTATTAGCGTGGACGAAACGGCACAATACGAAGTTCGAAAATCGAATATCGTAGTAAGGCTTGTTTGACGAAGGTTTATTATAATTTTATCGTCTTGAGTGACAAGTTAGCGACGTAAGCACCAGCTAGTATAAATAACAATGCAAGTAAGTAGTTTTTTTCTTGAAAATAATAACTTTGGTTTCCCAAGAAGCCGTGGTGGCTTAGTGGTTTGACTTATTGTCTCTCAATCAGGGCCGTGAGTTCGAATCCGGGCTTGCAGCTCTTAGTTTTTCGGAATTTATGTGCGAAAATATATTTGAAATTTACCATGAGCTTTACGGTAAAGGAAAACATCGTGTGGAAACCTGCAAACACCTGAGAGGGAATTCAATGGTGTGTGCGAAGTTCCTAATCTGTAGTCGATTAAAGTTGGGAAAAAACTTAGTAATTTTTTTCATGTCGTCTTTTTTATACTTAGGCATTTTTATTTTTATACCTTAGTCCTCAAAGGTCAAAGGGCTTAAATACATACACTCGAAAAACATAACTCTCCTTCGGCAGTTGGGTAAATATGCAGTAAATCTAAAGCCACATCCAAGAATGTCATGTTCCCTAAGGCTTGTTTCAGGATGGAGCACTTCGTTATACCCTATCTGGCATCGAAGACGTCACCTAAGAGGTCCTAAATGGAAAGAAAATATTTTTGTTATTTTTTCCTTCGACGGTCGCGTCACCAGTGAGGAAGAGCCTTTACACTACCATAAAAAAGCGGCTTCTATGCGTTAATTCTAGTTAGTTCAGTTCTTATGGGGGACAGAAATAAAAAGTTCAAGTGCGTGTCGGGCGAAGCAAAGTCTAGGTTTTTGTAACAAAAGTGAATCTGCTTAAAATACCGACGACATGACGATTGTTTAGGGCAAGTTTGTTTTGGAGTTCGATAAATAATTTAATTATAAAGTTTCACTTACCTTGGTACGGTCGGAAAAGTGGATGAACGGTTGTGGAGCTCAAAATTATTTACACATTTTAGAAATAGAGTCGTGTGCAAATAATTTTAAGCTCCATAATGGCTCATCCGCTTCTACTGCGACTGACCTACATAAACTGTTATAAATATCAGATAATGTGTTAACTTCGTTCCAAAATTACATCTCACTGTAATCAATTTTTATTTGCTACGCCCCAAAAAACCAAAGGTAAGAAAATGTTACAATTGAATAAATATTTTTTTTTTTTTTTATAGGTTTAAAGAACATTTATTGTCTAAAGAAATTACAGATAATTTCACTTATAAGACAATTTCTATAGCTAAAAGTACAATATATTATGTATATGTCATACAAATTGTCTAGGAAACAATACAAAAAAGTCAATTTTACAAAAAAAAAAAAAAGAAATTCAGTCAAATAAACCCACGCTCCTAGTCGCTTCTGGCGCAAAGGTGCCCATAACACTTGCGGCATTTCCGCGCTGGATCGCCAAGGAAAGCCTTTGCCTCAGAAACGATTCGGAGCGGGGATCTTCACCCCTCTGCCTAAGACGACGGCCTATGTCCTGCACAAGCCGTCTCGCGTCCTGCCCCCAGCAACCCGCCGTTTCCACCGCCAATGGGACAAAATGGTACCCCTGCCCCAAAGGGGCATACTTCTGCCGCTTCATTGCCGCCTGAAATTCGGCCGAAGCTCCAGCCGTGATATTAAAATTAAAAATTGATTGATTCCGGCGTTACTTTGAAACGAAACACTAACAAGCACAATTTAATTATTATGATGCCATTAACATTACTTTCAACAATTATTTATTCGTTTAGTTGGAAAACATTAGTTTTAGAGTATTTTTTGGAAAGAAAGACTGCAAAATGCACATAGAGACGCTACTGCTTGTGTAAAAGCGACAGCGTGTACAGACAAACAGAATCAAATTGAGATGTTTCACTTTATCAGCTTTAATTTTGCTATTTTTTCTCAGCTAGCTTTTACTTTGTCAGCTTTTCTCTAGCCAGTTTTTACTTTTCCAGTTTTTGCTTTGCTGCATTTTATTTTACCTGATTTTGCTATGTTAACTTTGATTACATTTAGTTTGCTTGCTTTTATTTTGAAAGCTTTTCCTTTTGCCAACTTTTAGTTTGCTAGCTTTTACTCTGTCAGCTTTTACTTCCCAACTTTTATTTTGCCCGCTTTTACTTTGATTGCTTTTACTTTGCTAGCTTTAACTTTTTCAGCTTTTATTTTGCTAGCTTTTACTTTGTAACTTTATTTTGCTAGCTTTTAATTTGATTGCGTTTACTTTGCTAGCTTCTACTGCGTCAGTTTTTCTTGTGTCAGCTTTTATTACGTCAGATTTTCCTACGATAACTTTAACTTTGCCAGCATTTAGTTTTTATGCCGTAAAGAAGCTAAAGTCAAGTCTTTAAATCCCATTGGTAATGAAATGAGAAAAACTGCTATGATTTTTCGTGCCCTTCACCTTTCAAACAAAGAATGTCCGACATAACATTTTTATACTCCAGCCCTTAGGCGTTGACATTTTGACGATGTTGTGATAAACTTGTAAAACCGATCCAAGTGTACTTTTTATTAGTAACGTAATAAAGAAAGGACGTACAGTAAAAAGTTTAGTGCTAATGGAAGTATTCTTTTTGTTTTAGTTTTTGTCGGTTGAAATTACTATAAGATGCATGACTGTACATGAAGCTAAACGTGAAAATAATTACTAGGTTACTTTGCGGATGACTGTCCCGATGAACTAAAACCACATAGCCTCAAGTAAGTTTTACATAATCCTATAGTTTATCTCTAGACTAGGGATTTCTTAAATCGGGGTTTTACGTGGATACCGTAGGAATGTTGGAATAAATAAGTGTTATTGACATCCAACTATCTACACACACACGCATTATGTTATCTGTGGCGCTGCATCCCACTCTGTCATCAAAGGTTATAAAACCTGTCTAACATAATCGGAATCATAAATGTTTTTAGCACTTCTTTCTGTCAAATGGTAAAGGATAACGCCAGAAAAAGGTTATGATGAAGATGATGACGAAAAGAGACCGATATATTGTAAAATCGGGTAGGTACACGCGGAAAAACATAAAAATCATGAAATAATAAAATTCACAATTCAGAATCCAACACCAATTTATTGAACCTAAAACCGTGCGTCCATAGCACATACAACAACAAGCTGCTTTTACCTGGCAGACGTCGTTCCTTTCGAAATTTGATTCACTGACTGCACAAAAATATAGAATTTCCTTTGAGCTCGTTCCAAGGAAAAATGGTTTTAAAAATGGCACATCTTTCAAGTGTATTTTTAAGGTAAATTGCATTTTAACGATCGTTAACTTAGTGCGTCTGTAATTCCATTATAAAACAGTAGCTTAGATTGAAGCGTTTCTCTTCAATAATGACGAGTAACGACGAATATATTTTTGTACTAACTTTACTCGTGATTACGCACGTTCGTTCTCTACTCCGCGGGAAATTTCAAAAAATCTTTCTCACTGCCCCTCTATGATCCAAAAACATAATATTTGCCAATTATTAGGTAAGTCTCTATGACAGCTCCAGTTCAGTTAGTCAATCCATACTTACCTACTAATGTTATAAATGCGAAAGTAAATTTATCTGTCTGTTAACTCTTTATGCTTAAATTCCTGAACCGATTTAAAAGAAATTTGGTACAAAGATAGTTCGGAAAGACATGGGACTGCTTTTATCGTGGAAAACTGCATAATTCAGAGCCGCGGGCAGCGGCTAGTATTATATGGCGCACCTTGACTTCCCATAATTTAATAACGATAAGTATATAAAAAATATATATTATATTATAATGGATTATGGAATTATGGCTTATGATTTTTTTAGTGCAATCTTAGAGAATGCAGTAGATTATGTTAGTTTTGTTTTATAACAATTCCGAAAAAGGAACCGTTTCCAAATTAAATCACTTTATGACTAACGTTGGTTATAAAGAATGGTACACTATGACTTTATTTAAATTATATGTGAAACTATAGACACTCATTGCATTTAATAGCTCATTTACAATATTGATAGCTTCGTTCTAAAATTAACAATAAATATTATAGTTAATGTTTATTTCAACCAAACAGTGTTGGATCATCGTCTACACTAACTTAACGTCTGTATGCGTACGATTATCTTCGCACGTACATTAATCCCTAACTCTAACCTCAATGTTTGCCGGAGAATAACATTTGATAACAAATATAAATACAAACAAACACAACTACAAGCGCTCCGCTCAAAGTATTCATATTTTACACCGCAACGATGTTTAAACTTAAAACAGCCATTTCATTTTGCACAATTTAACGTCTAAGGTAACTTTCTGCGGACGACGTAACAAGTGTTTTTGTTTCATTAAGAAAAGGTCGTAGTCTAACTAAAGCTTATGTCAATCATAAACATGATTATGAAATACTAGCTGTTGCCCGCTACTCCGTCTGCGTAGAATTCGTTTATATCCCGCGAGAACTGTGCAATTTTCCGGAATAAAACTATTCTATGTCCTTCCCAGGGTCTCACACTATTTCTATGCCAAATTTTATCTAAATCAGTTCAGTTGTTTAAGCGCGAAGAGGAAACAGACAAACAGATCGGTCCCGTGCCATCCGCATCCAACGCGATCCCGCAACCTTAACCAGGTCGTCGCCCCATCTTGTTGGAGGCCTACCTACACTGCGTCTTCCGGTCTGTGAACGCCACTCGAAAACCTTGCCCACTACCACTTGAGTCTGGGCGATTCTTCGAGCTAATTATTAGTCGTTAATTTTTGTTGTTGTCAAATTACAGAATAAATTTCCTTAAAATTGTTATTTAGGTAGTTAAATAAGTATAGTACTATTATTATTATTTTTATTGTGAGAGGGAGGCAAACGAGCAAGCGGGCCATCTGATGGAAAATAATCACCATCACCCATAAAAATCAACAACTCAATGAGAGAGTTATTAACAAATATTTTTTTTTATTGGTTTTACAGATTACTATTACATTACATTGTACGAACATGCATAATTCGAGAACCCGTTATGTCTTTTATCAGCTTTAGTAACTACTTAAATATTTTTAAATACAAAATAATGTATACATTTTTAGATAATACACATTTTTTTAATGTTATTTAATTACCTTCTATCCCTTTCTCTTCTACTCGTACTGAACTGCATGTAAAACTTTCTGACAAAAAAACCGCAACAGCTGGAAAAATTGTCGCTAACCGCAGTATATTTACTAGCGTTTATCCAGCCAAATGGACCTCCTGTTTTTCAATAAGCTACTAAAAGTAAGGCTAACTGCATAAAATACTAATAAAATTATACAAGCGGTTGGATACCAGCCTAATGGGCGTGCTTGGCCCGCACGGCTAAAATTAATACTTTTTCCACCGAATTGGCCCTTCCAATGGCCCTGCTATGATTGGCCAACTAAAGTAAACAGAGATAATTAAAATTTGCAAGCTTGCAAGATTGGAATCAGAAATTTAATTAACAAGTGTTTTAAAAAACTCTGCCGAAGAGGTAGAATAAAGTTATGCGTGTGACGATAGGTTAACAACATCCATATCCATAATAATATTATATTTTAAATGTAAAAGTGTATTAATTTGTCTGTTTGTCCTTCTTTCACGTAGAAACTCAGCGACGGATTGCCGTGAATTTTTGTAAGGACATTGTTAAAGGGCTGGAGAGTGAGTGGAGAGAGGCTACTTTTTACCACGGAAAAATATGATCATTTCCACGGAAAACACCTTCCGGGCGCGAATGAAGTCGCGGGGAAACGCTACTTTGATATAACTGTAACATTTTTAGAGTTCCGTAGTCAACTAGGAACCCTTATAGTTTCGCCATGTCTGTCCGTCTGTCTGTCTGTCTGTCTGTCCGCGGCTAAGCTCAGAGATCGTTAGTACTAGAAAGCTGTAATTTGGCATGAATATACATATCAGTCACGTCAACAAAGTGGTAAAATAAAAAATAAAAAAATATTTTTTTTTGGGTACCTCCCATAGACGTAAAGGGGGGGTGATTTTTTTTTTCTCGACTAATCTTATAGTGTGGGGTATCGTTGGATAGGTCTTTTAAAACCATTGCGGGGTTGCTAACATGATTTGTCTATTCAGTGATCTGTTTGCGAAATATTCAACTTTAAAGTGAAAATTTTCATTAAAATCGAGCGTCCCCCCTCTCTAAAATCTAAACTGTTAGGTGGAAAAATTTGGAAAAATTCAGAATGGTAGTAAATATATCAAATTTACTAGGAAAATTATAGCGGCTAAGATTGCTTGGAAATTATTTGTAGTTTAAGAGTAAATAGTAGCCTAAGGTATAAAACATACCTAAACTTGGATGATTCCGTACACATAGGAAATCCTTAGAAAGATATTACTTGATTTTTTTGTAATGGCTACGGAACCCTACCTTGTGCGTGTCCGACACGCTCTTGGCCGGTTTTTTATAATTCGATTAACTCGTGAAGTATATTATCTACAATCTTCTAATATATAAAAATCTCGTGTTACGGTGTTTGTTATCGAACTCCTCCGAGACGGCTCGACCGATTTTTATGAAACTTTTTTCCCCACATTCGATTGGTCTGAGAATAGGTCGTAGGCTATTTTTTATACTCCTATTCATCGCGGACGGAGTCGCGGGCAACAGCTATTATATTATAATACAATAGAGCAGTAACTTTGCTTTTACACTTGACAGAATTAAAGATCCTCATTTTTAATCCTCGCACAACGTATCAGCATTGCTATACAGCGAGGTAATGCTGCCAGTGTCTTTGGGTCCATGCCGCGGGGGGAACCTTTTGTTAATTTTATTTAGTTTTAGTTTAAGTTAGTTTTATTTTATAGTATTAATTTATTATTGTTATTGTTTCTTAATATTTGTATGTGTTTAATAATAATAAATACTTTTTATCCTCGAATTTGTAACACTAAAAAAGAACGCTTAACCAAATACTATCTCATTTCTATCACCCTGTACGCTTTATATTTACATGCTCTATATACCGAGCAGGTAAAATATTCGGCAAATTTCTAGCCAAATTAAACAGGGTGCTATATTTAAGCGCAAAGGATGTTAAATTAAACATTTCTACGGCTCATAAAGGCGTATTTTCCCGCGTGGGAGCATTGGAACTCGTTGGGGTGATTAAAAAAGTTTTTCTGTTTTTTGTCCGACTTGCCTGTAAGGCTTGGTGGGCTTATTAAAACCTTTATCTCATTAAACAATTCAAATCTGATGTCTGGTGATATTTGAGTTGTGCGAACTATTTTGAGGGCTTTGCTTGCGTTTGTTTCTTTTGCTTTGAAGTATTAATTTTACTGTCAAACTGCGTTTTTTCCACAATCACGCCTGATGAAAATCGAAGATGATGCCTACGATGGAGCTCGCTAGTCTAGTAAAAAAATGCTCATTCACCCTAGACTTGAAAACGACCAGATTGTAGTGTTCAGGGAACACAGTCGCAGGCAGGGAATTCCAATCCTTAGCTTGTTGTTGATGACGGAAAAGTGAAAACGTTCCGTGCGAATTTTGGGAATATTGACAAAGTAACGTAAACGCGCATTACGTGCCACCGCTCTGCTCGCGCGGTTGTTCGACGACGCGATGATACCGGCGCACAACTACCCGCGTTTTAGCCGGATTTCGTATACTTTTACTATGAGTGAGTCTCACAGTAGTTTCATGTTTGAAACAGCCTATATTTTCTAAATCTCTGCTATAAAATTTTAATTTAATCGTTTATTTAATGAATACAGATGCGCAGTTCACAATTATTAATAACTATTATAAATAGTGTAATCCCAATCAAGGATAAACAATTTGCGAGAGTGGCCTGGATCATTTGCTATCAACAATCATACTGAAATGTTCTGAATGCGTATAAATCTGAAATTATTAATACTGGAAAATGGATTTGCAAATGAAAAATGCAATTTGGTATCGGTAAATAGGTCACGTATTTATTGAAACTACAGAATGCTTTGATATCTGGATCTCTCAGTATGTAAAACCACTCTAGAATCACTTTTACCTTTTATGTGACTTACGATGTATGGAAGTTATCTTTGAGGCGCAAGCCACACAGGAGAGACGTGGGACGGGGGCGCGTCGGAGTCCGCGTCGTTTGTTCGCAGGCCCTGTCTCTTCTGTCTGTTTTGGATCGCGATGCTTCTATACATTTAGTATGAAAACTGATCCAAGGGGCGCCGCGATTGCGACAAGTCTCTTTTGTGTGGCTTGCGCCTAAATCTTGCAAAAATTCTACCCACTGGATTGACTTGAATTTCGTACGTAGATGTTTGGTGACTGCGAACTAGAGGACCTCGCATGGGAAGGGCCCCAATGAGATGGACTGACGACCAGGGCCCAATTGCATAACAAAGTACAACTTATATTACAAGCGGAACTCCCTTTCTAGTTAATATAACTGAAGCGAGAGTTCCGCTTGTAATATTAGTTGTACTTTGTTATGCAATTGGGCCCTGGTAAAGGACCGATTTTGATGTGGGCAGCGCAGGATCGAAAGTTGTGGAACCATTTGGGGGATGCCTTTGTCCACCTGTGGACGTTTTTGCGCTGATGATGATGACAATAAATAAAAAAAATTAAAAACCCCCGACGCAATTTGGTCACATATACCTACTTTGAAAATAAAGTAAATGCCCTTTCTGCGTCTAAGATCCCACCCGCAACTAACAAAGAGCTGAACAAATAACAAAATTTAATGAAACATGTAATTGTCTAAGAACCATCGCCAAGATACTTGCTTTCAAATAAAAAAAACCGGCCAAGAGCGTGTCGGACACGCACAAGGTAGGGTTCCGTAGCCATTACAAAAAAATCAAGTAATATTTTTCTAAGGATTTCGTATGGGTACGGAATCATCCAAGTTTAGGTATGTTTTATACCTTAGGCTACTATTTACTTTTAAACTACAAATAATTTCCAAGCAATCTTAGCCGCTATAATTTTCCTAGTAAATTTGATATATTAACTACCATTCTGAATTTTTTCAAATTTTTCCATTTAACAGTTTAGATTTTAGAGGGGGGGGGGGACGCTCGATTTTAATGAAAATTTTCACTTTAAAGTTGAATATTTCGCAAACAGATCACTGAATAGAAAAATCATGTTAGCAACCCCGCAATGGTTTTAAAAGACCTATCCAGCGATATCCCACACTATAGGATTAGTCGAGAAAAAAAAAATCACCCCCCTTTACGTCTATGGGAGGTACCCTAAAAAAAAATATTTTTTTATTTTTTATTTTACCACTTTGTTGGCGTGACTGATATGTATATTCATGCCAAATTACAGCTTTCTAGTACGAACGATCTCTGAGCTTAGCCGCGGACAGACAGACAGACAGACAGACAGACGGACAGACATGGCGAAACTATAAGGGTTCCTAGTTGACTAC
This sequence comes from Archips crataeganus, assembly GCA_947859365.1. Lineage (NCBI taxonomy): Eukaryota > Metazoa > Arthropoda > Insecta > Lepidoptera > Tortricidae > Archips > Archips crataeganus. The sequence goes on along the minus strand of OX402063.1, from coordinate 3,330,130 downwards.
GGAACCCTAAAAACCGCATCCGAATCGGTTCACCCGTTTAAGAGCTATGATGCCACAGACAGACAGACAAAAAAAACAAACACACATACACACACACACACACACACACACACACACACACACACATATCGGCCAAACTTATAACACCCCTCTTTTTGTGTCGGGGGTTAAAAAATGCAGGTTAACCAACAAAAACTAAACGCACCAAATACCTACTTGTCCACTACACTCATAGGTCGACCGGTAGAGATCCTTTAAAAGATAAGTTCGCCTTTGTTCATGTATGTGAACGGGTTTCGATGTACTATTTTTTCCATATTTTCGTACAGTAAATAGTTTACATACAAACATAATTTTCGTAAAAATGTAATAAAAAACTGGCGACCTGCCCCGGCTTAGCTCGGATTGTCAAACGTGCGAGAACTGTCAAACGTGCTAACGCTTACATACAAAAAGTTTAGATAGTCGTTAAGTGTTCCAATTTCCTGCAAGATTTTTAATTTATTCCTTCGGTACTTCTACAAAGTATTAGAAAACTTAAAAACAAAGGTAAAGTCATTCTTAAGTCATAGCGTGATCAAGGGGAATATGGATTATTATTATTTATGAGACTAATAACAATAATTAAGATTCCATCACATAGATGTTAAAAGAAAAGCTAATCTTAAAAGCGTGTTGTAAAATGCAAATCAAAGCGTCTACATTTTAAACTACGACGGTCATTCCCATTTAATTGTAAAGCTTTCGAGTCACAGTTTTTACACCCCCTCACAGTTCACGCGGCTTACTTATCACACTAAAGCCTTTTATTCCATTTCACTTTGTATAATGAATGTTTATTGCTGCGACGCACGCTACGTTTCGATCTAAGGCGGAGGTTACTAGCGAACGATTTCATATCACCTACTTATTAGTCACTTACTTAGGTTATTAGGATGTAATCATCATCATCATCATCATCCCAGCCTGTAGACGTCCCACTGCAGGGCACAGGCCTCCTCTCGTAATGAAAGGGCTTGGGCCGTAGTTCCCTCGCGGGCCCAGTGCGGATGGGGAACTTCACGCACACCGTCAAATTTCTTCGCAGGTGCATCCAGGTATCTTCAGGATGTTTTCCTTCGCCGTAAAGCTTGTCGTAAATTTCAAATTAATTACGCACATAAATTTCGAAAAATTCAAGGGTGCTAGCCGGGATTCGAACCCACGACCCTCTGCTTGAGAGGCCATAGGGCAAAACACTAAGCCACCACGGCTTGTAATATCCTATTAATATTATAAACTAGCTTTTGCCCGCGACTCCGTCCGCGTGGAATTAGTAATTTGGGCAGCTTATTTTTTATCCAATTTGCTTTTTCATCAATTATGGCTCTCCTTAGACCCTTCCGGAAGAAGTGAAAATTCATAATAAACCAACCCGCTCCCAATCCGAACCCAAACAGCCCCCAACCCGCCCCAACCCGCTCCCAACCCGCCCCCAACCCACCCCCAACTCGCTCTCACCCCGCCTCCAACCCGCCCCCAACCCACTCCCAACCCGCCCCCAACCCGCCCCCAACCCGCTTCCAACTCGCTCTAAACCCGCCCCCAACCCGCTCCTAAACCGCCACCAACTCACTCCCAACCCGCCCCATCCCGCTCCCAACCCGCCCCCAACCCACCCCCAACCCGCCCCCAACCCGCTCCCAACTCGCTCCCCCACCCGCTCCCAACCCGCCCCAACCCGCTCTCAAACCGCCCCCAACCCGCTCCCAATTCGCCCCCCACCCGCTCCCAACCCGCCCTATCTAACTGGGCTATCTGACACTGAAAGAATTTTTCAAATCGTATCAGTAGTTCCCGAGATATATAAGTTTCACTTCAAAAACCCCCAATTTCGAAACATTCTTCCGCTCCGCTCCGCTCCTATTGGTGTTAGCGTGATGATATATAGCCTATAGCCTTCCTCGATAAATGAGCTATCTAACACTGAAAGAATTTTTCAAATCGGAGCAGTAGTTCCTGAGATTAGCGCGTTCATAATATCAACTCTTATAAAAACAGTTCGATAAATTCTTAAAATAAACGTATCTTTCTTATTTGTGAACTGATTCAAATGAAACAAACACTAAATGTTAATCCAAGAAAATACCAACATATCAGTGAAAACCGCATCCTTCTAGGTTAAGCCGTTTCTGAGATTAGCGCGCACAAACGCACAGACAAACAGACAAACAGACAATAATTCTAAAAATCATTGTTTTGGGTTCTATTGCGCTAATAAATAGCCCTAGTGTCAGTTTTTCTCAAATATCTTCAATGTACAGACACCGACTCGTTACAGATTTATTATATGTATAGATGAGAACCTTTGTAAAGATTTTTGTATTTTTTGTTAGTCAGTCACTTAACAATGGCTTAACACAATATTTCAGACTATCGCGGTCGTTACTAATTTTAGTCGTCTCGTGATCATGGCGCATGCGAATGTGCCGAAATATCGGGCTTCTTCAAAATCAAGGTACGCGGAACAAAACTCGATTTTAACTCATAAAATGGCTTAAAAATCAGTTGATTTGGATGCAATTTGGCGTATGGGGTTGAAATTTGGCGTATGGGGTTGAAATCGCTTGCGTCCGTAGGTTTACCCTCGTGACCCTACACGTAACCCCTGGATGTTGCTAAACGAGCGATATATCTCCGGTGGTAGGCTTCGGCCGCGGCAGATCAACATTACACCCTATAGGTTGAGCCAGGCCGCCAAGCGACTCTTGTCGTGGTCCCGCCTGTTGCCTATTCTGTAGGAAGGGTCTAAGCAGTTATGCAGCGCGCGCGTACCGATTACAGTGCCCCGCACTGATACTTATACCTACATACCATTACCCAGGCTGTACGCTCGCCTCAATGCACGCCCAAAATCAGGTAGCAAGGTAATTTCTTTGAATAAGGACGAGGAAAATTACCGGTCTTTCGGCTTTCTTTTTGAGGCGAGCTTTGAGCTAAATGTGAAGGCTTTTTGTTACAAATAGGAAGATTAGATATTTATAAAAGCTTTCATTTAATCTGTACATTTCAGCTCGTTTAAGTAAAATCTTATAAGTCAAACTTACGTGATGGTCAAATTGGATGGAGATTTAATAAAGTTCTAATATATTATGTTTTTTTTTTATATACAATATATGTTTGCGATCGAACACAATCACGCTTGATGGAAAGCGAAGATGAGGCCTACGATGGGGCACGCTTAAGCTTGCCTAGTAAATGCTCATTCAGCGTAGACTTAAATTATTATCTATTGTGGATAGCAATGCGAGTCAGTAAAAGGGTTGTATTTTTTTTACAGAAGATTATTAAAGTACAAATTGTTACTAAGTTAAAAATCCTTTGGGAATAGTTCAGTTTATTTTAAATGCCGTAAGACTTACATGATATTATTATATTTAAGTAAACTGTCAGTCAATTGAAATTGCAAACAATGTAAACAAACATTGTAATTAAAATGTCTTTAATTTCTATTTTCCCTCATCAAATACTGCTAAATCCATGTGTTATTTAAGCAATATTTACCACAACACTAACATAAACCATTAAAACAATAAACAAGTGCTAGAATATGGATATTTCATTAAATGGTTTATTTACATTGTTCGCAATTTAAATTGACAGCGATTTGATATATGTATACTTATATGATAGATAAATCGATATTGACAAAGATCATTACAAGAAGACTTTGAAATTTTCTATTTTACAGGTAGGGTCAACGTCATAAATAAGTGATCACTTTTGTACCTCGTCACTTTAACATCATATTTGAAAAGCCATACGAAATTATGTAACGACTGAAAGCGACACCGAAGACAACCGATACAATAGTCTCTTCATCAACCTCGACATTGGCAGAATCATCGATAGTATCCATGAATTATGGTATATTTTTAAAAATTCAATTGAAATTGAAAGCGACGAGTTACAAAAGTGATCACTTATTTATGACGTTGACCCTTTACCCTTATGGGTTACTTTAGCCTTAAAGGATAATTTTTGGTCATTAGAATTAACTTGGTCCAGGTTTTTTCATGACTTAACTTAGCCTGTATAGGCCCACTGCTAGTGCTAGTAATTAAGTTGTTAATTAAGTATAATATAAATATGTATGTTAGTCTTTAAGGTATTTTTATAATGGGCCTATGCAGCCTGAAATAAAATTATTCTATTCTATTCTTTTCTAGGAGTATGTTTACCTCGGGCAAACTATGCAATTGGGTAAAAACAACTTCGAGAAATAGGCCAACAGAAGAATACAGCTGGGATGGGCAGCGTATGGAAAACTGCGTCAAGTCTTCACGTCGCCAATTCCACAGAGTCTAAAGACTCTTCAGACAGACAGAGTCTTCAATCAGTGCGTCCTACCCGTCATGACATACGGTGCCGAAACATGGACACTCACTGTAGGGCTGGTCCACAAATTTAAAGTTGCTCAACGTGCTATGGAAAGGACTATGCTCAGAGTTTATCTAAAAGATCGAATTCATAACGAAGTGATCCGACAGAGAACCAAAGTTATCGACATAGCCCACCGCATTAGCACGCTGAAGTGGCAATGGGCAGGCCCCGATAACCCGTAGCACCGATAACCGTTGGGGTAGACGAGTTCTTGAGTGGAGACCACGGATCGCCAAACGTAGCGTGGGACGACCTCAGACTCGGTGGAGCGATAATCTTCGCAAGGCGGCTGGCAAGAGCTGGATGAGAGTGGCCGAGGATCGTGCTCAGTGGCGTGCCATGGGAGAGGCCTATGTCCAGCAGTGGACAAACATAGGCTGATGATGATGATGATGATTCTATTCTATTCTATTCTACAGCAGGGCATAGGCCTCTGCTCAGAATGAGAGGGTTTAGGCCGTAGTTCTCATGCAGGCCCAGTGAGTACGAAATTTCACGCACTCTGAATTGCAGGTGTGCACATAATTTCTCACGATGTTTTGCTTCACCATAAAGTTCATTGTCAATTTAGAATGTAAATTCCGAAAAACTCTGTTGAGCCTGAGCTCGAACCTACGACCCCCTGCTTGAGAGACCATAGGTCAACCCACTAGGCTATCACAGCTTTTTTAGAAAGAGTTTCGGTATTAGTATTGGTACATTTCTTCTACAGGTATGAAGCACTTGAAAATGTTAAGAGCTTCAAATATTTAGGGAGTGTCATTACGACAGATTCACGATGTGCACAAGATATAAAGACAAGAATAGGTATGGCAAAACAGGCATTTAACACAAAAAAACACTTACTCACATCAAATATTTCAAAGAAAACTAAGAAAAAAATCATCAGAGCATTTATATGGAGTATAGCCTTATATGGATGTGAGACCTGGACCATGACACAGAAGGATAGGCAAAGGTTGGAGTCATTCGAAATGTGGTGCTGGAGAAGGATGGAGAAAATTAGTTGGACGGAAAGAGTCACCAATGAAGAGGTTCTGGAAAGAGTGAAAGAGAAGAGAACATTAATGAAAACAATAGAGAATCGGAGAGGGAAAATGATTGGTCATCTTATAAGACATGATGAGTTCATAAATGTCATCTTGGAAGGAAAAGTAGAAGGGAAGCGAAAAAGAGGGAGGCCGAGAATTGATTATGTAAATCAAATAAAGGAGAAGGTAGCCGTCATGTCATATAAGGAGGTCAAGGAGGCAGCTTTGAGGAGAGAGAAGTGGAGAGCCTTTCATCGGCTACACCGACAAGAGTTTAACTCTTAAATAAGAATATATATATATACAGGTATGTGGATTTCATTTGGGCCAAAGTAACATTACATTTGGGTCAAAGTACCCCAACTTTACAGTACCTAATACATTTGATAAATAAAAGAAGAAAATGATTTACATAGAATCGTTAATATATGAAACAAAAATACTAGCCGGAGTAAGAGAACATAAATCATAAAATACAAGGCAAGTCAGAGATAAGCAGATAAAAAGGAAAACCGTTTCAAAATATGCAAAACATCTCACGTATTTTAGTGGTAGTTGCAAGTCAGCCAGACGACTTAAAGCACGGAATTTTTAATAAATACAAGGCGTCAGTTTATTAAAACCTTAGTCAAGACGAGTTTATCCCCTTTTTGACGTTTTTCCCCCTTAATTAAGGTTGCCGCTGTCTGCTCTGTGGGGTGAAGGAACCATCTAAGGAATTAAATATTACGATCAGACTATAAATGCGGCTACAAGATGGCTACCAGTCCAGCCATGGCTGCGCGGGACCGTTGGTACGATGAACAAGGCTTAAAATAAAATCCACTTCCCCAAAGTGTGAACTTTCTCTTGTAGTCATCTTTAGTGCCTGGCCCCCTTTGTCGTCGTACCCCCCAGCTAGGGTTGCCATCTCTAAAAATCAAAAAGCCGAACTTACCCGTTAAAAAAGCCGGACTTTTGGGTCCCAAAGCCGGACATTAAGAAAAATTAGGGATTTTTGACCAAAATATTGAATAAAACACACATTTAAAAGTGGGACTTTTGAATTCCAAAGCCGGATGCTAAAAAACGGGATTTTTGAGAGTGTGTATGTGTCCGTCCGATGCGGGCGGGGGCGTTGTGGCAAGACTGGGCAAGGCCGTGTGCGCGCGCAGTGCGATAGTAATAAAAAGCCTAACGAAAGCCGGACGGACCGGACGCAGCCGAATTTGGCCGGACAAGAGATCAAAAAGCCTAACACTGTCCGGCTTTATCCGGACGGATGGCAACCCTACCCCCAGCCCCTGCACCGCGCAGGCGAGGACTCATTTAAACGGTCTAACTATAATCATCAATTGGAGAAACCTACATCGCAATATCGAAGTTTCTCGACTCGGTAACATTAAATACAATGTCCAAACTCTTGGAGTGACTGAAAATCAACTTGGACAGTCTGTCTAAAGTCTCATTTTAAATTCCAGTTTGTAATTTTGTGAATGCATATCTTATAATTTCCTTTAATTTAAAACTTTTTAAAGACGTACTAAAATTCAAATGAAAGTAGGCTCTGAGTCATTATTAAACAACTAGCGTATTTGGTAGTTGAATTGAAATTCTGGGAATTTACTCAATTTCCAATAGGAATTCCGAAAGATTACAAACTAGTTGTTATTTATCATTCATAATCTCAAGTCAAGTCAAAACAAAATTCTTTATTCAATTTCGGCATCAAACGATCGACACGTCGTTCGGCACGACGAAGAATCTACCACCGCTTCGGAAATCACTAGACCTAGCGGTTAAGATTTTTGAATTTCACATGGATTCCTTGGGTAAACAGTCATCATTCCAGCCTAATTACATCCCACTGCAGGACACAGGCCTCCTCTCAGAATGAGAGAGCTTGGGCCGTAGTTCCCACGCGGGCCCAGTGCGGATTGGAAACTTCACATACACCATTGAATTTCTTCTCAGTTAAAACTCATGGTAAATTACAAATGTAAATTCACACATAAATTCCGAAAAACTCAGGGGTGCGAGCACGGACTCGAACCCACGACCCTCTGCTTTGAGAGACCATAGGTCAAACTACTAGGCCACCACGGTTTCATCGGGTAAACAGTACATATCGAATTTCATCTGAATCCGTCCAGCTGTTTTAGTTAAAGAAGTAACAAACACATACGCATACACATAAATACTGTAATATTTAATAAAAGATAAATTAGACTTAATCATAATAATAATAATCCACCTCAGTAAAGTCTGACAGCATATTAATCGTGTGATTTTGCATCTTGCCTTTAAAAACCAGACTGAAAACATTAATTATACCTGTAAAGTAATGGGATTAAAAGATTCATGTATTCTAGAATACTAACTGCAGGACTCGCAACGTTTAGCGGCGTAATTACTTTTATAATGAATGTGGAAAATCGTGGACGCTCGGTCTTTACGAGAAACATTTAGTCTTTACTGCATGGTACAAGGGAGCGGAGTGGTTGGTTATGATGATGAAATAAACCTTGGTAAGCTTCTTGCAGAAGATGAAACGAATTGACGATGCTTTGGGAAGAAAAACTTGAAGATGAATCTCCATTGTTTTACCAGAATCAAAAAAATCACGAAGCAAGTGAAACTATTTTCGGAAAATTATTCCATTTAGACTTTAGACATAGCTCGAAGAATCGCTTAACTCAAGCAAGTGGCAGTGGGTAGGGCACATCGCTCGTAGAACTGATGGCCGATGGGGCAAAAAGGTTCTCGAGTGGCGTCCACGGACCGGAAGACGCAGTGTAGGTAGGCCTCCAACAAGATGGAGCGACGACCCGGTTAAGGTTGCGGGATCGCGTTGGATGCGGATGGCACGGGACCGATCTGTTTGGCGAGCCTTGGGTGAGGCCTATGTTCAGCAGTGGACGTCTTTCGGCTAAAATGATGGTGATGATGATGATTCGATTCAGGGTATTAAAATTAAGACGGAAGGCACAAATAAGTGAATAAAGCTTACACGAATAAGTGAGAATGTAAATGCTGCATGGTCAGCAGATGCGAGCTATGGGCGCCGCCATGTTGCCCCTGGTTGTTCTGCCGAGCGCCTTTCACTTTATCCCCACTCCGCGGCCGGCTGTAATGCGACATGCGATAGATGGACGAAAATGTGTTTGGGCATGCTAGCCAGATACCAAAAATATGGAGGCCCCGTTGGGAAGTATTTAACCAAATGTCATTCACAACAGAATACTTATTTATAGTGAATATTATAAAATACCAATTAAAAATCTAAAACTGAATAGAAATTAAACTTAAACTACGAAGTAAAAACATCGTCAAAATTTTCTGCCACGTGCATTGACCCCGAGAAACTGGCCGCATTTACCTCATTGAACTGTTATATTCCTTATCTTTGAGAGAGGTAAGTGCCAGCTGCCAGTTCTGGGGTTGCCTGAGGCCAAAACCAGACATTGACAAGAAAAACAAATTATTTCTTTTAAACGAATATAATCTGACTTTAGCAGCGCTCGTTAGTCTGAACTCTGAACACGGGCCCCGTGGGTTCTATGGGAAAAACGGTACAGAGTCTACTCGTGAACACAGTTGCTGCAATGTGGTCGAAACGTAGACGTAATATAATATTAACTATATTTTTATTCGTAGCAGTATTAGTTGTGAGTGATAATCGTGAAAGCTAAAATCATTACAAAGCAAAATTAGGAAATTTGGAAAATTAGCTACACCGAATACTTTTATAACATAAACAAAAATTAATAGACATCAAAATTAATAACTAATTTTATACTTACGCAAACAAGAACGTAGAAGAATATAAATCTAACTTTAGAAGGATTTTCTTGCAAGAGATATGTGCAAAAACAGAACTTTTCGCATACTAAATAGCTAAATCATAAATTACACCTGTTACAAAAGTTGTTGGATGAGAAAATGTAAATGTGTTCATTGAACGGTCAGGAGTATCTTCATTGGAGACGGTTAGGGATCTGCTAGTAGGTTAGGGAGGTAAAATTACTGAGTCTGTCTAGTATTCACTTCGTCCAGTAATTTTCTTCAATCATTTTTTTGCCAATTCATATTACGATAAATAATGTTATGCGAAATAAGGAGCACCCGGCGGAGCAAGTTAAAAAGGTGTGATTCAAATATTTCAAACTAAATACAAACTGAAATATAGATGCACAGAAAAAACCCCAGAAAAAAGAACAATGCTGGGAATCGAACCCAGGTCCTCAGCGTTCCGTGCTGCGTGCTTACCCCTACACCATCACTGGTCTACCAGTACCAGGTGGTTAGACCAGTGATGGTGTAGGGGTAAGCACGCAGCACGGAACGCTGAGGACCTGGGTTCGATTCCCAGCATTGGTCTTTTTTCTGGGGTTTTTTCTGTGCATCTATATTTCAGTTTGTATTTAGTTTGAAATATATGGTTTCACGGGATGACCGTAAAAGTAATAAAAAAATGAAGTTGAAGAAAATAAAAAATAAATAGAAAAAGATACTTCATACTTAACGTGTGATTCAAAATCATAAACAAAAGCTTGTAAAAAATTAACAGGTACTTTATTTCCTGCTTTATTCTAAAACGCTCTTCGCTACTTCTCTAAAATTAGAATGATGACCTTTAGCTTCATGCCACTGCGACTACAATGAAATAGTTTATAGACAAATTAACAATTTTGAGCTAAAACCAAGTTTTACTGCGACAGGGTCAACCTAATTTGCAGGTTTACTGTAATTTTAAACAAATGGGCAGTATCCTTAATTGGTTGGCCTGTCAGGGTGATTCACTCATGAGGCCATAATGTTTGAAAGCCTACAGGATTACATGGAAGTTTATGGCTTGACAATTTAAGATTATGCAGCAGAGGATTCCCATTTACTATCTAGTTTTGTCCTAATCTTATACCGTTTAACAAAAAAACGGCCAAGAGTGTGTCGGACACACCCAGGATAGGGTTCTGCAGCCGTTACGAAAAAAACCTTGCATATTTTATTAATTTTACTAGTAATTATACTGTCCGTAACAAGCAATATTTTAATACAGGTCAGGTTGCTATTTACTCTTAAACTACTAAATAATCCTCAAGCAAACTTAGCCGTTATAGTTTTCCTTGTTAATTTGACATATTTATTTACTCCCATCCTGATTTTTTTCAAAATTTTTATACCCACAGTTTAGCGTTTAAAAAGTCGATTTCATAAATACTATGTCACAATGCACTATGCATTAAACGAACAAAATCACACCCTTTAATTAAAGTCTGCAACACTAACGTTTACTTAGCAGGCTTTTTCATTATTCCCCTAGGCGGGGAAAGGGGCAAACACGGCGGGCGACAAGAGGCATGGGGGAAATGGAAAAACAATGTCAACGTTCTATGGGGTAATAACGAAACTAGAAACTGGCGTTTGTCCGAATGGGTGAGCGTTGGATGCTATGCGAATGGAAGAGTTTATGGTTGGAGTGATTGGTTTTTCTTGTAGTGGATCGAGTGCTTGTAATTGAGAGAAGCGTTGTAACGTCGCAAATGAATCAAGTGCTTTTAATCAGAGCTTTATGTGCACTGACTATTATATGGTTGCAGATTGAACGTATTTGATTGAATGCCGTGTTTGATAGATATCTTTTTTGAGGAATGTTTATATATCTCAGTCTAGTTACTGAACTAATAAATACGGCTAAACATGGGGCATAATGATAATAGAAAGTAATTATTAGGATTGTGTAGCTACGACTTATCATTCAAACGGTGAACATGGTTTCCAACCCCTAAATGTTAGCCAAAGTTAGCCAATTTTCGATATATTGCCATTCAACACTAAGGGGCTGTTTCACCACCCATTGATTAATTTTAACTGACGGATAAATGTGATGCCATCTCCGTCTATTCGAACAAAACAAACAGAGACGGCATCACATTTATCCGTCAAATAAATTTGATCAATGGATGGTGAAACAGGGGGCAAATCTAGTGAACTGAAACAATTACTTTGCTCACAAGTTTACCAATGTACTGTATAATTTAATTAGACCTGCTTTAATTAAGATTTGAGACAAATATTCATTCATTCCTAATTTGATCATAGAATTAAAATCTTTGTAGTTGTATAGTTAGTTGCATACATGCCCGTTCAGATGTGAATTATACATTGTATACAGCATTTGCAACTTTCCTGATCGGTTCCAATTGTAGCTTACCTGAAAGCAAAAAGAAAATCTATTATTAGCAATTTAATTAACTCTATAGAATAGATACAGCAGCGTAAATATCTACAAGTACAAGTTTGTAATGGAGTCTCAAGGAATACGGTAGATTTAAACAAAACACTGCGATTAATAATAATACTACAAGCGTTTATTCTTTCCTTTCAACAAATCAAATACAATATTATGAATAGAGAGCGGATTTGAAGTAGCGATTACAAGTTTAATATAGACTAGCTTTTGCCCGCCACTCCGTTCGCGTGGAATTAGTAATTTGGGCAGCTTATTTTTTTTATCCAATTTGCTTTTTCTTCAATTATGGCTCTCCTTAGTTCCTCGATGTAAAAAAGTACCCCCCCCCCGCCCCCACCGAACACCACCCGCACACCCGCGTTCACATTCATTCACCACCAAAAGCGTGCCTATAGAAGTTTTACTTCAAAAACCCCCGATTTTGTAACATTCTTCCGCTCCTATTGGTGCTAGCGTGATGATATATAGCCTATAGCCTTCCTCGATAAATGGGCTATCTAACACTGAAAGAATTTTTCAAATCGGTGCAGTAGTTCCTGAAGTCCGGCGAGCGATTGTCAGTCAATTCTTCTAAAATCTATTCGATAATTTCTTAAAATAAACGTATCTTTCTTATTTGTGGACCGATTCAAATGAAACAAACACTAAAATGTTAATCCAAAATCTGTAACAAGTCGGTGTCTGTACATTGAAGATATTTGAGAAAAACTGTCACTAGGGCTATTTATTAGTGCAATAGAACCCAAAACAATGATTTTTAGAATTATTGTCTGTTTATCTGTTTGTCTGTTTGTCTGTGCGTTTGTGCGCGCTAATCTCAGAAACGGCTTAACCTAGAAGGATGTGGTTTCCACTGATATGTTGGTATTTTCTTGGATTAACATTTAGTGTTTGTTTCATTTGAATCGGTTCACAAATAAGAAAGATACGTCTATTTTAAGAATTCATCGAACTGTTTTTATAAGAGTTGTTATTATGAACGCGCTAATCTCAGGAACTACTGCTCCGATTTGAAAAATTCTTTCAGTGTTAGATAGCCCATTTATCGAGGAAGGCTATAAGCTACTAGGGGTGTTCAATAAATAGTGAGAATGAGTATGTTATAAACAACTTTTACTAAATGTAATTTTATTTTTCGACTTAGTCACCTTTTAGCATAATACACTTATTATATCTTTTTTCTAAATTTAAAATTTCATTTTTAAAAAAGGTCGCATCTTGAGTACTTAAAAAATCTTGTACTGCAGCGACTACCGCGTCGTCGTCTTCAAATTTCTGGCTTCTCGGGTATTGTTTCAATCTCGGAAATAGGTAGAAATCACTGGGAGCGAGATCTGGTGAATACAGAGGATGCTTAAGGATATTGAACCCAGCATCACGAATTGCAGCCATTGCAACGATGGACTTGTGTGCCGGGGCATTGTCCTGGTGGAACAGCACAACTTTCGAGAGTTTCGCGGAGTTTTTTTCGCGGATCTCATTGCGCAATGTTGCTATTTGTTTGGCGTATAAAGTGCCCGTAATAGTGGCTCCATGTTTGAGATACTCAATCATTAATACCCCTTTACCATCCCAAAAAACAGAGCCCATGACCTTACCGGCAGATGGGCCCACCTTGAATTTCTTCGGAGTTGGAGATGATGGCCTTTTCCATGTCATAGACTGCAGTTTCGTTTTAGGGTCGTAATGATGGAGCCATGTTTCGTCCATTGTTATAAATCGCGCCAAAAAAAGTTCCCGGTCTTGCTGTATCAGGTCCAAAGCTTTTTGACAAATCTCGACTCTAGTTTGTTTTTGCGTGTCAGTAAGCATTCTTGGTACCCAACGCGCAGATACCTTTTTCATACCCAAGCGTTCATGTAAAATATTATGCACGCTCCCCGTTGAAATCTTTACATTTTCAGCAATAAAACGAACCGTGACACAACGATCCGCCAAAACTGAGTTTTCAACTTTTTTCACAATTTCTTCAGTTATTGCAGTAGTAGGGGTCCGGAGCGGGGGTCGTCCGTGGTCGATGTTCTTCCATGTCTAAATTCGGCGCACCAACGTGCGACTGTCGAATACGGAGGAGCATTAGACCCTTAAGTGTCCCGCAAATCTAAATTGACTTGGTCCGTAGAAAAATTTTTCAAACACAAGTATTTGATAACGGCGCGCAGTTAAATTTTCTCCATTTTCGCTAACGTACCTACTCAATAGCATTGCAAAGAAATTACCGTTTTTTTTTTTGAAACAAAAGACAGTTACTTTTTTTTTCATAGCAATTAGCTAGATAGATTAGCTTTACCGGCCAGTATTTAATTTCCTAATATTGAAAGAGTTTGCATGTCATTCTCACTTTATACATATTGAACGCCCCTCGTATATATCAGCACGCTTACACCAATAAGAGCGGAGCGGAGCGGAAGACTGTTTCAAAATCGGGGGTTTTTGTAGTAAAACTTCTATAGGCACGCTTGACTTGGGAGTACGGTGGTGAATGTGAACGTGGGTGTGCGGGGGGTTCGGTGGGGGGAAGCTGTTGGGAGGGGGTGCGAGGGGGGGGGGGGGGTTGCTGGGGGTGCGGGGGCGGGTAATTTTTTTTATATAAATATATCGACGTTCATAGGAGCATCAATTGGTGCCTAAGTTGAATAAAGAATTTTGACTTTGACTTTGACTTTGATAATGAGGAACGAAAGAGAGCCATAATTGATGAAAAAGCAAATTAGATAAAAAAAATAAGCTGCCCAAATTACTAATTCCACGCGGGCGGAGTTGCGGGCACAGCTAGTCCATATTAAACTTATAATCGCTATTTCAAATCCGCTTTCTAATTATGAACTCATTTAACCATATTAGGGAAGACAAAGTTAGCGTGTTGACAATGGTACAGCGCCATCTTACGGGAACTCTTGCAACTAAAAAACTCTGAAGTCTATAATACCATGATTTGCTAAAACGCAGACCCCTCAGTGCTATTGGCATTTTTTTCGTGTTTGTATTATACATGATGATTTTTAATTGGTGATCAGGAACCAATGCCTCTAGATCAGTTTATCCGATGACGACCACGTTTATGTCGCAGTTACATGAAACAAAACGTCTATTATTTTTAAAATAATGATTATTTGGAAAATCACTATGTAATTAAAATCATTGTCGCCCGACACATGTATTTTGTATAGTAAATGTGAAATGAAAGATCTGGTTGCAATACTATGTTTACTAGGTATTTTTCCGTCTATAATTATCAATTATTAAAATAAAATTGTCAAAAATCGTCCACCCTCGTCCTTCCCCCATCACGGAAACCAGTTGGTCAAAAATTTTGAAACAAAATGCATGAAATTGTTTTCTACTTGTAGATTAGCAAAAAATGTTTAAAATTATATGTTTCAAATATAGGAATCACAATTAAGAATAATGGTTTTTTTCTAGTTCGTAACTCTCTCCACGTTATTGCCCGATTTTTTTAATATTATACATAAAAATTTAACTTAAACAAAACCCGCTTGAAGTCCAGCCACTCGCAAAACGTTAATATTTAAATGTTATTCCTTGATGTTAAAATTATGCCAATCATAACATTTAATTAGCGTATACAAAACGGGTAACTTGTTTTCATATTTAACTCATTAATTCACCCTCAAAATACAAAACAGCGAAATGCTTTTTCTAGTCACACCGGAAACTACCCTTGAGACTTTAATTATATTTTTGGGGTAATGTTTGTGTTCCTGTCACAGTACAAGTGGGTGCAGAAAAGTCACAGAGACATTATTTTAATTCCAATCTCGTCTTTTGGTAAAACAAATCCTCAATTATCCTCCTAGCGCTTAGTCCTCAGTTTCGATTTTTGAAATCATTACTTGAAAATAATGCACGAAACTTGTTAATTCTGTGTTTTGCTACAAAATTATAGCTCGAATTGTATTTTTTTTTTATTATGCGAGAGAGGCAAACGAGCAAGCGGGTCATCAGATAGAAAATGATCACCGCCGCCCATAAATATCAACAACACAAAGAGGGTCACTAATCTGTAATGTTGCCGGCCTAAATGTGTGCATAGTTGACGAAATTAACAAGAGCTGTAATGTTTTACTACGATAGATAGATAGATAGATAAAGACGATTATTTGGTACTACAAGCACACACAATCAAGATTAACAAAAAAAAACAGAAATCAGTATTAACTTAAAAGTAAAACATTTTATATTGTCTGTATGCGCTGCAGTAGTGCAAAAGGGCCGTTACTCGTATTTTGAATTCAGCTAGTACACTTTCAAATAATATTTCTGATAATTTATTGAATCAGGCGTTACTTTGCGGAGGTCCATATTAATGAACCGAAACAATTACTTTGCTCACCCCAAAAGCGAAGTAATTGTTTCAGTTCATGCATATCTCAAAATTGCAATGACTTTTGGATTTTGGAGTCGCACTACTGCTTTCTCAACTCTGTCCCTTATTTTGCCCATAACATTTATATTCTTCATAACCGCGGTCCGGGTCGCAAACATACGTTACAAAGCCATTACATTATATGTTTATGTCGGCTTGTGTGCCAGCTGTCTGGCATTTACCGATGAATACAATGTTAGCATTACGTTATTTATTTAGGTTTTTATTGAGATATTTTTTCATTAAATTATTATCAAATTCCAAGCTGTTTTTCGGGTAAAGGTTTATTTTTTATACAAAATATGATTACGTTTCATCTTTACTCTTAGTATGCGTTTGTGGTGAAGGAAAACATCGTGAGGAAAACATGCATATACTGGCGAAGAAATTCAGTGGTGTATATGAAGTTCCCAGTCCGCACTATGCGTGGGAACCACAGCCCAACCCCTCTCATTCTGAGAGGAGGCCTGTGCCCTGCAGTGGGACGTACAATTATAGGCTAGGATAATGATGATGATGGTGAAACATAAATTTATTTTCTTCGTAAGTGGCAGGTAAAAACCCTGTATCAGGGACCCCTAAAAATAAGACAAAAGAATTCTTCCGTAGTGTCCAATATTTAAGAAGGCTTCTAACGCCAGCAATTTTCCAATTTTCCGTTTACCAAAAATACTAGTAATTAGAACCAAACTACCTTAATTACTCGGCGTGGAGACTAACCCGCCTTAATAGTCGCCATTAGCTTTGACTTTAGTACGGCCATTGTTTTTTTGGGCTTTTACTGTGAATCATTTTCTTCTCAGCCAGTCCATTTTTTTCAGTTCTTCAGAAACTATTTATAGTTACACGAGTATTATAAAGAAAAACAGCCAGAAAATTTACCGTGAGGTGATGGAAAAACATTTCGGAAACTCTACAACATTCTCAAAGGAATACAGTGATGCGCATGAACTATCCAAGCCCGCACTGGGCTCATTGTGTTAAAATACAGTCCAAATACTCTCCTCTTGAGAAGAGGCATAAGCATGTCCAATGTTAAGCAAAGGTTTCTTAAAACGCCACACAACAACTTGCAACTTGCTCTCGCAATGTCGTCAGTCCACCTAGAGAGGCACCAACCACTGCCTCCTGCTGAGCTCATCAGTTGGCCGTATTAGGCTTTTTCTTAATCAATAAATGAGTCTATTCTACATAATATACGGCACACCTTCAATTAGCAAAAGTCAAAGTGCATTTTTATTATGTCACAAATACAAAATGAGAATTACAATACTGAATGAAAGTGTTGGAAAAGAAAATACCTAACCTTGAGTATGTCAAAAAATAAAGTATTAAAAAAAAAATCAAAATATTAATCTTCTTCTAATCTATCTAATACTCGTGTATAAAAATCTCGTGTCACGGTGTTTGTTATCGATCTCCTCCGAAACCGATTTTTATGATTTTTTCTCTTTATTATACCGTATCTATCATGGGGAGTGTTCTGACGAACTGTTCGAATTGCTGCCTGCGGCTAAATTCCACTACCGCACTTCGAGGAACCGTTTGTCTTTCCATCCTCACCATCTTGATGATTGGCATTCTAGTACCGTGCGTTTTAAGCGAAACTTCTTTCCTCGCACGACAAAGATCTGGACTTAGCTTTCTGCGGCAGCATTCCCGGAGCGTTCCAACTTAGGGATCTTTAAAAAACGAGCCTACCAATTCCTAAAAGGGTCGGCAACGCACCTGTGATGCCCCCCGTGTTACGGGTGTCCATGGGCGACGGTGATCGCTTTCCATCAGGTGACTCGTTTGCCACCTCTTATATAAAAAAAAAAAAAAAAAGTCTAAGAATAGGTCGTAGGCTATTTTTTATAATACCCCTATTCTTCGTAGACGGAGTCACGGGCAACAACTAATTCTTATAATCTTCTATTTTAGTGCCATTATGGCACTAAATATATGTCACGATCATGCTCAAAATATCTAAGTACAATGAATAAAACACATATGCATACAAAGAAAACTCTTTTGAAAGGTTAGCTTTATGTGACTTATCTTAAGGCTTGAGGTAGATGATTAAAGATCAGATAGACATTACGTCACAATTTTTCGAGTATGCACTTCTACAATGTTGCATCAGTAACTTTTATTGAGAAATTGAGACTGAGTACTTATCTTATTCATTCTTTATGCCAGCGAAAACTTCTTGAAGCACCAATATAGACCTTCCTTCAAGTCTCAAATTAATTTCCTCATCCACCCCCGTCGTGTGCTTCATTCATTTGTTACCTATTTAACTAACTCCATTTCGATTGAAGCGTCGAGATTTAATGTAAACATAAACATAAATACTATTAAATTATGCAATATCATTGCGGTTGAATACTGCAGGAGGTGATATTGTTTAAGAACAGATATGTCTGAGAACGTCTAATGATTCGCTGCCATTGAACAAGTTATCGAGTCATAGAAGACGTTTCGTCGAATAACGATTCCCAGATTGCTCAAGTCGCAGATGTTGTACATCGTAGAGCATACATGGCTGACTTAATTATACCTATGGTATTTTAATTACTTGAGACCACTTTTTAGGGTTCCGTACCCAAAGGGTAAAAACGGAACCCTATTACTGAGGCTCCGCTGTCCGTCCGTCTGTCGCCAGGCAGGGTGTGAGATACATCTCATGAACCGCGATAGCTAGACAGTTGAATTCTTCACACATGATGTATTTCGGTTTCTGCTATAACAACAAATACTAAAAACTAGAATAAAATAAATATTTAAGGGGGCTCCCATACAACAAACGTGATTTTTTTGCTCGTTTTTGCTCGATATTGGTAACGGAAACAGGTAGACGCTTGAAATATTCACAGAATATATTCACTATATATTCATTCTTCTTTATATATTCACTTTAAAAATAAATAATTAAATTAAAATAAAACAAATATTTAAGGGGGGCTCCCATACACTGGCCGGTTTTTTTTTCGTTTTATTTATTTGTGGTCTGGTTAACGCCATATTGAATTTTGATTATTTTCATGACTTCCGGTTAAGCTCCACTCAACTGGTTAAGATGAATCGATTGACGTATGAATCATCAAAATCGGTCCACACGTGAGTGACACATAGAAACAAACACACATACGCAAGGGCTGTCAAACATTACACATTACCCAACTTTACGTCGCGCAGTCGGGTTAAAACCATCAACAAAGGTACAAGAAGTAAAACAAGTACTCTGAAACACTGTGAACGTACGGCGGTACAAGCGACTCAGTTAATGAAGATAGCGGCGCCAACAAAAGACAAATGAAAAACCCTCGGTACAATACTTTTGTTTATCCACGCTAGGGTTGGCATCTTATGATCTTCATATTCATAACTCATAACAAACCTTTCATCATCATCATCATCCCAGACTATATACGTCCCACTGCAGGGCACAGGCCTCCTCTCCGAATGAGAGGGCTTGGGCCGCAGTTACCACGCGGGCCCAGTGCGGATTGGGAACTTCACACATACCATTTAATTTCTTTGCAGGTGTTTTCCTTCACCGTAAGGCTCATGGTAAATTTCAAATGTTATTTCGCACATAAATTCCGAAAAACTCAGAGGCGCGAGCCGGTATTTGAACCCACGCCCCTCTGCTTGAGAGGTCATTCATAGGTCAAACCGCTAGGCTACCAGGGCTTTGGGATAGTCTTAAATTCGTTTGGATTAGTGTAACGGTTCAGCACGCGTCCTATATTAAGAAGACCCTGGTTAGATCCGTTACAATTAATATTAATAATATAAAGCGTGTAAAAATAAAATTAACATACGAAACAAAATTATAACTTTATATATAACTAGGTATAAATTATAGCTTTAAAAACCCCCAACGCAATTTAATTCCTTTCTTCCTTTCCGCAGCTAACAAAAGACCTGTTGACTTTGAAACGGTTTAACCAATTTTAATGAAACATGTCTAAGAACCATCACTAAGGAACCTGCTTTCAAATAAAAAAAACCGCATCCACATAGGTTTACCCTTTTAAGAGCTAAGATGCCACAGCCTCACACACACATAGTGGCCAAACTTATAACACTCCTCATTTTGAGTCGGGGGTTAAAAATACAGCTGCTACTCCTACAAGTATCTGCCATCATATTTCCTCACCAGGAAAATAACTATGACACTGTAGAGAGTTACACTTAGGAATCAGAATGGTTTAATTGATTTTACGCGTATTCCATCCTCATCACCATATTCATTCTCATTCTGTCGCTCTCTCAAAGCTTTGTTAGTTGAGCTGGTGCAATCCAAACAACGCGAGCGCCTGATTCTGGATTTATCGTTTTATCGTATTCCGGTATCACGGGCAGTAACAGCTGTTCCTTGCTTTTGCTTTTCCTTAAGCCTTGAAATGTGAGCTTCTGCATCATTAAAACGACACACTTCCTCAAAATAAATCTGCGTATTAAAAAGTATTGAGTTTGTCGAACATCGTTTGTAATTTTATACATAATAATTGTAAAAGATTATTATGTTGTTGAGATTTTACTGAGCCTCAAAGTGCTAGGACGCTAGGACCCCACGGTCTAAGGGTCTCGACACCGAATGGGGCAAAGTCGTATTCGGTGCCTAGACCCCTGTATTTGAGTGTATTCGCTTTTTCAGCCGCTTCAGAGGCTCCACCAGCGCAATCGCAGGTTCTATCAAAATATGTCAAAGCATCGAACATAGGGTACCTACTTTGTAACAGAAATAAAAATTGAATTTTTTTCGCTTCCGCATTTTTATTTGTTTGCCCATTAGCAAAAAATTATCCAAATCAGTTCGAAATAAGCTGCTTTCCATTATTTTAGTGACATTTTCCTCCCAATGCACTCGTGAAATCATTACCCGTAGAATCAACTAGAATTTTTATTTAATTAAAAATTAATGAAGTTGCCAGTCCGTATGATAAATGGAACGGGTTAATTTTTATTACAATTTAAATCCGGTGTCGCTGGTCATATATTAGGCTGAAACATTAAGTATGTCCTTATTTTTACACACTTCGTTGTAATTTCATTCAATTTTTTTATTTTTTTTATTTTAGAGAGGCCAGACAAATGAACTAGTGGGTCACCTGATGTTAAATGATCACCGCTGTCCATAGACACCCGCTGCGCTTTACGCGATGCCAGTGCATTGTCAGCCCTAAGGAAAGAGGAGAGGGAATAGGGGAGGGGGAGAGGTATTGGGCCCCCGGCGCTCTCACTGACCGTACGAAACGGAGCAGGGACTGCTGCTTCACGCCGGTGTTCTGTGAGAGGGTGGTACTGCCCCGGACGAGCCGGCCCATTCGTGATGCAGCGGCTAGCTACAACATGGCTCTACCACTACAAAAATGTTGTTTTTTTTTTTAAATTTGGTTAAATTTGTTTTTTTTTTTTTAAATCTAATATATAAAACGTCACGATGTTTATTATCGAACTCCGAAACGGCTTGACCGATTTGAGCGATTTGACCGATATGACCGAGATGAGCCTCTGGTTGAGTTCCAAACGCGTCAGTGTAGTTTGGTGGTGGTGATAGTTGGGTTTGTGTGATTTGTGTGTGTTCGAGGTGGAGGAACTGCATGAACAGGCATTTTTTAATAAACGTAACTATCGTTAGCTCGTGGGTAAGCAAAGTAATTGTTTCAGTTCATTGGCAGATTTTGCAAAATTTAAGGCTAACCTAACCTAAACAAAACTTTTCTAAATCCTTACCAAAATTTCACAATAGTATTCTACAACAGGGGTAAAGATGCGAATAAGAATATTGAAAACAATAGTTTCACTCAAAGTTAAATACCTACACAGAAATAACTATAATAAATTGTTCCATTATTGTCGAGTTCTGAGTGTATTTGATAAGGAAAAATTAGCTGTGATATTAGAGTATAAGAACCAAATAGAGAAACTTGATAGATATACAAGACCAGCCAACCTCCGGCACTTAACCAAGCAATCCTATTTCAAGATACCTAAGAATCAATAAATATGTCAATAAATATGTATAAATCAATATGGCAAAAGAATGTGGTCAAATTACTTGCCACATATCCTAAACAGCTTCCCTAATAATACCATAAATTGTATGTATGTATGTAAACTCTTTATTGCATATAAATATAAAAATACAAGTACACAGAGAGGAGAACAAAGGCGAACTTATCCCTAAAAAGGGATCTGTTCCAGCTAACCTAGTTAAGAGAAGAAAATTTATTATATAGTGGATAAGCAGACAGTAAAAATTACGTGCAGTAAAGAAAAAAACAGAAATACTCAAAAGAGAAAGAAAATAAATAGGTATGTACTTAATTCTATACTTAATAAGCCAACACAGCAGACTAAGAGTATTGTAAAAAAGTACCAATTAACAAATATTAACTACCTAATTATAATAAGTTAATGTAGTGTTAATGAAAGTAAGTTGTTAGTATATAAACTTAAAATTTAAAAGATTGTACTAATAATATTAATAATTAATTTGTTTTTTTTTTTATGCAAGTAATATACAGTTTAAATTTCAATTTCTTTTTTCAAGCATTGTCAATATTGAGTTGAGGTCCGCAGCATTTCAACCGCCGTATCCCTTGTGTTACAAAATCGACTAATAATTATGTCCGTCAACTAAGGGCCTACGCTAGCTGACGCGGATTACCCGGAACGGACGCCCGTCGAGCGCGCGTCTAACAAGAAATTGTATGAACAGCGCTAATTGGCGCGGGCGCGTGCGACGGATTTTCGGTACATTTTAGACCAGCGAGCGGGTACACGCGGCGGGCGTCCGCGTCAGCTAGCGTAGGCCCTTAAAATCACCACACCATCACGCGGCCACACGTGGTGTGGTGTGTGGTCATAAAATTGCAACTACTAGTTTAAGTTCATGGACATTATCCTCAGATTTTTGTCACACAGAATACGGTGGCTGAATCGCTCCAAAGCCACACCCAACTGTGTCTTATTATAAAAAAACATAGAGCCGAATAAATATTGAAAATAAACAGTTTTTCTGTACTGGAAATTCGGATATACAATTTTCCGAGAAACTGGAAAACCAAGTGGCTTATGTGGAACGTTGAATTTTTACTTGAAAATCTTTCCGAGTGAAGCTGAAAATCGAAAGTTGCCGGTTCCTGTGAAAATTCTGGCAAAATTCCCCTCTAAACTGTTGAAGTTATGTTTGTTTTAGTACAACATAAAATAAGGGGGTGCATTCGAAATTTTTTGTTGAAATGCATAAATGTTTTTAAGCAAGAAAGGCAATCGATTTAATTGATGTGTACATATTTAATTCTTCTGCTTATATTTTATAGACACACTTGCTTTTGCTCGTGACTTCGTACTAATAACGTTAGTTATTTGAATGAAATTTTGGCACACAGGTAGTTTATTACCTATAAATGGATTTTGACGAGTAGGTACGACGACGAGCAAAACCAGTAGCAGAATTAGATTAAATTGTGATCACAACGCACGAGCCTATTGTTAGATGAAATGTATAACCAATAACTTGGAATCCCGAAAGTAAATTAAAAAAAAGTAAAGTAATAATATAAATTTTCGGGTTTTCAGGCTTTCGATCAAACGTACTTTCATGATTCCAAACTATCGGTCTAATGAGCATTCAACGTTTATTACAATCCACCTTTCGCTCATAGGTATTGAAAAAAAAATCCTGACTACTTTGCCTAACACATGCAACGGAACGATTACGTGCAAAGAGCCGTGCCGTTAGTATAACCGGCATTCATTCTGCCGAAAGAGGCATATTGTGCCATTGTTCGAGTATTGTTCGCGAGAGCACAATGGATAGAAAAATTGGCTTTCCATTGCCCCGTTAATTTATTTTATAATAGACGTGTAAATCTCGCCCTACTCCGGCTTGGGAAGCATCTCAGCTGTTTTCTGATCAGAAACTCGATTTGCGAGTACCTTCAGTTAAACGAAGATAAAACTTTAGTTTTCTGCTGAATTTAATTTAATTTAATGTTGGTTTACCCCCACAAAATTGCTTCTGTAGATGTTTTCCTTATCTTATAAAATTATAGTTACCTAAACCAAAACTTTAGTGTTATGTTGCTGCTTTATGCTAGGTTTACACGGGGCTTAGTAGCTAATGCTTAGTACTTGTCACTTACACTTGTCAGAAGTGTGTCAACATATTGTACAAGTGATTAGTATTGTACAATACACGCATCTGACAAGTGTAAGTGACAAGTACTAAGCATTAGGTACTAAGCTCGTGTTAACCAAGCATTAGTCAGTGCGTTAGAACTTAGAAGAAGACATAGTCCAGGAAAGTTGACAGTTTTTACTGCGCTTTCCAATATGCCCCTCATATGCGAATAAGAAGGAGGGGCTCGTTTGAATATTTAGTTGTTAATTTTATACAATGAAACATTAACTTAAAATTTACTGGCTACATGAACTCTACAGTGGAGTTAATGTTATATCACCCCTTGATTTCGTGCATGAAACGCAGACCCTTTAAGTGCGACGTAATATAGTTTGTCACGCGACAATCATGTCGCAGTTGAAATAGAAACAGCTAATTCGATTGCAAATAAATTAAATCCTATTTCATTACGAGTACTGTAAATTCAAAAGTTTGTGAGAATGTCTAGTCGACCAGTGCTTTATCATTTTTTATGACAGTTTCCAATCAGAATAAAAACAATAAGTGTGATTGTCACATTAACTTTTAAGTGAAAGTAGCCTTTGATGTTTTATGTCGTACAACTGACATTGCACCTTAGGGTGGTAATGGAATTTCTTGGTCGACTATACGTTAATGTGTTTGTTGTTCGAAAAAAATTGGTATATAGGCAACTGAATCTCTGAAATAACCGATTAGTTCCCACTTTATCGGATTCTTGTATCATAAGAATAGATGTTTTTACAAAGATGTTTAATTCGATATTTTTATAGTTTTATTCGATTATCTGCAGCTTACAAAACAAGAATCCAACGAATCGGGAACTCATCGGCTTATGGCTTTTCATACAGATAATCATAGATTTAAAAGCCCGGACTCGCACACTTCTGAGTTTTACCGATTTTTTGCGAAATTATATCACACTTTCGGTAGCATAAGGACATAATTCCAATGGACAATAATAGACAATTTTATTATGTCCTACCGAAAGTACGATGTTTGAAATTTACCTACCATAACTTTTTAGAATAGAATAGAATAGAATAGAATAATTTTATTTCAGGCTGCAAGGGCCCATATAAAAATACCTTAAAGACTAACATACATATTTATATTATACTTAATTAACAACTTAATTACTAGCACGAGAAGTCTGGCGACGAATCACAATTCAATGGTGTATGTGAAGTTCCCAATACACATGGGGCCAGCGTGCAAACTACAGACTACGCCCTCTTATTCTTAAGAGAAGGTCGGTGGCCAGCAGCGGGTATACAAAGGCTGAAGAGGAGACAACCATAATACTACCTAGATCAATTTTCAAATAGGTAAGTCTGCATTGGATATTTCTTTTATATGTGTCTTATTATAATGAATTACAAAGACTTACAAGATTGTATTTAGTATTTCGGTTAAAAATAAACAAACAAAGTTTAGTACAAGCACTTAGACTCAGGTTTCAAAACAGCTCAGGCAATAAAACGTGTTTTTATAGCCGAAAAATTTACATACTGTAATTTTATCGTTCATGATTTTCTTATTACAAGCGGTACTAGAAAAAGGAGGAGTAATAGCCAAGCTTTGTACACGATTACTGAATAAGCAATTACACTTAATCAAATCAGGTAACATACATTCATGAAACTTCGAGTTTGCAAGTTTAAACGTGATCAAGGTGTATTTAGTATGAAATATAATGTGATAAAGGCATTAGTATATAACGATAGTAACCAACTAAGAACTGCAACTGAACACCACCTCTTAACGCATTTGTAGCCAGATATTACACCTACAACTCCTATGGGTGCGACAAACACATTTATGTGCGTTTTAGTTCCAAAATTAAAACAGCGGCTCCAAAACGCAAAACGAAACACGAAAAACGCATTATACAAATATAGGTAGTGATTTTTTATTTTTTTGTTTTAAATATATACTAAGTAAACTCTGTGACTGCTAATAACATCGTCGTCGTCGTCGTCCAATCAGCTGGTAGGTGATAGAGGCTGTCTAATACGAGAGTCGATTTAGTCACATAGTACCTAATTGTTACGTAATCTATACTATTTCGGTTCATAAGATATTTCATGTGACAGACGGATTTGGTACCGTACTTTCTCCCTGAAGGATTTTGGCCGTTGAAATTACTCGATCAAAATTATGATACATTACCATGTGTTTGGTTTAGGTTTGCGCTAATGGCCCACCTTTTTATTTATATTTCACACGAAATACAAACTAAAACATGGGTCCTGTGGACCAGTGGTGGTGTAGGGGTTTAGCACGCAGCACGGAATTCTGAGTTTTTCTGTACATCCATGTTTCATTTTTTCGTTTTACAAAAACTTTTTTTTTCAATAATACAATAAATAGGTTTCAGTTTGTATTTCGCTTGAAATATATGGATTTCACGGGATGGTCGTAATAGTAACAAATTCGGAGTTGAAAAAAAAATACAACAATAGTTTAAAAAAACTAAAAAACACGCTTTAAAAATAAAAAATAAATTTTAATACATTTTAATTCACTATTCTTTTAGTGCAGTAAAAAATCTTAATAAGCAATTATTATATTGTTATATCCAGATCAAAATTTGTAAACAATTCTAATTATTGATAAAATAAATAATAATAGTTTAAAATATTTTATTGTAAAAAAGGCGTGGGGTGCATGGTGTCAATTGTCAAGGATTATCATTTTGATAACATCTTAAAAAGCACCTCACGCTTTTTTACAATAAAATATTTTAAACTATTATAATTTATTTTATCAATATTTAGAATTGTTTACAAATTTTGATCTGGATATAACAATATAATAATTGCTTATTAAGATTTTTTACTGCACTATAAGAATAGTGAATTAAAATTTATTAAAATTTATTTTTTATTTTTTAAAGCGTGTTTTTCAGTTTTTTTAAACTATTATTTATTTTCTATTTTTAGTTGTATTTTTTTTCTTTCTACGCCCCTCACCTACATTCCCCCAACCCCCCAACATCCCCCACCCCATTTCCCCAAACCCCCCCAAACCCCAAACCCCCAATCCCATAAACCCCGTTACCCCCCTCCTCATTTTACAAACCCCCCTAACACCGGGATAACTCGATGGGGTTGTGTCGTTTTATTGTGGACTGCCTTTGGCCATCTTCCAGCTCCATCATCAGACCCTGGTTACCATCTGGGATCAAAGTGCTCGTCAAGACGAATCAAACGAGCCCAAACTCGACGGGATTGTGTCGTTTTATTACATAGTTCCTATGGCCACCATCCGGCTCCATCATCAGATCAGCTCCATGTTACAATAATATTGCATTGTCATCCAATTTACACATATGTGCAAAATTTCAGCTCAATCGGAAACCGGGAAGTGGGACAAAATCGCGCCCTAAGGAGTCGGTTACAAACATACAAACATACAAACACACATACAAACATACAGGTGAAGCTAATATAAAGCGTGTAAAAAGACTCCAAAAAACCAACCTTGACCACCTTTTCATGTTTTTTATTACACCTTTTGTACGACTACGTAGTTTATGTGGTTATTTCATATGGGTCAAAATTACTGGCAATAGATTCCATTACACGCTCTCTATAAGTAAGAAATCTTGAAGTGTTCTTTAATTGGATATTTTGATCAATTATTACTACAAAAGTAGTTATAATTATGGCCGTCCTTTTATAGCCTCAAAATAAAGCTTGGCCTAGATATTTCATCCCCGCAGCAATAAACAGAATCTTACGGCAATGAGTGGTGGGTTTTGCATTTCAAATCAAGAGTTTTCATTAGGTAAGAAGATAAATTCAAGTAATTTCGTGTTGAAATATTATTGTTTCCTTTAACTTATTCCGCATTCTAAATAAAATAAAGCATAGTCGATGTCAGATGTTTTATTAATTTTTTCATTGTTCAGCAGACTGTTACGTTTGTTAACAAAAGTCTGTATTGTATCCCATTTTTATCAGTGAAACCTAAAGTAGAGAAATAATCATGTCATTTTTTACGGCATTCGAAGGAAATCTGTTGCGCGGTTCTTTTTCTGTCACTAACCTTCAGCCGCTTTGTTCGCGACAATTATTAGGTTTGGCAGTTGAAAAATTCTGAAATTTAACAAAATAATGTTGAAATTGGCTATAAATTTATTAATTAATTTTTAACGACCGCTTTAGCCTAGTTGGTAGTGACCCTGCCTACGAAGCAAGAGGTCCTGGGTTCAAATCCCGGTAAGGGCATTTATTTGTGTGATGAGCACGAATATTTGCTCCTGAGTTATGGATGTTTTCTATGTATTTAAGTATTTATTTATCTATATAAGTATGTTTATCCGTTGCTTAGTGCCCATAACACAAGCTTTGCTAAGCTTACTTTGGGACTAGGCCAATT
Source organism: Archips crataeganus (assembly GCA_947859365.1). Lineage (NCBI taxonomy): Eukaryota > Metazoa > Arthropoda > Insecta > Lepidoptera > Tortricidae > Archips > Archips crataeganus. The sequence goes on along the minus strand of OX402063.1, from coordinate 3,301,511 downwards.
GGTGTGAATTGTCCCATGATATTTATTTATTTATTTATATTAAAAAAAAAAAAAAAATTCTACGCCAAAATTAAACACTCCTCGTACTAACACTAGCACTCCTAGATCAAGAGTATCATCATCATCAGTCTATGCTCGTCCAATGCTGGACATAGGCCTCTCTCATGGCACGCTGCTGAGCACGATCCTCGGCCAGTCTCATCCAGCACTTGCCAGCCGTCTTGCGAAGATCACCATTCCAACGAGTCTGAGGACGACACACGCTACGTTTGCCGATCCGTGGTCTCCACTCAAGAACTCGTATGACAATATAAGCCTGCAGGGCCCAATTGCATAACAAATTACAAGCTAATAGTATTTGCTATTTTGTATTGAAATTCACTAATACTATTTGCTTATATTTTGTATGCAATTGTACCCAAATTGAAGTTTGAGACAATTTTTAAACATTCCAAAAACAGTCCAAGCAAAAACATAACGAACGAAATGAATTCGTTCAACAAATTATCAGCCGCGATCAAGAGAGGGCGCTGTTATAATAATTGTTACGAACGCGAGCAATACGCTCGATTTTGGCGATAGGGTACACGCCAGTTTTAAACGCGATAAAGTGGAAATCTTTGCTTGGACATAAAATAGTTTTATGTTTTTAAGTAGATTAATATGAAACTCCGACAGTGTCAATCTTTAATTAAAATTATTTATTTCGCAGGCTCCGAGTCGCTCAACGTGTTATGATGAGGGCTATGCTCAGAGTTTCTCTACGGGGTCGAATCAGGAACGAGGAGATCCGTAGAAGAACAGGGGTCACCGACATAGCCAAACGGATTAGCTCGTTGAAATGGCAATCTCGCTCGTTGGTGGCGTGGGACGTCCACCAAACGAGATGGACGGACGATTCGGTGAAGGCCGCAGGTTCAGGGTGGATGCAAGTCGCTTCCGACTGTAATGATTGGGGCGTCAATGAGGGAGGCCTATAATGTCCAGCAGTGGGCGTCCTATGGCTGAAATGTTGATGATGAATGTTTATGATGACCTGATGTAAAGTGTAGATGAGACCAAGGGTTTGTCCTTCTGGTTCAGTGCTCTAAAAATGGTACAGTCAAGGGCAAAAATATGTATTCAATTTAGTACCTTGTCACTTTAACCACTGTGACAGTTCATATATGACAAAAATAGACAAGGTACTAAAGTGTATACATATTTTTGCCCTTGACTGTACCTTAACCTTTTGATGTCGAACACCGGCAGAGCCGTGGACTAAAGCTAGTCATGATACATAGCATAGCTCAAAGATAGTCTCTAAAGGTCAATTTAAAGTAAATCTATGATCAGTCAGATAATGCAAAAAGCCTACGAGAATACACAGGAAATTTGATTATGACCCATATGCTTAAAATGAATAAAGTAACACAAAGACATCTAAACCGCAGTATTTTCTTATTTAACGTTAATTACATGCAAAACGATTCAACGCAAATTATCCTCATGGGGTGGTCCAAATTTAATTACCTACAAAGTAAAACAAAAGAAATTTGAAATAAGCCGCCCTCAAATTATACGTTGGTTTTCATTAAATTCTTTTGAAATGTATTGTGGATCTTGTTGGAGGCCTACATACACTGCGTCTTCTGGTCCGTGAACGCCACTCGAGAACCTTTTCGCCCCATCGGACATAAGTTCTACGAGCGATGTGCTCTGCCCACACCACTTGAGTCTGGCGATTCTTCGAGCTATGTCGGTGACTAGCTCATGCACGGATTTCATCATTTCTAATGCGATCCCGCAGAGAAACTCCGAGTACTTATCCCTCTCCATCGCCCTCTGAGTGACTTTGAGCTTTCTTATGAGGCCCATTAAAATGGAGCGACGACCTGGTGAAGGTTGCGGGATCGTGATGGATACGGATTTCACTGGACCGATCTGTTTGGCGAGCCTTGGGGGAGGCCTTTGTTCAGCAGTGGACGTCTTTCGGCTAAAATTATGATGATGATGTATTGTGGATATAGGATATTATGTATCTTCCGGCAAATGTTATGCCTGGGGACTGAAGTCCGAAGGAAGACAATTGAAAGTTGAATTTATGCAGCCGAGTTTAGAAACTTCAATAGTAGATAGCAGTTGCTCTATTCGAAAACTAAGATGGCGCAAATAATGTATCTATGCAGGGAGCGTCTAAATCTTCTTCGTCTAAAGCTAATTTATATCTAAAGCAATAATAATTCAGGTCTAGGTCAAATGAGCATTTACAAGGCAAGCATGTTCCATCGTAGGCCTCATCTTCGCTTTCCATCAGGCGTGATTGTGGTCAAACGCAAGCCTATAAAAAAAATCCTATTCTGTTTAATATTAAACGAGCAATTTTTAATACGAGGTCTTACCCGCGGATTTTCACGAATAAACTATTATAGATTCAGATACAATATGAATTAGATCTTAACAATTGTTTTGAATTTTGTATTAGTTTAAATTTATTAAGGCCGTTTTGCAAATAAAATGTAGATTTAGTCTTTAACTTGGTCTTAGCTAGTCAATTTTGCACATATTGGCACTCTTAACATTATTTTAGAGCTAAATAAGAATATATTTTTATTTAGGATAGCAAATGAGCGCTCTAGATGACTTATTTCTTAAGTGGTTATAAAATTTCAACTCCTACTGCTTTATTCTAGCCATCCCGCAAAAACAAAGGACTTAAAACTTTAAGTTTAATCCAGGAATCAACTTTATACCTCCTTTTTCTAACACGGAACATAAACCTTTAAGTTTGAATGTAGACACAGAAAATATAAGAAGTTAAACTTATTATATTCTCTCACCCCTAATTTCAATTACATAAATGTTTACCTCATGGGATTTAAAAAGGACCTTTCTCATTCTTTGTCTACGTCATCATAATTATTATTATTATTATTATTGTTTATATTACCAGGCAGGCAAATGAGGGCAATAATAATTTTAGGTAAAATACAATCTGCGTAATTTTCTTACCCGGTGTTCAAACACAGGACCTCTTTCTTTATAGTTCTTAAACCACATAACTATTTGATCTTCAGAAAAACCTAGTCGTCACGAAACTAGTCCATACTTACTAAATATTATAAATGCAAAAGTAAGGAAATTGCATACTTTCTACACAGAGATAAACAAGATCTTCGCAGATGAAGTATAGAACAATACTCGTATCTAATACACAACTCAATAAGACTAAGTAGTACATACATAATTTACCAAGTACCCAGGGTATTCTATATGGTATAAAACTTACGCTAGCAACATTCCTTTAGCCCCAGGCGGCATGTCACGAAGGACAAAGCTTTGCTCTAACTGGATAGACATTTTGAGATCTGACAGCTGCTCTTTGTGTACTTAAAAGTCATATTTAGCAAAATTTCCGCCTCATTTTATTCTACATCATTACTAATCTACTTAAATATGAAATTTTGTGTACGTGCTATTCTTTGGGTGAAATTTAGTGTGTAGATAGATAACTGCATTTTTAGAGTTACCTCTTCGTGTGGCCAGGAGCTGCGGTTCCTTCTGAATCCATCAGGGGGAAGGGAAGTGCTTGGGCTAGTGCACGCTGGTCATATCGGTCAATGGTTTCCTGGTCAATAATGGACATTGGCCGATGGCTAACAACCCGACACGGAAGAGAGGTGTGCAATCAATAGTTGTTTATGCAACTGTTACGTAATAAGGCCTAGTTATGTACACAACTAAGTCAGACTACTACACATTGTTTTATCTACACACATATTATAATAAATACTCTTAGATGGGTTCAGAAACCGATGACAAATGACATGCATTGCATTAGTGACTAATTCTGCCAGTACCATCCACAAGTGTTAATAAAAACCGGCCAAGAGCGTGTCGGACACGCACAAGGTAGGGTTCCATAGCCATTACAAAAAAATCAAGTAATATTTTTCTAAGGATTTCGTATGTGTACGGAATCATCCAAGTTTAGGTATGTTTTATACCTTAGGCTACTATTTACTCTTAAACTATACATAATTTCCAAGCAATCTTAGCCGCTATAATTTTCCTAGTAAATTTGATAGTGATATATTTACTACCATTCTGAATTTTTTCAAATTTTTCCACCTAACAGTTTAGATTTTAGAGGGGGGGGGGGGACGCTCGATTTTAATGAAAATTTTCACTTTAAAGTTGAATATTTCGCAAACAGATCACTGAATAGAAAAATCATGTTTGCAACCCCGCAATGGTTTTAAAAGACCTATCGAACGATACCCCACACTATAGGATAAGTCGAGAAAAAAAATCACCCCCCTTTACGTCTATGGGAGGTACCCTAAATAAAATATTTTTTTTATTTTTTATTTTACCACTTTTTTGGCGTGACTGATATGTACTAACGATCTACTACGATCTGTACTGTTTCTAGTACTAACGATCTCTGAGCTTAGCCGCGGACAGACAGACAGACGAACAGACATGGCGAAACTATAAGGGTTCCTAGTTGACTACGGAACCCTAAAAACTAATGAAATAAACAAATTAAATTAGATAAAGAAATCCACTACTTCTTTTCAAAACTTTTAAACAACACAGCAATAAAAAAAATACCGGCCAACTGCGAGTCAGACTCGCGCACGAAGGGTTCAATACCATTACGTATAAAAACGGCAAAAAAATCACGTTTTTTGTATGGGAACTCCCTTAAATATTTATTTTATTCTGTTTTTAGTATTTGTTGTTGTCGCGGCAACCAAAATAGATCATCTGTGAAAATTTCAACTGTCTAGCTATCACGATTCATGAGATACAGCCTGGTGACAGACGGACAGACGGACAGCCGGACAGCAAAATCTCAGTAATAGGGTCCCGTTTTACCCTTTGGGTAAGGAACCCTAACAATGACAACAGTATTGTAATGGAGGCAAGACAAAATCTCTGTCACGAATGGTTTTTAAGACGTAGACAAACCAATAAAGTACTTATTATTATGTCGCTCGAAAAAACAACCGGCATGTTTTCAAACACTGTCTTCAACATGACACTAGCATAATCAAATTGCCTTCCAATACTTAGACAGAGCCATATAAAAAAAATGTAAAAAGAAATACTTAGAGTTACCTTATTTAAATGTCTAACAAAATGACAATCACTTCGGCCGTTAATAGCGTCCAGTGTACCCAAAAATCTGCTGACTACTTGAAATGTATTTGAAAATGAAAAACAAATAGAAGAGAAGTCACGTTGCTCTTGGTAAGCTCGTCTGGAATTTAAAACGCTAGGCTGGAAAAAGGTCTTGCATTGGAAAAAAGTGTTTTACATTTAAGAAGAATAAGTACCTACGCGAAGTGAAGATAGAGTTCTGCAAATGGCAAAGTTAGAACGATAAGGCTACATCTCATCGTGTGCGTAGTTATTACAGTCTAAGAAACTGAATAGCGTACTGATAATTCGATGGTGACATTGTACGGTAACGGCGCGGCTTCGTTTGTTTTAGAAAGCCATGATACAATATAGGAATAATATTTTTAAAAGCGGAACTGTCACTCGGCTAACGTAATCTATGGATTGTAAGTGAAGTCATCTTGAGAGCCAAAGTACTTAGGGTGCCTTTCCACCAGAGATGTGCTATGCAGCTATGTTGCTAAGATCTGACAGCTACGTTACGATACTGTGTGACCGTTTCCACTAATGCTAAGCTATGTAGCTGTGCGAGGAAGATGCGCTATGTAGATAAGCAGCCGCGAGGCAGCTGTGCGAAGAAGATGCGCAGCACGCATCCGTAGCACACATCCAGGGCACGCATCTTTCTATATAAAAATCATAGCTTTGTTGAACCCGTTTCCACCAGTGCTATGCTATGTGGACCAATGAACATGATTGATGGATATCAGACACATCCATAGCAACGTAGCGCAGCACATCTCTGGCGGAAAGGTACCCTTAAGGCCGCACCGAGCTTCTTGCGCTAATCGACTTTAGGTATTCTTTGCACACGTGTATGTGTGCGTGAGAGCAGCTAGAATCAAAGCCGTGCGTAAGTTGAAAAATCGGGGGTAGTCGTGTGTCGCTGTCAGTTTTGTAAAACAGCCGCGCGACCAGAGCGGTGGCACGCAGTGCGCGTTTGGCAGCTGCTGCGACGTATGGCTCCTAGAAGAAGGGCTACGGAATAGCCCGAAACATGTCCACCTAAACTCGATCATAAACGTGAGGTTATCCGTATTTTATTTTCACTATGAGAGAGTCTCACGGTAGTTTTATGTTTAAACATGCAAAAAAACTACCGATGCGGGAGCAACGTTCCTAGATTGAGAGATTCGATTCCAAACTTTCCAATGAGATTCCAACTACGCTCCATAAGGTCTTAGGTTGCAGATTGCACTACGAAGTTGAGCTGTTTTGGAACTTTATTAAAACTAATCGAAAACTAGGGAAATCTTATTTGGTTGAACCTGTATGTGCTGTCACGTTCGAACGGATTTGACGTTTCTAATAAACATTTGTGCGACCTAATTGCTGTATTTGATTTCGATTAAGTAAACTAAACCTCAGCGTTATACAATATCATACGAGTAGGATCACTCTTTTTCGCATTAACTTTGCTGCCTTTTTTTATTTTACGTTTGCGAATAAAAGTCATTGCTGGGAATACGGCTGGATTTGATTCCATGAATACTGATTAATATTTTACGATAAATATGAGATAATTTTGAAATACTAGCACGTCTATACATAATTCGGTTATTATAGGAAGAGCTCTGACAGTTATAATGAAGATTGGTTTTTTGGAGTCATTTTGTATTTTATTATTTTTTACTCCAAATTTTTACTTTTACGGTCATCCCGTGAAATCCAAATATGTCATACTAAATACAAACTGAAACATGGATTCCTATTTCAGTTTAAACTGAAAAATGTCGATATATAGGAAAAAATTGTGTCTAAATAATTCCTGACCAGTGGTGGTGTAGGGGTTTAGCACGCAGCACGGAATGCTGAGGACCTGGGTTCGATTCCCAGCGCTGAGGCCGTATTGTCTAACGCTTCTGACGCTTGCCTTCGCTTTCACCATCTCGTTCTGTCATTATTTTATACCGTTTGACAGAAAGAAATAGTGATTGCGAAGGCAAGCGTCCGAAGCGTTAGACAATAAGTCTGCTGGTCTCTTTTTCTGGTTTTTAGGGTTCCGTAGTCAACTAGGAACCCTTATAGTTTCGCCATGTCTGTCCGTCTGTCTGTCTGTCCGCGGCTAAGCTCAGAGATCGTTAGTACTAGAAAGCTGTAATTTGGCATGAATATACATATCAATCACGCCAACAAAGTGGTAAAATAAAAAATAAAGAAATATTTTTTTTTAGGGTACCTCCCATAGACGTAAAGGGGGGGTGATTTTTTTTTTCTCGACTAATTCTATAGTGTGGGGTATCGTTGGATAGCTCTTTTAAAACCATTGCGGGGTTGCTAACATGATTTTTCTATTCAGTGATCTGTTTGCGAAATATTCAACTTGAAAGTGAAAATTTTCACTAAAATCGAGCGTCCCCCCCCTCTAAAATCTAAACTGTTTGGTGGAAAAATTTGAAAAAATTCAGAATGGTAGTAAATATATCAAATTTACTAGGAAAATTATAGCGGCTAAGATTGCTTGGAAATTATGTGTAGTTTAAGAGTAAATAGTAGCCTAAGGTATAAAACATACCTAAACTTGGATGATTCCGTACACATACGAAATCCTTAGAAAAATATTACTTGATTTTTTTGTAATGGCTACGGAACCCTACCTTGTGCGTGTCTGACACGCTCTTGGCCGGTTTTATTTTTTTCTGTGTATCAATGTTTCAGTTTGTATTTAGTATCAAATATTTAGTTATAATAAAATCCATTTTACTTATACAAAACACTGGTATAAACCTACACTTCAAACTTGAAAAATGAAATACCAAACATTTTTTTAAATTTAATATCCTTACTGTACTTGTACGTGTGTGAATTGTTGTATATTGTTTTAAGTGCAATTATACATCAGCTGTCAGAATTATTCCTATAATAACCGTACTTTTTAAGACTATTGATTGTGTCCTCGCACGACAAAGATCTGGAATCAGCTTTCTGCGTCAGCATTCCCGGAGCGTTACAAAATAGGGATCTTTAAAAAACGAGCCTACCAATTCCTAAAAGGGTCGGCAACGCACCTGTGATGCCCCCCGTGTTACGGGTGTCCATGGGCGACGGTGATCGCTTTCCATCAGGTGACCCGTCTGCTCGTTTGCCACCTCTTATATAAAAAAATAATAATAATAATAATTATTAATTATGCATGAACTTTTTGTAACTAACTGATCGGTGAATTCTTCGAAATGAGTTCTAAGTAACATGATACATGGGTCTATATGAAAGTGTAAAATGCTTATTTCAAACTACTGACCCATTGAAAGAGATCCCAGAAAAAAAATAGTACCTACAAAGACAATCTAAAAACAACTCTCGCGATAAACGCTCTATGTCCAGAGTGGAGTACACTGGCGTTCCTTGAGTAATCTCTCCGAATAAGAAGCATTGAGTCGAAATGGGCTTGTCACCCCGATGACAGATGTGATCAGCTGGATAACAGCTGTCACTCTGACACTCCATGCCAGTATCACTCGATAAGGAATTCTTTTGAGATAACTTAATGGAATTAGAAAGAAATGTCGGAAGGGAATGATTTTGAGAAGACCGATTATGTCCTAACGAGAGTTTTCGAAACAAAATATCAATGGTTTTACTATAGTTAGGTTATTATGTCTTTTGTGTCGCTTTTCGTTAATGAGTCAATCTCATCAAGACACAAAAAATTGGTTGTATGAAAAAGTGGATACTTACTTAAGTTACGGAACCGACCGTACCTATTAAATACTTAAGTTGTATTTGTAGATCTATTTGAAAAAATATACCTTGTTGAGTTTCTTGCCGGATTATTCTCAACAGGGTTTTTCCGAACCGGTGGTGGATTCTTCTACGTTCTAAGATCTTAAATTTAAACGTACTTAATCTGACTAAAAAAAATGCGTTGACTTTGAATCCCAAACATGACACGAATTTTTAAAACTCTTTTACTAATTTTTCGAAAAAGCGGTGGGATTATTTAACTAACCATTGTATAGAATCTGTTACGCTAATTTAATCAACGTTTTTTTTTATAAAAATAAATAATAATAATACCTTTAATAATGAATTACTAACAAAAGACTAACAAAATTAATTTAATATTTTTAAGTAGACTTTAGATTTCCGTATCTTTGATTTCTACCCTTTGTTTCTGATGCCCTGTCAATATTTCATATGTGGAGGTTCACCTTTGGACATCTTTTTCTGTTAATTTACTGTGTTTCATCTACAAAACTAATACATACTTAAACGTATAAAGAATTATATTACATGTTTACTTTGATTATTATCTATCTATTTAATATCTTTAAGCGAGATCAACATTATCATTATGTTTTAATTATGTACAATAGAGTTTTGAATACTTACATAAATACGAGCAACACAAATCACAAATAAAATGTTATGTTTCTTACTTTCTTCCGAAAATGGGTCTAATGATTTCGATGACATTTGCCGTAGGTTTTTGGGAGCAAAAAACCATTTTGGTGTTATCACGGGAAAACGTGTGTTTCCCAGTTCTAGTCTCGGTCACCGGTCACCCAGGTACTTTTATAACATTTAAGTTCGCGTGGTTAATTCTGAACAAGTAAGTATACACCTTGTATTTACTGGCAAGTTATTTTATCGTTCATCTAGTCGTTATTAATTGTTATCTTGGTTCTGAGCTAAATACACGCAATCACGAAAAGGTTACATTTGTAGTATAGTAGTAAAAATAATCCTGGCTAATAATGGAAATGTGAAACTGTATTCGTTAAAAAAAAGCCGTGATGGCCTAGGGGTTTGACCTATGGCCTCTCAAGCAGAGGGTCGTGGGTTCAAATCTCGGCTCGCACCTCTGAGTTTTTCGGAATTTGTGTGCGAAATTACATTTGAAATTTACCATGAGCTTTACGGTGAAGGAAAACATCGTGAGGAAACCTGCATACACCAGCGAAGAAATTTAATGGTGTGTGTGAAGTTCCCAATCCGCACTAGGCCCGCGTGGGAACTACGGCCCAAGCCCACTCATTCTGACCTTGAGCCTGCAGTGGGACGTTTATATAGGCTGGGATGATGATGATGATTATGATTCAAAATCAAAAGATTTCTTTCAGCCCGTTTAAATGAATCTTAAGTTTGCCAACTCGAAGTCACTAATTTTATATTCACATGAGAGACAACTTTTGTTTTTTAAGTTGTGTAATGACCCTTATATAGCTGAACCATTTAAACGAGTCATCGTCCGCGAGGTACAGGGGCTGGGGGGTACGACGACAAAGGGGCCGAGAGAGGTGCGGGCGGCAGGCACACGAGACGCGCTCGCCGTACCCCCCAGCTCCTGTACTGCGTGGGCGAGGACACATTTAAATGGTTTAGCTATAGATGGCCATTTTTGGCGTATTATTTTGACATACTTGAAAATTTCTACGTTTTTTTCGGTGCGCGAGTCCGATTCGCACTTGGCCAGTTTAATTTCTATTCACACATAGTTACAACTCTCGCGGATATCGACTAACTGATTGATTATTATGTAAATTATGCTCCGCTATGTTAACTTAACTGTAAAAGTTTGCAAACGGAATTGAACTATCACTCGTTAGTAACTATGATTGAAGCTGAACTCGGAGTTAACTGGATATAGTTAATCTGGGTAAACAAGGGAGCTGCGTCAAACATGCGTTCAAGTTAACTCAGAAGTTGGATGGTCCAAGTTATAAGCGACATGACTGGCGTAAATTTATATGTATTATTTTAGGTGTCATTTTAATGTACTGTGGCCCGGCGGTAGACCAGTGCTGGTTTACAACCAGCGACATGCTGAGCCGGGGCCTTTTTATTAGGTACAGCATTTGTTATGTTTATACTTTTAGCTGTGTATGTGTTTTCGTTGTTATAAATAAATGTTTCTTTCTTTTTTTTAATAGTCACCTAGCGAATGTGAGTTAAGAGAGTAATGGTAACGGTTAATGTCATTTCTTTTCTCGCCACACCTCATTATGTAGTCAGGCTCTAAATTTAATTGTACCATCTAGTTCTGAAAGATTTAAAGTTGACTTAACTGTTGTTCTTAGGTGATTGAAAAATAGCACAACAATAACAAACAAAATGTCGTGGTAGGCTTGTAACTTGAAGCACAGCATAGGCCCAATATCAGAATGAGAGGACTTAGACCGTAGTTCACACGCAGTTCAGTATGGATTTGGAACTTCACACACACCACTGAATTGTTCCGCAGGTGTTTGCGAGATACCCTTAACGTTGTTTTCCATAACCGTCAAATCCGTGGTAAATTTCAAATGTTATTTCGCACAAAATCATATCCGTCGTTGGTGTTGAAAAAATTAAACTTCTTCTCATGTCTTCTTTTTTGCCACGAACTTGCAAAATCTGGAACGAGCTTCCCGCTGGGGGTCTTCCCATCAATTTACGACCTGGGTACCTTTAAGAGGCGCGTGTACAATTTTCTGCAGGGCCGACAACGCACTGGCATCGCGTAAAGCGCTGCGGGTGTCTATGGACAGTGGTGATCATTTAACATCAGGTGATCCACTAGTTCGTTTGTCTGGCCTCAATGTGTGCAGCCTAGGTTTCTTCACGATATTTTCCTTCGCAAAGCATATGCTCATGCTCTGTTTTTATTAGTTCATTGGATTTTACAATCAATTAAATATTAATCAGGTTTTACTCGTATCTTCGGAGAGAAGACCTTCTGTCACTTAGACCAGACAGCGTTACAGAAACTATACTAACATTATGCAGCAAGCATGCCTGAGGGCTTCATTAGACAGGCTGTGCGTGCGTTGAAAGCACGTTTAAGGCTCCGTACCCTGTTGACACAGATTTAAGATGCATGTCAACCTATGGGGCTCCCCCTATGTTTTCAATGATACTGGAAGTTACTGATAAACTTAACGATGTGTTGGAATACTCTCAGGACTCAAGCACTCAAACTAATATTGTTTTCGCGGTGGTTATACGATGACGTTGGCAACACCGGGTGGGTATCTGGAGCTGTCAAGCTGTAGGTTCTAAAGACTCAAGAGCTGATGGCTGATGGAGCCAAAGGTTTCTCGAACGGCGACTATAGACCGGAAGACACAGCGTCAATAGGCCTCCAACAGGAGAACACGTTGGATGCGAGTAAAGCGCGACCAGTCTGTTTGGCGTATCTTGGGCGAGGCCTGTGTTTAGCATTGTAAGTCTATGGGCTGATATGATAATTTTGCGAATCTTATATCATTACGTTTCAGCACGCATTTCTTACATAAACGTAACTATCGTAAGGTCGCGGGTGAGCAAAGTAATTGTTTCAGTTAATTAATATGGACCTCCCGGAATCCCGAGTATTTTTGGCAAACGTAGGCACAACAATTGAAATTATTTCGAATTAAAATATGGGCAACGAAGGAAATCGTCAAAAAACTTGTTCAATTAAACAATGGTGATCTCAAATAATTTATTGAATCAGGCGTTACCTACTTTGCGGAGGTCCAAATTAATAAACTGAAACAATTACTTTGCTCACCCGCTACCTTAATAAATAAGGTCAATGTGGTAGGGTATATTGCAAGATCGCGGGTGAGCAAAGTAATTGTTTCAGTTCATTAATGGTGATCTCCGTGATCTACTTTGACGAAACATAGGTGTAATTTATTTCAATCATTACTTTGTACATAATTGAGTCCTATCCTGAGAATGAGCTAGTAATGAGCTTATGAATATGAGCTTTGTTTTTAATTTCAATGATTACTGTAGTTACGTATCAATTTCCATGTACAAATTACAATAGAGATGTTGTTACAAACAATCAACTGGCGTGCTTTTTATGAGCTGTCAAAACACAACTCTCTCATAGAGTTTGAATGGCAATATCAACTTATGACGTCACTTGCTCGCCAACTCAATTAACTAACTATTTATTTGTTAAAAAGCAACATAAAAACTAATTTAGCAGTTAATCGAAAATTAATTTGATTTTCAGGGCTAAAATAAATCCTTTTTTTAGTGGAGTCGTATCTTTGAATTATTTTTTAATGGCGTCAACATCCCTATTATTAAGTAGGTACATGTCATATCCAAAGCTACGTGCTGACTTAACGTGTCGCTATATTTCGCCACGACTTCGCAGAAACTGTCCGCCATTTTAATAACACGCTTTAAGTCCCCTCACTATTATGAAAAGCTTTGTGAATTATGTAAAACCCCGCCTAAAATATCACATTTTATACAAACAATGTCCTAACTTAATAATCGCGTCAGCACAATGCAAATGTGTGTATTTAATTACGGAATGTCTCGGACCTTGGTAATTTATGTGGCCGTGTTTTAAGTTTTTAAAGCGTACACTTTATGTCTTATGAAAGTAAAATGAGGTTGACGTACTGCGCTACAGGGGGTTTCTACGAAATTTGAGTTCGCATTATGCCGTCTCTTTTATTTACTCTTATGATTAATACTATAAGCGTAACTGGGTCGGCACGATACGCAGTTCAAAAATCGAATTTCGTAGTATAACGCCAGAATCCGGCACTCAAAGATGGCGCTTAAATTGTGATAATTAAAGTTTCCAAATATCACGTACTGTTTTGTGGCCGGGAAGCTTGGTTATCCTGGTTAGTTAAAATTATACATTTGCTTGGATAATTTGATTACCATTTTATTTAGGCATAAATTACAAACTTGCATGTTCATGTTAAGAGCTGATGGCTGCTGAGCTGGCAACATTGCATTTTTGTTAGTTTTTCTCGATAATTCCATAAAAATTGAATGAAAATTAAAAATGTGGTCTATAAGAATTGTTCTAATATTAAGTTAAAGTGTCTACTGCAATAATTTCTCGTGATAAGACTCACATTCATCATCATCATCATCCCGCGTCTCTTCTCAGAATGAGAGGATTTGGCCCATGTTTCCCACGCAAGACCAGTGCGTGGATTGGGAACTTCACACACACGCCATTGTAAATTTTCGCATGTGCGTGAAGATGTTTTCCTTCACCGTTAAAGCTCATGGCAAATTTGAAATGTAATTTTGCACATACATTTCGATCTATGATTCTATTATCTTTGGCAGTTGCCACTCCGAAACTTACCTCCTCTATGACTGCTACTAACAAAGTCTACGTGTGTGATAGATAATTATCTGTTATGTAGTAACAGTTCTCTTATTTTATCTGTGGTTCTGTCTTCAAAAACCACTGATGTTTACATGTTGTTACTATTATACTTTTTTGTAGTCATCGAATTATTCCACTGCAACTTTCCAGCCATGTATAGGTATTTAAAAAAAAATATCCATTGCGTCGGAAACATTCGAGCAGCCCGGAAACGTAGTCGCATATTCATTAGGTCATTATTATTGCTGCCCGCGTCGCGCCGAGTGTTTGATGTGGCTACTTGAACGAATCTGTTTACTGGCGGATTCGAAATTCAAAATAGGTGAATGTTTAAATTTGGATGGAAAATTCACGTGCCTGCAGCGTTTGTCTTTTGTTTTTGGAATGTTTTACCGCCGTATTTGGGGTCGAAGTTGCCATTTATTAATTACTCACTTAGTGTGTGTTTTTCAGTGGCGTTTTTACTACTTATAATGCATACGAGACGCTTTAAGCATAAAATAACTTATAAGGTAGATGTTTTATTTTTAGCTATCGCTAGCCGTAACTGGGCTGGGGTGTAATTTATTTTTACACATCATGCGTGATTTAAGCCTTACAATAATGTATGTCAATCTAAAAATGTGACATTTTGTCCAATTAATAAGATTTATTCATCATTTTACTAAAGTGAACAGATGATTAATTAAAATTATGGGGATTTTACGTGCACGTCACTTGTGCAACAACAGAAAATGGAACAATGTTAACGAACCATTTCACCAATTTACTTTAGTACGCAAAAACGAAATTACAAAGAATATTTGTATTTATACCGTCGATTACAACAACAGCTCCCGTAAATCGAGGGTTTTGATTGAACCGCATCCAGTTAACAGCCTTCAATCAACTTAATCGTCGTCATAACGACCAGGAATAATCCAGCGATACTGACATGCCAAAGAAAAATAATTCCGAAAAAAAAACAATGCTGGCATGAAATAAATGCAACGCTGAAAAAACATAACGGATATTCGTTCGTAAATCATTTACACAAATTTTGAATTTGGAATGTAATCAGCAAGATTCCATGAATTTCCATGACTGCTAGGCGCGAAACTAACGAGAATGTGTTGCGATTAAATTTTAATTTTTGTGCTTAGTATTGTTTAGTGTATAATAAAGGTAGTGCACTACACCTATAATAAATTAACGTGATATTGTAGTAAATGAATAATTTAAGTGAAAACGCGTATACCCTCCGTTTTGCTACTCCCAAGTAGTCACCAACTGTTGCTTACCATAGCTTGGCGTAAAATACGCAATCGCTTTACAAAAGGATTAATATCTAACTAGATAAAGACAAGATTTTCAGATGTCTGAAAATACAGGCTGGAATTTTCAACGAGATATTAAATTTTACGTTTCTAAAACAGTTAATGCTGGACAGTACAAATGTATTAAACTCAATTGTTTTAATTTGTCTTATTTAATTTTAAGTATCTACACATTGAATTTATGATTTAATTTCAACAAAGTATTATTATCCTAAATTTTATCACACATTTTTAACAATTATTGAGTTAATGCATTAAAGAATGCATTCTTTTTTTTAGCGTTAAGTAACTGAGCTAGGAACACTAATTTTGTATCAAGTTTAAAATTTCACTTTGTATACTTAATTACATCACAATTGGAGCTCTGTGAGCTTACTTCCTTTTGCCAGTCTCTGAAGGAAAAAAACATAAGAAAAAAAAATAGTTTTGAATTTTGAACGTAAGAAGAAAAATTCTATTTTGACAAAGGAGGGGAATTCCATAGTCGTAGCTTCGAACGGGACTTCCTCGAGAGACCTAACAACTAAGGGCGCTGTTCAATACTCACTCATATTTATTCAAGTGATGTTTTATTCCGAGATAATTCCCTATTCTATGTATAGCATATTAATGCCCACGGAATGATGTATGGTGGAGTCAATTAAGATCCGACGTTGAGTAATGTTGCCGGCAATAATGCTTTCCGGAAAAAAATATAGCCAAGTTCTACGCAAATTCGTGGAGGGCTCGGATAGTATTGTAAGTATTCGTTTCAGAATGATAATGCTTCAGATAAAAGTCAGGGCATTAATATTATGTCATCAACATCATCGTCCCAGCCTACATACAGGCCTCCTCTCAGAATGAGAGGGCTTGGGCCGTAGTTCTCATGCGGGCCCAGTGCGGATTGGGAACTTCACACACACCATTGAATTTCTTCGCAGGTGTATGCAGGTTTCCTCACGATGTTTACCTTCACTGTAAAGCTCGAAATTGAGGCAGAGTATTGACTCTAGAACCTTTTTGCTCCATCGTCCATCAGTAAAGTTCTACGAGCGATGTGCCCTGCCCACTGCCACTGTCACAAGGCTCTCGAGTGGCGTCCACAGATCGGAAGACGCAGTGTAGGTAGGCCTCCAACAAGATGGAGTGACGACCTGGTTAAGGTTGCGGGATAGCGTTGGATGCTGATGGCATGGGATCTGTTTGGCGAGCCTTGGGGGATGTTCAGCAGTGGACGTCTTTCGGCTGAATTGATGATGATGATTCCAATTCATGTATCGTGTGTTTAAAAAAGCACACGCCTTATAATTTTATACCCCAAGATTACAAGCTACTGCCTTAAAGGGGTGCAATGAAAACGTGTACGCTTACATGTATTAAAATATGCTGTTATCACGAACGGGGACCATTTACATAAATTTACCTTTAATTGTTCATAAGTTGAGGTTATTTTGTATCGGAAACTTAGTTCTAGAATTTCGATAAGTAACTCATACTTTATAGGAATATCAACAAGCTAGCGATGCGTTTTGGAAAGATGAATTAGTCGTTTAAACTAACATAAATCAAAAACATTTATTTGCCTAAGAAACAGACTACTGTAGTATCCTAGTATATGTAGGCATTTAAGTTAATTATGTATGTAGCACGGTATTGTATTATGTTTAGGTAGTTAGTGTTCTATTCAGGTCTATTTGGATTATATCGTGTCAATAGTTTAGTAGTCGGTCTTTTGTTTACTAACACATGGGCATAATTTCAGCGCTTAAGTACTAACGACTTTTCGTGTAAAACAATTATTTATTTTAATAAATAATTTCAATTTATTTTGGACAATATTCCTATTTTATTCATGTATTAAGTCAATACAATAAAATAGAGAGATGGTGTAGAATTAGTAATAAGAAACCGCCTTTTAAGTTTGGATAGCTGGCAATCAGAAATTAGCTGTTGGAGGTAAATTATCTCAAACAATCAAAGTTTTCTTTGCGCTCTAAAATTATTTTTCGTGCACTATAACTATAAAAGTGCAAATCGCGCCATGAAATTTAAGGTAAATAGAAACCAACTCATCCTATGTCAAACTAAATTCATTATTCAACAGATTCGGAAAGAAACATAAATTCCGCGTGACTGAATTAACCAATGGACCCTTGAATTAACTTGGTGAAATCAATTCCGTTTTATTTGTTTTATTAACGGACATTTTGAGGCCGGTCGGACAATTGTAATTAAACGTGGTCATTTGTTCTACGTACCGCTGTCTTGCTTACACTTCATTAAATTTCTATTGGAAATGAGCGATGCAAGTATATTGTAAGCTCTGGCTGTGAAGAGTTATCGATTTGTTTTTTTTTTATTTATTACAACACTGGCAGCTTGTACTTTGCAATGTTATGATTGAAAAATTTTGAGTTTTTGGAACGTACTCGCCTTTACATATTTGTTGGCTTTTAAAAATATTTCATCAATTTGATGAGTGCCTGCGAAAACGGTTTCATTTTTTATTTTTTTATTTTAGGCAAGCCAAAGTTTTAATTTCGTTGTTTCTGAAACTGATGTATTTTTCCATTCGGTATTTTAATCTAAAAGTTGAAAACCGGAATGTTGACGTTGACAAACGCCAATATAACGGGGTCCGTGAAAACGGACTAATTGTCCGATCCTAGCCGAAGTTCGCCGAGCGCGCCCGAATCGATTCGTCATCGCAAGATGTCGGCCGATTTAATTAATTCGGAATTTATTGTCAAAAGGGTTGAATGGGGTTTCCGTTTTGCATTTATTTTTGTTGAAATATCGTGTTTCTTTTACGAACGGGAAATTCGGATGGATGAATTGTGATTACGTTCGAAAATTACTTTTTGGTGTCGAGAGTTTGTTTTTCGGTCCATTCTTTTACATTTCCTTTTGTTATTTGACGTTTATTGCAATTTTTGTACATTTCATTTTTCTTTTTTTTTTCTTATTTGGCTGATGATTGGACAGTATCAGGTAGCAATTTTTAATATCAGCTTTTTCTTGGGGATTCTCGATACAAATAACTGACGATGTAACTTTATTATATTATTATTACGCCGATGTTAGACGTCCTAAAAATGATTCGATATTTTTGTAGGCTTCCAGCTTTTATTAGCAGGAACAAAAAATATATTTTCTGTTGTACCGAGATAATTAAGTAAGGATTCAGCCTAGTAACGTGCCACAGCTGACTACTACAGGCCTCCTTCCAGAAGGGCCAAGTGCAAATAGATTAATTAACTTCAAACCTATTGGTTTATTGCTGTCCAATTTCCCCCTACAAACTCAAAGTTTGCTAGGAGACAGTTTGGCTCTCAGTCTGCTAGGCTTTATAATATTGTAAATAAGGAACTAAACATTTTCCCTATGCATGTATCTGATTGTAAAAGAATTGTGACGTTATGGCTAAAAAAGCTTAGTTACGAGGAAATAGAAGTGCTATTGTTTTAAGACTTAACTGTGAATGTTAAGGGTGTACTTGAGCAAAATTACAACACAACATAATACAATACAATAACTCTTTATTGTCCAGTACAAAGAAAACAATAAAGAATATAAATGGAGGCTATATGGTATTTAGTAAATTATTACACAATACGAATGCACATGCATACACACACACACACACACACACACACACACACACACACACACACACACACACACACACACACACACACACACACACACACACATACTCACACACACATGCACACTCATAATTTTAAGTTATCTTACTTAACTTAAGTTTAAGTTAGTTAGTTGATTGGTTTATACTTATGAATACTCTGAGTGGAGGAGCGGGGTCTCCTGACACAAGCATTGTTTTGCTTAAAAGGAGATCCCGACCCTATTTTGTTAAAACTGTTTCTTTAAACCAATAAACATTTTTCATTTTTTCATTTTTATTATTTAAATTAACGCCCTACCGAGCTTTTAGTATAAATACTAGCAAAGCTTTAGTTCGGGTTAAAGAATTTATTTTCTAAAAAGAAATTACATTTCGCTTAATGAGAAGGTAGATAGAAATAGACTTACTACGACATAATTGACGCCGAGCTAAGCTTTAGTTCTGGAATTCATGTGTAAGATATTTGAGGATTCACTCTAGTGACCAGTGTTTTACGAAACACGATTACCTACCTGTAGTTTGCTTGATCGAAAAAAATCCAAAGTCGCCTTAAAATATAAAATAAATCCATAGCACGGCGTAAATACTGCACAGCAGGTCATGACTAGTGTTGCTACATTTTTAAAATATGTATTTGTTTTAGTAATATGATGAAAAATTTAATTCAACGACCTCTTTAGCCTAGTTGGTAGTGACCCTGCCTACGAAGCAAGAGGTCCTGGGTTCGAATCCCGGTAAGGGCATTTATTTGTGTGATGAGCACGAATATTTGTTCCTGAGTTATGGATGTTTTCTATGTATTTAAGTATTTATTTATCTATATAAGTATGTTTATCGTCGTCTAGTACCCATAGTACAAGCTTTGCTTAGTTTGGGACTAGGTCGATTTGTGTAAGATTGTCCCCTAATATTTATTTATTTATTTATTATTTAGTTAACTACGTACAGTCGAAGAAACTGAATCGCGTACCAGAGTGGAATCTTTTCGGTGCAAATGTCATGTTGACATTTCATACATCTGCTAAAGAAATCATCTTGAAATTTATTGTTAAAAGATTCTACCTTGATATGTAATTCAGTGTCCTCGACTGTACTTTGCTACGTTGTTAATATAATTTTCAATACAGTTGCTCAAAAAGTGCCCTTTTTTTGGCTGTATTGCGTGCGCAAAGTTCGTTTTTGCGAACTAGTGCGATTTACTTTTCGAGTTTTTTTAAATTTGTACTTGTTCCAATTCATTGAAGTCTGATGGATGGATGGATGGATGGATGGACGGACGGATGGATGTGGATGTTGATGAATGTTGATGGATGTTGATGGATGTTGACGGATGTTGACGGATGTTGATGGATGTTGATGGATGTTGATGGATGTTGATGGATGTTGACGGATGTTGACGGATGTTGATGGATGTTGACGGATGTTGATGGATGTTGATGGATGTTGATTGATGTTGACGGATGTTGATGGATGTTGACGGATGTTGATGGATGTTGATGGCTGTTGATGGCTGTTGATGGATGTTGATGGATGTTGAAGGATGTTGATGGATGGACGGACGGACGGATGGACGGACGGACGGACGGACGGACGGACGAACGGACGGATGGATGGATGGATGGATGGATGGATGGATGGATGGATGGATGTTGTTGGTGATAAAAATGTTTTGTATTATTATTATTATTATTAAGTCTCAAATTATTCTGTTGTATTTTTTTTTCGCAACTGTATTAAAAAAAGTCGTTCGATACACGCGCGGAAATGTCATTCTTCACTCGTCCCGAGTTTTGCCACTCGCCTTCGGCTCGAGGCAAGATATCTCGGGCCTCGTGTAGTAATGACATATTTTCCGCACTAGCATCGCAATGTACTATTAATCCTTCCAAATAGGGATATTAACACCACCAATCAATTGACGTACTTTTTATGAGCTGTCAAAATACAATTCACCCCTATGGGTAAACTCTATAGTTTGAATGGCAATATAGCAATTTATGACGTCACTTGTTCGCCAACTCAATCAACTTTGTATTTTAAATTGTACCTAACTATCCATTTATCTTACTAAAGTTCACTATCAACTACCTAACTAATTTATTTGTTTTAAAGTGTAGCGACTACTAGCGCCATCTAGTCGTCACATAAGGAACTAATTGCTACAATCCTACATCACGCTATCGAAGTTTCTCAACTCGGCTGCATAAATACAACTTCCAACTTTCATCCACTGGACTTCGGTCCCCAGGCATAACATCTGCCTGGAGAGAGATCTCTCTATTGGAACTACTCCCAAATTGGTGACCCACGACATTGGACAAAATCGCAATCTTCAGACACACAAGACGATGACGCATTCTCACAGCAAGCCATACTCACCGCACTGTGCACCATTAGCATGTATCTATTATCTGCCTGGTGTCTACAGTTCGCAAAAATCCTCCTCCCACTACTTCCACTTGCCAAACAATCAACCAACGCTCGCCAACAAGGCTCCGAGCAATCACGCAACAGGCATGCATCTACAAGTAGCAGAGGAACAACAATGCTCGCCGACGAGGCTCTGAGCGACTGGTCCTTGCAAGCGCCCACATGACGCACAGACTGCACTCCACTGCAATTCTTATCGACCTCCGGTCTAAAAGGGGGGCTGATGTAGCGACTACTAGCGCCATCTAGTCGTCACATAAGGAACTAATTGCTACAATCCTACATCACGCTATCGAAGTTTCTCAACTCGGCTGCATAAATACAACTTCCAACTTTCATCCACCGGACTTCGGTCCCCAGGCATAACATCTGCCTGGAGAGAGATCTCTCTATTGGAACTACCCCCAAAAAAGCAACATAAAATCTCATTTTGCAGTTAATCAAAAATGAATCTGGTTTTCAGGGCTAAAATAAAGCGTTTTTTTTACTGGACTTGTGTTTTCGAATTATTTTCTAATGGCGCCAACATCCCAATTACCCACATATTTCTAGCACTAACAGTTTCACAGCTTAGCTACGGACGGGCATGGCAACACTATAAGTCCTCGTTGTTGAACGGAGCCCTAAAAACAAACGAGAGTCAATTCTCAATTCAAAATAAAACGAGATCGCATTAAAAATATAAAAATAATCCACTTGTATAACAATAAAACACTTCAACCCAGAAACTCTCAGCTTGCTGTAGTCGATTGGGCAGGTATTATACACAAGAGCAGCTTCTGCGGCGAAACGCTGTATTTTTCACAGTGTGCGATACTGCCAATTGACCGGGGCGGCTGCGTTGCTGTGATAGTGAAGTACACGCTGTTGGGGGACAAGGCATGAGATTGTAACATTACGTTTAAAAATCCACAGACACAATTTACACGCTTAGAATTAGCTGTACCAAGTTATTGTAACGATAGATGATGTCAAACTAGCCGTCGAATCTCGAAGTAGAACTAATATTTAACTTGAGATTTTATGATTTTAAGGCTGACATTGGTTATCGTGATATTAGCTTGGTTGGTTTCAATCATAAAAATGTTTTGTGTGTGGCAAAGTGGGTGATAAAACAAATAATATATAGAGTTACGAGAAGTTTTTGACTCATTTATGAAATAAGTAGTTGATTGGATTATTTTCTCGGTGTCTTCAAGAACATTGATTGATTGAAATAGTTCGGAACTAAACGATTCATTTCAAAAATACGTTAGAAAAAAAACGGAACTCTTATAGTATTTACTATCCGTCTGTAACGGGCCATTATCTCAGAAACGTGTGAAAGTATTAAGCTGAAATAATACTAAATATTTTAATCTACAACTTACTAATGATAAAAATTAAACTTCTAAGTCAACGCAATAAAAATATACAGTTATTTAAAAAGTGTTTTCATACAAATCGCTGGGAAACCAAAACCAATCACCAATTTTCCTAAAAAGTTGAAGTTTGGTATGGAGGTAGCTCTTATTGCTATAAGAACCAACATCAGGTTGAGCCAGGCCGCCAAGCGACTCTCGTCGTGTTCCGGCCGGTTGCCTATATAGAAGCCATTCTGGAGGAAGGGTCTGAGCAGTTGTGCAGCGCGCGCGTACCGGTTACACAGTGCCCCGTATTTGTTATACGGTTTGCACTGCTTGGGGACTCGCGCAACACTGCGTTCAACTGCCTTATTTCAGCTTATTCCCCTAAAGTCAAGTCTAGGATGAATGAGAATCTACTAGGCAAGCGTGTTCCGTTGCAGGCTTCATCTTCGCTTTCCATCAGGCGTAATTGTATGTATGTATGTATGTAAACTCTTTATTGTACAAAAATAAGGAAAAAAAAAGAAAAACATTCTTGACAACCGTTGAAATGCATTTACAAAGGCGAACTTATCCCTTTAAGGGATCTCTACCAGTCAACCTTTGAGCGGATGAAAGGAGCATTTAGTAAGGGACCGACAAAGAGTAAGTAAAAATAAAACAGTCGGACAAAGCAAAGGCTACAATTAAACTTTTAGTAAATACAATACATAAACTCATAATATAAAGAAACCTATTAAAAATATACTACCATATACAACATATAGATAATATATGCATAAAACATACAATAAATAAGCAGTGTTATCAATAAATTAAAGAGATGAATTGTGGTCAAACGCAAGCCTATAATATTATATTAGAAAGAAATAAAGTCTGAAAATCTTACACTTTTATGTCTGACGATGTGAATACTTAATATAAAATTACCCCACACTGCGTTACTTATACATTATGTAGGTATATATGAAAAAAATGGAAATGAAAATTAAACTTATGCGAATTCAACTCCCGCTGTTTTTTAGGGT
Source organism: Archips crataeganus (assembly GCA_947859365.1). Classification (NCBI taxonomy): domain Eukaryota; kingdom Metazoa; phylum Arthropoda; class Insecta; order Lepidoptera; family Tortricidae; genus Archips; species Archips crataeganus. The sequence goes on along the minus strand of OX402063.1, from coordinate 3,277,527 downwards.
TCCGTAGTCAACTAGGAACCCTTATAGTTTCGCCATGTCTGTCCGTCTGTCTGTCTGTCTGTCTGTCTGTCTGTCCGCGGCTAAGCTCAGAGACTGTTAGTACTAGAAAGCTGTAATTTGGCATGAATATATATATCAGTCAGTCAACCCTACCTTGGGCGTGTCCGACACGCTCTTGGCCGGTTTTTGTAATTACCTATCGGTAACTGTAAAAATGACACGACATGAAACACAGATGGACCCTTGTCTTAAGGTTCCATTGGCTGGTTCGTGTACGAACCTTAAGAACGGAAACTCCTATGACTTACGCCACCTCGTTATTGGGTAGTGTGAGACGGCTGTTGGGATACGATATACTCGAGCGTCGAGAGCTCACTGGATTTGACATAGTATCCCTTACACATATACATACACGGTCATATATACCGCGAGTTGAATAAACTGTAAAGAGCTGGCAAATAAACGAAACGACCTTTTGTCTGGGACTGTGCTTATTGTTAGCTTGAGAGTGTAGAAGAAGGAGACGCATCTGTATGTGACTACTAAAGTTTGAATGAAGTTGAACGTGATTAATTTGTTTTATCAATATTTTGTATGAGCATAATGATAGATATTAAGTGTTATGCTACATTTTGTTATAGGTAATTCAATTTATTCGAGAAGGTTTCTTAGGTTGTTTTATAAAATAAGGAGATTAATAGAATTAATGAAAAAACTGCAAAATTTACTTTATGGGTAAATTGGATTAGGTCAAATGTAGTATATCAAACATAGCTATATCTATCAAGCTGCAACTATTATGTTTATATTCTCTTTTTATTATTAACCAAAAAAAGTAGTAGTAAAAGAAAAAGTAGTAGAAATATTTATCTCCATTATACCATTCTGAGAGGAGGCCTGTGCCCTGCAATGGGACGTATACGAGGGGCGTTCAATATAAAGTGAGAATGAGATGCAAACTCTTTTAATATTACGAAATTAAATACTGGCCGGTAAAGCTAATCTATCTAGCTGATTGCTAGGAAAAAGAAAACTAACTGTCTTTTGTTTAAAAAATATACGGTAATTTCTTTGCAATGCTATTGAGTACGTTAGCGAAAATGGAGAAAATTTAACTGCGCGCCGTTATCAAATACTTGTATTTGAAAAATTTTTCTACGGACCAAGTCAATTTGGATTTGCGGGACACTTTAGGGTCTAATGCTCCTCCGTATTCGACAGTCGCACGTTGGTGCGCCGAATTTAGACGTGGAAGAACATCGACAATGGACGACCCCCGCTCCGGACGCCCTACTACAGCAGTAACTGAAGAAATTGTGAAAAAAGTTGAAAACTCCGTTTTGGCGGATCGTCGTGTCACAGTTCGTTTTATTGCTGAAAATGTAAAGATTTCAAAGGGGAGCGTGCATAATATTTAACATGAACGCTTGGGTATGAAAAAGGTATCTGCGCGTTGGGTACCAAGAATGCTTACTGACACGCAAAAACAAACTAGACTAGAGATTTGTCAAGAAGCTTTGAACCTGATGCAGCAAGACCGGGAACTTTTTTTGGCGCGATTTATAACAATCGACGAAACATGGCTCCATCATTACGACCCAGAAACGAAACTGCAGTCTATGACATGGAAAAGGCCATCATCTCCAACTCCGAAGAAATTCAAGGTGAGCCCATCTGCCGGTAAGGTCATGGGCTCTGTTTTTTGGGATGGTAAAGGAGTATTAATGATTGAGTATCTCGAGCATGGAGCCACTATTACGGGCACTTTATACGCCAAACAAATAGCAACATTGCGCAATGAGATCCGCGAAAAACGGCGAGATAAACTCTCGAAAGTTGTGCTGTTCCACCCGGACAATGCCCCGGCACACAAGTCCGCCGTTGCAATGGCTGCAATTCGTGATGCTGGGTTCGATATCCTTAAGCATCCTCCGTATTCACCAGATCTCACTCCCAGTGATTTCTACCTATTTCCGAGATTGAAACAATACCTGAGAGGCCAGAAATTTGAAGACGACGACGCGGTAGTCGCTGCAGTACAAGATTTTTTAAGTACTCAAGATGAGACCTTTTTTAAAAATGGAATTTTAAGTTTAGAAAAAAGATATACTAAGTGTATTATGCTAAAAGATGACTATGTCGAAAAATAAAATGACATTTAGTAAAAGTTGTTTATAACATACTCATTCTCACTTTTTATTGAACGCCCCTAGTATAGGTTGTATTCTTCGCAGACGGAGTCGCTGGCAACAGCTAGTTATTTTATATCCAAAGGAAAACGGAGTTAGTAGAAAATAAATTTTCAAAGTCACATGTCGAGGCGTTTTCAATACATACGGTCAAAGAATCGAATCGAAGAATCTCGTTCCAGCGTGGGACCTTTTCATATTTTGATATTTGGACACTTTGATATTTCATACATCTGGCATAGGAAACATCGTCAAATTGATCGTGAAAAATGTATATTAAAATTTTGCGCTATGACAAAAATGTTCCGTATAATTGTATGGTAAATGACAGGGTCCCTTTGTTTCGTATAATTTAATAAGTCATAATGCATCATTAGTCATAATCAACGTTAGTCATACAGTGATTATTTCGCAATCGGTATTTTTGCAAGACTTTTTAAATGGCATCTTATAGAATGCAGTACGTTAGGCTAGGTTTGTTTAATAAAAATTCCGAAAAAAAAATCGTTTCAGAATTTAATGACTTTGTGACTAACGTTGATTATGAAGAATGATACATTATGACTTGTTAAATAATGGGAGTCATTATAGACCCGATAAATGACACTTTATCCAGTCAGTCGTTTGTATAGTAAAGTCCAGCTTGGTCTCAAGAAATCTCCGTACGTAAACTCTTTAATGTGCGTAACGATATTAGACAGTGGTGATATAAAAGTGAACTTATCTCTAAAATAGAATTTATTACATTTAACCTAGTCTAACGAGAAAAAGGAACGTCTAAGAGGAAAGCACGTCTTACGTAAATAAACCGGATCCTCAATCTAATAACGATAATTTGCATTAAAAATTGTCTTTTCCACAGAATTGACTCGCGAGTTTTTTTATTACCCAGAGCACTAAAGTCGCGAGTATTACCATATGAATATGAGGTTTCGTATCATTTTTCTTCCGTCGCTCTTGCACCATCACTCATCTGCTATAGAAAGCGAGCACATGTGACAAGGCACGAGAAGTGGGAGAGGCCACAATCATTGTCGAGTCGTATTTTTGTACGCGACAACTCTCACTTTTGCATCCTGCGTTGTAATTAAATTTGTTAAAACTAGAAATCTGTAAAACCTAGACGGAAATAGATATAGATAGAAAAAGGAGAGATTTTTCTGAATTCTTATCCAAAATCACTTTTGAAATTTACGAGACGAAACCTGCACAGGCCTGGGAAGCAATCCTACGGTGTATGTAAAGTCCAAGTCTGATTCTTTAGCGCAAATCGCTCGTAGAACTGACGACTGGTGGGTCCGAAAGGGTCTCTAGTAACGTCCTCGGATCGGAAGACGCAGTGTCGGTAGGCCTCCAACAAGACAGAGCGACGGAACGACACAGTGACGTATTCTGGCAAATAAATTGATTTGATTGATTGATTAAATAAATTGATTGACGACCTGGCCCTATACTATGAAGCGCGAAATTCGAACTTCGTTTCATGCTGTTCCACTCACGCTAATGGTATTTATTACGAGAGTGAGAGGGACCGCACGATCCGAACTTCGAACTTCGAATTTCGTAGTAACCCCCCTGTTGAAGGTTGCGGGAACACGTTGGATGCGGATGGCGCAGGACCGATCTATTTGGCGAGCATTGGGGGAGACCTATGTTCAGCAGTGGACGTCTTACGCTGAAATGATGATGATGAATATGCATTAGGTCGCGTGGAAACAGCTCAGGCTCTATCAGTCTGAGAAGAAGCATGTGCCTAGCATTGAGATGAAAGTCCGGAGACGATGATTCTACTAGTATGATACGGTTTCAGTGGCGGGGCGTCAAATTTTTACAAGTAAAGCCGGAGCAAAAAATCTTAAAACCCCATTTATCCTCTTCTTGAAAGTGCATGGAAGAGAAGCGTTTTGTATCTTCGAAAGTTTAGTCAGCCCGGGGGAATGGGGTTGTTAGTACCCTTCGCCACTGATGGTTTATGCTCTAAGCAACATGGATCCTCACCCGTATCCTTCACCTATTTCAATGCAAAGCTGCGTAGAGCTTAACTTGTCATGACCTACTTAAATTAATCATGGACCAAACCCTAACAACCCGGGTGTAGCGCCAAAACAAATATTTGTCTGCACCAAATCGAAGCTGAGTCCCTTCTGTATCGTGCTAAGGGACTACCTGCTTAGTTCTTATTTACCAATCATTATCAACGTTCATGATCGTGAGTCGTGGAGCGTGTATTCGTATTAAAAGATGATTGATTGATTTAGAGGTTGCGGAGTTCGATATCAATTTGTTTAAAGTGTATCATTACTTTTTTTTGAGAAGGAGCCAAACGAGGTAACGTGTCATCTGATGGAAAATGATCATCACCGCCCATAAATATCAACAACTCAAAGAGAGTCACTAATCTGCCGGCCTTTAATGGAAGTATAAACCCTTTTCTTGTAAGCCCCGATGTCATAAGGAATTATGGGGATTTCTTCTTCAAAATCACGAGTACTTCATTTTCATGAGGAAAAAATGTCCTTATTTTTGATTCAGTTTTGTAACTTTCTTTCATACAGTATATTATATGGTTCTTCACAAAACGGACCCGAAAAATTGGATAGAAAATTGTTTTTTTTAGTAAGAAAACTCCAAAACTACTCACCTACTTCTGAAAAAAGAGCAGCAGGTACATTTTAAATTGAAAATGCCCTTAAACGACATTTTGCCAATCACTCGCTCAGCAAAACATCAAGCCAAAACGCCAAATAGGCCAAAGTTACAAAAGAAATCTGTTTTCACAATCCCCTGGAAGCAGGAAAAAGGAATACGTAACAATAGGTCCGGGCAATTATTCGGTATAACTATAATTTGTTTACGGGCAATTTGCTTCGTTGGCTCATTAAGCGATACGCATTGTGAAGCGAAACTTGAAAAATACGCCGCACTATAATTTGGGAAATCGGTGTTCTAATAACGCTATTGGGTTACGAGGGTTCAGTGTAATTGTGGTGGTAATTGGAACCTTTGAACTGGACTGTTGAGGAAGTGGTGGCCAAAGCCCAGAAAGGAAAATCAATCAAGTTGCATTTTAAGTACTAGAAGCGTTCAATAAAAAGTGAGAATGAGTATGTTATAAACAACTTTTACTAAATGTCATTTTATTTTTCGACATAGTCACCTTTTAGCATAATACACTTAGTTTATCTTTTTTCTAAACTTAAAATTCCATTTTTAAAAAAGGTCTCATCTTGAGTACTCAAAAAATCTTGTACTGCAGCGACTACCGCGTCGTCGTCTTCAAATTGTTGGCCTCTCAGGTGTTGTTTCAATCTCGGAAATAGGTAGAAATCACTGGGAGCGAGATCTGGTGAATACGGAGGATGCTTAAGGATATCGAACCCAGCGTCACGAATTGCAGCCATTGCAACGGCGGACTTGTGTACCTGGGCATTGTCCTGGTAGAACAGCACAACTTTCGAGAGTTTACCTAGCCGTTTTTCGCGGATCTCATTGCGCAATGTTGCTATTTGTTTGGAGTATAAAGTGCCCGTAATAGTGGCTCCATGCTCGAGATACTCAATCATTAATACCCCTTTACCATCCCAAAAAACAGAGCCCATGACCTTACCGGCAGATGGGCTCACCTTGAATTTCTTCGGAGTTGGAGATGATGGCCTTTTCCATGTCATAGACTGCAGTTTCGTTTCAGGGTCGTAATGATGGAGCCATGTTTCGTCCATTGTTATAAATCGCGCCAAAAAAAGTTCCCGGTCTTGCTGCATCAGGTTCAAAGCTTCTTGACAAATCTCTAGTCTAGTTTGTTTTTGCGTGTCAGTAAGCATTCTTGGTACCCAACGCGCAGATACCTTTTTCATACCCAAGCGTTCATGTAAAATATTATGCACGCTCCCCGTTGAAATCTTTACATTTTCAGCAATAAAACGAACTGTGACACGACGATCCGCTAAAACTGAGTTTTCGACTTTTTTCACAATTTCTTCAGTTAATGCTGTAGTAGGGCGTCCGGAGCGGGGGTCGTCCATTGTCGATGTTCTTCCACGTCTAAATTCGGCGCACCAACGTGCGACTGTCGAATACGAAGGAGCATTAGACCCTAAAGTGTCCCGCAAATCCAAATTGACTTAGTCCGTAGAAAAAATTTTCAAATACAAGTATTTGATAACGGCGCGCAGTTCAATTTTCTCCATTTTCGCTAACGTACTCAATAGCATTGCAAAGAAATTACCGTATATTTTTTTAAACAAAAGACAGTTAGTTTTTTTTTTTCATAGCAATCAGCTAGATAGATTAGCGTTACCGGCCAGTATTTAATTTCGTAATATTAAAAGAGTTTGCATCTCATTCTCACTTTATATTGAACGCCCCTCGTATTTCCAGGGCGTAAAGCGAACAAAAAAGCCTAGCCTAGTGGTTTAGACCTGTGGCCTCTCAAGTAGAGGGTTGTGGGTTCAAGCTCGGTTTTTCTCCTCTGAATTTTTCGGAATTTACATGCGAAATTATATTTGTAAACTACCATGAGCTTTACGGTGAAGGAAAACATTGTAAGGAAACCAGCATACACCTGCGAAGAAATTCAATGGTGTGTGTGATGTGATGTTCCCAATCCACACTGGGCCCGCGTGGGAACTACGGCCCAACCCCTCTCATTCTGAGAGGAGGCCTGTGCCCTGTACTGGGACGTATATTATTATAATAGGCTAGGATGAATTTAACTGGTAAGTTGTTCGAAATAACCCCCGTTGTTCCATACAAAAATCTTTAGATAAGAAATTGGGACGTGTTTTTACTAAGTATTCTATTTCATCAATATCTTATACGATAGACCTACTCTGGTCTTGGATAAATTTTATCTTTAATATTGACCGTATCGACTAGTGAAATATAAAATAGAGTGTAATTTTTCTAAATTTTTAGGTGATTCGATTCCCGATTGAAACCTACGAATTTCAGAAAATCTTTGAATGCAGCTATGTTTCTTATTAAAAATAAAACAATGTTTCCTTTAAGTAAAATAAGCTAACTATAGGATTTAAGGTAGTTCTCCTCCATGGCCCTTCGATTTTTTCCATCCTGTTTTTTCAGCCAGGAACTTCAACTTATTAATTATTATGATGACTATGAATAATATATTAAAATAATTTTAAGAATGACATGTAATAAATATTATGAATAAATGAGTATGAGTATGAGTATGAGTATACCTATCTATGTTCCCTGAAGAACCAATGTTTTAGTAAAAAACACTGTTTAACTCCTACCACAAAGTTCCAGACGAAATCAAATTACAAATCAATTAAACATCGACCCACAAGCAACTTTAGCCCTTACTCCGAACGTGCGACGTCTCAATTTACTCATTTTTCACACGAGATAAGCCTTCACACGTCAAAGCAAGTTTGATAGGGTTTGGCACAGTGGACCACTTCGCAGGAAGATTGATGATATGTCGTGACAGTACTGTGTCTAGGATGTGTCGTCTCGTGTGAGGGTTGTGTTCAATCTACTGCGGCTAAATTCAGGAATGGCCCAACACGCTTTGCGAGCGGTTATTCGATCGTTTGCGAGAGGATAGGGATGAACTGCTATTTAGGAACGCCAAAAATCACCGGTTTGCGACAGGTTTGGGCTGGGCTTGGGATGAGCCTTACCTATTTATTTATTGACTAGCTTTTGCCCGCGACTCCGTCCGCGTGGAATTAGTAATTTGGGCAGCTTATTTTTTTATCCAATTTGCTTTTTCATCAATTATGGCTCTCCTTAGATCCTTCCGGAAGAATGAAAATTCATAATAAACCAACCCGCTCCTAATCCGCCCCCAACCCACTCCAAACCCGCCCCCAACCCGCCCCCAACCCGCCCCAACTCGCTCTCAACCCGCCCCCAACCCGCCCCCCCACCCGCTCCCAACCCGCCCCCAACCCACTCTCAACCCGCCCCCAACCCACTCCCAACCCACCCCCAACCCGCCACTAACTCGCTCTCAACCCGCCCCCAACCCGCTCCCAACCCAACCCCACCCCGCCCCCAACCCGCTCCCAACTCGCCCCCCCACCCGCCCCCAACCCGCTCCCAACTCGCCCCCCCACCCACTCCCAACCCGCCCTATCTAACTGGGCTATCTAACACTGAAAGAATTTTTCAAATCGGAGCAGTAGTTCCCGAGATATAGAAGTTTTACTTCCAAAACCCCCGATTTGGAAACATTCTTCCGCTCCGCTCCGCTCCCATTGGTGTTAGCGTGATGATATATAGCCTATAGCCTTCCTCGATAAATGGGCTATCTAACACTGAAAGAATTTTTCAAATCGGAGCAGTGGTTCCTGAGATTAGCGCCTATAGAAGTTTTACTTCAAAAACCCCCGATTTGGAAACATTCTTCCGCTCCGCTCCGCTCCTATTGGTGTTAGCGTGATGATATATAGCCTATAGCCTTCCTCGATAAATGGGCTAACTAACACTGAAAGAATTTTTCAAATCAGAGCAGTAGTTCCTGAGATTAGCGCGTTCAAACAAACAAACAAACAAACAAACTCTTCAGCTTTATATATTAGTATAGATTTTGTATGTTATTTATTTATTTACAAAGCGAATTAACAGGAAAATAAGGCTCATCCCAAGCTCAGGCCATCCCAATCCTCTCGCAAACGATCGAATTACCGCTCGCAAACCGTTTTGGGCCGTTCCTGAATTTTGAATGAGTCGCCAGAGGGGCCAAAGACGCGAAGTTTTTGCTGTTTTTTAGGGTTCCGTAGTCAACTAGGAACCCTTATAGTTTCGCCATGTCTGTCCGTCTGTCTGTCTGTCTGTCTGTCTGTCCGCGGCTAAGCTCAGAGACTGTTAGTACTAGAAAGCTGTAATTTGGCATCAATATATATATCAGTCACGTCGACAAAGTGATTGAATAAAAAAAAGTAAAAAAATTTTTTTTAGGGTACCTCCCATAGACGTAAAGTGGGGGTGATTTTTTTTTTCTCGGCTAACCCTATAGTGTGGGGTATCGTTGGATAGGTCTTTTAAAATCATTGCGGGGTTGCTAACATGATTTTTCTATTCAGTGATCTGTTTGCGAAATATTCAACTTTAAAGTGAAAATTTTCATTAAAATCGGCCGTCCCCCCCCCCTCTAAAATCTAAACTGTTGGGTGGAAAAATCTGAAAAAATTCAGAAGGGTAGTAAATATATCAAATTTATTAGGAAAATTATAGCGGCTAAGATTGCTTAGAAATTATTTGTAGTTTAAGAGTAAATAGTAGCCTAAGGTATAAAACATACCTAAACTTGGATGATTTCGTACACATACGAAATACTTAGGAAAATATTACTTGATTTTTTCGTAATGGCTACGGAACCCTACCTTGGGCGTGTCCGACACGCTCTTGGCCGGTTTTTACTTTAAGGATTGGAAGGGTGACTTGTGCTCGGGAAAAATCCCTTCGGACGAACTGGGAATGGAGGGCCCAGACAGTGTCCGACTTGCACGGACTAAAAAACCCGGTCACAAGTCCCCTTCTCTATTGGTTATCAAAACAAAAAAACGTGTGCTTTAAATTTTGAGGAGGGGAGGGGTAGGGAGGGGACTTAATCTACCCACAGTGTCCTGCCTCAGCCATTTGCTGGAAGGCCGGGAGAGGAGCATGCATTCTCCCGCTGGGCACTGGGGGTGCTTAGGTCGGTCTTTTATGTTTTTACCCGTTGGTTACTTCCTTGACCGACCCTCGCCCGTTTCTGTACAATTACTTAGTGCTATTGGTTGGGTTGGTGGGATTTCCTGTCATATGCATTTATCTATAACTAGCTTTTTCCCGCGACTTCGTCCGCGTACAAAAAGTTTTAAAGTAAACTCCCGATAGTGAAAATAAACGGATCACTCACGTCTTAAAACGAGTTTAACTCCCGATCTCTATCCCGCGAGAAATTCCAAAAATCCATGGTATATCACGTTCGCCACGTTGTATTTTAAAATCGTTGCTTTTTTCGTAACCAGCAACCCGATAAACCATAGAAACAATACCCATGTTGATTTCCAGACCTTTTCACCCCATTTCCCTCTTTTAGGGGTTGAATTCCCAAAAAACCTGAAACACGTATTTACTCATTTTATTGCCAGGAGTACTCCCGTGAAGTTTCGAATAAAATAGTCTAACAAATCTTGTTTCCCCATACAAACTTTGGACCCCCGTCTCACACCTTTAAGTTGTGAATTTTGAAAAATCCTTTCTTAGTGCACCCCTAGACCTTATAAAGAACCTACATGCCAAATTTGGAATCTCTAGAACCAGCTGTTTGGGCTGTGCGTTGATATGTCAGTCAGTCAGTCAGTCAGTTTCTTCTTTTATATATTTAGACTACGGGCTTCCTTTCTTTTGCCCTGCGATGGAAGGGTGGGTCGGAGATCTTTTGGACCCATTGTGTGGCTTTGGATGCCATCTTTTGGGTGGGGCTACCCTTTATGCCTGGTGGTTTGGTGGCATGTTTTGTGTGCTGTGTGCTGTGTGTGTGTGTGCATTCCTGAATTTAGCCCCAGGTTTGGTAAGGAAGAAATGCACTTAGGCATAGATAGGGTTAACGTTTCTAACTAGAGCACGTATTAGACTTAGGCCAGGGGCAAAGTATATATAGGTATGTTGTCAATCAAACAATTAAATTGATTTCTTATTATTGTATATCTCTTTATTAATCTTTATACGACCAGGATGGCCTAGTGGTTAGAGAACCTGACTACGAAGCTTGAGGTCCCGGGTTCGATTCCCGTGTCGGGGCAGATATTTGTATGAAAAGTACGAATGTTTGTTCTCGGGTCTTGGGTGTTTAATATGTATATAAGTATGATTATCCGTTGTCTAGTACCCATAACACAAGCTTTGTATAGCTTCCTTTGAGACTAGGTTAATTGGTGTGAATTGTCCCGTGATATTTATTTATTTATGTATTTAAGTATGTATCTATCTATATAAGTATGTTTATCCGTTGCCTAGTACCCATAACACAAGCTTTCCTAGCTTACTTTGGGACTGGGTCAATTGGTGTGAATTGTCCCGTGATATATATATTTTTTTTTTATTTTTTTTTATTTATTTATTTATTTTATTTATAAGGAATTATTTCAATAAAAACTATATCGCCGCCCCAACAGAATAAAGCCGCAAAGTGCAGTTACCTGCTTCTTATTGTTCATTCAGTTTTGACATCTACGCGTTAAAATACATCACCCCGGTTTTTTCCACATTTTTTACGTACTTACGAAGATACAAAAAATAAAGACATGGTTTGCAATTTGATACTAAACAGTTTAAATAGTCTTACTAGCTGTTGGCCGCGAATCCGTCTGCGGAGAATATAAAAAATAGCCCACGACCTATTTTCAGACCTGCCGAATATGGACAAAAAGTTTTATAAATATCGGACAAGCCGTTTCGGAGGAGTTCGATTACAAACACCGAAACCCGAGATTTTTATATATTAGATAGGTACCAAAATTACTTGATAATCCATTAAAACTGCATAAGCTTAAAATACATCAACAAAACTAACACAATTTCCTTAAATATGAGTAACAAATAGTTCAAAACGCATTCCCATTTTTCACATGCCTCAATATTTAAAACGCATTGGCAGCAAAAAACCCTAAACCGACTTTTTGAATCGGCCAATATGTTTTAAAAAACTATGTCGCACGAACGTGGATTTATTAATTTGTTTTAAAAATTGGAAACTGATAAAACGGCTTTTCCCGCAACTTTGTGTGACTTTTTTTACACAGTGGATTTATGGGCTTTGCTATTGCAGTTATAGAGAGTCTGCTATTGAGATTCGTTCGACCGATATTGTAATGATTGGTTTGAAAACAACAATTGTTAAAAGAATGAAGGTTTATTTAGATTTGGATGTGAAAAATCGTGATCATTTCAGCCGTAAGCCGTCCAGTGCTCCCTCCCTCATCATCATCATCATCCCAGCCTATATACGCCCCACTGCAGGACACAGGCTTCCTCTCAGAATGAAAGGCCTAGTGTGGACACCCCCACCGTTAAAAAGATCCAGCGGGCCTGGGACACCCCTCGCCTTAACGCGACTCACGCTTCCCTTCTCGAAAACTGTCCGGACGATTCGGAACGCGCCCGCCTGTTAGCTGTTTCCACACCCGAGGCAGGCCATTGGCTGAACGCCTTGCCATCGAGGAATATTGGAACTATTCTGGACCCAAGTACTTTGCGGATAGCAATTTCCCTAAGACTTGGGGCCAGAATATGCATTCCTCACATCTGCGCTTGTGGCAAAAACGTGGATCAACTGGGACGACATGGGCTTTCATGTGTTAGGAGCGCCGGCCGTATGTACCGTCATGGTACCATAAATGGCTTAGTACGTCGGTCGCTTGCCACCGCGTCAGTGCCTTCAGCTTTAGAGCCGGCTGGCATGGCAAGGGACGATGGCAAGCGTCCAGACGGGGTCACACTGGTGCCGTGGAAGCTCGGTAGGGCTCTGGGGTGGGACGCTACATGCGTTGATACTTTCGCTCTGTCCCACATCAAGGCAACTAGCTCACAAGCCGGCGCTGCGGCTGATCAGGCCCAACTCCTCAAGCGCCGCAAGTACTCATCTTTATTAAAGGATTACGAGTTTGCAGCGCTTGCTGTTGAGACCTTAGGGCCTTGGTCAGCCGACATGAAGTCATTTATGAAGGCCCTTTCTTCCCGGTTGGTCGACACCTCTGGGGACCCAAGAGCTGGCGCATATTTATCCCAACGGATCGCACTTGCGGTCCAAAGGGGTAATTCGGCCAGCATCATGGGAACCCTGCCACAGTCAGATCTTTTGGACGGGGTATTCTTTTTATAATTTTTATTTTTATAGTGACATGTACATATTTAGTTAATTTTACTTAGGTAGGTTCTAAGTTAGATAAGTTTTATTCATTGTTATTTTTTCTTCATATTTGTATTCTTAGTTTCTAACATAAATAATCTCATGAACAATAATAAAAAATAAAAATAAATATTAGGGGACTCAAGGGTTGACTGGTAGAGATCCCTTAAAGGGATAAGTTCGCCTTTGTACATGCATTTCAACGGTTGTCAATAATGTATTTCTTTGTACAATAAAGAGTTTACATACATACATACATACATACAATCTTACACAAATCGACCTAGTCCCAAACTAAGCAAAGCTTGTACTATGGGTACTAGACGACGATAAACATACTTATATAGATAAATAAATACTTAAATACATCGAAAACATCCATAACTCAGGAACAAAATATTCGTGCTCATCACACAAATAAATGCCCTTACCGGGATTCGAACCCAGGACCTCTTGCTTCGTAGGCAGGGTCACTACCAACTAGGCTAAAGCGGTCGTTAAAATATCACCACACACAGCTTAACAACAAAGCTTAGCTTATAAACAGCTTCCTATCCCTAACAGTCTCTGAGCTAAGCCGCAGACGGACGGACAGACAGACATGGCTAAACTATAAGGGTTCCGTTTTTGCCATTTTGGCTCCGGAACCCTAAAAAGCTTCATCTCCATAACATCTTTGGTGGAGTTAGCTGAATGCCGAGAAAGTATGTCCTCTTAAACGGGTCAGCGTTAAGGACTCTACTTAGGGCGGAAATATGCATGGGCACGACTTTTATCACCAAAAGGGCAATGTATCACGGTTTTTATGTTGCCCGGTGATACGTGACGAAATATGGTATACGTGCTTCACTTTGCTGAGCTACTAGGTTAAGCAGAATGTCAGCAATGTAGGTAAGCTTGTGTTTCAGTTTGGATTTAGAACAAAACTCGAGATCTTTGTATAATACATAATAGGGAACGTGCACATAGACGGTGCTGCCAACTGGTGCCATCATTTTGAATGTTTTACCCTGATAAGTTTCTTTTACTGTCCGCATAGTCTCTTCTGTCGCCGCCTATAGTTTCTGCACGTTCCCTATACGCCAAGTTTCGTCTAAATTATGATTGTAATTAACAAACATCCAAACATCTACACAAATTATCTTATTGATATCTTTAGTAGAATTCATCATCATCATTTCAGCCCCAGGACGTCTGCTGGACATAGTCCTCCCTCATTGATACCCAATCATTAGGTACGGTTGGAAGTGGCTTGTATACTATACACTATGAACCAGCGGCATTACCATATCGTCCGTCCATCTTGTTGCTGGACGTCCCTCGCTGCGCTTACCTGTGCGTGGTCTCCATTCGAGAACTTTTCGGCCCCAACGGCCATCTGTTCTGCATGCTATAAGGCGTGCCCCTTGCTATTTCAACGAGCAACTCCGCTTGATTATGCCAGTGACCCTTGTTCTTCTACGGATCTCTTCATACCTGATTCGATCCCGTAGAGAAACCCCGAATAGAATAGTAGAATTCTCACGAAAATTATTAGATTAACTTTCCGAAAATATCTTGTTCTAAACCATCCAATGCATAAGCAAAGCTCGTAAAAATCAAAACTACGCCTTTAAGATTACGTAACGCTCGCACGTTAGCTGATATACATTATTCATAAGACCGTGTTATTATATATACCTGAACCGCTGTTCGTCAGAAATGACTCTGAAGAACGTGACGCAAATCAGAGATTTGTAATCAAATGAGAAAATGTGATAGATATGTGATTTGGACGTGAAATTAATCATGATTACGAACATACCGAGATGTTGTTAGTAGGTACGTGTTCAATTACCTGTAACAAAATAAAATATTAGACAAGGACAGGCAGACATGGATCGAGAGAAAGATTAGACGTATCACAAGCAGGGATGTTTGGAAATAATTCCGATCCGTATTACCGAATCCTAGCTTCGAAATGCGTACAGTAAGATTATTTCCACCTTGGCACTCGGCAATTCTCGACATACATCGAGAGAGATTGGAAGTGCAAAGGATTTTATATAAGAACCCTATGGGAAAACATGAACCTTCACGGTTGAAACTGAGATGTCCCAAGTGTCAAAGTAGAAATAATCTTACTGTATCTACTGTGTTAAAAATTTAGTTGTGTTAGATGCATAGATGTAACCAATTAAATAACATCGTAGACCTGTTCAGTTGTCCCTCTTTTCAATTAAATCTGTAGGTTCTTACTTAGAACGCTTTGTTTTTAGGGCTTCTTTCCCAAACGGTCCAACCGTACCTACCTATTTCTTTCGCTCATCCGTCCATTAACTTACACCACATCGATTTCGATGACCGTAACCCTGACTATAACACGATAATATAGCGCAAAATTACAACATTTGCATACAAATAATTTATTTCCTACCGTGTGCCCTAATACGGCTCGCTAGACCAAACTTAGTCTCAAAAACTTTATTCCCAATATGTGCAACTGAGCTGGACATGTGAATTGTTGGTGTACTTATAAAATATGACTTAGTTTTTAGGTTTTTGCAGGTTATGCAGGTATCGTCACAAAAACCTTCACCAAAAAAACATTGATTGAGACTTTTGGGCCGTGGGGAATCAATAGAAGCTTTTTTTTTTTAACTTTGCAAAAGAGGTAGCTTAACAACAAACGCTTATTTATCTTAAAAAAACAAGGCCTCAAATCAATTTGAATTTGCGGCACGCTTTATCACGCCTTCATTCCGTTTGATAAGGGTTCAAAAATGGAATGGGGCCATTACGGAAAGCCTTCGCCGTTATCGGCGCGTCAAAAAAAGAGCCTTATCTTTTTATAGATCGGTCCAAAACTTAGGAGTGTGCAGTGCGCAGCTTCGCAAAGGTTTTTCAAAATCAAAAACTCGAAATTGAAATGTTTGCCTCAGGAGTTTAGGTCACGAGGCTCTTTTACAATATACATGTTTTACTTATTCCAGCGCTTTTGGAAAGATCTTTAGTGCCATAAAGAAAGCAAAGTAAGCTGCTTGGAGAAAGGCATTTGTCGACAAAAAAAAAAATCAAAATACAAGTTAGGTACTCAAACTTTTGAAATCATCACTTCCACATAGTCGCGTGGTCCAATAATTAAACGACACTCTCATATTTTCTGCACCGCGTAAATAAGGCTGTGATATGACAAATAGATATGGTAGACTAGTGGTTTGATCTTGACCATTCAAGCAGATGATCATGGATTCTTCGAAATTTAAATACGAAATTTATATTTATGTTTTACAGCCTGCATACTTACACCAGCGATGAAATTCAATGGAGTTTTTGTGAAGTTGGCTATCCACACTGGACTCGCGTGGGAATTACGCTCCAAGCCTTCTAATTCCGAGAGAAAGCATGTGCCATACGGTGGGACGTGATTAAGCCGGGATGATGGTGACAAAATAAGAAAATTATCCGCTACTTTTAAAGGTGAGTGGGCTAAATGAAGTCCTGACATACTTACTAAAATAAAATGGAAAACTGTTTAGTGCGTCTTACTAATACAATTGCTTCTAAAAGTCTAAACTTCTGCCTCGCTGGTCAGTATTTTGTACAGGCATGAAATTAATGACAAATTACTCTGTTTTTACACAACTGCCGAAAGGACAGGTAACGTTTTTCACGCGTATATTCATATAATTTGTCGTACTTTGATACGCCCTGCAGCCTAAACGGCTCGATGGATTTTAAAGAGTGAGGTGTCATTTGATTTGCCTCAATTGCGAGAGAGGCATAAGATAGGAAACACAGATGTCCAGTACTACTTTTACGTTTTCAAAACTTACTAATTTTAAACATGGGACCAATATTCGGGTAAATAAGATAATATTTCACGCAGTCGACTTTTTTTGCTTTTTTTGCAGATCTACGATGTTATTATTCCTCAAACCTTTACCTATGTCAGTTATCTGGGAGTGCAATCAAAACGCGGCAGTCGCCGTAAAAGGAGTTTCCTAGTAGGTATGCTCTTTAATAAAGCATAATGGAGGAGGAAAATACTGCTCGGTAGAACAAATGCCTCCTCCCGCGCCCCGGCTACGGCCAGGAAAACAGCGGGTAATGTTTGATGGGAAGCAAAAACACAATTTCATGTTAAAGATAAAATTTTTAATGGAACCTTTTTTCTCTGACTTCTTGCACTACCATTCAACCTACATTATGTACAGCAAATTTTAAGGAAGTAGGTTAAATTCGACATCCGGGATTTGAATTGTCTTCTGTATAAAAGGCAAACTTTACTGTCTGATCTATCAGTGCGCAGCCCAAACCACTGAACCGATTGTACTGAACTTTGGCATGCCGTTAGTTATTATGACCTAGGCATCCGCTAAGAAAGGATTTTTGGAAATTCCCACGGGATAGGGAGTAAATGGGATTAATTTTTTCACTTCAAAGTGGCCCTATCTCCGTAACTATCTTATCTTAATATTAGGGGTCCTTGCGGATACACTTCTATCCCTCGGGATCTTATGTATAATTACCCCTCCTTCGCACTTACTCCATCGCTTTTATCACCTCGTCCATAAATTGGGTGATTTGACGTAGCGGTCAAACTCAACTCTAACGTTAGACTATAACATCTGATAGCACAGTGAACGGTACTCTGAGGATGGGTTCTGGTTGAATTCGAAACGCGTCAGTGTAGTTTGGTGGTAGTTTGTGTGATTTGTATGTGTTCGAACAGTGTGGAGGTGGAGGGTTACCTATCAAAATTTAGAATTATTTTTTCCGAATATTTAAAATCCCGAATGCTTCATTTATCCGAATGCATTTTTTTCTGAAACTGTAAATATTTCAGGATTTTTATAAAACAACCCTAACCTAACCTAAAGGGTTCTACACGATTGTCCTGAAATAAATCCTGAAATATTTACAGTTTCAGAAAAAAATGCTTTCGGACAAATGAAGTCTTCGGGATTCTAAACCTTCGGAAATAAAATTTTCTAAACATTGATAGGATCCCGATGGAGGAACTGCATGAACACGCATTTCTTACATAAACGTAACTATCATAAGGTCGCAGGTGAGCAAAGAAGCTATTCATTTCATCGTTAACTTAACCCCCTATTCTATAGCCCTTCCATGCCGTAGCACCGACGCGGCGCTCCTTGTAACGATCCGCTGAAATATGCCTTTGTGGCTGTCACACTCACAACTGTATTGTAAACAAGAAAGATTTGAAAAAATGCCTACATTGCTATTAATCATTTTGTTAATGACGGGAGGGAAGCGGGAGAAATAAGATTTGGTGTTACGTAATAAAAAAAGTAGAGGCAGCACAAAATATTGTTGGAAATATGATGTAAAATTTTACATTGAGGGGCTGTTTCATCTCCTTATTGGTAACTAAATTCAAGTCTAGGGTGAATGAGCATTTACTAGACAAATATGCTCCATCGTAGACCTCATATTCGCTTTCCATAGGTGTGATTGTGGTCAAGCGCAAGCCTATTTTGCATTAAAAAAAAATGTTACGTACTCGTTACGGTACGTATCTTACAAATAAACTACGTAGGTACCCTACTATAAATAAATTTCCCAGACAGTGTTTTTTCGGTTTCACCACTCGGGTCCTGTATAAAATATCTACCACATAATAAATTACAAGTTTAATAGAAAATTGGAACGGCAACGGCGCATCAACGATCGCTCGTACCTGTTCGCGCAGTTTCGGGGGAGGCCTATGGTCAGCTGAGCAGAGGACATCTATACATTAATATATTTTTAACTAGCTGTTGCCCGCGACTCCGTCTATGAAGAATTCGTTTACCACTCTATCCCGCGCGAACTATTCATTTTCCAATATAAAAAGTATAGCGATAGAGTAACAAAATATCCACACCTCTAAACATCTATCCATCCTCACAAACTATCACGCTTATATTATTACTGGTATTGGGTATTAAATAGTATCATAAAATAAATCCATATTATTGACATCATCATTTCAACCGAAAGATATCCACTGCTGAACATAGGCCTCCCCCAAAGCTCGCCAAGGAGCAGGCTTATTGTCCAACGTGCTGACGCTTGCTTTCTCAATCGCTATTTCTTCCTTTCAAATGGTATAAGACGGTGACAGACAGAGATGGTGAAAGCGAAAGCAATGACACCCCTTTATATTATTGACACTGTACTATTAAGAGCTAACTTTGGGGGCGGCAGGCGTAAGCTTGCCTCCGGAATCCAAAAGCTTAATGGTTACTTGACTTGGAATAATATGTATATTTTCAGATTCATTTTAATAATTTTGACATTGGAAGTTTTTTTAGGGTTCCGTAGCCAACTAGGTAACCCTTATAGTTTCGCCATGTCTGTCCGTCTGTCTGTCTGTCTGTCTGTCTGTCTGTCCGCGGCTAAGCTCAGAGATCGTTAGTACTAGAAAGCTGTAATTTGGCATGAATATACATATCAGTCACGCCAACAAAGTGTTAAAATAAAAAATAAAAAAATAATTTTTTTTAGGGTACCTCCCATAGACGTAAAGGGGGGGTGATTTTTTTTTTCTCGACTTATCCTATAGTGTGGGGTATCGTTGGATAGGTCTTTTAAAACCATTGCGGGGTTGCTAACATGATTTTTCTATTCAGTAATCTGTTTGCGAAATATTCAACTTTAAAGTGAAAATTTTCATTAAAATCGAGCGTCCCCCCTCTCTAAAATCTAAACTGTTCGGTGGAAAAATTTGAAAAAATTCAGAATGGTAGTAAATATATCAAATTTACTAGGAAAATTATAGCGGCTAAGATTGCTTGGAAATTATTTGTAGTTTAAGAGTAAATAGTAGCCTAAGGTATAAAACATACCTAAACTTGGATGATTCCGTACACATACGAAATCCTTAGAAAAATATTACTTGATTTTTTCGTAATGGCTACGGAACCCTACCTTGTGCGTGTCCGACACGCTCTTGGCCGGTTCTTTATCTAAGGGACCCCATACATCCCTGTATTTTTTATTATGAATATTTTTTTTAATTTTATATTGTATATTTCAAACTAAATACAAACTGAAATATAGATGCACAGAAAAAACCCCCAGAAAAAAGACCAATGCTGGGAATTGAACCCAGGTCCTCAGCGTTCCGTGCTGCGTGCTTACCCCTACACCATCACTGGTCTAGAAGTTAGCGACGAATCTTTCCCATACATCGTACACTTCAGTCTGTTATAATCACATTATGGAGTGATAAAGCGCGCATCTATGTTATGCCCTCTACCGAGAGACTTTAACACTCCTTCGGAGCTAACCGCTCACCTGGACCAATAGAGCTGAGGACCTGGGTTCGATTCCCAGCATTGGTCTTTTTTCTGGGGGTTTTTTCTGTGCATCTATATTTCAGTTTGTATTTAGTTTGAAATATATGGTTTCACGGGATGACCGTAAAAGTAATAAAAAAATGAAGTTGAAAATAATAAATAGAAAAAGATACTTCATACTTAACTTGTAAAAGTTGGCTTAGTAGCGCCATCTCTTGGCCCAGGTGAGCGGTTAGCTCCGAAGGAGTGTTAAAGTCTCTCGATAGAGGGCATAACATAGATGCGCGCTTTATCACTCCATAATGTGATTATAACAGACTGAAGTGTACGATGTATGGGAAAGATTCGTCGCTAACTTCTAGACCAGTGATGGTGTAGGGGTAAGCACGCAGCACGGAACGCTAAGGACCTGGGTTCGATTCCCAGCATTGGTCTTTTTTCTGGGGGTTTTTTTCTGTGCATCTATATTTCAGTTTGTATTTAGTTTGAAATATATGGTTTCACGGGATGACCGTAAAAGTAATAAAAAAATGAAGTTGAAAAAAATAAATAGAAAAAGATACTTCATACTTAACTTTTATATTGTAGTCCGACTCGCACTTAGCCGGTTTTTCATATCCGTACCCCTTAAAAACATCTAACATCTAAACCCTAAATTTTAAACCTGGCATACATAACTATCACGTACCCGTACCACGTCCCGATACCGTATCAATTGGCGCAGCTCTGCTTTTATCCCGTGAATCCATCGCCCAGGACAGGATTAGTATATGCCGCTATCCCGGAACGGATTAGGATATCTATCCCGCTAGCCCCGGGCGGATTACCTAGATAGACACGAGGCTCTGCCGTCAGCAGGACGGGGATTAAATCGTTACTAACCATTTTATTAACGCCTTGGGTGTAAATTGGGACGTTAAATTAGGCGGAACGAAAAATTTATCAGATTTATGAGGGAATTCGAAATACCGGCCAAGTGCGCGTCGGACTCACGCGCCGAGGGTTCTAGAAGTCTGTAGCTATTCAAATAGATTACTTTGTATAATTATTAATTTAAACGTAGGTACAGTCGAGGGCATAAACATATGAACAGCTCGGTGTCGGATATAATGTAAACACCAACCTTATGATTAGTGATAAAGAGGTGTACAGATGTTTTTGACTTCTGGGTACCGTGCGTGTGTTTGTGACCTTGACTGTATACACAAAAAGACTTCTTAACTCAATAATCTTTTTAAGTTAAGATTAAGTAGTTAAGATAATTATAACTGTTGATGCACCACCTGCTGTAAACTAGTCCTTCCTTCTTTCTGGTAAAGGGTTGCCTGGAAGAGATCGCTCTTAAGCGATAAGGCCGCCTATTGCTTACCTTGTAACTTACTCTCTGTGTACCTGTTTTCTGTATTGCTTACTATTCCTGGTGTACAATAAAGAGTCATTGTATTGTATTGTATAATGCATGTGTTAGATATACTAAGTAATAGAAACTGTTATAACATTATTAGATATGTAAGGTGATATAAAATATATTGTTAAAATAAGTAAGTAAATGAGATATGGTTACGGCATTGATAATTTGGGTAATGCTTGGCTCTAAAGACAAGCGATAGAATAATTAAGATACTTTCCGATTGTCTTACTCTGGTGACGTCAGTTGTTTGCGACTCACCCGGACGGCAGGGCAAACTTATAAAAGGCCTTCTTAGGCCAGGTGGGGGGGCACTTTGTTACGAGCCGTCGCCGTGGTCACTTGACAGTTAAGTACTTACTTGTTTGTATAATTAATAAATGGCTATAATTTGTTTCTATATCTTTCATATGTAAATATATTAATAATTATCGTATAGCTTATATATTAACGTGTACAGCTATAAATCAATGAATACTTGAATTATGTTGGTAACTGAATAATATTTATATATGTCGAAAATCTTGTGTGGTTGTTATTTATGATCATTAAAAGCTGTTATTTCATTGGAAGATAATATTTGTTTCAATATAAGCGATTTCTCGAAATATGATTTGATCTGTTTGTTTTACTTACCAAATATAATATCTTAACCCATTATAAACTTATTATTTTATACTCCGTTAACTTCCTGGTCCCAATAAATAACAGAATAAGTTAGATTTTGATAATTTACTACAAGATGAGAAGGTTTCTTTTGTTTAATATAAAACATGTGACTGTAAAACTTCATTTCTAAGCAAGAGGTTATCGTTAGGTATATAGAATATCTAATATGAATAGAGCAAAAATCTAACATCAGAAGCGGGATAGTACCTAGCTCAGTTATTAATGTATACCTATTTTTTTCATGGACGTCATTGTCACACCACTTTAACGGAATTATGATCAACGGCACACTGGTATGGCGTAGAATGCAGCGTCCTGTTGACATCGCGATCGCGCTGACGCCCTACCAACATTGGCAGCATCGTGATGTGGTGCTTCAGTATTTACAAGCTTCCATGAAGAATGAAGAAGAGCTGCGACTATAAAAGAGTAACCACCTACTTCACAAAGGCCAGTATGATTTAAGAGACCAATTGTCGCTTATTTTGCGATATCCTTACTTACCGCAAAATTATTGTTTCGATTGCAAAAGCCTGAAAGTCATTTTCAAATTAAAGTGAACAAAAAAATAAGGTAGAATCACAATTTAGTTACATACGGGTGATCCATTGGTATCATCTTATGATTGTTCAATTCCTACTTACTCAAAATTAGTCTACGAAAATCATATCTTATTTATCCCAATTGATATTATTATAATATAGTGACTTTTGCTAAGTAACTAATAGAACCCTAAAAATGTATACTGGAAAGCTTTCGGCTTAAGTAATCGAAACGTTAATTTTTAAAAAAACATTGCTATGAGTACTGTACCTACTAAACTTATAAATTATTATTAGAATTTTAGGATTTGTCGTGTATTAATGTTCAAAATTAAATGGCATCCTTTAACAGTAATTTCAACAGGCTCGCCAATCTATTTCTTCGTTGCAAATATTACAGCGTTAAATTTGTTTTTTTTTTATTATTTATTTTACTTTGAATTAGTTAGCCAAGCAATTATGATTTGAATTAAGTAATGTCCTTGCTTCTCAAAAGAAAAATCTGCGAGTATAGTACCCACAATGATTTTCATTACATTGCGAGAAAAAAAAAACTAAAAATAAAATTTTGTGTCTAAACACTTAAATTTAATAAAATAACGGCTACCTTCCAATATATATTATATTGTCACTTTTTCGAGTCTACCATAAATAATGTAAACTGTGTTTAGCTTAGAATTCGAATGGTCTTACGGCCAGATCCTGCTAACATGATAAAAAAAAATGGTTACGTATCAAAATATCTAAAATTAAAAAACCTAACGTAAAATAACCTACATTCAAAATACCTAAAATCTAAATACCTAATGATTTTATATACCTAAGCAACTAACACCTACCTTCGAATTACCTAAGTTTAAAATACCTAATGAAGTAAATGTCTAATGTTTAAAATATCAACAGCTATGACACCTAAGTTTGATACACCAACATTTGAAATACCAAATGGTCAAAATACCTAAATGAAGCGAACATCGCTTAATTTTCGGCGAGCGAGCGAAGCGAGCGAGCAAGACGGTTCGGGGCGGAAGCGACTCGGAATGGTTAGGTTCAAAGGCTAATGCGGGAGCGTAGCGGAGCGAAGCTCCCGCATTAGCCTTTGGTGTTAGTTATTTTTTTATTACCACGTGAAAAATCTAATTTGTTTGATAAAATTTGGTATATGATTTACATTTAGGTACATTTCATAATGTTAAAGACAAAAATACCTAATGGAAATAATCATTTTCTGCGCTGTTACAAAAAAAATACCTAACATCGAAGGCTAAGGCGGGAGCTACGCTACGCTTCGCTCCCGCCTTAGCCTTCTGAACCTAACCTATCCGAGTCGCTTCTGCCTTAAAAAGTCTTGCTCGCTCGCTTCGCTCGCTCGCTGCCAGCGAGATACCGGTTAAGATATACGAAAGCTTTCGGTATTTTGAATATAAGTGAAAAAATCATTAGGTATTTAGATTTTAGGTATTTTGGACGTAGGTTATTTTACGTTAGGTTTTTTAATTTTAGACATTGCAATACGTAGGCATTTTAAGCTTTCGGTATTTTGAATATAAGTTAAAAAATCATTAGGTATTTAGATTTTAGGTATTTTGAACGTAGGTTATTTTACGTTAGGTTTTTTAATTTTAGTTATTTTGATACGTAACCAAAAAAATACATGCTAAAATTATTGCGAAACTATTTGATATCAATTTAAAATATAAAAATAACAAAGTTTCATGATCACGTAGATCAGTTTTGTGTTGTAAAATTCGGTTATAGCTAAGTTTTAAAGATATAAATAAAACGTTGGCTGAATTGGAACCTCCTTAGTCTGAAATGACATACCTTAATATTGTTTGCAAATTTTTTTGAACTAAAGTTAGAACTCCCTTGGGAGGAAAAACTGTACGTAAATCCATTACTTCCTTAAGAACAATTAACGAGGTTTCATTTTTTTTTGACACCTGATAATTACTACAGGAATCGAAAGAGTTTCGCTTCCTGAACACTGAAAAATACTTATTATAATTTATTTCTCCATATTTAAAAAATACAACAAATAAAAAAAAACATCTAAATTTACCAGTACCACAACAGTACAGATATGTTTCCTTTACCTTTTTCACCAGAAAAAAGAACTGTAATAATTTTAAATTTGATAACAACCTTAACGTCAGGAATTTATTTTTATTTATTACATTCAATTATTTGTCTGTGTACGACAGTTTTCGTATTCTTTGTTCATCTACCGTCAGAAAAATTAGGGTAGATGGTAACAGTTATTAGCATCTCAGCGAAACAACACTGTTTTCGAAAGGTTGCTAAATGTAATTAGCGGTTTAAAAAAAAAATAGTGTACGTACGTGTCGTAATTTCTATCAAATGATTAGTTAAAGATAACCGGTAAATACTGACAACCTGTGGTTTCGTATTCTACTTGGCCGTCAACAGGTTTGTTCATTTGCCGGAATTTACTTTTACCCTTTTGCCAATACTTCTAGATCTTAAAAGGACTTAGTGTCAAAGTGCCTAAATTCCAGAATAGTTGATTTGTTTTTATTACACCATGTTCTTAATATGGGTGGAGTTTAAAATGTATCGAGTCTTATAATGTACAAACTCCACAACACCCTTATTCCAGAACATCTTATATTCATAACAACCAGTTGACAGGATACTTAAATTTCAACGAAGTCTGTTAAAAAGCTAGTTAACCTTCACGTAGGTACAATTAGCTTTACTATTTTCTTTAGTCCTGGCCACTTACATTGAAGTAATAATAATAAAAAAAAGATTAAGTGCGACAAGCACGATACGGTCCGATACGATATGATACGGTACGATATGTCAGGCAAATATAATAATTGTCCCAACCCGCAAGCTTGAAAAAAATACTTGAGCATTTTAAAACTGATATTTTGCCATTCTGGAGTTTTCAGTTCAAGTTATTTTGAAGGATTATCATATCTGTGATTCGGTATTATAAAGAAATATACATTTTGATATTTGGACATTATCGGACATGAAAGGTTTTAGACCAAAATTATTATGACATTTATTTATTCTAGGAATGAGACAAATCGATATTTACTTATTACGAGACCGTAAAAATTTGTTTAGTCAATTTAGTGAATTAGGCATTATGCAAATCAGGTAGAAGTTTAGTTTAAAAAAAATGGCTTTGTCCAGTTTTTTTACTCTCACAAAATAATAAATGTTTCCGTAGGGTAGGATAGCGATGGCGGAATTTCGTTCCTGTGGACTACACGGGTAGATAGTATTGTATTATTCTGCTTGGGTGAATCTCACCTGGTTATTAAAATAATTCATTAAGTATATTTAGTTATACAGTATCACGGGACAATTCACACCAATTGACCTAGTCCCAAAGTAAGCTAAGTAAAGCCTGTGTTATGGGTACTAGGCAACGGATAAACATACTTATATAGATAGCTACATACTTCAATACATATTAAACACCCAAGACCCGAGAACAAACATTCGTATTTTTCATACAAATATCTGCCCCGACACGGGAATCGAACCCGGGACCTCAAGCTTCGTAGTCAGGTTCTCTAACCACTAGGCCATCTGGTTGTCTCAACAGTAAAATTAAATTACACTAAATGAAATTAAATTACATTAAATTGAATTACATTACATTAAATTAAGTAACAAAAAATAGTACAAATGTCACCTAAATAATTTTTTTTTTGCAATGTCAAAATGTTATTAAAATTAGTAAATTAATAATTAGTAGTGATGTAATAAATACTAAAGTTTTCTTTAAAAATT
This sequence comes from Archips crataeganus, assembly GCA_947859365.1. Classification (NCBI taxonomy): domain Eukaryota; kingdom Metazoa; phylum Arthropoda; class Insecta; order Lepidoptera; family Tortricidae; genus Archips; species Archips crataeganus. The sequence goes on along the minus strand of OX402063.1, from coordinate 3,250,789 downwards.
ATGAACAATCGTGAGACACACAATGACGTTGATTCTAAAAAGAAATAAATAGATGAAAAACTCACGTTTTTACACTTCTTACAATACAATACAAAATGTTCTTTATTGAACACCAAAAGTAATTCAGTGACAGTACAGTTTTAAATCTCGATGTTAACAGTGTATGTGTTGTTTCTAAATATTTATTTTGTTATTATTTATGGATGTGTCAGTTTGGCCGAGCTATTTGTTTCTAAAATTTCAGACAAGGTAGTTTTAATTTTTTAATTAAATTTTAGACTTCATCGCATGAGATATAATATTAACATAAGTATAAAAATGAAAAATAAAAACAAAGAATAAAATGTTTGGGAAAATAAATAAAATAGTGCTGATAAAGGATGTCATGCCATTGTAAAATTAATAATTACACGAAACATGAAAAAAAAAATGTTTTCTGATATTTGTATGTTAATGCATAGAGATATGATGCTATATTGTAAAATTTGTTGTCTTGAAAGTAATAGATCACATGAGTGTGGTCTGTGATTTATTATAAAGTATTGTTTTTTGTGATTGGTCATATTTACTACATAGGGTGATCATTACAGAATTTACAATCCTGTGATTGTGATTTTGAGTAATCATATGAGATGATGATATGACACTGATATGGCTGTGACGATGAATTATAATTTGGGATAACATAAACATGAGAAAGTAACTATGATTACAAATGAATCATAGTTGTGATGACGATTGACTTTTACTATTATGACGACAGTTTGAGCCTTAGTAGGGGTGTTTTGAGGTGCGGTCACTCATGATAATTATGTAATTATTGTTATAATTATCAGTTTCAATTCCTTAACTGGTGGCCGGCAATCACTGACGGCGAGTTGATTTATGCTTCACTGACAGCCGAGCGGGTGATTGGCCGCCCACAGTGAGGGATTATTAGAATAATTATGATTGAAAACCCCTTTACTGGCATTATTTATTTTATTAGCAGTGCGGTTTTTCGCTTTTAAATAACCCTTTACTGGTGTTAGGCATTCGCTGACGGCGGGTGAACACGGTTCACTGGCAGCGGGCGAATAGCCGGGTGCGGTAAGTGTAGAAATTATTGAGAGTACTCGTATTATAGAGCAATTATTTATCCGATTGTCATGTGTGACCTGCAGATTTAAACATCGTACCCATAATTACGACATATTACAATAACTCTGTTAAATTGGCTGACGAAAACTGTGACGGTGCATGCCTGTGGTAAACCCGTGGCTGTGCTAAGCTGGGGCCTGTGATAATTCTGTGGCTGTGCTTAGCTGGGGCCTGTGGTCATCCTGTGGCTGTACTATGACGGTGCCTGTGGTAAACCCGTGGCTGTGCTAAGCTGGGGCCTGTGATAATTCTGTGGCTGTGCTTAGCTGGGGCCTGTGGTCATCCTGTGGCTGTGCTATGCCGGTGCCTGTGGTAAACCCGTGGCTGTGCTAAGCTGGGGCCTGTGATAATTCTGTGGCTGTGCTTAGCTGGGGCCTGTGGTCATCCTGTGGCTGTACTAAGCCGGTGCCAATGAGAAATCTGTGACTGACTGAATCTGACGTGACTGTGCCCACTTAAGACTATTTAACCCTTCCATCACAAAGTTTACCTATAATAATAATACGTTTATAGAAGAAAAAAAAAATATATACATTTATATCTGACTCGATGATTTTACCTATGTATGTACTCCGACAACGTAGTACATGTCAGTATGGCCGTGTTAGATATACTAAGTAATAGAAACTGTTATAACATTATTAGATATGTAAGGTGATAAAATATATTGTTAAAATAAGTAAGTAAATGAGATATGGTTACGGCATTGATAATTTGGGTAATGCTTGGCTCTAAAGACAAGCGATAGAATAATTAAGATACTTTCCGATTGTCTTACTCTGGTGACGTCAGTTGTTTGCGACTCACCCGGACGGCAGGGCAAACTTATAAAAGGCCTTCTTAGGCCAGGTGGGGGGCACTTTGTTACGAGCCGTCGCCGTGGTCACTTGACAGTTAAGTACTTACTTGTTTGTATAATTAATAAATGGCTATAATTTGTTTCTATATCTTTCATATGTAAATATATTAATAATTATCGTATAGCTTATATATTAACGTGTACAGCTATAAATCAATGAATACTTGAATTATGTTGGTAACTGAATAATATTTATATATGTCGAAAATCTTGTGTGGTTGTTATTTATGATCATTAAAAGCTGTTATTTCATTGGAAGATAATATTTGTTTCAATATAAGCGATTTCTCGAAATATGATTTGATCTGTTTGTTTTACTTACCAAATATAATATCTTAACCCATTATAAACTTATTATTTTATACTCCGTTAACTTCCTGGTCCCAATAAATAACAGAATAAGTTAGATTTTGATAATTTACTACAAGATGAGAAGGTTTCTTTTGTTTAATATAAAACATGTGACTGTAAAACTTCATTTCTAAGCAAGAGGTTATCGTTAGGTATATAGAATATCTAATATGAATAGAGCAAAAATCTAACACATGCAATATTGTATTTTTAATGAAATAAACAGTCTAATTTTTTTTTTAACCGATCCAACCAATAACTAACATTATCATCGTTTATTATCTTTCAATCGACCGTCGTACGATCGACAGCGGCTGATAATGCTTCGAAGAGGGGTGAAACACGTATCTGATTTTTTATTTATTCATTTATTTTATTTGATTCTCTTGATCGTGGGTTTAGTTATGTTTGCGTAAGTTAATTATTTATTTTTATTGCGGAGGAAAAGCGGAAATATTGCACGAAAATAGTACATTTCGATGCTAGTGCGGAAAGTATGTCATTACTTCACGAGTCACGGGACGAGTGAAGAATGACATTTCCGCGCATGTATCGAACGACGTTTTTTTAATACAATTGCGAAAAAAAAATACAACTCAATAATTTGCGACTTTTTTACTAAGTGTAATAATACAAAACAATCAAACAACATAAATAAATAAATAAATAAATAAATATCACGGGACAATTCACACCAATTGACCCAGTCCCAAAGTAAGCTAAGCAAAGCTTGTGTTATGGGTACTAGGCAACGGATAAACATACTTATATAGATAGATACATACTTAAATACATATGAAACACCCAAGACCCGAGAACAAACATTCGTATTTTTCATACAAACATCTGCCCCGACACGGGAATCGAACCCGGGACCTCAAGCTTCGTAATCAGGTTCTCTAACCACTAGGCCATCTGGTCGTCTACACATACATACATACATACATACATCCATCCATCCATACATCCATTTATACATCCATACATCCATCCATCCATCCATCCATCCATCCTTACATCCGTCCATACATCCGTCCATACATTCGTCCATACATCCGTCCATACATCCGTCCATACATCCGTCCATACATCCGTCCATACATCCGTCCATACATCCGTCCATCCGTCCATACATCCGTCCATACATCCGTCCATACATCCGTCCATACTTCCGTCCATACATCCGTCCGTACATCCGTCCGTACATCCGTACATACATCTGTCCGTCCGTCCGTCCGTCCGTCCGTCCGTCCGTCCGTCCGTCCGTCCATCCATGCATCCATCCATCCATCCATCCATCCATCCATCCATCCATCCATCCATCCATCCATCCATCCATCCATTGGAACAAGTACAAATTTAAAAAAAATAGAAAAGTAAATCGCACTAGTTCGCAAAAACGAACTTTGCGCACGCAATTTGGCGTAATTTGTTGCGGTTTAATGGTTCTGATACGATTAAACTGATCAAGTGTTGCCATACATACTTCCGGTTTGTATACCTATCTAGGTTTTTGTTGCGAACTACATTTTCCGCTGGCGTTCGTGTCTTCACAATGTGTTGTTTTTTTTTTGTGTTTAGTTTTTAAATGGGTCCCACTGAAAAACAGCGTTGCGGCTTGCCGCAACATTATGCTGAGTGGGGCCCAATTTATACTATTCGATGATTTTTATTTGTATCTTTTCCTGTCAAATGTATTTCCTGTGTATCGAATATGTGTAAATAAACATCTCTCTCTCTCTCTCTCTCTCTCTCAATATAGCCAAAAAAGGGCACTTTTTGAGCAACTGTATTGAAAAGTGTATTTTCAATGCAAAAATTGCTATTTTGCACAAATTAACCTCAATACTGCGCGGAGGAGCACAATAAGTATTCCATTTATTTAATCTCTATTTACTCTAGTTGTATCAACATACGCTCATGTAGAAGAACACTGACACAATTACAAATTATTGTCATTTCAAAACTAAACTTTATTTTCTTTTTACATAAAGTTCAGTTTTGATAGACAATAATTTGTAATTGTGTCAATGTTCTTCTAGATGAGCGATATATGCACGCTATAAGCGACCGTATCTTTAAAAGTTGAGTACTAGAGTCTGGCCAGTATAACTTGTCACAAGCAATGTAAATCAAACCTCGTTTTGGCAACCCCTAAAATCTGTTCGGAAAGCAGCAATGTACATCAAATTAAATACTGGCAACATTTTTATGCCGTCAAAAATCATCTTTGTTATTTTTGTACTGCGCTGGTTTGTTCTTGATATTTATAGGTAAACTAGCTGCTGCCTGCGACTATACACAAACTGTATCAAACCTTGATGATTTTGACATTTCCGCTTCAGGAATAAAATCAATGAGTTTTACATAGTAAAAAAAACACGTTCTTACATTAAGAACATTACTTATAGAACTCCGAGAAGCCATTGGATTTATGGGATGTTGAGAAACTTTATGGTAAATTCTGGTAAAAAATGGATTTAAATTTAAAACCAATCAAAATGAAAGATCAACACTTATTGAGCGGTGTGAAATTAAAACAAGTATCAAATTTATTTATTCCATTCATTCACAGGATTACCAGTGTTAAAATTAATTGTGACGGATTTAATTTTCGCTAAAATGTGGGTTGCCAATCCCATATTTTTTAAATTTGCCGCTGTTTTCCATTGCCAACTTATGCTGGCCAGACTCTAACAGAGCTGTATTTCTAAGGAAAATGTGTAAGATCGTATAAAACATCATTGGCAATGATATTCTTTCCGAAAGCCCTGGTCATCATCATCATTATCCCAGCCTATATACGTCCCACTGCAGGGCACAGGCCTCTTCTCAGAATGAGAGGACTTGGCTTGGGCCGTAGTTCCCATACGGTCTTAAAGAAGTTAATATAAAGAGAGAAGAAGATGTTTGAATTTATTGAATCAGGCGTTACTTTGCGGAGGTCCATATTAATGAACTAAAACAATTACTTTGCTCACCCGCGACCTTGAAGGTCGCGGGTGAGCAAAGTAATTGTTTTAGTTCATTAAGATGTTTGAAGTACATTGCGTAGCTAATGGCTTAAAAAGGAGTTGTTAAGCAATGCAATCTATTTCTACATACCTATTAATTTATGTATTTATATAAGAAACTCTCGTTCTAAACTCTTAAGATCTTCGTCGAGCTAGATGACTAATGGAATTGGCCTACAGACTCCATCCTAATGCCTCGTCTCAATTATTTTCTGGGAACCAACTTCCCGACAATTAATAGCTAGCTGCGAACTAACGGGAACTGCCATAGATCATCTACTTGCAGTCATAAATCCGTTCATTACAAGAAATTTTCGGGCAAAACTAATTTCCTAGGATACGGTAGGTACGGAAGAAGCCTTCTGTGACACACGTTTGGGAAGAATAGGAAACTTGTTTTAAAATACGTGGAATCTTTTCCATTCTATTTTATTAGCTGTCGTTCGTTTTTTATTCTATTTTTAAAATAAGCCATTTACTGTCCATCTTGGCTTTATGTTTGTAACAGAGAGTTGCTTTCAATTTAATGTACATATATACCAAATAATGGGGTATCAGTAATGTGATATCGAATGCTTTATACGCCATGCTGCATGATTGTAAGGAACTTCGTTAAAAAACATATCGTGTCAACTCACACTTCACTGGCTCTGCAGAAAACCAGTGCCGTTGACAACGCTAGTCGTGCCAACGGCATTGCTGAGTGGAGACCATTTCGGCTTCACATCCTTATTTGTTTGTTTTTGTATTCTTTCTCATTTTGTAAATTATTTTTTGTTGTGATGTGTTGTCTGAATAAACGTTTTTCTATTCTATTCTATTCTATTCAACTGTTTTAAGTATTTTTTGTTATGTGGATAGTAGTTGCATATTTATTATGGTGACAGATATTTTAAATTGTCTTGTTTTTCAATCATACCTTTGTAATTAATTCAGAAATGTCTTGATGTTTCGTCCACATTGCAGTAGCTATTTAATTGCTATCACGACCATTGCAGTGTGGCCGAAACGTCGAAGTTTTCAACAATATAATTAAATCTTGATTCCTAACCAACGGATCTAAGCTATCTGCAATAAATCATTTATTATTATTGTTGTTTTATTATTAATTCCCGCTTACGCTAATAATTATCCATGATACGATCCTCCTTATACCGTTGAAGAAAATAATGGAAAAAATCCAAAACAAAAAAACCACACAAATCCAGCCCTATGCAATGTTTGGAAGCTTACACAAAATAACAAAACGCGCAAAAAAAGTTTTAAAAAACCTCGTTCGACACACGTTTTGCCCATGTATACCATTCTCCAGCTAAAAGTTCCCATAATCCCGGGTGTGGGTATGCCCGGGCGAATTGGACGGGCTTCCCGGATTAGCGGGCAATAGTGCCGGATAACCTTGCCACTAGTTATTGGAAGCTGAAAGGTTGGATATAATCTCTAGGTTTAATGAAAAATATTGGGAGATTTATTGTGTAAGGGGAAGACCCTATTAGTGATTTTTGCGTGGAATTACCCGGGGAATTGAGGGGATGTAAGTAGTTTTTGGTATTGTGTTGACATTTTAAACGAAATATTTTATGTGTTTAAGGGTTTCGTAAGAAGATACAGGGTCCAGGCTAAAATACAAGTAGAAGAACCTCTAATTCACATTCATATTTCAGCTTAATATAGCAAAAATGAGCATATTTTTCTTTTAAGATCTTTTCATCTTCTTCAGCGCGTTTTTGCCTCCCATTGGGTATACAAATCTCCAATCTTTTTCAATGCTGACGCTGCAGTCTCCCTATGTTATCAGATCATCGGAAAAGCAGACTATCCACACTTCTTCTCCCTATCCAGGGTCTCCACTCATAACGATCTTGCTCCACCGTTCGTGTCCTCGTCGTACTAATACGGTGGCCGACCCAAGCCCATTTTAGTTTGGCCTACGTCGACCACTTTCATTTGCAGCTTTTCTAAAACAACGGACTAATTCGAAATGATACGCTGTGTAATACCTATACACCTTATTTGCAAAAATTAAAGTATTAAGTTGCACATCGTAGTATTTTGGAACATCTTTTGTTTTAGAAAAGCAGCGTGTGTTGTCTAACGAAATCCTTACTGACTCGATCGCGCAGCGCGATTCTTTTGTCATACATAACAAAGAACCATCTCCATCTAATAACTGTCAACGGGCTGTTCTTTTATATGTTTTGGTGTGGCAACTCTCTAAACATTATATTTTTTGATCGCGTGCACTTACAAACTTGATTTTTTCATGGCACTAAGGGATTTCAGACTTCAGTAGTTGATTATCATCAAGTCTGACGCCTTTAAAACAGCAAATCTTCATCATAATTTCAGCAATAGGGCGTCCACTGCTGGACATGGGACTCCCTCATTGACGCCCAATCATTACGGTTGCAAGCGACTCCAACCGCAAATCTTATATACCTATGTTTATTTATTCCAAGGATCTCGGAAACAGCTCTGTCGCTTTCAATGTGCAGTTGAGTGTGTAGTTTTTCTGGGGCGAGCAATCGATCTAGCTTGGTCTTGTCTATGGGAAAACGTGTCTTTTCGAGTTTAAGCCCGTCGCCTAGGTACTATATATTTTTTTTTTTTTGAAATTATATATGTCAGTCGTGCACCAGAGGCAGTATTGCCTAAAGTGTGGGATCTTGCAATCGCATTCATCATCCATCACTTTCTGCCACCATTTTAGCTGTATGACAGAAAGAAACAGTGAATGCAAGCAAGCGCCCGCGTGGTAGACAACCGCGTACAGTCTTAGTAACCTAAGTTGAAAATGCAGCTAATTTGGACTATTTTGTAGATGGAATTGTCTCTTTAGTATGTCGAAATGTGGAAACGATAGTGCTGAACATTTTGTTCATTTTCTTTTGCTCCTAAATGAGGCGTCCGCCATAAAACATAGCGCTGTAGCTGACATTTCGCACAGCCAATCCGAGTTCAGAATTCAAACGTTTGAAATTGGAACCCTCTCCCGGAAACGGACACGGGGCGCCGGCTGCCGGCAACAGCTGATCCGGCCTTCCGGACGATATTTTATACTTGTTTAAATAGCTTTTTTGGAGGTTTCACGTCTTACTTGCGCGGAAGGTATGTAATAGGAAGCGAAAGGGGTCGATCGTTTTCGTGTAACTTCGGGATTTATTTATTACTTGATGTTTCGCGTGACTCTGTCTATTAGTTTATCGATATAAGTATTAATTTAATAAACAAAAATTAAATAAAAACAGTAAAAACTTAGGACTAACTTAAATCTAACTAAAACTAACTAAAGCTAAAGGTAAAAAATCTGTCCCAAGTCGCCGCCAATGGGGAGAGTGCCCAGAAGGCTGGCAGCATTGCCACGTTGGATGGCAATGCTGATTCGCTGAGCGAAGTATTGGCCAGCCCTCTGGTCACGGGAGGCCTCTATTAGGCGCGCCGAAAGATCTTTATCTTTATACCTTTATGTTTATCGATTCCTTTTTTTTGTTTTTCATGTTATGCAATTTTCCGGGATAAAAATTATCCTAGGAAAGAATACACAACACACTCTTTTTGTCTGTTCTTTACTCTTTTATTTTGCTAAAATTAGGATGAATTTTAATGATAATTTGTTTTTCAACGTTTTTTTTCGGTAAGTCACAATCATGCTACGGTTCTCATTTGCCAATGGACTTTTTCCAAGGGCCCATTGTACCTCATTTTTGCTTTTATAGGTATTTTTCTATTTACCTACACTTACATTGAAAGTTCTGCCGCACAAATCCCCGTCTTTTACTTTCTAGATAGAATTCAAATTAGGTCGCAGTTCATTTGTTTGTTTACTGAAGAAGGAAAGTTTTCTCAGTAACGCTTGATCGCTGGCGTTCATTGGAAAAGTATTGTGCTCTTGCTTCGAAAGCGTAAAGCTTCATTTCAACGTTGCGTGAAATTTTCTACGAGTTCGTTCCATGGCTGGGCCACGCGGCCATGAATTTACAGGTGATTGTTTACCGACAGCAATGTACAGCATCCGCGGGATATTTTCCGCACCACCGAAATGAGGCTTTAGTACCTCGACAAGTACTTTGTATTCCAGTTCGATTTCTGATTGTGGTGTTTGTCCAAGAAGTCGCTTTGTCAAGGAAATTAGACTGATTGCTGTTTTTTAAGGCCGCGTTAACGATAACGGGGTTGACTTTTTTATCAGTACCTAAAGTAAAATATCAGAAAAAAGTCACTACCGTTAAATCGTTCGTGCCAGAAAAATCTCTATGTATATTGATCATCATTTCAGCTGAAAGACGTCCACTGTTGAACATTGGCCTCCCCTGAAGCTCGCCAAATAGATGTATGGAATGCCAACATGACATTTGCTATGAAAAGGGTTCACCCCAATACGCGATTCAGTTTCCTTGACTGTACCAAGACGTGACGTCACAATCGCAATGAAAATAAATTAAAAATTTACAAGATATTAACAAATTATCCTTCATTCATCTCCGCATCGAATCTATTTAATCTGCGGCGTTTAGCCATTTTCGCGCTCGAGCCGTTATTTTGGATGAAAAAGTTGTGTTCCATTTAGCCATAAGCCCCAAAGATGGCACTTTGAGGAGTTTGCGGCCTCTGAGATGCTGACTCAGAGATTATAGGATCACCCCTTGCTACCCTCTACACCCTACGATGGATCGAGGACCTTATTCGAACTGGTTAAGAGTCCTTTTTGGGTGTGAAGTCGCTTTCGTTTTTCAGCAATCGCCACGCATATTCTTTCTACATGGTGAAACTTATTTTGCGCGCGTGTTCAAGTTTTAGAACATAATGTGAGAAGGTAAGGTTCATTTTTGCTATGTTAGTTGGGTTAAATACGTCTCACAAGTTTATTGGTCGCAAATAAGTTTTGGTCGCTTCGTAATGAAGGGTTTTGTTGCAATAATGAGAATTGAAATGTTGGGGTTTTGCCGACATAGTTGGTTTTCTGCTTTTATTGAATTTTTTTCAATTACAAACTTAACATGAATAATGATTTATTGAATTAAACTTATAACGGGGTTTGTAATTTACGGACGTCCATTATATCTTACTAAGTAATATTATAATTAATATTATTATTACTTTATGTAACTACTAACAATTATATGGGTCAGCGGGCCTGAAATAAGAAATTTAATGAGTGTGTGTGTGATTGATCCTCATCAATTCCACACACACACACGCACACTGGCCCCTCGGGGAGATTAGCTTCCCGGCAGTGTTGCATAACTTTCGATAGTTTGGCTATCGATAGTTGACCTTGAAAAATAGTCACAATAACGATAGGCATATCGATAATCTTATATATATAAAAATGAATCCCTATTTCCCTTGGTCACGGCATCACGCATGAACGGCTGGACCGATTTCACTAATTCTTTTTTTGTTGTGTTCGTCATTGTCAGGAGAAGGTTCTTATGAAAGAAAAAATTAAGAAAATTGCGCGGAAAATTAGAAAATATAAGAAAAATTACCGTCCATAATAACTTTTCTAATGTAACCTTATGGCGTTTGACATAACTGCCAGTCGTTTGACAGTTGGCGTGATTAACAGAATACGATCGTTTAAATTAAATGTACGGGTCGAAATTTTATTCATAAAACTAGCGACGCGCCCCGACTTCGTGTGGGTGTAGTTTGGGGAAAAAGAGGTAAATATATAAACTTAACACCTTAAATTATAGACTTTCTTTATTTTTCACACCTATTTTTCAAAGTTACACCCGTGCGAAGCCGGGGCGGGTCGCTAGTTATTGATAATATCGAAAGTAGGTATTGTTGGCTATTAATCGTATTGGATTGTAATTACTATCGATAGTATCGATAGGCATATCGATAGTGTGATTAGTATTGACAATAGTATCGATCATCATCATCATCATCCCAGCCTATATACGACTCACTGCAGAGAACAGGCCTCCTCTCAGAACGAAAGGGCTTGGGTCGTGGTTTCGCACGCGGGCACAGTACGGATTGGGGACTTAACATACACTATTGAATTTCTTCTCCGATGTGTTTTTCCTTCACCGTAAAGTACATGGTAAATTTGAAATTTAATTTCGCTTCCAAATTCCGAAAAACTCAGAGGTCCGAGCCCAGGCTCGAACCCACTACCCTCTGCCTGAGAGACCACACACGGCTAGTGAATGATATTTATGGGAATTTCCTGAAATACCGGAATTTGATTTAAATTTCCTTATGAAGCCTCAACGCGCTAGCCCCCCGTATTGACCAAGGGTCTCGACACCGAAATGGACATCGTCGTATTATTTCAGTGCTTAAACTAAATCGCGAAACAAGGTGAATTGTGCATCTACTTAACCTGGTTACAGAACGATGCTAAAAAACCGCTTCAACCGCAAAAATGGATGAAACAGCGATAAAATCCAAAAAAGTTCCACTTATTTTATAAAACGCGTAGCTCCCTTTACGCGGGGTCAAAAAGCAATACGGTGAGGGGTCGTAAAAATAAAAAAGTTTCTGATGTACCTTTAAAGGTTTTATTAGTTTTTGTTTATTACACTTTTTTATGGGAGGGACGAATCACATGTGTCCGAGCGGAGTCATACGTTCCGTTTCACGGAGATAAAGTAAGCGTTTTACGTTCAAAATATAATTATTTCATGGGTTTTGTTTGATTACTCCATTTAGGTCGATTCATAATGTAACTACAGACACCGAGCGTGTCAGGCATGTGCCGTGGCAGACGAAATAATATTCTTCTATACAGTTTCTATTAACGGATTCATATCATATCTATCGTAACACCGCGCAGACACGGGCCGTGCGTGGCCAGTACGCTAAGTATAAGTTTTACTTCACCAAAATACTTCTCTATCGCGTTTACATAAAAATTTCAATTCTATGGAAACATGGATTCGCGGCCGCGGAGGCGCTGTCCATGTTTCCCTAGTAATTGTTTTTTTTTACGTAAACGCGATCGAGAAGTATTTCGTGAACTAAAAACTTATACCTATACTAAGCGTACTGTATACGCAAAGAATATTTTGTCGGTGACTGATACGGCACGTGTATGACAAGCTCGGTGTCTGTAGATACTTATGAATCGACATTTAATTTTGGCGGGTACAAAACGGTTCCCTTCATCTTTTCTTATACAAACTGCTAAAAGAATTCGTTCTCATCATCTGTACTTCTACATAGATACGAATAAAACCTAGGGCTCTTCAAGGCTAGAGCGAATAGGCTGTTACTGAACCAGTGAGATACCTACGAATATTATATCTTTGGCCTCATCTACAGTTTACTTCAGGTGAAATAGGGTTAATCATGGGACAGTTTTATGCAAAAAAATCGTATTTAGATTCGCGAATTGAAAAAGCTTCATGCAAGTGTAAAAGCAATTAAATTTCACGATGTTCATTTATAACTTCTTCCACACGTGATTTTAAACAGTAGATATTTAATTGAATGATCAAGTCCTTTGAATCTGTATTTCTTCCAACGACCGCATAGCCGAGTTACTGCAGATCATGACTACAATACTTGAGGTCCCGATTTCAATCCCGGTCGGGGCAGATCATTATGTACGAAAAAACTAACGCCTATTCTCGAGTCTTGCTTGGGTGTTTCATATTACTTAAATATATCTATGTAATGTTTTATATGCAAATAAACTTTAAAAGCTCATATATTCTGGTCACGCGAACTTCGTTACTTCATTAGACCTAATGGTTTTCGCGAGAGAAGCTGCTAAAAACCGGTGCTCTATTTACACAAAATACTAGAAGTATGAAGAATAAGGATCCTTCTTTTCCGCAGCTCGAGGAAATCTCCGCGCCTCAATAAGAATGCTCTGTGAGGCGGTGCATCAGTAAATTACTCGAGCGGCTGCTAGCGCAATACGTCAAGCTGTCAATGCGGCCGACAAAACTAAAACGAAACGTATTGCCTGCGTTCCGGATAGATTCCAGAGATATACAGCGCTGGATGGCCGGACAATAGCTGTTGTTATACTTAAACTTGATGACTGTAGTCTGATTTATTTATTTATTTAATAGACACACCAACAAAGTAGGTACAGAGCGATTACATTAACCACTTAAAATTAATAATAAGTAACACGTCTATGACAGGAATGCATCAACATTCACTATTAGAAATTAACGGACAACAGACAAACCTCACATCATTTAACAATACACAACTAAAATCAAAACAAAAATCAAAATTTATAAACAGATAAGTTAAACGCTCCTGTGCTCGACACCGGCCTATGATTTGACCTATGACTTCTCAAGCAGATGAATATCAAATATTATTTATTTTTATTAGCAGTTAGGTCTGCTCACCGAAACTAAGATTTAAAAGCGAAAAAGTTTTCCGGGTGCGCCGGTGGGATTCGAACCCACGTCTTGGCGACGACGACGACGATGACGGCGGTGGGAGCGACGTGGTTCAATTGGTAGAACACCCGTGTTGGGGCGCGTACCCAGGAGACGTGGGTTCGAGTCCCACCGGCGCACCCGGAAAACTTTTTCGCTTTTAAATCAGATGAATATCTATCAGAGGGCTAGGAGATGCCGCGCACTGAGGCTCTCTAATTCTAACCAGTAAATTATGGATAAAAATGAAACCAAGCAGTGCTTTAGGCGCAAATAACGCCAAGAAAAAGAAGATTTAAAGCAAAAATTTGTGGGCCTGATTTCTGTTCTAAGTCACCTTGCTCCACTGTTCTCAAGAAGAGGTTTATGAATTCGAACAGAGACTTCAACCTTTGCGTTTTTTTTAGGATTTAGTGCAAAATTACACTTGGAGTTTACTATGAGCTTTTTGGTGAATAAGCTGTCAAATGTTCACACTTTTTACACGCTTTTTATTAGCTTCACCTGTATGTTTGTATGTTTGTATGTATGTTTGTAACCGACTCCTTAGGGCGCGATTTTGACCAACTTCCCGGTTTCCGATTGAGCTGAAATTTTGCACATATGTGTAAATTGGATGACAATGCAATATTATTGTAACATGGAGCTGATCTGATGATGGAGCTGGATGGTGGCCATAGAAACTATGTATTAAAACAAAACAATCCCGTCGAGTTTGGGCTCGTTTGATTCGTCTTGACAAGCACTTTGATCCCAGATGGTAACCAGGGTCTGATGATGGAGCTGGAAGATGGCCAAAGGCACTCCACAATAAAACGACACAACCCCATCGAGTTTGGGCTCGTTTGCTTCGTCTTGACGAGCACTTTGATCCCATATGGTAACCAGGGTCTGATGATGGAGCTGAAAGATGGCCAAAGGCACTCCAAAGGGGGGGGGGGTTGGTGGGCCCGGTGTTAGGGGGATTGGGTTTAGGTGGTTGGGGGGTTTGTAAAATGAGGAGGGGGGTAAGGGGGGGTTTAGGGGATTGGGGGTAAGGGTGTGGGGGTTGGGGTTTGGAGAAATGGGGTGGGGGATGTTGGGGGTTGGGTTTAGGGAGTTGGGGGTTGTAGGTGAGGGGGGTAAAGTTAGAAAGAAAGAGGTTTACGTTTAGTAGTGTAGAGCAGTGTGCGCGCACCAAAGACCAAGTATAAGATGGTCTGATTCTATTTAAGACGAGCAAAAAACCGTTTTGTCTCTTTTTAGCACATGGAAACTCTCACTGTGAAAAAAATGAAACTAAAAAATAGAAAATAAATAATCGCTTAAAAAAACTAAAAAACACGCTTTAAAAAATAAAAAATAAATTTTAATAAATTTCACTTCACTATTCTTATAGTGCAGTAAAAAATCTTAATAAGCAATTATTATATTGTTATATCCAAATCAAAATTTGTAAACAATTCTAAATATTGATAAAATAAATAATAATAGTTTGCATAATGAAATAAGGTACATAATGAAAACGAAGAATAAATGTAAAGCATCCTGGGAAGTTATCAAAAAATATACCACTGCCAACTCCATAACAAAAACTGCTCAAAAAATTATTATTAATGATAATGTAATAAAAGATCCACAAATTATAGCTGAACATTTCAATAACTATTTTGTAAATATTGTGAAGGATAACTGTACATCCTCTGCAGGTAGCTGTGTAAAATTTGATGTTAATATAGGAAATGTACTTACTAGTATATTTCTAAACCCTACAAATGAGTCTGAATTAATGAAAATAGTTAATAGTTTAAAAAATACTATGGCAGTTGGATACGATGATTTGAAAACTGAAATCATCAAGGAAAGTCTACCCACTATCATTAAGCCACTGGTATATGTAATTAACCTATCTATGAATCAAGGTGTCTTCCATGAAGTTTTAAAAAAATCGATTGTTAAACCGTTGTACAAAAAGGGAGATGCATGTAAACTGGATAATCATAGACCTATCACTCTTATTCCAATATTTTCAAAAATATTTGAAAGGGTATTATATAACAGACTTCTATTCTATTTCGAAAAGCAAAATATATTAAAAGAAGAACAACACGGTTTTAGAAAACATAGAAGTACATCTCTTGCAACTTTTAAATTAATTACACGTATACTAGAGTGCTTAGAAAAAAAATCGCTAGTTGCTGTTTTATTCATGGACATGAGCAAAGCCTTTGATTTTGTTTGCCACAAAAGGCTATTGCTCAAACTCTGTAGGTATGGCATACGCGGTCCTGCATTGAACTGGATAAAGTCATATTTGAGTAACAGGACTCAGTGTGTTGAAACTTCTAGGTATTGTTCAAAAAGTAAAACTATGCTAACATACCGATCTTCATACGTAGCTAATCACTATGGAGTGCCCCAGGGTAGTGTGTTGGGTCCCTTACTCTTTTTATTATACATTAATGACTTACCTAACGCCCTGTGTCATGATTGTATACTGTTTGCGGATGACACAACCATAATAATTGAAGGAAAAGATAGATTGACTTATAACAATGAAATTAATGGAGCTCTAGCACAGACTATTGAATGGTTAACAATAAATAATTTGAAAGTTAATATCGATAAAACTAAAGTAATTCAATTTCGTAGCACTCAAAGTAAAACTATTAGCATTAACGTTAGTTACCATGGTCAAGTAATAGAAGAAGTTTGCTCGACAAAATTTCTTGGAATTAACGTGGATTGTTTTTGTAAATGGAAAGAACATATAATGTCTGTATGCTCGAAAGTTAATAAATTTATTTTTGCTTTAAGAAGAGTAAGCCAGGTGATATCAATAGAGGCAGCGATAATAGCATATAACGGTTATGTAAATTCTACATTTCGATATGGCATCGTTATTTGGGGGAATGCTGTTAATAATGAAAAGGCATTTTTAATACAGAAGCGATGCATTAGAAGTATTTTTGGTCTACGCCGAACTGACTCATGTCGACCGTACTTTATAAAATATAAGATTCTAACTGTACCCTGCATATACATACTGGAGGTCTGCGTTTTTGTATTTAAGCATGGGAGTTTGTTCAATCTGAAACAAGACATGTCAACACGCACTTTGAGATCTCAGTATAGAAGTAGGATTCATAGGCCATTTTCAAGACTCAAACTGTCTTCAAAAAATTCCTATATCATGTGTATTGACATATATAATAAACTGCCGAACACATTTAAGGATAACCACCTAGAAACATTTATTAGTTTAACGAAACAATGGCTGTTGAAGAAATGTTATTACAGTGTTAGAGATTTTCTTTGTGATAGTATTAACTTGTAAGTCATTTAAATTATTATGGTACTAAACTAATTTTATCGACATAATAATGATAAATAATAAGGACATCAAATTTAAGATGATTGAGTATAATTTTCTATTTTTCATCTTACAATGATATGATTATGTGACTATTCTTATTTTAGATTTTTATTTTTTAACTGCGTGTACATCTGTAAAGGTAGGGTTAAGTGAAACTTACATTTATGCATATGTATCTGCAATCTATAAATTCATACGCAATAAATTTTCATTTCATTTCATTTCAAATTTTCATTTCAAATTTTCATTTCATTTAAAATATTTTATTGTAAAAAAAGCGTGGGGCGCTTTTTAAGATGTTATCAAAATGATAATCCTTGACAATTGACACCATGCACCCCACGCTTTTTTACAATAAAATTGTTTAAACTATTATTCTTTATTTTATCAATATTTAGAATTGTTTACAAATTTTGATCTGGATATAACAATATAATAATTGCTTATTAAGATTTTTTACTGCACTATAAGAATAGTGAATTGAAATTTATTAAAATTTATTTTTTATTTTTTAAAGCGTGTTTTTTAGTTTTTTTTTCTGTTAGAGCTTAACATGTCACAAATTAATTTTAATATTGTAGATTGATCGTTTACATTATTTTTTTCTGTGTAATATAGTTATTATCTCTTAATTCTCGTAAACTCTAGAAAATAAGAAATTGGAATCCAAGCCGGTGTAAAAGTCAAGAAGAAACAACTACACTAAGTATTTTCCCAAAAATGCTTTAGTGAGGGTTTGCTCCCAGTCTTGAACTGACGACCACGACTACTTAAAACTGTGATAAATATATATCAAACTACTTGGGTAGTTTTAAAATTATTACATTGTAAGGTAGACAAATAAATCAGTTGTGTCGTTGACCTAGCGTTTCCTTCATATTGCTCCTTAAATAATCCTGTAAATATTACTAAAACAAAGTTCAAGTTTTTCCAGGATTAGTTTTTACTACAGATGTTAAGCTTGAACTAAAATGGTGTAAAAATTACAATAAAACGTAAACCTTGGAGTTGAATGTTCCTTAATTTGTCCAACGCTATTTTTCTTTCATTTGTAATTTACCTTAGCTAATTATAAATCAGATTAATTCTAACTCCCCCTGGACCTTAGGCTTGTTTTTTTTTAATTTCAGAATTTACGCAAAGAAAAATATTACATGAAGCCAGCATTTGACCCAAAACCGACCACAATTTCAAATTCAACTATAGTTTTTCCATCTAGCCGCTGACATCATTCGTGGAAACAAATGCAAGTCGTAGGAAAAACGAGGGCGTGCAGTCGAAACAAAATTTATTGTTTCAGACGAGAGCTGTGTTTCGTTTTGTTTGCACCGACCTACACTACAGGGTATCCTCTCCGTCCGCAGTAGAATAATTGTTCTACTGCACGTGTGCTGGGAGTGTTATTGTATAGTTGTCGGATTTAGGTCGTTTGTATAAACAACTAGTCATTTCTGTAATTCATTGATTCAGGCGTTAGAAATGTTTTCTCATCGTTTTAGCCGAAAGACGTCCAATGCTAAACATAGGCGTCCCCCAAGGCTCGTCCAACAGATCGGTCCCGCGCCATCTGCATCCAACACGTTTCCGCAACGTTAACCAGGTCGTCCCTCCATCTTGTTGGAGGCCTACCTACACTGCGTCTACCGGTCCGTGGACGCCACTCGAGAACCATTCGGCCCCATCGGCCGTCAATGTGCCCCGACCACTGCCCTTAAGTCTACCGATTCTTCGAGCTATGTGACTTTAATTCTTGCGCGGATTTCATCATTTCTCATCATCATCGTATCAATCAAAGGACGTCTACTGCTGCACAAAGCCCTCAAATAGTTCCACAACGATCGGTTCTGCCTTATCCGCATCCAAGTGGTTTCTGCGAACTTTACCAGATCGTCAGTTCATTCCGTCGGCCGGGGCCTTCCTAAATACGCCACGTCTTCCGATTTGCGGTTACCAGCACCACTCTAAAACCTCACTGCTCCATCGGCCATCGGATCTAGAAGCAATGTGCCCTGCCCACTGGCATTTAAGTCTAGTGACTCGCCTAGCTTTGTCAGTAACTTTGGTTCTCCTCCAGATCTCGTCATTTCTGATTCAATCCCTTAAGGAAACTCCGAGGATAACTCGCTTCATTGCGCTTTGAGTGGCTTTGAGCTGACTTCGAAATATTTTCTGTGTTGTTCTGTGGGGCTATAATGAATGGTACCTGTGATCAAAACGCTGGTGGTTTCGGAAAAACGTATGTACATGCACGCACACAAATACTAATACACTGTAATCGCGAAAACAGTTTTTATTTTGTATCTGACAACAATTTCTGTGACACTTTAGTTAATTCAGTTAATCGCACTCGCAGGCTACCAAGATAACTCAGCCTAGTTTGGAGTCTGATAGATGTACCGCATGTTTTGTAACAAGTGTTTTTTGGTAAATAAACTAAGGTGAGTGGGGGTAAGATTAAAATAAGATGAAAAACAGTGTAAGATGAAAAACACATGTATTTTTATTTTATTTTTTATTTTTAAAATATTGAGGAGTAATAAATAAGCGCTATACATCCCGTAGAAAATATCTGTGATGTTATTAACCCAGTATCATTTAAACGTTTGAATTTAATTCTCTTGGTGGTTCTCCCAGATGGATAGCTTTGACTTTAAAGTTTCAATAAAATATCACATTGAAAAATATTGTTTTGTCATCTGTCTTACTGCGAGTATATTACTATAATCTACGGCGAGTACACTTGATAAACTATTCACATCTCCGGAAACCTCTCCACGATGCATGCCAAGCCAGCGAAATCTTCACAAATTCACGTTTCGCAATTGTTTTTTTAAAAACCACACGAGCGGTTCAACTCTTCAATTTTATTTGATTCAGATTCGCTTCGCCAACATCGACTGCATTCGATGCTCGCGTCGGTGACTTTCGATTCTTTCGATTTTAAAAATCGATGTTTCTATCGATGCTCGTGTGCTGAGTTGCTTTTGTTTTTATGATGCGCTGCAGGAGTTAGGTCATTTAGGTTGAAGGTTTAATTTGCAGTACATTGCCGACGCAAATCGATCTCTTATAAAATCATTCTAGACGCAATGTAAAGAAAGAATTTTTGTTTATGATTTCAATGTTTGAATCATTTGAAAAAATCAAGAATTTATCGTATTACACATAATATTTGAATAATTGTTGTGTTTGACAGGTATCTGTCATCAAGAGGGTAGAAAAATATGGTTTTAAAATGGAATTTGAGGTATTATTCTATCTTACTTATCATCTACTAACAGTCTAAATTACTCTTAATCTAATTTATTACTTCTAATGAATTTCACACTATAGTTTTCTTTATTCCTGTAAAATTCATTCACGAAATACCCACATTGTTTCCTTTTCCAAATTTTCTCATAGATACCTACGTTTCGTATTCGAAAAATAGCAACACGAAAGCATGTAGCGATTTTTTTGCTAGTTTTTGGTTTGCTCCCGGAATTCTAATTTTGTGCCTTTGGGTTTTTCGTATACCTTTCAGCCTTTCACTGTAATCTACGTACATTTGTAGTGTGCACTACCTGTACCCATTGCTTTGATTTATGGTGGATATGTTTGATACTAGGATATGTTCTATCTGGGCTTAGCAAAGAAAGAGATAGATATTATTTACACATATTCGATAAGCACACAGGAAAAAAAATTACGTTCGACAGGAAAATAAACAAAAAACGTTTAACTATATAAATTGGGCCCCAGTCAAAGAACTTTACTATTTATGATTGCTTTATTATACTGCTATGGTGTGTGTGAAGTTCGCAAGCCGCACTAGGCCCGCGTACCTACTACGGCCAAAATCCTATATACTGATAGGGGCTTGTGCTCTACAGTGGATCAAAATATAGGCTAAGACGAACTATTTGATTTCTATTTCGTCGTAGAACGTTTTCACATTTTCTGTGACAAAATGACAGCATGAGATACTCTAAACTTCAGCTAACTCGTGACCATAGCCACTGCAATGTGGCTAAAACGTCGAGGTAAATATTGCTTGCGTGGTAAGTCCCGTTTTTAGCAATAGTTATTCTGTGACAAGGTGGTGACAGTGGGTTACGATTCAGTTTGTACGTACCACTACATACTATAGCCCGTACCAGTTTCATGGACAATTTCTGTAAACAAAGCCGGCAAATAATTTTTCAGCAAGCATCCGCACAACCGTGTGAACATCGGGGTTAGAAAAAAGGAAAAGCCACTGCGTTATTGGGAAAAACAATTGGCGCATAAAGCACTTTCGCACTTGGCTGCGTTTTACTAGCGATTTAGCGGAATGAAAACTGAGCCAACGCAGCCAGGATAACCTGAGTCAAACAAAACACACACACACAAAGACAACAATCATCATCATTGTCATCCAATCCTATTTACGTCTCAGTGCGGGGCACAGGCCTCTTCTCAGTATGACCCAGTTAACAGTTAAACAGTTAGTAGTTAGTTAGTGTTAGTTTAACATTTGGTAGCATAGCATACGGTTGTGGTAACTCTGAAGATGAGCTCTGGTTGAGTTCGAAACGCGTCAGTGTAGCTTGGTGGTGGTGATGGTTGGGTTTATGTGATTTGTGTGTGTTCGTACATTGTGGAGGTGGAGGAACTGCATGAACGCACATTTCTTGCATAAACGTAACTATTGTAAGGTCGCGGGTGAGCAAAGTAATTGTTTTAGTTAATTCCTTGACTGTATCTACATCTTCCAACTGATACAAATTCAAGAACGTTGAAAAATCTTGGCGTTGAAGATGACGTTTTAACTTCGTCAGGAATCCAGGTACAGATATGGCGTTGCCATAGTGACCGTTGTGCTTTAAAAATGTAACTGTAACCTTTTTCCTTGATGACTGACTTATGGCACTGAGACGTGCCCGCTAACGATGGGCCTCAAAAGAAAGCTCAAAGTCGCTCAGAGGGCGATGGAGAGGGCTAAGCTCGGAGTTTCTCTGCGGGATCGCATTAGAAATGATGAAATCCGCGCAAGAACTAAAGTCACCGACATAGTTCGAAGAATCGCCAGACTCAAGTGGCAGTGGGCAGGGCACATCGCTCATAGAACTGATGGCCGATGGGGCAAAAAGGTTCTCGAGTAGCGTCCACGGACCGGAAGACGCAGTGAAGGTAGGCCTCCAACAAGATGGAGCGGCGACCTGGTTAAGGTTGCGAGATCGCGTTGGATGCGGATGACAGGCCTATGTTCAGCAGTCTTTCGGCTGAAATGATGATGATGAACCTTTTTTCATGGATTTGAATACTGGCGAAACCGTGACTTTTTTTTTAGCTAGCCCACTTTTGTGTCTCATTGCTGGGCAAAGGGCTCTCCTCTGTTGCTCCACTCCTGGCTATCAAAGGCGAGCTCCAGCCATCCCTCCTGATAGATATCTATATCATAACTGCGACTTAAGGCTAGTAAAATCATAATTCCCTCGAAACTTTATATCTTAACAACTTAATAATCCCTGTTTACAGTAAACCATTATTTTACGGCGCAATATCAACTTAAGTGTACCATAAATTATAAAATTTCATGCGGAACTATCTACTTAAACGGCATGCTTTATTGCCTCTTTGTTACTTAGTAGTCCACAGAAATATTGTTAATCTTTTATATTTAGTTTATTACTGACACATGAATTTCATAATATTAACTAGCTGTTGCTCGCAACTCCGTCCGCGAAGAATATGGGTATAAAAAATAGCCTACGGCCTATTATCAGACCTACCTAGTTTAGAGAAAAAAGTTTCATAAAAATCTTTCGAGCCGTTTCGGAGGAGTTCGATAACACACACCGTGATTCGAGATTTTTATATATTAGATGAAAATGATCGAATCAGAAATGATCCGCAAGAGAACGAAACTTACCGACATAGCTTGGAAAGTCACCAGACTTAACCTCGTAAGGCCCAAACTATTTTACGGACGTCTGTCCAGTGTCCCATTTTTAGGAACTTGTACTGGTAGCCCAGTACTTCAAAAGTGAATACATAACTAAATATTCTGTGAATATTTCAAGCGTCTACCTGTTGCCATTATCAATATCGAGCAAAAACGAGAAAAAAAATCACGTTTGTTGTATGGGAGCCCCCTTAAATGTTTATTTTATTCTGGATTTTAGTACTTGTTGTTATAGCGGCAACCGAAATACATCGTCTTTCTGTGAAAATTTCAACGGTCTAGATAGCACGGTTCGTGAGATACAGTCTGGTGACAGATGGACAGACGGACAGACAGCGGAGCCTGATTAATAGGGTCGCGTTTTTAGGGTTCCGTAGTCAACTAGGAACCCTTATAGTTTCGCCATGTCTGTCCGTCTGTCTGTCTGTCCGCGGCTATGCTCAGAGACTGTTAGTACTAGAAGGCTGTAATTTGACATGAATATATATATCAGTCACGCCGACAAAATGGTTAAATAAAAAAAACTAAAAATATTTTTTTAGGGTACCTCCCATAGACGTAAAGTGGGGGTGATTTTTTTTTTCTCGACTAACCCTATTGTGTGGGGTATCGTTGGATAGGTCTTTTAAAACCATTGCGGGGTTGCTAACATGTTTTTTGTATTCAATGATCTGTTTGCGAAATATTCAAATTTAAAGTGAAAATTTTCATTAAAATCGACCGTCCCCCCCTCTAAAATCTAAAGTGTTGGGTGGAAAAATTTGTAAAATTCAGAATGGTAGTAAATATATCAAATTTACTAGGAAAATTATAGCGGCTAAGATTGCTTGGAAATTATTTGTAGTTTAAGAGTAAATAGTAGCCTAAGGTATAAAACATACCTAAACTTGGATGATTTCCGTACACATACGAAATCCTTAGAAAAATATTACTTGATTTTTTTCGTAATGGCTACGGAACCCTACCTTGGGCGTGTCCGACACGCTCTTGGCCGGTTTTACCCTTTGGGTACGGAACCCTAAAAACGAGGAATTGTTCACCCAAGAGCTTTATTTTCTCCAATAAACTATGTTAATACTCTTTACCGTTTACGAGATAAAGCTTGTTAAAGAAGTGAATGACATGTGTCATATGCAAATGTAAATGGGTCAATCAACTTTTTTTTGTAAACGATTTTCTGCTACTTTCTATGAAAACCGAAATAATTAAAAAACTGATTGTTTTTCCTTATTTAAACTATACTTTTCAAAACCCTAGATTTTTGTAGTCAATAATGGTATAATTGCCATATTTATTTTATTTTGTTTAGCTTCTATTTCGTGGGTGACCCAGGGGACAATGTTGTCCCCGAAATTTGTATGAAAATAGTGGTATTTCCCCTGGGTGACCGGATTTTTTCATAGAAATACTTATTTTTTTTGGTTTTCACATACGCACTATGATAAACAGTTTATCTAATTACTGCAAAATCATGGTTTCACTAACCAGAGATTACAGAGTTACTTGTAAAGGAGTAAATAGAAATTTACAAAAAAAAGTTGATTGACCCAAATAGTAACTTTATAGCGCTGCGGCAGGGTTGAACGTTTATCTTTTAATGTATTTTTGTATTTCTTAACCTAGCTTTAAAATAATAATAAATTGATTGACAATTAATTAAATAACACTATACTTTCAGTAAAGTGCCATCCTGTATATGTGTTAGAGTGGATTTGCCCTATAACGGTTGGTCCGGCCGGGGACCCGTGAAAATACCGTCTGGAATAATCGTGAAACTATTTGTATAGTAGTTTACGCACTAAGTCCGATTTCCGTCATCCGATTTCTCTGGAATCTAGTGCGTAAGCTACTTACTATAAAAATAGTTCTACAACTATTCCTGGCCGTATTTTCATGGACTCGGAACGGTTGTAGTGAGAAACAACTCTTAGGGTGTGTAGGTATCGAAGAGTTAGATAGCGACTAATCCACGTTTCATCTTGTTCACCTCTTAGCTACTTTGTAGATGCCCTATCTATTCGCTTATTTTCGTTTTACACAGAGAACTTTGTTCGCAGATTTTTCATGTGGCAGAGTAAGGTTTGGCATTATTTTACTACAAAACCTACTCATTTCCAAAAGAAGTCAATTGGTAGAAAATCTGTAAAGTAGATCAAGCTTTCGTCAATTTTAATTTCGTTATTGTATGAGTTAACTAGAAGAACAACGCATGGTAGATCATTAATTTTAGCATAATTATTAGTAAGAATAACTACATCATAACTTTTCACCCGAACAATTTACCTATCAGCACATTTATTGGACAATTAAGTACCATTAATTTATTAACACCTTAACCCCACAATGTACTTCAAACAACCTTTTTTCTCGCCATGTCAACTATGACTAAGTATAAATACTTATGTAAACTACGTGTTTCGTGCCGTGTATCCAACGTGAAAACAAGAGTCTCATATACAAATAAAATGCACTGCAATTTCAACTTATTTTCAACAGATCAAGATTCAAATTGAAAAACGGTTTTTTTTTACATACGCCTTTTATTTTTAAACGGGCATGTCAACATTCACCCTCCAATTAGCAAGAGCTTATTGTGTGACGTGGCAGCATGCCCTTAGTACTTTGTCGCCCTAACGACGAGTATGCGGCAGCGAACGGATGTGACGAGTAATTAAAAACGACAGGGTTGCACAAAAACGTCGGTGTACTTAAACATGAAATGAAAAATTGGAGTATTGACTTGAGTACTAGCATGTTGTAAAAGATTGCTTTTACATTTTTTTATTATTATAAAAAATATAAATATATTTGAATATTTCATCCTCTAGTCAAGGCATCAAAATGTAAAAGGTCACGGCAACAAAATGTAAAAAACTTGTTCCTACATTTTATAAGCCGATATAAATATATATATAAAAATATTATATATACATTAAGGTATATACCTAGGTAAAGGTATACAACGATATAATGACCAATTCTAGTCAAAATATTGCCGTTAAACTAAATACAGTCAGGACTCCTACGTTGTGTAATTTTTTGATTTAGCAATCCAAACTTCGTAAGATGTGGTATGTCTTAAGGTAAAGCAGGGGTCTATTGGAGGCATACTGCTCATACAAACAAAAGAACTTAACCTAAGCATTCTAAAATTAGATATAAACATATAATATGGTGTGAAAATGAATGAGTAAGTATGTAGTGTAAAATAGGTAGGAAACAGGAAAGGGAAGGGTAGGGATGTAACCGGGGACCACAGACAAAGAATAAACCAATCGATATCTTTTACCAGAATGTGCGAGGTCTTCGTACTAAGACTACACAATTTATGACTCTTCTGCTGTCGTCTTCTTCTGATTTATTCGCGATAACAGAAAGTGGTTGCAACGATTCAATTCATGATGCTGAACTGGTACCATTTGGTTTTCAAATTTTACGTTGTGATAGAACTGATGGTCGCAAGCAGGGAGGCGCGCTTTTAGTGGCCACACCGCGGTTCGAGTTACGTCGGGTAAATTGCGGGGACATCAATTTTGGCGATTATCATTTTGAACTTGTCAGTGCAACGGTACATTTAAGAAACAAGTTTTTATTTGCTTGTGTTGTTTTGTATATTCCACCACAAACGCATGAAAATGAATACATGTTAATGTTTAATTTGATAGAGGGATTATCTGTGAAGTATAATGGTAAAATTATTGTAATTGGTGATTTTAATCTACATTCTTGTAACTCGAATGTCCTGGCATATTACGAATATTTTGTGTCTTATTGTGAGCTCATTCAGAACAATAGGGTACCAAATTGTAGTGGTAGGCAACTTGATTTAATATTGAGCGGCGCGGGCGTGCGCGAGCCTGTGTCGGTGTGTGCGGCGGGGGAGGCCGTGCTGCCGGTGGATGCGTACCACCCGTCGCTCGCCGTGTGCGTTGGCGCACTGCCCGGCTCGGCGCCGGCGCTGGGCCGCGGCTGTAGTGTTGCGCCCGACGTATTGCGTAGTGATGTAGGTGTAGGAGCAACGTGTTTGCCACAGAGACATGAATGGAATTTTGCTAAAGCAAACTTTGAGAATCTTTACATGTTGCTAGCTAATGTGGATTGGAATGATCTTTATCAAATAAATGCTGTTGATGAGGCAATTCATTATTTTTATAATAAAATTAATGCCGCTTTTGACAGTTGCGTTCCTATAAAAAAGCGGAAGGTTGTAACGTCTCGGTACTCGTACCCAGTATGGTATACGGCTGAAATCGTAGGAATTATTAAACGTAAACATTATTTACATAAGCAGTATAAAAAAACTGGAAATATGGATTTTTACTACGAGTTTTCGCATTACAGAAAAGAGTTAAAATTGGCCATCTCATTTGCTCACAATCAGTATCAAAATACCATACAGGATAATATGGTAAAAGATCCAAAATCTTTTTGGAGTTTTATTAAACGCAAAAGGGGTAGCAATAATGTCAGCAAATTATTTATCGAAGGGCGTGTTTTGTCACAGCAAGAATCAGCATTTGAATTTGCAAATTTTTTTCACTCGGTCTATAGTCCAAATCCAGCCATACTGGATCCAAACGCAGCGAGTGAGTCTGCGAAGACCAATAGCGCGTATGTTCGCATCCATGAGCTGCATATTGAGGAGGTGCGCCGCGCACTGGTTAGACTGCCACCTAAGCGGTCAGTGGGACCGGACGGCATCCCACCATTCATCTTAAAGGACTGTCGATCAGCACTGGCTGAACCATTGTGTCATATTTTTAATATATGTTTGAAATGTGCTGTTTTTCCGGACCAATGGAAACTCACGCGTGTGATTCCGGTTCCAAAAGGTAGTGGTGGACCGAAACCCAGCGATTATAGGCCGGTAGCTGTGCTATGTGCACCTGCAAAGGTTTTTGAGTCTGCCATACAAAGATCACTACAAGAACAAGTGAGTTCCCAGTTATCGGATGCGCAGTACGGCTTCCGTGCAGGTCGCAGTACAGCGGGTAACCTGCTGCATCTGATGACCCAGGTGATTCCAGTGGTGGATGCGGGTGGCCAAGTTGATGTTACGTATTTCGATTTTAAGAAAGCGTTTGACATGGTAGACCACGACACTTTACTGCGGAAACTGGCGGACGCAGGGTGTACACAGCACACGCTTGCATTTTTGGCCAATTACATGCGGGATAGGCGCCAGTTCGTGGACTGCGCTGGTTACCGATCAGAACCATATTACACAAGATCTGGAGTTAGTCAAGGCAGTAATCTGGGTCCGCTAACATTTGTGCTGATGATTAATGATCTTCCAGAGGTTGTGCAGGATTGTACTTGTCTACTCTTTGCCGATGACTTAAAGCTAGTGCGAAAAATCGAGGATGTGTCGGACTGCTGCGCGTTGCAGGGGGACATTGATCGGGTTGTTCGATGGAGTCTTGAAAACAAGCTGCATTTTAATGTGTCAAAATGCTCATCGATGTCCTTCACTCGGTCTCGTAGTCCGCTACATCATCGATACGTGGTGGAGGGAGCCCCGATAGAGCGCCTTACTGATGTGCGGGACTTAGGAGTACATTTTACTGCTGATCTCTCGTTTAAAAACCACATTACTTTAATCTGTAAAAAAGCGTACAGAAACTTGGGATTTGTAATGCGCCAGACGAAGGGTTTTTCTAACATGAGTGCTATACGCGCTCTTTACGAAGCACTCGTGAAAAGCCATTTGGAGTCTAACTCAGTTATTTGGAGCCCGAGTGAGGCCAAATATAGCTTTATGCTGGAGAAAATCCAAAATAAATTTGTTAGACTCCTGTACTTAAAACTGTATGGCGTGTATCCGTATTATCCACTGATGTATCCCACATTATTTGTGTTGGGAATGGTAGGA
The DNA here is from genome assembly GCA_947859365.1 of Archips crataeganus. Taxonomy (NCBI): domain Eukaryota; kingdom Metazoa; phylum Arthropoda; class Insecta; order Lepidoptera; family Tortricidae; genus Archips; species Archips crataeganus. The sequence continues at coordinate 3,221,912 of OX402063.1, read as the reverse complement.
TACGACAAATTAGAGGTCAGGAGAGAACTGGCTGTCTCTTTATACATACTAAAACTATTGCAAGGAAAGAGCAGCAACCCCTCTGTACTGGCAACGATAAGCCTGCGCGTGCCGGACCGCTACGTGTGGCGGCGCGGCGCGGTGCCGCTGCTGGCCGTGCCGCGCGCGCGCACCGGGCTGCTGCGCGCCGCGCCGTGCACGCGCGCGCTGCGCACTATGAACCGGGTAGCCTCCCAACTTGATGTCTTCTGTTGCTCTCTTAATGAGTTCACAAGAGTTACTTTATTTGTATTATGCTATCACTAATGAACTAAATTATAAATTACCTACATTTAAGTCAAATGTGCTACTCTATCGTATTGGGTAACTGTTAAGATAGATGTAATGTGATAAATAAATAAATAAAAAAAAAAAATAGGTCCCCGGGTGCCGCACCGCCTTGCCCCATCGGCACACCGTACCTCTCCTAGCCCATACTGGCTTGAATTTACATTTAGGCACTCATCATAGTGCATAATCAAGTCAAAAGAGGACTAGGGTATTAAGGAATGAGCAAACCCAATTCCAACAAAAGTAGTTTAGATGGAAATACATCCAATCCAACCAATGCTTGTTTCATTATGTTGATGCACTGCGTAAAATACACAGATTTTGAGTTGTGTAATCACTGGGAATGTCTAGATAGACCATAGCCAATGAGTTACATAGATTTGTGGTATTACCAAGCTGTAAACAGACATGGTAAAGTGTTGCTCTTACTTGTTAATCGGACGAGTGCCCCAATCGTTTCATTAGCCATCTCCGCTCACAAGGTGAGAATCAACAATTGACATAATTACTTTGAAATGGAAACACAACCATCCTAATTTCCAAGCAAGTAGTATAAATACAGTGGTGAAATGAAAACATACCACCCCTGAATAAAAGGGCCCCATCCGAATAAAAGGCGAACGCTCCAACCAATCACTTCATTAGATACCTCCACTTACTAAGTAAGCTTCAACGGTTATCATAATTACTGGGATCGAGGAACGCAACCGACTCGATTATTCGAAATGAGAAATTGAGATATAATTGTAGTAGATGACATGAAATCAAACCACCACATAGATTTGTAGAGTGTATTGTAAAGACATCAGTGCATGATACACAGAGTCACAACACATGAAAAAGCATTATATAGTAAAATTGGATGTGGTTCAAGCTATAATCGCTCGAGCACATAAAAGTATATGTTTCATTGTGAATTTGGGTTCTCACAGGGAACAGTAAGGGTTATGACAGACAAAGGATTTGTCATGAGATAAATAACATTACATAGAAGTCATTTACTCAAAAATAAACCAATACCATTGCAATGAGCTTTCCCAATCTTACAATGTAAAAAGTCATAGGTATATTAGTCCATCAGATGGTCATAATTATAGTTTCAGACACAAGAGGACAATTATCTCACCTTGCGTTACCACCAATTCTGATATTAATGGCATCACAAAATAAGCTTAGAAATTGAGCAAATACGATACTAAGGTAGTCCCGAAGGAGATACCAAAGTCTGGGTCCATCAGATAGTGTTGACAGAGTTAAGACAAGCTTAGACCAGCAAGAAAAAATTGTACAAATACACACATTGCAGGCCCGAAAAGCCATTCGGTCAGCCTGTAGCCTTTTGTGGTCAATTGAACACAGCAATATAATGCAGTCTGCACAATTCCCTTAACAAGTCCAAACCAGGCTCAAGATTATGAAAATGTTATCTTACACAGAATTTTACTGATGGCGGGTCAGCCTAACTCAGCTTAAGTGTAAAAATACCATCTTTCATTCTCAACCAAACTCCACTAACTGATTTTCTTGACCTGAAATAGCTCATGACAAACAATCAAACATGGATTATCGTTCATAAGCCAATAACAAGTTCATACAATCCGACATCTGCCAGGTAAACTTTATTTATTTACATGGAACATGACGCAATTGTACTCATAGCTGGCCAGGCATTTAACTCAGGGGAGCCCTAAAATAAAACACAGTTTGGTTACAACCATTTGTCGGACCTAATAAACCCAGATAGACCGATTGTATTAATTAATTTTGTAAAATCGGAACAGTTCAGCTTTACCTCATTTCTGTAACCCAATGTCAAAAGGCATTACTTTACAGAAACTACATTTACATATTCAATGTAATTTGTATATCAATAAGAGTATTTGTGTGAGATGCATGTATGGATATGTTATAGAAAATATATAAAATTCCATATAATAAAACATGACACCAGATTATTGTCTGAATGGAACCTGTAAATGCCAGAACAGAATGATTTCTACTTAATAAAGTCTAGATTTTAGACTCAAGATTTACAGAAAATCATCACTGCACGACAATTTACTCCTCCATTCGTACAACAGCAAAAACACAAAATTTACATTCGCAATGCAATACACAAGTTATACACAACACAGTTTAAACATAAAATAAATCACACAGGTACCCTAAACATTCCTACGGACCCTACGGTTTTCCTAACACATCCTAAACATAGTATATCCAGATTAGGAGGAGATCCCGATTTTATTGTATTATTTTTCTTAAGATTTTACATTATCAAACAAAGTAACAAAACCGAGCCCTCTCTCAAATCCAGCATACTTCCTACGCATAAAATAAAGCGTACTTACCTGGTTATTTACCAGATAGATAAATAACATCCCACCTTATATCACAACACAAACACTTCACAAAATGCCCATTATCACTAAAACAAATAACACTCCTAGCTAAATATTTTACCCTATTTCGCACCAATTTTATAATCCGCGGAAATCTAAAATCAAACTGAAACTAATTAGAACCTACCTAGCTACACTCGCGGCTAGTTTCAAACCGTCACGAATTTGACTACGGAGTTTGAAACAGTACCACAGATAAGCCTGCCATCATATTTTCCATTTGTATCAAAAACAAACAGAAAATTCCCCAAAAGTAGCTCTCAAAGAAAATACACACAAACAGAATTTCGACCAAAACAGAACACAATTGGTAGTTCTGCTTCAATCAACCTCCCTGATCGCGTGCAATCCCCCAAAAGCAACCCGTAGGCGGACAAATCCATGATTTACTAGATTCCTCTAGTAAAATTTAATTATGCAAAAATTATGAGAAATAACGATGAGATTTTGTCCCGGAAACAACATCTCACCATCAACCATTGCATAACCAAGAACTGCCAAGAACTCCGGTAGTTCCCCACAGCTTCAGCTATACAATCTCGAAAAAATAGATATATGCAACAAAAATCAAGCATAGATTTGTCACCAATCAGGGATTTAGGCTATATCTGAAGCACATACCTGGGGTCCGTCGAGCAGCATTTCTTCCAGGTTCCGAAGACTCCGAATAAACAAAAACTTTTCTTCGTCAAGAAAAACTTTTTTTTTTTTCAAGAAAACTTTTTTCAAGAAAAAAAACCTCTTAAATGACGTGCGCATCCCCTTTTATACCCTTCCCTGACTATCCCCTCCTTTTCAGGCTGTATTTTCCAATTGCATCCGGGATTTCCCAAAACGCAAAAATAAAGTATATATGGAATAAACCCACTCGGTGTGGCCAGCTTCATACCCCCAATCTAAAAATTTCCACCCAAATAATTGTACCTACTTGTGAATTTACTTATGTCCAATATTACTGTTTTATAGCAAAATAAACAGCCTATATAATAGACAAAATATTAATTAATGTTTATTATTTAAAATCATCTCATTTGCACTATGAATTCTGATTTTATTGTGAAATATATCACGCCAATTATTGTTATATTATGTTTTAGTATTATTTAATGTTCCCTCAAGTGCAAAAATAAATATCGATTCATATCGAAACCTTAATTCGAAGACACAAAAGCTATGGGACACTCCCACATTCCCATACTCTGATTGTTTATCTGATAGATATTTAAATTAATTAATTATAGCAATACTTGACAAATGGACTATTCAACACAAAACAATGTTCCGTTCTGTTTCAGCAGTCTCTAAGGCCAAAATGCTCAACAATACAATCATGAAAAGTCTTCAGATTTATTACATTAGTACAGAACAGCGTTGCGGAACCATTGATAGCCTCCCCTCAACAGTTGACCCCAAAAACCATTCAGGACATCGACATTACTATCAATGTATCATAGTATCAATATTATTGATAATATCAATAGTATCAATAATGATTTATAAGAAATACCATAAATAATGGCTATACTAGTACAAAGCTAAAACAAGTACTTGATTATTTCCTCAGTTTGTACTATTTTAAGCAAATTTATTAAGTTAATCAAATTAAAACCGTCAGGCAAACATATAAATTCTCCCTAAAAATCGGGTATAAACACCTGTGGCCACACTTAACAAACAGAAAAAAATGATAGATTTACTCTTATTGGTCGAAGCTCCCCCTCTAAAATTGCGATTGGCTAAGTCGGACTATTTACCAAAGTAATTGGTTAGTTTTAACAGGCTGGGAACATTTACAAACCAAACTTTCATTCACTCATTCGGTCTCTCATTCACTAACATTATTTGAATTTGAAATATTTATTATATCTTAAAAATAGTAAATTTTACTAAATTAAAAACAAATGTTTTTAATTGAATGAACCTCTATAGTGACAGGTGACAGCTTAAAATCATTTCTCTCAAACAATTCGTACCTCAATGCGTACATAAAATGTCATCGGGATTTCAGTGACAAATTAACATCAAATACAATTTTATCACAATTAAAGTGTTATTTTGACTAGTTAAGGATGTTATCTAACTAGAACAAGCATTACTTTAATGTGAAATGCTTTAATTACTTCAAAAATGATATGTCAAAGCAAGGTAAGGTTATGTCCTTTTCAGATTGTTTTTATATGATTATTTTCTAAAATAAAGGTTATTTTTTCAATAAAGCACACATTTCTAATGTAAAATGCAAGTCATTATTAATAAATTATAACCATTTTATATTTCAGATAATACTAAGAAAATTATTAAGCAAAAGCAAATACTGTCATAGACCATTTTTACACTATGACTGGAACCCAGAATATTCTCCATGGATCGACATAATTTTACTCCTATAATTGTTCACAGCAGTCCCAGGTAAGAATTCAATAAGAATTTTGCAATTCCAATCCAAGGTAATTATATTAATTAACATAGTTAATTTGGGCTATATGGGAAATTTTCAAACGCTAATTTCACCTTATTAAATTAATTATGTGAGGTAATCTTTATTAAACTATAGTGATTGGACTGCAAATAGATCAGATTTATAACATAATCAATAAAATAGGCTCAATCATAAAAAATATTAGCTTCGGCAAAATTTGACTATCGTTAAATTTTGACTTTGGTAACTGACTAAATTCTATGGATTATCTTAAGCTATTTATTCCAAAAATATACTAAATTAGACTAGGAGGAATGGATTTTACATAGATTTTGACTATAAACATTAAAATTTAATTATTTTAGTTGATTCAAAATTTTCAATTCCCCGCACCAAAATCTCTAAACTAAATGACTGCTTATTTCGACCTTTTGAAGTTAAAAGTCTGAACCAAACTAACTTATTCTATATCTAAACCAATATTATGATGAGATCTAACCAAATACACTTTGATCTAGGTAGTATTTTAAACAAAAAATGGAAAATTCAGAATTAATTTGACGCATACTTTTGTTTCAGAAATATTTTGACTCTATACTATGAATACTACATCAGGATCACTAACAATACCAATATCAGCTGGCAACAGAAGAAATTCAAGACTGAAGACGGATTTTAGTGAAAAATTCAAGAAAATATGGAAGTATTCAGTGTAAACCAGTTATTGAACAGCTTCCATCAATATTTCAAGTAATTTAGTTGAGTTTGTGCTTGAATATCAATGTAGAAGCTTATTAGTGATTGTGGTTGTAGTTTTTGCCTATAAAACACGAAAAGGAGAATAAATATTATATACTAAATCAAAGATTTTAATTTACTCAATTAACAGCGCCATCTATTGGTGAGTAGCGGAAGTAAACCCTATAATCAATAAAACTTACTATCTACTCTTGCATACTAGTTCATCCGAATCTCACTAGATGTCACTAAATTGTTGCCAACAGAGTCGTCAACTTACCAATCTGAATGTTATGCTATAAGTGCTTTAGAAGGAAAAAAGCGTAGTGTCGCCACTCGACCAAAGATGTCACTAAAATTGACTCATATTTTTATCGTGTTTGTAATTATTAATATTTAATTTAATTAGTTAAATATAACCGTACTTAATTGAAATGATCTATATATTTATTGAAAATTTAAACGAGAAAATTAAATGTCCTACTAACTGCTCTTAATAGAGTAGTAAAGTAATAAATATGGCAATTATATGGATCAGTCTGTTACAATGTGAGGTTTACAGTTTCAGATATCTGCAGTTTTTATAGGGCGTCAATTTATTAAAAACAACGTAAAATACCTACCTGTAAAGTGCTAGTGAACCAAAATCAAAACGTTCGAGCAAAAAGAGCAGAGAGTTCGAGAGTGCAGTGGGTCGCAAAAAGCTCTTTTAAGTGTCACATTCTTAACACTACCAGCGTTTTCGGAAAAACCATCATTACCAAAAATAAAGCACCGCAATAAACTTGGCAGAAAGGCATTTGCGCAAAACAAAAGCATAGACAATAGTTATTTGTTATACAAGGGGGGAAAGTTGTATTTTACCTGCGAGTGTTCATTTGAAACACGAGCTATCGAAAGGATTCTATGATTGACCACGAGCGAAGCGAGTGGTTCAAAAATAAAATCCTTTCGATAGCGAGTGCTTCAACACACGAGACGTAAAATAACTTTTCACCCGTGTATAACACAAAACTTTTCACCTCACTACATCGAGGAAAATAAGAAAAAGGGTTTGTACTATCAATTATTATTTATTTACCTCTTTGTGAGTACAATAATTTTGAAGTACTTATAGAAATATTGGTAAAATCAAAAATAATGCAAAATAGCCTAAGCATATCCAGTCTTTATGGAACTATTCCAATACCGACATATCGTCACTACTTTGAAAAAATCTCGTACCTATCTCCAATCAATGAATAAACCAAACTGAACTTTATTGCACATCGAGTAAAGTTCAATTAGCCAGATTATCGATTTTGAGATACGAGCAAACTGTATTACTGTTAAATTGTACCTATACTGTTTTGACTTAAGTTTTTTTTTATTATTTCGGATGCGTTTTGTTCGCACATCGACTTACTTGGACTGTCAGAACATTTTATCCGTTTTTACAACAAGAATGAAGGTTAATGTTGAATGCTGATATTTATGAATTAAAATAAAGTTGTAAGACTGTATTAGTGTTTTTTACTCGATGCAATTCATTAATTGTGATGTTAAAAATTCAGCACTTTTAACGTTTTACGTTTTGTTAGCTGTCAAATATCACTTAAGCTGCCTTCAAATGTCAAAACTCTTTCTTCACTTGTGGATAAAAAGCGATTTTCTCAATAGATGTCAAACAAACAAAAAGGGCTTTCCGAGCTAGTGAGGTGAAAATTAAATTTCAAATATAACAGTAGGTACGGTCGGCCTCAGAAGTCGCTGAGCAATTCAGTACTTTGTCACTTTCACTAACGTGACATATTTCAAAACTCACAGTATAACTGGTTATTGCAAAAAAGTATTAAAGTGTTCAGTGACTTCTGAGGCTGACGGTACTTAACAGTTTTTGCACGCAAGTTTTGAAAAACTCACCTTTTTTAATCCACGACTTTTAGCTAAAGAGGCCAGCTCAAACTACTAAGCTACTACGGTTTTTTGCTCGATTTTAATAAATGAAAATGGAAGGTTAAAAACCTGGACATTAGCCCTGTTCACAAATGAACAAATAAATTTGGGTGAGAGGTACTGGAATGTCGCTTATAACCATATGTAGGTATATGTAGAGTACGATCTTAACAGAAACCATTGAGACCTATCTCCAAACATAATGTTACGTTGAATGGGGCCAGCCAAGAGAACATATCCAAGATGGCGTCGTTACCATTTATGACAGTGCGTATAGGTCCTTCGGCTATCAAATTCGGAACTATTAGGACCGGAAGCAATTTTTGAAATGTTTACTTTAGTCTACTTTTATTTTTCTTAAATTTTACGAGAAATCGTAAACTTGTTAAAATGCAGGATCTAATACTTAATATAAGAAACTAGCTTATGCCCGCGGCTTCGCTCGCGTGTACTATGAGTATTACAAAGAACCAAGATATCAAGCAAGCAAGCATACAGGCAAGCAAGCAAGCAGGTCCACAATTGACCGAGAAATCGGTGAACATACCTACATAGAAAAAAAAGTGGAATGCATAACCTCCTCCTTTTTTAGAAGTCGGTTAAAGAGCCCTTTGCGGCCTACTTACAGTATAAACTTATGAATTTTGAAATTTTAGCTTTCTACAACCAGTAAAACGCAAAATCCCGTTTTTCCCGTTCCCGTGGGAATTTTGAAAAGTCCTCTCTCAATGCTCCTCTACACTCCCCAAACAACCTAAATGCCAAATTTCAGCTTTCTACGACCAGTAAAACAAAAAATCCCGTTTTTTCCTGTTCCCGTGGGAATTTGGGAAAGTCATCTCTCAATGCTCCTCTACACTCCCCAAGCAACCTACATGCCGAATTTCAGCTTTCTACGACCAGTAAAACGAAAAATCCTGTTTTTTCCCGTTCCCGTGGGAATTTTGGAAAGTCCTCTCTCAATCCAGCTCTGCACTCCCCAAACAACCTACATGCCGAATTTCAGCTTTCTACGACCAGTAAAACGAAAAATCCCGTTTTTTCCTTATCCCGTGGGAATTTCCCTATTTTTTACTATTATAATTACCTAGTCCTATGCCAAATTTGAAGAGTCTAGTAATTATAGTTCATAGGATCCCGTTGAACTGAATATATAAATCCCGTTTTTTCCTTATCCTGTGGGAATTGTGAAAAATCCTGAAATCAATGTTTTAACTAATGTAATACCTACTTGTGCATCAAATTTGAAGAGTCTAGTTATTATAGTTACTGAGATAGGGTCACTCGGAATCGAATATATAAATCCCGTTTTTTCCCGTTCCCGACGGAATTCCCAAAAATCCTTCCTTAGTGGATGCCTACATTGTATAAGGTATCTATGTGCAAAATTTCAAGTCTCTAGGTCCAGTGGTTTGGGCTGTGCGGATATATCAACAGTCATTTAGTTTATTTAGACATTTCAACCGCATCGCACCCCATCCAGGGAGATGGTATTTTACGTCTGCCACGTCGGATTTTAAAACCATTGTTGTTCTCTTAACCAGCGACCCGTTAAACCATAGAATCAACACCCATGTTGATTTTCAGACTTTGTTACCCCTTTAGGGGTTGAATTCTCAAAAAACCTGAAACACTTGTTTACTCATTTATCATTAGGAGTACTTCTGTGAAGTTTCGAATAAAATAGTCGAACTAATCTTGTTTCCCCATACAAACTTTGGACCCCCGTTTCAACCCCTTAGGGTGTGAATTTTGAAAAATCCTTTCTTAGTGCACCCCTAGACCTTATAAGGAACCTACATGCCAAATTTTGAATCTCTAGGCCCAGTGGTTTGGGCTGTGCGTTGATATGTCAGTCAGTCAGTCAGTCAGTCAGTCAGTCAGTTTCTTCTTTTATATTATATAGATGACGAAATCCGCGCAAGAACTAAAGTCACCGACACAGCTCAAAGAATCGTCAGACTCAAATGGCAGTAGGCAGGCACATTGCTCGTAGAACTGATGCCCGATGGAGCCAAATGGTTCTCTGATGGCGTCCACGGACCGCAAAAATTAGAAAAAAATAGTAAAGTAAATGAAAAAATATTAAAATCAGTTTCATATAATTTACTTTTCTATGCAAAAAAAAACGTACAAGAACCATTGGAAAATTTTTTCGACAATCCCAATTCTCAGTGCGCAAGTTTGATTAACTAACGTTATAAGTCTGTTCCAAGTTCTATGCTCTATGGTGCAAATTCAGTAACATGATAACCCTTATAATCTTCATTATGTTACGGGACTGAGTAATATAGTAAAATTCAAAAAAATAATACTGGATTTGATTTTGATAATCGAGTTTCTTTAAATATGCATGTGCCACGTGATTGGTTGCTTAAAAATGAGTAAGAACAGGTAAGACCAATCACAATCAAGGTTTATTTTTTCAAGCGAAATTTCGTAATTGACAACACGCTGATCAACTCTATAGTACGAGTACGGTCGCAAATTAAAAAAAATAAAGCGGGAAATTAATATAAAGTCATTATACATTAATTAAAATATGTTTACGTTAACTATTATTAAATAATGAATATTTAAATAACGGACAATAAATTAATTTTAAAGTCATTATTAAATATGAATATTTTAACATCATTCAATTTGTCTGTATGACCTAAATTCCCGGGTCGATTCTAAGGTTGTGAATAGTGAAAAAAAAAAGTTTCAAAATAGCGGGAATTTGTTTTGCTTTTGCACGGAGTTCTTTCAAGTTGAAAGAAATAAAAGAGTTAATCACTATTTAAATGACTTTTTCTCAAAAATGGTATGAAACGTTGCCATTACGTCATCAAAAACGTCGTAGAAAGTAACGCATCCTGGAGACTAGCTGCTAGCGACCAGGAAGTAATCTCGAGCTGCCAGGAAGTAAGTATGAAATTCCATTACATATCAAGTGTTCAAATTTGGAACCCGTGCCGTGCTTCTACGTCTGTGAAAAACTTAAACTATTAATAAAAAAGTTTACACTTAAGAGGATGTATGCAAATTTGATAGTTCTCTGATTAAATAACTGGAACATTTTTCACTAATTTATGTTGTTGTAATTACAATTTTCGTGTTTCAAATGTTTCAAAATTAAGAAAATTCTTATTGAAATGACGTTTGTAATTTAAAGTTGGCAGATATCTTAGTGTTGCCGGACAATTGTTTGTGAATCGATTATAATCGATTATAATGGGTCAAGTACACGATATCGGGGTATCGATTATATCGATTGTTAATATTTTACAATTTAATCGATTAAATCGATTATGTAGATAAAATCGATTTAATCGATTATATCGTGTACTTAATGAATCTTAGTATCATCGATACATCGATTGGATAATCAACACGCGTGTCTTAAGTGGAAACCCGGACATTTCCCCACTGATAGTTCCTGAGGCAGACCTGTCCTCGGCTTAAACGATCCACACGAAACAAAAACGTTACTTATAAGTTTTAATTAGTACTTAAGGAAACTTGTGTCTGTTATTTTAGTATCATAGTAAAGTTGTTCAACTAATGGTATATTTAGATTCGAGGTAGTTTGTGATCTACAAACTACCCCCAGGCAGTCTGTAATTATAGATTAAACAGTTCATGTGTACTCGGGCGTTTTATTAGTATTTTAATAGTTAAACACTACAAGATTATTTAGGGGAAAAATAATCGATTAATTAATAATCGATTATCCGGCAACACTAAGATATCTATACATCGCCACCCGGTACCTTTAAAAAAACAATCATACCATAGACAGACATAGGTTAGCGGGTGAGTAGCTAATGGCGGGTCGTAGATTTTCTTTATTTTTTAATGTGTACTTTTATTTTATTTTTATCAACTTGTTTCATTTTTGAGAAAAGCACTATACAAGCTTCGCCCAGTAATCGCCATCCTGGCCTCGTATCATTGCTGGCCTCACCTAGCGGTTCGGCCATCAAACTACTACTCGTCCAGGATGGCTTACTTACTGGTCTCTGCAGTTATGTACTATTTATCTGTGAGAATTTGTAACAGTGGTGAATTAAGTGATTCAGACATGTTGACGCCGCCAGAAATAAAACAGGCGGCAATGGAAAAGTGAGCAATAAATTGCTACTTTTAAAATCGAAAAATTCATTGATTGTTCGTTATGTAAGTATTAATTATTTAATAATTGTTGATTTTGAACTCGTAGAAAAAGTAATGTATGCAACTATTCATAATCGGCCATTAAAATACTCATGCGTATCTATTATGACATTCGGCTTCGCCTCATGTCATAAACTCGCATTCGTGTCTTAATGACCCTTATTATGATACAGTTGCATAAAATACTATTATGTTATAAGAATAATACAATTGAAAAACTTAAAAAGTAAGAACTTAAGACAAGGTAAATACTAAACAATGATGATGATAACCATAGCATAACAAAACCACCTAACTAACTTCATGAAACAGTAATTCGAAATGTATTTAAAAAAAAATTAAAGTTCCGTTCGTGCTCTGGTTCCTAAAAGTTAGGGCCTCGTTTAAAGCGAATTTACTCCCAATTCTAGTCGTAACGAATACTGTACAACAGGTCTATGATTACTAGTGATGCGATTTAGTCGGCGACCAATCTGGTGCAAATTTTCGTATAGTTTAACTTTTACATAGCTGCAAGAAAAAAAATCGTGCGTGCAGCTCCTCCGCGCGGAAGAAGTGAAACTTCGTAATGTGGAAATGAAAAAGCCACTTATACATCAATATGAACCTTATTGCAATAACCTAAAGAACTAAATTTACTTATGCATCTATGTGTTTATATTACTCACTAGATGGGGCTTTTATCAAGTCTCATACAAATTAGCGAAACAAGTTACATAACTCGTCGCTAGATGGCGTTGCTCCTCGTGCGCACGTTATTTTCAATAATTTTTCTTGATTTTTCGTAATTCTCAAAGATATTCAATACTTTTTTTTACTAAACACGTTTAAAATACTTTATTCTACGATCTACCATTAAAATAGTTTTGATTTTTACAAGTTTTCATACTAAACCACGCAATTGTTCTGGATAGTACTGACGAAGTTTTAAATATCCGTTAGTATAATATACAATGCGAACGTCTCGTAAACGTCAACTTGCGTTGCGTTGCGTTGCGTTGCGTATTTAACGCAACGCTCGTTAGAAGCCGCATTAGAAGTTTCACTTCAAAAAAATTTAGTGTTTCATATTAATTTTAATTGATAGACAAACGGCCAGACATACAGATCTTAAAACCCTTCCGTCTTCTTTTTCAGATACGAGACTTAAAAACAGCAAAATCATGCTTTGTTTATGTAATTATATATATATAAATATGGCAAGAGGTAAATATCAAAGTACCAGATAAAAACAAACAATTTTAATCTAGTGTTTATGATGAATAATAATTGAAAATCACGGCATCCGTTCTATGTGGCCAGTAACTTATTCAACAACACCGTTTGACATTTGGTCGGCGTGTCCCCTCCCTACTAATTTCCCTACGCACGCCAGTCACGTATTCTTGGTGTGCCAACTAATGATGCGCTTCAGCGTGCATTAGGCGCATGCTACGATTGGCTCTGATTGGCTGGAGCGTTGTGCGGCAGTCTCGTTTGACTCCCTGATTGGTTTATTCCTTTTGTCTGAGTGAAATTGCTCAGTGTTTCGATTGTTAAGAGGAAAATATTGTTAGTAGATTTTTTTTAATGGCGAGTATACCCATTTAAATTTAAAAATAAATAAAACTGCAACTGCAAAGTTTGTATGTATGTAACTAAGTTGTGGTTTAAAAATTTGCCAATAATTTTTGACCACTTCCTGGTATCTGATAGAAATTAAATTCGGCATACTACTTATAAACTAGCTGCGGCCCGCTGAAATAGATTGAAACGGGTTTTCCCGTAGAAATGAGATATTTTCCCGTGGTAAAAAGTAGCCTATGTCATTCTCCAGCTCTTCAACTATGTCCATATAAAAAAACACGGCAGTCTGTCGTTCAGTTTCGACGTGAAAGAAGGACAAACAAACAAATAAACACTTTTACATTTACAATATTAGTATGGAAGTATGGATTTAGATGGCAATACAATAAACTACGAGTAGTAAAATGACATTCTGATGAGTGAGCCAGGGGGGTTTTCCGAAATTCGGAATTTCAAATTCGTTTCGTACCGTCCTTTTTACTCCTCTATTAAAAACTATAAGCATAAGCAGAACGGCTTCTGCGAAGTTTTAATTTCGAATTTAGAATAAAAATAAGAATAAGAATAAGAATTTGGTTTATTGCCACAACATAAAACATAAATAAAACAATATCAAGAACAATGAACAAAACATTTACAAATACAAAAAAAAATACAGTAATTTAGAAACACTTTTGAGGCAATAGGTCCCAGTCTCAGCATGTGCTGGATAGATAGTCCAGCGCTGGTTTTCAGCCTGGGCCTTTGGGCAGGGTCGGTTGCAGACCTGACGAGAGACAGTGTAGCTGTGTTACCTATACTACTAAATTCGAAATTAAAACTTCGCAGATGATCCTGAGATCATCTCCGTAGAGGGAACTCTTCAACGGTTTATGGTATTGCCTTGAAATTTGGTACGGATACATTTTAGATGACAATGCAGGTATAGTCAGTAAGCACTCACATTCAGCAATAAAGCTTGAGACCCGGGTTCGATTCTCACGTCGGGCCAGATAATCGTATGAAAAATACGAATGTTTGTTCTCGGGTCTCGGGTGTTTAATATAAAGTTCAAATTACTCCATCGCGTGCCACGGCAACTTTGAATTACTTCCCAGTTGAAAGCGTAATGAATCGGGTCCATCCGAGATATTTGCTCTCGAGTTGGGAATTCCAAGTAAAATGCGAAAGTTGGTCGGCAAAATGATTTCTTCGGAGTTCCAGTCGCGCTAGAATCTTTTGTGAAGACATTGATTATGATTATGGGGGAGTCCTTGTATGTATGTATGTATGTAAACACTTTATTGTACATAAAACACAAAAATAATACAAAACAACACAACAAAAATAGTACAAAGGCGAACTTATCCCTAAAAGGGATCTTTTCAAGCTAACCTGGAATGAAAGGAAAAACTTAAAAAAAAAGAGATAGGCAAACAATAATTTACGTACAGAGAGAAGAAATTAATTGTGCAAATAGAACCACGCTGTTATCATACGACAAAAAACGAAAGAAGACACATCTGATATTTTATTTGAAATCGATTTATCCGGAATCAGTAAAAAGAGGCGCATCTGAATATAGCTACAGGTAAATAAGTTTCGGAAAATAGTAGTCGTGGACCGTTCTATCAGTTTCCCAAAACACCCGTTCCCAAAATATCCTAATTACCTGATCGTTACCTAAATAATCCGTTTTCCAAAATATGCATCTCTTAAAAGATACGTTTGCATTGCCAAAACATCCGTTCCCATCATTATCTTATCCTAAATACGGATGTTATGGGAATTGGGTATTTTGACATAGTGATGCTATGAGAAATGGGTCTTTTGGGTATACGGGAGTCTTGAGAAATAGATCTTTTGGCATACGGATGCTATAAGAACCGGCTATTTTGACTGATATCATTAAGAAGCAGGTCTTTTGGCCTACGGTAATTTAAAGAAAGACTGTTATTTTGGAACGGATTTTTTGGACCTGATGTTTTGGAAAACGGACAGAACGGTCCGAAACCATAATATGTTTTCTACCGACTTCAAAAAAAAGAGGAGGTTCTCAATTCGTCTGTATGTTTTTTTAGATGTATGTTTTATATATAGAGGGGGCAAACGAGCAGACGGGCCACCTGATGAAGAGCGATAACCGTCGCCCATGGAAAACCGCAACATAAGGGGAATCACAGGTACGATGCCGACGTTGTAACGCTCCGGGAATGTTGCCGCAGTAAGCTGATTCCAGATCTTGGTCAAGCGAGAAAAGAAGTTTCGCTTAAAACGCACGGTACTAGACTGCCAATCATCAAGATGGTGAATATGGTGAAGATGGTGATGGTGATGGTGATGGTGATGGTGTAGTGGTTACGAACCGGTAACCTCTAAAAGCCATCAGAGGCTAACAACAAAAAATAAGAGGAGGGTCGACCCAGAATAACGGGAAGAGTCACGGATAGAAGAAGTTGTCGTCTTCTAATACATTGATGATGCTGATGATTATTATACGCATCGTCATCATCGTTTCAGCCGAAAGCCGTCCACTGCTGAACATAGGCCTCCCGCAAGATTCGCCAAACAGGTCCAAACGTCCAACCATCCGCATCCAACGCGTTTCCGCGACCTTAATCATCATCGTTCCATATTGTTGGAGGCTTACCTACACCGCGTCTTCCGGTCCGTGGATGCCATTCTAGGACCCCATCGGCCATCAGTTCTACGAGCGACGTGCCCTGCCCACTGCCACTTGACTATGGTGATTCTTCGAGCTATGTAGGTGACTTTAGTTCTTGCGCAGATTTCATTCCATGAGATCCCGCAGAGAAACTCCGATCATTGCCCTTTCCATCGCCCCTTGAGCGACCTTGAGCTTTCTTGTGTATGAGGCCCATCATTCAACACACCCTGGTCAAAGACTTTTGACTTGAGACCCTGATTTTAATATAGGTACACATCTCGATATTATACATTCGTAATCAAATTAAAGCGATGTCATATGACGTGAAAGCCCACTCTAAGATCCGTGTTCATTAGCCCGCTCATTTACAGACCCGTGACCTACATGCGATGTGAGTGGTTCCAGTACGAGCGGATTTGAATACTCTTTTTTGGACGACATTTTTGCTGACTCAAGTGCAGCTAATGTATGTCTGAATATGTCTCGGCTCAGACTGTATGCCCTGATAATTCATACTCTCATATATTTGGGGAGGTCTATTTTTTGTAATGTATAACCATTTCGAGATAAATATTTTTTTAATAGTTTTCTGCAGTGTTTAATTTTTAATATAATGAAATGCATTTATTCCATATCGAATTAGAAATGACCTTCATTTGACATTGAAATTATATGTCGCGGACGCCACTCGAGAACCTTTCGGCCCCATCGGCTGTCAGTTCTACGAGCGATGTGCCCTGCCCGCCGCCACTAAAGCTTGGCGATTCTTCGAGCTATGTCGGTGGGTATTTAGTGGTGGGGTGGGTTCTTGCGCGGATTTCATCATTTCTAATGCGATCCCGCAGAGAAACTCCAAGCACAGCCCTCTCCATCGCCCTCTGAGTGACTTTGAGCTTTCTTATGAGGCCCATCGTTAGTGGCCACGTCTCAGTGCCATAAGTTATCACTGGCAACACACACTGGTCAAGATATTGCGGAGCTTCCCAAATGCTGCTCAGCCGAGTCTAATTCGTTAATTGACCTCTTTCTTGAAGTTGATCTCACCTAATTGGATTGTATGTCCTAGGTAGATAGGTATAGTCGTCAACAACTTCTAGCAAAGTCTCTCCAACGACGGGAGTTGGTACAACATGGGCGTTAGACATGACCTTCGTCTTGTCCATGTTCAATTTAAAACCAACTCTCTCGCAGACTCTTCCGAGGTCATCGAGCATCGCATTGAGGTCCTCCAAGGTCTCAGCCATAAGCACCACGTCGTCGGCAAATCGAAGGTGAGTAATTTGTATTCGCCATTTAATTTTACATTGATGCCACGTCCTACCCAGTTCATAGTCTCGAACGCATGTCATAGATAACTCTCTATAATGTTAGAACTTGGACCGCCGCTCTGCAGAGATGTAGCCCGCTTTTCACCCGGGATAGTGCAGTGACACGGGATGGTATTTTTGGGGCGAACGCTTTATTTCCTCATTCCCCCATTTGCCGGGTCTTAGTCTAATTTAGGAGCCCGCAAAACTGCTAAAGTGGACTTGGATAGAGTTTTTAGAAAGCCGCCTTTATTGCTAGTTTGGTAAGATATGGAATGGATTAGAGAGTTTTCTTAATGGCTGTTGTGATCCGTATTGTAATTATGTGTGTTTAAGTTGCACACATTGTAAGGATAATTTGTATTAAGTGTACATTGGATGCGGATGGCGCAGGGCCGATCTGTTTTGGCGAGCCTTAGGGGAGGCCTATGTTCAGCAGTGGACGTCCTTCGGCTGAAATAATGATTACGATGATGATGTTCATTAGATCGTTCATCCACCATTATTTCTCGTATTTCATTTTCTATTTTTTTTTCCGAATCCATTCATACATCTCAGCCTATATACGTCCCACTGCAGGGCACAGGCCTCCCTTCAGAATGAGAGGGCTTGGGCCACCCTTTGTGGGCCCAGTGCGGATTGGGAACTTCACACACACCATTGAATTTCTTCTCAGGTGTGTGCAGGTTTCCTCACGATGTTTTCCTTCTCCGTAAAGCTCACGGTAAATTTCTAATATAATTTCGCACATAAATTCCGCTCAGGTCTAGCTGATCATGATGACAACGATGAGATGAGTTTTAACTTATGTAGCTTGTAACGCCTTATTATAATGCACCTGAATGTTTAGCATTAAAAAAATCTTTTACATATTGCTTAAATTTACAAAGTTGTAATTCTTCTCACACATGTTGTAGGTATACAGATACATAATCAAAAACAGCATGGACCAAATCACAAAGCCTTCTTTAGCCAGAACGTCATAATCGCTTACCTCGAGAACCGGTTTCCGATAAAAAAAAACATACATTCCCATTAATTGCTTCTCATGAAGATCGTTCTATCAATTCCGGGAATAAAACAGGGCACTGGGATTAATACGTTTGACTTTGGAACATCTGCTTTCCGTCCCTCGGGAAACTAAGGCCGTGTTTCCTAAAAAAAAAACAATTATTTTGCTTGGGAAATTTGTTTGTGTAAAACGGTATATGCCGGAAATGTTAATTAGAGTAATAGTGAATTAGATACCTTTGGTTAGGTAACAATGGTTTAAGTTAAGGGTCTCCTCTAATCTATCGACGCGGAATCG
This sequence comes from Archips crataeganus, assembly GCA_947859365.1. Lineage (NCBI taxonomy): Eukaryota > Metazoa > Arthropoda > Insecta > Lepidoptera > Tortricidae > Archips > Archips crataeganus. The sequence continues at coordinate 3,203,101 of OX402063.1, read as the reverse complement.
GCTTCAGCCGATCGGAAAAACCTTTATGTCGATGCAATAAGAGCGAAAATAAGTCGATCAGCTCGGCTCCATTCGGCCCATGTACTTTTTAGTCTCGCATTCTTAAATATGTGCAAGTAATTCTACTTTTAACAACAAGATAAAAGATTGCATAAGAACAGCAATTTTATCTTGTACATTAAATAAAAAAAATACTTAAATTGCCATCTTTTTTAAATAAATTTTTGAAGATGCGTATCAGACTTTTTTGCTAAAAATTTAAATTTCAACTATCTTAGATATGGTTCATGCATAGGGCATTATGGGGTAAAAAAGATTGCATATGACCTCCCCCATAACCCCTTGACGGGAATAGGTCGACGTTTCAATAACCCTGTATATTAGATTATTGCTAATGCAGCACGCTGTGATTTCTTTATCACATAAGTTTGGAACTATAACCGTTTTATTAACACGTTCCGATTCCACCCATATACATGCCTTAATTGAATTTCCGTCAAGTCTATCCGAACCCTTACTCTTATTCGGTATTTACGATCAGTAAAAACCAGTCATTAAAGTTGTTTTACCCGCGCGGGATACGAATTGTTCCCTTTACGCCGGCGAAAGGGATCGTTGAGGGCAAACGTTAACCGATATTGTAGCAGATGTGTTTTTGTTATGCTATAATGGCGGGGTTTTAAGTAGAGCTGGATTTAGAAGTGTTAGGTTTCTGACGGGAAAGGGTATTGAAAATATGTAGTTAGTTTAGTTTTACTTGATCCCTGGACCAACCAAATCCAAGAAGTCCACTTTTTAATAAAGCTTCCAGCTTAGAATACCACAGAGCCACCTGCATCTACCAGTCACTCGCATCCCTTGCAATGTTGTCGTCGATGAACTAGTTTCATCGGCGTAGATCAAAGAATATTGTGAATATAACCACTCACGTGCTTTGAGCAACTACGGTTGCCAAATATATTTTAGCAAAATGCTTCTGGCAACTGTGGTTGCCAGACACCGATCTCACACTTTTTGTCTTCTCCTTATGTTGGTCAACGTGTATTGAGACCTTAATAGTATCATTCATACAGAGAGATAAACTAGCAACATTAAAAAAAATAAAACCGAAGGTCTATGGTACAAAATTCGAAGGAAAAAAATATTCCGAGGACACCAGTAAAGTTCGAGTCGTAACGGGCACGGATCAGCTGTTTAGATTTGTGATGATATAAATTATATCGTGTTTAGTAAATACAATGTTACGCATACGGTTGTTATTGGCAAGGATTGTAGTGTTTGTTTTTATAAGTTCAAGTGTTTATAAGTGGTTTGTAGTGTTTGAAATCGACTCGAAAAAGTGCCCCGAATTTTCGTAGGTACGTAAGCATTGTTTTGCTTTTTGTGCATTTTTATTAATTATTTCAATACAATAGCCCACCAAACTACTACTAGAAACATATTCTCTGTTTCTTTGGCTTTATTGTGTAATAATTTATGTAACTCATATTTGAGAAATATCAAAAAAATCGATTTTTAAACGTAATTCGACACCGCGTCACTGTTTGCAACGCAAGGCGAGAGCAATTCATGGCCGGTTTTTTTTTTCACGCGAGCAACTGAGTGGATAAGCAAAGCAAGCCACGACGGCTGAAGAAAAAGATTGAAGATTGGCTGGTGAGGCGAAAGATTCAATCTTGAGTGGCCACCACGTACCGGAAAACCAAGCGTTGGTAGGTTTCCCACATGGTGAACTATTTAATATTTCCTGTCAGTTTTGCATCTTTTGGTCCGCCTGTGGCTCGTGATATAAACAAATGTAAAATGCTATTTTTTGTTTATTAAACATCTACATATTTGAGACATATTATAGTAGGATCAACCTATATCGACGTCTTCTTATATTTGATCTTACACCTACCGAATTTTTAAGTTATGTTTAATCAACATTTTAAAAGTGATGAACTGATGAGATTTGAAATCCATTAACATTAAGCGAATTTGAAACTTTGTGTCATTAACGCAAACACTAAATTGACTTAACATATCCGACACTCACGAAACTAACAATCGCTAAAGCAGTATAAAGATGTATGTTCATGAGCAAGCTTTGCATCACATCGCTTGTTCTTTAGATCAACATATTTCGTACCTTTCACCCCATTACAAAAGTAAACAGACACCATGAATTTCCCCGTGAACAGGTCTGACGCTACATTCTCATTCATCACCTGCTTTATGTATACTTGTCAGTTTCGAGCTCAGAGCGAGAACATTTCCATTTGCCATGTTGATTTTTGGCATACAACGTAACGGTTACATCGGATTTGATGTAAGATTCGATGCGTAAGAAAGAGAATAAAATTTCAAATCCGTGGTATAGATTGGCTGAGATGATAAATATTCTGAAGGTAACCAAGATTATTTGTTCAGTACCTGACATCTCAATTGGCTTCAACTCCTAGGAACAAGTTAACTCCTCGACAGGATTATTAGGGAGCCATGTGTGCTCAGTAGTCTGCATTCTATACTTCAGTCAAAGTTGGCGCTCAAGTTGAAAACAAACTTTTGCTGTTAACTCGTGACACTCGTAACATTTTCACGCAAAATTGCGATAGTAAATTACAAAGATATTGCTTGAATTAAATCTTAACCGTTGTGTTTCCCCAGGTTTCCCCACTAAAATGTGCAATATAATATTACTAAATACTTTTTTCCTCGTCAGCTACCTAATGATAAACATTAAAGACAGATCTATATTTTTAATTTTACAAACTTGTACCTACCTATTCGTAATTTTTTTATTTTTTTTGCAATGTGATAAACTGCGTTCTTGGCACGGAAGATGCAGTGTAGTTAGGCCTTCAACAAGATGGAGAGGTGTAGTTAAGATTGAAGGAACGCGTTAGATGTGGATGGCGCGAGACTAGTCTAGTTGGCAAACCTTAGGGTGATTTATGTCCAGCAGTGGACGTCTTTTGGCTGAAATGATGAATGATGATGATACAACTCCGATGTTTTCTATGAAAAATACAATTTTAACGAATAAGTCGCTAAATCTAGCTTCTTCTTAGCTTAAATGTGTTTAATACTCTGATTCCGATTCGTTCACCACAATTTGGTGGAATATAAGAGACTATTGTAAACTGAATAAAATTTATAGCTACAAAAGGTAACGGGTGTAGAAGTACTAAGGGTATAGAAATATTAGGGTAGCAGGGGAGAGCTTCCTTGATATTTGATAAATAAAATCGTTTCCAGCCTGGGTTAACCTAACTCCTGATTCAGAAACGGTCGTCAGCTTTCAGCACAATACATATTATTATCACGTCAACCCCATTGTGTATTAACCTTACAAAGAAATTACATTTTACCTTTTGGTTAGGGTTGGCAGAAGTTGACTTTAATAATTTCCATCATCATTTCTGCCGAAAGGCGTCCTCTGCTGAACATAGGACTCCCCCAAGGTTCGCAAAACAGTTCGGCATCCAATGGTTACATCGCTCGTAGAATTGATGGGCGATGAGGCCAAAAAGGTTCTCGAATGACATCTAGGGACTGGTAGACGCAGTGTAGGAGCCTTCCAAGGAGATAGAGCGACGGCCTGGTTAATTAATAATAATATATTTAAATTTCATACTTAGTATATACTTAATTTAGGCTTTGATTAGACATACTCGGCTTTTACAGTTGGAACCCTAGCACCCTAGTGGTTTCTTGTTGAATTTTAGTTGGGTTTATTGTGTTCTTAACAAAAGAAATCTAATTACATAACTACATTGACCAAAAAATGCACTTGTTAAGTGGTTAGTGAGATTTTATTGTTTTCTTTGTTTAGCTAGATAGCATTGCTTTGGTTATAATAAAATTGATTTGTGTAAGTACTCTGAAGTCAACCATTGACTTTTGATGGACACGATAACCTTTTTTCTAAAGGTTTTTCATCTTTCGTTCCTTCTTTTATTTTACCTGTCATTTATGAGAAGTTTGCTTAAAACAGTAGCTTTATTTTCAAAACTATGACCGACTTTAATAAGTAAGTATTTTAAAAGTAGGTGATTTTTTTTTATATTTTCGATAATTGTAATGGGTACCGGTACTGAAACGCCAAGTTACCTTCCTTATCATCACTTTACATTAGTGAAATTAAAATTATATTACACGGCAACTATAGATTTGAAAACAAATCTAAAGACCATTACAATATTTTGCACAAAGCAACCCTATTCACATCTGCTAACGTAAAAATAAATCTTTATTTTGCACCTTGTAATACCATAAACTCAGCACGTAGCAACACCTATACACGGATTATAAGGTTATCACCCTAACAATGAATTTTCCTTTTTACGTCCTGGCAATAAAATAACTCGAGAGGTTTAACGGGAGAAACGTCACTTTGACAGTTTCGTTCGTGTGTTGAGTTAGTATTGTTTTGTTGGAGATTTGGTATTGTTATGTTATGCTTTGGTAACGACTATATTGTACATAAGAAAAAAAGTACAGTTAGAAACTTGTAACGTAAATCGAGGATGGCTAAAAATATCTTCGATAGTCCTAAGACTTAGTCAAAAAAGAAAAAATATATCTTTATAGGGTTCCGTACTTCAAAAGGAAAAATCGAACCCTTATAGGATCACTCGTATGTATGTCTGTGTCATAGCAGACTAAGTTGAAGTTGATGACCGCTTTAGCCTAGTTGGTAGTGACCCTGCCTATGAAGCTAGAGGTCGAATCCCGGTAAGGGCATTTATTTGTGTGATGAGTACGAATATTTGTTCGTGAGTTATGGATGTTTTCTATGTATTTAAGTATTTATTTATCTATATAAGTATGTTTATCGTCGTCTAGTACCCATAGTACAAGCTTTGCTTAGTTTGGGACTAGGTCGATTTGTGTAAGATTGTCCCCTAATATTTATTTATTTATTTAATTTGGTACACGTATGTAAGTCGGTAAACCCAAAAACACGTGTAACGCAAATAAATGAATTTTAAACATGGGCCACTTTTTGGGTTTAGTGAAAATTTTGAAATAAAATCAAATTACAAGTTAGTTATGAAGTATCTTTTTGTATTTTATTTTTACAACTTCATTTTTTTATTACTTTTACGGTCATCCCGTGAAACCATTTATATTTCATACTAAATACAAACTGAAATATAGATGCACAGAAACTTGTGAACTTGTGAAAAGTTGGCCCAGTAGCGCCATCTCTTGGTCCGGGTGGGCGGTTAGCTCCGAAAGAGTGTTAAAGTCGCTCGATAGAGGGTGTAACATAGGATGCGCGTTTATCACTGCATAAGGTGATTATATAACAGACTGAAATGTACGATGTGTAGAAAAGATTCGCGTCTAATCTCTAGACCAATGGTGGTGTAGGGGTATGGCACACGGCATGGAATGCTGAGGACCTGGGTTCGATTCCCAGCATTGGTCTTTTTTCTCGGGTTTTTTCTGTGCATCTATATTTCAGTTTGTATTTAGTATGAAAATCAAATTATTCTTTAGGCCTTATTACCCGAAGGTACCTTACTCTGTAGAATCACTACGAAATTCCAAGTTCGAAGTTCAAATCGTGCCGTCCCGTTCACTTTCTGTGTAACATTGTTAGCGTAGAGGTGGCGACTGACTTGTAACATTTCGGTGTAATGTAACATGATACAACCCGAGCATTACAGCAGTCAGTGCAGCGAGCCGAGCCGCTCGACGCGAGCGCCGCGTGTTCTCTCAGCTGTCTGTTTTTACGCGAATCCCTTTGAGTGTGACATTACAGGTTTTGAAACTAATGGAGCACAAGGGAACAGAGCGCTCAAGGCGAGCGTTCCCTCCGTAGCTGTAATGTAACTGTAATGTAACACGATCGCCGTGAACGATACATTAGAAACAAAGGTTACAAGTCAGTCGCCACCTTAAACGGAACGGCACGACGTAAAGTTCGAAAATCGAATGTCGTAGTATAAGGTCTGTGACTGTTTTTGACACTGCCGCCAGAGGGCCGGTTAAGTGATAACTATTATTTAATCTGTGGCCAAGTTTTTACACGTTTTTAGGGTTCCGTGGCCAAATGGCAAAAAACGGAACCCTTATGGATTCGTCATGTCTGTCTGTTTGTCTGTCCGTCAATATGTCACGGCCACTTTTTTCCGAAACTATAAGAACTATGCTGTTTAAACTTGGTATGTTGATGTATTCTGTGAACCGCATTAAGATTTTCACACAAAAATAGAAAAAAAACAATAAATTTTACTTAGAACTGAGACTCAAAAAAATTTTTTTCCATTAAACCCATACGTGTTATACGTGTGGGGTATCTATGGATAGGTCTTCAAAAATGATATTGAGGTTTCTAATATCTTTTTTTTCTAAACTGAATATTTTGCGTGAGAGACACTTCCAAAGTAAAGTAAAGTAGCTTCTAAAATAAGAGAATGATAAAACTAAAAAAATATATGATGTAGATTACCATGTAACATTCCACCGAAAATTGGTTTGAACGAGATCTAGTAATACGTCATAAATCGTAAACCGCAATTTTTTATAAATAATGGTACGGAACCCTTCGTGCACGAGTCCGACTCGCACTTGGCCGGTTTTTTCCTTAGCGAACGTCCGAAATTGTACGCCCTCGTTTTAATTATTTTTAATTACATCATTTATTTTCATAGTCTAAAGAGAGTAAGGTCTCATAAGAAGGTTCCTTTCAGAGCGTGTTCATAAGCACTTAGGGGCTTTTGTGGCGAGAAAATTAATTTTAAAGAATAATTACGATTACAAAAACGAGACAATGTGAGGGTCTGAAATCACTCCGAGTTTTCTTGAGTGCTTTCACTTATACACAAAGTAAATTAACATTCAAAGGTGGCTAAGGGCATTTACTTTTACGTGTTTGTCTATTGTTGGTTTCGTAGAAAACTTTTTACCTAATAAAAATCTAAATAAAAAGTGCACTCAATGAAGTTAGTATTCAATTCAAACCGTGTGCTTCAAGTAAGTAACCAAATTATTTGAAACAGACTTAACAATCATAGGTACTTATTACAATTACGGCTTTATTTATAAATGTAGATGATTACGCTAATATTAAGGTTTTTATTTTGAGCTGAGCATTGTTTTGGCTCATATTATGATGAGATGTGGTTTCCCAGAGCGCAACAGCCCAAACACTACTCTTAGAAATGATGAAATGGAGAGGAAATTTTAGCGATAAGGATTCTTCTACTTCTTAACGTGCCACACCATTACTGGAGATTGGCCGTTAGCGCTGAAAATTTTCCCATCTTGAGCCATCCGGAACAGTTGTTCTGCAGTTGTTCTGTTCTACAGCCATGATTTCTTTAACCGTCCAGGCCACCATTTTCCCTGTTCTTTTCCCATCAGTATTAACTGCAGTAACTGATGTCTGTCATTGCACAGCACGTGCCCAAGAAATTCGATTTTGACAATGGTGATGGGTGTAGCTGTCAAAGAACTAACGTGTGGCGTAGCTGAAAATTAGTCAGTAATTTGTCAGTCATTTAAACTATTAAATGAAAACTTGAACTTTAACTATACGGATTTAATTCACATCAAGTTATACAAAGAACATTTCACTAGCACAGCCTATCCAAGAATAGCTGCCCAGATCGTCTGCTGTCCGCTGTTCGTTTCATGATTCGAATTCTAGAATCCACAAGTTCAAATTTACGAAACAGCGATACGGTCTCAGTGGCCTGGAATTCTAGAAGCCACAAATTTAAATTTACGAAACAGCGACGCGGTCTCGGTGGCCAGTGTCTACAATACCATTCTTAAACATTGAATGAATGAATCAAAATAGATCGATGTGAATAAAGAATACTGTAATCGTTTAAACTAAGGCAACACTAGCATACCTAGTACAGAATCAATCACAATTCGTATGATCGATTCGAGCGGTTGTCTGCAAAGCGAATCGAATAAAATCGAGCTAGGCCGTGGATTTGAAACAGGTCTGCCGGCGGAAATACTTTGTATTTCACGTAGTTAGGGTACCGTGGGCAATTTATAGCGACACTGCAGAGTGTCTGCTATGTTTGTAACGTGCACAGACGTCTTTCACTCTATAACAGCCCGGCCACGACGTCGCGCGACCGGTGGCAGCGGCGAGTGTTTTATTAGTTCATTGCGTGTGCTGCCAGATAATGACTGTGCGGCGAGCGTCTCGGACGCGCAATGAACGGAGAAAACGCTCCCCGTTGCCGCCGGTCACTCGAAATCGTGGCCCATAATTTCTTTTAACTACCTAAGTACCTATAAATTAAAAAATTTAAAAACCCCCAACGCAATTAAGTCTAAGATCCCTTCCGCATCATTCAAAGGAGCTGATAACTTTAAAACAGCTGGGCCAATTTTGATGAAACATGTCTAAGATCCGACTGCTGAAATACAGGTTTTACACCTAGTTTGGCAGCTGTGGCCCACTTTATTTATGTTTTTATCTAGTTTCCACATATATTTGTATAAGATACCTGTACCTTTTTATGGAAATAAAGAATTATTATTATTATCCATTGCCAAGAAACCTGCTTTCAAATAAAAAAACCGTATCCAAATCGGTTCACCCGTTTAAGACTTATGATGCCACAGCAGACAAACAGACACACACACACACACACACACACACACACACACACACAAAGCGGTCAAACTTATAACACCCCTCTTTTTGTGTCGGGGGTTAAAAATACTAACTAACGCTTTGATTGATGGTCTTGTGTTGTCTGAAATAAACGAAATATTATTATATTATTAGGCTTTCTTACAATTATTTTTTTTTTGCTATTAAAAATACTTAATCCTAGGTTTCTTTAATCAGTCTATTTATAAAAATATTAAATAGAGCCTTAGCTTTGATTAAGCGAGCTGCCTTGCGAAACTGAGAAAGGTAAAAATATTTTTTAATCCGATCCGATGAGAGATACCAGTAGGTAACTTCGGGCACAAACTATTATGTTACCATTATTATAATTATTAAATAAGAATCCCTAAAAAAAGCCATGTTGGTCTACTGATTTGACCTATGGCCTGTCGAGCAGAGATTCGTGAGTTCGTACCCGGGCTTCCGCCTCTGAGTTTTTCGGAATTTATGTGCGAAATCACATTTAAAATTTACCATGAGATTTACTATTAGAAGAAATTCAATGTTGTGTGTGAAGTAACAATCCGCACTGGGCCCGCGTTGGAACTACGCCCCAAGCCCTCTCATTCTCAGAAGAAGCCTGTGCCCTGCAATGGGACGTATATAGGCTGTGATGATGATTTATGATAAATCCCTGGACCTTAAAAATATACAGAACCTTGTCCTTAATTCTGGTTTGTTCACGCTCCATTTTTATTTCACTGTGTTTTTTTTTAATTTCAACGTCGATTTTTTAGCCGAAGGTTTTATGTTGCAAAAGGGATTCAGGCTCTTTTAAGCATTTTAGCTCTTGTACGATCCGAATAACTAAATGTAACGAAATGTTCGTAAAAGAAAATAAATAAATTTACGAATTAATTTTGTTAGCTGCTTGAAAGCGCTTAAGCGCTTAAGGTTTCATTTGGGATTAAATTAAACTGTGTATGTTATACGAAAAATAGTAATTAAAATTTATGTAAGTCATCAATGTCATCATCATCTCACCCTGTATACGTACAGTCAGCCTCAGAAGACAGTGAACTACTACTACTACTACTACTACTTTAGTACTTTATCGCAATAACCAGTTATACTGTGAGTCAGTGAAGTTTGAAATAATATGTCACATTAATGAAAGTGAGAAAGTACAAAAGTGTTCAGCAACTTCTGACCCCGGTGCCACACATATTACAAATGTTTCAACACATATTTGAACACATATTTGATCTATGGTTGTTTGTATGGATGTTCTATTGAACAAATAAGCAAATACCGGTGCTACACATGTGATCAAATAAATGTGTTCAAACATTTGTAATATGTGTGGCGCCGGGGTGACGCCAACCGTACGTAGGTATCATGCTGAGAAAGCTCCCCTTAGATGCAGAGGTCTTAGCTTGCAGTTCCCACGCAGGCCCAATGCCGATTGCAAACTTCACACACGTCGAATTGCTTCACAAGTGTAATTCGATTCTTACACACGAGGGCTCGTCGAGAAGCCAAAGGCCAAATCACTAGGCCACTAGGTACCTTCTTTTGGAAAGATATGAAATCGCATTTTCCATTTATCAAATCGACATAAACTTGCTTAATATTCCCACAAACATGAAAAGGAACGCACGGGTGCATAACAGCGGAATTAGACGGCAGCATCCGCAGGAAGTCATTAGAGGTCTATTCAATCCGATCCATTTGCTCGACTGACGTTCGTGTCGTCACAGTGTGTATTTTATAAATGAGCCCCACTGAATAAACCCAATGTATAATTATTCGTTGTTTTTTTATATATTTTTTCCCTGCTTATTGAATATAAATCTAAATGTAAATCTCTCTCTGTCTTCCTCCCTTCCTCTTTCTCTCTCTCTTTCTCTCACCCTCCCTCTCCCTATCTTTCTTTCACTTTCTCTCTCTCTCCCTCCTCGCTCTTTGCCTCTTTTTACATTCAGTTTCATTCGAGAACTGGTAATATGGTCGGAAAGCGCTAGTGACGAAACTTCGCTGGAATCTGTTGGATACAGTGACGAAGTTGTTTGCGGAAGACCTTAAATCGAATTGTCAAATGCAACACGCCAAAGCAACGTCACCGTCAACGTCGTCATTGTCGTCGTCGTCGTCGTCATGGTGACAGTTTGCAGTACGATATTCAAACACAGTTGGGTTAGAAAACTTAGAAATTAAATTCCTTGACTGTAAATAGGTACTCGAGCGTTCCTACAAGTTGTATTTAATATCATTCGCGTCACGGGCTCTTCACCTATAACCCCTCAAACAGAGGATCATGGGTTCACATCTCTGCGTTTATTTGAATTTAAATATGTGCGAAATTTACCATTTGCTTTACTCTAAAGGAAAACATGGTGAGAAAACTTGCACACACTAATTTAATGGTGTGTGTGTAGTTCCTAATCCGCACTGGCCCCGCGTGGTAACTACAGTCCAAGTCCTCTCATTCTGAGAGGAGGCCTGTTCCCTACGGTGGGAAGAATATAAACTGAGATGATGATGATGGATGTAATGAATTTTGCATGTTTTTTTTTCTGGCAGATCATAACTGGGCTTCACATACATCATTCATTATTAAACCTCAACATGGAGATTTAGAGATAAAACTGACAACGTAACAGTAAAAGTAGGTCAAAATGCCTACGCAATACTTAATCCGGGTTAATGGGAGAATCAAACTAAAGGTACTTAAAATAGTTAATAATTACGAAATGGTTTTCCGTATAGAATAGCCATACAAAGTATTAAATTAATTAACAGCATGGATTAAGCGGATATTAAGCAACAAACATAAAGGTTTTATTTTGATTACAGAATAGAATAGAATAAATTTATTTGCAAAAATGTAGCGGTGAATACAGTTAGAGAAGCGTTTTAGAGATCGTACATTTCACTTGAACAAGCATGCAAATATTACTTATAAATTATGACAAACTTAGAAATATACATTGTTTCATTATTGGTTTAGTAAGTTTATGCAAAGTTATTAATTTATTGGATTCAAATAATTATCTAAACTAATATACGAGGGGCGTTCAATATAAAGTGAGAATGAGATGCAAACTCTTTTAATATTACGAAATTAAATACTGGCCGGTAAAGCTAATCTATCTAGCTGATTGCTATGAAAAAAAAACTAACTGTCTTTTGTTTAAAAAAATATACGGTAATTTCTTTGCAATGCTATTGAGTACGTTAGCGAAAATGGAGAAAATTGAACTGCGCGCCGTTATCAAATACTTGTTTGAAAATTTTTTCTACGGACCAAGTCAATTTGGATTTGCGGGACACTTTAGGGTCTAATGCTCCTCCGTATTCGACAATCGCACGTTGTTGCGCCGAATTTAGACGTGGAAGAACATCGACAATGGACGACCCCCGCTCCGGACGCCCTACTACAGCAGTAACTGAAGAAATTGTGAAAAAAGTCGAAAACTCAGTTTTGGCGGATCGTCGTGTCACGGTTCGTTTTATTGCTAAAAATGTAAAGATTTCAACGGGGAGCGTGCATAATATTTTACATGAACGCTTGGGTATGAAAAAGGTATCTGCGCATTGGGTACCAAGAATGCTTACTGACACGCAAAAACAAACTAGACTAGAGATTTGTCAAGAAGCTTTGAACCTGATGCAGCAAGACCGGGAACTTTTTTTGGCGCGATTTATAACAATGGACGAAACATGGCTCCATCATTACGACCCAGAAACGAAACTGCAGTCTATGACATGGAAAAGGCTATCATCTCCAACTCCGAAGAAATTCAAGGTGAGCCCATCTGCTGGTAAGGTCATGGGCTCTGTTTTTTGGGATGGTAAAGGGGTATTAATGATTGAGTATCTCGAGCATGAAGCCACTATTACGGGCACATTATACGCCAAACAAATAGCAACATTGCGCAATGAGATTCGCGAAAAACGGCAAGGTAAACTCTCGAAAGTTCTGCTGTTCCACCAGGACAATGCCCCGGCACACAAGTCCGCCGTTGCAATGGCTGCAATTCGTGATGCTGGGTTCGATATCCTTGAGCATCCTCCGTATTCACCAGATCTCGCTCCCAGTGATTTCTACCTATTTCCGAGATTGAAACAATACCTGAGAGGCCAGAAATTTGAAGACGACGACGCGGTAGTCGCTGCAGTACAAGATTTTTTAAGTACTCAAGATGAGACCTTTTTTAAAAATGGAATTTTAAGTTTAGAAAAAAGATATACTAAGTGTATTATGCTAAAAGGTGACTATGTCGAAAAATAAAATGACATTTAGTAAAAGTTGTTTAAAACATACTCATTCTCACTTTTTATTGAACGCCCCTAGTATAAAGCTGAAGAGTTTGTTTGTTTGTTTGTTTGAACGCGCTAATCTCAGGAACTACTGCTCCGATTTGAAAAATTCTTTCAGTTTTAGATAGCCCATTTATCGAGGAAGGCTAAAGGCTATATATCATCACGCTAACTCCAATAGGAGCGGAGCGGAGCGGAAGAATGTTTCAAAATCGGGGGTTTTTCAAGTAAAACTTCTATAGGCGCTAATCTCAGGAACTACTGCTCAGATTTGAAAAATTCTTTCAGTGTTAACACCAGGGAGGTGGGGGGGGTGGGGGGGGGGGGGGGGGGGTTGAGGGGGGTGAGGGTGCGGGGGTGGTGTGCGGGAGTTTTAAGGGGGGATGAACATTTCATTGATTTTGCCGTAGGATGCACCGTTTTCAAGATATTTGACAAAAACACCAAGGGGGTGGGGTGGGGGGGTGAAGGTGCAGGGGAGGGGGTGCGGGGGCTTCGGAGGGGGGATAAAAATTTAATTGATTTGCACCGTTTTCAAGATATTTGACAAAAACACCGAGGTTGCGGGAGAGGGGGGCTTCGGAGGGGGGACTAAAATTTCATTGATTTTGCCGTAGGATGCACCGTTTTCAAGATATTTGACAAAAAAAACTTGAAGTAAAACATATATAGGGCACGCTTGACTTGGGATAGGACGAACGCGCGTGTGCGGGGGTGCTGTGTGGGAGGGCGTGCAGGGGGTGCGGGGGGGTTGCGGGGGGGTAATTTTTTATTGTCGAGGAACTAAGGAGAGCCATAATTGATGAAAAAGCAAATTGGATAAAAAAAATAAGCTGCCCAAATTACTAATTCCACGCGGACGGAGTCGCAGGCAAAATCTAGTTAATGATATAATAACACTTATCTTAACAGAAATTACGCAATTTATATTACGAGGGGCGTTCAATATAAAGTGAGAATGAGATGCAAACTCTTTTAATATTACGAAATTAAATACTGGCCGGTAAAGCTAATCTATCTAGCTGATTGCTATGAAAAAAAAACTAACTGTCTTTTGTTTAAAACAATATACGGTAATTTCTTTGCAATGCTATTGAGTACGTTAGCGAAAATGAAGAAAATTGAACTGCGCGCCGTTATCAAATACTTGTGTTTGAAAAATTTTTCTACGGACCAAGTCAATTTGGATTTGCGGGACACTTTAGGGTCTAATGCTCCTCCGTATTCGACAGTCGCACGTTGGTGCGCCGAATTTAGACGTGGAAGAACATCGACAATGGATGACCCCCGCTCCGGACGCCCTACTACAGCAGTAACTGAAGAAATTGTGAAAAAAGTCGAAAACTCAGTTTTGGCGGATCGTCGTGTCACGGTTCGTTTTATTGCTGAAAATGTAAAGATTTCAACGGGGAGCGTGCATAATATTTTACATGAACGCTTGGGTATGAAAAAGGTATCTGCGCGTTGGGTACCAAGAATGCTTACTGACACGCAAAAACAAACTAGACTAGAGATTTGTCAAGAAGCTTTGAACCTGATGCAGCAAGACCGGGAACTTTTTTTGGCGCGATTTATAACAATGGACGAAACATGGCTCCATCATTACGACCCAGAAACGAAACTGCAGTCTATGACATGGAAAAGGCCATCATCTCCAACTCCGAAGAAATTCAAGGTGAGCCCATCTGCCGGTAAGGTCATGGGCTCTGTTTTTTGGGATGGTAAAGGGGTATTAATGATTGAGTATCTCGAGCATGGAGCCACTATTACGGGCACATTATACGCCAAACAAATAGCAACATTGCGCAATGAGATCCGTGAAAAACGGCGAGGTAAACTCTCGAAAGTTGTGCTGTTCCACCAGGACAATGCCCCGGCACACAAGTCCGCCGTTGCAATGGCTGCAATTCGTGATGCTGGGTTCGATATCCTTAAGCATCCTCCGTATTCACCAGATCTCGCTTCCAGTGATTTCTACCTATTTCCGAGATTCAAACAATACCTGAGAGGCCAGAAATTTGAAGACGACGACGCGGTAGTCGCTGCAGTACAAGATATTTGAAGTACTCAAGATGAGACCTTTTTTAAAAATGGAATTATAAGTTTAGAAAAAAGATATACTAAGTGTATTATGCTAAAAGGTGACTATGTCGAAAAATAAAATGACATTTAGTAAAAGTTGTTTATAACATACTCATTCTCACTTTTTATTGAACGCCAAAACTGAGTTTTCGACTTTTTTCACAATTTCTTCAGTTACTGCTGTAGTAGGGCGTCCGGAGCGGGGGTCGTCCATGGTCGATGTTCTTCCATGTCTAAATTCGGCGCACCAACGTGCGACTGTCGAATACGGAGGAGCATTAGACCCTAAAGTGTCCCGCAAATCCAAATTGACTTGGTCCGTAGAAAAATGTTTCAAACACAAGTATTTGATAACGGCGCGCAGTTCAATTTTCTCCAGTTTCGCTAACGTACTCAATAGCATTGCAAAGAAATTACCGTATTTTTTTTTTAAACAAAAGACAGTTAGTGTTTTTTTTTCATAACAATCAGCTAGATAGATTAGCTTTACCGGCCAGTATTTAATTTCCTAATATTGAAAGAGTTTGCATGTCATTCTCACTTTATATTGAACGCCCCTTGTATTTTTAGATTTAATGTAGTTTTAGTTTATTTTATTTTAATGTAGTAAGTTTTATTTTTTATAGATTTTTAGTTGTATATGAAATATTATTGTGAGTTTTTAATTACTGAATTATAAAAAAAATATTCACGCAAAAAGTAAATAAGATCAGGAGTATAACGAATTCTCAATCAACAAACAAAGAAAACGTTCGTTAAACGTTTTCCCGTATTTCAAACAAATTGTTATCTATTTTGTATTTTGAAACGGCAAAGAAATAAAGTATCTATATATACCACGTATTATTATTAGGAATATAATATGTGTGGCATATCTTATTTGTATGCCAATTAACAAATCGATCTATATATTAAAAGTTTGACCCAAAATTCCAAGTCACAAATCAAGATACATTGCCGGCACTCGTCACTATCCTTGTGAGTTCTAGTATATTTTTTGAACAACAATTTTCTTTCCTGTGTATTGAATATGACCGTGTAAATCTCTCTATCTCTCCCTCTTCTCTCTCTCTCTACTTCTCCCTCCCTCTCTCATTCTCTCTCTCTCTCTCTCTGTCTCTTTCTTTCTCCAAATTACAAAAAGTATGTCTCTCATCTGGCTCTTAAACACTACTTAGAAAAAGTCGGAATTCAGGAGGATAAAAGTAGGTAGGTGCTATTGTAGTTTACGACTTTCTCATCAATTCAGCATTAAAAAACCACTACGCGTGTGACTGTGTGACAGCATACTTTATTTATTCCATACCTCAAACTCAAAACCCAGACGTTCAGTTTTACTTGTGCTGCGAGCGCACCTGTCTCTACCCTAGGGCTTAAATCAAGCGATTTTTGGCGCTACTCCTGCCAGTTCGTAAAACAAAGAATGTATTAAACATACGTTCGTACCAGATACATCGTAAAATTTGCCGTAACGCGGGTCATTCAGTTTTATGGCTCTCTGTGTTAGGAGTGCTATCTGGTAAATTTTTGACTCAGTCACGTTTTTTTCACAGTTTATGTGTTGGTGTGGTCGTAAATTTTGATGACGTCACTTCGTTAATGGGTCTTGATTCAGGCAGGTCATGGTGTATCATGAATTTTAATCGTGTGCATTGTGGTGCCAACTAATGGACGTATGCCGATGATAGAGAATTAAAGGGAGTTTTGTTGATTTAATTGAACTTCGTTGTAACTTTGCTAAGTCAGAAGCAATAATAATCGTAAAATCCATTTTCAACCGACGAAAACAAAAGGAGGAGGTTCTCAATTCGACGTGTATATATTTTTTTTTATGTATGATAACGCATAACTTTTTACAGAGTAGTCCGATTTTGATGATTCTTTTTTTATTGGAAAGCGTATACCCCGAGGGTGGTCCCATTTAAATTTGGAAACAATATTCTTATCCTAAGGGTAGAAAAACAGGGGATGATTGATTGTTCAGTTACTGATTGTACTATATGACCACGCATAACTTATTACAGAGAAGTCGGATTTTGATGATTCTTTTTTTATTGGAAAGCGTATACCCCAAGGGTGGTCCCATTTAAATTTGGAGATAATATTCCTACCCTAAGGGTAGGAAAACAGGGGATGATTGACTAACTTTTTACAGAGTAGTCTGATTTTCATAATTCTTTTTTATTGGATAGATAGGGTATACCTTGAAGTTGGTATTATAAATTTGGAAAAAAATTACCCCAAGGATGGAAAAAAAATTATAAAATAAAAACTATTTAACAAAAAATTAAACCGCCGAAAAAACTGAAAAGCAAAAAATAATACCTTTTTTGTTTGACCTTAATCTAGGTACCAGTTTGAAGTCGGTGCCTCAGCACGAGCCAGGAGGAGTGATAGAAGCCAATCAGGTAGACGATTATAGGTCCACTCCTCCTGGCTAAGTGCTGAGGCACCGACTTCAAACTGGTACCTAGATTAAGGTCAAACAAAAAAGGTATTATTTTTTGCTTTTCAGTTTTTTCGGCGGTTTAATTTTTTGTTAAAAAGTTTTTATGGTTTAAAGTTTCTACTTAGGTCCTTTGCACTTAACTTAGGCTCAGTCGGAAGCTTATACATAAGTGACAGAATCTCATTTGAAGCGCGTCAACGGGCGATAACTTCGCGTCGCCTGCGCGTAAAAAATACACCGTGTGCTTCGGCTTTGAATTTAAATCATTTGAACAACTAGAAATGTTCTTAATCAAGATACAAATAATAACAAATCTAGGAATGCTGAGAAATAGAAGTTCCACGGAGCGGAGCTTCAATAATTTGGTCATAACATACATAGTTACATACGTAATTATGATCAAGTAGAAAGCTATATTATATAATGTCTTAGGTAAAAAGTTTTATCTGACGTACTAGCTAATTTTTAAATGCCCAGCCTAAATCTATGGACTTAGAAAATAATAATTTTTACATATAGATAAGTAACAAACACCGTGACACGAGATTTTTATATATTAGATTATAAGTACATAGTTATAGTATGCACTAAAATCTTTACAAAATGCACATCATGCTCAGAATACTATTGGCGGCTGTATCACATTGTCTTTGTTGCAGAAATAAATAAATATCAATTTTAAAATACCATCTCGAACGTTATTAGTATTATGAGGAACATTTTAAACATGAAACTACCGTGAGACTCACTCATAGTGAAAATAAACGGATCACTCACGTCTTAAAACGAGTTTAACTCGACATGTTTTTGGCTAATCCGTAGCCCTTCCTCTCGGAGTCACACGTCACGGCGGCTGCCAAACGTGCACCCAACACACACGCACGCACGTGTGCACGTTTGGCAGCCGCCGTGACGTGTGACTCCGAGAGGAAGGGCTACGGATTAGCCCGAAACATGTTGAGTTAAACTCGTTTTAAGACGTGAGTGATCCGTTTTTTTTCATTATGAGGAACATGTTTCAGACCAGATGTTGCAACAAGTAAAATGCTCACCGAGAAAGGCAAAAGAACGTATTCCAACTTTCCACATTCAACTCGAATCCAAGGCCTAGCACTAAAACACTTTGGGAACAAACAAAGGACAACCGCTTTACCTACATTTTTTTCCTCAACGCTCAAACTTACGCCATCCGGGGCTAAACGCACGTAAAATATTGCTATTGGTCTTGTTTACCTAGAAACTTTTACCATACTGTGTTTAGATTTATGCCCCTCAGCATTGTCAAAATGGGGTCGATAAGGAGCTCATTTCAATTACACGCCCCTGCCACGATAACGAGAAAATAGATGCCCGACAAAAGCCAAAACACGAAATAACTCAAATGTGTCGTAATAAATCCGAGTAGATAAAGTTTGAATTACTTCTCTATTGAAAATCGGTGGATCGAGATCGCACAATTCAAGTCGAAGTTCTGCCAAGTTTGCGGCAGCAGTTTTCTTGTGTGGCCAACTCGGATGGCATGGGCAGTTGAGTTGAATGTTGTGGAGTCGCCGATTAAATTTTGTATTGGCTGCAGGTTCTTGGAAAAGTTTTTGTAAGAGCTCATGATATACTACATGTATGTTTGTTTAAAAATACTGTATTCATCAATGCTACCCAGGGGTATTAAGGGTTCTAAGGTCAAATCAAAAGTCATAACTATGCCATTTTTGTAAGACAAACACGGAGTCCAATAATCATTTATCTTCACTGCATAGTATAAAACAAAGTCGCTTCCCGCTGTCTGTCCCTATGTATGCTTAGATCTTTAAAACTACGCAACGGATTTCGATGCGATTTTTTTAAATAGATAGAGTGATTCTAGAGGAAGGTTCATTATATGTATAATACATGAATAATTGCACCCGTGCGAAGCCGGGGCGGATCGCTAGTGACTTATATACGTCGTACTGCTGGGCACAGGCCTCCTCTCAAAATGAGAACTTGAGCTGTAATCCTTCCTTGGTCCTTCACCGAAAAGCACATGGTAAAGTCTAAGAAACTCCAAGGACCGCACTTTAGACTTTTAGACGGTGCTGGCTGAAAATCAGTACTTGGGTGCCATAAACACTTCAGCATTATTCTAAACCAGTATTCGATATGCAACCGCAATGACACATTATATTTATGCTTCGTGTAGTCTATTTTTAAGTTTTTGTCTATATTGTTGTTTTGTGTATTTTTAACCCCCGACACAAAAAAAGGGATGTTATAAGTTTAACCGCTATGTGTGTGTATCTGTCTGACTGTTAGTCTGTGTGTCTGTCTGTGGCACCATAACTCTTAAATGGGTGAACCGATTTGGATGCGGTTTTTTTTATTTGAAAGCAGGTTTCTTGGCGATGGTTCTTAGACATGTTTCGTCAAAATTGGTTTAGCCGTTTCAAAGTTATCAGCTCTTTTGTATGCTGCGGAAGGGATCTTGGATTTAATTGCGTTGGGGGTTTTTTAAATTTTTAATTTCTAGTTATCTTTCTTTCCTTTTAGATTTGAACCCACAATCCTCTGCTTATTATTGGTCGAAGACAAAGCGCTATATATATTGGTGGTATTAAGAAGTCATGACTTAGTGAAAAAATACGGACAACTCACGTTTATAATCGAGTTTAGTTGATTCTGTGCGTTTGGCAGCCGCCATGAGGTGTGGCTCTGGGAAGTAGGGCTACGGATTAGCCCGAAACATTTCATTCATTTTCATTTCATTTTTGTCGAGCTAAACTCGATCACAGGCGTGGTTACCCGTATATTTCACTACGAGCTAGTCTCACGGTAGTTTATGTTCAAAATGATGACTTAAGAGTCAGGCTTGCATATTTGCCTTCTTAAACCGTAAACATTTATAATCTTTCTAACAAGGCCGCGTATATTTCGATCACGTAATGGTGCTTCACTACACAGCACACTGCTCATTTGAGTTTGGAACTGCGCCAGCCCCGTTTCGCCCCTAAAAGGTACTCAGCATCCCCAATATCACCGTGTCATGGATGAAACATTAAAATATAATAATGCTCATATATTTGTTAAAATAATCGTCCATCATGTTTGGCAGGCACTTCCGTTTCTATCTTCCCTTTTATTTATATCATATCACTATCACATTGTTCTTACTTCTTATACGTCCGTTCATACAGTTTGTTATGTCAACTGAAATCAATTATAGAGTCCACCAGGAAATTCAAGGGTTGGGGTTTGGTGGACTTAGGTATAAGTAGTTAGGTATATTTTCACGCGACTGTCAAAGGAAGGTTATTGACAAGTCGTTTTATTAAAAGCTTTGTTGTTCAAAAGTCAACGAGGAAGCGACAAGCAGTCGATTACTTTTTCATTCATAAAACTTATAGTAGCGGAATGAAAAACTTCGTCACTTTCCGATCTTAACTCGTTGAAATAAAGTCGAAAAGTGACGAACCTTTTCATTCCGCGACTGTACAATAGATGCTAGATTGTCAATCATAAATTATTTTAAGCACGAAAGCTTGTGAGTATATGAGTGTGTTATGTAATTGTATTGGTGAATACTGCAATGCCGTGTAAATATTGACATAAATAAATAAATAAATGTGCGTTAGATTTACCTTCAAGAAAAACATTTACGATCTTCAAGTTAGACCTGAAAATAGATAATAGTCATATTTTTAAAGAACCATGTTTACTCTGACAGCGCCATATTATGCAGACCAATTTTTGATTCTTCCCTTTATTCACGGTAATATCTATGAAAAATGTTAACTCAACGAAAAAAAAAACTTGAGAAATTTTTTGTTCTACTAGTAGGATCGAAAAACTCGTGATTCTGAGTAGAAAACTGAATGAAAATGTTTCTAAATAAAAAAAATCCAAATTAAAAAAAAAAGTCAAAATATGAAACAAAATAAAAATTGACGCATTAGTATGATGATGATGATGTGGACAGTTAATTCAAGACCTGTCGCAGTATTTCTAGTTTCTAGCTCTACTCGCTTCTCGCTTATCGTCGGCAGTGGGACAAATGCCTAATGCCCATACCCTAATCTTAGATACATCTGTAGTTTGTGTAACTCCACAATGGGTCCACAATTAGATTCCGGTCGAAGCGGAGGAAAGCAAATATAACCTGTTTGTCTCTTGGCCTCGTGTTTGTATGACCATTTACGGACGTGACATATATTGTGTTTTGATATGTAGATGATATTTTGGTAGCGATGGTTTTCCAAATTTACTGTCACGTTCACACAAGTAATAATAAAAGAGAGAGAGATAGAGATTTACACATATTCGAAACAGAACAATAAAAATAATTGGAAGGAAAAAGATACAAATAAAAAATAACAAATAAATACCGTAAAATCGGGATTCTTTGACCCAATTCATGGTAAAATTGACCCTTATTAAAACCACATTGTAGACGGTTCTAATAAAAACGCGAGTCGTCAGTTAGAACTAGAACCAATTATACGACAATATACCGTTATGCCGACCCAAAAAAACACTCAATCCCAAAAAAAAGTAGTAAGTAGTAGTAAGTTAGGGTCAATTATTGTCAGTCTTAAAATAAATATGCTTAGATAGGTATATAGTTTGTAAGAGTTGTAGTTACTGTATTTTTGTTCATAATTAATTTATTTTTGTATCTATGTTATAAATGATAAGTTTTTTTTTTTTATTTTTCTTTTGTTTTTTAATGTGGTTAAATATTTAAGACTTGTTTTTTATGTATTCCTTATTTTACACCTGAAACACAGGAAATTTTGTTCCTAGTTCAGGTATACGTAACATGTTCCCTTTTTAAATATGTTTAGTCTATAAGTTGTTATGTTTTGTAACTT
Organism: Archips crataeganus; assembly: GCA_947859365.1. Taxonomy (NCBI): domain Eukaryota; kingdom Metazoa; phylum Arthropoda; class Insecta; order Lepidoptera; family Tortricidae; genus Archips; species Archips crataeganus. The sequence continues at coordinate 3,180,825 of OX402063.1, read as the reverse complement.
TTAGTATGATAAATAAAGATTTATTATTATTATTATTTATAAAGCAACCCGACTTAAGATTACTGCATTTAATCAAAACTGACCCTTTTAATCTTTACCATACTACAAAAGCTTCTGATTAAGTAACACAACAACGCCAAGCCTAAACCATTGAATCTAGAAAGCTGAAAAAGCTCTTTTCGTGCTGTAGACATGAAGTAAGTACGGATTTTGCAAAATTCCTTCAGAAAGTTCTGTAACGGGGCATACAATCGCTAATAAGCTAGTTTTGAGATCTCCCTGATCGAAAACCTAGCAAAAAGGTCAAATTGACTCCGATTTCCGTCAAAAAAACCAACAAAACAATTTCAGTACAATGCAGAACAGTAACGAAAACATTACATGTTATTAGCAACAAATAATTCAGACCAGGTCCGTAGAGCCTGTTATTCTTAGCTCCTGGACTCGAGCCAAGCCCGGAAAAAATACTCGAGCAATAAGACAGATTCTGTTCCAGTTACTGTTTCTGAGTATCCAATTAACTTTATTGTATTGTCTGTTGCCCAGCAGGACCTGTTTACGAGTTCCCCGACTTCGGTGAAAGTGTTTAATCGAATTTTCTAAAGTCGTTTAGTTTAAATAGTGTTTGCGTAGGCAAATAAACTTGAGTAAGAAGCCGCATCGAGTGGTGCTTTTGACGTTTGCTCGCTCATGAAGTTCGTTAAATATTGACAGCAAGTATAAAAGAACAGATGTCAAATTTCATTGTTGCATATGCCGGAATAGTGATATATCGTTGCGGCTATAATTTACCGTACCACATTTCGTAAATTGCTTTAATAAGCAAAATAATTATGTTGCCCGCGACTCCATTTGCGGAATATCTGTTTATCGCTATCCCGCGTGATCTATGCCATTTTCCGGGATAAAAAGTATCCTTTATGATAATCCAGGTTATAAAACTATCTTTGTGTCAACTTTCATTAGAACCCTTCCGTTTTAGCGTGAAACAGTAACAAATATCTACAAACCATCGATAAAAACTTTCGTGTTTATAATATTAAGTAAGATTCTGTGTCTCTTTAAATATTTTGCATTAACTAATAGCTGATAATGATCGGAAAACCCCCAACAAGATGGACCGACAATTTGGCAAAGGTCTGTCTGCACAGTCAATGTCATAAATAAGTGATCACTAAGTACTGCCGTCTGCCGTGCACCACGCCACCGACACTTATTTATAGTGGTCATGACGTTTATTGTTAAAGAAACTTTGGAACGCGTTATTACGTTTGAAATTTGCGTTACTTTTTGTCTACACTAGGCGTGTTGGTGACACATTTGTACTAGAAATGGGGCGTTCAAAGATACAACAGTAATCGCTTATTTATGACGTTGACCCTACCTGCACAATTTGGATGCGGGCGGCGCAGGACCGATAGTTCTAGAACTCCTTGGAGGACGTCTTTGTCCAGCTCTAAACGCTTTTTGATAATATAATAGCTGATCTGTAATGAAGTTATAAAGTACCTTAAAAATGTAATTTAAATCCCTGCCTGTTAGAAACAAGTGAACTACACGAAACAATCAGTTTTAAATACTTCCAGAGTCCGTCTGTTCTAAATAGCGAACTCCGGCCTCAAAAGCGAAGTAATGTAATTTAGGAGCCTTTGTATTATGTACCGGATTGGATTTCGTCGCTCACCTTTGGCACAGATTGCTGCGGCTGCTTTAAATAATTCTTATAAATACGACCGCATAAAAATTACCCCATTAACAATAATAACGAACACTTAGTTTGTTAGAGTCGATTTTACAATCTATTAAAAATTAATTTAGTTTTGAGGGCTACAATCATGTTTCTTTACTAGAGTTGTGTCTTGAAATTATTTATTAATAGTATCAAGTACATACTATATTGTCTACTAGCCCTTACCTGCGATTGTGTCTGCAAAGATTTTTTATTGCTACCCCCCTATGCATTTCCTTGGAATAAAAACTACCCTATGTCTTTTTTGGGTCTCAAACTAACTTCATACCAATTATCTTTAAGCCAACCAGTTGAATGGTTTAAGCGTGGAGATACAGATACATACCGACGATTACTCGTATGTTGCACTTCGCTACTCAAAAAATTATCATCATCAAGGCGAAAAAATAGTTCATTGATATGAACCATAAAAAAGTAAACCCTGAAGCTACCAATAGCACGATTATGAATTCAAATATTCCAGAAAAGTTCGACAAAACACTGTATCGCTGGATTTTATAACTAAAACTACTGATTCGTCTGTTTTACCCTGTCTGCGTTGTCGGGCGGGCTTAGCAACTGTTTACCGCTAATCCGCGAAACCCCGGCAGTTTACTTAAAACTAAGTTTAGACTCGACGAAGATTACCCGGCCCGAGAATGGTGTTGGAATCTGTGACGTTTTAGTTGTTCCGTAATCGTTATTATTATTGCAGATTTCATGCTGATTTAGAGACAACAAACGTTGTTGAATCTGTTTAAAGATCGAAGATAACTAAAGTAACTAACTACCTAAAATGGTTGCGTATCTATCTATCTTTTACAGTTTTCGAGAAACACAGCAGCTCTGTGACAGGCAGACAGACAGGCGGACAGTGTAGCGACATTAATAAAGTTTCGTTTGTCACTCTTCGAATACGGAACCACAAAAAGTGTGAATTTCATATTACTTACGAATAAGCTTTACGAATAAGGTTACGAAGTGCTAAATTCTGCAATTCTTTGATTCCAAAATTTTTTATAGGAAAATATACTTTCAAAAGATTGCATGTTGCGGGAATTAAGAAACTTCCTTCCTTCCAGGTTGGTCCCTCATGTCTGAGGATCGTGGTCAGTATCAGGGTTGCATCTGGAGTGGATAATCTGCCTCCACCGGTTCCTGTCCAGCGCATCTCTTACTACCGTGTAGAATTTGGTGGATCTAAATATTTGATAGTAATTTCGACTTCATACCTCCAAGCGTTTCTTCTGACAAAATAATGCCTTGGACAAATAGATAGAACGTCAGAAAGACAGCGAAATGATCCTACAAGGATTCCATTTTACTTTTAAACTTAGAAAAACACGAAAAAATCTCAGTGTTTAATGATTTACTAGTTAACTCACGTCCACTGTGTGCAACAGTCACTCAGTCAGTTAGGTACCAGCTGAACACGCTTCACGTAATTAATGAGTGACTTCCACGAAAAGGAATAAATCATTTTACACCCCGTAGACTCCCAAACATTGGAGAAATTACATCAAAGTGGATTTAGAAAGCATCCTTAGTAAATAAATTTATTGTGTCGTTACTCCTTATGCCTTTAGAAAAGGCTCGAGCACTCTTATTTCAAGGATCCCGAGCATTAAGAATAAACAAGAAAAGTAAGGTTTTAAACTGCTACTGTGATTTATAAATAAATGGGAACATCGTGTTAAAGAGACAAGAATCAGTATAGGATATCTTTTGTCATTTTAGTTATCATTAAGATCACGCTAAAATTAAATTTTGTAAAAAAAGCGCACGCTAAAATGAAGTCATGGCCTAATGGTTTGACCTATGGACTCTCAAGTAAGAAGGTCGTGGATTCAAGCTTAAGCTCGTACGGTGAAGTGCAAAAATAAGTATCGATTTAATCCTCCCATCGATACATACCTAGGTATACCTTAATTCGACGACATAAGAGCTATGGGACATATTTATGAGCAAGTTGTGTGCACCCATATTTTTACACTTGACTGTACCACTGACTTTTTCAAAATTTATGTACGAAAACCTAAACACATGCAAAGAAATTAAATGGTTTGTGCTGGGACCTCGTGGGAAATACGGCCCAAGCCCTCTCATTCTGAGAGGAGACCTGTGCCCTGCAGTGGGACATATATAGTTTGGGATGATGATATACACGTTAGACGCCTTGATCTAAAATTACCTCTTACAATTTCACTACAATCCAACAGTTTTTTACGATCTTTAAAGGTCTTCGCTAGATGTTTTCATCATTATCATCAACATCTTCAGCCAATAGACGTCTACCGTTAACCGCATTCTGCCCATTAGCAGTGATCTGGGTGAAGAGGAGATGGTGGGACGACCTGAGTACTTTTCAGCTCGATTGGAAAATGCATGCCCAGGATAGGGAAGAATGGCGCAGGAAGGAGGAAGCTTTTCCCCAGCAGTGGGAGATATTATAGGCTATTAAAAAAACTATTTATCATGCTGACTACCAAGTATGCTAATTCTTGAATTGATGTCTGTCTCTGGGTCGTTTCTGGTACAAAGGTTGTTCATCGCGGTTCAATGTGGCAATGGAGCTAGTGTATTGGGCACCTTTAGTTTGCACCGGGTACGATCCGGGGCGGTTTGTTTGACTGACAGCATCTTGTGCTAACCTCAAGCGACCGGTTGCCACAATCAAAACAAGTTAAGTTGAGTTGAATTGTATTTTATATTGGTACCTTTTTAGGGTTCCGTAGTCAACTAGGAACCCTTATAGTTTCGCCATGTCTGTCCGTCTGTCTGTCTGTCTGTCTGTCTGTCCGCGGCTAAGCTCAGAGACTGTTAGTACTAGAAAGCTGTAATTTGGCATCAATATATATATCAGTCACGCCGACAAAGTGATTGAATCAAAAAAAGTAAAAAAAAATTAATTAAGGGTACCTCCCATAGACGTAAAGTGGGGTGATTTTTTTTTTCTCGGCTAACCCTATAGTGTGGGGTATCGTTGCATAGGTCTTTTAAAATCATTGTGGGGTTGCTAACATGATTTTTCTATTCAGTGATCTGTTTGCGAAATATTCAACTTTAAAGTGAAAATTTTCATTAAAATCGGCCGTCCTCCCCCCTCTAAAATCTAAACTGTTGGGTGGAAAAATTTGAAAAAATTCAGAAGGGTAGTAAATATATCAAATTTACTAGGAAAATTATAGCGGCTAAGATTGCTTGGAAATGATTTGTAGTTTAAGAGTAAATAGTAGCCTAAGGTATAAAACATACCTAAACTTGGATGATTCCGTACACATACGAAATCCTTAGAAAAATATTACTTGATCTTTTCGTAATGGCTACGGAACCCTACCTCGGGCGTGTCCGACACGCTCTTGGCCGGTTTTTTACTAATATACTCGTACGTAGTTAAAATAACAATGCTAAAAGTTACTCGTGGACATAAATTGTTAGGATATTTATCTCCAACAAAAAAGCTGTAATAACGTACAACGTAAGATTTCAGCCTGACGCGAATAGCACCTCAGTGAGCTGTTAGCTTCAGCTGGCTGGCTCGTAAAGACAAAATGCTCCCTGGACGCGTTTTAAACAGCAGTGTATCTCGCGCATGTTATAATGCCGCAGGAATGAGCTTAGGATGTGCTAGCGATGTCATCATCATCATCCCAGTCTATATACCGTGTTTTTTTGACTACCGTTAAATTCAACACGTTGTTAGGTACATTAACAGAAACTACCTGATATACTGACTTTAATTAAAATGTAAAAAAAAAAAATCGTGGCATTTTCCGTTGAGAACAACACGATTGTTGATACAATTTGATTTAAGATTATGACATTGATATGACACATAATAAAATAATTCCTTGCAGCGAATAGCTATGAATGGAAAACTTTTTATACCTTGACAAGCTCGTGCGCGGCGCTCGGCGGAACCCTGTCGCAGGGAGCCTCTGCTGTCCTTAACAAGATTGTTTTTAATAAGTGCGGCAAACGCTGACTGCGACAGGGTTCCGCGGAGGGACGCGCGCGAGCTTGTCGGACTATAGTGACGAAATTCAAAGGATAAATATTAATAGGACGTAATGAAGGACCTTTTACGCCGGTTCAGCCATTAAATTTAATTATTGAATGTCTAAAGAGTTAAGACACTAGTCTCCTCGAGAAATTAACTCTATGTGGCCTGAATAGTCTTCCCTTAAAGTTCACGGTGTTCATTCCATCTTATATACGTCCCAATGCAGGGCACTGGCCTCCTCTCAGAATGTAGGCATCAAGCGTGTATAACTCAAAATAATCCACCATTTTTCTTTAGACCTTCCAGAAACTCAATGGAATCTAAATTAAAATGGTGGATTATTTTTGAGTTCAAAGACTCTTGGTCTAGGAGTACGATGAGTTTGTCTATATCCATTAACCATCCATCTCGTCGGTGGACGTCCCACGCTGCGCTTGCCAGTCCGTGGTCTCCATTCGCGAACTTTTCGACCCCAACGGCTATTTAGTTCTGCGTGCTATATAGCCTCACCATTACCATTTCAACGGGCTAAGACGTTTGGCTACGGATAATAATATAGTACATTATTGTCGTGGCCTGGAAGTAGGCAATTGCTGGCTGAGTATGAGTATTAAACGGACGAGCTTGCGAGTCCGTTTAACTAATACGAAGCCAGCAATTGCTTTTCCAGCCGAGACTAATATAAAGCTTTTCTCAAAAATGGTGAAGGAAAAAAATAGAATAAACTTTTATTAACTTAAATAGGTAAGTACAAAGAATTGCAAATCACTTAAAATTAAATGTCATTAAACCCTTTCGCGCCTTTTTTCATTAAAAAAAAAACTGCAGGTGTATTTTTCTACCGAAAACACCACACGCTGTTTCAAACACAATAAAAAAAGTCTGGAGTTCCAAAAAAACAGCATATACGGTCATTTAAATTGGCTGTATACGAATAGTGCCAACTTATTACCATGACCGTTTTAACTTTTTAAAAAGTGTGAGACTCGACAATAATGGAATTTGTATGTTAATTTTTTTATTGATGCACTTCACGTTCTGATATGTAAAGAATAATGTCAACTTTTACCGATATTTTTGAGAAAAAATATTTGTAAATCGTTAACCGGTACTTGAATTAAAACCGGTTTTGAAATATGACCGCATTTTGCTTCCCCCAACCATTCCAACCACGATCTAGTAATGGAAGAATCACTTAAGACTCAACGAGCCATAGACTTAAGAACCCGTAGACCTGTTAACGTGATATACAACCCCATTCCAACGTTGCAGCAGTAGTCGAGAGCAATTACTATGACTTACAGCGTATGCGGTATCGGCTGCTGATACCGTATTTGTGACGTGATTTAGTACCGGTTTTAATCCCGTTAATACGATGTTTGTGCCAGATCTAGCGGTTAATGTGATTTTGTTTTTATCAACAGTACGTTTGTTCAATGAAATCTTCGATTTTTATAAGTCTTAGATTACAATACAATTAAAAGATTCTTCATTGAACAACAAAAACAGTATAGAAAAATTAACAAAAATAAAAATAGATGCAAAAAGTGGTCTTATCGCTCAGATGATCATTTATTTGTTCAAAAAACCTTGGATTGTAATGTCCTGTAATGCATATCAAGATGATCTTACGTGTGATCCTCCTGACTACCGAATTTTGTGTTTTTGCAACAAATGTAGTGGTTTTGACCTAATCAAGACACGAGTTTATTATTTTGGGAATAATTTAGGAATATTTTCTATTTTGACGACCAGATAGCCTAACAATTACTGATCTTGATTATGTTATGATGCTAGAAGTCCCGAGTTCGAGTCCTGGTGGAGGCAGCCGCTTGTATGACAAATACAAAGGTTTGTACTTTAGTTATTATATGACTTACAGTAACTTTAAGACACAGTGACTTTAAGAGCACGAATTAGCAGTGAATGGTTTTATTCTTAGATCATCCTTTATCGCAGAGTTAACATAAAAAGGTATCCATTCTTTTCCAACTCTTCCTCTAAAAACAACCACCTAGACAGCTAAAAGACATTGCACAAAATGCTAAAAAGCAATCTAATTAGATGAGCAAAAAACCCAGTGCACAGCGGGTGTAACTCGTTCCATATTAAACTTTAAAACGCGGTCCATAAAGTAAAGTTTTAATCAGCAGGAAAGCGGGATTGCCAGCCACCAGCCAGTGTCGAAATGAATTTTTGATACGGACCGTAGTTTATGATTAAATGGAAAACAAATGAATGCGATTTTAGGAATTCAGATTAAAAATTGTTAAGATCTCCTTGGCCAGATAAATGAAAACAAAACCATAACATTTAGGTCTTTGACCAGTGAGTTGCCAGTGATGGCTTATGGGTTTCTAACGACTCACTTTCTAATGACTTCATTCATGACTCAAAGTTACTTAAAGATGCTACCACAATTAAGTCTTCTATTTTAGTTATGTAAGCTTACAACACTGCAATCCTCCAGTAGTACGGGTAGAGCTTATCTAAGCTAAAATGACGAGCCCACCACTGCATAATCAGTTGATTTGGATGTGTGCGTGCAAATATTAATTACAACTCTTCATCTGTTTTGGAGCGTCGACTATTCCGTGAACTATGATCGGTGTGCATTATGTACGTCACGATCGACAAATCGCATGAAAAGTCCTGTGCATAAATGCGGTGGTAGGGCGCGTCATTTCAAATTAAACAAGTTTTGTCCTTGGGTAGTAGTGCTTAGTTACCAACAGGTGACCCAAATACTGTCATTAAAAGATCCCTTTCCAACAGGACCAAAGAAATACATGCCTTTGTTCTTTAATCTTCCTTCCCAAACTTGAAAAAACCATTGAATACACACGGAAACTTCCTAAAATCCCCATTCACTTTAACGATTATACAAAACTCCAAAACAAAATCGGATAACGTTGCCAAATTGTTTCAGAGCCACACTTGGCTTAACCGTTTTTAAATTTGCCCCTGTACGCACTTACAGCGGTTATAATACTTTCATTTTCATCACCTCGCAGGCAGTTACCGCACATTAACAATTCACGCTCCCAGCGAAGCAATATAGCAGTCTCCTGAACGCTTCTAAAGGATTAAGTGTGTATAATAGCGTTGTAAGATCTTAGCGAAAAAACATGATACACCTCGACAACTTTACGTTTTACGTTCCGAGCATGACACATGGACTTTGAGTGAACGTAGTAGAGTTGCTTTTTGGTTGTATCCAGAGACAGTTTTGAAAGGGGAGTCTTTTTTTTGAAAAACGATCAATATACGTTGACGACAGGCTGTTCAGATTTTAAGTACCTCTGATCTTTGGTATGTTAATGGAAAAATAATTCCTCCTTTTGGGGGATACTTTGCGTATATTGATTTTCTTTCATGCCATGCAGAGAATGAAGAATGTGTTCATAACGGAGGCCGAGATATTTCTGGATTGTTACTCTCAACAATATTTGTATAGGTGAAATATTGTAAATCTTAATGTAAATTTTTTGGTCGCATAGTTTTTTCTTTCATAAGTTCGAATTGTGAAACGGCATCTGAGAGTTGACTGAGATCACAGAACTTAGGTAAAATGAGAATAAAAGAACTGTAATCGTTCACATTATCATCCAAATCTATTGTCGCTATTTTTTCGTCTCTCTTGTTCACGTACGTTCACTTTTTTATGTGTTTTCATAGATTTAACTAGATTATGTTACTTTTTTTTAATTTGCAATCTCTCATCATCATCTTAGCATATACGTACCAGTGCAGAGCATAAAGCTCCTTTCAGAATGAGAGAGCGTGGACCATAGTTCCCAGGCTGGCCCAGTGCGAATTGGGAACTTCACACACACCATTGAATTTCTTCGCAGTTCTGTGCAGGCTTATGCATTTCAAATGTTATTTCGCGTATAAATTCCGTAAATTTCAAAAGTGCGAGCTCAGGCTTGAACTCACGATCCTCTGCTTGAAAAGCCATAGGTCAAACTACTAGGCTACCACGGTTACTCGGATCACTTTTTTCATTTTTACAATCTCAGCAATAAATAACTACAGTTTTTTAAAATCATCTAAGTTATCTAAGTTCGTAATTGAGCTGGGAAAACATTTAACTGACTTTTTAGCCATTTAAGCGACTCACGCTTATAGCTCGGGTAACATTTCTGTTCCTAATTATTTCTTTGGATGAAACGCTGTGGGTGAAAATGGCACTGGACAAAGCTAATATGCAGGAAAATGGAGAAGCTTTTGTCCAGCAGTGTGAATGTGAAATAAATTGATTAAGTTCGCACAGGAACTTCGCTAAATATTATTTTCAAAACTGCTGAAACTCATTAAGGAAAACAAAAAGTTTTGGTAAAAAAAATATACTTAGTACCTAATCACAATGACAGGAACAAAACAGAACACAACTGAACAAAACTAAAGTCACCGAAATCGAACAATCTTTTTTTTTATATACTATAATAGGCTTGCGTTTATTTGACCACTATCACGCTTGATGGAAAGCGAAGATGAGGCCTGCGATGGAGCACGCTTGCCTAGTAAATTTTCATTCTTAGACTTGGATTAGTATTGAATCGTCAGAGTCAAGTAGTAGGTAGGGGCACATGGCTCGTAGAACTGATGGCCGGTGGAGCCAAAATGTTCCCGAATGGCGTCCACGAACCGGAACAGATATGCCCCCAACAAGACAGAGCGACGACCTGGTCAAGATTGTAGGAACCGTCCGGCGATGGCACAGAAACCTATATTCAGCAACGATTGCGAAATGATGATGATGATGAATAACAGGAGTCAAAAAACGGATGCCACTACTGAACCAACGGCACCATACAATGGTACGAACGACATGGCTGCTACTCTCTTAAAACGACCTAATATTCAAAATTCCAAAAACAATTTTCCCATGCACAGACGATAAAACTGTTCCACTTTTACACGGTACGAGTGTTAATACAAAGACGCTGTTCCACGCACATAAAGACCGAATTTAATCAAGCCAGGAAACGTTACGGCGCCCGGTGATTGGCAAATTTGAAATTGGAACACTGTTCCATTCTGTACGCGACGGTTTATTGTTTTCCCCAACGTCAGAATGACGCTGCGAATTTGAATTTCGAAGGCCTTTGTTTTTTGAGATAGGTTCACTTTTGTTGAGTGTGGCTTTGCATGTTTTGGGTTTATTGAGATATCACTATTGAATTTTTCACATGTGGAACAATACATCGTGTTTTTTTTATTTTCATTTACATCGACAACTGGCTGGTAATTAAGTTTTTAGCGGCATCGATTTTTTTTTCTTTTTCATGCATGATAAATAAATAGCGAGTTCACAGTTATTGTAAAATCCTTTACAGTGGTAAAAAATGATAGTGTCAGTTTATGTTATTGGTTTTAAATAACTTCGAGACACAGCGCTTAGTTTAGTTGTACCTACATACTGTACCGTGCATGATTTATTTTATTAATTTTGATTCTTGTTTATATTTTAAACAGTAAGAGTTAGAACACTAGTTTCTTAGAGAAATTAACTTCATTTGACCTATAATGCACCCCTAAAGATAACGGAAATAAAAAAAACGTATACCACGGTGAATATTATAGCAAGCTTAGGAGATGAGCCATGAAGGATTAGCTCATAGTTGTTACACCTCTAGAAAGATTTATTATCCCATAAAATCATAATTATTTTGAATCAGTGATCCAAGTGCCATTGTCATGGCAACAAAGCACCACAAAGCATTTTCAAAGCACAAACCTAAAAAACACCCAGAAAAACCTACAAGAATAAAAACAATTTAATTACCTCTCTCCCGAAACTCTGGTATCCAATTTCTATACAAAAGCCAAACTTGTGACAGTCTAATACGGGCCCGTATAAGCCAATTGGGCTCCCATACAAACTGTTCCGTTCTTTGAAAAGTTTTAGTGAATTCCGAACTTGCCTGATCTATTTTGTTCGTCCACTGACAGATAGTGAGGGCAAGTTCTCTCGTAAATTTGACTGGGTTCTCGAAAAGTGTCACATAGTAGAAAGAAGTTTCGTATCAAACAGACGTGACTCACTGACTACCTGTCCAGAGTTTTAGAGTTGAACGTCAGCTGGATTTTGAATTTATAGCTTTGATTTTTGAAGTTAATGCACGGAGAAAAAGTAAACTGGTAAAAAATGGTGTAGTCGAGTTTCTCAATGATCAAAAGTTAGGTGCTATAAACCCTTTTAGAGATAAAATTACATGAAGTGTCCTTAACTAAAAGTAGGTACGTAAGGAAAACTAAAACATCATTAATAAATAGTACCTACCTTTAAGCAAGATTCCGCATCCCCTTTGAATAAGCTAATTTTTGGTCCGAAGTAAGCTGCTGCGAGCACTTCGTTTTTCTGTGACGTCAACTAATCCCTTTGCTATTTTCTTGTATACAATGACAGCGATAGTTCCCTCGGACCCAGGGTTTTGACACCGAACGGGACAAAGTCGTATTTGGTACCTACCACTGGTATTTATGTCCTTTTGCTTTTTCAACCGCTTCAGAAGCTGCAGCAGCTGCTTGCTCTGTCTGTGCAAGTTTTGTAGAAATGGAAAGGAACCAGAAGTAACCTTCAGTCTACCTATAATAATAAAGATAGATACGTCTAAATATCGAGAGATCATTAAAAGTAATCGCAATCTACATTCATCTATAAACAAGAGTCTGAAATAACTTCAAAAACAAGAAATGCGTACATGCAGACAAGTTCAGTGGAATATTCAAATATTTTTCTTTAAATAAACAGAAAATTAAAAAGCACTTCATTTATCTGGTATCTATCGTGTTCACTGACATGACGTAGTTATCGTATCGTAATAATTGATCAAAGTGCCGTACAAAGCGAGAATATTCAAAGAAAAAGTTACAAAATGTATGTTGTTCTCTTAATATAGAAAACCAGAAGCCTCGTTACAACCTTCGTGTACAAATCTAATCTAGAATCAAAGCAAAAATGCCCGCGGCATATTCTTCAGTTCAAGAATGGTAACTTTGAGTAAAACTTTTTTTATTAATCTAGTAATAGTATACCCCATCATCATCATCCTAGCTTATATACGTCCCACTGCACGGCACCTCCTCTCAGAATGAGAGAGCTCAAGCCGTAGTTCCCACGCGGGCCCAGTGCGGATTGGGAACTTTGCACACACCATTGGATTTACTGTTTTAAACTTTCATGATTTTCACTCATAATTACTAAACTAAACGGAACTTATCACGCAATAAATATTACGATGTGACGTCCTTCACAGTAAAGCTCGCGGCAAATTTCAAATATAGCACAAATGTCAGACATAGACACAGTGATTAGAACCCACGATCTTCTGCTTGAGAGGCCATAGGTCGAGCCACCACTATAGGTAGGTAGGCTACCGCAATTTTTATGAATTACCAATAATAGTTCTATAAAACTATTCATACAAAGTTATAATTTTCTCTATGGACTGTGTTCCTTAAATAATCCCTTACTCTTACAACAATCGAATGTAAAACACCAAGTTTATCTTCCAGAGCCTCCAAGTAATTACTAGTACTGCAGTCCTCGCTGGCAACTTTTGCGAGACAGATAGTCGTCGGCAGCTAGAAACTTTGCTCATAAACATGTCGGCTGACTTCATACAGTGGGTTACTTGGGGCTGCTTTCACACCGTATTTTTAGAAAACGAATACGGAACTGAGACGTGGTTTATAATCATCATCATCATCATCATCATCATCATCCCAGCTTTTATACGCCCCACTGCAGGGCACAGGCCTCCTCTCAGAATGAGAGGGCTTAGGCCATAGTTCCCACGCTGGGCCAGTGCGGATTGGAAACTTCACACACACCATTAAATGCAAGTTTCCTCACGATTTTCCTTCACCGTAATGCTCATGGTAAATTACAAACGTAAGTTCGCACATAAATTCCGAAAAACTCAGAGGTTTTTAGTAGTGGTAGAGCCATGTTGTAGCTAGCCGCTGCATCACGAATGGGCCGGCTCGTCCGGGGCAGTACCACCCTCTCACAGAACACCGGCGTGAAGCAGCAGTACTCCTGCTGCGTTTCGTACGGTCAGTGAGAGCGCCGGGGGCCCAATACCTCTCCCCCTCCCCTATTCCCTCTCCTTTTCCCAGGGCCGACAACGCACTGGCATCGTGTAAAGCGCTGCGGGTGTCTATGGACAGTGGTGATCATTTAACATCAGGTGACCCACTAGTTCGTTTGTCTGGCCTTTCTAACATAAAAAAAAAAAAAAAAAGGTGCGAGCCGGGATTTGAATCCGCGACCCTCTGCTTGAGAGGCCATAGAAACCACTAGGCCACCACGGCTTCTAATGGGCGTCATAAAAAAAGCTCAAAGTCACTCAAAGAGCGATGACACTATTATGCTCGAAGTTTCCTTGCTTGATACAGCCAGAAATGAGGAGTTCCGCAGAGAACGGAAGTTACTGATATATATAGCGCGAAGACAGGGTGACTATTTGTGGCAAATTTCTGCCATTTGGGCATAATTATTTAGCCTTTAAATTTTAACTCTGGCAGAATAAGCTGACGATTTGAAAAAGTGGTAGACTTTGGCAAATTTTAAGGGAGGAAAGGTTTTTATTTTTGAAATACAAATAGAAAACTTATAATTTTGTCTATGTCTTATCAGTTGGTTTTGTGTTTTTTTTTTCTGGAGTCAAGCAAATTTGGCAGATTTTAGAAGATTTTTGGCCAGCCTTGGGCAGATTCGCTATTTTTGAGATGGTCACCTTGCTCGGAGAGTTACCAGACTTAAGTGGCAGTGGACAGGGCATAATTACTCGTAGAACTGATGACTGAAGGGGTAGTAAGGTTTGAGAGTGGCGACCGCGAACCGAAAGACATAGCGTGGGATGATCCCCAACGAGGTGGATCGACGATCTGATAAAGGTTTCAGAAACCACTTGGATGCGGATAGCGCAGAACCGTTGGTTGTGAAGTAGTTGACGTGTTCAGCCAAAAGACGTCGACTGCTAGATAGAGGCAAAATCAGTATAATGATGATGGTAATTAATAAATACGAATAAACAGCCTAGCCTAGCTAAACAGCCTAGAATAAGCACAAGCACTACATAAAATATCAAGGCACGAAATTAAATAACATAAAAAGATTATTTATTTTTAGACGACCAGATGGCCTAGTAGGTAGAGAACCTGACTACGAAGCTTGAGGTCCCGGATTCAATTCCCGCGTCGGGGCAGATATTTGTATGAATAATACGAATATTTGTTCTTGGGTCTTGGGTGTTTAATATGTATTTAAGTATGTATCTATCTATATAAGTATGTTTGTCCGTTGCCTTGTACCCATAACACAAGCTATGCTTAGCTTACTTTGGGACTTGGTCAATTGGTGTGAATTGTCCCGTGATATTTTTTTTTTTATATATAAACAAAGGTAGAGTTGCAAAGTACAAATTTAGACCGGGCAAGGTAGGTAATACACGATTAATGAAAATGTTCTCAATAGCATTCAGCTCCGACCCGACGTAGCATTCAAAAATATTTTGGAGGCCGAGACTATGAAAGAGTTTACATACACATATACACATAAATCGAAACACTTCATACTCGGTGTAAATGTATCCGGTATTGGCTGTACAAAGGCCTTTGGGTCGCAACTCGCCTGACACAATGTACTCAAACTTTCTGAATAATTGAGGTTTCCTGGAAGCAGAGGATTCATCAATTTCACTCATTGAAACTTCCGAAATTAATTTGAAACAATGTTGGGTCTGATTCTTCTTAAAACGTTATTTTCGTCGTGTAGCCGCATTCCTTAAATATATCCATGAGCAATGAAAACACGCTCCAGTCTCCAAATGTCTATACGCAAAATGTGACAAGTGGAAAGTGCAAAAAGCAAAATGTTGTTCCAGAACTGGTATATCTTACCACCACCAGGTAGGTACCAGGTTATCGTTGAGTTTTGGGAGACCCTGTATTGAAATCATGGTATATCAATTCAAGTGCTTAATCTAATGGCTTATACGGGTCAATACCAAGTTTTCGGTGAAGCACACACATCGTGAGACCTGGGAAAAAATTCAATGGTGTGTGTGACTTTCCCAATCTGCACTGCGCCTGCGTGAGAACTACGGCCCAACCCTTCTCATTCTGAGATACCTGTGCCCTGCAGTGGGACGTATATACCTAGTGATAGAGGTCAATCACGGGTCAGTTTTATGTAAAAAAAAAAATAGGCTGAGATGAATAATTGAAACCAATTGTTGTCAAAAATATATTCCATGATCAGACATCGGAATTAAGGGAACAAAATTTAATACCAAGTAGGGAGTTCCTATACCGATAAACTCAATTATCGATGCTTTTGCTACTAGTGATCTCTCCAAGTTTTGTTTGTAATACCTATAACTTTATGGAAAGTGTAAGTGTAATAGTAACTTTTTTATAGTGCACACTCATTACCCAGCTATCATTTTAAAATAATACTTACAAAATGTACACACTTACAAGAAAAACTGGGGGCGATTACTAGTAAATGGGAAAAGCGTCCATAATTGGGTTTACTTATAAAGGAACTCCCTACCAATCATTACATCTAGCCCCCTAAATTCGGTTTTCCGGCCATGAGTAATTTTAATGTATGTAGCATTTACACGCTGATTGAAACCAGACTTAAAGACATTTTTCTTGACGCAGACACCTTTATCCGGCAAAGTTTAGTCATCAGCCAGAAAGCGCCGAGAAAAATGTGCACGGCCCTCTGGAGGGTTATCAGAGGTACTCCAAGTTGGGACATGATTTACTTCGCGATAGGCCCCTGGGCCCTGTCGGGTAGTCGATTTATTTACCACGCTTTTAATAAAATCCGATTCTGGATTACGTGCGCTTCGCAGAACTTACAATGAGAGGAATGGCGGTGCCAGTCGAGCTAGAAACGCAATATCGTCTACAAAATGGCTTAAGTCTTTATATGTATAGGTACTTCGTTATCAAGCGGGCAGTTTGGTGGCTACACACACACCATTGAATTTCTTCGCAGGTGCATCCAGGTTTCCTCACCTAACATTAGTGATGTGTAATACAAACCATCTAACAAGGAAAGGTACCCAGCTATCCGGCTTCGATTCGATGAATTTTGATATTATATATAAGAGAGTAGTCGAAAATAACAGACCCATAATTTTTTAGCTGCCCAAACCCAACCTATTTGGAGAAATTGTCTTCCAAAGTACTGAAAATTGACTAAAGCCACTTCTATAGAAAAATTTTTTAGTCAATTGTCAGTACTTTCGAGGCCAATTTCTCCAAATAAGTTGGGTTACGGCAGCTAAAAAAATATGTGTCTGTTATTTTAGAGTACTCTCTTACATATTATATCAAAATGAATCAAATCCAAGCCGGACAGTTGGGCACCTTTCTTTGTATAGTATTCGGGTATGGAAACCTACAACTGTTTTGGTATAAATACTCTAAAACATGGTCTGACATGCTCATGGCCGATTTTAGCACATATCTTCACTTCACATAAAGCAGCATTTACACTCGGTGCAAGAGAAATGGCTGAAATAATAGCGCCGGGCTTGTGTGTCGAACGCCCAGTAATTGACTTTTAGAAGTTATTTTCTAGCGTTCCTTGGGGAGACTAAATGGTTCAATTTCACATGGAACGAAAGATCGCCGTGCTGTGTACCGTCGCTTTAGACAAATAAGGAGGGACTTTAAGTGAGTTTAAAAAGTCGTATCTGCACTAAAGTGATTTTGTGAAGTACATCTCTAATGAATTTGTAAGCAAGGTGGAAAGTAAACAGCAGTCCTTATTGTCTAACACTTCTGACGCTTGGCTTCGCAATCACTATTTCATTCTGTCAAACGGTGTAAGATGAGGTCAGAAAGAGATGACGAAAACGAAGGCAAGCGTCAAAAACGTTAGACAATACGGCATAGGTCGGTTCATGGTGGTGATTGTATAATATCAACAATATAATACAATACAATACAAATATTTTTGATTGCACACCAAAAACAGTACAGTAACATTACAAAAACAAAAATTCAGGCCGACAATAGGCGGTATACAACAACAACACAGCATCAACATTGACAAACACCATCAATCATCATCGTTTAATCATTAAACTTTAATGAATTGTACAAATGTTAAAATTTGTTTGAAATATCAATTCAAAGTCAATCAACTACTTTATTACAATAAGTGCTCTTCAATTACTTAATTCATTAGACAAAATACTCAGACTCAATAAGCACGTTCAAGTTAAAGTGAGGTCAAATATTATCAAAGTAATTATACTCCGAAGTTCATCAGAATTTGTCCAAGTATTTACTTGATTGGCGATTTTAATAGCTGCTTTTGTAATAAATGTTTCAAAAGGAAAAAAAGTCCTTAAAAGACCACTTTGCCGACTCTGTCTATCGTCAAGACCATTTTTTTTCAGGTACGTATGTATTTAGTTTGAAATATATGGTTTCACGGGATGACCGTAAAAGTAATAAAAAATGAAGTTGAAAAAAAATAAAAAAAATAGAAAAGATACTTCATACTTAACTTGTAAAAGTTGGCTTAGTAGCGCCATCTCTTGGTCCAGGTGAGCGGTTAGCTCCGAAGGAGTATTAAAGTCTCTCGGTAGAGGGCATAACATAGATGCGCGCTTTATCACTGCGTAATGTGATTATAACAGACTGAAGTGTACGATGTATGGGAAAAATTCGTCGCTTACTTCTAGACCAGTGATGGTGTAGGGGTAAGCACGCAGCACGGAACGCTGAGGACCTGGGTTCGATTCCCAGCATTGGTCTTTTTTCTGGGGTTTTTTCTGTGCATCTATATTTCAGTTTGTATTTAGTTTGAAATGTACGTATGTAAGTTATCACCATCATATTAACCGCAAGACGTCTGCTAAAAAAATGCCTCCGCCAAAGAGTTCCTCAAGGATTGGTGCTGAGCTGCTGGCATTCAAGTGGTTCATTCCTTTCGACATCGTCGGTCCATCTTATTAGGGTCTTTCCCACTCCATGTCTTCCGGTTCGCGGTTGCGAGTCTAGAACCATATTGCCTCATCGGCCGTCGGTTCAACGCATCGTATCAAATGAATTTAAAAATGAACTAAAACAATTACTTTGCTCACCCGCGACCTTACAATAGTTTTACGTTTATGCAAGAAAGTTTAACATTTGGTAGCATAGCATACGGTTGTGGTAAATCTGAAGATGAGCTCTGGTTGAGTTCGAAACGCGTCAGTGTAGCTTGGTGTTGGTGATGGTTGGGTTTATGTGATTTGTGTGTGTTCGTACAGTGTGGAGGTGGAGGAACTGCATGAACGCACATTTCTTGCATAAACGTAACTATTGTAAGGTCGCGGGTGAGCAAAGTAATTGTTTTAGTTCATTAATATGGACCTCCGCAAAGTAACGCCTGATTCAATAAATTATAAATTATTTGAATTTTAAAAGTGTCTTAAAAGTATTATGGGAATCAAAAATTTTAATAGTCAATTAAAACGAAAACAATTTCAGAATGATCGTCAACAAAGTAATGACAATTTGTCACATCCAAAAAAAATCACACGCAGTTCTTGCAAGTCGCGAAGACTAGTAGACTTTGTTTGTGGTAACCACGTATCTGTATACGTATCAAAGTGTGAGTGGGAGCGGAATCGGATATGGTTAGCATAAAAATTAAAAATTTTAAAAACCCCCAACGCAATTATATTATTATCACACGTATGTTTGAACCTAAAGTACCTAAATGCCCATAATGCGTCTAAGATCCCTTCCGCAGCTAACAAAAGAGCTGATAACTTTGAAACGGCTGAACCGATTTTGATGAAACATATCTAAGAACCATCGCCAAAAAACCTGCTTTCGAATAAAAAAAACACATCCAAATCGGTTCACCCATTTATGAGCTATGATGCCACAGACAGACAGACACACACACACACACATTGCGGTCAAACTTATAAGAACCCTTTTGTGTCTGGGGTTAAAAAAAAACAACAATTTTACTATCGCATACTACCACAGTGTGCATTATATAATATCTACTCAATTACGAGTAAAGCCTGTTCGCCGTTTTGAGTTGCAATAAGTAGATCTGTTTCAAAAACCCGACTGCGTAAAATATTTTCTTATTTACCCCCAAAAGGCGGGCCTCATGTTTGAAATTCATTTATTTGACTTACACGTCAGTCTTTCGGTCACCGACTTATATCATCATCATTATCATTTCAGCCGAAGGACGTTCACTGCTGGACATTGGGTTTTCCTCACTGACGCCAATTCATTACGGTTAGAAGCAACTTGCATCCACCCTGAACCTGCGGCCTTCACCAAATTCACCGACTTACATTATGAGTACCAAATTTCAACACAAATTCAACAGGAAATCTTTAAATCGTAAATGTAGTATCGGAAATCTTTGTCGTGTGTAATTTTCGTAAACCCTTTGACACTCACGCAACTGTAACAAATCTAATGAGACCTTACGTTTTAAAATACATGAATCCATTTAAGCTGCAGGGCGTGCCGAAGAATGATACAAACAAACATTAATAAGTCGAGATACGTGCGCTCGAAAACCATAAACCTCCTCCGGCAGTAAAAACTGTGCAAGTAAAATCGGCTTAAGCTTCAAGACCTTTCTTATATTCTTTCTTTTTTGTCACTTGCAGTTCTCAAGCGGCAAACGGAAGTTCCAAGCTAAATAAAATAAAGACCATTCCCATTTTGAAGTTGGGGTTAATGGGAACGAATCCTTTGCAACATGTTTCCCCCTAGGGATAGCCCGTCAGGCTCCTTTTCTTGGTGGCTGATTCGCGCGTTTGGCCTTTTACTGGCTAGTATATCTACAGGACTGTGTTCTATAACGCAACGTGGCTTTAGCGAATAAAACCTAAAATTATAGAAGACGACCAGATGGCTTAGTGGTTAGAGAACCTGACTACGAAGCTTGAGGTCCCGGGTTCGATTCCCGTGTCGGGGCAGATATTTGTATGATAAATACGAATGTTTGTTCTCGGGTCTTGGGTGTTAAATATGTAATTAAGTATGTATCTATCTATATAAGTATGTTTATCCGTTGCCTAGTACCCATAACACAAGCTTTGCCTAGCTTACTTTGGGACTAGGTCAATTGGTGTGATTGTCCGGTGATATTTATTTATTTATATTCTTTTTTTTTATTTTATTTTTTATAGAAAAATGTTTAATACGTGTCTGCAAGGGTAACAGTTGAAAAAAAGATTGAAATGTAATGATTTGACATAAATTTGATGCTAAACGTCTAAAGAAATAAAATAGAAAATTTCATGTAGATGTTTCGTGTGCTCCAACGGCCGTTAGGGGCCGGAACAACATGGAAAATTCCTACTAGGTACGAGGGTATTTAGGGTTCCGTAGTTCTACAAGTCCTACGGACGTACGTCTATAACGACGTCTGACATACGCAGCCTATTTCCACAAGAATAGATAAACGGAACAGAATAAATGCTTCAAACAGCGCCGCGCAAGCATTACACTACTACACGCACAACATATGTGTGCGTGACCTGTCACAGACAGGACGGGGGGGGCGTGCACCGGCGCCCGCTCGGAGACAAACCGGTTTGAACTAGCTCAGTGAGTAGACAAAGTTCAGGTGTGCCGCTAGCGACGACGCGACCGTTTAGCTTTATAGTTCGGGTGTTCAATTTGATTTAAAGATGCCTACCTGTTGTAGTGTTTGTACAAATAATTGTAGAAAAACCAAGGATATTTCTTATTTTGTATATCCAAAGGATTTTGTCAGGTAATTATCTACCTAAACCTAAACATTTCAAAGCTTATTACTCTTATTAGTCTTATTACAGAAGTCTTTAGTCAAGAGTTATTTTGGACATTACCTAGGTAGGTAGTAGGTATCCAGAATAACTAAGGTGGCGAATGGCGATAAGGTTAATCGCCCAAATTGGCGTAATTATTATTGTCCCTCCAATTTGTTTCGCATTTTTTATACCTAGGTAGGTAGGTTACTTCCTATAATTATTTATTATACTTAATTATGTCCGTCCGTGAAATAGTAAAACAAGGAAGGAAACCTTATAGATAGTGTCGTCATGTCCGCCTGTCTGTCCCGGTAATTTTATTAACCAACTTCAAAAAGCAAGTACCTACTTAAGCAATATATGCTCGTATGTAAAACTAGGTAGGTACAGTCAAGGCCAGAAATATATATATGTTCCCAAGACGTCAAAAATATCTGTACACCTTTATGCCATTGACAATAAGGTCCGTGTATACATATATTTGACGCGATGGCTGTATAGATATTATTGCCCTTGACTGTATAGTTTAGGTATATCTATACTATAATATATAAAGCTGAAGAGTTTGTTTGTTTGTTTGTTTGTTTGAACGCGCTAATCTCAGGAACTACTGCTCCGATTTGAAAAATTCTTTCAGTTTTAGATAGCCTATTTATCGAGGAAGGCTAAAGGCTATATATCATCACGCTAACTCCAATAGGAGCGGAGCGGAGCGGAAGAATGTTTCAAAATCGGGGGTTTTTCAAGTAAAACTTCTATAGGCGCTAATCTCAGGAACTACTGCTCCGATTTGAAAAATTCTTTCAGTGTTAACACCAGGGGGGTGGGGGGGTGGGGGGGGGTTGAGGGGGGTGAGGGTGCGGGGGTGGTGTGCGGGAGTTTTAAGGGGGGATGAACATTTCATTGATTTTGCCGTAGGATGCACCGTTTTCAAGATATTTGACTAAAACACCGGAGGGGTTGGGGGTGAGAGGGGGAGGGGATGCGGGGGGATGCGTGGGAGGGAGCGTGGGGGTATCAAAGGGGGATGAAAATTTCATTGATTTTGCCCCTTAGGATGCACCGTTTTCAAGATATTTGACAAAAACACCGGGTGGTGGGGGTGGGTGGAGGGGGGTGGGTGTGCGGGGGAGGGTGCGGGGGAGAGGGTGTGGGGGTATTAAAGGGGGGATGAAAATTTAATTCATTTTTCCGTAGGATGCACCGTTTTCAAGATATTTGACAAAAAAAAAACTTGAAGTAAAACTTGAAGTAAGACTTCTATAGGGCACGCTTGAAAATTTGTATACAGAATACAGACATTAGATAGCTTGTCTAATTTAAAATGACGCGTCCCACCACCGCATTTGACATACAGGATTTGAAATCCTGTCATTCATGTTTATGTCATTTTTGTAATTTTTTAGCTCTACTTAAGTACTTGTTTGAATAAAATATTTTGATTTTTATTTTTTGTTACCGAGTGACAACCCTATGATAATAGGTAAGAATTTCGAGCTCTGTTCGACAGCTTATATTCTGTTCCGTTTATCTATTCTTGTGCTATTTCGGTCTGTCCGTCCGCGGCTTAGCTCAGTAATTGTTAGTGGTGGAAAACTACAATTTTTAAGGGTAAATAAAACATTTTTTTAGATTAAATTGGGGCTACCGTGAGACTCACTCATAGTGAAAAAATGACGGGATAATTCGTAGCCTTTTTTAATGCGCCTTTTTGAGTGCGCATTTCGCAGCCGCCGCCGTGGCGTATTGCGCTAAGAAAAAGTGCTACAGATTAACCCGAATCATGTCGAGCGAAACTCGATCATAGACGTGAGTTATCCGTATTTTTTCACTATGAGTAAAATGGGAATGATTTTTGTCACGTTTAAATCCATAGTGTGGGGTATCGTTGGATGACTATAATCTATAGGTACTATATTTATAATATTGTAAAGCTGAAGAATTTGTTTGCTTGAACACGCTAATCTCAGGAACTACTGGTCCGATTTGAAAAATTCTTTCAGTGTTAGATAGGCCATTTATCAAGAAAGGCTATAAAGCTATTATAACATCAAGCTACGACCAATAGGAGCGGAGCATCAATGATGAACGCGGTCAAAGTCGCGGGCACCAGCAAGTAAGTATATATGACTCTAATTTACAAAATGTATACACTAAGTACAAAAGTGTTTCCTACCGTAAAAATTAACTTCGCTAGACCAAACTTACTTAGTCTTCAAACTCTATCTCAGGGTGCAGAATAGAGCTGGCTTTTTAAATAAAATTGTAGTTGTACGTTTAGAAAGTCGTAAATATGCAGGCACTTGAAGATTGTACTGTGAAATTCTATAGCGACAAATAGTAAAAATATTTGTTCGATATTTAATGGAAATTATGTATGTTGATGGTTTCCCGTCGTGTTCGAGTCTTACTGGCACTTTGCCGCTTTTAAAACGCTTTTGTTTAATTTGTAACGTTTGTTTGTTCGAGTTTAATCTTGCACGTGGATCCACTTCTAGCGATTGGATTGTCTTCGCATTATATATTCAAGAATTGCTCGTTTAAAGGTATTAGATGTGAAATTAAAAGACAATCCAATACCTTTCACATCTAATACCTTTAAACGAGCAATTCTTGAATATATAATGCGAACTGCTAAAGAATGGAATTCGCTCCCGTCGTCTGTATTTCCTGATAAATACAACCTTGGTCTCTTCAAGGCTAGAGTGAATAGGCTGTTACTGAACCAGTGAGGTACACCTTTGGCCTCATCTACACTTTTCATCAGGTGAGATAGTGGTCAATCACGGGTCAGTTTTATGTAAAAATATATATATATATATATAATCAGGATCTCGGAAACGGCTCCAACGATTTCGATGAAATTTGGTATGTGGGGGTTTTCGGGGATGAAAAACTGATCTAGCTATGTTTCATTTTCAGAAAACCGCTTTTACTCGTGCTTTCCGGCTATTTTTGTTTGCATTAGAATACAAAGCTAAATTTCGCCGGCTTCGAGCAGATCATAATAGCACACTAGAAATCGGGTGGTCGCGGATCCAGCCGACCACGGTTCGATTCCACGTTTTTTTTATGGATTTTAGTTTTTTTTTTTAAGTTTATTTTTCATGAGAAAACGTCAAGTTTCTTCTTTTGTGAGAAAAAGTTACTTTTTGGTGAGAAAAAGTATTATAGGGAACGTGCAGTAACTATAGGCGGCAGCACTAATGCGACAAAAGAGACACTATGCGGACAGTAAAACAAACTTATCAAGGTAAAACATTCAAATTGATGGCACCCTTATGGCACCAGTTGGCAGCACCGTCTATGTGCACGTTCCCTATTGGGAGCAAAGAACAAGAAAAACCGGTTGTCTGTAAAGTCGGTTTACGGACGATAGTTTAACGTGGCTCACCCCCCCCAAATCAAATGTCTATAAAACGTCTATGTCTATGTTTTTGTCAAATGTCTAGAAAACGGGGCATCCTACGGCAAAATCAATGAAATTTTCATCCCCCTTTGATACCCCCACGCTCCCTCCCACGCATCCCCCCGCACCCCCTCCCCCTCTCACCCCCCAACCCCTCCGGTGTTTTAGTCAAATATCTTGAAAACGGTGCATCCTACGGCAAAATCAATGAAATTTTCATCCCCCCCTTGAAACCCCCGAACCCCCTCCCCCGCAAATATATAATCAGGATCTCGGAAACGGCTCCAACGATTTCGATGAAATTTGGTATGTGGGGGTTTTCGGGGATCAAAAATTGATCTAGCTTGGTCTTATCTCGGGGAAAACGCTTTGTACCGAGTTTCTGCCCGAGCAGAGCTCGGTCGCCCAGGTACTAAATAATTAATCTGTCAACAAAAACTACAGTCCGCAAAAAGAGCCTAATTTAAAAATGTTTTTTTTTTAACAAAAACTACGTCTACATTACCTCGACAAACATTTTCGTTACCAAAACTGCAACGTAAATAACGGACACGAGCATTTTCTGCCACGTAATATTTTATCTTTTATGCCTTGCGCTATCTGTGGAAGCTATAAAAGGCGTTTTTCAGAGCTGCAACCTCTTTAGTAAGACGGCAAAGTACTCGTGTGAATCCAGAATGAGGCTGAAATATATCTCAGCTCCTGACTCTTGAGTGCAGTGAGTATTTTAAAAAGTTACGGGCCCATTTTTACCTTGAATTTTTCATAAGCTACTCCTAAGCTATGTTTTTAAATGTACGTTAAGGGGTATGCTTCAGATTGGAGCCTACGTTTTGTTTTTTCAATATCAGAGTAAAAGAAAAATATGTTCCTTTGAACTTTGAATTATTATTAATTCAACAAAAGGTCACGCTGAAGCAAAATAAAACATTGTTTCAATTCAAGATCCGACATTTATATAATGGGTTGTGACGTAAATAATTACTCATATTCTAAAGGGCATGGCCATTATTTAATATAAAGTTGGAAATAAATGACTTTGTTAAAGGTTAAGTTGAAATTCTTGGAAATCTGATAAGGGAATAATTTTGTATGTATGTATGTAAAACTCTTTATTGTACGTAAAACATGAAAATTAACAGTTAACAAGAGAAACATATGTACAAAGGCGAACTTATCCCTTAAAGGGATCTCTTCCAGTTAACCTTTGAACGATTGACAGGACACCAGAGGCAAGAGTAGGCATACAATGCAGAGTAAAAAGAATCGAAATCAAAAGTAAACCCAAACCAATAAACTTAACATAATCAATACACAAACATACAAAGAATACAATATAATAAATATAATATAATATTGCAGTACATTGCTGGCCCGATTAATTTTGTTAGAAAATAACAGATTTTTTTTTTCGTTTTAAAAAATTAAAACCATTTGGACTTAATTACTGATTAGTTAAAAGGTGTATATTTTAATTTATTGACTATGTTACAGTCTACACCCTGTATATAATAATTTTAATGATGAAATTTTATCTTTATCCGAAATCTATCATTTTGGGAAATTAAAAAATGAAATTCAACAACTGTCCAGTAGAATATTAAGTTAAGGTAACGGCAGCGAATTCCGTGGGGTTTAAGGACATTTTTCAAATACATCCAAAAAAATAAGCACTTCTGAATAAAACAGAGTCAGAAAATATTTTTTTTTTAGGAGTACCTTAAGTGAACATTGATTTTTTTTACTTTTGTAGTTTGTCTTGGATGATTTAATAGTAAAAAATATTTTTTAAAGGCAGGAATGTGAAAAATTCTTATTTCGTGGTAATCCATAGCTAGTAAATCTAATTCCGTGTGTTTTGGCTGACAATTCCGTGGGTAACGACTAAATATTTTGCTTGGTTCCGTACAATAAAAATATTTTTTGTAGCGTCTGTATATTTTGCGCAGACTTAAATATTTTAATAACCTATCTTAAAAAAAAACACATAATAAATTAAAAAATATTTAGTATGATTTACTACAAAAATACAGAACTATGGACACAAGTTAGAGATCAAATTAATAATGGTCAGAAAGTATGGAAAGGTTAGAAAAGAAAGGTTTACTGGTAGAGATACTTAAATAAGAATAATAATTTAATTTTGAGGACTGTACCTATCAAAAATAATTCTTATAATTACTTATATCTTAATTAATTTAGGATAATATTGTGGTAAGTATAGATTAAATAACACATGGATTTAGCAGTATTTGATGAGGGAAAATGAAAATTAAAGACATTTTAAATACAAGGTTTGTTTTACATTGTTTGCAATTTCAATTGACAGTGACTTTATATCCAATTTTACGGTACCCTAAATTTCAATTTTGTTGGCAATACCACTCGGAATTACATTATATGAGAAGATAATTCCGAGGGGTACAAATTCTTCGTAACACGGATTTAGATTCCCATATATGCTATTTCCGTGTGTTGGGGTTTTCCCACCATCGGATTTATCATCAATCCAGGTTATCAAAAAACATAATTCCGACCCATAAAAACAAGTAAACAGAGATTTTTTTAATGTAAATCGAGAGCTCATATTCCAATCTTCACAAAAAACTCAACTTTCATATCTTAACAAGCAAAATACTTCAATTTTTCATAAAAGTAAAATGACGTGTATATTTAAGGATTTCTAAGAAAACATACTTTATTGTGATCAGCGAATCTTTAAAAATTAAGAGTTCTGATCACTTTTTAATACCACGGGTATTGCTCTTTACCTGCTGTATTAGCTAAAGATTACATTTCCATAAATATTTAATATAAGTGCTAAGCAAAATTTAAAATAAATTAACTCGGAATGGAAAGTATTGTTACATCTTAAGCCGAGGCATACCTCGGAATAATCTGCCACTGCAAAAATATGGATGCTTATTCCGCTGTATTTAATTTACCGTTTTTAACGTATTTCTGTCCAAAAATATGAAAAAATTATGATCTTAAGTCATAAAAGAAACTACTATCTAACATTGCAAAACCGCAACATTAAAGTAACTGTCATATTTATTATCCAAATCACTAATTAGAAACACGGTTGTACTTACGCGAGGTATCTTGCGTGTGTATGACGCAACCTGCTTCTGCGGCAACGTTGCGTTTACTGACAATTTCTATGGCCCCTTGCTTGATATATGTTCACTAGTGCTGTTAATTTCGTTGACAAAAAATTACTTTTTATTCCTGTATGAGCAAATTTACTGCAAGTCTCTAGAATACATCACAAAACGCATAAATAAAAATACCACGGAATAGAATGCCGATTTTGAATACCACGGAAATCGCTGCCGTTACCTTAAACTACGTCATCGTCATCATCTTCCCAGCACTACCACTGCAGGGCACAAGCCTCCTCTCAGAATTATAGGGGTTGGCCCGAAGTTCCCACGCGGGCCCAGTGCGGATTGGGGACTTTACTTTACGTACACCATTGAATTTCTTCACAGGTGTATGCAGGTTTCCTCACGATGTTTTCCTTTACCGTAAAGTTTATAGTAAAATTTCATATTAATTTCGCACATAAATTCCGAAAAACTCAGAGGTGCGAGCCGGGATTTGAACCCACGACCCTCTGCTTGAGAGGCCACCACTGTTTCTACCTAAACTACCTTTAACTTCTTAAATAACTATGTGTAAGTACTTAAACTTAAATGCAGAGAGGAGCAATGTCTGATAAGGCCACCAGTCCTACCAGTTAATTTTATTATTGTTAAACGATTATGTTTTTATAACACACGTCAAGCAATCAGATCGTCCCGAAACCAAATTGTCTAGGCGACGAGGGGGCCATCGTAATCACTTTCGTCGCCTCTTTCTACCCTCAACCTACAATATAATATCATCATCATCATAGACAAGATTGGTGAATGCGATTGATTTAAGGTTTCAACATTTTATTAGAGGACCGCAAGATATTTCTTCTTTAAAAAAAAAAGTTCAAAACGAGGTAAAGAACTGAATTTATTAGAACGTTATTGATTATTGCATTTCTTGGCCAATAGTATTAAAAAATATAACAAGATTTGCATCATTGTCTTTAATTATAATTTAATTTAATATAATTTACGTGTAGTTTCAGGTTTTAGACTAGGTATTTAGTTTATTTTAGAATAAAACAGAAATCCATAAAATTGTATATTCAAATACAGACATTTGAAATTATCTCTTTTTGATCTAAACCAAATGGATAAAAATGCATTTGGAACCATTATATTTTTAGAAATTGGGTAATCAGTGTCTTTGCCCGCAAACTCTTCGTTCAATAACTGTGTCATGAGTTTGTGGCAGAGCCTCTCAACAGTTTCGTATTTGATAGTAAATATTGACGGGTGTGTTAAACTAACAATCATAAGCTTGGGTTCTGAAATAACCGTTCAATAGCAGTTATAGATCCCCACGTCGTAGACCCCTTCATTATTATACGCCGTCTAATTTCGAAGGTTTTTTATTTCGTATTTTTGTTACCCTGCATCCCTCCCGAATACCAATTTCTTACAATGTTGTTTTCGTTCCATTCCGGTCTATCTCCAGCGCCGTTCATTCTTTCATTCCTTTTTTCCACCGTATTGTTATATTCTTCTGTTTTTTTGAATTACGAATCAGGCACTTGTTTGTGATTCGTTGTTGTTCTTTCAAATACAATGGAGATAAAATTTTCATGGAGGTCGTTGATCTACGTGCACTCAATATTTGAGCATCAGCCTCGTTCGTGTTTCCAGTGAAAAAATTATCGTAACACCGGAAAAAGACACATATGTATGTTAATTATTCTAAAACTTAATTTTACACCAGAAAAGAAAGACGTATCTGTATATATATTATTATGTACTGTCGTGGTAGCCTATTGGTTTGACCTAGGACCTCTCAGTCATTGGCAATTATCAATCACTTCGACATTTTTTATATAGTATTAATTGTAGTTGATTCATTTATATCATTTGCACCGGCATACAGGCTGAATACTCTGGCCATAAATATTGTAATGCAACACCTGTAAAATTGTATTCACGCAAATAAAAATCTAATTTCTGAATTCCTAGTCTCATCGTAATCTAAAAACAGTGGTCGGTTCTCTCGCAAACGCATGAAATCTTAAAAAACCGGGCAAGAGCGTGTCGGACACGCCCAAGGTAGGGTTCCGTAGCCATTACGAAAAAATCAAGTAATATTTTTCTAAGGATTTCGTATGAGTACGGAATCATCCAAGTTTAGGTATGTTTTATACCTTAGGCTACTATTTACTCTTAAACTACAAATAATTTCCAAGCAATCTTAGCCGCTACAATTTTCCTAGTAAATTTGATATATTTACTACCCTTCTGAATTTTTTCAAATTTTTCCACCCAACAGTTTAGATTTTAGAGGGGGGGGACGGCCGATTTTAATGAAAATTTTCACTTTAAAGGTGAATATTTCGCAAACAGATCACTGAATAGAAAAATCATGTTAGCAACCCCGCAATGATTTTAAAAGACCTATCCAACGATACCCCACACTATAAGGTTAGCCGAGAAAAAAAAATCACCCCGACTTTACGTCTATGGGAGGTACCCTAAAAAAATTTTTTTTACTTTTTTTTATTCAATCACTTTGTCGGCGTGACTAATATATATATTGATGCCAAATTACAGCTTTCTAGTACTAACAGTCTCTGAGCTTAGCCGCGGACAGACAGACAGACAGACAGACAGACAGACGGACAGACATGGCGAAACTATAAGGGTTCCTAGTTGACTACGGAACCCTAAAAACGAAAATCATTGTTATACTCTCCATGACATTAATAGTAAAAGCTTTTACGTATTACTACTTCTCATCTTCAAGCCAAAAGCCGACATTTAGCGAGTTTCTCACATCTTGGCATATTTTTCACTTAGGGACCAAAATAAGTGAGTTCCTAACGCGGCTGGAGTTAACTTCGGTGTTAAACTTTTACAGGCGCTGGCAACACTGCGACTACTTGTAGCAGTCAGGGAGAACAGCCTGCTTGAATTTTTACAAAATATTTTTTCAATACACTAATAATTTAATTTTTTTAATACACTATTATTATTTTTATTAGCAGTTACGTCTGCTCACCGAAACTAAGATTTAAAAGCGAAAAAGTCGTAGCTTCTAATAGTTGTGATGGATGTTACCACACGCCACTGTTGGCGTATGTAAGCGATTAAGAATTTCTGGGAAGTCGGTTGGGAGCGACGTGGTTCGATTGGTAGAACACCCGTGTTGGGGCGCATACCCAGGAGACGTGGGTTCAAATCCCACCGGCGCACCCGGAAAACTTTTTCGCTTTTAAATCCTAGTTTCGGTGAGCAGACGTTACTGCTAATAAAAATAAATAATATGTGAATAAATAGATGTGGTGCATCATTTCATACGCCTTTCCAACTAATTTGGAACGTAGGAGTCGTAGCTTCTAATAGTTGTATGGATGTTACCACACGCCACTGTTGGCGTATGTAAGCGATTGAGAATTTCGGGGAAGTCGGTTGGGAGCGACGTGGTTCAATTGGTACCCAGGAGACGTGGGTTCAAATCCCACCGGCGCACCCGGAAAATTTTTTCGCTTTTAAATCTTAGTTTCGGTGAGCAGACGTAACTGCTAATAAAAATAAATAATTATGTGACTTTCCTCTTTTGTCTTATATACTCGTAATGCTGATAAGAATCAACGCTGCGGCCCACTGCTACATTGCTCAACATATTTGTGACCCACACAGAGAAATCTATACTAATAATCAAACACACGCTGCCTGCGGTGCCGTTAATCATTGGTGCTCTAGGGGCAGACTATAATATTGCAGTGCGTCACAAAATTAATGGCACAATAAAATTTGTGATCTTACCCGTTCGACTGTGATTGAGTGCGTGAAGCTCAATAGCGTTTGGCATTTTCGTAGTTTGTGTACGTGACAAGGAAATCATCATCATCATATCAACCGAAAGATATCCACTGCTGGACAAAGGTCTCGCCCGAACAGTTCTACAACGATCGGTCCTGAACTTCTGGCATCCAAGTACTTGGTAGCCGTCCCACGTTGCACTTGCCAGCCCGTGATTTCCATTCGAGAACTTTTCAGCTCCAATGGCTATCCGTTCTGCGTGCGGCCTGCCCATTGTCACTTCAACAAGCTAATTCATTTGGCTGTGTCGTTGACCCTTGTTCTTTTACGAATCTCCTCATTACAATACAATACAATACAAATATTCTTTATAGATCACCAAAAACAGTACAGTGACATTACTGATTCGATTCCGTAGAAAAACCCCGAGCATAATCCTATCCGTATCACGTTGAGCGACTCTGAACCTAGGGTAAAACCGGGATAGTTGCCACAGTTTTTGAAATCACTTCATATCTATTTAGTAAAAAGGTAAAATGTTTTATTTATAAAACCAACCGGTACCTCGTCTTTTCATCGACCAATTTATAAAAACTATAAAACATTTTCTTGAATATTTTCAGAGCATTAGCGATTTTAGCAAACCTCTTCATTTTGTGACATCTATCCCACATATGGGATAATTGCCTGATCCATATCAATGCCGTATAGGATATCTCCCGCCCTCGAAACGGGACAGCTATCCCCTAAAAACTTTGATCGCATTTTGACTTTCCATGCAATCACATAGAGACATGCGACTCGGTCAACTAAGTGGTAGCTGAAAAGTCTCTCGATAAATAATTGAAATGAAATACGTTTCATTCGCAGAACTAGAGTAACCATAATCGGGGCAACTATACCCCTGGGGCAACTATCGATTTTGCCCTATTCATATGGTATTTATTACCTTATATATATCAACAACAAACCAGAGGTTTATAAACAGTAAACCAGTTGTCCTCCCTGGACCGAACCTACTAGGTGGCAGTCGCAGTGCGGTATGAAATGCCACTTCCATGCGGTTACATTAGCATTCAGTTTTTTGTCGGATGCTTTTTGCTTAAATTTGCTTTCGCAAACGCCGCAAATTGGTCATTTGCTGATACGAGTCTGATTTAAAACACGAGCTTTCTATAGCGATTGAGAATAATGTTTTTACTAACTTTTTATTTCACTTACAACGTCCGTTCCGTCCGTTCTGGCATCCGATTAAGCTGAAATTTGGCATATTGAATATTAAATTTAGCCCCGCGTTAGAAATACCTACATAAGAAACATTTACAATCTTAGAATTTGTGGTGGTGGTGATAGTTGGATTTGCTTTAAACATGAAACTACCGTGAGACCCACTCATAGTGAAAATAAACGGATCACTCGCGTCAGTCCGCGTTTGGCAGCCGCAGTGACGTACACCTCCGAGAGGAAGGTCTACGGATTAGCCCGAAACATGTCGAGTTAAACTCGTTTTAAGACGTGAGTGATCCATTTATTTTCACTATAGTTGGATCTGTGTGATTTGTGTGTGCTCGTAGAGTGTGGAGGTGGAGGAACTGCATGAACACGCATTTCTTACATAAACGTAACTATCGTAAGGTCGCGGGTGAGCAAAGTAATTGTTTCAGTTCCCTCTATTCTTGTTTGAAGTTAAAATATTACCAAGGGTTGGTGTAACGGTTCAGCACGCATCCCGGATTGACGAAGACCCGGGTTCCCCTGCTCCAGGGCTCATCACATCACTTAGAACCCAATCGGTGACGATTTTTTCCCAACGATCCGGATGCATTCGGTAGACATGTCCTGCCCAGTCCCACTTGAGTTTGGTGGTCTTTGTCCCCACATCGACAATCTGAGTTCTGGAGTGCCGGACGGTGTTTCTGATTATATCAGTTCTCCGAACACCTAGAATGCTGCGCTCCATGGCTCGCTGGCAAATTTTGAGCTTGGACTCCTGGGCCTCAGTTAAAGGCCATTATCTGGGCTTCGTAGGTTAGGATAGGCATTACATTATTATTGAAATAATTTTTCGTGTCGACCGCTTTATAATGACGATAGAAAGATACGATAAATGCGATTGTGATTGCAACGCATTCAAAAATAAGGCCTCCGTATCAGCTCTACTATAAATCTCATTATTTCCTATATACTCTAAAGTTCCACAGTTTAAACCTGTCGTCAAGCCGCTTGAAAAATATACCTTGGGCGCGCAGCGCAATCCTCAGAATGTTCAAATGCAAATGGCGGTATTAGTGTTTCAACGGTATATAAAGTGATGCAATGACCCACGGGGGAGCGACAAAATCAGAGCCATGCTAAACAGCTAGCTGGCCTTTAAACCTTAGGGGTCTGTTTAAAAATGTACATCTTAAAAGGGGGTCTGAAGATATTCTAAGGAAGCAACGTCGAGACATAGACTGTATAATGTGAAATAGTTCGTGACGCAAGACGCCGTGTTTGGTTCACTCGATGAGTTATACCGAAATACAAAAGACCGAATTTCGCTAGACCTATGAACGGAAGAACGAATATTGAAAGGCCGAATATTTATTTGACCGACATTTTTAAATGCCGAAAGAACATTTCACCGAAAGCCAACAAACCCGAAGATTCACGACTTACAGTATAAACATGAGTTTAATGTTTGCCTGAAATTGTAAAATAACAGCAAATGTGGTCAAAAACATTGGCTAGAATTAGCTACCCGCCTCAACCATTTGCAGGATCAATGAATCTGCTGGCACTTGGCTCAATTCAATTTCTTAGGCAATTAAACAGCACAAAAATTCTTAAGGGACCGTATCAAGGCTTAATTTAGGACGTCTAAAATGCTTTTATTTAGTAAGAAGTAGACTCAAAATTATTAAAAAAGTGAGATATTGCTTTTCTGAGGCAATCCTGACCAGCATTTTTTTCTGTGCCAATGTATGTGTGTATGTAAACCCATTATTTTAAAAAAATAATAAAAAGAACACCATTGACAAGTATAGTCGCGGAATGAAAAGGTTCGTCACTTTTCAACTCTATGCCAACGAGTTAAGGTCGAAAAGTGGCGAAATTTTTCATTCCGCTACTGTACAAAGGCTTTCAAGGGATCTCTACTAGTTCACCTCTGAATGAAGAAGGACTTGATAGTGAAAGCTGCAATACAATTATGTGATAAATACAATACATAAAGTCATAAAAAGTGACCGATTTTAAAATAAGTGATGACGTTGACGTGACACATTAAAAACCAATAGTTTAATGTTAAATAAACGCACATCTTTAACCTACTTCTTAACGAAATTGAAAAGTAAGTACTTAGGAGCACGCATTGCTAATTAAATTTAATAGTTGATTATGTTGTAAACGCTACGAGCTACGGTAACTAGTGTCAAGAGAAATTAGTTTTATTTGACCTAAAGGAGCCTCTTTTGAAGTTAACGGAAATATAAAAAGTTTTTAGCAAAAAAATTAAACCGCCGAAAAAACTGAAAAGCAAAAAATAATAAACCTTTTTTATTTAACCTTAATAACTAAGTTCTTAAACTCGGCTCGTAATTGGGATGTCCCAATTTTTGACAACGTATGATAAATCGAAAACCGTTTGGAGAAATAGGCTTTGTGAAGCGTTTTCAGAAATCAGATTCCAAAAATATGATAAACTGAATTAAATAAAGAAAATTTAAGTAATGACCTTCATTTGACCCCTGCAGCGAATCATCACAAAGGCAGATATAAAGCAGGTCTACACTCTAAAGCAAATTGACAGTTTGAAATGTTGCTGTCCTGCTTATAATAGCAAAGAGTGACAAAGAGAGAACTTTAATCACATGATGCGCACCTGGCTTTAAACAGTTGTCATTTATCGTAAAGTCCGAAATGTATACGAGTATTTAAGATGTAGTATTTTTACAAATTTAATTATTAAATTACTACGTTACAATAGATAAATATTTGTACACCTGCATTTGTGGGTAAGACATAGCGACCGAAATGTAAAATACCACCATCCACTATTGTACCTACCTATGTTCTAGCAAATAAAGTGACTGATTACTGATTACTGATTACAAGTAAATATAAAAGAATTTAAATATCAGATTTAAATAAAAAATATCTATTCACTATCACACTATTAAACAAACAGGAATAATCGAAGCTAAAAGAAGAGAAATAAATAAAACTTGCTTGTATTATTGACAGTGACAAGACAAATCAGTAGTGCCACAGATTATGTTATGTACGACTTGAATTTTTCTAGGCAATGAAACGTGGCTCTCTCACTGTGACGTCATCCAAACGTATTTCTTAATAAAATTATAAAAAATTAAATACTCAACCAAATTCAAAATCGGTGAAAATGGTATCTTAAAATATTCTATTCTTTCCAATAAAAATATAAAAACTATAGGTTATTTTTTTGGTGCATCCCAATTATGAGCCGGTGCCAAACAATCACGTGTCACGTGCTGTGCCCGTTTGGGTTGCTGTCTCGTTGACATTAACGCTCGCTCGTGAACGCTCGCCATTTTCCAGCGAAGGATTGATTGTTTGGCACCGATTCAACATTACTTAGGTATACTTACATTCGTTTAAGAACTTAGTTATTAAGTTCAAATAAAAAAGGTTTATTTTTTTTGGTTTTCATTTTTTTCGTATTACTGACAGGTCTAATAAAGCTCATTAAATATAAAGGTTTTGTAAGACAGAACTCTGCATTAAAATCTGTGAGTGATTTATTAATCACCCCCATTTTTTTTTTTTTTTTTATTTTTTTTTTATTATGGGACTAACTTCAAGGTTAATTCAAGGCTTAGGTTACCAAATAAAAAAAGAATTATCAAAGTCGGACTACTCTGTAGAAAGTTATGCGCGGTAATACATTACAATCAGTGAGTGAACCATCAATCATCCCCTGTTTTCCTACCCTTAGAGTTGGAGTTTTTTTTTTCAAATTGATACGAGACCAACTTTGAGATACACACTTTTCAATAAAAATAAATTATCAAAATCGGACTACTTTGTGAAAAGTTATACGTGATCATACATAAAAAAAGATATACGCGTCGACTTGAGAACCTCCTCCATTTTTCGTCGTTTGAAAAACACGGTGTCTATAAGTACTTTTATACCTTTACTGGTAAAGTGCAAAGTTCCCAAGTAGTTGCCAGTGACAGCTGGTAATAAATAAAGAGAAAAATCCTGATGCTCATGACTGCCTCATTAGTGCCAGCTGAAATCCTTAAACCTAGATAGCTGAAAATTTGCTAAAGTGCTCTTTCAAATGTAGACAAGGAATTGGGATGAATTTAAAGACGGATTGCTAACTAAAACCAATACCAATCAAATCACTTTGAGTTTGATTTATACTGTTCTTATGGAAGAGAAGCTTTATGATACTCATCACCACCATTCCGACAAATAAACGACCAGATATTATAGCCTAGTGCCTAGAGAACCTTGAGTTTCCGATCTTCAGTCTAGGCTGATATTTGTATAAGAAATTAATGTTTGCTCTGGACTCCTGAGTATTTAATATGTATTTCAGTACCTACCTCTATATTTATTGTATTATTGTTTTAGCTTTGCTTACTTTGAGACTAGGTCAGTTGGTGTTGATTAGCTCGAGACATTTATTATTATTGATGTAACTGACTGGAGCCTTAAGGGCTTAGAATAGACCTTAAGGGTCTGCTGAGTCTATGCTTAATAAATAAAACACGTCTGCACTGTTTAGAAGCTATGATGAGACTGACAGTCTTGACAACAAAAAGAAAACAAAAGACATTCAAAATTGGTAATAAAGTATAAAAACATAAATTCATATCAAAAAGGTTGTGCCTGCAGCACAATTGACACAATAAGACGTCCCACTGCTGGGTACAAGCTTTCTTTGTCAATTTCTGTCTTCACCGCAAAGCTCATGGTATATTTTAAATGCAATTTCTCACAAAAATTCACAAAACACCCACAGGCGTCCCAGGCTTGAACCCTCGACCCTCTGCTTGAAATAGGTTAAACGATAAGGCTATCGCTTTTTTTAGGGTTCCGTAGTCAACTAAGAACCCTTATAGTTTCGCCATGTCTGTCCGTCTGTCTGTCTGTCTGTCTGTCCGCGGCTAAGCTCAGAGATCGTTAGTACTAGAAAGCTGTAATTTGGCATGAATATACATATCAGTCACGCCAACAAAGTGGTAAAATAAAAAATAAAAAAAAAATTTTTTTTAGGGTACCTCCCATAGACGTAAAGGGGGGGTGATTTTTTTTTCTCGACTAATCCTATAGTGAGGGGTATCGTTTGATAGGTCTTTTAAAACCATTGCGGGGTTGCTAACATGATTTTTCTATTCAGTGATCTGTTTGCGAAATATTCAACTTTAAAGTGAAAATTTTCATTAAAATCGAGCGTCCCCCCCCCCCCTCTAAAATCTAAACTGTTAGGTGGAAAAATTTGAAAAAAATCAGAATGGTTGTAAATATATCAAATTTACTAGGAAAATTATAGCGGCTAAGATTGTTTGGAAATTATTTGTAGTTTAAGAGTAAATAGTAGCCTAAGGTATAAAACATACCTAAACATGGATGATTCCGTACACATACGAAATCCTAAGAAAAATATTACTTGATTTTTTTGTAATCGCTACGGAACCCTACCTTGTGCGTGTCCGACACGCTCTTGGCCGGTTTTTTAATTTCCATTGCATAAGAGCAATGCTAAGAGCATGTAGAAAATAAACTACTCCATTCACTATTTAGAAAAACGCCGCGAGCGCATGCATCACTTTAAATTAAACCAACTCACTTAACTTTATCTTTTCTCTATTTACAAACATTATCGAAAAACTATAAAACAAAACCTTTTGCTATCTTCGTTGGAATTCAGCTATGAAAGTTTGCAAATCCTCGCGTATTAAAGTCCAGTGGCAAGTGGCGTTCCCATTTTACGGTCGCTGTCTTCCATAAAATCTGGTTGAATGAACCAGCTTGCTATTTTCTTCCTTATTTTGACTACGTCAAAGCCGTTTTGGGACTGGTGAGCAGGTTTAAGCTGCTTTTGATAATGAGTTACTAAAGATCAGTTTAATGTATTGCGCCATCTGACCCTGAAAACGTTGGATAAATCGAAGTTTTAGTTAAGTTTCTAAAAAACTTCTAGATATTTGCGACACTATGAATGGGTTCTCTGAATTATTACTGAAAATTTTATTGCCAATCAAATTATACGCATAATAAAATATCATTTCGCTGAATGATCATAATTGTGTCAACTCATCAAAAGATTTCGTTTTATTTACCAACCACATAGTCTTCACCAAGTACTTAGTATTTTTTTATAAAGTCACTTTCTAAATGGCATCTTTCATCTTCTAATGTTTCAGTTTGCTTAATGAATATTTCGCAAATTTCGTGTTTATGTAATACGTTCAAATAGTCGATTCTGACGCTCGTTTCACTCGCTCGGCTTCGTGCGCTGTTTCCCTAACACGTTCCTCCCCGCTTTGCTAGTCGTTGCACCTAAATGCAGAGAAAAATCGTTATTCGTTTAAAAGTTATTTGGCTTAG
This sequence comes from Archips crataeganus, assembly GCA_947859365.1. NCBI lineage: Eukaryota > Metazoa > Arthropoda > Insecta > Lepidoptera > Tortricidae > Archips > Archips crataeganus. The sequence goes on along the minus strand of OX402063.1, from coordinate 3,141,404 downwards.
TGAAAGATTTGCTAAATGATAGGTATCCCAAAAGTTTAAGTCATAATAATCTTTAAATTATTGTATCAAACGAAACGTTATTACTTATCTAAAAAATTGCCAATAGTTTGTTGTCCAACGTGAATCATCGGCGAAAAGTTGGTTGGCAAATGAAATTCAGAGAAAAAAGTCCGAGGAAAGGCAGACCACTTCATGAAATGATATTCATGGCATGTGGCAAAATATTTATCGAACGTAAAAACTCGAATTTAACTTGCCATACCTACTTTTCTCGTTTCGTATCTCTGCGGGATCGCATTAGAAATGATGAAATCCGCGCAAGAACTAAAGTCATGGAGGACGGTCGTGCAGTGAAGAGGGCCGCAGGCCAGCAGGGCGGCGTCCCGTTGGTCGCCTTAGATACCGTTGGGCAGATGTCGTGGAGGCGGATCTGCGCGAGCTTGAGGCTGGTGACTGGCGAGAGACGGCACAGGACCGGGATCTTAGGCGTGCACTTGTATTGGAGACCAAAATATACTTTGGGTCATTGCGCCAGAGGATTAAGTAGTAAATAAAGCACAAGTAGTCGACTATCCTAAACCATCGGTCGAACTTAACGGCAATCAAAAAAAAATCTTTCAGCTGTGTTTGGACGGCAACTATTTCTTAAGCTGCGTACGGACTGCGCGCACATTACGCGTACCCTACGCGTACCCGGGCTCGCGTAGGGTACGCGTAATGTGCGCGCAGTCCGTACGCAGATTTACAAGTAAAAGCGGCGTTGATATGCACTCTGGTTACTGCCGTACCATAATCATAGCAGTACACGTGCGCTAGAAACTGAAACCACCACCAGGAATCTCTTCACAGTCAATTTCCCGATCATTTCTTTGGCAGATTTAAGGAACGACAACATGACATTTGCAACACCTTGGTACACAATTCAGTTTCCTCGACTGTACGTACACACTACCCGTTAGCACCTTTTCGGTTTAATTGTATAATGTGGACGCAGGTGGCAAAGATACAGTGATACAAAGATTATTTTTTGATTTTGTTGCCATGCCAACAAAATCAAATAATAATGAGAATACACTTACCATTATTCAAATTGGCGATGACCACCCCAACGACCACTGCTGTCGCCAGCAGCCGCAGCGCTGCCATCGTGGCCACCATTACAGCACCATAATTATCACTATCACATCACAAGCATGACACAACACTGCAGCGTCGGGGCCGCAACTTCATACACCATTGAATCTCTTCTCAGGTGTGAAGGTTTCCTCACGATGTTTGCCTTTACCGTAAAGCTCGTAGTAAATTTCAAATATAATTTCATAATTTCGCACATAAAGTTCCAAAAACTCAAAGGTGTGAGCTCGGACTTGAACTCACGATCCTCTGCTTAAAAGGCCATAGGTCAAACCACTAGGACACTACGGATTTTTTCATTTACATTCAACCTTACTGTGTTTCTTCTAATATAGGAACTGTCATAAAAATGGTAAGGGTAGTATAGAATTAGTCGACTAACTGTGCCTACTAAGCATTTTTTTGAAGTTAGCGGATATCAAAAAAACACGGTGTATATCACGGATGTTGCCAGGCCAAAAAAATAGAAAACAGGGATGGATGTTGACGCCATTAAAAAATAATTCGAAGGCACGACTCCAGTAAAAAAAACGCTTTATTTTAGCCCTGAAAACTACAGTCATTATTCGAGTAACTGCAAAAGTAAATTTTTATTGCTTTAAAAGAAATAAATAGTTAGTTGACTGAGTTGGCGAACAAGTGACGTCATAAGTTGCTATTGCCATTCAAACTCTATGGGAGAATGTGTTTTGACAGCTCATAAAAATTACGTCAGTTGATTGGTGATGTCAACATCCCTTTTAATGAGAATACACTTACCATTATTCAAATTGGCGATGACCACCCCAACGACCGCCGCTGCCGCCAGCAGCCGCAGCGCTGCCATCGTGGCCACCATCACAGCACCATTACCATCACTATCACATCACAAACACGACACAACACTATGCAGCGTCCGGGGCCGCGGCATCAGAACGTCCTAATAACGCTTAGAACTTTCTATTCGATGCTGTAGGTTCGGTTTTGTATTGGTGGCATCTGAAACAAAGACATTTCTATGTGAGACTTTAACTACTTGAAGCTCTAAACGCACAGACACAAGCGTGGCGGTGCGGTGGCGGTGACGGTTGTAATATTCTAATTCTAACTTGTATGAACGAGTTCGCGGTACGGTACCGCACAACCGTTCATACAAGTTAGAATATTACAACCTTGACCGGGGCTGCGCCGCCGCGCTATCGTTTTTAGTGCGTTTGGTGCTTTAATACCAATCACATGTGTCAATATCCTAGTCAGCACTGAGTTTGTATACGAGTAAACTTACAAACCAAGCCACTACTCAAATGGTATTTTTATATGAGGAAATTTTGTGGCCTTTTTAATTTAAAGTCAGGAGTAAGTACTATTTATTTTCATAAAGAGAATAGTGTCCTTATTTTATCAATGAGTTTCATAACAATGTCTTTTCCTAACTAAATTAACTGAAATTAATTACCATTCGCTTGTCTGATCAAATCATTAAATGCTTATTATGTTCTTCCCAATACATACGTAAAACCGATTTAGCATAACTTACTGCTGAAACTTACTTCAGCATTGCTATTCAAACAAGATTAAATTGTCCATTTTCCTGTATACATTCGAAATTTCGAACATCACAAAAATTTGATTAATTTTGAACAGTTATTTTCCGCAAAGTTACCTATACAGCCATTGACCCAGTTTAAAAATAGATTTGATTTTAAAACGGCAAATGAGAGACAAAAACCTTGTTTCTCGATTATCTTGTCGAATTGACACTCACCATAATTTATTCAGTAAGAAAACAGACACACAAGCTCTACGATGGTGTTCGAGGCTTAAAGCCTGCTGCGATCGACAACCACCAATGAGTCTTCAGAGGCATATCACACCGGCGATTTGCGCACGCCTGATGGAAAACATGCGTGAAGCAGCAGTACTCCTGCTGCGTTTCGTACGGTCAGTGAGAGCGCCGGGGGCCCAATACCTCTCCCCCTCCCCTATTCCCTCTCCTTTTCCCAGGGCCGACAACGCACTGGCATCGTGTAATCGGGTGTCTATGGACAGTGGTGAACATTTAACATCAGGTGACCCACTAGTTCGTTTGTCTGGCCTATTTAACATAAAAAAAAACGAAGATGAGGCCAACGATGGAGCACGCTTGCCTAGTAAATGCTCATTCAAATCATCCTATACTTGAATTTAGAGGCATAAGCAGGAAGAAGGCAGTTGAACGCGGTGTTGCGCACGCCCCATGCAGTGCAAACCTTACAACAAATACGAGGCACTGTAACCGGTATGCGCGCGCTCCAGAATGGCTTCTATAGGCAAGAGGCCGAACACAACGTAGAGTCACTTGGCGGCCTAACTCAGCCACGGCCGAAGCCTACCACCGGAGTTGTATAGCTCGTTTAGTACCACCCAGGGGTCACTAGGGGGGAACTGATACTAAATTTGACTGAACATTTACCATCCCAATCATTTCATTCAAACATCAACCCTTTCGGTATGAAATCGGCCGCTCTACCCCCTTAAATATCAAACCGCCATCCCATCTTCCAAATTTCAATTTTCCAACGTGTAAGGTCGCCCGATGTTGTACGAAGGCGGTACGTGCCGGAATTCCAATTTCAAAATTTGCACCGAAACGTCGCGTCATCACCGTATTTACGAAATGATTTCGTATTTCTGTTGGCAGCTGGCAACTTTGCAAATATTGAGTGACGTTATTCGAGATCTGGGGCCTGTTGCATAACAAAGTACAAATTACAAGCGGAACTCCCTTTCTAGTTAAATAACTGAAGCGAGAGTTCTGCTTGTAATATTAGTTGTACTTTGTTATGCAATTGGGCCCTGGTAAATATTTGGCTACAAGTTAGAGTCATAATCATTACCAGTAATTCCAAGACATAGCTCTGATAAAAGCCATTGATTTTTAATAAAATTTGCACACCGTGTGCAGTTTGATGCAACTTGAGAGATAAGGATAGCTTACATCTCAATTTATAGTCGCAATATTGTTTTATTGCAAATTATTTGCTTCTCCGGATCACATTTGGGGTGCGGAGAGGGGGGGCGGGGGGTTTGCGGGGGGGTATTCAAGGGGGATATATAATACATGCATAATTGCATAATATAGTTGCACCCGTGCGAAGCCGGGGCGGATCGTAATTTATATGGCAAAACAACATTTGCCGGGCCAGCTAGTAGCTATATGCTATATGTATATAAATAAAGTGTTAAAAATTAAAGCGGGTCGCCATACGTAAGAGAGTTTTCAGCGTTTTTAACTCGATCTTTATAATAGCGTTAACTAGACACTTGAAATTTCCACCGATTATGTATTACTGTAGCTGATACAATAACAAAGAATAAAAATATAATTATACTAGCTGTTGCCCGCGACTCCGTCTGCGAAGAATAGGGGTAGGTATAATAAATAGCCCACAAACTATTCTCAGACCTACTGAATATAGACAAAAAGTTTCATAAAAATCGATCAAGCTGTTTCAGAGGAGTTCGATAACAAACACCGTGACACGATATTTTTATATAATAGACTAGCTGTTGCCTCATACTCAAACTATTCGACGTCGCCGTCGATTTTTCATTTTAACTTCATTTTGAATGCTCTGTCGCTCGCTTAATATCCAGACATCAAAGTTCAAGTTCGTTCATGCAGAGTCATGCTTTTGAAACTTCCTTTTACATTAACTTTTCTATGAACTTGGTACTTAATGTAACACTAGGTATGACTAGTCTATTTTTTCTTGTGGATCTTGTAACGTTGCGTTTTTCGCATTTACAATTTAAATTTCGCGGCACTATGAAAAGTGTTCCACATTTAAACTTTCGCGCTTATCGCTTTAAACATTTTACATCGTCATTGGTTCGTTCCCGTGACGTGATTGGGCGAGCCACAGAGGCTCCTTATTCGTCCTTCGTCTTTTAACATCTGGTGTAGCCAGTGATATTAACTTTTCACAATGAGGTATTTCTGACAAGTCGAAAGTTTAATCACACAGGTTGTGCATTTTATTTTCCTTAAGTTTCGTTTCAGATTCAAAATAATATTCCATATTGCATTTCATATATCTTTGTAATTATAAACAATATTTCCAAATTTCTGTCAGAAACGTCTTGTTGGCCAAAACGGTTAGATTCCGGGCTGACAGAACGGAGCTGTCATTAGAAATGCTCCGGCGTGAGACGCTCTTTCCTATTTGCGAGCTGAAGCGACGCGGACGCAAGATCTAAATTTATACATTTAATTTAAAGTCGAAGTCCGAAGAAGACTTGAATGGCGATCGAAGATCGGCGGGTTGGCGGGTCCAGCATGTAATTTTTGGTCACGATTCCGACGTGTTGCGGTAAGTGTTCTCGCATTGCTTTCCTATTTTTTTCCTTCCTTCCGAGTCTTTGATCGTATTTTTATGGTGTGAGCACGCCCTTTCATGCTCCACCTTTTCCATTCTGTGTCTAAGACTTTGTTTCCTTCGCTTTCAGGCTGGAGGGGATGATCTTCATTTACAAGAGATTATTTGATGATCTTCATTTACAAGAGATTATTTGATGATCTTCATTTGCAAGAGTTTGTTTCAAGAGATTTTCAAGACAATTGGCAATGATTGCTTTTCCATAACACCTTTCAAGAATAACAATTAATGCTACATTTGGGGAATTCACCACTTCATTCTTAAATCCTTTGCCTCATCTCAATATTATTACAGCTCCAGCCAGACAACAAAGACTGATGGATGCTTTAGTTGGTTACAATTTCTGCAGTGACATTGAAAATGGCATGGTGTTTTGCTATGTAGATGATATAATCATCGTTAGCTCTGATTTTGATACGCATTTACTTCTTTTAAACAGGGTTTTGGAGAAATTGCGGTCCGCTAATCTGACAATAAATTTTAAAAAGTCAAATTTTTTTAGGAATTCCTTGAAATATTTAGGTTACGTGATTGACGAATTTGGTCTTCGTACAGATCCTGAGAAAGTGGCTGCTATATTGAATTTTCCAACTCCAGGATCTGCGAAGGATGTCAAAGTTTTCTTAGGAACTTGTTCCTGGTATCGGCGGTTTATCCGAAATTTCTCCACAGTTGCTGCTCCTTTAAACAAATTGACTAGCAAAGGAAAAAAGGCTCCTCCGTTCACCTGGAGTGAGGAAGCAGAAACTGCATTTAATACCCTGAAAAACCTTCTCGTGTCTGCTCCCATTTTAGCTGTCCCGGATTTTACTAAACCGTTTGCAGTACACTGCGATGCTTCTGCTTATGGTATAGGTGGAATGCTGTCCCAAAACATCAATGGTATTGACCATCCTGTTGCCTATGTGAGTCGGGCGTTGTCTAAAAGTGAACAGAACTATAGTGCAACGGAGAGAGAAGCCCTTGCTGTCATCTTTGTCGTCGAAAAGTTCCAGGCTTATCTGGGTTCACGACCTTTCAAGGTGATTACAGATCATGCAGCCTTGAAGTGGTTCATGAACTTGGAAAATCCCACAGGCCGATTGGCAAGATGGGGTTGTAGGCTCTCTCAGTTTAATTTTGAGATCGAACATAGGCGAGGCACTGACAACGTTGTTCCAGATGCTCTTTCGAGACTTATGAAAGTAGATGCCATTAATGTTCCTCCGGCAGATGCAGTTGCAGATCCTTGGTATGACAGGGTTCTAAAGGGTTGTATTGACTTTCCTGCAAATTTTCCAAATTTTTCCGTTAAGGATGCGAAGTTGTACAGGTATTGTAAAAGTAAATACAACCTTTTGAACGAGTTTGACTGGAAGGAGGTAGTTAGGAAAGGAGATAGGCAGGCCATTTTAAAGGAGAATCACTGTGAGCCCACCGCAGCACATTTTGGGGTTTTTAAAACTCACAGGAGATTGTGCCTTCGTTACTTTTGGCCGGGAATGCACAAAGATGTTGTGGAGTTTGTGAAGTCTTGTGACAGCTGCGCAGCTTACAAACACTCCACTAAAGGCACAGCTGGGTTGATGGGTCAGCCTAAAGTTTGTCACAGGCCTTTTCAAGTGCTCTCGGTAGACCTAGTTGGTCCCTTGCCTCGCTCTAATTCTGGATTTACATTTTTGTTGGTTGTTACTTGTTGTTTCTCCAAATACACATTTTTGTTCCCACTTCGGCGTGCTAGCAGTGCGTTAGTAGCTAAACATTTTGAAAATGATATCATTCTGGTTCATGGAGTTCCAGAAACCGTAATTGCAGATAACGGAGTGCAGTTTACGGGATCTGAATTCCGAGCCATGATTCAACGTTATAATATTCCTAACTTACACTACACGCCCCGCTATACGCCGCAAGTAAATTTAGTCGAAAGGTTCAATAAAACAGTCATGGTAGCGGTTTCATCCTATGTAAAGGATAACCATAGATCCTGGGATCAAAATCTCTGCAAAATTCAATTTGCCATAAATAGTGCCATTAATGAAAGTACGAATTTTTCACCCTTTTTCCTAGTGCATGCTAGAGAGCCAGTAATTAATGGTAAATTTTATAGAGATTCTGACAAGGCCTATGAACCTGGTATTCCACGAGAAGAGTACGCAGGAGAATTTGGGCACATGACTAATATTTTTGAAGAGGTGAGAGGTCATTTACTTAAGGCTCACGCCGCTAATTCCAAGTACTATAACTTGAGAAGGCGGCCAGCGAAGTTTAAAGAGGGAGATTTTGTTTGGAAGCGCACTTTTGTGCAAAGTGACGCCAGTAAATTTAAAATGGCGAAGCTGGCACCTAAATACGAGAAGTGTAGGGTAAAGAAGGTTCTTTCACCCTTGGTTTATGAGTTGGAACGACTTAATGGCCAGTGTATAGGTTCCTGGCACATTAAGGATTTTAAGACATAGTTCTACTCAAATTTTTGAAGTAAGTTTTTTTTAACATAGTTTGTAGTAGTGTTGGTTTGTTGTGGAGAGTTGTAGTGCTGTAGATATGTCAGTGGTTATTTTTCAAAGTGTCAACACAGTTTATGTAGTTGTACACCGAAGGTTTATAAGGAAATGATGAACAAGTTTATTGTGTCATTATTGGTAAGTTGGTGATGTATATGTATAAAAGAGTATGAAGAGAAGCATGTATGGGTGGTGTATGTTAGGAAATTTCTGCTGATAAGAGTATGAGTGTGAGAAGAGAATAACTACCTGTCATGACTGCCTACTCACTGTTAGTATTACATTGTATTTAATTTTGTATAAGATTTTTTTTCCCTTTTGGTCAGTTTAGGCAGAGTTTATTTTCTGGAATGTTTGGATTCAATTTTGAATTTAAGGCTATTTTTTTGCTAGGTCTTTAAGTTATATTTTGGAAAACTTAAGACTGGTGGCTATTGGGAGTTTTAGATGGAAATTTTGGAATGTTTTTTTGATGGGTTTATTGGAAGGAGTAAGGATTTTAGAAGTTAGATGGTTTGGTATGTTTTTGAAGTTAAGTTATTGATGGTGGTAGGTGAAGTTAATCAGTTGGAGGCTGTAGTAAGATTTTTTTTCATGGTTGGTTTATTTAACATCTTCGCCCGGACTGGCAGACTATTGGTTGCAAGTGATGTGTCCTAGCTTGTTGGATTTTTTTTTTTGGAATGGAATGTTACTGGATTGAAAAGGCAGACTTAGTTAGTATGTAGAGCTCGTATATTTAGTTAGGAATATTCATATTTTAGTAAGAATATTCTGTATAGATTCTTTGTTAAATTTTCTTTAACGGTGGAAATTCCGTTCTTATTTTAGGTTTATTTCGGTTGTTTTTCCGGGTGATCAGGGAAGATTACCTGATTTTGTAGCTGGTTAATTAGATATAAGATTTTGTTTGGGTAAATATTTTAGGATTGTTTTGGTAAGTCGCTGGGACAGCGACAGGTTCACATCTTTGTGAACCTTTCCCTTGGGGAGGGAGTATTGTAACGTTGCGTTTTTCGCATTTACAATTTAAATTTCGCGGCACTATGAAAAGTGTTCCACATTTAAACTTTCGCGCTTATCGCTTTAAACATTTTACATCGTCATTGGTTCGTTCCCGTGACGTGATTGGGCGAGCCACAGAGGCTCCTTATTCGTCCTTCGTCTTTTAACATCTGGTGTAGCCAGTGATATTAACTTTTCACAATGAGGTATTTCTGACAAGTCGAAAGTTTAATCACACAGGTTGTGCATTTTATTTTCCTTAAGTTTCGTTTCAGATTCAAAATAATATTCCATATTGCATTTCATATATCTTTGTAATTATAAACAATATTTCCAAATTTCTGTCAGAAACGTCTTGTTGGCCAAAACGGTTAGATTCCGGGCTGACAGAACGGAGCTGTCATTAGAAATGCTCCGGCGTGAGACGCTCTTTCCTATTTGCGAGCTGAAGCGACGCGGACGCAAGATCTAAATTTATACATTTAATTTAAAGTCGAAGTCCGAAGAAGACTTGAATGGCGATCGAAGATCGGCGGGTTGGCGGGTCCAGCATGTAATTTTTGGTCACGATTCCGACGTGTTGCGGTAAGTGTTCTCGCATTGCTTTCCTATTTTTTTCCTTCCTTCCGAGTCTTTGATCGTATTTTTATGGTGTGAGCACGCCCTTTCATGCTCCACCTTTTCCATTCTGTGTCTAAGACTTTGTTTCCTTCGCTTTCAGGCTGGAGGGGATGATCTTCATTTACAAGAGATTATTTGATGATCTTCATTTACAAGAGATTATTTGATGATCTTCATTTGCAAGAGTTTGTTTCAAGAGATTTTCAAGACAATTGGCAATGATTGCTTTTCCATAACACCTTTCAAGAATAACAATTAATGCTACATTTGGGGAATTCACCACTTCATTCTTAAATCCTTTGCCTCATCTCAATATTTTCTCCCCGAGTGAGAGCATGAGCAAGGCATGAGAGCGGTGATACTGGTTGGCATGACCTCAACTGTGTAGCTGCGGGGCAACACTTCGTGGTAGCAGAGGCAGGACGACGAGGCTCCCGAGACCACGGCCGGAGGAAACCGCAGGGATTTCCCGGCGTGGAGCCACGCCCTGTTTCCATGAGGTGGGCCCTAATTCCCACACATTCCGGTAACTGATTTTATCTTTTAAAAGTAAGTTTCCAGTAATTTACACACAAATGGTGGTATAACATATTGTAGGGACTTTAGTATTAGCACATACATATTTAGTTATAATTCAGTCCTACCATAAGCACGAACCGACCCTGATTTTTTATGCTCTGGTTTTCAATGTTTTACATAAAGTGTATGTGTTCATGTGATTTAACTACGGAATAAACCCTAAATTATTTACCCATTTCTGCATTTTACTTCCTGATCCAAATTTCCCTACATTTCCCATTTTCATTTCGTTTTTTCCAGTTTTCATAGTTTTCACTTCTTTTTTTGTAGCGTGGGGATTTTACCCTTTTTTCCAATACGTTACAATCTAAACTGAATAATAGGTCTGAGGTCCATTATTAGTCTAATTTTTCTTGCGGGCCTAAATTGGGTTTAAGGTCTGTGGTCTACCCATTATTAGTCTGTCATAACAGCGGGGATTGTTAATGAATCATTTGGCGGAGGTCAGCGTAATAGCCGGTAAATTATAGCCGTTAAGATCCAGGTTGCTTGCTGAAAGGTGCGTTTTAGTGTTATAACTTATAGTGAATTATAGGGACTATAAAATGATACGTTTTTAGGTGGCAGTGAGTGGAAATGTCGATGGTTTTATAAGATGAAATGGTGTTGGATCGATGTTTTGTGATGTATCGTTTGACTGTAAGGTGGAGTTAATTATACTAAACGACTGACTGTAAAAAAAATCCGTTGTGCTAAACAATTGTATGAAAATTTTCCATACAGATTATACTTACTTACCGTCATCCGTCCGGTATAAAAACTAACGGAACTTATAATACACGGTTTACAAGAGTTTTTCGAAATTTACGGCCGCAATTTAATTTGAAATTTAGAATGAACTTAACAATGAAAAAAAATGTCGCAAGAAAACCGGCACACAATTGAGAAGTAATTTAATTATGATTTTGAAGTTCGCAATACACGCAAAAAAATCCACGTGGGAGCTACAGCCACAGAGTACATTATATATAGGAGGACATATCACTCTATTCAACGGCACAACGCCGTCTAACTCAAATTCCCGTAACTACTATTTGAACCATCTATTACCTAATATCAAGGACTAATAATCACACGTACCAATACCAGCCCTGCTGTGCCACTGCCCATGGGCCACTGCCACAGCTTTTTTGAAACTAGAATTTAAAGTTTTTTTCATCTATTTTCTACATAATTTGATAAATAATATCGCCGTCTAGTGCAAATTGACGGAACTACAAATAGGCATTGTTGGAAGGGAAAGCACCGTGGCTACAGCTCAGGCCCTGAGAGGAGGCCTGTGCTCTGCAGAGCAGTGAGACGTATAGAGGCTAGATGATGATGACGCATTCATTGTAAGTCGATACTCGTGAGACGTATTTTGGTATTTGGAACAGCCCTATGCTCGGGACAAAGGATGTTAAGGGTACTAAAGTTATGTCGTAACGATTCATATTCCTTTGACATTAAGTTCTATTGACCTTGTTGCTTTACACCTTATCAATGGCTACATGGAGTATTTTGGAGTGGCTTCCATGTTTAAAAAGACGGACGGACAGACGGACACCGGAGTCTCAGTAATAAGGTCCCGGCACCCTTGTGTACGGAACCCTAAAAACCATAAAAAGTTAAAGTCTTCTCAAAATTTTCTCAATTATTTTAGCTTCGCCGAACAAATGTATCAAAACACATCGAATATTTCATAAATTGATGTCCAACGTTTATGTTTATGCACATATTATGCTGAAAATGACAATTTTTACAACTTAAAAAAAGCATACCATTACTAAAATTTTGAAAGCAAATTGTTTCACGAAAAGGTTTAAACAAAATATTCAGCAAAATTTTAAATCGCACTGAAAAAATAAAATACGCTACGCCTCCATCCAATAACCTAAAACCGAACGCAGGTAACTTTTAAAAATGGAAACAGCCATTCAGAAAATGAAATGTGAAACGTGCTAGGTTTTTTTTTCAAATCAATATGGCACTCAAATACAAATAGGATTACTTATTGCGTATGCTATGCTATTATTGATGAAGTGGGTTTTCATACTTAATAATAATAATATAATATAATATAAGGGGACAATCTTACACAAATCGACCTAGTCCCAAACTAAGCAAAGCTTGTACTATGGGTACTAGACGACGATAAACATACTTATATAGATAAATGAATACTTAAATACATAGAAAACATCCATAACTCAGGAACAAAATATTCGTGCTCATCACACAAATAAATGCCCTTACCGGGACTCGAACCCAGGACCTCTTGCTTCGTAGGCAGGGTCACTACCAACTAGGCTAAAGCCGTCGTTAATTACTTAATCAGAAGTCAAAGTCAAAGTCAAAATTCTTTATTCAATTTAGGCATCAATTGATGCTCCTATGAACGTCGAAGAATCTACCACCGGTTCGGAAAAAACCCTGTTGAGAAGAAACCGGCAAGAAACTCAACAAGGTATATTTTTTTCAATCAGATCTACATTGTTATTAAATTACATACATCCAAAGTATTTAATACAATTAAATTTTTTAACACAGTAGATACGCTATTTGAGACTAGGGATCGCCAATGCGGATCGGAATTATTTCCAAACATCCCTGTCCATGATATAGTTATTAATTTTATAGTACGCCTTAGATTTTCACAATTGGATTTTTGACTCTAGTCAAAATAGTAATTATAAATCGATTGTACAATCGATACTAAATCACATCGTTTCGGGAAAACAACCACTAAAATTTCACGGTGTATACAAAACAAAAAAAAAACAAAAATCTTGATCAAGTGCGGGTAGTTCGAGATACGGGTACTAATTGTAATCGGGATCAAGTGCGGGTAGTTCGATAGACTCGAGCGGCTAAACGAACTTGACACCCTACACTCAGTTAACTTGTGACCACGGCTGCTGTAATGTGGCCTAAACGTCGAGGTAAATATTATTAGCGTGGTAAATCCCGTTTAGTATAGTAATTATGATGATGACTAAGAGCGTCAAAATCTTAGTGCGGCTTTAATTTGTGTCCCGTCCGATACTATATTAACAGCGATTGGTTCAAAACATTGTGGCCAATGCACACCAAATCTGCCAAATTTAGATGCCTTAATTAAGCCGCTGGAATAGTTAGACACAAACACGTGGACACACCGCGTCAGCATCTGTCGCAATGCTGACACGTGTGATAATTAACTCTATTTACTGGGAAAGGTATTGACGCAGCGCTGATTGAGTTACAGGACTGAATATCAGACCATCCATCCCAGCCTATATATACGTCCCACTGCAGGGCACTGGCCTTCTCTCCGAATGAGAGAACTTGGGTCGTAGTTCCCACGCGAGCCCAGTGCGGATAGGGAACTTCACATACACCATTGAATTTCTTCTCAGGTAGATGCAGGATTCCTCACGACGTTTTTCTTCACCGCAAAGCTCATGGTAAATTACAAATGTAATTTCGCACTTGAATTCCGAAAAACTAAGAGGTGCGAGCCCGGACTCGAAACCCACGACCCTCTGCTTGAGAGACCATAGGTCAAACCACTAGACCACCACGGCTATTCAGAGTGTCAGTTCTCTTCTGAATATCAGTGCTGTACAGCAATTATTATCATCATTCCAGCCCATATACGTCCCACTGCAAGGCACCGGCCTCCTCTCAGCATTTGACTTGAGCCGTAGTTCCCACGCGGGCCCAGTGCTGACTGGGACCTTCACTTACCTTTAAAGTTCATCGCAGTTTCACGATGTTTTCCCTCACAAAAAAATCGTGGTAAATTTCAAAAAATCCCTATCCCTAATAAACATAGGCTATATTTACAAATTTGAATTCGCCGCGGATGGAGTCGCGAGCAAAAACCAGTCAGTAATAATAAGAATAACACAGTGTATAAAAACCCAAACTGTCAACGGCTAAGTGTACATAATATCTACAATACATGAAATTCAGCTGGCCCGCAGGTTTGCACGGTGTACAAAGGAAATTAAAATTACACTCTTTCGAGCATACTGCACGTCGATGTACACGTGCAGTCTGTGGGCCCAATACACTCGCAAATCGCTAAGCGCTCTGCGCGTGCAATACAATGATGCGTTCAGGGTGAAGTTGTGGCTGTCGCATCGCTGCAATGCGTCGTGTATGTTCGCGGAGGCGCGCACCGCTGCTTCTTCGCCACTCTGCGCAAGCGGTGCGCGTCCTTGGACTGCAGAATGCGCGCGGGTCGCAACACCATTCTGTCCATTTTCGCTGACAGGTTTGATTGTCCTTACATGAACCACTGCATGCTGGTTCATGTCATTAGTAATAATAATACATACATAATATAATAATAAATAAATATAAATATCGCGGGACAATTCACACCAATTGACCTAGTCCCAAAGTAAGCTAAGCATAGCTTGTGTTATGGGTACAAGGCAACGGATAAACACACTTATATAGATAGATACATACTTAAATACATATTAAACACCCAAGACCCGAAAACAAATATTCGTTTTATTCATACAAATATCTGCCCCGACGCGGGAATTGAACCCGGAACCTCAAGCTTCGTAGTCAGGTTCTCTACCTAATAGGCCATCTGGTCGTCTAGTAACGTCAGTTAAAATCTATTTTTTATATTGTGTTTAATTCAATCTGTTTCAATGTGTTTTTCAAAATTTAATATAAATTTATTAGTGTATTTTTTGATTATGTTATGACATTTCTTAATTTCTTGTATGTTTACTGCTTTTGGACATTTAATTACTATTATTATTTTGCTTTTGTTTATTGACTTTATTTTATTGCATGTAATTGGGACCTACGTTGTTCTTAAATAAATGAATTATTATTATTATGTGTGTGGAGAAAATAAGTGAGAAAAGCAATAGGCGCCCTCATCGCTTCAAAGTGATCTCTTTTCAAATGAAAATGAAGACATCGTAAATAAAAAGCAAGCTGTGATTTTTGGGAATACCTGGTTCATGGCAAAAGTAAACGGTCTATAGCCATTATTTTTAGTCAAGTCTGCACCAGCGTGTGAGGCGCTGAATGAATCAATCTTAAGTTTGCTGACTTGGAGTCACTAATTTTATGACCACAGAAGAGACAACTTTTGTTTTTACGGTGTGTATGACCCACCCATGGAAATTTCACTTGAACTGCCAGATGGTTTCTTTGGGCGATGCCGCGGGGCAGTAGGTTGTTGAGGAATAAATCCTCGAATTGATTGATCGGGCCGCGACCGCCCGCGTACTAAAGATTTCCCCTGTCATTATTTCAGCCCGAATCCTCGAGTTTTCTCGCGCGGAAACTCCTCGGAGTAAAATTAATGGAACGTAAATAATTCCAAGAAAAATATTAGACTAAAAATCAACCTGATGGAGATCTTAAAACCGTTTGAAGCGCCGTAAGGAAATTAGTAGATTCGGGGAAGTGTTTCTCGTCGGAATCAGTTATTTTAACATATTCCGATGGGTTGCGAAACTGATTCAAAATAAAGAATCCATAATAAGAGTAATAAGGGTGAAATCTAGATGGTGATAAAAAATTTGTACTTCTAACTCAGTTAACTAGGGCAACATTAATGCATTGACTCGATTGTTAAAATTAGTATGAAAAAAATTTAGGATGTATGAACTTAGTTGAAAATGAAATCACAATCTCGATGTATTTACCTCAAATTAAATAATGATTGTAAAGGTTTTGTAACCAACTCTCCATGATTTTGTGTCATGTTTTTGTTTTTTATGCGTTTTCATATTTTTTTTTATCTTGCCAAACCTTTTTAGGGTTCCGTAGTCAACTAGGAACCCTTATAGTTTCGCCATGTCTGTCCGTCTGTATGTCTGTCCGTCCGCGGCTAAGCTCAGAGACTGTTAGTACTAGAAAGCTGTAATTTGGCATGAATATATTTATCAGTTACGCCGACAAAGTGATTAAATAAAAACAACTAAAATAATTTTTTTAGGGTACCTACCTCCCATAGACGTAAAGTGGGGTATCGTTGGATAGGTATTTGAAAACTTCAACTGCTTTTTTTACTTAGACTTCTTTAGTTGTCTCCAAAACGTTTATTTTACTACCGGCATATCACAAGCAATTACCCATTTGAACGGCACCAAAATGCAGTTTCCAATACTTTGCAACCATTTAAAATACACGTCAGTCGATACGTGTACAGCTTACTAATTATTTTGTCATTTGAAACTGCGGTAACCAAATTTCCTGTATGGGTATCGGTATTGGCGATTCGGTGCCATTTTGGTTTCGATGCAAATTTTCTCCACCACGCGACCGCATGACTGGCTCTTGTTATTGGTATGCTGAATGATTGGAAGTGTGTTTTACTCGACAATGGTAATTCCATATGATTTCAGCATTCTATGTACATACAATAAGATACAGTGTGTGTTGCCAGTGATGACTTATGTCACTGAGACGTGCCCGCTAACGATGGGCCGCATAAGAAAGCTCAAAGTCGGAGCGCGATGGAATTCTATGCTTGGAGTTTTTCTGCGCGTTGCATTAGAAAATCATGAACTAATAACCCTAAAGAACCCTACACATCAGTTAACTCGTGACCACGGCTGCTGCAATGTGGCTGAAACGACGAGGTAAATATTATTAGCGTGATAAGTCCCGTTTAGTATAGTAATTATGAGAGAAAATCACGAAAGTAAATGGTATAAGATGGTGTCAAAAAGGGTACCTATCCCGCCTTTTCGTCGAAAATTATTTCCCAAATGATTAATTTGCCAACTGTTTATTTTTTCTTAAACTGTAAACTATTCAGGATATATTTCAGGACTAACCTGTAGGTTAGGTTAGGTTAGGTTTATTTTATAACAATCCTGAAAAAAATACAATTCTCGGAAAAAATAAACAGTTGGCAAATGAATCAGTTGGGAAAAATATACCTAGTTAGGAAAAAGAGAACCGTCAGAAAGAGATGGTGAAGACCATGACAGGCGCTCATGGCCTCTGGTTAAGGTTGCAGAAACGCTTTTAATGCGGATGGCGCAGTACTGGTCTGCTTGGCGAACGTTGGGGGAGGCCTATATTCAGCAGTGGGCGTCTTACAGCCGATATTATGTTACGAGTAATAGCAAAATAAAAATTTGGGTTCTTCCAAATAAATACAAAAAATCTGTGTATTTATTTCAGGTAGTCAAATATTTTTAATTTAAATGTTAATTAACTGAACAAACCAGATCTTTCCGTCCCTGATGACGCTTACATCGGAAATTTTGTTACAACAAAGCATTTTGCTTGACGTGCTAATATCAAATTTCCCCACGCACATACAAAATAATGAAATCCCGAACCTAATTCAAACAAAGATAATAATGACGTCGTCTCGAATCATTTTATTAAACACACAGCCCGGAAAAGTCATGTTTGGTATCAGCACACAAAGAACGCTATCTTAATTATTTAATCAAAACTCTTAACAGAAAAAAAAATGTTCATTATCATCATCCCTGCCTGTATAATACACTGACGAGCAAAAATAAAGGGTCGGTTACAGAAATGACGATAACTACAAAACCTGTTGTGATAGCTTATTCGAGTAAAATGAGTTAAGTAAAGAGTTTTATTCTCAATTGAACTTTTTCCTGTTAAGAATAAAACTCTTTACTAAACTCATTTTACTCGAAGAAGCTATCACAGCGGGTTTTGTAGTTATCGTCATTTTTGTAAACGACCCTTTATTTTTGCTCGTCAGTGTATATTGTTATCTATTATCTTGTGCTTAAGAATTATGTTATTGTCCATTTACAGGTATCTTGTGTAATGTTTTATGATGTGTATTATTTGTACGTTTTTAGTTGTTTTAATAAAATGTCTATTTTTCATTACTATTAATTTTATATTGCACCACGTGCTGAAATGCATTCCTTGCTTTCTTTCTTTTTTAAAGGGCGCCTGGAAGAGATCGCTTCGAAGCGATAATGCCGCCCATTGCTTACCTAATATATTTTTTCATGTACTTCTGTATTGCATTATTTGTGGTGTACAATAAAGAGAAACTGCATTGTACTGTATTGTATTTGTATTTATTTTAAAATAATTGTTTTTCCTCAATCCTGTCTGTTTTGCCACCTACTTTAAAATATTATACATTCATTAACTTCTTTATCCAAAAATAAGTTGCCTGGAAGAGATCATTTTAAGCGATAAGATCGCCTATTTTCTGCCCTGCTCTTTATATTTTTGTTTACTTACGATGCTTTGTGGTGTTCGATAAAGAATGTTTGTATTGTGTTGTTGCAGTACAGAAATCACACATGACCCGAATATACTTAGTTTGGTAATTTTGTTTCTAAGTAACAAATTTAATTACAACAGTTATTCCCCAAACAGATCGGTCCTGCGCCATCCGCATCCAACGAGTTCGCGTAATAGTTATTTGTGATACAAGGTTGGTAAGTATGGTTTTACAAATGAGTTGACGAGTGATATACCCGAGCCGCACGGCGAGGGTTTTCATCGTCACGAGTTTGTAAAACCTTGCCAACCGTGTATCATACGACGTTTTACAATACATTTGTGAGAAAATAGGCAATTAATAACACAAAATTGTAAAATAAAAACAAATTTCTCGAGATACTTATTGGTAGCAAAAGATTATTTTGCGCGGTTTGCGCCTTACTTTAAATATTAATTCCATGTTATTGTCGACTTCATCGCTTGAACATCACTCATTTTGTTTGGTTTTTGTACATATACTAAAATCAACAACTCAAAACAACGCAAAGTTTTACAAAAATGGCGCGTCCGTAATGCGCATGCGTAAGTTTTGTTTTTAATTAGGTTAACTAAAATTATCAGGCAAAGGTTCGACGCGTTCAGCCACTGCGATTTTTTCGAATAAATAAAAGGTGGAAATCATTAAAATCTGCGGTATTTAAATTACAGTTTATAATAATAACAATCAATTTTGCAAATTCATTACTTAGTTTTGTATATTTATACATTTTTCTACTTATAAATCGATATTTTTTTATTTTTGTCACTTAAAACTCTTTGTTTGTAAACTTTTAAACTGGAGAATTAAAAAAAACTGTAAAAAAATCGCACTAGTGCGGTAAAATGAACTTACAAGCCATGTATACATCCTTTGAAAGTGAATTTTTCGAGCAAATGTAATGTAAAATTAGTTGAGCCAATTAAATTAAAATGTCGGAGGTTTTTCAATTACACTACCAACTTAAATTATGTTATATTTGAAAAACTTTTATTATACATGCGCCAAGCACGTTTAAACAAGCAAAACATCCGCATAAATTTGTATTTTTAGTTGTCCGTTCGTCCCTCGTGCGTTGGTAACTTCCGAAATTTAATTTCCTGCCGGCCACACGTCGGGGGACGCCGCCATATTGTGTTGTAATACCGCCATTTTGAAATTAACTTACCTGATTGTTACTGACAGGCATGGTATGCGATAGCGCTGTTTTACCAAGAGAACTTTGCAGTAAAACAAATACTTTGCTCACCCGCGACCTAATAATAGCTTTGAGTCTAACATCTGGTAACATGGTGAACGATGTGTTGCTCTGAGGATGAGCTCTGGTTGAGTTTGAAATTCATCAGTGTAATTTTTGGTGATGGTGATAGGTAGGGTTGTGTAATTTGTGTGTGTTCGTACAAGTTAGGTATGAAGTATCTTTTTGTATTTATTTATTCAGCTTATTTTTTTTTATTACTTTTACGGTCATCCCGTGAAACCATATATTAGCATATAATAGTAGTACCATCTCTTGGTCCAGGTGAGCGGTTAGTTCCGAAGGAGTGTTAAGTCTCTCGATAGAGGCCATAACATAGCTGCGCGCTTTATCACTGCATAAGGTGATTATAACCGACTGAAATGTACGATGTACCTATGGAAAAGATTCGTCGCTAACCTCAAGACCAGTGACAGTGTAGGGGTAATCACGCAGCACGGAATGCTGAGGACCTGGGTTCGATTCCCAGCATTGGTCTTTTTTCTGGGGTTTTTTCTGTGCATCTATATTTCAGTTTGTATTTAGTTTGAAATATATGTGTACGTACAGTGTGGAGATGGAGAAACTACATGAGCGCAGATTTCTTGCATACACGTAGCTGTTATAAGGTCGCGGGTGAGCAAACTAATTGTTTCAGTTCATTGATATGGACCTCCGCAAAGTAACGCCTGATTCAATAAATCAAGAGAACTTTTGACGTGACAACGTCTAATAAATCGATGAACGCCGGCTACATACACGAAAAAGGATGACGCAATGTAACGTACATGTACCTACAGAGCCGCGAAGCCCAGTTGCAAGAGAGCGGCGAACGCCAGGATGTACAATGCGGGGTGGGGGGGTTTGAAAGGGAGGATGAAAATTTCATTGATTTTACCGTAGGATGCACTGTTTTCAAGATATTTGACAAAACACCGGTTCTCGTCCGATCACCGAGGTTAAGCAATGTCGGGCGCGGTCAGTACTTGGGTGGGTGACCGCCTGGATTCCTTTTTGTTTTTTGAATGTTTTGTTATCACGTTGTCACGTTAAACTATCGTCCGTAAACCGACTTTACAGACAACCGGTTTTTTTATGAAAGGGCTTAGCTGAAATTAAGTAATTTATTGAATCAGGCGTTACTTTGCGGAGGTCCATATTAATGAACTTTAACAATTACTTAAGAAAAATAATAAAAATAATAATAAGGAATAAGAAAAATAAAGTGGGTACTTGAGAAGTTACAGTGACAAGTTAAAACATTTGTTTTGGTTTGTTAGTTTAACATTTGGTAGCATAGCATACGGTTGTGGTAACTCTGAAGATGAGCTCTGGTTGAGTTCGAAACGCGTCAGTGTAGCTTGGTGGTGGTGATGGTTGGGTTTGTGTGATTTGTGTGTGTTCGTACAGTGTGGAGGTGGAGGAACTGCATGAACGCACATTTCTTGCATAAACGTAACTATTGTAAGGTCGCAAGTAATTGTTTTAGTGAGCAAAGTAATTGTTTTAGTTGAAATTAAGTGGTCACCGCCGCCAATAATAGACACCTGCCCTACCATTGGGACTGCAGGTGTGTTGTCGTTTGTAATACGAGTAAGAGGTACACTCGCCTTTTAAAGGCACCCATGTAGATTTCGAAAGGCGTCCGTAGACTGGAAGACGCAGAGTCCGTAGGCTTCTAACAAGATTTTTTTTTTATGTTAGAAAGGCCAGACAAACGAACTAGTGGGTCACCTGATGTCAAATGATCACCACTGTCCATAGACACCCGCAGCGCTTTACGCGATGCCAGTGCGTTGTCGGCCCTAAAGGAAAGGGAACAGGGGAAGGGGTTGAGGAAGGGGAAGAGGGAAGGGGTGAGGTATTGGGCCCCCGGCACTCTCACTGACCGTACGAAACGCAAGCAGGATGAAGCGAAGACCAGGTTAAGGTTGCACCAATGGCATTTGAAAAATATATGTTATGCTGAGCCAGTGTGTTCTATCTTTAGCCTTCGTATTGTCTATTTGTAATAATATGGAGAGTCTTGCGATGTTGTAAATAATACAATACAATACAATACAAATATTCTTTAATAATCACCAAAAAATGTACAGAAAAATTAATAACCATAAATGTATTTTCTTTGTTTTTTTTTTAAATCGAAGAAAATTCAATTTGTGAATTAAAACAATACCAAAAATACCCTTAATTATTGTATAATACCGATGTATATAATACATGATCATTTGTATCATAGATTATCTTTACACATCTACTATAGTCTGTACAATTCCACCTACCATGATTGTACCAGAAAGCATAACACATCCAATGCAACACAAGTCCTTTATGATTTACTAGCTGTAGCCCGCGACTCCGTCCGCGAAGAATAGGGGTATGAAAATAGCCTACGACCTATTCTCAAACTTACAAAATATTAAAAAAAAATTTCATAACAATCGGTCAAGCCGTTTCGAAGGAGTTCGATAACAAGCACCGAGACACGAGATTTATATATATTAGAGCTAGCTGATCCAGCAAACGTTGTTTTGCCATATATCACCTAGGGGTATGAAAAATAGCCTACGATCTATTCCCAGACCTACCGAAAACAGAGAAAATAACATTCTTAAAAATCGGTTGCGAAGGAGTTCGATAACAACACCATTATCATCATCACCATTTCAGATGAAGACGTCCACTGCTGAACATAGGCCTCCCCCAAGGCTCGCCAAACAGATCGGTCCCGTGCCATCCGCATCCAACGCGATCCCGCAACCTTAACCAGGTCGTCGCTCCATCTTGTTGGAGGCCTTCCTACGCCGCGTCTTCCTGTCCGTGAACGCCATTCGAGAACCTTTTTATCAGTTCTACGAGGTCTGCTCACTCCCACTTAAGTCTGGCGACTCCACAATGTACGTCGGTGACTTGAGTTCTTGCGACACGAGACTTTTGTATATTAGAAAGATAACTCAAGCCTTCCAAAATCTGTCAATAGTTATTTTATAACCAAAATAGAAAAATGCGTCCATGCGAATTTTCCAATAAAATGAACACCGCTGTCCGAAAGTGGCGAAAAATTCCCACATACTATTTACACAAAAATTTGGCCCGCATCGCCACGGGGCGTTTACAAATACGATTTTCAGCGTCGAATAATCACAATCGATTCCAGAATCGATTCTTCCGAGCACGTACTGGCGACAAATCGAACGACATCAACATCTGGGTGACGATTTTTTTTTCATCTCATTTGAATAATCCGATTCAGTTACGCGGTACGCCGATTATTCTTTATTTTTGAGACGACGGAGGGATTTTATTATTGAATCGCCATTTTTTAAATCAGATATCGGGGCGTGAAAAACAGAGGTGATTAGAATATTTTAGTTTGAAATTGAGTTGTTAACAAGGGCGTGGTGACACGTGTGCTCTTACAGCTTTTATAAGCCGTGATAGCCTAGTGGTTTGGCCTATGGCCTCTCAAGCAGTGGGTCGTGGGTTCAAATCCCGGCTCGCACCTCTGAGTTTTTCGCAATTTATGTGCAAAATTACATTTGAAATTTACCATGATGAAAACATCGTGAGGAAACCTGCATACACCTGCGAAGAAATTCAATTGTGTGTGTGAAGTTCCCGATCTGCACTTGGCCCGCGTGGGAATTACGGTCCAATCCTTCTCATTCTGAGAGGAGGCCTGTGCCCTGCAGTGGGACATATATAGGCTGGAATGATGATGGTTATTATGTTAGTTTTACCTTTTAGTATAACTAGGTATCAGTATGATTTTATCGGTGTACAGTCAAGTGTAAAAATGTGAACTTATTCAAAGTTTCAAAAATAAGTACTACAGCCTCTTATTCCGACGCAATAAGGCCGTAGTAACATATTTTTGAGTGGTTCGAATAGATACTTATTTTTGCACTTGACTGTACATGATACTGTTCCAGGGGACTTTAAATCCCTAGAAGTCCCTTCTTTATTTAATACCGAATGCGCGCAAGCGTTAACACAGTCCCCTAGGAGTAATCATGCCTGTGCCTAGGAAACAGAATAGGTGAATATGTAGATGTGTATTTATGTACAGTCAGCAGCAAGAATAGATGAGCGGTTCTGGTGCTGACGATAATCTACGCACGACTCTATTTTCCCTTTAAGAGAGTGTGTAGATGTTTAAGTTAGTATTTAACCCCCGACACAAAAAGAGGGGTGTTATAAGTTTGACCGCTATGTGTATGTGTGAGTGTGTGTGTGTGTGTATGTGTGTGTGTGTGTGTGTGTGTGTGTGTGTGTGTGTGTGTGTGTGTGTGTGTGTGTGTGTGTGTCTGTCTGTGGCATCATAACTCTTAAACGGGTGAACCGGATTAGAATGCGTTTTTTTTAAGTAAAACTTCTATAGGCACGCTTGACTTCGAGGTAAAATGGTGAATGTAACGGAAGTAAGGCGAACGCGTTACGAAAACAGGCGAATGCGGGAAAGGGTTATCGGGAGGGGGGTGTGGGGCAAGAGAGAGCTGCTCTCAGAGCACTGAACGTCAGGATGTACGAGAGAGCGGCGAACGACAGTATGTAGATACAATCTTAGTACTAGCGCTCGGGTAATTTTCAATGCGGGGGGTGCGGGGGAGGGAGTGCGTCGGTTTCAAAGGGGGATGAAAATTTCATTGATTTTGCCGTAGGATGCACCGCTTTCAAGATATTTGACAAAAACACCGGTTTTCGTCCGTTCACCGAGGTTGAACGCCACGCGGCCCACAGGTGAGCCTTCTGAGTCCACCCATTTGGGCCACTTGTAAAACACGAAAATCGTCAAAAATCGTTTTATGTTTTTATGTTACTAATTGATTAGAAATATGATATTTGGTACTCCTAGTTAAAAACTCTGGGTATTTTAAACCAGGAATAGGTGATAATTAAAAATGGCATACATGTGACCTCCGTGGCCTCAACGGAGAGAAATAGGTGATTCCTTCCGCGGGGGCCGCAGGGTCAGTCGTGGCGGCTCACCCCGCGCCACACGTTTTTATATTATTTATAAAATTTTAATAAATAAAAACTTTTTAACAAACAAATTAAACTGCCGAAAAAACTGAAAAGCAAAAAATAATACTTTTTTGTTTGACCTTAATCTAGGTACCAGTTTGAAGTCGGTGCCTCAGCACGAGCCAGGAGGAGTGATAGAAGCCAATCATGTAGACGATTAAAGGTCCACTCCTCCTGGCTAGTGCTGAGGCACCGACTTCAAACTGGTACCTAGATTAAGGTCAAATAAAAAAAGTATTATTTTTTTCTTTTCAGTTTTTTCGGCGGTTTAATTTTTTTGTTAAAAAGTTTTTATTTTATACTTTTTCCCATCCTTGGGGTATTTTTTTTTTCCAAATTTATATAATACCAACTTCATATACCCTATCCAATAAAAAAGGATTATGAAAATCAGACTACTCTGTAAAAAAGTTAGTCAATCATCCCCTGTTTTCCTACCCTTAGGGTAGGAATATTATTTCTAGAGATGCACCGAAATTAGTCTCACATTCGGTATTACCGAAGTTCGGCAGCTTTTACCGAACTTCGTCTCCGGCCGAATTTCGGTTAGATCTGCCGAATGTCGGCCGAAATTCGGTAGCTTACATTAATTTAAATAATAAATGGAAAAGTGAAAAGAAACATATTTTAAAACTAGCTGTTGCCCGCGACTCCGTCTGCGTGGAATTAGTAATTTTGGCAGCTTATTTTTTTATCCAATTTGCTTTTTCATCAAGTATGGCTCTCCTTAGTTCCTCGATATAAAAAATTTACCCGCCCCCGCAACCCCCCCCCCCTGCACTCCCCTCCCAACCCCACCCCCACCGAACCCCCCCGCACACCCGCAAACAGACAAACAGACAAACAGACAATAATTCTAAAAATCATTGTTTTGGGTTCTATTGCGCTAATAAATAGCCCTAGTGACAGTTTTTCTCAAATATTTTCAATGTACAGACACCGACTTGTTACAGATTTATTATATGTATAGATTAAATCTACATCCAATGATGATTTGTAAGTAAATAGGTACTTAAACGTGAACATTCATTCGTGTTTGTTTTTATTTCCTTAGAAAATAAACAACATCAAGTATGAAAATGTGCTATAATAAACTGTAAACTTTTCAGGATTGTAATAAAATAAACCTAACCTAACCTACTGAATAGACCTGAAATATATCCTGAATAGTTTACAGTTTCAGAAAAATAAACATTTGGGAAATCAAACATTTGCCAAATGAATCAGTTTGGGAAAAATAATTTGCCAAACGGAAGTACACCATATTCCCGGCTTTTGAAAAGAGCCTCTCACTGTAAACTGTACTGGCTGGGCAACATAGAAAAATCTTTGCCACTTTAACCTGTTCATTGAGCAAAAGCGCGCGAAATTTATCCGAATTTCGGCCGAACTTCGGCCGAACTTCGGCTTCGGCAGGAGCCACATTCGGTGCAACACAAATTATTTCCAAATTTAAATGGTACCACTCTTGGGGTATACGCTTTCCAATAAAAAAAGAATCATCAAAATCCGATTACTTTGTAATAAGTTATGCGTGGTCATATAGTACAATCAGTGACTGAACAATCAATCATCCCCTGTTTTCCAACCCTTAGGGTGAGAATATTATTTTCAAATTTAAATGAGACCACCCTCGGGGTATACGCTTTCCAATAAAAAAAGAATCATCAATATCGGACTACTCTGTAAAAAGTAATGCGTGATCATACATAAAAAAAAATATATATATACGTCGACTTGAGAACCTCCTCCTTTTGTTTTCGTCGGTTGAAAACCATACTACTAGCTGAGTAATATAATCGGAATATTTACTTTATTTGGTCAACCCCACACACAACCCCATAGTGGCGTAAATCGTACAAAATTCCAAGTCTTTTGCCTTACGCGAGAACCAAGCCTAGTTGGCCGGTTTTTTTGCCCAGACCCTACCCATTTCTGCATACTAACCCAGCCAGGTAAATTACCTTTGTCCAAGTTCCCCGTACAATATTTACCCCCGTTGATTTCCCCACAGTCCCGTTACACTTAAACTTAGATTGGCAGCCCGCCGGTCAACCGACTTAAACGGCTAGTTCTGAATCGAAATTTCAGTTAACTTAACCAAGTTTCCGTTATCTGCCTCACCTTATTGTTAGTCACAACTTGAACCGAATGTACTTAACAATGTGTTATTATTGTTATTTACTTTTCACACCACTGCTCGGAAATGTGGCGAAAGATGGTGTGTTCTTGGGCCCCAAAACAATCAATAGTTAACAACAAAACAAACACAACACACACATACACACGTTAACATTGTTGGCCTAGCTGTTCCATTGAACAAGTCGACCAATCACATCGGTCTGCTGATCACTGATTTGACCAATCAGAACACGACTTGTGCTGCATATGAAATCAAATTGGCCAATGAGAAGTCGTTTTAATTTTTTAATAATATTCATCCCTTCACGGATAGGCAAAGGAATCAGATTCCATACTTCCTTATATATAACGACCGCTTTAGCCTAGTTGGTAGTGACCCTGCCTACGACGCAAGAGGTCCTGGGTTCAAATCCCGGTAAGGGCATTTATTTGTGTGATGAGAACGAATATTTGTTCCTGAGTTATGGATGTTTTCTATGTATTTAAGTATTTATTTATCTATATAAGTATTTTATTGAATCAGGCGTTACTTTGCGGAGGTCCATATTAATGAACTAAAACAATTACTTTGCTCACCCGCGACCTTACAATAGTTACGTTTATGCAAGAAATGTGCGTTCATGCAGTTCCTCCACCTCCACACTGTACGAACACACACAAATCACATAAACCCAACCATCACCACCACCAAGCTACACTGACGCGTTTCGAACTCAACCAGAGCTCATCTTCAGAGTTACCACAACCGTATGCTATGCTACCAAACGTTAAACTAACAAACCAAAACAAATGTTTTAACTTGTCACTGTAACTTCTCAAGTACCCACTTTATTTTTCTTATTCTCAAACTACCCCACAAAAATTAACTTTTATTGACATATTTAAAACTACCTTGAATTTTTTGTTTATTTATTTATAAGGCATATTTAATTAATACTAACTGTTCAAATTCGACCCAAGCCGCAGTAAAGGAGAAGATACTAAATTTACCTGTTCATTAATAATAGACCCCATAGTGTTGTACCTAATTATTTCCATGCATTCCAGAGCATCCAGACGCAACCCCTTGCCGCAATAATGTAACACTTCATAAGAATCTGAATCTAACAATGAATGATTTGATTCCAACAAATGTTTTGCAAAATTCGATCTATCTGGATGCTCATTCCTATATGCCGAAACATGCTCTTTAAATCTAGTATTAAAACTTTGGCCTGTCTGTCCTACGTATATCCCATTGCAGTCATTACAAGTAAGCTTGTATACCCCCGATTTAGTTCCCTTATCTACCTGTTCTTTGTGGTTACATAGCCTAGAGTACAAAGAGTTGTTAGTCTTAAAGGCAACATTAATATTGTTTGATTTTAAAATGCCATAAATCTTATCAGACAAACCCCCGACGTAAGAGATGCTAGATCTATATTTGTTAGTAGACTAAGAAGGTAACGCAGCGTAAAGCATGCTATTTACTAACCGTGCCTGCTTCTTTTGAACTAAACTATCTACCATTGATTTTGTATAACCATTTGAGATCGCTATCTGATAAATAGTACTCAACTCTAAATCATAATGTTCCTTAGAAAGAGGCACAGTCAACAATCTATTAACATAACAATGGAAAGCAGCCAGTTTATGCTGCCACGGATGATTAGAAGATGCTGGTATAACAGCATCTGTGTACGTGGGCTTACGGTATATTTTAAATTGATGTTTACCATTTAATTTTGAAATCGTTAAATCCAAAAAGTTCAACGAACAATTTTCCTCCAATTCTTTTTTGAACCTTATCTTTACGTGCTTGTTATTCAAACCATTAATAAACACGTCAAGCTGTCTCATACTCCCTCTCCAGCATAGGATCAAATCATCAACATACCTAAAATAGTACACAATATTACTATTACCCACAATATACTGATTCTCAAAATGATCCATAAATATATCATATATCTGCCATTAAAGGACTCAGAGGTGAACCCATAGAATACAAGCTTACTTGTAATGACTGCAATGGGATATACGTAGGACAGACAGGCCGAAGTTTTAATACTAGATTTAAAGAGCATGTTTCGGCATATAGGAATGAGCATCCAGATAGATCGAATTTTGCAAAACATTTGTTGGAATCAAATCATTCATTGTTAGATTCAGATTCTTATGAAGTGTTACATTATTGCGGCAAGGGGTTGCGTCTGGATGCTCTGGAATGCATGGAAATAATTAGGTACAACACTATGGGGTCTATTATTAATGAACAGGTAAATTTAGTATCTTCTCCTTTACTGCGGCTTGGGTCGAATTTGAACAGTTAGTATTAATTAAATATGCCTTATAAATAAATAAAAAAAAATTCAAGGTAGTTTTAAATATGTCAATAAAAGTTAATTTTTGTGGGGTAGTTTGAGAATAAGAAAAATAAAGTGGGTACTTGAGAAGTTACAGTGACAAGTTAAAACATTTGTTTTGGTTTGTTAGTTTAACGTTTGGTAGCATAGCATACGGTTGTGGTAACTCTGAAGATGAGCTCTGGTTGAGTTCGAAACGCGTCAGTGTAGCTTGGTGGTGGTGATGGTTGGGTTTATGTGATTTGTGTGTGTTCGTACAGTGTGGAGGTGGAGGAACTGCATGAACGCACATTTCTTGCATAAACGTAACTATTGTAAGGTCGCGGGTGAGCAAAGTAATTGTTTTAGTTCACTATATAAGTATGTTTATCCGTTGCTTAGTACCCATAACACAAGCTTTGCTAAGCTTACTTTGGGACTAGGTCAATTGGTGTAAATTGTCCCGTGATATTTATTTATTTATTTATTATTATTTATATATATGTCTGTTTTTAATTATTGATTTTTATTTCTTCGCAGTAGTCGTGGAAAGCACTACTGTGTTAAGCCTCGGCCGAAAGTGCAATAGATGGACTCGTACTTTCGAACTCGTCAATTTGCGGGCTTTTGTGCGATGTTGTGGTATGTCTGCCGTTATGTGCCGCAGATTTTTTTCCTACAAAAATACGTTAAATTTCACTTAACTATTACCTTATCAAAATAGATGAAAAATATGTAAAAGATAAAAAGTACATAGGTATCGAAACAAAGATACTCCCTCTTGAGAGCATAACAAACTATCAATTTATCGGGAAATTGCTTCCAATGAATGTAAACATTATCATATTTACATAAGCTATTCTTAGCTTATGATATGAATGCAAATTCGACACATAAACAGTAGAACAGCGCTCGAATAGATTTTCGGTTTCGACGTCGCCCGAATGCGGTTTTGGTCAGACACTACTTATTCCATACATGTATAACGTTCAAACCTTGAGACTCAAACCCCCAAAATTGCGTAGCGAACTGGACGTGAGAGACAAATAGCCATATTACTGAGATAGCGCGAACTCTATAACTCTATATGACTGCTCTAAACGGGAATCGATGATGTTTAATGAACCGAGGATGGGCGGTAGCCTTATATCACGCATGTAAGAAAATGAAGCATGGTGGACTAGTAGTTTGACTTATAGCCTGTCAACCAGAGGATCGTGGGTTCGAACCAGGGCTTGCACCTCTGAGTTCTTAGGAATTTTATTTATGTGTGAACTTATAGTTCAAATTCACCGTGGAAATGGAAAATCTGCACTACTGAGATAAAATTCAATGACGTGTGTGTAGTTCTCAATCCGCTCACTGCTGAGAGTGAGAGGTGGCCGGGTCTTATACACGGTGATTTTTAATCGGCTATCAGCACGCTTAGTATAAGTTTTACTTCACCAAAATACTTCTCGATCGCGTTTACGTAAAAAAAACAATTACTAGGGAAACATGGACAGCGCCTCCGCGGCCGCGCGTCCATGTTTCCATAGAATTGAAATTTTTACGTAAACGCGATCGAGAAGTATTTTGGTGAGGTAAAACTTATACTAAGCGTACTGATCACCGATTAAAAATCATCGTGTACAGTAAAATTACATAAAGTTTACCACTGACAGCCTTCAGCCTTCATTTCATATTTAACTGTAATGACCTACAAATAAAGCCAATTTTAGAATACAGTTACCCACGTTTGCAGATTTTGTAATAACTACTTTATTAGCAATCCGTCAGTGGTAAACTAAAAGTAAATGTATTGTACATAGGCTGGAATAATGATGATGATGATGAAGAAAAAGAAATCGGAAAGTTTTTTTAAGCCCGAGGCCGTATTGTCTAACACGCGGACGCTAGCTATCGTATGTGGGGGCACGGCAAAGCCCCCGCCAAGTCGAGTAAAACAAAGGTACGGTCGTACCATCCTTTTCTCGAAACCATTCAGGCTATTTTCAGCGTTTTTAACTACGGCGACGGTTGCTAGGCGACAGGGTTCCATATTGGATCGCATAAAATTTTTACGCATATTCATCGTTTGGCATAATTCATCATTTCGCATAACTCTATTTTCTCAGAAACCATTTATTATTCAGACTTGTTATAAAATAAACCTAACATAACCTATGGAGTCCTACAGGATAACCATTTCAAAATTCCTGAATAATAAATCGTTTCTGAGAAAATTACGTTGTCAGTATTCCCAAATTCCGCACAAAACGTTTTCGCTCTTCCTTCATCAACCGCACAGCTAAGGAGTGGAATTCCCTGCCTGCGACTGTGTTCCCTGAATACTACAATTTAGCCGCTTTCAAGTCTAGGGTGAATGAGCATTTACTAGGCAAGCGTGCTCCATCGTAGGCCTCATCTTCGCTTTCCATCAGGCGTGATTGTGGCCAAACGCAAGCCCATATAGTATAAAAAAAAAAAAATAGAGTTATGCCAAATGATGAATAATGCGTAAAAATTTTATGCGATTGAAGGGAATCCGAGGCGACAGGCCTGTACTGTTCTGATGTATACTTACCTATTCAAGTTTGCGATATTAGTGCTTATAATACAACACAATATAAATATTCTTTACTGACCACCAAAAACAGTACAGTGACATTATAAAAATAAAAATTCAAATTTATAATTTCGAAGATTTTTATTGAACTGTTTTTATAACATTGTACGCAGGTACGGAATCCTTCATTGTACGAGTCCTGCTCGCACTTGGCCGCTTTTTTAAACCGTGCGCTTTCTGGCCCCTAGAACTCGTTTTAAAGCTCCCTCACACGATGGTAAGGCTGTGGCTGCCGGTGTTTTTCAGTCCATTAAACGGGATCGATCGTTTGGAGCTATCATAAAGCGCTAAAGTGTTCGCGTAGCAAGGGATTTGTCGCTCACTGTGTCTTTTTCTAACTAATACAGAAGAAACGGGAAACACTGGCAAGCAAATATTTATTAGGTCCTTTTTAGGGTTCCGTACTCAAAAGGTGCCATTACTGAGACTCCGCTGTCTGTCAGTCCATCCGTACTAAAAATAAAATAAAGTTAAAAATTAAAGGAGGTCGTCATACAAGAAACGTGAAGAAATCAATCAAACCAAACCACTATGCAAAATTTAATAGCAGGTTTCAGGAAAAAAATCGGTTTTAGTCAAAATTTTAAACCATACCTACGAGTATACCTACTTCATTTAATTTAGAATTGAAAACCACAACATCACTATATTGTGGCTCGTCAAATATTTCTTACCTAGCAAATAGTACAGTACAATAGTCTGGGAGCCGCAAAATAAAATTGTTTTAATGTCACTTTATTTGCGTGTCGACAATTTGTTACTCTAGTACAAATTGTAAAGAGATTACAGTTCACGAGCCGCAATATAATGTTGTTGTGGTTTATAATTCTAAATTAGTTGGAGTATACTTCTATAATATTTATTGTAAATAGGCATGTAACTTACAATTGAATTATAAAATCTCAGAAAATATTTTACATTTTCATTGATAACTTAAATACAAAACGTAAAAATATTTTTCGGTTTAGGTAAATTACCGACAGCGCGGAATTGCATAATGACATATATGTTTATAATAGCCATTTCACTTTAGTGAGAGAGAGACAACAATATAGAGATCTCTCTGTCCAATGCCTATAAACACACAATACCACTACATATGCAATTGACAACATTTCATATTTCTAAGACTATAATTTGATTCGTTCTCTGTATTCTGTTTGGAAAGAGAAAGACGCTGATAGTTCGAAATTTTCACTAGGATTATTAATTAATTTGTTACAATTTTTTAAAGATGTGCTTATTCTAAAAGAGCGTAACGATAGAATAGATCCATTACTTTTGTCTAGTCTCTATTAAAAAAAAGTGATGACGTAAATTTGACGTTAAGGTTGTTATCAAATTTAAAATTATGACAGCTCCTTTTTCTAGTGAAAAGGGTAAAGGAAATATATCTATTCTGTGGATGTATTTGTAAGTACATATATGTTTTTAAATTTGTTGTATTTTTTAAAATATGGAGAAATAAATTATAATAAATATTTTTCCGTGTTCAGGAGGCGAAACTCTTTCGATTCCTGTAGTAATTTTCAGGTGTTAAAAAAATGAAAGGTTGTCAATTCCACGCTCTCGGTAATTTATCTATACGAGCCTTAAATTATTTCCACACGGCGATTCTTCCAAATAATATCCCCACACGTTAATAAAGCGCCAAAATTAAATAAAAACTAAAAGTTTTTCTATCAAAAGAACACAAACATTTGTAAAATGAGTCACGTATTCCTAACAATACAAAATTACAACTGGCCAAATACAATATTCGCGTACAAGCGTGCACCGCAAGAGAATATCCTTAGAAATATTTTACGATTAAGACCGACTGGCCGCGTACACTGCCGAGCATTTACGATCATTACCGAATAAACCCACGTACTTGCTCAAAGAGGTCGGATTAGGAGCAATAAACCAGCAAAATTCGTTTTACTGTCGGCAGAGTTAAATAAAAAAAACACGCATGCGAACTGTGCCGGTATCCCTGAAAGGGGTTAATATTCTATGTAAGAGATTTAGAGATAATTAGAGTGCCTTCCTTTCTCACGTCTCACGTCATAATATTAAAAACCTACTGATATTTTAAATGCGAAAGATCGTGAATGTTTGTTACTCTTTGCTAAAACGGGTGGACGGATTTGAATGAAGTTTAGTATGTAGATGGCTGATGGGAATAGACACTTAAGTGCCTTTTTAAGGATGCCGTAGTTCGGCAAGGAACTCACTATATCACTATATCCATCTATCTGTCTGTCCGTACGCAGCTTAGCTTACAAACTGTTAGTGAAAGCTGCAAGTATTGTACATGCAAGCTGTATTGTTGCATGAGTGTTGCATGGCTACTTTAAGTATACACGCAGATGAAGTGTTTTTTTTTTTGTTATAGCATAGAATTCAACTACGGGTTTCATTTTACTAGCGCGCTTTTCAAAACGGCACTTATATCCTTTTTTTTATAAGATAGGGGGCAAACGAGCAGGCAAGTCTCCTGATGGAAAGCAATCACCGCCGCCCATGGACACCACAAGCAACTGCTAACCGCAAGCTGAATTAAGGATGCGTTGCCGGCCCTTCGAGAAAACCTCCTCCTTAACCATTAACTCCTGTAGATAAAAAAAATAAAATATCTTATTATTAATGCTACATAAAGTCAAGCCTAAATATCTAAGTAACTAACACGTGTGAACTCGTATATTCTTAGGTGTCATCTATATTAATACGCTGTAGAGTCTGTATACAGTGTAGAGAGTACACCTCTAAGGCTGCGGACTAGACGACAGCGGACAACGGGGCGGGCAGCAAAGCGGTGAGCGTATTCTCTGCTCGTTGAGCAGCGCTCACCACACACTTCTGGCAGCACATGCAAAGTAGCATCCTAACCTTCCTAACCTACCCTTCCTAACCTTCTATGGTACCTTATACATTTCTGTTAAAATTAGATGTAATGATAACGCTATCTTTCCATAACAATTATAATTTTGAACTGAAACGATTACTTTGCTCACCCGCTTCGGCAGCGAGTGAGCAAAGTAATTGTTTCAGTTCATTGATATGGACCTCCACAAAGTAACGCCTGATTCAATAAACCATTAACATTGTTTTGCTTGTGTTTGTAGGTAAGTAAATTTTACTACGATTTTAGTTTTGTAAAACGGCTTTCTACCAAATTTCTTGCTGGGCATTCTTCTTGGCAATGTTCTATCATAAATCGCTGGTAGTATAAAAATACACTGTCAAAGAGCTTTGCTTTGCTGTATTTATAAAATAAAAATTTTGATTTTTGATATAATGATTCAAAATAAGAATTTTATTTGAATTATCCTCAATCGAGTACAATTTAGGAACTTAAACAGTAGTTGTAATTTGTAGACTTGTGTGGGGGCTGGTGCCTGAACTAGGGAATTCCTGTGTGTCAGGTCACCCAGGTCTCCAGCCCTCAGGATGTCCGCAACTACTGCGTTGCAGTTTAAAATGTGAGAGAATGAGACAGTTTTCGTACATATTTGGCTGTTAAATGTGCCATTGACCTTTCAAACCATAAAAAAGCTGCAAAACTCGAATTAAATCTGAAGTACTCATATTACAACTTGATTCGTTGAGAAAATGAGTTTTCTAAACGACTTGCTCGATGAAATATCCCCGACGGTTCTGATAAATTATTTCTCAAATCTTGATTCACGGTGAGAGATCAATTGATTTAATCGACAATTATCTTTCGGATTACGTAATTTTTACGAACTAGGTCAAAGGGAATTGATAATGAGAGGGATTTATAAAGCGGGAGCCAGAAGGAACCCTTTTGAGACATGAAAGCGTTCGAGAAGTCAAAATAAAAATAACGACCTGATTTTCTTCGATCTATTTGTCGAATGAAAATAAAAGGATCCACTCGACAGACCTGGTAGATTAATGAATGTTAGCCTCCTTTGAGTTTTGTTCAAATTAAACTCGTAAGTCGTTAAAGGTTAGCGTGAATGCCAGAATGATAAGTAATGTCATTGTCATATTTTTTTATTATTTAGCTTGAAGAAGTGTCGTGCAGTTTTGATTTGTGTCCGGCCAGTCGTTTAAAGAACACGTCTAGGTCGAACTAGGGCAGTGTTTGTGAAGATATTTGAATGTTTAGATGTTAAGATGTTTGATTGTTTGGATATTTTGTTACAATTACGCAACACACATCCCACTAACAAATTTTAATGTTGGAGATCTACTGTACCGTATAATTTGTCAAAGCTTAATGAAGCTGTAGGTTATAGGTTACTAGCCGTCGCCCGCGACTCCGTCTGCGAAGAATAGGGGTAGGTATACAAAAAATTTGCCTACGACCTATTCTCACACCTACCAAATATAGACAAAAAAGAATCGGTCAAGCCGTTTCGGAGGACTTCGATAACAAACACCGTGACACGAGATTTTTATGTATTGTCTAGCTGACCCCGCAAACGTTGTTTTGGTATATATCACCTATGAGTATAAAAAATAGCCTACGACCTATTCTCAGACCTACGGAATACAGAAAAAAGTTTCATAAAAATCGGTCAAGCCATCTCGGAGGAGTTCGATAACCAAACACCGTGGCACGAGATTTTTATATATTAGAAGAAAGAAGATAATGATTAAACCTCTTTAATGATTTCCTAACGGCAGCGCTTGCAGTGAATTTCATAACCACAGGAAGGCAATAGTTTATCAATTTTGGGCACGAGCTGCTCAAACTGCGTTCCGATTGGCTGACGCCGACGTGCATAAACTCTGTGAATGTTGCTAAGGATAGAGCCAGTCCAGTAGGTGCCGCGGTTTTTCATAGAGCATCGTAAAAAAATTAGCATACGGTTCACTTGATGCTAAGCAAGCACTGGCGACGTCTTGGAAGATACTGGCACATTGCTGACTTTTTAGAAATAAATATTTATTTATTCAATTATTCTTTTATTCAATTAATTTACACGGCATATATATTTATTTATAGACATATATTTCTCTATTTATGTTTGTTAACTACCTCAGTCTGTTATTTATGGACCGACCTGAAAAATTCCTTTTTTTTGTTAATGAGCAATAAAGTGCCAATTTAAGGTATTTGTATTACGTTCCGTTTTAACGAATTTAAATTTTAGTTTAATTTAAATCACCACTTGAATTTTTCTTTGAAGTCAGTTTTTTAGAGCGTTGGTAATAATCGTTCGCAACGTTTATCAGGTAGTTTTTCTATCTTGTTGGAGGCCTATCTACACGTCATTTTTCGGTCCGTAGACGCCACTCGAGAACCTTTTGGCCCCATCGGCCATCAGTTCTACAAGCGATATACCCTGCCCGGGTAGCTATCATTATATCGAATTTTGTTACGGCTATGTCATGTAATGAAGTAAAATTCAACGAATTAATTCTTGTGTGAAAGGTAATTCGAGCAAATGTATGAGCGATCTAACGATGTTCGGTTAATGATTCGTTCGTGATAATAAAATTCTGCGAGTCGTGTTATGGGAAACGATACTCGATGCAACGATTTTCGGTAAAATGATGGTTGGATATTTAATTAATTTCTCTCACTGACACTGATCAGTATAGCTATGCCACTGTGTCGGCTACAATGGATTACCGCCCTGCCCACTGCCACTCGTTATAAAATCGCTCACCGCTAATCTCACCGCTTTCTCTAAGACCCGAGCCTCGTCTAGCTTATGTCGTTGCCAAAGTCTCGCAATGTTGAATTTATCGCCTTCAATATTTAATTACTGTTCTTAGGCGTGTTTAGAGAGCGGCCATATTGGCTTACAGTTAACGATGTGCCATATTAATGTCGTCAGCAAATTGCAGTGCGGAAAATTGTGACTACAATACACATAAGTACATGACGTCTTAAAGAAAACTGAGCAAATGATAAGAAAAAAATAAATCACTAGCTTTTTGTTATAATTAACAAAGAAAAGAAAAAAAGGATAAGAAAAGAAAGAAGGAAAAATAAAAAGAAGAAGAGGAGGAGGAGAAGAGTAAAAGATCCCAACATCTACTTCTTTTGGTATCCGTTAATGTTTCTTCTATGTAGGTATAATAAAAAAAAGCAAACAATACAAATCAGTTGTCATTGTATTGTTGACCCCCGCAAAGTAACGCCTGATTTATAATAAAGAAAAAAAATGGAGTTGAAAAATAAAAATATAAAAGATACTTCAGAATACCAATCTTGAAAAAGAATGGCTTAGTAGCGACATCTCTTGGTCCGGGTGAGCGTTTAGTTGCGAAGGAGTGTTGACGTCTCTCGTTGAGAGTTTT
Source organism: Archips crataeganus (assembly GCA_947859365.1). NCBI lineage: Eukaryota > Metazoa > Arthropoda > Insecta > Lepidoptera > Tortricidae > Archips > Archips crataeganus. The sequence goes on along the minus strand of OX402063.1, from coordinate 3,103,367 downwards.
AACATAGATGTTGCTTGTATAACTGTTATAAGTGATTAAGCGAGCTGAGACGTGTGATGCATAGGAAAAAATGCGTGTCTATATCCCAACCAGTTGTGGTGTAGGGGTAAAAGCACGCAGCACGGTATGCTGAGGAGCTGGTTTTTTTCCGTTTTTAGGGTTCCGTAGTCAACTAGGAACCCTTATAGTTTCGCCATGTCTGTCCGTCTGTCTGTATGTCTGTCTGTCTGTCTGTCTGTCTGTCTGTCTGCCTGTCCGCGGCTAAGCTCAGAGACTGTTAGTACTAGAAAACTGTAATTTGGCATGAATATATATATCAGTCACGCCGACAAAGTGATTGAATAAAAAAAACATAAAAAAAAATTTTTAGTGTACCTCCCATAGACGTACAGTGGGGGTGATTTTTTTTTTCTCGGCTAACCCTATAGTGTGGGGTATCGTTGGATAGGTCTTTTAAAACCATTGCGGGGTTGCTAACATGATTTTTCTATTCAGTGATCTGTTTGCGAAATATTCAACTTTAAAGTGAAATTTTTCATTAAAATTGGCCGTCCCCCCCCCTCTAAAATCTAAACTGTTGGGTGGAATAATTTGAAAAAATTCAGGATGGTAGTAAATATATCAAATTTACTAGGAAAATTATAGCGGCTAAGATTGCTTGGAAATTATTTGTAGTTTAAGAGTAAATAGTAGCCTAAGGTATAAAACATACCTAAACTTGGATGATTCCGTACACATACGAAATCCTTACAAAAATATTACTTGATTTTTTCGTAATGGCTACGGAACCCTACCTTGGGCGTGTCCGACACGCTCTTGGCCGGTTTTTTTCTGTGCTTCCATGTTTCAATTCGTATTTAGTATGAAATTTATAATAAAGAGTTTTACATAAATTAATAATTTCAATTAATAAAACCAAAGTGACATCTCATGCGGTTGCAGTCGGTTGGCATCTTGTGAAATCGTTTAAGGCATACTGACTTGATAGTTCCTCTCACATGAATAAATATGGAGCAGAATAAAAACTTCAAACAACGCCGCGCACGCATTACACTACTACATGCACAACATATGTGTGCGTGACCTGTCACAGACAGGACGGGGGGGGGGGGGCGTGCACCGGCGCCCGCTCGGAGACAAACCGGTTTGAACTAGCTCAGTGAGTAGACAAAGTTCAGGTGTGCCGCTAGCGACGACGCGACCGTTTAGCGTTTAGCTACATAATTCGGGTGTTCGGTTATTTTTAAAGATGCCTACCTAATGTAGTGTTTGTAGATATAAAGATATTAGATACTTAGAGGTACTTGTTTGAATAAAATATTTTGATTCTTAATTTTTTTCTTACCGAGTGACCACCCTATGATAATAGGTAAGAATTTCGAGCTCTGTTCGGAAGTTTTTATTCTGCTCCGTATTTATTCATATGGTTCCTCTTAGGCGCAAGCCACACAGAAGAGACGTGGGACGGGGGCGCGTCGCAGTCCGTCGTTTATTCGCAGGCCGCGTCTCCGCCCCGTCTCTTCTGTCGGCTTTGGATCGCGACGCTTCTATACATTTAGTATGAATAGTGATTCAAGGAGTGCCACTACTGCCAAGCGCCCCCGTCCTACGTCTCTTCTGTGTGGTATGCCTTAGATTTCAGTTCTCATTGCTTTTCATTGCATAGTATACTCGTTGTTATTGACGTTCAATGAGATCCCGGGACATTAGTTCGATTTTATACATCTGTTTATCTTGTTAAGTAGTATTAATTTTATGTGTTTTATGTAAAATAATAATAATTCATTTATTTCAAACACATGCCCATAGATGGTTAGTAATATTAAATATACAACAAAAATAAAAATAATAAAAAAAAATGTACTACTACCTATGTTAGTAAATTAAAACCCATAACATTACACATTTACAATACACATACAAAATGTATCTATCTATTGTTAAACAACACCGGTCTTGAACCTTTATGGACAGAATTCCAGCATCGTAAGTACAATACGGCAGTCCACCCGATCCAGAATCCAGAATTTATAAATAATTTTATGTACATTAGGTACATGCAAAATTGAATCTAGTTACCTAATCCTAATAGTTAAAGTTACCTTTCAGGCTCAAATTCACTCGACTTTGCGGTCGTAGTTTTTACTACAAGTTTGAACGTCCTCTTTGATCTCAATCTCGCTATTACAAGCTAAAAATACTAAACGACCCCTCACGTGCTTCTAAGACGGTGTTAAGACGCCCGCACACGTACGACTCGACGGCCAGTCGCAACACAAAAGGCAAGTAAATTGGAAACGTCGCGTCACGCCGCGCCGCCGACACATTATTTGTTACGTTGCGAGCGAGTCATGGAATGTAGCGGTGGATGAAGCGGGAGCGGTGCGCCGTAGCGTGGCGGTTTTTGATTGATAAGATACTGGTGATTCTATGTAAACACACTAGCTCAAAATTGTTGAGCGCCATCGAGAATTTTCGACACCGAATACCTAGTTACAAAATTTGAAACCAATATTTTCTTATATTTTTTTTCACGTTATATTTATTGAATCAGGCGTTACTTTGCAGAGGTCCATGTTAACGAACTGAAACAGTTACTTTGCTCACCTGCGACCTTACGATAGTTCTTTACGTTTATGAAAGAAATGCGTGTTCATGCAGTTCCTCCACCTCCACACTGTACGTACACACACAAATCATACAAACCCAACTATCACCATCACCAAAATACACTGACGTGTTTCGAACTCAACCAGAGCTCATCCTCAGAGTAGGTACAGTCGGCCAAAAATATGGTCTACCTACGGTCGAAGTTCATTTGCACGTCATGATACAACGAGGTTGATTTTCCCTTGCAATAACATGATGACAGTGACTTAGGGATATTTAGATGTCACAGAAACTTTTGTCAAAACTGGTAGACCACTTTCTTGGTCGACCGTACCACAACCGTACGCTAAGCCCTTTCACTTGCACCACAATATCACCAGTAGCACTCTCAAACTGTAAAACGGGAGGGGTGAAAAATGTCCTACGGTTGTTTTTCCTTTCCTTCCACATGGAAATTGAAAAGTCCCGAACTCCACTCTCTAGAGTCAGAGCTTATTTATGTACTCCAGTAAATTCAGTTTACCACTAAATCATAGTTTGGAACGGTAGAAAAAAATCGTTTTTGATTTGTGTTTAGATGAAGGTTAAAACTCTCTTTTTTTCTTTGACGGTCGTTTCTTGGCGTCGTTTCTTATACATTAATAATAATAATAATAATGTCTTTATTTCAGAACATTCATTCCATAAAAATTGTTAGTATATTTCATTACAGCTACATGTTAGTACAATAAATAATTCTAAAACATAATATAATAATAAATTAACAATGAAATCAGAATTAACAATGAACATTAATTAATTAATCATTATAAACAAATAAAATTCAAAACAAAACAGATTAAAATATAATGTCACCAATTTCTAAGTTTATATTCATATAAATAATGATTTCATGTCAAAAAAGAAAAGATGTCACTGTCACGCTACAAGTATAAAAATGTCAATTAATAATTTTCAGCCAGGTACACAGGATGGAACCATCTGTTCTATCGGCGATTACCTTCAGTATCCTGTTATCGCTGCGTCGTATGCGAGTTAGAATTGATGCGATCCGCTTTCGCCTGATCGCGTAAAAGTCGTCGGTATACGCCTCGGCAAACATCCCGGACGCGCTACAAAACCGTGGCAACCGCAACAGGACTCTGAAGGCATCGTTATACTGGATACGAAGAGCATTATAGGCTTTCAGCGTATAGTTGACCCATAGGCTACCCGTGTAAAATACTTGACAGTACGCTTTAAAAAGAGTGATTTTAACTTGTTTTGAACAACGGATTGCACTGATTAGATATCATTGCATTGATATAGAGGGTGAAATCAAAATGGTTATACAAAATTAGTGTTTCTTGCTAGTCCGTGGTCTCCATTCCAGAACTTTTGGGCCCCAACGGCCATCTGTTCTGCGTTCATACCTGGATGACCTGTTTATATCTGGATGTTCATACTTAAGTAGTTGAAATGAAATCACAAATTCAATGTATGGAAACCTCACATTAAATAAAGCTAATTAAAACAAATGAGTTAGTGCATTATGTTCTCCAGCATTAATTGAGTAAGGAACACTAATTTTGTACCTATCACCATATTGATTTTACCCTGTACTTTGCGGAAAATAAAACGAATAATTATTAAAATTATTAAAATTTAATTGATTGAGTGGATGCCAGGACGATTTGGACTTGTACGCCTTAGCCCACAGCAGGATTCTGTAATAGAGTAACAAAATGCTATGGATTTAATAGAAATAAAGTTCAATTGTTCTTCTTACAGTGCAGTAGTGCAACTTCATTATGAAAAGTTGGCAATTAGCTCCTTAAATCTCGTCCTGTCCATAGCAAACTTAAAAAGCCTTTCTACCGTCTCGATTCCGGTCCACTCCCTTGTGTTACGGAGCCATGATGGCATTTTGCGTCTCCCGACCTTACGTCTTTCGGCTATTTTGCCCATTACAATGGATTGCAGAAGGCGATAATGTTGGTGTCGGAGTATATGGTTAATTTCAACGGGTTACAAATAACACTATAAGTATTTGAAATAATCATTTACATAAGGAAAAATATACGTGACTTCCCACTAACGTCAATAAGCCAAATGCTACTAGAAATACAGGAACGCTTAAATTTCCACCTTACAGACTGGCTAAGACCAAAAAATTATTCAGGGAAATTGCAAAAAATATTAACAATCAAACGGATGCAATAAGACACTAAATACATAGCGCGTATTATAATATATTAATGATTATATCATAGACAGGGATTTTGAAAATAATTCCGATCCGTATTGGCGATTCCCAGTTTCAAATAGCGTATTTACTGTGTTGAAAAATTGAGTTGAACACAACTTCAATGCTATTTAATTACGTACATCTGATGTATGAATAGAATACTTTAGATGTATGCAAATAAATAGCATTGTAGATCTGTTTTCAAAAATGAGTTTACTGTCAGATTCTTCTCAACAAGATTTTTCCGAACTGGTGGTATATACTTCGACGTTCATAAGTGCTTCTTATATCCTAAATTTAACAAATATTATTTTGACTTTCGATTTATTGAGTGGAGACCACGGATCGGTAAACGTAGCGTCGGACGTCCTCAGACTCGGTGGAGCGATGATCTTCGCAAGGCGGCTGGCAAGAGCTGGATGAGAGTGGCCGAGGATCGTGCTCAGTGGCGTGCCATGGGAAAAGCCTATGTCCAGCTGTGGACGAGCGTAGGCTGATGATGATGATTTTGACTTTACATTACAGCAGTACTTGTCCTACATTCCAGTGCTGTACACCACTTAAGTGCAACAGCATGCAAAGCGTTGCCTGACAAATCGACGTTAACAACTAGAAATTAGTCCTAGTAATAGTTTCCTGCAATATACGGCCAAACCCCTAACTACCGATCCCATACTTTAGTCCGAACGTCAAGAATCATTGCACCCCAAGCAGTAACAAGTAAGTTAACCGTTTAACAGTCGTAACTAACGAACCCTATCAAGAGTTCCGTATATTATCTACAATCGTTTACAAACTTTGCCCAAGCTGCACAGTTATTGCGCGTTCAATAATTCATATTTTACCCTCCAACTAATCCTTATACCATCGGGTTAGAGGAGAGTTTAGTGCGAACGGATAAATTTGTACGTTGGCTGGATAATAATGGCTGTTAGGACCCTAATGCCAATTACATTGTCCCCGGCTAGATGTTCATGCTAAGCTATTTAAGATCGAGTAGAATCGAATGGTCGGTTCGCTTATCGATTCTAATCGATGTCAGATTTAGGAGTTTGCATAATCTAGCAGAGTGAACTGCAATTTGCAGCGCGAATGGGGTATGACGTGAGCGGTTTTGTTTGAGCCTGAGTTTGGGTTAAGATCTGGCGTGTATTGAACACAATCGATAGTGATATGCATATATGTATAAATATATATATGGTGGTAGTTGCAATAGAGAAATCTCACTCCAGGCAGATTTTATGCCTGGGGACCGAAGTCCAATAAATTATTTGATTTATATAGTCAATGTCAGAAATATATGTACGTTACCAAGACGTCAAAGATATATACCACTAGCTAATCTAAAGCTAATTATAAGTTTCGTATTTACTTCAAATTTGAGGCTGTGGTTGTTTAGATATTTATGCCCTCGAATGTAAATTAATTAATTAATACTTAAAAAGTAATACAAATGCGACCTTATCCCGTGATATCCCTACTGGAAAACCAAAAATGGACAAGAGTGAAATAAAAAAACAACGTACAGTCGAATTGTCCTCCTCTTTTTTTGAAGTCGGTTGAAAAAAATAGAATTCAATTAATTATATTCAGAAAAGATAAAAATATCATTCAAGAGAAACAATTCTGATCAGGCCCTTAATTCACCATAATGGCAATTGTCATTAACATACTGTCGTATGACAATCGCCGAGTGAATTTTATATAGTTATTTTCTATATATTGCTTAAAAAAAGGATGGCAAAGAATCTGTTAGGCGAAACTTGGTCCTCCTCTTGGCCAACGTTCAGGTGTGGACGTCTTTCGGCTGAAATGATGACGATAATAGCGAAAAAAAGTTATGTCCGACCTATACCTAAAAAACATGTCTATGAATAGTTTTTTTTTAACACAGAACCTTTTACACAGGATGTTGAAAAGATTCAATAAACAAAATTAACGACGTTGTAATGTACAGCATGACACATGAGTCGGCGCTCAATAAAATAATCATTAATTATCATCAACGTATAAAAGTGTCGTAATGAATAAATGGAATAAATGAAAGCCCATTCGAGGTAGGGATTGCGTACCCAAAGGTAATTTCGTTAAGTGACTTACTAATAGTACTTACATAAATATAAATGAGGTAAGTCGGAAGTCAGTTTGTTTGAAGAAATTTCGTTCATAATCGTGATATTCGATTTTTAATCGAATACTTTCGTTTAATGTGGTCTTGGTCTAATGCGGACAATTACGAGAACTAGTATCTGTATTAGGACCATAGGGATTAGAGAAAGAAATCGTTTTTTATTTTTTTCTCAACGAAAATCATGATTTTTTTATAAAAAAAAAATTTCGGGGGAATTCTCAAGGACTTTGTTGAAAGTTTATACACTGTGTTTTTTTATTTCCATTAACTAATACAAATACTCTAATACATCAACAGAAAATACCTAATAATCAACTTATTTTATCAAAAGTTCCTTTAGACTCTAAAGAGTAATAGTATATATTATGTACTCTGTGTTTTCCTTTATACTTGCTGCCAATATTTAGGAAACTACATAAGAGAAAAACCTTCAAAAGTGCCATCACTCGATGCCGCTAGGTCAATAAAAGTCATACACGTTGATGTCTCCAAACTAACACAGGAAATGAACACAGTGGACCAAGAGCAAAAAACCCCATGACATCCCGCTTAGCTCAATTTATTGTTGTGTTAAAAAAAGTATCGTCCAAGAATCACCAAAAGAAATATATTTCCACAACATTCGGAGCGGCCCTTAGGGTCGCTACACATGACTATTGAATAATTCTCGTAAATATTCGCATTTTCATTTATTCGTCGACGTTTCAAGGCTCTTGCTGCTGTGTAGCTGGAGTTCACATGCGAGCCAAGCGCAGAATAAAAACTTTATACAAACCACTGACAATGACACACACACACTCTAATAGATCTTTATCTCTTCTCTTCTTTTTCTTTTTTTTCTCTATCTTTAGCCTTGGTGCTGCCCTTTTTGAAAATATATTTATGTCTTGTGTTGTTGCAAATTAACGCGTCTTCTTTCTTTCTTTCTTTTATTTAAGTGCCTAACAGATAAAAAGTACAAGTAAAGGAAAAACCGAAAATTACTGATCCACTTAAAATATGTATTTAAATTGAAACCCTTGTCATCATTTCAGCATAAAGACGTCCACTACTGTACATAGGTCTAGCCCAAAGCTAGCCAGTCAAGCCGGTCCTGCGCCATCCGCACCCAAAGCGTTCTCGCAACGTTAACCATTCTATCTTGTTAGAGGCCTACCTACACTGCGTCTTCCAGTCCGTGGACGCTATTCAAAAACCTTTTGGCCATCGACCATCAGTTCTACGAGCGCCGTGCCCTGCCCACTGCCGCTTGAGTCTGGTGATTCTTCGAGTTATCTCGGTAACTTTAGTTCTTGTGCGGATTTCATAATTTCAAATGTGATCCCGCAGAGAAACTCCGAGCATAGCCCTCGCATCTGAGTGCTTTCTAATGAGGCCCATAGTTAGCGGCCACGTCTCGTCATCTCATCACTGGCAACACAACTTAAGAAACTTAAGTACCTATGTGAATATTCGCACTAAACCGGGATCTTCTTTTAATTCGATGAACGGCCCAAACAACATTTGTAACTAACTCATCAGTACAAAGCGTCAACGGTCGCGTAAACATTTCACCGTTTTCATTCTCACCATATTTTAAGCCACCATTCAAAAGTTAACGTTCGCGCCGAATATCTTCGCAACAAAACTCTTTTGTGACAACAAAGATACAAGGAAAACAATTCCCGGAATTGTCCATCAGAACATTCCTTTATCTACGATTCGGGGAAGAAATGAAATTATTTATCAACGTCTACAAAATGGCCGTAGGTTATGACGACGTTCTTACAAATCGGACTGGCGCAAATCTGGGAGAGGCGAATGAGGTTCGGACTAATACATCAAGCTTTGTACAGACCAGATAAAGATCGTCTACCGTGGCCTGCCACGAGCATAAGCAATATGCGAGTAAAATAAATTAAGAGGTCTGTAACCGTAGTGTGTGCGTGCATTATTTTAATAGAGCAAAAATTTAATGAACATTTGGACGTAGATTAAGAAAATGTCTTTGGGATAAGTTATTGGGTAGGGCTACGTCGATTAAATATATGGGAGTTGTTCTAGATGAGAAATTAACTTTTAAAGATCATATTTTAGCTACTGCAAATCGGGTTAGAAAACTAATATATATTTTCAAGAAATTACGAAACGTCATGAACAGAGACCTCCTAAAGATTACATACCTAGCGCTCGGCCAATCCATAATAACATACTGCATTACAGCGTGGGGAGGGGCTGCTAGCACCTACTTAATACTTTTAGAGAGATCTCAGCGCTCACTGCTTAAAGTCATGCTTTCAAGGCCCCGCAGGTACTCCACGTATAAGCTGTACCAAGAGAGCAGAGTGCTTAGCGTGCGGCAGCTGTACATCTTGAGGTGTGCTGATATTGCCCACAAAATCGTTCTAAATCTGCCTGACCATGAAGATCGGCTACAAAAACGTAAATTTATAATCCCACTACCAAAAGTTAACCATCACTGGTCTAGAAGTTAGCGACGAATCTTTCCCATACATCGTACACTTCAGTCTGTTATAATCACATTAGGCAGTGATAAAGCGCATCTATGTTAATGCCCTCTACCGAGAGACTTCAACACTCCTTCGGAGCTACCCGCTCACCTGGACCAAGAGATGGCGCTACTAGGCCAACTTTTACAAGTTAAGTATGAAGTATCTTTTTCTATTTATTTTTTATTTTATTTTATTTTATTTTTTTATTTTATTTTTAAATAAAAAATAAATAGAAAAAGATACTTCATACTTAACTTGTAAAAGTTGGCCTAGTAGCGCCATCTCTTGGTCCAGGTGAGCGGGTAGCTCCGAAGGAGTGTTGAAGTCTCTCGGTAGAGGGCATTAACATAGATGCGCTTTATCACTGCCTAATGTGATTATAACAGACTGAAGTGTACGATGTATGGGAAAGATTCGTCGCTAACTTCTAGACCAGTGATGGTGTAGGGGTAAGCACGCAGCACGGAACGCTGAGGACCTGGGTTCGATTCCCAGCATTGGTCTTTTTTCTGGGGTTTTTTCTGTGCATCTATATTTCAGTTTGTATTTAGTTTGAAATATATGGTTTCACGGGATGACCGTAAAAGTAATAAAAAAAAAAAAAAATGAAGTTGAAGAAAATAAAAAATAAATAGAAAAAGATACTTCATACTTAACTAGTATCTATGACTTAAAATCATGTTCCAGTAGAGAATTAAAAGCAAAAATCGAGAAATGGCTGAGCACTTTGAACTATCAGGAAACGGAAAGGATTACATCACAATAAACAACCATACAAAACACACACACACACGCACACACACACACACACACACACACACACACACACACACACACACACACACATACACACACGCACACACACACACACACACGCACACGCACGCGCACGCTCGCAAACGCAATTAGTTTATTTCTTATAATCAGTCCTGTTCCCTATTCTTAAGTGCGCATCACATGTTTTATTAGTATAATTTGTCTTTTTATTTTGCATGCTTCTTAATTTTAGTAAATACGGTTATTACTTTAGCGCCAGGTAATCCAAAATCTGAAAAGATAATGCAAGCGTCAACCTGCGACACAGGCCTAGCTTAGTGCAGGGGACACAGATAAAATCTTTTTTCTTTCAAAATGTCATGCGGTGGCCAGTCTTTTTTATTTATTTATTGCAATAACTTAATCTTTATTGTAATATGTAATATTTTTACGAGTCTTGTCACTTGAATAAATGAATTTGAATTTGAATTTTGAATTTGAATTAATAAATTGTTATATGGGTTCGGCTACACGCTCAGTCATACTTACGCAAATTCTGATTTGCACAAGCAAGCATGTCCGTTAAGACGGAAAACCAGTATACCGTACAAATGGCTTAGCGGACAGGCTTGCTTGTGCAAATTGAAATTGAATTAGATTGCGCGTGTAGGCGGACCCTATGTCGTTTTTGTTTTTAAGACATTCTTCACGTTTTGTAAATTGATTTAGATTTTGTATTTAATTCGTTATTTCTGTTTTTAAATTTAAATTAACATCTACATGGTAATTGTAATTTTATTTTCATGTTTGTATGGTGTAATCTTTTCTTTAATAAAACAAACAAATACATATTTTCTTATCTGGCATAATTTGGTTTGATCTAGGTACGTTCGAATGCAAAAATGTTTATACGTTAACAAGTGTCAAAAATATCTACACAACTCTATGTCATTAACCATAAGGTTGATGTTTACATATTTTGACGTGATAACTGTATGTATACATTATGATAACCACATAACATTCGTATTAATCATAAAAATAACTGCCCCGACCGGGGATAGAACCCGGGGCCTCCAGCTTCATAATCAGGTTTCCTAATCTTTTTGCTATCCAGTAGTCAACTTTTCAATACCTAATCTACCTGGGGCATATAGTTCAATTAGGTAGGTCCAATTTCGAGAAAGAAGTCAATCGACGAAGATAAATTTGCATTACATTGCGGCGTTCGCTTGACCACTTCAAACTTGTTCGCCTTACGGCCTCGCAATGTAATGAAACTCACAACACGATTTATCTTACAAGTCTAAACTCTGCTTTTGGAGGAGGCCTTTGTCGAGTAACGGACGTTTTTTGGCTAATATGATGATGATAACCCATCAAAATGCTCTGTCGCTTCGAAACAATCCAATACCATTTGAGTGGCACTTCAATTATAGTAACAAATTGACGGATAGCGCTTCAATACCAACTCTCGTACGATCGTATTGATAAAATGAAAAATTGATAATTACGCTAATGACTGCTTTGCGTGACCGGCCAATTTTGCCGATCATTCAGGAAGATAGGCAATAAATAAATAATGTAACGCTTTTATCCGTTATGACAAAACACATTGTTATTTTGTGAAAGGTTCCTTAGAAACTGTTGAGGGAAAATGGGAGACAAAAAAATATTGCCAAGTAAAGCGAATCATGAGAAGTAATATAATGTGTGATTCGGTCTAATTATTGTTGGATAACGACGAAAAAAGCTTGCTCTTGTATACGTGAATTTACTTACGTGTACTAAGGGACGGTCGAGGTCAAAGATATCATTCATTTTACTACCTTGTCATAGCGAATTCTGGTTTTAACTTTTGTATACAATTGTCAAAAGGCATTCAGTGACAAGGTACATTTAACGTCGACTGTACCTGTAGGTAATAAGGCCTACAGGGTTATTTGTAATTCACTGACATCCTCTTAACCCTGAATTCCTATCACTCAAACAAATGTTTTTTGTTTTACGACTTTTTAAAATGAAGCACTTTTTTTCCCATACAAATACACAGAGTATCGTTAAAATAAGAGGTAATCTCAAATTTTCAAAACGTTATTACACCATAAATATTAAGTTATGACGAAAGCCGTAAAACAAAAAACATTTTTTTAAGTGGTAGGAGTTAGGGGATGCTAGTGAATTACAAATAACCCTGTATTCATAATATAATATATAGGTCTAAGATAATTTCTTCACATGTGTATTGAGGTTCCTTCTCCATGTTTTCCTTCCCCATAAAGCTCATAGTAAAAAATTTCAAACGTAATTTGGCACATCATCATCATCATCATTTCAGCCGAAAGATGTCCACTGCTGAACATAGACCTCCCCCAAGGCTTGCCAAACAGATCGGTCCCGTGGTACCTGCAACCTTAACCAGGTCGTCTTTCCATCTTGTCTACCTACACTGCGTCCTCCGGTCCTTGGACGCCACTCGTAAATCTTTTTGCCTCATCGGCCATCAGTTCTACGAGCGATGTGCCCTACCCACTGCCACTGCTACTTTTGCACATAAATTCCGCAAAACTCAAGAGGTGCGAACCCACGAACCTCTTCTTTATAGGGCATAGATAAAAAACCATTAGGCTATCACGACTTACACACACGATGATGATTCTTTACCTAAACTATCTGTGAAAGGTCGTTGATCCGGTTGATCTAAACCCTATATAAACTCAATTCAGCCGCCGCCCTTCATTTGTTTCAAAGCAACTCTGAGAATCTGACTTCATGCTTGATCCGCCAAAAGCATAACTTTCCGATTGGTGGTTCAAAATTGGAATCCAATTCGGAAGTGCCGTTTACGCTAACGAAGGAGAACGTAATGCTATCAATTAGCCGATGGGAATATGGCAACCTTTAGGTGGCGGTACTAAGTAATCACGCAGGCAAAACTCGAAAGCACTGTTATTTTACTGCTAATGTCTATTTACAAGTGGCTTTTTCTTTATAATTTATTATATAATAAAAATGAATCCCTATTTCCCTTGGTCACGGCGTCACGCATGAACGGCTGGACCGATTTCACTAATTTTTTTTTGTTGTGTTCGTCATTGTCAGGAGAAGGTTCTTATGAAAGAAAAAAATAAGAAAATTGCGCGGAAAATTAGAAAATATAAGAAAAATTACCGTCCATAATAACTTTTCTAATGTAACCTTATGGCGTTTGACATAACTGCCATGCCAGTCGTTTGACAGTTGGCGTGATTAACAGAATACGATTGTTTATATTAAATGTACGGGTCGAAATTTTATTCATAAAACTAGCGACGCGCCCCGACTTCATGTGGGTGTAGTTTGGGGAAAAAGAGGTAAATATATAAACTTACCACCTTAAATTATAGACTTTCTTTATTTTTCACACCTATTTTTCAAAGTTACACCCATGCGAAGCCGGGGCGGGTCGCTAGTTTATTATAAAAAAGAATTCAGATGTTGGCCCTGACTTTGTTGGTACTAAATTGCCAAAGATGCGCTTAGCGACTGTCAACGCATCTCGCGCCATCTTTCTCGGAGTCGGAGTATTTGATGTCAAAATTTTGGATATTTCTTGTTATATTTGTAACAAGTTATTGATGTCATTTTACTCATTAAGTAACTTGATTTCAATATCATTTTAAAGTTTTCTGATATCCGTTTTATTTACGGAATAATTGCCTAGCTACATTTAACGATTACAACCTGTATAATTAACACATAATATCATGGATTGATGAGGAGTCAGCAGGCTAATTGTCTAACTCCCTCGCAATCGCCATCGCGTTAATTTTGACATTTCTTGTATGGGCTGGCAATAAAATTGGTGTCGGAAAGAGCCAGCTGTCACAACCATACAAAAACTGTAATTTCAATCCGATGCCGAGTGTCAAAAAAGTTACACAATTACCCTGCAGTTTCAATATCTCTAGGGTCCAGCTTTATCCTTTCTGGTATTTTCATTCCTTATTTTAAGTATCAGCCACAAAATATCTCATAATTATAATGGAACGTGACTTGGCATCGAGTACCAGGGGTACAGCGGCTAGGTGGAAATATGATTTAAACTGCTTCCACGCAGACAGGTAAGCACTTATCGCCAGTTCCTGACGTCGTGTTCTTGCCAACTCTTATCTGCACTTACATGAGTATTTCATACGGGTATTTCCTCACTTCATTTTTAGACGTGAACGTGGATTGTGTGCGGTGGATAGATACACATAGGTTCATTTGCTTATTTACATGCTGTGTTGCGTTAGGTTTTTATGCAGTTAAACTCTATATTTATGTTGTGCTGATGAAGTTTTATATGCCATTAATTTAACCCGCTGCTTCATCCACGTTAAGAATACGTTCTCAGTTTATGTTTTCTATATCTTTTCACACATAAAACTGATGTTTTTCTTGTCATATGTTTGTGTATATAAATAATCTTACATACATACTTGCACGAATATATACCTATATACTATAGTATCGCAATAATGCGTTCCCGGGGAATAATATTTTAACTTTAAGCAATCCATATTTTTGTCTATCTGTAGGTACGCTAAGTTTCCCGGAACCTTGGATGTTTATTATGATATAATTTAGAATGTATACGTCTATTTAAGTAAATTTATGGGCAACTATGTGAATTATCCCGTGAGATTTGTTTTTTGTTTAATGACAGAATATTTCATTGGGTATGTATTACAATACCGAAGTACGAAAGACCGAATTTATTAAAACATCGAATGGGTCAAAAGACCGACACGATTTTTTTCTGAAACCGTTAACTTTTTAAGATTGTTATAAAACAAACCGAACCTAACCTAATGGGTTCTGTATGATGCCGTTTTAATAAATTCTGAAAAGTTTACGGTTTCAGAAAAAAATCGTGTCGGTCTTTTGACCCATTCGATGTTTAAATTACATTCGGTCTTTCGTACTTCGGTATTATAATACATACCCATTTCATTAAATTGGGCACAATAGCGTGCCGTCGCTTAGCTAATAACACCGTACAAAGTTAGAGATTGCCGAAATAGGATAGGTACAAAACGTCACATGGTCAGTTTCTGACTTCTGCGGTATTGTTAGCTAAGCGACCATGTGTATTTTAGTCAAACTTTATTTCATAACCTGATAATGTCTGAAATCGAAATTTTTCTCATAAAAACTGAATACATGGAGTTTTAGGAATAAAGATAAATGCGTTGCTATAAAGTATCCAGTCCTTTCAAAACTTTTATGAATCCAAGCAGAAAAGGTCGGCTAACTGTTCACAATCAGTTAATCCCGTAATGAATTTGAATATCATTAATTATGAACACACGTTAATGAAACTACCTTCATCCAATTAAACCCGTTGGAACGCGTTTAAAACAGTTTATTTTACTAATGAAGTATTTAAATTTAGCTTAATTTTGCTGCTTGATGTTATTTTTATTCACCCTTTGTCCCTTTGTTCCGTTTTTTCGAGTCATGAATCCTTTTTGGTGAGTGACTTGGCTTTTTATTTTATTAGCTGGCTTTATTCATTGCTTTATTTGGAGTCCTACTGATTTACTATAAGTATGTATTTTCTTTAATAACGAGTTACTTCTGTTTTGATAGTCAAGGTACGCCCGAAAAGCACTTATGAATGTTGAAGACTCTATCTACCATCTCGATTCAGAAAATTCTGTTGCAAAGAATCTGGGCAGAAAATCTACAAAGTATTTTTTATTCACAACACATCCACAATGTTACTTTATTGACGACCGCTTTATCCTAGTTGGTAGTGACTCAGCCTACGAAGCAAGAGGTCCTGGGTTCTAATCCCGGTAAGGGCATTCATTAGTGTGATGAGCACGAATATTTGTTCCCGAGTCATGGATGTTTTCTATGTATGTAAGTAGTATTTATTTATCTATATAAGTACCTATGTTTATCGTTTTTTAGTACCCATATTACAAGCTTTGCTTAGTTTGGGACTAGGTCGATTTGTGTAAGATTGTCCCCTAATATTTATTTATTTATTTATTAACAACAATTTTTTTAACACAATAGATATTTTGAAGTTAGGGATCGCTAATGTGGATCGTAATTATTTCCAAACTTGTCCCTCTCAGCTATTTGCACATTTTACATTTGCGCGGTTGTCAGATTTTTACAGTTAAAGAATGTTGGAACTGACATATTCATTGATTGATCAAAGTTCTAAAATAATATAGATTCAAAAAAATGATCGATCAATCGAAAAAAACAATCCTGCGGTATTTTTAGTTATTTTTAAAGAAGTACTTAAATCAAAAACGTAATTTTCTTAATCTAGTCAGTTATTAAAAGTCATTGCCGTGTTTCTGCTCGCTATAAAAATTAAATAACTGTCGGTTGCGCTCCTTAACTCTTAATTCCGCATTTAAAATTAGGGTACTAAGCTAACCTTTAGACTGGGCTAGACATGTCTACCGAATGTACCTACAACGATAGGCCTAAATTGCTGTACTATACTGTACTGTTCACGAAGACGCATAAATTTGTCAAAATTAGACATTAATGACATTGTAATAGGAACCACGACCCGCGTCATTATGAATGACTCAATCTATACCCGGGCTTTCTGTAGACCGAATAACAGAGAGGTTAGAGAACCTAACTATTCAAGTCCCAGATCCAGATAACATTTTGTGTGAGAAATACGATTGTTTGTTATGGAATCTTGGGTGTATGATAGATATGTGTATTTATAGGCCATCCGTTGCCTAGTACCCATAACAAAAGCTTTACTTACTTTGGGGCTAGGTTAAAATTGGTGTCAAAATGTCCCGTGAAATTTATTTATTTATTTATATGCACTCAAGAAAAAATTATCTTAACATAAACTCGTTTTTTCTTGCTTTAAAATATGGGCACAAGCCAAGTAATTATTGTGTCATGTCGTGTAACTATTGTGCAAGTTCTGATATCGGAATTTGGGGGCAAAATTTAACGACAAATAGGGACTGCCTGTATTAGTGATCTCATATACTAGTGATACACCTGCAAAGAAACTCAATGGTGAGTGTAAAGTTCCCAATGCCCCCTGGTAATGCGTGGAAACTATAGCCCCAAGAGCCCTCTTATTCTGAGAGAACGTCTGTGCCCTGCAGTGGGACGTACTGTGTAATGTGTGAACGCTCTAAAAACCAACAAACTAGTAAAGCACCGCGACATCATTAAAGGCAACTTTTTTCACTACGTCTGCTCAATCCTCGAACCTCCATTACTTCAGCGGAGTTATCCTAAAAACATCATTAATCCTACGACAAAACTTCCAAACTAATATAAACTTTGCGGGACTTACATGTACGTTTGTACATGTATGTATACATATTCAGTTCAATTAGCAACTCTAATAGTGTGCTCCGAAGCTGATAGGAACTCGTCGCTGTCTGCTTTAAAGTAATCGGTTCGTTATGTCTTAGTTGTTGTGTTACGTTGAGTAGATTGTTCAGTGTGCACAGATAAAACACAACCCCTGGCCTCCCCGCGACGACCACGGCCTGCCTGACGAGCCTGGGTGATTTCACTACCTGGTATTATGGGAATTCGGTTTTGAATGGAACATGGTGTATTGAAAACAAGCTTATTTGGCAATCCGATATAGAGAAAAACACGGTGACAGGAAAGTCTGGTATTCTGGGAATTTGGTATTTTAGAGATGGGATAACTAGGCAATCTAGTATTTTGGAATCCTGGTATTTAGGGAACGAGCGTTCCCAACTCTGCTTCGCATTACCACCTCACTCCGCTCCACTCCCTCGTGCTTTCAGTGGACAAGCAGCCTAATTCTGCCCTTTATATATACGTACAATTCAAAACGACAGCTGAAAATGTTAACCCTAACCAGACTTGCCTCACAAACAGTTTATAACCTTTACGCTAACACAGTTTTCTGCTGCGACCCGCGTTTAATTTCCTCCCAGGAAGTCCATTTTCAGGATCTAGGGTCTGGGAAATTGACAGTTAGTCGCTAGCGGCACATTACGTTAGGCATTTTACTAACCGCGAAGGTTTTAACGACCGCTTTAGCCTAGTTGGTACCCTGCCTACGAAGCAAGAGGTCCTGGGTTCGAATCCCGGTAAGGGCATTTATTTGTGTGATGAGCACGAATATTTGTTCCTGAGTTATGGATGTTTTCTATGTATTTAAGTATTTATTTATCTATATAAGTATGTTTATCGTCGCTTAGTACCCATAGTACAAGCTTTGCTTAGTTTGGGACTAGGTCGATTTGTGTAAGATTGCCCCCTAATATATATATATTTTTTTTAACTACATGGCATTGGGTGTGGTGTTATCGAGGAATTCCTTTAACACGCCTTAGAACCTTTTAAGGGTGACAACCGGAAACTTATTAATGCGCTACATTGTCCGTCTGTCTGTCCGTCACAAGGCTTTATCTCAAAATAGAATATCACATTCGCTGCTAGCTGTCAAACTTGAAAGTTTCGCATAATTTAGTTTGACATAATTTAACTTGACATAATTATCAACGTTTGTCATAAAATACATAGAAGCCTACTATTTTCAAGATTTAAGAATGCCATCTCATAGTATGCAGTAGGGTAGGTTAGTTTAATAACAATTCCGAAGAAAATACATGAACATAAATGATACATTATGACATATTACACTATGGGAACCATAGAGACCTGCGTAAACGCACGTGTGCTTCAAATGGCTGCAGAGTTCTAACTGCGGCATAGGACAAAAGTCACAATGACGCATACATGCGTTGCCAGCACTGAATGCGATATAGATAAACAGACAGCTAAAATTTATGAATATTTTTCATTCTTATATTTATTATATCATTCTTGTAGCAACATCGGCAAATAAAAAAAATCGAAAATATAAGAGAATCTTAAAACCAAAATAAAATTACCATACACTGCGTATACTTTGCTTAGAAGCAAGGCTCTGCTAACACAGGAGTTTTATAGATACCACCGTTTAATAAAGTCTTTGATGTACGGTCGGCCAAGAAAGTTGTCTACCAGTTTTGATACTCGTAAAAGTTTTTGTGAGATCTAAATGTCGCCAAGTCATCATATTTTTAACGTGGCAACGTCTAATAAATCGATGAACGCCGGCTGCATACACGAAAAAGGATGACGCAATGTAACGTACATGTACGTTACGCTGTTCTGTACTTATCTACATGTACGTACAGAGCAGCGAAGGCCAGTTGCAAGAGAGCGGCGAAGGCCAGTTGCAAAAGAGCGGCGAAGGCCAGTTGGAAGAGAGCGGCGTAGGCCAGTTGGAAGAGAGCGGCGAATGCCAGGATGTACAATGCGGGGTGCGGGGGGGGTGAAAATTTCATTGATTTCAAGATATTTGACAAAATACCGGTTCTTTGAATGTTTTGTTACGTTAACTATCGTCCGTAAACCGACTTTACATACAACCGGTTTATTCAAGGAAAAATCGACTTCGTTGTATCATGAAGTGCAATTGGCTAAGTAAAGTTTTTTTAAGAGGTGCTAATTATATTTTTTTTCGACAGTCGGCGTTCTGAAGATCGAGAAACTGCAGCTGTTTTATTTTTATCTCCTATTGTTTACTGGAAATATTTTTTTAAGTGTTCGAGTTGACATTTGTGAGGTTTAATGGCTGACAAGCCGTTCGTGCTCAGTACTTAGTAGAAACAGAAAAAAAACGAAGTCATCTGTCACTTTTGTCCATGTCAAACCGTTTGCGTTTCGTTTTCTTTGCGTTTTGGTGTGATTTTTGGACTATTTTTAACGACCTCCGCACAAAATCCGGATTTAAAATTTTACCGCATTTCTCCACGAATTATGCACGATAATTAAATCACGATTGAATATTTTCGATCATTATTTTGGAACTGCTTTTTGGACAATGCAAAGTAAACAAAACGCAAACGGTTAGATTTCATTTGACATTGACAATTGACTTCGTTTTTTTTTCTATTTCTACTAAGTACTGAGCATGAACCGCTTGTCAGCCATTAAATCTCACAAATGTCATCTCGAACACTTAAAAAAATATTTCCAGTAAACAATAGGAGATAAAAATAAAACAGCTGCAGTTTCTCGGTCTAGAAGACGACTACTGTCGAAAAAAAATATATTTAGCACCTCTTCAAAAAACTTTACTTAGCCAATTGAACTTCGAACGTCGAGTGGTAGACCATATTTTTGGCCGACTGTACGTACAAATTTGTACAGAAAACTTGGTGCGCGAGTCCGACTCACACTTGGCTGGGTTTGGACAAATGGGCATGCGGTTCACCTGATGCTTAGTAATCCTTCTGTCTATGGACACTTGCGACTTCGTGGGAGCAACTGGTGCGTTGCCGAATTTTTAATGCGAAAATAAAACAGGCTCTTTGGCTATGAACCTTGGTTCGATGCCAATTGCATAAAGCTCCAAACGCACATATTGCGGAGGCGTAGCGGTGTGGTGACGGTGATGGTTGTAATATTCTAACTTGTGTGAACGGCTGTGCGGTACCGTACCGCGAACTCGTTCATATAAGTTAGAATATTACAATCGTTACCGCCACCACACCGCTACGCCTCAGCTGTCTATGCGTTTGGAGCTTAAACGATCCTTCGTTGATGAAGATGCAGGCAACAAGCATACTCGGTCATCTCTTTTCCATTTAAAATTAAAAAATTATATATATTTGGGTACAATCTTACACAAATCGACCTAGTCCCAAACTAAGCAAAGCTTGTACTATGGGTACTAGACGACGATAAACATACTTATATAGATAAATAAATACTTAAATACATAGAAAACATCCATAACTCAGGAACAAATATTTGTGCTCATCACACAAATAAATGTCCTTACCGGGATTCGAACCCAGGACCTCTTGCTTCGTAGGCAGGGTCACTACCAACTAGGCTAAAGCGGTCGTTAAAAATTAAACTTTCATGAGATCGAACTAGCTGAAAGATAAAATATTTCCAGTTTTCCAGATCTTTATCATCTAATCCCGATAATAACGTAGTCATACCTTCAAAGAATTCGATTGTCGCAGTAGTTAGACTAAAATCAACGCGGCAACAACTAAAAAAATTCGTCTCGTTTTTTCGAACCGATGTTAGAAATTTATAAGCGCTTGTTAACGATTTTCGTTTTTTTTTACATGTACTTATAAAACCTTCTTTCACGCCAAATTTCATGATTCTAGGCCTATGGAATGAACCCTATAGGTTTGGATTTCCCTTTGAAATGTTAGAAAATAAGGCTTAAATGACCGTATCTTTGGATTGCGTTGACTTAGAACCTAAATTTTTTTTATAGCTTCAAGGGATCGCAATTAATGCCATAATTTTTATGGTTCCGTACCCAAAGGGTAAAAACTCGACCCTATTACTGAGGCTCCGCTGTCCGTCCGTCTGTTCGTCCGTCCGTCAGTCTGTCACTAGGCTGTATCTTATGAACCGTGATAGCTAGACAGTTGAAATTTTTACAGATGATGTATTTTGGTTGCCGCTATAACAATAGTAGATTGTACACCAAGGGGATAAAGCACTGCATTATGTCACGGGCGCGATATTGAATCCTGAGCGTATCGAGGGACTCCAGATTTAACTCCCGAGCGTAGCGAGGGGGTTTTTAGTTGATTCCCGAGCGAAGCGAGGGAATTAAGATGGAGTCCTGAGAGCAGTGAAGGATTTAAGCGCGCCCAAGGCAAAATCAGTTTTATCCCCGAGGAGTATAACCTACTTTCTAAATCACAATTTGGTTTTAGACAGGGTTTGTCAACGGAGGATGCAGTGCTTAATTTGTCACAACTTGTAAGTAAAGAGGTCGATGGGGGTAATAAATGTGCTGCCGTTTTTCTTGACCTAAAAAAAGCGTTCGATACTGTGTCGCTGCCGTTGTTACTATACAAGCTGGAACATCTTATGGGAATCAGGGGTACACCGCTTGAACTATTTCGTGACTACCTACAGAATCGGAGCCAAAGAGTTAGGATTAAAGACTATCTCAGTGCAGAGAGTGACATCTCTTTTGGTGTACCGCAGGGAAGCGTCCTCGGCCCGACTCTCTTTCTTATCTACATCAATGACCTCGCTGACGTTTGTTGTTCTGAAGGAGAGGTCATTTTATACGCTGATGACACTGTGGCACTTTTCTGTGGAAAGAGTTGGGACATAGTGTTCGCTGCGGCTGAAAGGGGATTGTCTAACATTAGTACATGGCTTACCTCTAACTTACTGACTCTCAATGCTGCCAAGTCTAATTTCATTTGTTTCTCTAAAAACAGTGCTGGTCAACCCCCTGAAACCTATAAACTCAAACTTCACAATTGTAACTCTCCTCGTGGCAGTGCAACTTGTTGTTGTACACAGTTGGAGCGTGTGAGCTCTACTAAATACCTGGGCGTAATATTTGACCAGAGACTTTCTTGGTACCCGCACATTGACTTCATTAAAAACCGTGTCCGCAAGTTAATGTGGATCTTCAAAACACTCAGACATGTCACCTCTCCTTCCCTGCTGACCAGGATTTACATTGCACTAGCAGAGTCCGTTATGACTTATTGTATTCCAGCCTGGGGTGGAGCTAACAAGACTAAATTCTTGGAAGTGGAAAGGGCTCAAAGATGCCTTCTGAAAATAATGTTCTTTAAACCTTACAGGTTTCCTACAACAGAACTTTATAACCACTGTGATCTCTTTAGTATGAGAAAACTTTACATATTATCAGTTGTCAATTGCACAAAAGTCTAATGTTTAACCCATTCTATAATAATCAGAGGAGAATGAAAAATGTAGCTCCTTTTCCTCCCTCTAAATCTGCATTTGCTAGAAGACAGTATGATATGCTATCTGCTTCACTTTACAATAACATGAATAAAAAACTTAACTTCTATTCGCTGAAACTTCATGACTGTAGGGCTGCTGTAACAAACTGGCTCAAACACCTGAACTACTTTGAGACAGAAGACCTTATTTCACCTTAGAATGTTATATAATATGGTTCTGTATATTACTATGTGCAGTTAAGTGTTAAACATGTTTCTAGTAGATTTGCCCAAAAACATGTACTGCTACTTGGAAATCACACATTATTGCTTGTATAGTACTCTTGAGACATTTAGTTTGTGTTATTGTTGTAAATACATTGAGTTGGTCCTTTTTTGGCTTATCAAAGTTTTCATAGTTTGTAAATACTGGATGCACTCTCGAACATGCAGACGCAATGCAACACCAAAAATTCACTGGACACATTAACAGTCACACAAGTACTGACACACTCGACATGCACGCTCATACGCATGTACGTATGCACACACATTCGCACACGTTCATGCCCTCGCTCATACACACACATACACATACACACACACACATACACACACATACACACGCACACATACTCACGCGCACACACACACACACACTCACACACTTTGTTTAAGTTAGTTATGTTTAGTTATAGTCTTAGTAATAATCTTTATTATAACTCACCTACCTTCTTTATTTAATTGTATACTCAATGTTTAGTTTTTGGAAGAGCGAGGCCTTCTAACACAAGTTTCGACTTAATGGGAGGTCTCAACCTTATATGTAAGAACCTTTGTTAAATGCAAATAAAGTTTATTTTATTTTTTATTTTATTTTTTAGTATACTCTACTTTTCTCACTTTTTGTGAGACAATAAAAACGAAGGCTACTAGAAAAATACTCAAAATAGACCCAGAAGCACTAATTCTGACACTGACTTTGCGCCTTTCGCAGTTTTCCATTTGTCGAAAGCTTTTAAGTGTTTTTCCTTCGACTTCTCTGGGAGTACATTATTAACAATTTCTAAGGGCGGTGTGCGCAGACCTGGGTTAGCTACGTAACTCCGAGCGAGTTAACTGCTAACCCAGGGTTAACAAGTGTCAATATGTATGGAACTGTCATTCTTAACCCAGGGTTACCGATTTAATTATTTAACCCTGAACTGTGCAAGTGGTCCTAAGGCGTCTAATTTAATGGAATCAGGAGTCAAATCACTTTCGTCACTCGATATTTTCTTAATGTTTTATTTTCTTTTGCAGTTTTGATACTTAAAATTGCAGCGTATTGAAACTCGCGCGGCTTTTGTTTAAGTATTTGACTTTGTTTTCGTTCGGCCGCCGAGTTACAAATAAATGAGGCGCGGCGCGGCGCCTGCCCGCGGGGCTGAGCACGCTGAGCACCGCACCAGCAGCAGCACGGGCTGCGCCGCCGCGACCAGCGTGCAGGTGCTGCACGCCGCCGGCCTGCACGCCGAGCGATTTTGAAATTAGACTTTAAATGCATACCAATAAGAACTACGAGAAGTGAGAATCAACATTACTGCCCGGCGGGTTATAATGAAATTCAGTACAACATTACTGCCCGGGTTATAATGAAATTCAATACAACATTACTGCCCGGCGAAAGCCAAGGGCTATAATGACTTACTTTGAGAGAGGTTTGCATGATATATAATAAGGCATTGTCGAGCAGGTGGGGTGAAAAAAATACTAAAATACTAAAATCTAGTTCCGTTTTTCTTATTAGAGGGTAGAAAAAAGTTATTTTCATATTTGCAATTTTTGCAAATTGATAGTGTCGTAGTGTTTGTTGGTGGTATACTGTGATGCCATAGATCACGTCTCGGTGCAGCCGTCTAGAAATTACCAATATGCGCTATTCTGTATGCGCCAATAATGCAGCGCGTGGAAAAATTGGATTATCCGTGTTGGTGCATATCAAATATTCTGGAAGAAAAAGTAATTTTCATATGTTTAGGGTTCCGTACCCAAAGGGTAAAAACGGGACCCTATTACTGAGGCTCCGCTGTCCGTCCGTCTGTCCATCCGTCTGTCCCTCTGTCACCAGGCTGTATCTCAGGAACCGTGATAGCAAGAGAGTTAAAATTTTCACAGATGATGTATTTCGGTTGCCGCTATAACAACAAGTACTAAAAAATGGAATAAAATAAATATTTAAGGGGGCTCCCATACAACAAACGTGATTTTTTTGCTCGTTTTTGCTCGATATTGATAACGCTTCAAATATTCACAGAATATTTAATTATATATTGATTTTAAAAATTAATCATTAAATTAAAATAAAAAATATTTAAGGGGGGGCTCCCATACAACCAACGAGACTTTTATAGATAATTGTACGGAACCCTTCGTGCGCGAGTCCGACTCGCACTTGGCCGGTTGTTTTACTTTTCAGTATGATTGACAGCTTAGAAGTACAAAGAAACTGTGCTTAGACTTCAAATTTATCATAAATATAACATTACCATAGAGTCGAGTTACTTTGGACATGAAGGTTTGGCTATTGGGTGTAACTTGGTCCGAAGGCGGCATCGTTTACCGCACGGGCGCTTGCCATCGGTTTCACCATCTCTTTCTGTCACCATCTTATACCGTGAGACAGAAAGAAATAGCGTGCCGCTTTAGACAATAATCTCTCTATATAAATCTATGTATTTATATAAATAAAAATAAATCACCGAAATGTATGTACGCGCATAACTTCCGATAGACTGCACCAAATCAGGATAATTCTTTTTTGTTGCGTTTTTTATTGTCAGGAGAAATTGATAACGGTGATTATGGTAATGATAAACTATCTAAAAATGGTTTGTACTAGCTAACAGCTCACAGTTACAGGTATTAAATCTAAAAAACAAACCGATGAAACAAAATCCTGCGAAACGAGAATCCAATGAAATAGGAATCCAACGAATCGGAAACTATAAACGAAACAGCCCACTCTAACATAGGTTTTCATAGCGTAGATAATATAAGTGTGCCGGTTTACATTACTATAGAGTAATGTAAATTACGCAAACTGCCGTCGAAATATTTCTCACATATTCTCAAATTCTAGTCGCGATCCTCCCCAACACTACGAAAGCTTCATGGCACGTCTCAAAAATACCTGGTATTTCAACCAGGTATTTGCACGAGTACGTCGATAACTCGCAAATTGCGCTTGCAGATGACAGGAGCGACGTATTGGCACTCGATGCCTTGAAGTACTGGTTCCATTTGCATCCATAGTATCTAGTTGCACTGTGCATGTGTAGTGCCTGTTTAGAGTTTTAGTATGTTTTGATACTTTTGGGTGTTAAGCGTTTTATAATAATATAATTTTATATAATTTTTTTCGTCATCACCATCTCAGCAAATATTAAAAAAGATGCTTAGGTTTAACTTTTTATTACAGACTAAAGACAGTATCGACGCTGTGGTCGCCTCTTTGCTATTCAAGTTGTTTGTTTCAAATTAAGTAATTAAGAAGAAAGAATAACATAGATGGCAACATTATACTTATAAATGTAATTATCTAAGATTTTACAACGAGCTAACGTAAGTGCAAAATAATTATGTTTTTTAATCCCAGATGCTCAGTGATTACTAGGAATAGTCCTTCGCGAACAGATGCTTAATCTAGTTTGATCAAATTTCTTGCTAGTCGTCCTTCCGTTCTGGTGATGATCATGGGATGGTAATGATTTTTATTTAACTGAGCGGTCATAACGCCCAAATACCCATTGACAAAGCAAATATTGACAAAGCAAATATGAAAAAGAAATTAAGGTTCACTCATAGTCTATGACAAAAGAATAAATTTAATGTAGACTTTAGGTAAATGTAGGATTTGGTGTTCGACGACCGGATTGCTTTGTGATTAAAGAACCTGTCTACAAATCTTGAGGTCTTGGGTTCAATCCCCGCTCGTAGCAGGATATCATCATCATCATCATCTTCATTTCAGCTGTAGGACGTCCACTGCTGGACATAGGCCTTCGTCATTGACGCCCAATCATTACGGTTGGAAGCGACTTGTATCCACCCTGAACCTGCAGCAGGATATTGGTATGAAAAATACGTATGTTAGTGTTTGAGTCTTAATAGTTTTTAAGTATTTAAGTATTGTTTGTCTATATTAATTTCATCCGTTACACTCCTCAGTCAGTTACTGTAGTTTGGTGGTGGTGATAGTTGGGTTTGTGTGATTTGTGTGTGTTCATACATTGTGGAGGTGGAGGTGCATGAACATGCATTTTTTACATAAACGTAGCTATCGTGGGTGAGAAAAATAATTGTTTCAGTTCATTCATCCGTTGTGTAGTAACCATAGTAGCTTTGCATAGTTTGGGACTACTTACTTACTAGCTGGGCGCAGCGACCCAAAGTGGGTCTTGGCCTCCAACACCAGACTACGCCATGCTTTGTGATCTTGGGGATGGGTAGTTCGGGACTAGGTCAATTGGTATCAACCGTGCCACGATTTATTTATTTTTATAAAAAAAAATTAACTTTGTAATAGGATATATTTGACATGTTCCAGATCCCTAAACAACTTAATAATTTATAGTAAAAATGGTTATCAACGCAACAATTTACTTAAAAAAGAATAAGCAGATTACCATTCCCGTCCTATAATTTATAATTAATGCACAATATACGACGTGAGGATAAAATAATTAAATTGCGCATTTAAAAGTAAATTCCACATTCACGATGATTCAAAATCCGGCCAGCATCGAATTCCAAATTTAAAATTTCAAGCGTTCATTTAATTTTAAACAGAAGAGCTCTCACATACGTTACTGGCACAAAAAACGCCTCATCAACTCGGTTAATGGCAGTTTTTCTCATCAGCCAATCAATGAAGGTATTCGCTTGTCCAATAAAAATGATTAATGCACTGCAAGCGTCCACTCATATGATAGATGCCCTGAAGTCCCGAGACAAGTATTGTTTTTTTTTCTAACGACGACAATATGCCATCAATCACGGACGTATTAAAAAGTTAGCGAAAGTTAGGCTGAGGCTCAATTAGTTTTTGTTAATACGGCTTTTTGTTGATTGGGTGAAGCTGCTGTTTTATTTGTCGTGGAAATTTTACGTAATCGCTTTGTACTTGTATTAATTATTTACTTATGGCTACTAGGGAAAAAATTATTTAGAATCTATCATTAACTGGTGTAAGCTTGACTCTAATAAACTGAGCTTTTTACTAAATCGGTTCTTGATTTTTAGCGAGCGGCTATTAATGACACTGTCAAAAAAGAAGAGTTTCCAGCTACCACTAAGTTACCGAGTCGCATGTGTCTCTGTGATTGCATGGGAAGGCAAAATGCAATCAAAGTTTTTAGGGGATTGTTGTCCCGTTTCGGGGGAGGGCATCTATCCTATACATACAGTATACATACAGCATTTATATGGATCAGGCAACTATCCCATATGTGGGATAGATGAAGAGGTCGCAAAGTGAAGCGGTCTGCTAAAATCGCTAATACTCCGAAAATATTCAAGAAAATGTTTTTACTTTTTATAAATTGGTCGAGGAAAACACGAAGTTCCGGCCAGTTTTATAATAAAGTATGTCAACACTGGCAACACACATTTTTTATAGCAGGCATAAAATAAATAAAGTTATTTATAATTAGTACTTACCATCTTAAAGTTACATAAAAGATAAAAGTCAGCCGTTTCCACGAAAACATGCCTCTAAACTGAAGAAATGTCCATACCTGTAACAGAAATAACAATCTATTACGAAATAAAATTTAATTTTCTTCAAACATTATACTATGCCTAATTACAGGGCTCAAGTCTCGTTAGTGAATAACCTTGTATACAATATAATAAGTTAATAATTTCACGTAATTCTATACCCAAGGGTTGTAATTACGATATAAATATAGCACACTCAATTATTTATTACTTAGTTACGGTTCAGATATGGTATGGCATATTGCTACAGTGTACTTAATTACAATATCATTAAATTGAAAACTAGATGTTAGCAGTGATAATGTTTCATAACTTATTTTGTAATTTCTTTTATTACAAAATAGTTATTATATTAATATACTATTATTTAAGACCAAATTATTATTGAAAATTAGTGCGTGCCCTTATTTTGGGACACTGGGACGCTATTTGATGAATTTCAACATTCACTTGGAAATAACTATATTCTACAGTCCTAAAAATAGGACTTTAGGCCTTACGCGGTTAAGCTACGCAGTCGTCAGAGTAAATCCTTACTCCGTTGGCTTAAATGTTCATAAGATTTCCTCTCACAACGCTTTTCTCGTCCCAGATTAGTCGAAGCAAATTCCTCACGCCCAGCTAGCAGGCTCAGGTGTCAACTGTATGCCTTAATTATTTAATAAGATCGATAGGAGCCTTCCTTACCCTCGTTCAGTTTGACATACCGTGCCTTTCATCTCAGGAGGTATCACTATAACAATTATATCGTCAAGATAGACAGGTAGGTCAAGGTTGAAATCGCACCAATATTGTAAACGGGAGTGTTTGTGAGCGATATGTTTGTTACCTATCGCAACACACACACACACACACTGGTCCAAGACTTTTGGCTTGAGACATTGGATGACAAGATATTGCGGAGCTTCCCCAACGCTGCCCAGCCGCTGCCGAGCAGGATTCGTCGATTGACCTCTTTCTCGAAATTGAACCTACCTAATTGGATTGTGTGTCACAGGTAGATAAAGTCGTCAACAACTTCGAGCGGAGAGAGAGTGAGAGAGAGAGCGGAAATTATTATTATACTACGACAAACAACAGGTTCAAACCCTCAGTGATAAAATCCAACCTACTCCGTGTTCCTTCAATATTAAATTGGGAAAATCCTTTAATAGTGAAACTACGTCAGCTCTCCCGAAGCGGCGTCAGCAAAAATGCAACAGGGGTAATTTATTAGAACTAAGTGGAAAATTTACGATGGAGGCAAGCGCTAGACCGTAGTGTAGTAACCCGGTTTTCACGACGCTCTAGACGATGTTGTTTTTGAGCTTTATGCGAAAAGCACGCTTTCGTACAAATCCTTTGTTTGTCCATATTTACATAGAGTTGCTTCCGAGTTCAGAGTGTGTTTGAATTTAAACGCCGAGTTTGAAGTTTTTAGCTTTGAATAGCGTTGCTTGAGTTAATGAAACATTCAATTTATACAAACTAGAAATTGACTGTCAAAAAGACACCTAAACTAGTTACTTTGTTAATTTAGTTAGTTTTTGTCAAGGCTTATTATAAAATCAATGATTATAATATAATGTGGCCAAAGCCATAAAAGCCCTGGTGGCCTAGTGGTTTGACCTTTTATAGACTCTGAAGCAGATGATCGTGGGTTCAAATCCCGGCTCACATAGAGATGTGAGCCGGGAAAAAAAACCAGAGGAGTTTTTCGGAATTTATGTGCGAAATTACGTTTGAATTTTACCATGAGCTTTACGGTGAAGGGAAACATTGTGAGGAAACCTGCATACACCTGCGAAGAAATTCAATGGTGTGTGTGAAGTTACCAATCCGCACTGAAACTACGTGGGAACTACGGCCCATGCCATCTCATTCTGAGAGGACGCCTGTGCCCTGCAGTGGGACGTATATAGGCTGGGATGATGATGATGAAGTAGAGTATTATTGTAGACTAGCTTTTGCCCGCGACTCCGTCCGCGTGGAATTAGTAATTTGGGCAGCTTATTTTTTTTTTATCCAATTTGCTTTTTCATCAATTATGGCTCTCCTTAGGTCCTCGATATAAAAAAAAAATACCCGCCCCCGCACCACCCCCCCCCCCGCACACCCGCGTTCACATTCAACACCGTACTCCCAAGTCAAGCGTGCCTATAAAAGTTTTACTTCAAAAACCCCCGATTTCGAAACATTCTTCCGCTCCGCTCCGCTCCTATTGGTGTTATCGTGATGATATATAGCCTATAGCCTTCCTCGATAAATGTGCTATCTAACACTAAAAGAATTTTTCAAATCGGAGCAGTAGTTCCTGAGATTAGCGCGTTCAAACAAAAAAACCTGTTCGATAAATTCTTAAAATAGACGTATCTTTCTTATTTGTGAACCGATTCAAATGAAACAAACACTAAATGTTAATCCAAGAAAATACCAACATATCAGTGAAAACCACATCCTTCTAGGTTAAGCCGTTTCTGAGATTAGCGCGCACAAACGCACAGATAAACAGACAAACTGACAAACAGACAATAATTCTAAAAATCATTGTTTTGGGTTCTATTGTGCTAATAAATAGCCCTAGTGACAGTTTTTCTCAAATATCTTCAATGTACAGATACCAACTTGTTACAGATTTATTATATGTATAGATAAATATAAGGTACATTAAACATATCAGACAGAGCAGACAGTCATGTCAGCCATGGCAGTCTCATGGAGATTAGCTACAAAGTAGTTTCTTTAACTCTTGGCCTTGGCAAGATTTAGTCGGCCAGTTGACCACGTCTTGTCAGTAAATAAAAATATTTCAGAGAATATTCCAGAGAAATATTTCTCTTTTGTGAGGGATTACTTAGTAGAAATTCTTATTTGGTTTATATTCTTATATATGGGGCGAATCCTTAAAAAAAAGCTCGTAATATAATAGAATTTTGTGTCGCGCCAGGTACAGTACTTTCTTATCACCTTGAAAATAGAGCCGTGTATCATTTTGAACGCCAGGAGGACTCGGAAATTCTAAATCGAAGTTTGTCTGGCTCTCGCTCACTTTCGTGTTAAATACCATTAAGCCGTGGTGTCCTAGTGGTTTGACCTATTGCCTCTCAAGCAGAGGGTCGTGGGTTCTAGCCTGCGCTCGCACCTCTGAGCTTTTCGAAATGTACGTGCAAAATTGCTTATGAAATTTACCATGAGCTATACGATGCAGTAAAACCACACACACCTGCGAAGTAATTTAATTGTCCGTATGATGTTCCCGATCCGCTTTGGTCTCGCGTGGGAACTACAGGCCGACTCCTGCTCATTCAGGGAGGAGGTCTGTGTCTAGTGGAACTTATATAGGCAAGTATGATGATGAGCGGAATGGCATGATACGAAGTTTGAATTTTGATCATCGTAGTATAAGGCCAGAACCTCTCATCTACTTCTGTTGCTGACTGTACTGTTCAAACCTCGTCTATTATAATAGCAAACATTTTAATAAATGACAAAAAGCATGATTTACTTCATTAGACAAAGATACCGGAAATTGTGAATGTCAAGATGACGCAAAAAAGTCTTTTATGAGTTCTTCTCTTGCCTCAGTGACATTTATTCGAATAAAGGGTGCTGGAAGAATTGAAACAATCGAATCAATGAATACAATTTCTTTAGGGTTCCTTACCTGCTGAATGTCAAACCAAACCCTATTCCAAGGATCGGAGAAACGCCCGTCATTAAAAAAAAGGTATCCTTGTTTCTTATTGTAGAATCTTCCTAACGATATTACAATATGCTTTAATGACATTCGTAGACTGGAAACGAACCATTTCGACTGCTAAATAAGTCCTAAAATATTGTCGTTATGTATCACAAGTGAAATGACGGGCATTTTGCCGACCATTCCCTATTACTGTTGCTACGCTGTCCGTCTATCCGACTCTCTTTCACAGCACTGTATCTCAAGAACCGTAATATACAGGGTGGAAAGATCGAACTACTTAAAATATTGGAAATAGCACATTTTATATAAAGGAGACATTACTTTATTTATTTAAGCAAATAATACTGCATTAATGAATTTTTGGTAAATTGCTTGTCTTAGCCGGGTCTCGAAACCGGTCAAATGCGAAAAAAACATGACGTATTTTATGATGCTGAACGAAAAGGTTTCTGATTAGGCCTATTTGTCTCTAAATAACTGAAAGCCGTGAAAACTAACAATAATATTTTTATTTTGTTTTTACCCGTCAGTGCGATCGGCATTCGATTTTCCACCCTGTACCTATAGAGAGCTGAAATTTAAACATCTTTACAAATATTATAAATGCTAAAATAACTCTCTATATTTGCTACCTTTTGACGCGCGCCGCTGAATCAATTATTATGAAATTACGTATGGAAATAGTTTGATACCCTGAGAAGGACATATAGTCACTAATTTGAAAAAATCTCGTATCTCAAATCAATATGTAAACCAAACTGAACTTTATTGCACACTCAGTAAAGTTCAATTAGCCAGATTATCGATTTTAAGATACGAGCTTTTTTCAAAGTGAATGAATGAATCCGGAAAGTAGTGACGATGTGTAGGATTGATTTTATCCCAGAAAATTGTATAGTTCTGGCGGGATAGCGATAAACGAAATAGAAATCATAGTTAGTGTCATCATCATCATCGTCCACTGCTGAACTTAGGCCTCCCCCAAGGCTCGCCAAACAGATCGGCCCTGCGCCATCCGCATCCAATGCGTACCCGCTACCTTCACCAGGTCGTCGTTCTATCTTGTTGGAGGCCTACGGGCGATATGCCCTGCCCACTGCCACTTAAGTCTAGCGATTCTTCGAGCTATGCCCGTGACTTTAGTTTTATTTGTTTGGTTTATGTCGGAAGAGTCTCCGAGAGAGTTGGTCTTAAATTGATAGCTAGTGTATATTAATAGAATTCGATGTTTTTTATTTGTATTTTTCCTGTGTATCGAATAAGTGTAAATAAATGTACCTATCTCTATTATTCTCTTCACATTATTGATTCCTTTGATAATGATCTCTTTGATAACGACATGAAATCATTAATTTAGAAATTCTAAAGATCAAAGTAAATATAACAGGTAGATATCATTATAAATTGAGCCTAAACCGTCTTAAATCTAAAACTTGTCTCCGATAAATTTTGTGAAGAGTTTCAAACTTAGTGCTGCCACAAATTTCTTCCTTCTGGAAGGTAGAGACAGGAATACAGTAGAAAACAATATTCTACTAATAGGTACTACAAATACAAATGTTTGTGGCTCCATTTGAAATTTGCCATGAGCTACGGTGCGGTGATGGAAAATATCGAGATGAAACCTGTTTACACCTGCGAAGAAATTCAATGGTGTGTGTGTGTGTGTGTGTGTGTGTGTGTGTGTGTGTGTGTGTGTGTGTGTGTGTGTGTGTGAAGTTTCCAATCCGCACTAGGCCCGCGTGGGAACTACGGCCCAACCCCTCTCATTCTGAGAGGAGGCCTGCACCCTGCAGAGGAACGTATTTAGGCTGGAATGACGAAACATTTGTGAGTGTTTGTTATACACCGTGAAGTTTTAGTGGTTGTTTTCCCGAAACGAGGTGATTTAGTATCGATTGTACAATCGATTTATAATTACTATTTTGACTAGAGTCAAAAATCCAATTATGAAAAACGAAAGTCGAAAATGACCGCAAACCAATAGTAACGCTTCGTTGGTACCTAACCTATCGTACGGTCGTACGCTACTTGTACCAACGAAGCGTTACTATTGGTTTGCGGTCATTTTGACTTTCGTTTTTCACAATTGGATTTTTGACTCTAGTCAAAATAGTAATTATAAATCGATTGTACAATCGAAACTAAATCACCTCGTTTCGGGAAAACAACCACTAATATTTCACGATGTAGTATAAATCTTCCCAGGTGAATTTTTCGCTTCGAGCCATTACATTAAATTTGAACCTTAATACTATGACGATACCGTTTGTTTTGAAAGATAAGGGCTCGAAGCGAAAAATTCACCTGGGAAGATTTATACTATACTCTATCACGCCAAAATGGCTAGATATGAAATTTTGTATACCTATCGATGACTGGATATTTGAAATAATACAAAGGCTAGTTTTTACCCCTAATATTCTCATTGGATAAAAATCCTAAAATCTTAACCGTCAAGTGTACAGTCATAAAGTTTTGTACGGATTTCATGATAAATGAAGACGATGATGATGATGATGATGATGATAATGATGGGAGTTTTGGGAATTCACTCGGGAATTTTGCCAAATTCCGGGATTAAAATTTAAATGCCAGATCTAATAGTGCGAGCCAAGCCGCGGGTAAAAGATAGTTATTAAAATAATAAAGGGCACCACCGGGCAGTGGCATTTCGGTATTATAAGGATCATACTCGCTTATCTTGCCGTCTAGTAAGAAGAGTCGAGCTGCTGTGTTCCAGCTTAGACAGTAAGACAGTCGGTAAAATTACGGGAACGTGAGGTAGGTTAACTAACATCCCAGTCTGTATTACAGAAGTAAGAACTAACCGAAACTATTTTGGGACTTAGAAAATCATTGACACAAACGGAAACTGTGGCCTCGGGACGCAATAAAAGTTTTCTATATTTTTTTGCCAGATAACAAACGAGATAGTTACAAAAAAGCTAGCATTTTATATTAAAACGGTATCTTTTTACGGAGTACCTACCTTCCATGATATTAACATTTTTCTTATACCTATAAATCGATGAACTCCGGCTGCATACACGAAAAAGGATGACGCAATGTAACGTATATGTACCTACAGAGCAGCGAAGGCCAGTTGCAAGAGAGCGGTGAGGGCCAGTTGCAAGAGAGCGGCGAAGGCCAGTTGCAAGTTGTTACGGGTGGTGGTGGTTCGAGGGGGTGCGGGGGGAGGTGCGGCGGTATTAAAGGTTTCATTTTTGTTTTTGAATGTTTTTTTAATGGGGGGTGCGGGGGGTGCGGGGGGTGCGGGGGGTCTGGAGTTGCGGAGGTTTCAGAGGGGGGATGAAAATTTCGTTGATTTTGCCGTAGGATGCACCGTTATCAAGATATTTGGCAAAACACCGGTTCTCGTCCGATCACCGAGGTTAAGCAAAGTCGGGCGCGGTCAGTACTTGGATGGGTGACCGCCTGGTTTCATTTTTGTTTTTTGAATGTTTTGTTATGACGTTGTCACTTTAAATTATCGTCCGTAAACCGACTTTACAGACAACCGGTTTTTTAGTTACAGAATCACTTAATATTCATCATCATCCTAGCCAATTTACTGAATATACCCAATGGAAGGCACTGGTCTCCCCTCAGAATGACAGGGCTTGTATCGTAGTTCCCACGCGGGCCCAGTGCGGATTGGGAACTTCTCACAGCCCATTGAAATATGTACATCCTAAGTGTGTTCGGGTACCTAACGATGTCTTCCTTCATCATAAAACTCCTGGTAAATTTCGGGGTGCAAGCGTACCCACCAAGGATTTTTAAAACCTAGCCTACTGTTTTTGGGCATCGTATAAACGTATTTCAGTGTTCCTAAACAGTTACCTTAACTAAGAAACTTGGTCCGTTCAGACTTTACCAAATTTGTTCGTAAATTATCAGAATTATTAATTGAAGCGTTATACCAGAGTTCATAGAGTAAAGACAGAATTAATTACTTAAGGAATCTCTTTATCTTGATTTTAAAAGTCTGCCGGTATAGTTACTAGAAAACCGGCCAAGAGGGAGTCGGTGTTGTACACGAAAAGTTCCGTACAGACGGTACGTTAAACGGTACGGTTGGATGTGGATAGTGCAAGATCGGTCTGTTTAACAAGTTAAGTATGAAGTATCTTTTTGTATTATTTTTTTTCCCAACTTCATTTTTAGGGTTCCGTAGTCAACTAGGAACCCTTATAGTTTCGCCATGTTTGTCCGTCTGTCTGTCTGTCTGTCCGCGGCTAAGCTCAGAGATCGTTAGTACTAGAAAGCTGTAATTTGGCATGAATATACATATCAGTCACGCCAACAAAGTGGTAAAATAAAAAATAAAAAAAAATTTTTTTAGGGTACCTCCCATAGACGTAAAGGGGGGGGTGATTTTTTTTTTTATCGACTAATCCTGTAGTGTGGGGTATCGTTGGATAGGTCTTTTAAAACCATTGCGGGGTTGCTAACATGATTTTTCTATTCAGTGATCTGTTTGCGAAATATTCAACTTTAAAGTGAAAATTTTCATTAAAATCGGCCGTCCCCCCCCTCTAAAATCTAAACTGTTGGGTGGAAAAATTTGAAAAAATTCAGAAGGGTAGTAAAT
Source organism: Archips crataeganus (assembly GCA_947859365.1). Classification (NCBI taxonomy): domain Eukaryota; kingdom Metazoa; phylum Arthropoda; class Insecta; order Lepidoptera; family Tortricidae; genus Archips; species Archips crataeganus. The sequence continues at coordinate 3,066,354 of OX402063.1, read as the reverse complement.
ATATCAAATTTACTAGGAAAATGATAGCGGCTAAGATTGCTTGGAAATTATTTGTAGTTTAAGAGTAAATAGTAGCCTAAGGTATAAAACATACCTAAACTTGGATGATTCCGTACACATACGAAATCCTTAGAAAAATATTACTTGATTTTTTCGTAATGGCTACGGAACCCTACCTTGGGCGTGTCCGACACGCTCTTGGCCGGTTTTTTATTTTGGTTTTCACATACCTACGCACTATGATAAACAGTTTATCTAATTACTGCAAAATCATGGTTCACTAACCAGAGATTACAGAGTTACTTGTAAATGAGTAAATAGAAATTTACAAAAAAAAGTTGATTGACCCCTTTAACAGTGCTTATCCGATGGCGAAGTGGAGAACTTTAAACTATGTAATGGTCATTATTAATTATCAGTAAAGACGGTGAAAAACACACAGTATCTGATACAGGGCCTCATTTTGTGAGCTTAATTTAAGATTACTTTTTGTTTCTATTATTGGCAGCTGCAAAAAATTATGATTATATTTTTTTACATAATACTGGGCCAACAACAACATTAAATAACACAGTGACATTACAGAATGACTTATTTCTAAAGTCTAATTAAAATTCCAGTACCACAACACAAGCCATTTGCTTTTAATTTCAATTTTATTTACATTGATACATAATTAACTAATTAAACAGAAATAAAAAAATATATATATACTAGAACAATTAAACTAAAACTAAAAACCTTAAAAAATATAATACAAGAACTAAAATATATTATTAAAGGGAGTCCCTTTAGGCAAGGTTCCGAAGATACTGGCAGCGTTCCCCTTTGAATAGCTAAACTAATTCTTTGTCCGAGGTAGCTGCAAGCTTTTCTTCAATTAATATCGCACATAAATTCTATAGAAACTCAGAAATGCGCCCTGCATCGAACCCATGATCTTCTGCTTGCTTCAAATCAAATACAGTGCTACGGTTTCGTGTGAGAGTCCAGCTCACGCTTGACTCGTTTTTTCCCCTTCGTAAATCTCCTCGTTTAAGGCCTTCGTGTCAACTAACTCAGGGTTAAATTGACGTATTTGTAGGCAAGTAACGTTAAGTTAAACCCAACTTGGTAAGTGAACCAATAAACCCTAGTTGAAACAAGTAAGCCCCAAGGGTGTGGACTGGACATACCTCTAACTAACCAACGAACGCAGAATACAGAAGCATACTAACTATTGCCCGCGACTCCGTCTGAAAAGAATTCGTATCGCTGTTCCGTGGGAATTATGCAATTTTCCGGGATAGTAAGTATCCTATATCAATGAACTGAAACAATTACTTTGCTCACCTGCGACCTTATGATAGCTAACGTCTATGCAAAAAATGTGTGTTCATGCAGTTCCTCCACCTCCACACTCTACGAACACTCACAAATACACAAACCCATATCTATCACCACCACGACACTAACTGGCACGTTTCGAACTCAATCAGAGCTCACCTTCAGAGCAAAGTAATAGGCTACTATCCTAACTAGTCAGTCTTTTAGATTATCAAAAAATATTGGACACGTATTTTTTATTTAGTCAATTAAACAAAAAATTACGAAGATATGGCGCGTTGAAGTTTCGCGTGACGTCACTTGTTCCTACACTTTGTATGAGCGTTTTAGGAACAAGTGACGTCACGCCTCGTCACGCGGAACTTCAACGCGCCATATCTTCGTCATTTTTTGTTTAATTGTCAAAAGAAAAATTACGTGTCTAATATTTTTTGATAATGTAAAATACGGACTAATAAGAATTATTATTTTTTTACCTAGGAAACATCCCTATTGTTTCAGTTCACTGACATGAAGCTCCGCAAAGTTAAGCATGGAACGGTCTATTAGTGTTAAGTGTCCCGTGATATTTATTAGTATAATTATTAATTAAATTGCTATCATATTAATTCTTTCTTATACACCGTGAAATTTTAGTGGTTGTTTTCCCGAAACGAGGTGATTTAGTTTCGATTGTACAATCGATTTCTAATTACTATTTTGACTAGAGTCCAAAATCCAATTGTGAAAAACGAAAGTCGAAAATGACCGCAAACCAATAGTAACGCTTCGTTGGTACAAGTAGCGTACGATCGTACGATAGGTTAGGTACCAACGAAGCGTTACTATTGGTTTGCGGTCATTTTCGACTTTCGTTTTTCACAATTGGATTTTTGACTCTAGTCAAAATAGTAATTATAAATTGATTGTACAATCGATACTAAATCACCTCGTTTCGGGAAAACAACCACTAAAATTTCACGGTGTATTATCCATTATATTGAGCCCAATTTACATTATTCAATGTTTTTTTATGTGTATCTTTTCCAGCCAGTCATATTTTATTCCTCTGTATAAATCACTGTCTTTCTCATGTTCTTAAAGCTGATAGATATTTCCTGATTTTTCCTGTAGTTATAAGCGAGCTTCACTTACTTAATTAATTGTAATGTTAAGGCCATTCTCATTTATTTGTAAGAACAACCAGTGAAACCCACAGATCAAAAATCTCACACGTCAACATGCAATTACTACGGGGAACTGAATTCAAGATGGCCGTAATAAAGTGTCTCAAAACACATTTTTCTTTAGTTACGCTGACGTTTATTACTGCTTAAATTTAAGTCGGCAGGGAGGCAAATTGTTAGAATTATTCAAAGGAAATTGTACCTTATGCCTGGCTTGACATTCCGTGGCGGATGTTCCGAAGCTAGAAGTGATTTGGGAATTTTACCCGACTGCGGCGAAGCCATGTCCCTTTTGACATATAAAAGTCAATATATATTTTATTTTAATAAAAAAAAAAAAATAGATGATAAAAAAGGCCGTGGTGGCTTAGTGGTTTGACTTATGGCCTCTCAAACAGAGTATCGTGGGTTAAAATCCCGGCTCGCACCTCTGAGTTTTTCGGAATTTATGTGCGAAATTACTTTTGTAATTTACCATGGTGAAGGAAAACATCGTGAGGAAACCTGCATATATCTACGAAAAAATTAAATGGTGTGTGTGAAGTTCTCAATCCGCACTGGGCCCGCGCGGGAACTACATCCCGAGGCCTGTGCCCTGCAGTGGGACGTACATGGGCTGGGATGATGCTGATGAAGATATTTATTTATGGGCGGGACTGAACGGCCATAACACTAGCCGTTCTTGGATACAATTTCCCAGGAGGAAGGGACCCGCAAGATAAGGAGGATTAGGGGCCCCTATAATACATTCCTCATCTTGAGGGAAGAGCATAAACTTTTGGTGGCGGAGAGAAGGATCTTACGCAAGATTCTTGGTCCGACGCAAAGACCTGACGGCAGTTGGAGGATCCGGAGAAACGTCGAAATTGAGGAGCTAGTTGCTGAACCCAATATAGTCGGAGTGACCAGAGCTCACAGACTTCGGTGGCTTGGCCACCTCGAGCGCATGGAGGATGGCCGTGCAGTGAAGAGGGCCTACCAGGGTAGGCCAACAGGGCGGCGCCCTGTTGGTCGCCCTAGATACCGTTGGGCGGATGTGGTAGAGGCGGATCTGCGCGAGTTTGGGGTTTGTGACTGGCGAGAGACCGCGCAGGACAGGGATCGATGGCGTGCGCTCGTGTTGGAGGCCAAGACACGCTTTTGGTCGTTGCGCCAGAGGAGTAAGTAAGTAAGTAAGTATAATACATTACTAAAGATACCTGAGTCCAGCAAGTAAGTAATACTGGACTCGTACATAAAAATCCAGGTCCGTTTTGGCTTAGGTCTTATTTTAATGTGACATCGAACTCTCTCAATAAGTGACATAAAGTTTAAAGTTCATTGAAACAAAATTTGACGTGGGCGGCAGCAGGAGGCTAAATTTTTTCCCCGTGTATCGAATATAATGTAAATAAATGTCTCTATCGCTTTCTCTCACTAAGTCTAAAGATGTCAAATTTAGTAAGGGTATTTTTATGCAGTATAATAATAATAATAAATCATAGGACAATTGACACCGATTGACCTAGTCCCAAACTAAGCAAAGCTTGTACTATGGGTACTAGACAACGGATAAACATACTTATCTAGATAACATATTAAACATAAATATCTGTCCCGACCGGGAATCGAACCCGGGACCTCAAGCTTCGTAGTCAGGTTCTCTAACAACTAGGCTATCTGTTCGTCTAATATAATGAAGAAAACGGTGTAATTTTGGAATGTGTCACGGGAATTTACTATGTAAGCCACTTTTAGTATATTCACATCTGTGTGCGTCACGTGTGAATACGTTTGAAAGGAATTTATTAAATAATTCCAAGAAGGTATACTTGCGACGGCAATCTAAAATGCTACTTAGCTTAATAAATATAAGATCACTTTCCTTTCAACCCTTTCGCAGCTGCAGGATGTGTGAGGGGAAAATAGAGTGATTTTATTAATTCAATTAAGGGTTTAGTTTGTTAGCTAGAGCCTTAAATGGTAATTTCGTAAGGTGTAATACTACTTTAGTAGTTAATTGGGTATTTCCATAGTTAGGTAAGCTTTAAAATCCGGGTACTATGACCCAATGAAAGGTAAATTTGACCCATATGAAAATTATAAATAGAAGGATTTAATAAAAGGCTGCTGTACGCTTATTGGCGTTAGACAACGCGCTGACGCTTGCTTTCGCATTCACTATTTCATTCTGTCAAATGATGTAAGAAGGTGGCAGAAAGAGTCAGTGAAAGCGAAGGCAAGCGCCCGCGTGTTAGATAATACGGCCTCTGATCAAGGTCGCGGGAACGCGTTCGATCTGAATGGCGCAGGACCGATCTGTTAACTGAACCTTAGGGGAGGCCTATGTTCTGCCATGGATTTTGTTCTTATTTTTTCTAGAACTTGTATAATAATGGTCCGCTCGCCTAGTACGGTCAGCATCAAAAGTAGCTGGTCACTTTGTACTTTGTCGTAATAACACAAATTGTCAATCAAGTATGACACTTTGCACCTAACTTTAGAGCGACAAAGTACAAAAGTGACCAGCTTTTTTTATGTTAGAGAGGCCAGACAAACGAACTAGTAGGTCACCTGATGTTAAATGATCACCATTGTCCATAGAAACCCGCAGCGCTTTACGCGATGCCGATGCGTTGTCGGCCCTGCAGAAAATTGTACACTCGCCTCTTAAAGGCACCCAGGTCATAACTCGATGGGAAGACCCCAGCGGGAAGCCACTTTTGGTACTGACCGTACCAGTGTATCGTTGAGTTTAAGGACAACCCACTTATTATTTAGTTGGAGGAACCCTCCCACCCTCCACCCACTGTTACGATCACGAGAGGCTACTTCTGCCAGGAGCTCACTATACTTTGAATAAAACGTATGTTGCCAACAAAACTTTAAAGTTTACCAGCTAAGATCTATTTTCGAATAACCATGAACGGGTAATAGAGTATATCCGCGCGGTATATCAAGTCCTCCTCATTTGAGACGTGTAATTAGTACGCCCGCAGTAGTTACGTAAAGCAGTAGCGCGTATAAATTATTTGCTTCAACTACAGAGTGTATTGGAAGATGGTAGCTGAAGGATTCGTAAGAAACAGTGACTGGAATATATGGTGTCTGAGCCCAATGTTGGTTTATTCTACTTTGCTATGGTGCAAAAATTAATAATTAAATAATGTGGGTAAATCAAAGTTTGTCTATTACAAGAACTGTCATAATTATGTTTAAAATAAAACGGTCTCACTCTTGCTGTACGAATCAAGTAAGGCGGACGTATCATTGCTTCCCAGTAACAAATAATAAAGTACAATAAAAGTATTGCTCATATCAAGTTCAATTTCTTCTTTTTAGGGTTCCGTAGTCAACTAGGAACCCTTATAGTTTCGCCATGTCTGTCCGTCTGTCTGTCTGTCTGTCCGCGGCTAAGCTCAGAGACTGTTAGTACTAGAAAGCTGTAATTTGGCATCAATATATATATCAGTCACGCCGACAAAGTGATTGAATCAAAAAAAGTAAAAAAATAATAATTAAGGGTACCTCCCATAGACGTAAAGGGGGGGTGATTTTTTTTTCTCGGCTAACCCTATAGTGTGGGGTATCGTTGGATAGGTCTTTTAAAACCATTGCGGGTTTGCTAACATGATTTTTCTATTCAGTGATCTGTTTGCGAAATATTCAACTTTAAAGTGAAAATTTTCATTAAAATCGAGCGTCCCCCCCCCCTCTAAAATCTAAACTGCGAGGCGGAAAAATTTGAAAAAATTCAGAATGGTAGTAAATATATCAAATTTACTAGGAAAAATATAGCGGCTAAGATTGCTTGGAAATTATTTGTAGTTTAAGAGTAAATAGTAGCCTAAGGTATAAAACATACCTAAACTTGGATGATTCCGTACACATACGAAATCCTTAGAAAAATATTACTTGATTTTTTCGTAATGGCTACGGAACCCTACCTTGGGCGTGTTCGACACGCTCTTGGCCGGTTTTTTTAAACCCTAACCTCATTATTAACAACATTATGGGTGAAATTAAGTCCGCAAGACCGGAGACGACTAGGTCATGCTAGAAAATGCCTGCAGACAGGGCTGAAGAGAGCATCAGCATTCATCACCATCCCAGCCTATATACGTCCCACTGCAGGGCACAGACTTCCTCTCAGTATGAGAGGGGTTGGGCCGTAGTTCCCACGCGGGCCCAGTGCGGATCGGGAACTTCACACACGCCACTGAATTTCTTCGCAGGTGCATGCAGTTTTAATCACAATGTTTTCCTTCACCGTAAAACTCATAGTGTAGCACGACAATTAAATACTAGATGTCGTTAGCAGTCCTCCAATATGCAGTCATCTCGCACCACCTGCGCTCATACTACATACATCATTTACGCTGCGCTCCAAGAGATGGCGCCACAAGGCAAATTAGATGGCGCTAACGTTTGGTCGACGCAGAAACATGACCTCAACCCAAGCCATCGTGATTGTTCAGTTCAGTTAGAGACTAACACATGCTTGCATACTCTGCGCTTTCACCCCAGTGAGACGTTTAAGTATCTCTAATTGTGTTGAGCCTACTGCCAATGTTTTAGGGTACTTCCACCTTTGTTGGGATATCCAAGGACAGTTGCAGTTGCTCTCTTGTAGATTGTATACTAGTATTCGTTTTAATAAACCTTCATACGTATATTGGGCTGTCTTCGTTTCCCCGCTGTTTCCTCGCGTTACAATAGTAAATTTCAAATGTAATTTCCCACATAAATTCCGAAAAACTAAGAGGTGCGAGCCGGTATTTGAAGCCATGATGGAAAGTACTGTTCTGTGAATCTATCTATGTAAGCCTTTAAATAAAATTGTAGACCTGTTCCGAAAAAAAATGTCTTCTTGAGTTTCTGGCCGGTTTCTTCTCAATTATATATTTCTCCGAACCGATGATACTAATTTCGACATTTATAAGCGCTTGTTAGCCGAAATTGAATAGAGATTCATTGGAAGGATTCTCTTTAACTGACAACCAAGGGCATTGAACCTGGCTTACGCACAGAATAAGTAATTTATTTGTGAGAAAGTTGGTTGTTTGCTATAGTCAAAATTTATCCACTGATTTGCGTAATTGAGGTGTTAGTTCATAAAGATTCTTTAACAAACGCATATCAGTCAGAAATGGCTGGATGGTAGGGCTTTATTGTATTTATGTCTAACTCCTAATTGTAACCCATTCAATGCAGATAAAGATATTCTATTCTATTCTATACACACGCACAGCCACACACACAAACAGCCGTAAATTATCACGACTATAAAGTGACCATCCAAGCCTTATTTGCATTAAAAATTTGAATTGCAAATTTGAACTGATACAAAGACCAAGATTCCTTGATACACTGTTAATTTTGTAATAATAATTTGAAACAGTTCAATAAATAATGATGTGTATCGATATATTATTATGTACTGTTGAGGAAACTAAAGCGCGTACCAGGATGGAACCTTTTCACAGTCAATTTCCCGATTATTTCTTAGGCAGATGTAGGCAATGTCAACATGACATTTGCAACAAATAGGTTCCATCCTACGCGATTCAGTTACCTCGACTGTAAGTATATCCAAAGTCGATAAGTGAGAAGTCACTATGACAGGTTACAAGTGCCACCAAAATTCCGGGCTCTGCGTCAGTGAAGGAAAGGAACTCCTACTGTTAATAATTTACTATGCCCAAGCGCATGGCCTAGTTTCCTAATTAATTTTCTTGTTCAGCGTAGTAATAGGCTCTCCAGTACGCATGTATGCTATAATCAATTTGTAGATCCTACTCATTATCTTGTACACCTATCATTAAATAACTTAATTACTCATTAAATACGCAATCTTAAATTTTCCAAGCCGCGCCGTCCTCGGCTATAGAATACGATGAATCTCATCCTCCATGTCTTTCTTTGTGGTGAAAAAAAGCCGACGAACTGTGAAACTATGTTTTGACGTTCGTAAAACAAATTTAATATTAGTTGACTCAAGTTGATTTTATTTTGATTCCAATTTGAATAATATCTGGACATTTTTCTGTATTTTAATTTTTAATACAAACTAACATAAATTATTTAATATGTTTTAACTAACAAATTAATGAGGCATGGTTAACTGACATAATAAAATATTCTATTGTATTCTAGTCTACAAAAGATTTTCCTTTTTAATAATAGTATAGTCAACCAATTTATTTCCTAGGACACTACAGAACCTTGTCACATTAACTACTAGATAATTACAACGTCGGTGCGAGTTGAAGGATTATCAACTTTCCGATCATAATATGGAACAAACTTAAAGAGTTTGTAAACGTTTTCACCCCATGACATGAGAAGAAAAAGAAGTTTTGACAGCCGGACTATGACAATTCAAGTTATTAATACACAAGCAAACACTTTTCCTATTCATTATCGGTGCGGTGACACACGTTCACAAAGATCGAGATGTCATCATAAATAGGTACATCACGTAATAATCACTGTCGTAGAATATAAACAAATTGATTCATTATGACATGGTTCTATAGTGGCCTAGGAATCAAATTGGTTCACTGTACCTACTGTAGCTATACACTAAGTTATAGAAACTTGTAACTAGAACAAAATTAAGGTAAAGCTGGAGATTTGATCCAGATCAACCTTACACAACTTCAGTCCTTATATCTTACCTTAAGTCTTCTACCACATTTATAATAAACATAGGTACACGTCACTACTGAACATTTCACACAATGAAAAAACTACAAGCAAAAAACACTAAATTATTAATGACCTAGTCCGCCGCTCGCTTGCCACCGCCTCTGTGCCCGCAATCCTTGAACCCGTGGGCATGGCCAGAGACGATGGCAAGCGCCCTGACGGCGCAACTCTGGTGTCTTGGAAGCTGAGTAGAGCTCTGGTGTGGGACGCAACGTGTGTCGACACTTTCGCGCAGTCCCACATCCAGGCAACCCGCTCACAAGCCGGGGCTGCAGCTGACCAGGCCCAAGTTCTCAAGCGCCGCAAATACTCTTCTCTTCTAAAGGACTATGAGTTTGCGGCGCTCGCAGTGGAGACAATGGGTCCCTGGTCGGCTGACACGAAGGCCTTCATGGGGGCCTTGTCGTCCCGGCTGATAGAGACCTCAGGAGACCCCAGAGCTGGCGCTTACCTCTCCCAGCAAATTTCTCTGGCTGCACAGAGAGGTAATGCCGCCAGTGTGTTGGGGTCTATGCCGCAGGAGGGCCTTCTTGATGGTGTTTTCTTTTTATAGTTAGGTATATTTGTGTAGATTTTATTTATTTTGTTTCCTTTTTTTTATTTTTAGTAATGTTTGAAAAATGTATTACACCCTTTATTTCTTTAATAAAAGTTATTCCTACTCTAAATTATTTAATTACTGCTAATAAAGGTTAGCCTATACCTAATTAACTAAGCCGGTTAGAGTTGACCTCAATCACGTCTCTAGAACCACCTGTATAATCCCTACTTCTCATTCTTGAGATGTACAGCTAAATGGGTTAAATTAAAATGTTGGACATAATCACTCATAGCACTCCCCCAACTCTTCTCGCGGGTGTCGTAAAAGGCGACTAAGAGACTCTGTGACCAAGTACACATCGGTCCCACCGGAGTCGGGCAGCAGCGATACCGGTGTAAATATACTGCGATTGTCAACCCGCCTGCTCAGCGTGGCAATTAGAGCAAACCCGACCAAATGGCAAGTCAACACGAACCACGGCCCCCAGTTCCCGGCCGCCCTGCTATTTCGCAAGGCGGCTGGCAAGAGCTGGATGACAGTGGCCGAGGATCGTGCTCAGTGGCGTGCCATGGGAGAGGCCTAAGTCCAGCAGTGGATGAACATAGGCTGATGATGATGATGAATCACTTAATTAAAAAAAAACTATTTTAGCTTACACTCTTATAGCAAAGTGTCTGCTCAGACCTGTTGCCTTTACCTTTAGTAATAAAAAATTGACGTTGGTCTAACCTTTAGAAATGCTCAGACATGATGCCTTTACTCTTAGAAAGTAATAAAAAAATGACGTTGGTCTAACCTTCAGAAACGTCCTGAAATATTGCGTGGAGGAACCGCTTCATTAAATTTATCTGGTCACTTTTTTTACGAAATGGCAGATGAACCCTTACACTTCTACTTCTTACCCGTTTTCATGCAATAAATGAATTAGATATTATTATTATAGTTTCCAGTTATTATGGTAGACGTACGAACTCTAATATATAACCGAAAGCCCCATCAAAATCTACAGCCATTTCTTAAAAAAACATTTTTCATCATCATTTCAGCCGAAAGACGTCCACTGCTGAACATAGGCCTGCCCCAAGGCTCGCCAAACCGATTGGCCCCGTGCCTTCCCCATCCAACGCGATCCCGCAACTTTAACCAGTTCGTCGCTCCATCTTGATGGTGGCCTACCTACACTGCATCTTCCGGTCCGTGGACGCCACTCGAGAACCTTTTTGCCCCATCGGCCATCAGTTCTACGAGCGATGTGCCCTGCCCACTGCCACTTGAGTCTGGCGATTCTTCGAGGTATGTCGGTGACTTTAGTTCTTGCTCGGATTTCATCATTTCTAATGCGATCCCGCAGAGAAACTCCAAGCATAGCCCTCTCCATCGCCCCCTGAGTGACTTTGAGCTTTCTTATGGGGCCGATCGTTAGCGGCCACGTCTCAGTGTCATAACATAAGTCATCACGGGCAACACACACTGGTCAAAGAGTTTTGACTTGATTGACAAGATATTGCGGAGCTATCCCGCTGCCCAGCCGAGTCGGATTCGTCGATTGACCACATTCTCTTAAAAAATGTGATCAGATAAATGAGGCGGTTAAAGCGCTCGAATAGACGCTTTGGAACCCTTTGTGTGAATATGAGTCGCGCTTACCCAGTTATTTTTTTTTAATCCACTTCGTATCATCCCCCGAGCCACGCACGCATGGCCGATATTAAATTTGTATCGGCGCATCGGGCAGAATTGTATTGGACGTTCGAGGATTTATTCCGAAAAAAAAAGCAATATGTTGTGGTGTTTTTTTTATTTATATATGGGTTATGTTCAATTAATATTCGGTAGAAGGATGTTTCGTTATTTCACTTTAAGTTTACATAGTCAAATTGGCAATAAGTATAAAATTAAAAAATTTAAAACCCCAACGTATTTAGTTAAGTCACACATATTATGTTTGAAAATAAGGTAGATGCCTACTATGCGTCTAAGGTACCTTCCGCAGCTGACAAAATAGCTGATAACTTTGAAACGGCAGAACCAATTTTGATGTAACATGTCTAAGAGCCATCTCCAAGAAACCCGCTTTCAAATAAAAAACCCCATCATCGGTTCACCCATTTAAGAGCTATGATGCCACAGACAGACACACGCACACACAGCGGCTAAAAAGAAATCCTCGTACGTAATTTTGCAATGTCTGTCTGTCCGTAGCTTAGCTCAGAGACTCTGAGTACCAGAACGCAATAATTTATCACGGGCATGGGTATGATTCAATCAATTTCAATTTTCAATTCAATTTAATCTTAATGCGGTTCACAGAATACATCTACTTACCAAGTTTTAATAGCATAGTTCTTATAGTTTCGGAAAAAAGGCTGTGACATATGGACGGACAGACAGACAGACAGACATGACGAATTCCGTCCGTACGGTTCCGTTTTTTGCCATTTGGCTACGGAACCCTAAAAATACCAGCACAGAAACGCTTTGAAAAGCTTTTAATTTACTAAAACCAAGGTTGAATTAATAAAATCCCAGGGAACCGGTACGCTATCTTGAACTTCTAAATATTAATCAGACACGGTAGTAAAATGAAACGTTTTCAGGGAATTGAGTTCATTTATTAAGATAAATCTAAATGTTGTAAGATAAATGATCTATACGTATAATAAAACAGTAGAGATCATGCGTCTGTCTGTCTGTATGTACACGCTAATCTCCGTAACTACTAAACGGACCCACTACGGTCTACTACGGACGGCTTTACTGCGCGGACGAAGTCGCGGGCACCAGCTAGTATTGAATATTTAATTGGACTTTTTTTATTTCACAAAAATATAGTATTTGCATCATGTATAATTTTTTACCCTTTTCAAAGCAATTTGAAACGTGAAAGTCGTGATTTGTAATAGTTACGATAGATAAGAATAAGAATAAGAAATTTATTTGATTTCTCCACCACCAAGTACAATGTAGGAACTTAAATATTACAATAAAATAAATAAATAAATAAATATCATGGGACAATTCACACCAATTGACCTAGTCCCAAAGTAAGCTTAGCAAAGCTTGTTATTGTTGTTGTTGGTACTAAGCAACGGATAAACATACTTATATAGATAAATAAATACTTAAATACATAGAAAACATCCATAACTCAGGAACAATAATATTCGTGCTCATCACACAAATAAATGCCCTTACCGGGATTTGAACCCAGGACCTCTTGCTTCGTAGGCAGGGTCTCTACCAACTAGGCTAAAGCGGTCGTTAAACAATAAAGTTGTAATTGGGAGACTTGAGTGGGGGAGACTGGTGCCCGAACTAGGGAGATCCTGTGTGTCAAGTCACCAGGTCTCCTGCCCTCAGATGCCCGCAACTACTGAGTTACATTTTAAAAATAAAGAAAACAATTTGCGTTACAAATTAAATTAAGAATATGATATAAATTTTAACCATAGTTCATAAGGATGTGTATGTGTATGTGTGTGTGGGTGTGTGTGTGTGTGTGTGTGTGTGTGTGTGTGTGTGTGTGTGTGTGTGCGTGCATGTGAGTGCGTGCGTGTGTGCGTCTACGTGTGCGTGTGAGCGCGCGAATGAAAGTGTATGCGCGGTGTGCGTTAGAGCAATGCAAGATTAGGCACCACATGCCACTATATTCGTATGCGCGCGGTCAATATTTTCTGGTGGGTAGGTTGGGGGTGACATGGGGCAGTTGGTAGCATACTCGACAGGTTAAAAAAAGCCAAGCGATACGGGTTCGAATCTCATCCAACGCACAAGCAAACGTTGTGCTTATAGAAAAAATATTTCATTTTTTCCTTAGAAATTTAGCGAAAAATGTGTTGTTTCTATTATTTTTGAAAGAAAAGATTCAAAAACGTTTCGATTTTAATAGTTAATAAATTTCATTTAAAGTTTCGAAATATCTAAGAAAAATTATCCTGTGGCTAGCGAATACAAATGCCACAGTGAAAAACGAAGGTAACAGAAGCTTAAGAAACGTTTATATATACCTAGTAGCTGTTGTCCGCGACTCCGTCCGCTAAAAATAGGGGTGGGTATACAAAAATAGCCTACGACCTATTCTCAGACACGAGATTTTTATATAATAGATTTTAAATAAAAATATGATTGTAAACCTAATTCAACCACACGTTGGCATATTTATTTTGAAAATACAACTTAGTAAGAATATAATAAAACCGATCAGTAAAAGCGTCTTACTTTAACGAAAATCTATAAAGCTCATAATCAAATGTAAAGCCTCTAAATTTCTATATTTAGATTCGTGGTAACGCAATATGATATTCGACGAAAATAGAAAAAAACTTCTAGAAAGGTCGTAAGGTTATATCATAAAAAAAACGTTATAAAATCACTCACACGAACATCCACTCATTCACCCTTAAATGTACACTCAACACGCGCAATGGAGAAATAGATAAATTTAATAATTTTAATTTTATGTTAGATATAAGTAGACCTAAATGATTAGCAAATAGATATTGTATCTTTGTATTCACTTTTTCTGTACGATGTATAGTGCTCATTATTTAGTGTATTTATTTTAACTGGATCTTGTAACACAGGGACCCCTAGCACAGGATCCAGTGTCAATGATTCTACTTGAAATCATTTCTCGTACAATAAACTTTTATCTTTTAAAAAAAAAAAATTAATTTAACGGATGAACTTATAATGATTTAAAACGAACCATCCCAAAAGTATAAATACCTACTGACCAATTTGTTGTGGAAAATGAGTAGATATGTAGGACACCAGATGGAAAGTGATTGCCATTTTTAGGGTTCCGTAGTCAACTAGGAACCCTTATAGTTTCGCCATGTCTGTCCGTCTGTCTGTCTGTCCGCGGCTAAGCTCAGAGACTGTTAGTACTAGAAAGCTGTAATTTGGCATGAATATATATATCAGTCACAGTCACGCCGACAAAGTGATTGAATAAAAAAAAGTAAAAAAAATTTTTTTAGGGTACCTCCCAAAGACGTAAAGTGGGGGTGATTTTTTTTTTCTCGGCTAACCCTATAGTGTGGGGTATCGTTGGATAGGTCTTTTAAAACCATTGCGGGGTTTCAAACATGATTTTTCTATTCAGTGATCTTTTTGCGAAATATTCAACTTTAAAGTGAAAATTTTCATTAAAATCGGCCGTCCCCCCCCCTCTAAAATCTAAACTGTTGGGTGGAAAAATTTGAAAAAATTCAGAATGGTAGTAAATATATCAAATTTACTTGGAAAGTTATAGCGGCTAAGATTGCTTGGAAATTATTTGTAGTTTAAGAGTAAATAGTAGCCTAAGGTATAAAACATACCTAAACTTGGATGATTCTGCACACATACGAAATCCTTAGAAAAATATTACTTGATTTTTTCGTAATGGCTACGGAACTCTACCTTGGGCGTGTCCGACACGCTCTTGGCCGGTTTTTTATTATTAATGTGTATTTTCCTATGTAGGCATCGAATATGTATAAAATCTCTCTCCCTCTCTCTCTCCCCCTTCTCTCTTCCCCTCTCTCTCCCTCCCTCTCCCTCCCTCCCTCTCTCCCTCTCTCTCTCTATCTCTCTCTCTCTTTCTCTGACATAAAATATCACAAATTTATCAGAGACTGGTCATTCTTAATCACGGCATCTAATTCAAACTCGATTACGAACACACTCTAATTAAATACACGACTTAGCCCGGGTGAAAAATCGCCAAGTGTCAGCAACAAGGCTCGGAACTGGCAACTTTGCGAGTAAATCTTCAAGGAAAGGTTGTGGAGGGATCCTGCGGCTTACCCTCGTTGAATACAACTTACCTCGCTGTTTCTTGGCGAAGTTTCATATTTATTGCGAGTCTGACTTGGCTCGTTCATTATGTGCACGCGCGATTGCTTTTTGGTTGTCATGGTTGTTAGGCTACGGGGTCGGTCCTAAGATTCCTAAAGAGATGTTGCTCGCGGTACTTGAACGTGGCAATTTATTGCTAACAGTACATCAACATTTTGACTATATTCACTGGCAGCAGTGGGATGATGATGATGATGAGATGATGATGATGATGATGAGATGATGATGAACTTACTGCGAAGCTTGTAAAGAAACATTGCCTCTTTATCACCTTTTTCTTCTTCTTCTGTAGGTATACAACAGAGTGTTAGGTAATGAGTGGATAATCCTTGAATTACGGATAGAGGGCACTTAGGACGTTATAATATGCTATAATAGCTTTAGTAAAAGTTGCACGGTTTCCGAGATATTTGGACTTTTTTAGGTTTTTTTTGAAAATTAACATTCTTTTTCAATGTTTTGATCATAGTACCATTTTAAGCTATTTTTTTAATTTTTATATTTGCTCAATATTCTTGAGTAATTGTGTTTTCAGATAGGTACTTATCACCATTTTTTAACCGACTTCAAAAAAAAGAGGAGGTTATCAATTCGTCTGTATGTTTTTTTTTGTATGTTTTTTACGCGATTACTCCCACAATTGTGAACCGATTTTCAAAATTGTTTTTTTGTTTGAAACAGTATAATCCTGAGGAGGTCCCATTGGCACCAAGTCAAGATCTGATCATGGGATCCTAGAGAAATCGAGGGCAACCTTCAAATTTTACAGGCAAACCTATAGTGATTTTAGCATTTTTAGTATCAAGTGAAGTATTTGCATTCAGAAAGTATCATTTGGTAAACTGGACCTGATGAAGAAGACCGTAGATGGCCAACGGAACTCCTCAACGGGTCAAATCTTGCAAGTTAAATTTGACCCACTTCCCGGTTTCCAATTGAGCTAAAATTTGGCAGACATGTGTGAATTGGATGACAATGCAATATTATTATGACATGGAGCTGATCTGATGATGGAGATGAAAGATGGCCATAGAAACTCTGTAATAAAACAATACGACCGCATTGAGTTTGAGCTCATTTGATTTGTCTTGACGAGTACTTTGATCCTAGATGGTAACTAGGGTCTGAAGATGGAGTTGGAAGGTGACCATAAGAACTCCGTAATAAAACGACATAACCCCATCGAGTTTGGGCTCGTTTGATTCGTCTTGACGAATACTTTGGTAACCAGGATCAAAAAGTACAGTCAGTAAAGAGTGCCTGTTGTATCGCATAATGTTGATTGTTCTAAAATTTTCTGGCGAAGAATGTTTGGCATACTGTTGAAAGTCCTGAAGCATATTTGTTCGTCCTTATATTGATGACAAGAACATCGAATTACCTACAACGTTTTATTACTAATATTAATTGGCCAAAGCAGTCCTAATAATTGTGTAAGTTATTCACCTATAGTAAGTAGGTATGGCACCTATGTACAAAGAAAAGGGGGCAATAAAAAATACCTACAAACCACCTCTCGCTTAACCTTGTTAGGTTTGTTAGTTATCTTGCGTCCCGTAGAGTGGGAATGGAAGTCTAGTCAGCGGCCGGGCTCGGGGGGCGAGCAATAAAAAAATAATTTCAAACCATCCCCCGTTTAACCTGGTTAGGTTCGTTAGTTAACTTGCGCTTCTCAAAGTGATATTAAAGGGGGGGGGGGGGCTCGGGGGGCGAAGCCCCCCGCAATAAAAAAAATACTTTCAAACCATCCCCAGTTTAACCTGTTTAGGTTCGTTAGTTACCTTGCGCTCCTCAAAGTGATATTAGAGGGGGGGCTTGGGGGGCGGAGCCCCCCGAAATAAAAAACCTGTCAAACCACCTCCCGTTTAACCTTACCAGATTCGTTAGTTATCTTGCGTCCCTCAGAGTGGAAATAGAAGCCTTGGTACTGGAAGGGGGGCTCGGGGGGCGGAGCCCCCGTAATAATAAACACCTTCAAACCATCCTCTGTTTAAAACCAAACCTGTTTTAAACCCTGTTAGGGGCGGAGCTGGTTAGGTTCATTAGTTATCTTACGTCCCTCAGAGTGGAAATAGAAGCCACGCTCTTGGAGGGGGGCTCGAGGAGCGGAGCCCCCCGCAATAAAAATACTCTTAAACCACCTCCCGTTTAACCTGGTTCGATTCGTCAGTTATCTTGCGTCCCTCAGAGTGGAAATAGAAGCATCGCTACCGGAAAGGGACTCGTTGGGCGGAGCCCCCGCAATAAAAAATACTTTCAAACCATCCCCCGTTTAACCTGGTTAGGTTCGTTAGTTACCTTGCGCTCCTCAAAGTGATGTCAGGTGGGATGGGGGGCTCAGGGGCGGAGCCCCCCGCAATAAAAAAAAGCTGTCAAACCGCGTTCTGCTTAACCTAACCAGATTCCTTAGTTATCTTGCGTCCCTCAGAGTGGAAAATGAAGCCTTGGTACTGGAGGGAGGGCTCGGGGGGCGGATCCCCCCGTAATAAAAAACGCCTTCAAACCACCCCCTGTTTAACCTAGTTAGGTTCGTTAGTTATCTTACGTCCCTCAGAGTGGAAGTAGAAGCCCCGCTGCTGGAGGGGGGCTCGGGGGGCGGAGCCCCCGCTATAAAAATACTCTTAAACCACCTCCCGTTTAACCTGGTTTGATTCGTCAGTTATCTTGCGTCCCTCAGAGTGGAAATAGAAACCTCGGTACCGGTAGAAGGGTTTGGGGGCGGAGCTCCCGTAATAAAAAATACCTTCTAAACACTTCCCGTTTAACCTGATTAGGTTAGTTAGCTGTCTTGCGTCCCTCAGGGTGAAAATAAAAGCCCCGCTCTTGGAGGGGAGGGGGGCTCGGGGGGCAGAGCCCCCCGCAATAATAAACTCTGTTAAACCATCTACCGTTTCACTTGGTTAAATTCGTCAGTTTATCTTGCGTCCCTCAGAGTAGTAATAGAAGCCTCGCTACTGGAACGGGGAGTTCGGGGGGCAGAGCTTCCCGCATTAAAAAAATACCTTCAAACCACCCCCGTTTAATCTGGTTAAGTTCCGTTAGTTACAGTCGAGTACACCAATATCTGTACAGTCAACCTTTCATAAATATCTATACATAGACCTTATTACGGTAACATATGGTTTATGTATAGATATTTATGAAAGGTTGGCTGTACAGATATTGGTGAACTCGACTGTACATTGCGATCCTCAGAGCGTAAACAGAAGCGGATCTTCGTTTACTGGCTAAGCCTACGCATCTTTTTTTACCAATATAACTAAAAAGCCAAAAATAAAAAAATTTAAATAAAAAATAGAACCGCCTTCAAAAACACCCAAAAAAATATTAATTAAAAATTTAACCGACTATAATGAGCATTATAATATCTTTCTACTAATCTGTTTGAAGTCGGGCCTCAGCTCGAGCCAGCAGGAGTGGACCTAGTAATTAAATTAATAAATAAATATCCCGGGACAATCCACACCAATCGACCTAGTCTCAAAGTAAGCAAAGCTTGTGTTATGGGTACTAGGCAACGGATAAACATACTTATATAGATAGATACATACTTAAATACATATTAAACACCCAAGACCCGAGATCAAACATTCGTGTTTTTCATACAAATATCTGCCCCGACGCGGGAGCCGAACCTGGGACCTCAAACTTTATAGTAGTAATTTAACTTACCTACCTATTATCCCTATTATACCTACTATCTGTTGGGCTTCTACCACTCCTGCTAGCTCGTGCTGAGGCCCGACTTCAAACAGATTAGTAGAAAGATATTATAATGCTCATTATAGTCGGTTAAATTTTTAATTAATATTTTTTTGGGTGTTTTTGAAGGTGGTTCTATTTTTTATTTAAAATTTTTTGTGAGACTACATTGGATTTTTAATAGGTATAAAAATCGCAAACTTATTTTTTGCGTTTTCATTCGTACATTTTATACAAAGACAAGAATATTTATTAAAATCGTTACAATGGAACATAAATGGAAAGAACATAATAATAACAATACATTACAAAAAGGATTAATCGTACATTGATCGAACTTTCAGCTCTCATGGTGAAAAAAAAAATACACTACGGTCTAGTTGCCAATAAGCTTAAAAACATGTCAACCTTTACCGAATTACCTTTTGAATTTAAAAACAAAATGCCAAAATAGTAAAGAGTCGCGAGAAAAAACTAGTACTTATTACATATATCTTTAAACGGCACTGCCTCATAACCATAAATTTTGTTTTGATGATTTCACCATCTCATAAAACAAACTTCAATCCATGAGTTATTTGAGTAAATTTTGACTTTTATTACATTAAAGTTCTAAAGAAACAGCAGAGGCGCGTTATGTGTATAACTCTTTAGCTACAAAGGCTGCAACTCGCGTACTTCCTCGTGTAAAGATAGCTGTTCACGGTAGGATTGGTAAACATCGAACACGCTTCAAACTTTGGCGTTGCGAAAGTCTTTTGTTTATTGAAAGCTTGAGTTACCTAGTTTTATACGGATATTGCGGGAAATCTTGAAGTTGTGGAGTGGGCGGTAATTTTAGTTGCCTGTAACTTATCGTTCAATAACTTATCAAGTGCGAATAGCAAGCGCTTATTTTTAGATGCACAAGGGCGGTTTTTTTTTTAAATCTGTATATAGTAAAAGGCAACCTTGAGGCTGCGTTTCCACCAGAGATGTGCGAGGATGCGTTGCGAGGGATGTGTGTGTTATGAACCAATAGAAACACTTCATTCACTTAGGATCTTTTAAATGAAGTGTTTCTATTGGTTCATGACACACACATCCCTCGTAACGCATCTTCGCTCATCTCTGGTGGAAACGCAGCCTCACTGACTGATCTATCAACGCACAGCTCAAACTAATGAACGGATTGGGCTGAAATTTGGCACGCAAATTGCTATTATGACTCGGACTTTTGCGAAGAAGGGATTTTTTGATTTGCTACTGCCCTGCGCTAAGCAGAAATGTTTGCACTGTTGTCTTCCACTATGGAGGCAAAGACAGTCGGAAAGATTAATAGCACAAGACGCATTACTTTTTAACCCTCTTCGCAACACATCTTTAACACAACGACCGCTTCAGCCTAGTTGGTAGTGACCCTGCCTACGAAGCAAGAGGTCCTGGGTTCGAATCCCGGTAAGGGCATTTATTTGTCTGATGAGCACGAATATTTGTTCCTGAGTTATGGATGTTTTCTATGTATTTAAGTATTTATTTATCTATATAAGTATGTTTATCGTCGTCTAGTGCCCATAGTACAAGCTTTGCTTAGTTTGGGACTCGGTCGATTTGTGTAAGATTGTCCCCTAATATTTATATTTATATTTATTTATCTACCTACAATCTTTTCAGCTTTACCAGTGACTATGAGCACGGAGCAGCAGTGATTACTTAAGATCACGCAACGCACTTACTCATTCTACTTCTGATAGAAGGGTGAATCAAGTTTTAATGCGTGTTGTTTACTCAGCCCCAGTTGTTGTGCATCTTCATACTGTTCATAGAAAAATGCTTAGGTTGTCCAAGAGACAAAATTTGTGTAACCGGAGCAACGGGGCAAGAAAAAGTTGATTCACCCATAAATAACTTGCGTGAAGTCTGTATCTGTATTTCGCAAGTCGCAATAGCGACAAAACAGTCGTCCCAGCAATACCAGCCTTTAATACAAGGCGTAATTAAACTGGAGTCTACAAGACCCGCAATTACGTTTACGCAGCCAAGTTTTAATACGTTTATTTTCGTTATGTCCCGCTTGTTGAGCCACTGTTTGGTTGTTTGCAGCGAGATGTTTTGTTTACATGCAAATACGGTATGAAAGTTCGTGGTTACAGATATAATAACTTGAATTAATAAAAAAATAATACAAGCTTGTTAGTATGTTAACATAACCGTACTAGAAGTCAATCTAATAACTAGTAGTGTTCGAAATTTGCTAGCAAGATTTGAAAATAATTTACATACATACGAATATTGGAAGTTATATATATTGTCACTAACTAGCTGTTTTGCCACTGATTGTTTTCCATACATCCCCTCTTTAATTTGCTTGATTAGGTACTGCATTACATTAATTTTTTTAATTATTTTTTTTGTTGTCAACGAACAACAGATATACTTTATACTATTTTAGAAATATCCTTTGATCATGATTAAAATTTGAACAAAATAAGTAAATACTTATCAAATCGTTTGTTTCGAGTGTTTTTAAAATTCCCCGAACGCACCCGATTCCTTACATACTTATTTAATCACTTAATTTACCATTAATTTCATTTATCGTAATTTAATTTTCCATCTTATCATAATCATTATCCCCCTATTGCGGCATACGTTTCAGGAATTTTGTAAATGCCATCTTATAGAATGCATAAAGTTAGATTATTTTATTATTAATTCTGAAGAAAATACTGTTTCAGAAATAAATTACCTTATCAAAAATGAAAATTAGGGTAAATTATTTGTAGCATTATGCCTTGTGAAATTTAGACAAACAGTAAAGAACCATTTTCTACGTACTCAGCTGCTGAACGCACCAAATAACCGTTACCTAATGGATTCTGACCCGCCCGCCCCAATATCGGTGCATAATTGCATCAAGCTGCTGAAAGGGATGCACCCAATTCCATGATTAGTGACAAACGAAATTCGTAACCACATTAGGAGTGGAGTCCAAAAGATTGGGCCACGTTAAATCATAGTAGACATACGAAACCGATAACCGTTGGGGTAAACGATTCTTGAGTGGAGACCACGGATCGGCAAACGTAGCGCAGGACGTCCTCAGACTCGGTGGAGTGATGATCTTCGCAAGGCTGGCAAGAGCTGGATGAGAGTGGCCGAGGATCTTGCTCAGTGCCATTGATGTACAAAGGCCTCCCCCAAGGTTCGCCAAACAGATTGGTCCTGCGCCATCCGCATCCAGTGCGTTCCCACAACCTTAACCAAGTCGTCGCTCCATCTTGTTGAAGACTTATCTACACTGTGTCTTCCGATCCCTTTATAATATTAAATTGGTATGGAATTATCTAAGCGAAGTAAAACGGAATAATTACGGTATTTGTGCGGTACGTGACGAAATTTATCAGATAAAGTCCGCAATATTAAGGGTAAATGACCTTGAGAACAATTTATACTGAGGGTCCGGCACGATAAGAAATCTGTCCTTCGGGACCCTAATTATTTTATCTCACGACTACGTATTTATAGGATGTCATGTATATTCACGAATTTTGTGTTAACACATATTTTGTAAGACCCTTTTTTTTCTAAGGCTGAGGTTATAGAGAAAGTTGTACGCCTGAAAGAAGGAAAGAAAAAAAACATTTATTTTATTTATATCAACGATGACATACATAAACAAGCTAGAAGTACAAACATAAACATACATAATTAAATACTGTTATAAAAGGGCGATGGAGAGGGCTATGCTAGAAGTTACTCTGCGGGATCGCATTAGAAATGATGAAATCCATGCAAGAACTAGAGTCAGGTCTTTGGGGGCGTCTTTTGACTGCTACAATAATGATGAAGGAATTGAAGAGCAACTTTTGTCCGTAAAGCTTCAAATCTATTGTAGTTTTCTCAAATAATCCCTCTCCCCCCTCCCTTGGTTGACAGTGACAGAATGTCTAAGTCGTAAACGACCCACCAAATAGAATTATGTACTTCAACCAGTACTTCACTATGTCAGGGAAACACCGAGAGTAATTGGGGATGTCTATTTTTTTGCAATATATAGTAAATCGAAAACCATTTCGAGATAAATGCTTTCTAACTCGTTTTCTGTAGTTATTATTTTTTTATATAACGTAATGAATTTATTAAATAAGAAATAAGCAATGACTTTCATTTGACATTGGTGTATTTTGCGTGACCGGTCGTACTTTATTGTGTGTGGTTAGATTCTTCACAATTTACGCGTGGATTATATACGGAGTTTGATTTGGACCCGCTGTCTGACATCTAGCACTTTGACAGTGACAGTAAAGTGACACAGTGTATAGTGTACCACTACGCAAAAAATAATTAAAGGGGTTGCCTTATCGTACGCATTTAGATAGATTTAGAAATTTGGCATTGTGGGAGCCCTCAATTATAATCTGACGTCATCAACTAAAATAGTTTCAATAATTAATTTTGAAAAAAGTAGAGAACTAAATGACAAAATATTGAAATTAGTTTCTTATAATTGACTTTTCTATACAAAAAAAATATAAAAACTGGTAATTTTTTTTAGACATTCCCAATTACGCACCAAGTTTTGGCGCCTAGCAAACCTCAGGTGGTTGTGTTTATTATATTAGTTTTCACGAAGGGATTCTGAGGTTTATCATTACATTTAGGTGGAATCCTAGCGCTATGAGGCTCTGTAAAATAGCAGATGGGTTAGTCGTCGTCACAGGAGACTGAAGAGCTGACACCCACCTCGAATAAAGAATTAGCTTAGCTATTCAAAGAGGGAACTCTGTCAGAGTCTTCGAAACCTTGCAGTCTTGAGCCTCCTTTCAAATGAGGGTCTGACCCCCTGTTTCACCATCTATTGATCAAATTTATTTGATGGATAAATATGATGCCGTCTCTGTTTGTTTTATTCGAATAGACGGAGACGGCATTATTCGTCAGTTAAAATTAATCAATGGGTGGTGAAACAGCCCCTGAGTCTCCTTTCATAATGTTTTTTTTTCTTTAATTTACCTACCTACTTTTAGTTCAGGATAGTTACATATAAATAAATTCGGTTTAGTTACTATTACTGATATTTAAACGACTCAAACTAAAAGGAAGATTCTCTATTTGTTAGTATTACTTGTATGTATCTTAAAATAAATAAATAAAAATAAATATCATGGGACAATTCACACCAATTGACCTAGTCCCAAAGTAAGCTTAGCAAAGCTTGTGTTATGGGTACTAAGCAACGGATAAATATACTTATATAGATAGATACATACTTAAATACATGTTAAACACCCAAGACCCGAGAACAAACATTCGTATTTTTCATACAAATATCTGCCCCGACACGGGAATCGAACCCGGAACCTCAAGCTTCGTAGTCAGGTTCTCTAACCACTAGGCCATCTGGTCGTCTAAATCTTATCTTAGAATTTTGTTATTTACGAATCTATTTGAAAAAGTCTTCTTTTGCTTGGGAGGTTATACTTTGTTTCCGTTTGGTTTAATTTAAATGTAAAGAAAAAATACGATACCGTAAGTCCGTTAAATTATTATTATTACATTTTAAATTAAATGGGACTGAGCTGGCCATGTCTGCCGCATGCAGCCAGAGAGGTGGGCGCGGGTTGCCACTCAATGGGTGCCCCAGGAAGGACGGAGATGGCGGGATGACCTAGACACGTTCTCGAGCGACTGGTCAAACATAACTGCAGACTGGGCGAGTTGGAAGTCAGGGGAGAGGCGATTGCCCCGCAGTGGGACACTGATACAGGCTATTAAAGAAATACAATGGTGTGTGTAAAGTTCAAAATCCGTGCTGGGCCTAGAAAGCACTCTGAGAGGTGGCCTGTGCCGGGAAGTGGAACGTATAAACGCTCGGTCTGGATGATGATGAATGTTTAGTGATTCTATACCTTAAAATTATGAGAAAAGTGCTAATAAAATCCTAATATCATGGAAGTTGCAGCGAAAAGATAATCGCGTTTATAAAAAATGCTTGCGTTTTCGTAACTCTCTCGTTCGTTCTCTGGCTTAAAAATATGAGAGCAAACTTTTATTTCGTCCCGGGGCCGCAGTTCCGTTTGCTTTGATGATTTTTTAAGTAGTCTCCAAAATAGTTTCGGTTAGTTCCAACTTCTGTAATATGTAAGAACTTCGTCTTGGGGCTGAGAAAATATTATGCTTGTTCAGACTTTTCGATGTTCGTACACGTTTAATAAAAGCAAAATTTGCTGAAATAATGCTGGTTCAGATATTTTCAACTGTTTTTCAACTGTTATAAATACTAGTACCTAACAAAATTTCAGTAAACATTGCAGATTACATAACTAGTGTCTGGAGCCTTCTTTTTGGTAGAAATATGTATAACTGTTTAGTTAGGGTTCCGTACCCAAAGGGTAAAAACAGGACCCTATTACTGAGACTTTGCTGTTCGTCTGTCTGTCCGTCGGTCCGTCTGTCACCAGGCTGTATCTCATGAACTTTAACAACAGCTAGACAGTTAAAATTTTCACAGATGATGTATTTAGGTTGCCGCTCTAACAACAAATACTAAAAACTAGAATGAAACAAATATTTAAGGGGGCTCCAATACAACGAACGTGATTTTTTTGCTCGTTTTTTCTCAATATTGATAACGGCAACAGGTAGACGCTTGAAATATTCACAGAATATTTAGTTATATATTCGCTTTAAAAATAAATAATTAAAATAACATAAAACAAATGTTTAAGCTCCCATACAAAAAACGTGATTTTTTGCCGTTTTTTTATTGATAACTAGCTGGCCCGGCAAATGTTGTTTTGCCATATAAATTACGATCCGCCCCGGCTTCGCACGGGTGCAACTATATTATGCATGTATTATATATCCCCCTTTAATACCCCCCGCACCCCGCACCCCAAATGTGATCCGGAGAAGCAAATAATTTGCAATAAAACAATATTGCGACTATATATAGAGGTGTAAACTATCCTATCTCTCAAGTTGGATCAAACTGCACACGGTGTGCAAATTTTATTCAAATCGGTTAAGTAGTCTATCGCGGACAAACAACGTGACACGTAATTTATATATATTAAGATGGTACGGAACCCTTCGTGCGCGAGTCCGATTCGCACTTGGCCGGTTTTCCCATAAAATTGTCTAGTTCTCGCGGGATAACGATAAACGAACTCTTCTCAGGTGGAATCGCGGCCAACAGCTATCATAAATCATACTAAAATGTAAAATAATTATTGTTGATAGAATATGTTAAAAAGAAACAATTATTGTAAAGCCAAACGATTTAATTACTCCCACATAGCAAATACGATAGACAAGCAACACCACATCTAAATTAAAGCGTTTACGACGCGCGAATTCCTGAATACCTAAAACACGTTTCGTAATACCAAACGTAACGTAATACGTTTCGCAAGGCATTAACAAGGCTGTAACACAACTATACGAGTCCTTAACGAAACAGAGATGACGTCAGGACGTGACGCTCTGCGACGCTTCGTGACGCTTCGTGACGCAGTGACGCCCGTCGCGAAGTTGCGGGCGTGCGTGACAGAAGTTGGGATAGGACGCGTGTTTGAAGCGACGAGCGTTTTAATATAAAACTTTTGTCTCTGACTTGCATGAAGAGATCCTGTCGCTGTACCGCAGCGAAAGTTTTAAATGTCCTTTGTTTTTCTTATTAATTGTAGATATCTGACTTTTTATTAGTAGGCACCTAACTGGGATTTAAAGTCCGAAATAAAAAATATTGAATTTTAGAATTTTATTTTGAGAGCTACCGCACTGTACGGCTCCGATTTGATTTATTTTGATACTAGCGACCTGCCCCGGCTTCGCACGGATGCAATGCATGTAGTATTATACATATAAACCTTCCTCTTGAATGGCTCTATCTATTAAAAAAAACAGAATCAAAATCCGTTGCATAGTTTTAAAGATCTAAGCATACATAGGGACAGACAGACAGCGGAAAGCGACTTTGTTTTATACTATGTAGTGATTATGTTAGAGAGTAGTCTAAGAGCGCGCGCAGACAGAGAGCGGTCTGGCGTTCCGCGTTCCGCGTTCAGAGTTCTGCGTTCTTTCGAATGTACTGAGTCCCTTACGATAACGCACACAGCAGGCGGTCGGAACTCTCGAGCGGTCAATACACAGAACTCTGAACGCGGAACGCGGAACTCCAGACCGCTCTCTGTCTGCGCGCGCTCTAAACTAACAGACCCTTATTTTTTTAGCTGCCCAAACTCAACCCGTTTAGAGAAATTACCTTTCAAAGTAATGAAAATTGACTAAGCCCTCTAACTTATATAGATTTTATTTTTAAGGAAATTCCTAGCTGTTTGATTGTATTTGATCATAATGTTTACTCCCTAAGTCCCTAATGTACACGTCTAGGTCGTCCCGCCTACGCCTCCTGGGCCTACCTCGTCACTGCCATACATCTTAATATCTATATCTGTATCCAGTCCGAAAAAAAACATTTGTAGTACACGGAGTCTTAAACTAGATGGCGCTAGCTACCCGACTTCACACGCAATCGTCACTGGCGCGGCGCAGCGAGGAGTGTAGTACCAAAAGTCACCCAGAGATGGCGTTGGGGTCGAGTTAGATCGCGCTATCGTTTGGTCAACGTAGAATCCATATAACCGTGATGTAATATTTCATATGTGGCAATTGTTAGAAGCAAGTTCATACTTGGTTGGCTGCATTCAAACCATTGAACACCTTCCAATGTAAATCTAGACAGGTCTCTGGGCTCAGTGCGGTGTCTCTATCGAAACGCCCGTCGTTCCCTGAGTATATTCCGTACATCTGTATTATTGAGACTATCATAACAGCCTATCGACACTTCATATAAAAAACACAATGTATGGAATTATGAACGTACTTTGTACCAACATTGAAAACTAAGACACTCTTGCCAAATAAAAGAGTTAGTTAATGTTCTGTCCTAATATACCAACCCCGACACCCTAATTTAGCCGCATTATACTTCACCTCATGTTGGCCAGCATGTGACGTACGCCATTGCCGCCATCAAGTGAAATCTGTCGCGTGGTGTTCTTATTTTCACTAAATTTATTCAAAAACTGCAATTAACTCCATAAACAGACATTTTGGGTGGCAAATCTTTGCGAAAGTGTGAAATTTGTGGTGTCCGGAGAGTGAGAAGGTTAAGTAAAGACATACTTAACGACCTCTTTAGCCTAGTTGGTAGTGACCCTGCCTACGAAGCAAGAGGTCCTGGGCTCGAATCCCGGTAAGGGCATTTATTTGTGTGATGAGCACGAATATTTGTTCCTGAGTTATGGCTGTTTCTATGTATTTAAGTATTTATTTATCTATATAAGTATGTTTATCGTCGTCTAGTACCCATAGTACAAGCTTTGCTTAGTTTGGGACTAGGTCGATTTGTGTAAAATTGTCCCCTAATATTTTTTTTTTTTTTTTTACTTTGGCTAGATTTCCGCTTGACCCGAACAAGTAATTTTTAATCTATTGCATAGTTCTGTATGTTTTTTTAGTTGTATAGGTAAATTTGAGACATTTAAACAGCTTAAAACAGTGTTAATGATAGTCGCATTAACAGTAAATATTATGAGCCTATGTAATATTTAGCATTACCATATTTTCATATA
This sequence comes from Archips crataeganus, assembly GCA_947859365.1. Lineage (NCBI taxonomy): Eukaryota > Metazoa > Arthropoda > Insecta > Lepidoptera > Tortricidae > Archips > Archips crataeganus. The sequence continues at coordinate 3,037,465 of OX402063.1, read as the reverse complement.
ACCATTCCATAGTGCTGTGCTGAAGTTATCGATATTTTTTTATTTTATTTAAATTAATTAATTGTAATTACTTTCTGTTTCAGATTTCAACTGACTTCTGCCACGAGCTGGACATTTTATAATGGACCTGAGTTCTCAAGATTGTTGTTAATTTGTTGTTAATAAAGCTATACATACATATTTGTTGCAAATTGTGTGGTTATCGTAGCATATTCAACTTATTCATAAATCACTAGATTTTCAATAAAATTTTATTGATGTGCTATTTGTAATTATTTTCCTAGGTACTACTTAATATTTATCGATATCGATGGCATAGTGCTACCATCTCTAAGGCCTTGACATTGACACTTTATGTTGGTACCTCTGACTGTCACTTTCAAGTTGGTAGAAACTACGTTCATAATTCAGTTCATGGCTTTGATGGAAGTGCCGTCTCTTAAAACGTAGTGATTACTTGCTCAGTGTATCTTAATAAACCGTTTGATTTGTACAACGTCGTTTCCGTCCGATATTCAACCCCGCTACACATTATAATTATATTGGTATTTTTTGTTTGTTAGTCACTATTCACTCATCATCATTTCAGCCGGAAGACGTCCACTGCTGAACATAGGGCTCCCCCAAGGCTCGCCAAACAGATCCGTCCCGCGTCATCCGCATCCAACGCGATCCCGCAACCTTAACCAGGTCGTCGCTATGTTGGAGGCCTACTTACACTGCGTCTTCCGGTCCATGGACGCCACTCGAGAACCTTTTTACCCCATCGTCGGCCACCAGTTCTACGAGCGATGTGCCCTGCCCACTGCCACTTGAGTCTGGCGATTCTACGAGCGATGTGCCCTGTCGACTGCCACTTGAGTCTGGCGATTCTACGAGCGATGTGCCCTGTCGACTGCCACTTGAGTCTGGCGATTCTTCGAGCCATGTCGGTGACCTTAGTTCTTGTTAGTAAAAACAAACAATATTCCTACGACTTGTACCAAACGCGCTATAACGCGATACCCCTCGAATAACTCCGGTAAAACAGTAAACACCGTACTAACGTCTCCGTTACAAATTAGACAGGTGGCGGAGTTAGTGCAGAAGTTGATTGTGCGGTCGCGGCGGCACATACAAATAGAATCGGTAGAGACAGCGCGAGACTACTTGTATATTATTATATTTACGAGTAAGAGTCCTTATTTGAGCGTTTACACGTACCCTACAGATAAAATAACTTAACACATTTACCACACTAAGCAAAATTAACCAAACAACCATTAAATTTTCACCAAAACAACAATATTAAATAAATCTCACTTCCAAAATAACTAACTCACTGCGGCCATTTTGACCCAAAGAACTAGTTTGGCAAATTAATTAACCAATTAAACGCCCAGGGAGTGTGAGTTCTATAGCGATCTGGCTTCCCGTGGAGCCGCTGGCGTTTTCCGCCTTGCTCTATGGTCGGTTTGTAAAGTAGTTCAATTTGTTTGATGGATTTTCAATTATTCTCTAGTCATTGATTGAAAGGGTCTATAGGGGAGATCTATTAACGTCGGTATTTCCCGTAGGGAGTTTTGCTTCCAGTTCAGTATTTTTTTTTGTTCAAAGTGTATAAAATATTTCACTAATATGTTATACACATTTGTTTTTAAAATTTTATTCGTTTATCACAACAGTTTTGTGAAATTTTAATTAAGAATAAAAGGATTCCATTTTATCGTATTACTTCACTGTCCGTCGGACTGTAAAATTTGGATACTGGCAATTATTTAATTGTTTGCTAAGTGCCGAATTTTACATTTTTTTTTTTTCAAATAATATACATCAAAATATACAGGTGCTTAATATAGGGCACTTTTAATTGACCTATAATCACGGAATTGGACATAATTCAAGGTAAAACACCAGCACAGCACAGCACAGATAGAGAAAAAAAAATCAGTAGGTACTTATTTTAGGAAACAAAATAAATTCACATTTTGGTAAACTCACTAATCGATAATTAGGAAGTGTCCTGAGTGAAAATATATCATTATGATGAGTCCGTTAATTTCACTATCAAAAAACCGGCCAAGAGCGTGTCGGACACACCCAAGGTAGGGTTCCGTAGCCATTACGAAAAATCAAGTAATATTTTTCTAAGGATTTCGTATGTGTACAGAATCTTTTTTTTTTTTTTTTTTTATGTTAGAAAGGCCTGACAAACGAACTAGTGGGTCACCTGATGTTAAATGATCACCACTGTCCATAGACACCCGCAGCGCTTTACGCGATGCCAGTGCGTTGTCGGCCCTAAAGGAAAGGGAACAGGGGAAGAGGGTGAGGGAGGGGAAGAGGGAAGGGGTGAGGTATTGGGCCCCCGGCACTCTCACTGACCGTACGAAACGCAAGCAGGATTACTGCTGCTTCACGCCGGTGTTCTGTGAGAGGGTGGTACTGCCCCGGACGAGCCGGCTCATTCGTGGTGCAGCGGCTAGCTACAACATGGCTCTACCACTACTGGCTCTATCTTCCAAGTTTAGGTATGTTTTATACCTAAGGCTACTATTTACTCTTAAGCTACAAATATTTTCCAAGCAATCTTAGCCGCTATAATGTTCCTAGTAAATTTGATATATTCTGAATTTTTTCAAATTTTTCCACCCAACTTTTTAGATTTTAGAGGGGGGGGGGACGGTCGATTTTAATGAAAATTTTCACTTTAAAGTTGAATATTTCGCAAACAGATCACTAAATAGAAAAATCATGTTAGCAACCCCGCAATGGTTTTAAAAGACCTATCCAACGATACCCCACACTATAGGGTTAGCCGAGAAAAAAAAATCACCCCACATTACGTCTATGGGAGGTACCAAAAAAAATTTTTTTTAGTTTTTTTATTCAATCACTTTGTCGGCGTGGCTGATATATATATTTATACCAAATTACAGCTTTCTAGTACTAACAGTCTCTGAGCTTAGCCGCGGACGGACAGACAGACAGACAGACAGACGGACAGACATGGCGAAACTATAAGGGTTCCTAGTTGACTACGGAACCCTAAACATATTGGACACAATTATTTTTTTTAATCAAACATGAATAAACAACGATTAAGTGCGCCAAAATTCCGTCACATCTCAGTAAAAAAAGTATACCAAGCCGTGAGTTATCACGGAACTTTAACGGGCTTTATTTCCATAACTTTTTATTTAATTAATACTTAAAAGAAAAAAATCATCATCATCAACCCAGCCTATACACGTCCCACTGCAGGACACAGGCCTCCTCTCAGAATGAGAAGGCTTGGGCCGTAGTTCCCACGCGGGCCCAGTGCGGATTGGGAACTTCACACACACCATTGAATTTCTTCACAGGTGTATACAGGTTTCCTCACGATATTTTCCTTCACCGTTTAAGCTTTAGCTTACGGTAAATTACAAATGTAATTTCGCACATAAATTCCGAAAAACGCAGAGGTGCGAGCCGGGATTTGAACCCACGACCCTCTGATGAGAGGCCATAGGTCAAACCACTAGGCCACAATGGCTTACAGCTGGCTTACGGGTAAAAAAAATACGTGTCAATTTTTTTTTGAGACCTAATCTAAATGATGGAATAATTGTCTTGAATAGGATTAGCCTATTTCCTCCTAGACAGTGATCACAACCAGTTTTATTTTTTAAAGAAAGAATTATCAAAGTTAAAGTTATATACAGAATTCGATCTGAAGTCCAACTCTCCTAATGATTCCCCCAACAATCCTTTTTGTATTGGAAGTTTTAAGACAATGAAGAATTGATGCCTTCCAGTTGGAAAAACTTGAGTTTCTTTGCTGATCCATCTTTTAGACAGATAACACGTACCCTTTTTTAACCGATTACGGCGAAGACTCAAGAAAGTTCTCTTAAACGGCTAGGTATATGTGCAAAGAAAAGCTTTCCAAATTATATCTGGGAGGTGTTTTTTAAAATATATTTTTTTGTCTTACTTTAATTGACAGTTTGATTAAAACGTATGTTTTAATTTCAATTCGAATTATAGGCATCTGTCATCTGAAGACAATGCAATATAGTAAACGTTACGGCCGTATCTGAATAAATCCAGCGTTAACACAATACAAATTAATTCTCTTACAGAAGCAAAGCGGTTGTCCGGTACTTGATTTCGAGTGTGATTTTAAAACGTAGGGTAGGGTGAAGGAACTATATGGCGGTTGCATGTTTGTTTGGGGTGGTTCGGTAGCTGCTATATATAACTATTGTTTTATATTACGAAATCAATAAAATTGCGCAAATCTAGTAAATTATTATAAATAATGCATTGGATGAAAATTGCAGCTTGTAAATAAATGGTTTCCAATGTTGCTGTTTATTTTCCTTGTAATCGAAGTGAAGAGCAGAGTGTCGAGCATTTGGACCCATTTTCCCCTCGACGTGTCTGTCTGCCCTCGCCGTATCGGCTCGGGTAGTTTTGGGGACGTCTCGGGTGGCATGGCTTTGTTTTGTGCTTTTGTTGTAATCTGCTTTTTATTGTCGGTATTAATGATGTTTAGCACTGTTTGTTTTGTTTTTCTTTTGTTGTATAATTATTTTGAATTAGTAAGTAATATTTTGTTCTCGATCCTCTTGGTTGTGGCAGAATATCAGTGTTTTGCTCCTATGAGCAATGTTGACCACTGAGCCACGGCCCTTTTGCACTACTGCAGCGCATACAGACAATATATAATGTTTTACTTTTAAGTTTGTACTGGCTTTTGTATTTTTGTTAATCTTGATTGTGTGTGCTTGCAGTACCAAATAAACGTCTTTATCTATCTATCTAACAAAGTCTTACTGCGAAGAAGAAGAAGTATTGGATCAATTTATATTAGTTGATCGAGACCCTTTATTGACTTGAGAACGTCTAATAAATCGATGAACGCCGGCTGCATACACGAAAAAGGATGACGTAATGTAACGTACATGTACTTATATGTCCCGTACATGTACCTACAGAGCCGCGAAGGCCAGTTGCAAGAGAGCGGCGAACGCCAGGATGTACGTACAATGCGGGGTGCGGCCGTTGCGAGGGGGGTGCGGGGGTTTGAAAGGGGGGATGAACTGAACATTTCATTGATTTTGCCGTAGGATGCACCGTTTTCAAGATATTTGACAAAACACCGGTTCTCGTCCGATCACCGAGGTTAAGCAACGTCGGGCGCGGTCAGTACTTGGATGGGTGACCGCCTAGTTTCATTTTTGTTTTTTGAATGTTTTGTTATGACGTTGTCACGTTAAACTATCGTCCGTAAACTGACTTAACAGACAACCGGTTTTTTAAAATTTATTTAATTCATTTTGTTGTTATTTGTTGCTGTCTCAGTTTCACATGAGATCTCATAACTTTTTGTAGTAGAAGAACTGTGTCATGATACATAGCATTTTCACCCGACTGTCAAAGGAGGGTTATGTTTTTTGAGCGTATGTATTTATGTATGCATGTATCATTCTTCGGCACGTCCTGCCTCAACGGCTCAATGTATTTTGAAGTGTGAGGTGTCATTAAATTTGCCCAGCTCCGAGAGTGACATAGGGTATGTATTTTCCCGGAATTTCAATGGAAACGGGAATTTTACAGGCGGGTTTTTCTCATCTAGTATTAAAATTAAAGTTATTTACATTTTATGTATCGGAATTAATAAAAAAAACCAGGTGCGTAATAAATTTCTCAAATTTCGCACGAGAAACTTTTATTTTCTTAGCCTACATAAATGTAACCTTCTACTAGACATTTTCGCATGTCTAGTAACCTCAGGGACAGATTTGATCAGTCCAATACATATTTTCATTTATCCTACTGTCATAAATTTGATACTATGTAAGTGTGTACGTGCGTGTATGTGTGTAACGCGTAGTATATATCATTACAGCCTATGTCCACAGGCACAGGCCTCTCAGAATGAGAGGTCTTGGGCCGTAGTTCCCACGCGGGCCCATTGCCGATTGGGAACTTCACATTCCCCATTGAATTTCATCTTCTGTGTACAAGTTTCCTCATGATGTGATCCTTCACCGTAAAGCTCATGATAAATTCGAAATGTAATTTTAAATAAAATAAAAATAAAATAAATAAATATCACGGGACTATTCACACTAATTGACCTAGTCCTAAACTAAGCAAAGCTTGTACTATAGGTAGTAGACAACGGGTAAACATACTTATATAGATAGATACATACTTAAATACATATTAAACACCCGAGACTCGAGCACAAACATTCGTATTATTCACACAAATGTCTGCCCCGGGCGGGAATCGAACCCGGGACCGCAGGCATCGTAGTCAGGTTCTCTAACAACTTGGCTATCCGGTCGTCTAAATCTAATAATCAAATAATAATATATAATCTAATTTTGACAAGAGTTGAGTGACAAATACTTATGACTTAAATATTTTTACAAGCTTTTATTTAGCTCACTCCGTCCGTTTTATTATTTATTATTCTTGGGTCAAATCTCAGAAGTCGAATTTGACCCACTTCCAGTTGTCGGATTTACTTGAAATTTGGTATACTTATGTAGGTTGGATGACAATGCAAGTAAAGTCAACAAAAAGTACAGTCAGCGAAAAAGCTTGTATTCAAAATGAAATTTTTGACAAAAACTTATTTTATAAATTATTTTTACTTATTTTTACAGTCAGATCTTTTGGACGGGGTATTCTTTTTATAATTTTTATTTTTATAGTGACATGTACATATTTAGTTAATTTTACTTAGGTAGGTTCTAAGTTAGATAAGTTTTATTCATTGTTATTTTTTCTTCATATTTGTATTCTTAGTTTCAATAAATGTCTTGATTTTATAAAATAAATAATAGCATTTAGCAAGAATAGAGTTGTATTATGTAGTGAAGTGACTGATTATGATGATTTGATGAAGCTATCTGTATCTGTATCTATGAAGATATTTTAGACTGACTCATGATTATAATGATATTTATTAATTACAAATACTGTTGTGCTAACAGTGCTTTGGAATCGTCCTTATTTCATTTCCATAATACTTAAATTCGTATTCTTCACCTCTAACTTGATAGTTACGGTTGGGTACTAACCACTATGCTACCTGATCGTCAATTCAAATCAAAGTACTAATTACAAAGATACAGAAGACATTCCTAGCCATCAAAAGGCTCAGTCCCAAGTTTCCTCAACTAATATTAACATTTAAATAAAATGCAAATTTAATAAAGTAAAAGAGTGAATTCTCACGCTTTCGCCGGACCCAATTGAAAATTCACAAAGCAAAGAACGTTAGTTACCTTGGGGTGAAAAAAATGACATCGTTGCCTTAATTCTGAGGCCTTTCATTGAAAGAGAGCGTTTTATGTAACAAGCGCGACATTGAGTGTTTTACAAAAATTCGACCTTTGAGTCTTCTGTGTATTTTTCGATCGCTAATTTCTTTCTAAAATCTCAGTGAACGCTTACAATTTTTAAAAGGAAATCTTTTTTATATTTACTTAAAATGGGCCTTACATTAGGGTTGCGACTGGGGCGGCGGCGTGACGAGCGGTTTCTCTATTCATTGCGTGCTCTTAGGTGACCAATATGTAGCGAGAGTCTCGGCCCCGCAATGAATGCCGCACATAACGCCCGGGTCGTTAAAGTTATATGCCAGTGTATTAACGCCAATATCTAATTGATAATAACGTCTAAAAGATAGGTACTTTAATATTTAGAAGAAAACAGAGCCTCAGACGATCAAATAAATACCCAATATTACCTGGGCATGTCCACTTTAAATGGCGTAGAATTTTTCAATCAAAATCAAAAGCGCTCATAGTTCCGAGTAATAAAAGACCAATATTTTCTTATTTAAAAAAATGCCCAATAAAAGTGAAAGTGCCATGTCAACTATTTTGGCAGCTTTTGGATTTTGTGAAGGTCACACAACTCACACATGTCATCACAATGGCATCACAATCACATAACTCGTTTTAGGGTTCCGTAGTCAACTAGGAACCCTTATAGTTTCGCCATGTCTGTCCGTCTGTCTGTCTGTCTGTCTGTCCGCGGCTAAGCTCAGAGACTGTTTGTACTAGAAAGCTTTAATTTGGCATGAATATATATATCAGTCACGCCGACCAAGTGATTGAATAAAAAAAACTAAAAAAAAAAAAAAATTTCCCATAGACGTCAAGTGGGGGTGATTTTTTTTTCTCGGCTAACCCTATAGTGTGGGGTATCGTTGGATAGGTATTTTAAAACCATTGCGGGGTTGCTAGCATGATTTTTCTATTCAGTGATCTGTTTGCGAAATATTCAACTTTAAAGTGAAAATTTTCATTAAAATCGACCGTCCCCCCCCCCCCTCTAAAATCTAAACTGAAGGGTGGAAAAATTTGAAAAAATTCAGAATGGTAGTAAATATATCAAATTTACTAGGAAAATTATAGCGGCTAAGATTGCTTGGAAATTATTTGTAGTTTAAGAGTAAATAGTAGCCTAAGGTATAAAACATAGCTAAACTTGGATGATTCCGTACACATACGAAATCCTTAGAAAAATATTAGTTGATTTTTTCGTAATGGCTACGGAACCCTACCTTGGGCGTGTCCGACACGCTCTTGGCCGGTTTTTTATAAAATGTAGATAAGACTCAAGGTACGATTTCGTACATAAATTTAAATTTTTGACTTTTTGCGGATAAACACAATATTATTTATCAGTATCCAAGTACGAGTGAAAGTCGCGAAAACTGAAAAGCAATTTGTTCGCTTTTAATCAATTTAAGACAAAGACAAAGTAATTTTGACATCAACACAAATCTAGTACCCAAAAGCGATTTCTAAATAACTTCCCAAACAACAAGATCATCAATATACAACGCGTTCCCCTAACGCCACCATTAAAACATTGAAACATTGGACAGGACACTCACTTATTCAACCATCATATTACCCAAATTGGTATGAATCCCCTGGAAAATTTATTATTTAAAACAAAATGAAGTAGCTGAAGTTCGTTGTTTGCCTTTGAAGTTGTGTCTTCGCAGAAACGTTGGCGTCGGATCGGAAAAGCCGCTGATTGCGGTGACTCCGGCAATTTGTTAATGGACGCAATGTTTTTTTTTCAGACGGCACAATTTTAAGAGCTAAGGTTTTCATCATCACCATTTCAGCCTTAGGACATCCATTGCTGGACATATAGGCCTCCCTCATTGATTCCCAATTATACTTCTGAGTTTGACGTAAACGTGACGTGACATTTTAGTATTATTTGATACTGTTATCGTTTACTTTATTCTATTTGACATGCATTGCATTTTGGGAATTTAGTAAAACCTCGGAATTGGCCAGATCTAAAGCCGCGTATAGCTAGTAAAATAATATATTGTCTGTTGAATGTTTAACTGGTTCAACGCTAAACTCGTAAAACAATTAATTATTTTCAAAATGAGACGGCGTGACAGACCGCTTATCAAGCGACCGCAACCATGCAAATTTAATGATAAATGCATTTAATGCATTTGATAACTAATTCGCGGCGGTTTTATTCACGAGATGGCTAATTAAATAGTTGGTTTGAAACTGTGAATAGGGGTTTTTCTAAAACTACTCTGACTAAGGCTTGCGATCGGTACCGAAAATACCTGAAACAATACCGTAGTAATACCGGTAGGTATATATAGGTTTTCTTCGTTTCGTTGTTCGTTTGGGTGAAGAGGTAAAAGACAGGCATACAGGATAAACAGACAGACAGACGCACTTTCGCATTTATAATATTATCAAACCGCGATTAGAAAGGGATTCGAGAGTGCCGTTAGCACAACATTACTTATAAATTATTAAATATAATCATAAGTCAATCTTTGATATCTTGATAATAGAATTAATAGAATTACAGAGTATGCTTCGCATATTTGGACTTTGTTCTCGGTAAATGTTGTCATTTGTTTTGTTAAAAATATTAATTATCATTATCTGATAAATCTGTCACTAATTCACATCATTTTCGCGTTATCAAAGTGCCGTAGCTGTTAAAAAATACGTATGTATAAAAATTAAATATTTATGGTCTTTCTAAAAGTAAATATTTACAACATTTGTATTTTATTTAAGTAATATAATTTGATGTTTTTTCCGTGCTTTAGAACTTCATTGTACTAAAATAACAACTTCATTTATCTGCACACTCTACCACTGACAATGTCATATCATGCATTAGTTCAAAAATGACATATGAAGCTCAATCCCTTTCTAAACGTGGTTTGATAATATTAAAGTATGGATAGCATGGATATGGATTTCTGTATTAACCGTGACCTAAGAATACGTTTAGCTTAGCTCTGAGTCAGTCCCTGCATAAAATATTAGAAACTTATTATCTCCGAACAAGAGTTATTTGCATAGATCCAAGACTAGAAAAATCTTTCCTGAGGCATCGGTGCCAGGGACATCCATCTGGGTTAAGTAACTTAAGTAGGTACGACAATATAGATAAACTCAATAGTCTAGAAAACTATCCCATTTTATAACCCTCAACTTTTATCCTTTTCATGGGTTCTCAAAGTGTGCGGCGTCGCCTATGAACGTATTAGGGCCAATCAACTTTTTTTTGTAAATTTCTATTTACTCCTTTACAAGTAACTCTGTAATCTCTGGTTAGTGAAACCATGATTTTGCAGTAATTAGTTAAACTGTGTATCATAGTGCGTATGTGAAAACCAAAAAAAATAAGTATTTCTATGAAAAAATCCGGTCACCCAGGGGACATACCACTATTTTCATACAAATTTCGGGGACAACATTGTCTCCTGGGTCACCCAAGAAATAGAAGCTAAACAAAATAAAATAAATATGGCAATCACACCATTATTGACTACAAAAATCTAGGGCTTTGAAAAGTATACTTTAAATAAGGAAAAATAATCAGTTTTTTAATTATTTCGGTTATCATAGAAAGTAGCAGAAAATCTTTTACAAAAAAAAGTTGATTGACCCATTAAGTAAATTATTAAATCATAGGACAACTGACACCAATTTACCTAGTCCCAAAGGGAGGAATATAGCTTGTACTATAGGTACTAGACAACGGATAAACATACGTATATAGATAACTACATTCTTAAATACGTATTAAACATCCAAGATTTAGTCACAAACATTCGTATTTTACACTCAAATATCTGCTCCAACCGGGAATCGAAGCCGGGACCTCAAGCTTCGTAGTCAGGTTCTCTAACAACTAGGCTATCCGGTCGTCTATTATTAGTGTTTAATATTAGTTTTATTAAACCTTAATTTAGTAATGATTTTATTTAACACTTTTTTGTAGTGTTTTTTAAAACAATCAACGCTCAAGTTTTAATAATTAATTACATACGCCTGAATTCTGTGAAAATTATACATACAGTAAAGATTTCATAATAGACCACAGTAACAATGTTCGCTCAAGGTGTGGAACTATCAACTACTGGCGTTCAATTTCCGACAAACGACATTGTAATCGTTGAATGACGATGTCCGGAGTTCTGGGACAAAAAATAAACCTTTTAATGCGTCTTCAAGTTTGGAAATCCCAGCTCTTTGCTATAAAGCTTTGCGTGCACTCGCGCAATTTATTTGGAGTTGGACCTTATCGAACAATAAACAACTGAATGAATGAGTTGTTTCTGAATTAAAGTGCTTCTAATTCTCTATTCAGTTGAACTGGTCAGTTGGACTTAAGCATTTTAATTTATACAATCTACCAATTTAACTAAGTAAATAAATCTTTATTTTCTAAAATACGTTTATAAGGTCTTAAGTGTACTTAATTCCTTTGTTACAGTCACAGTATTCAGCCGACAGCTCGACATGCAAATGCAAAAAGTAACTAATAGTGTTTAAATCAATAAAGTGCACCATCATTGAATAAAAATAATAAAATCAATAAACCTTATAAATTTAAACAAGTTAGCTATGAAGTATCTTTTTTTTTTTTGTACTTATTTTTTCAACTTCATTTTTTTATTACTTTTACGGTCATCCCGTGAAATCATATATTTCGTACTAAATACAAACTGAAATATAGATGCACAGAAAAAACCCCAGAAAAAAGACCAATGCTGGGAATCGAACCCAGGTCCTCAGCATTCCGTGCCGCGTGCCATACCCCTACACCACCACTGGTCTAGAGATTAGACACGAATCTTTCCTATACATCATACATTTCAATCTGCTAAATCATCACCTTATGCAGTGACAAGCGCACATCTATGTTACACCCTGTTATAAATTTAACAATATCAATAAAAATAAAATTAAAATTAAATATCAATAAAATTAAAGGATGTCAATAAATTCGATTAGACACACTTTATGGTTTATGTATTCCTTAACAGGAAATGTAGGTATTCCTTTAATTCCTGAGCCTCCTACGATTTTAAAATAGTTAAACCGCTAATAACTCAAAAATTGGCTTGAATGACTAGACATTTTCTTCCCATGTCCCCTTATTTTGTGTAAATTATGATGTAATATTATAATATTGCATGAATAAATAAACTCCAATAAACTGAACACATAGAAGGATTTTTTTCCTCTTATTTCCTTTAACAAGCGTGTTAATAAATAAAATAAATAAATAAATAAATAAATATCACGGGACAATTCACATCAATTGACCTAGTCCCAAACTAAGCAAAGCTTGTACTATGGGTACTAGACAACGGATAAACATACTTATATAGATAAATACATACTTAAATACATATTAAACATCCAAGACTCGAGCACAAACATTCGTATTTTTCACACAAATATCTGCCCCGACCGGGAATCGAACCCGGGACCTCAAGCTTCGTAGTCAGGTTCTCTAACAACTAGGCTATCCGGCCGTCTAAATAAATGCAGAATTTCGGGGCCTCCCTTTAGGATTATAGTGCCTGAGCTAGGAGACGACCCGCTCTTCCTTTGGTTAGGTGATAGATACTTGTAGGAATCTAGAGGTGTCCAGTGTGTCAGGCGGGTTCATATCGTAATTAATAAAAAAAAACAAAAAGATACTTCATAGCAAACTTGTTAAAGTGGGCTTAGTAGCGACATCTCTTGTCCGGGTGAGCGGGTAGTTCCGAAGGAGTGTTGACGTCTCTCGATGAGGGTGTAACATAGATGGCGCTGTATCACGGCTTAATATGATTAGTTAACGAACTGAGATGTGCGATGTATGGGAAAAATTTGTGTCTAAACTCCTGACCAGTGGTGGTGTAGGGGAATACTGAGGACCTTTTTTCTGGGGTTTTTTCTATGCACCCATGTTTCAGTTTGTATTTAGTATGAAATATAACAGAAATCTTATATCTAAAACAAAAACTTATCAGTAAGTTAATTCAGTTAGATGCTTTTATTTAGTTAGGTAAGTAGAAACTCTAGCGGTACAGAACAGTAAAACGAGGACGAGAACATATTATTCTCAAACAACATTCAAAAATAGACCTCCAAAGTTTAAATCCCAAAGCTTATAAAGCTAAGCTTTAAGCTCGAAGATAAAGAAAAGTCACAGCGATAGATCTCGAGGTGGATACAGCTTGAACAGCTGAGATTTATGAGGTGAAATATAACCGGGAAAAGCCGAATAAGTCACCGCAAGGTGCATTTCCACTCGATTTAGAACGTATAGTGCTTGTCATACTTTAAAGGTTCAGTACCGGAAAGTTGACATGTGCTTGCACCAAAGCAATAATTTAATTTAAACAAAACGGAATATCGCATTGAGGTTTCCCATTTTCGAAAAGGTACTAAGAGTCGCTTCCAACCGTAATCGTTGGGTATCAATGAGGGAGGCCTATATTCAACAGTGGACGTCTTGCGGCTGAAATGATGATGATGATGATGACTAAGAGTTTATGACTTGATAAAGAATAACTTTAATAACTGACGAAGGTTTTCGTATTCTGACTGTACTTTGACCCGATGGAGGGAAACTTTGGCTAATATGAAAATCACAAAGAAATGTCCTAGACATAAAAACGTGGGCGGCTAACACCAACCATAATCCTAATGTGACATAACCTCAATGTAATATAACCTCATCATCATCAGTCTATATATACGTCCCACGGCAGGACACATGCCTCCTCTCAGAATGAAAGGGGTTGGGTCGTATTTCCCACGTAGGCCCAGTGCGGATAGGGAATCAAAAGTCAAGTGAAGTCAAATCTTTATTCAATTTAGGCATCAATTGATGCTTCTAAGAATGTCGAAGAATCTACCACCGGTTCGGAAAAACCCTGTTGAGAAGAATCCGGCAAGAAACTCAACAAGGTATATTTTTTTCAAACAGATCTACGTTGTTATTAAATAACATACATCTAACTAAAGTATCTAATACAACTAAATTTTTTAACACAGTAGATACGCTATTTGAGACTAGAGATCGCTAATGCGGATCGGAATTATTTCCAAACATCCCTGTCCATGATATACCTAGTCATTAATTTTATAGTACGCGTTGAATATTAATGTTATACAGTGGATTTGAATTTTGTATCTGAATTTTGTATCCGTTTGGTCGGTCATTGTTTTCGCAATTTTATTACAAAAACTTATGCAGTTTCCCAGAAACGACTTTTTGGTTTTAGTCAGTCCGTAAGATGGAATTTTAAGCTTCCTTGTGTTTCTAATAGCCTTTGGATTATCGACGTTAGTGGAAATTTTTCAAACTCCCACTGAATTTCTTCTCAGGTGTGAAGTAAATATGAAACTCTAATTTACTTATTTATTGATTGTTTTAAAACTTGTACGGCAGTAAACTAATCCGATTCGCACTTAACCAGTTTCCTAACATACACCAAAAATACATGCTTTGTTTTAATTTCTCGATATCAAAACCCTGCCTTCCACCACTTATAACAAAGTTCGATTCCGAATAAACAAAACACGGAACTTATCACCTTGTTGTACTAACTCAGTGTTGTTAGTCGTAAAGCAAAATAGTTCGTAATCCTACTAGACCCAACGAAAAAGTAATTCCAGACGCGAATAGTAAAGATTAGTATCTGTAGGAATAAGTAGAAGTCGTTAGTTTCTTTGGCTAGTTTCGAGTTAGCGAGTTTTTTTAACAAAAAGCTGATAAATATCTACGTTGTTTTTAAAAACGTACTTACCTATCTAATAATGACGAACAAGGCATGCTGTGCATGTTGTGTTGAGTCTAACATCTGGTAGTATGGTGAACGGTTGTGTTGCTCTGAAAATGAGCTCTGGTTAAGTTCGAAACGCGTCAGTTAGTGTAGTGGTGGTGATTGATGGGTTTGTGTGATTTGTGTGTGTTCGTACAGTGTGGATGTGGAGAAACAGCATGCACAATTTCTTGCATAAACTTAGCTATCATAAGGTCGCGGGTGACCAAATTAATTAAGTATAATATAAGGTATTTTCGTTGAAAAAATTGACACTCGGTTCTTTTAAATTTTTATTAACTTGCAATGTAAGTATGTAAGTGTGTATGTATGTACGGGTCAAATCTTGGAAGTCGAATTTGACCCACTTCCAGTGGTCGGATTCACTCGAAATTTGGTATACTTATATAGGTTGGATGACAATGCATGTAACAGTCAACAAAAAGTACAGTCAGCGAAAAAGCTTATATATATTGAAAATTATTGTTTTATCAAAAACTTATTGAACCTAAAGTCCGACAAAAAAAGTCCTAAAGTCTGTTTATGATTACATAAACAGGCAAATTACCCATGTGAAATTACAGCTAGCAATTAGCAGCAAGTAATTATACTTACTTAATTAAGTATGTTAGTAAGGTGTTTTCAGATCTTGCACGTTCAATTTCGCCCGCTAGTGGGCCACTGCCTAGGCCTATGCGTCTCATCATCATCATCATCATCCCAGACTATATATGTCCCACTGCACGGCACAGGCCTCCTCTCAGTATGAGAGGGCTCGGGCCGTAGTTCCGACGTGGACCCAGTGCGGATTGAGAACTTCACACACACCATTGAATTTCTTAGCAGGTGTATTCAGGTTTCCTTACGATGTTTTCCTTCACCGTAAAGATCATGGCAAATTTCAAATTTAGTTTTGCACTTAAATTCCGAAAAGCTCAGAGGTGCGAGCTGGGATTTGAACCCACGACATGCTTGAGAGGCGATAGGTCAAACCTCTAGACCACCATGGCTCTTCAGAAATTTGATACTTGATAGATATCATCTGTTAGGATCACAGAGGTGCAGTGAGAAGGGATTTTTGGAATTTGCCATGAGAGTTGACCATACATTTTAACTCTGCACGGAGGAAACCACGGGCTAAAGCTAGTGGTAAATAACAATAACAAACACGACTAAACGTCGCTATTCAATTCCTAAATTCGATGCAGTCACTGATTATCCAGATTTCATTAATACCATTGAATTAAATTGAATTGCCAATTGAAAACTAATTTGACGCTCATGCAATCGTCGTGCATTATGTGTCCTGCATACAGACTGACAGTCATTTTTGTGGGAATCGAATGAATTTTCAAACTATGACGTCAACTGCTGTTGTATCTTTATTCCACGCACTATTGTATTTCTTTTCAAGTGTGCAAATGTTACCTTATGACGGTTTTCTTTTTTCTTTTTTTTTACTTTTTTTCATACAGTACGAGTAATGGCTTGCGTTTGCCAACAATCACACCGGATGGAAAGCGAAGATGGGGTATATGATGGAGCACGCTTGCCAAGTAAATGCTCAAGACCCTATACTCCATTTAATTTAGAATTATAAAGCACAACAACATTATATTGCGGCTCGTGAACTGTAATCTCTTTACAATTTGTACTAGAGTAACAATTGACGACTCGCAAATAAAGTGACATTAAAACAATTTTATTTTGCGGCTCCCAGACTATTGTACTGTACTATTTGCTAGGTAAGAAATAGTTGACGAGCCGCAATATAATGATGTTGTGGTTTTCAATTCTAAATTAAATGAAGTAACTTGATTTAGGTGAATAAGCAGAAAGAAGGCAGTTGAGCGCGGTGGAAACTTAGCATATTTCAAATATAACGAAAAACTCAGAGGTACGAGATGTAAACCCTCTTATTGAGAATTCATAGGTCAAAAATGTATTACTAAAATGCATCATCATCCAAGCCCATAAACGTCCGACGGCAAGGCCCAGGCCTCCTCTCAGAATGATGAGAACTTCACGCACACCGTTGAATTTCTTCTCAGGTGTGTGCAACTTTCCTCACAATGTTTTCCTTCACCGTAACGCTCATGGTAAATGTCAAATATAATTTCGCTCATAAATTCCGAAAAACTCAGAGATGCGAGCCCGGATTCGAACCCGCGACCCTCTGTTTGAGAGTCAAACCATTCTAAACTATTATAAATAATGACTATATTTTACTAACACTATGGATGATGTGCCTAAATGTGTCATTTATCCGAAATAAATATTTTTGAATTGAATTGAATTGAATTGAATTGAATTGAATTAGGCCACCACGGCTATGCTAAAATTATAATAATAAAATTTTCACAACTATTCACAAATCAAGAGCAGACATATATACCGTATCATCATAGAGCCTAACCCACATTGTCCCGGTCCTGCCTCCTGTACTGTCAGCCGCAGAAACAAAGGCAGACAAAGTTCCAACCGGCCCACGCCCCCCTCTACCCTACAAGGGGTTGTCATATGCGGTTATGTTATTGTAAGAAGTTTTAGGAGCTGATACGTTGGTAGATATGTTTTAATAGAACCCTTTTTACACAGAATACTGTTGATTGGTTCGGACGTTACTTTATGGAGGTCCATACCGACGAACCAACTACTATAGTTTCGTCATCATCATCATCCCGTCTTGTATTATGTCCTACTCTGCATGGCACATAATGAGACAATTTGGGCCGACCGGTTTGCCTCTCAAGCAGGAGTCGTGGGTACGAAACCGGGCTTGCTCTAAGTTTTTCGGAGTTTGTCTCGAAATTAAATTTGATATTTACCATGAGCTTTACGGTGAAGGAAAAGATTGTGAGAAAACCTGCACAAACTTGCGAAGATATTCAACGTAATATGTGAAATTTTCAATTGGGCCCACGTGGGAACTACGGCACAAACTCTCTCATTCTGAGAGGAGACCTGTACCGTGTAGTAGAACGTAACTATATAGGCTGAGATGCAAAGAATAGGGGTACAAAAAATAGCCTACGACCTATTCTCAGACCTACCAAATACCTATAGAGAAAAAAGTTTCAAAAAAATCGGTCAAGCCGTATCGTAGTAGTTCGATAACAAACACCGTGACACGAGATTTTTATATATAAGAAGATAAAAGGTAACATTTTCTTAATTATAATCTACACTAATATTGTAAATGTACACTAATAATATTATAAAGAGGAAAGATTTGTATTTTTGTATGTAACGAATAAACTTAAAAACTACTGCACCGATTTCGAAAATTCTTTTGCCGTTAGAAAGCTACATTATCTTATCACTGAGTGACATAGGCTACTTTTTGCCGCGGGAAAATACCTTTTCCAACTGGAAAATTAGTTTATCGCAGGTGAAGCTGCGGACGGAAGGCTAGTATTTTAAATAATTGCATAGGATTTTATTTCTTCTTTAAATCTCCGAGTTACCTTAAAAAACAAACTGAAGTCTCTTAACCTCGGTAATGTCTAAAAAAATGCGACCCTATATCAGTTTAATACAGTTGATATCGGAGTCCCAGGAATATATCGGAATTTCTTTATTTATCGCGATCAATTCAAAAGGGAAACGGATTTTTGAAGGAAATAGATACACATTCTCTTTCCTTGAATATATCTGATTCCCAATTTACACACTTATCCCCCTTATGACTCAGTTGGGTAAAGATAACGCGTGTAAATTTCATTTTAACGATTATGTAACAAAAAATGAATTAATTTCAATACAAGATGAAAAAATCCACCTGTAGTATTCCCGTTTCCATGGGAAATCCGGGAAAATATATATCCTATGTCAATCGCGGAACTGAGACGAATCTAATGACACCTCACACTTTAAAATCCATTGAGCCGTTTAGGCTGCAGGGCGTGCCAAAGAATGATACATACATAAATAAATACATACGCTCGAAAAACATTACTCTCTTTCGACAGTCGGGTGAAACCCGGCTTAGTGCGAGTCGGACCCGCGTACCGAGATTTCCGTAAAGTAGTGTGTCAAAATATAGTATTTTTTTTTTGTAATTTGTTGTAGGTAGTTGTAGTGGCCGTATCTATAATAATCCATTGTTAGCAGAGCCCTTCTTCTAAGCAAAATGCCCGCAACGCGAGGTTATGCCCCGACTGGTGGAGAAGGGTTATGTTTTTCGAGCGTATGTATGTATCATTCTTTGGCACGCCCTGCAGCCTAAACGGCTCAATGGATTTTGAAGTGTGAGATGTCATTAGATTTGCCTCAGTTCCTAGAGTGACATAGTGTATATATTTTCCTGGAATTCCCATGAGAACGGGGATTATATAGGCTGATTTTTTCCACCTTCAATTGAAATTAAAGTTGGATTATTAGTAATTAAAGTTAAATGAGAACACATTACCGGTATATTAAGTATCATATAGCTCAATCCAGATTTTTGTATATTATGTACGCCAAGTTTCATCTAAATCCGTTCAGCCTTTTTTAAGCGATTGATTAATAAATAACAAAACATCCAAATATCCAAACATCTTCACAGTCTCTCAATATATTTACAAAAACAACAACTTTCTCAATTCGACGTAATATTTATGAAATTGTTTTGCGTAACGTTTGATTGATTACCAAAACAAATGAACGAATAATCCAGTATCTAATTGCTTCTTTGATCGTTGTTCAATGCAAATTGTACCTTAAAGCGATCGCCATAAATCTATTTTTGCTTGCAATTCTGGCCCAGGCAGGTACAATTAATAATAATTAGCTATATATTTTTCGTTTATAATATCCATTTACATCGTCCGAAGGCTAACTGGAAGAGACGCTTTTTAAAGATAATTTTGCCTTTATACATTTGTTTTTGTCCTCTAAACTATTATTTCTAAGTATGCTCAGTAAAGATTTACTAATACATGCATTTTTATGTTTTGTAATTAATATTAGTCTCTAATATAGGTAATATAACAGTTTTTTATTTTTTTTAGTTTTGCCGCCAAACAATTGTATTCGAATTTAATTGTATTCAATTGTATTGTATTGTTGTATTGTATTTGTATTGTAGTATTTACTACTATCTCTAAACGGTACCTCTATTTAGAGATAGTAAATTAAAAAACAAACAAAATCACCTAATAGTAGTAGCGGGTAAACCTAGTGTATTCGTTATTATGTATTTAATTACCTATGTATATAATTTTGTTTATTAATGCATGTTTATACCAATAACTATATCACCTGCTTGAATTACTCATATATTTTATAGAACCTTTGTAAATGTCATAAAGACATGGTTTTGTAGCGATAATACCGCCTATTGCTCACTTTAAAAAAAATACTATTTTTTGCTTTTTTTTTGTGCAGTATTCAATAAAGAGTCGATGTATCATATATTATATGAGCGTGGCACTGAAGGTCAAACTCACAATTTATACCAAATTTCGTATACCATACGCGACATTTCCTTAGTATTTACACGTCAGATACAGATGCTATCTCATACCAACTAATCTACTACTTACTGACACTATAAACACACCTTTTAGTAACACGCACAGACACACAGTACACAACACAGCCACCTTAAATGCACTATCACTAGGGTTTCGTAGAGGGTCTACGGCGTAGCGTGCGCTACGGGCTACGCGCGGGGCCAGACTGCCGTAGCCCCGCCCCGCACTCCGTTCCGTGCGTAGGACTTTTGTTTTTGATTATTTACTATTATTAATATTATTATTTTACTATTATTATTATTATTGGTTTAATAATTAGTTACTTTACTTTTATTTTTAATTATAGTTTCAATCTAGTTTCAGTCGTTCTTTAATTTAATTAATATTGTTTCTACATATTTGTGTTTACTGAAAAAATAATTACTTGATATTATTATAATTATAAAATTCGATTTCTTTAGTTGAATACTATTTGTCTTTTTGCCGTAGGTAATTTGGCTGCTTCCTTATCTTGCTTATTTTCTTGTTAGCTAGAAGAGATTTCTTTTTGAAGACAAGTTTGCTTCTTCTTCTTTAAATTTGTATGTGATATTTTAGTTAGACTGGAATGGATAAATACAATAATTACAGGTAGTATTTTACGCAAATTCTGTTATAACACATTGTTTTTTCATTTAAAATATAATAATTATCATAATAATATATATAATATCTCAAAAATTAAAGACCCGCGGGTTAGTAATCAATAATCATACTAGCATTTGCCCGCGGTTTCGCTCGCTTAGGTGTAAAAGTTGAATTGAAGGGTTGTCTAACAAAATCTTACCAATATTACATACACTTCATAATAATTTACAAAATTCATGATGCTTCTCCCAAACTCATCTTAAACTCGGAGCTCAAAAATGCTCAAACATATATTTGAGCATGACAATTGTCAATCGCGTAATGTGTTCGGATTATTTGAAAATCTTTGAGCAGGTACAGTCAAACGATTTGGTGCATAGGCCACCATAGAACTTTGTCATTGTGATATTTCGAAGGCGAACTTATTTCTTAGAGATCAGTTAACCTTTGAACGCTTGGCAGGACATCGAAAACAAGAGTAAACATTCAACAAAAAGTAAAGAGAACCTAAATTAAAAATTAGCCTGCTATAAAAGTAAAAAAAGTAAAAGTTGTGGTATTCTAGTGATTTGACCTGTAACGTGGCCTCTCAAGCAGAGGGTCGTGGGTTCGACGTCGGGTTTCACCTCTGAGTTTTTTTGGAATTCACATGCGAAGTTATGTCTGCAAATTGCTTTAGCTTAAGTCCCCTCCCTACCCCTCCCGTCCTCATAATTCAAAGCACACGTTTTTGTTTTGATAACCAATAGAGAAGGGGACTTGTGACCGGGTTTTTTAGTCCGTGCAAGTCGGACACTGTCTGGGCCCTCCATTCCCAGTTCGTCCGAAGGGATTTTTCCCGAGCACAAGTCACCCTTCCAATCCTTAAAGTAAAAAACAGCAAAGACTTCGCGTCTTTGGCCCCTCTGGCGACTCGTTAAAAAAAAAAAATTGCTTTAGCTTTACAGTGAAGGAATATATTACAAGGAAACCTGCACCCACTAGCGAAGACTTAATATAATAGATGTATACACTAACAGGGTATTGCATAATTATTCCAATTTGTAAAACTACCATCAAATATAATGGCAATGAACACGAATCTGAACGTGTAAATGAATTATGAAGACTTATTAGGCGTATGTGAAGTTTCCAATTCGCACTGATCCCGCATGGGAACTACGATCTGATCCCTCTCACTCCAAGAGGAGGCCTGTACCTTACAGTGGGACGTTTATAGACCGAGATAATGATGATGGTCTTTAGTGCGTATGATTTTTTTGGACATTTGAACATGAACAGCCTTCAATATATATGTAACGTGACATGGATTTCAACTAATGTGATTGTTCGGTCCTGCATGTCTCGCCGCATCAATAAAAACCCACCCTAATACTGCATCTACTTTTTTAACTCCAAAACTAAATACTTAACTAACTATAAGGATATCAGGTAGCCTTCAACACTTTAAATTCAGTAATTTGATATCCCGTCATATTATCCTTGCTCCAGTGCTGATTCCCTTACTCCATCAACCAACCAACATACGACCTCTATCTAAGTTTTTACTACCTTGCACGCTATGCATGTAACTTTCGGAATGTTGTCAGTACGTGGCCAGCAATGGATGTGATCCCGATTAAAATACAGATACATTTTGTATACGTGTTATAAGGGAATATTAATTTACCGCGATATTCCGTTGACCCTTTTGGTGTACGGGAAGCTGTCCCGCTGTGTGTATTGCCACGTGGTATTAACATGTCCATAAATGGGGGAGATTAACGGTTGGTTCAACCCTTGGGGGGGATTGTCTGGAAGCATGTTTGTTTGTTTGTCTTTGAAAAAGCAAGATGGGGCAAAACATTGGGTAGACGAAGGGCCGTAACTGTATATTTGTTAAAAACTTAGTTATGATGTAACCGTGAGGTGTCGGGTTTAGAATTACACCATTTTTTTCCGTGGATGTGTAAGAAGCGACTAAGGGAATAGTTTAAGATATATTGTTGGGCAATGACGAGGGCTATGCTCGGAGTTTCTCTGTCGGGATAGCATTAGAAATGATGAAATCCGCGCAAGAACTAAAGTCACGCCTAAAGATAGTCGTATTTTTCAAACAACTATCTGCCCCGACCGGGAATCTAACCCGGGACGTCAAGCTTCGTAGTCAGGTCACGAACCATTGGGCTATTCGGTCGTCGACCATCACAAGCTTTTTCATACTGCGAGAAGCCCTGTGCATGCTCAGCACTGCTAAGCATTTAATGCATTTTAACAAATATTGGAAGCTGGATCGTAAACATGGATGATATTTTCCGACCGAAAACTGCAAAGTAAATAACTCATCGTTTGTGTCGCCCGCTACTATTTATTTGCTCGTTTTTAGGGTTCCGTAGTCAACTAGGAACCCTTATAGTTTCGCCATGTCTGTCCGTCTGTCTGTCTGTCTGTCCGCGGCTAAGCTCAGAGACTGTTAGTACTAAAAAGCTGTAATTTGGCATCAATATATATATCAGTCACGCCGACAAAGTGATTGAATAAAAAAAAGTAAAAAAAATTTTTTTAGGGTACCTCCCCATAAACGTAAAGTGGGTGTGATTTTTTTTTTCTCGGCTAACCCTATAGTGTGGGGTATCGTTGGATAGGTCTTTTAAAACCATTGCGGGGTTGCTAACATGATTTTTCTATTCAGTGATCTGTTTGCGAAATATTCAACTTTAAAGTGAAAATTTTCATTAAAATCGGCCGTCCCCCCTCTCTAAAATCTAAACTGTTGGGTGGAAAAATTTGAAAATTTCAGAATGGTAGTAAATATATCAAATTTACTAGGAAAATTATAGCGGCTAAGATTACTTGGAAATTATTCGTAGTTTAAGAGTAAATAGTAGCCTAAGGTATAAAACATACCTAAACTTGGATGATTCCGTACACATACGAACCCCTTAGAAAAATATTACTTGTTTTTTTCGTAATGGCTACGGAACCCTACCTTGGGCGTGTCCGACACGCTCTTGGCCGGTTTTTTTATAGCTTATATACTCGTTTGATACCACGTCTATGCCTATAAGCAATATGAAAATACTGCATAATATTTTACGGGTATATCTTGTCATCCAATATACCGCAATGTCTCAAGTCAAAAAGTCTTTGACCAGTGTGTGTTGCCAGTGATGAATTATGGCACTGAGACGTGGGCGCTAACGATAGACCTCATAAGGAAGCTCAAAGTCACTCAGAGGGCAATGGAGAGGGCTATTCTCGGAGTTTCTGCGGGATCGCATTAGAAATAATGAAATCCGCGCAAGAACTAAAGTCACCGACATAGCTCGAAGAATCGCTAGACTCAAGTGGCAGTGGGCAGGGCATAACGCTCGTAGAACTGATGGCCGATGGGGCAAAAAGGTTCTCGAGTGGCCGGACGGACCGGAAGACGCAGTGTAGGTAGGCCTCCAACAAGATGGAGCGACGACCTGGTTAAGGTTGCGGGATCGCGTTGGATGCGGAGGGCACGGGACCGATCTGTTTCGCGAGTTTTGGGGGAGGCCTATGTTCAGCAGTGGACGTCGTACGGCTGAAATGACGATGATTATGTGATTTTACGGGTAGTAGGATCTATCGAGCCATATCCAACTGGCGATGCGCGAACGCATTATAATCGGATCGAATGCACAACGTATTTTCCGCGAATTCCGTATTTTCTTTCTTTCATTTCCCAACTAAGACAGACTATCGAAGTAAATAAATAAATAAGTAAATAAATATTAGGGGACATTCTTACACAAATCGACCTAGTCCCAAACTAAGCAAAGCTTGTACTATGGGTACTAGACGACGATAAACATACTTATATAGATAAATAAATACTTAAATACATAGAAAACATCCATAACTCAGGAACAAATATTCGTGCTCATCACACAAATAAATGCCCTTACCAGGATTCGAACCCAGGACCCCCTTGCTTCGTAGGCAGGGTCACTACCAACTAGGCTAAAGCGGTCGTAAAGTGACAAACAAAATAACATCTTCAATCAACTTTTGCACACTTCGTCAGGTCTGATTTATTTACAGATATATAGACCAACTTCACTGAAGTTTTATAGTGGAGTAAATTAAATACAATATCATTTTCATTAAAAAAAGCATCGAGCTCACCGTATTGAATTCCCAATAAATCACTGCTATTGTTGTAACTGAACCAGCAATATAATTAAATCAAATTTGGTTGCAGCCGTATTAAAATGAACGTGTATAATTTATTGAATCAGGCGTTACTTTGCGGAGGTCCATATTAATGAACTAAAACAATTACTTTGCTCACCCGCGACCTTACAATAGTTACGATTATGCAAGAAATGTGCGTTCATGCAGTTCCTCCACCTCCACACTGTACGAACACACACAAATCACATAAACCCAACCATCACCACCACCAAGCTACACTGACACACATTAACACACAACACATTTTTTAACATTTGGTAGCATAGCATACGGTTGTGGTAACTCTGAAGATGAGCTCTGGTTGAGTTCGAAACGCGTCAGTGTAGCTTGGTGGTGGTGATGGTTGGGTTTATGTGATTTGTGTGTGTTCGTACAGTGTGGAGGTGGAGGAACTGCATGAACGCACATTTCTTGCATAAACGTAACTATTGTAAGGTCGCGGGTGAGCAAAGTAATTGTTTTAGTTCATGAACGTGTATGTATGTTATGTTTATATATTACATAGTTCCTACTAATATTTAATTATTCAGTTACTCGTAGTTCGTGAAGAGCGCCTTACAACGCCTACAACCAAAAAACCGGCCAAGAGCGTGTCGGACACGCCCAAGATAGGGTTCCGTAGTAGGTACGAAATAATCTTTGCATACTTTATTAATGTGGTTGTTTTGGTCCCAACGTCGGCGGTACAGCGCCATCTATCGGCGAATTGAAACTAGTATGAGAACTAGTATGTATGTTGATTGTTTTTCAGATGTAATATATTTTTTTATTTGAAAGAAGATACTGTTAGCGTGATCTTATAGGTAAGTACTTAAAGAAAAAAAATGCTTGCAATGGCGGTTAAATTACAATCTTAGTTTAGAAATATTTTTTACAAAAACTTAAAAACTGCTCAACTGATTAAGTTGAAAATATTTTTCTAGAAAGTTTTTATTAAGTTTAACTTACGTGATTTTTTTCATATTTTTTAGACGTGCGGTTCAAAAGTTAGAGGGGGGGACACATTATTTTGAACTTTCAGAGTGAATATCTCCGAAAATATTCACTTTATCAAAAAATAGTTCTAGAAAACCCCTATTTATTTTCAAATACCTATCCAATGATACCCCACACTATAGGGTTAGTCGAGAAAAAAAAATCACCCCCACTTTGTCTATGGGAGATACCCTAAAAAAATTTTTTTTAGTTTTTTTATGTAATCACTTTGTCGGCGTGACTGATATATATATTCATGCCAAATTACAGCTTTCTAGTACTAACAGTCTCTGAGCTTAGCCGCGGACAGACAGACAGACAGACAGACGGACAGACATGACGTAACTATAAGGGTTCCTAGTTGACTATGGAACCCTAAAAATAGAAGAAAAAAACCGGCCAAGTGCGAGTCGGACTCGCGAACTAAGGGTTCCGTACAAATTTATATGTATACTAGCTTTTGCCCGCGACTCCGTCCGCGTAGAATTAGTAATTTGGGCAGCTTATTTTTTTTATCCAATTTGGTTTTTCATCAATTATGGCTCTACTTAGTTCCTCGATATAAAAAAAATTACCCCCCCGCACCCTCTAACCCGCTCCCCCTCCCGCACCGCAACCCCGCACCCCCGAATTATAAAATCGGAGCAGTAGTTCCTGAGATTAGCGCCTATAGAAGTTTTAATGTTTGATAATGTTTGATAATGTTTATTATA
Organism: Archips crataeganus; assembly: GCA_947859365.1. NCBI lineage: Eukaryota > Metazoa > Arthropoda > Insecta > Lepidoptera > Tortricidae > Archips > Archips crataeganus. Next base: position 3,010,373 of record OX402063.1, on the reverse strand, counting down.
GCACCAGGAGATTACAATCATTCATTATACTGTGGATCCCAAACTAGGCTGTGCCTGTATCTTGGGACCCGGAGTTGATATATTGACTTGACAATAACAATGTTTACTGTACCAATGCGCAATAAACGAAATTCTTAATACATACTTAATATAAAACTAAACATTTAAAATTAAACAAGATTCAAACTAATTATACTAAACGAGACTTATCACGTAACCAATCCGTTCAGTACAATAAAAAAGAAAAAAACACGAAATTTTAAAAACAGTATATAAGATTAAAATTGCTTCGTCACTTCCACCCTCACATTGTATAGTGAGCATGCAAATTGTACGTGTGTGTGCGTGCGTGCGTATGTGTGTGCGTGCGTATGTGTTAGTGTGTGTGTGTGTGTGTGTGTGTGTGTGTGTGTGTGTGTGTGTGTGTGTATATGTATGTGTGTATATGTGTGTGTGTATATGTGTGTGTCAGTTAGTGTATGTGTATATGTGTGCGCCTGTTACATGAGCGAAGAAATCTACGAACAAATCCCAAGCAAGTCCTCCGTTTGGGAGTAGGACAATGTAACCAACCACCTCTTAGTAACTGCTTTTACCTCGGATATACTACGGTTCTTTAAGTCCACCCTTCTGCACACAGCATTATATGCAAAAGGGTGGACGAAATACGGTGACCGTCTGGCGAGAGCCGATCTGACACGTGGGACGGGTGACCTATACATACGTCTTGCCAGAATCTGCCTGTGATATGTGGATTTACTTCAAAAACCCCCGATTTTGAATCATTCTTCCGCTCCGCTCCGCTCCTATTGGTGTTAGCGTGATGATAATATAGTCTATAGCCTTCCTCGATAAATGGGCTATCTAACACTTAAAGAATTTTTCAAATCGGAGCAGTAGTCCCTGAGATTAGCGCCTATATAGAAGTATTACTTCAAAAACCCCCGATTTTGAAACATTCTTCCGCTCCGCTCCGCTCCTATTGGTGTGAGCGTGATGATATAGCCTTCCTCGATAAATGGGCTATCTGACACTGAAAGAATTTTTCAAATCGGAGCAGCAGTTCCTGAGATTATCAAACAAACAAACAAACAAACAAACTCTTCAGCTTTATAATATTAGTATAGAAGTATAGATATGAACATCCAGTCTTATCAGACCCCTGCTCCTATGCAAAATATGCGCAGTGTGGGATCATTGTAGATTGGTTACTGATATAGACAGACAGACAAAAAAATGTATGCTTTTCGCAATTTTTCCTTTATTTAAAAAAAAAGTAAAAAAAAAAGTAAAAGTTCTTTATTACCAAAAAATTAGAGACAATTTAGAACAAAAATAATTCTGCGACACCCACACTAGGCAGAGTCTGTATCGTGGGAGTCAAAATCTGTGATATAAGACCTTGCTTCGTACCAAATTTCAAGATTCTTAGTTCACGGGAAGTACCCTGTAGGTTTTGATTCCCTTGCGAGTTTCGAAAAGTTGCGCAAATTTGCAGCATAAACGGCTTTATCTTTTGATTGCGTAGGCAGGGGGGTTTCACTCCGCAGTTTAGGTATGTTCGGCCGGCGCTCCTCCCGGGAGGAGTATGGCAGTAGGTTGTCGCGCGGCCTTCGGTTCGCGCACTAGCCACGTCGCGCGTAATTAAGCATCTTTTTTTTCTGTGATTTTTGCAACAAACAATGACTTCTAAACGATATTAAAAATAACTTACTTACATACTAAAAGTAGTTTACTGAATTAATACACACTGTTATCTTTCTTGATTTATATACCTACCAAATATCGACGAGTGGGAACCCTGTGCCCTTGGTTTCGGATCAGCGGTGCCCAAGGGAATATGAACGCTCGTATCACACAATAAGTTGTAATTTCGCGTGCAAGCAGTAGGAGTAGGAAAGTTTTTATACCTTAAGTTGACTATTGTTCGAGAGTGATCCTTCTGTACGTTAGTACTATTACTTATTCTGTGGCGTTGGCTTAGAAGTTTGATTTTTTTCACACCTCCAAGGGACAGTAGACTTGAGTATTTGATATAAATTTCAGCTAGATACCTCCACGCGTTCCTGAGAAAAAGGGTCTTGACAGACAGACGGACGGACGGACGGACAACAAAGTGATCCTATAAGGGTTCCGTTTTTTCCTTTTGAGGTACGGAACCCTAAAAACACGATTCTTGTATACGACACCCTTTAATTTATTTAATTTTTAGGGTTGCGTGGGTAAAACGGGACCCTATCTATTACTAAGACTCCGCTGTCCGTCCGCCTGTCTGTTTGTCCGTCTGTCACCAGGCTGTATCACATGAAGCGTGATTTTTCACAGTTGAAATTTTCCCAGATGATGTATTTCTGTTGCCGCTATAACAACAAATACTAAAAAAAAGAATAAAATAAATATTTAAGGGGGCTCAAATACCACAAACGTGATTTTTTGCTCGTTTTTGCTCGATATTGATAACGGCAACAGGTAGACGCTTGAAATATCCACAGATTATTTAGCTACATATTAATTTTAAAAATTAAATAATTCAATTAAAATAAAACAAATATTTAAGGGGGCTCCCATAATAACTAACGTGTTTTTTTTTGTTTTTATAGATAATGGTACGGAACCCTTAGTGCACGTGTCCGACTCGCACTTAGCCGGTTTTAGTATTTGTTTTATAGTGGCTACAGTAATACACAATTGGTGAAAAATTACGGTTCAGGAGATAGAGCCGTGTGACAGACGGACAGACAAAACAGGGGAGCCTCAGTAATAAGGTTCCGTTGGCACCCCATTGGGTACGGAGCCCCAAAAATTTAAATTTCAAGTTAAAGAACACACTTTGACAGTCCGAATAACCTTACCAGTAGGCCAACCCTTCACACTGATTACTCCAGCCCCGCCGGCCTAAGTTTCTAAAACTTTAGATAACCCAGACCAGTGCTCAAACTTGCGGCAACGTATTAGTTAGGGGCTAACAGTATTTCAGCGAAGTTTGTAATTCTAACAACTTGGAAATGGAGAACTGCTTGTTTTAATTGACGCAAATTTGACTTGATGTTGGGAATGTGGGTAGGTACGTTGTTTTACTGTCACGTTTACTGCTGTGGGGCCACGTCATAAACCCATCGTCATCAATACAAATATTTTATAACTACTAGCTGTTGCCCGCGACTCCGTCTGCGAAGAATAGGGGTACAAAAAAAAGCCTACGACCTATTCTCAGACCTACCGAATACAGAAAAAAAAGTTTCATAAAAATCGGTCAAGCCGTTTCGGAGGAGTTCGATAACAAACACCGTGACACGAGATTTTTATATCTACACTTATATTATAAAGAGGAAAGATTTGTATTTTTCTATGTAACGACTAAACATAATAATTACTGGACCGATTTCAAGAAATTCTTTTGCCGTTAGAAAGCTACATAATCAATCACTGAGTGACATATGCTACTTTTTACCGCGGGAAAATACCTTTTCCTACGGGAAAATTAATTTATCGCGGGCGAAGCTGCGGACCGAAGGCTAGTTTTAGAATAAATTTTAAATTTAAAAAGACTCCCAATTAAGGATCACATATATGTTTCAAAATTAAGTAAATGCCCATTCTTCCGCAGCTTACAAAAGAGCTAATAACTTTGAAAAACTGGACCAATTTTGATGAAACGTAGAGAGCCAAGCCATGAAAACTGCTTTCAAATAAAAAAACCACATCCAAATCGGTTCACCCGTTTAAGAGTTACGATGCCACAGACAGACACACAAACAAACACACACACATGCACAGCGTTCAAACTTATAACACCCCTCTTTTTGTGTCGGGGGTTAAAAATCAAACGCCACATCAATTCAATTCAATTCAATTCAATTCATTTATTTACATGAAGGTTGATTAGAAAGAAGAAAGAAAGAAAAACATTTATTTATAACAACAAAAACACGTACACAGGCTAAAATTAAAAGTACAAACATAGACATAGGTAGGTACATGTTGATGTTGCCATAAAGGGTCCCGACTCAGCGTGACGCTGGTTAAAAAAACCAGCACTGGTCTTCCGCCGGGCCACAGTATAGCAAAATCACGGAAGGCCACACAAACAAATATTACACTAACATAAAAGAAAAAAACAAATAAATAAAAATGAAAAAAAAACAACATTTAAAAACTTCCACAGACCGAAGCGCTGAGCGTGCGCGCGACGGCGACGGAGACACCTCGGTCTGTGGTGGCCCTAAAATGACTTGGCTGTATGGAAACCAACCTTTACCTTATCCCAACGGAAAGAACGTTTTTAAAAAAACACAAAACCAACAACAAAATAATCATAACCCAATGATAAATATGGACATACAACGTAAATAAATGAATTTGAAACACGATGGCTACTCTTGGGGGGGTTTTTACCCGACTGCGAAGAAGGAGGGTTACGTTTTAGCCATGAATATCAAGTTCATCATCGTCCCAGCCTATATATTATGTTCCACTGCAGGGCACAGGCCTCCTTTCAGAATAAGAAGGGTCGGGCCGTAGTTCCCACGCGGGCCCAGTGCGGATTGGGAACTTTACACACACCAATTCTTCTCAAGTGTTTGCAGGTTTTATCACAATGTTTTCCTTCACCGTAAAGCTCATCATCATCATCATTATTTCAGCAGAAAGATGTCCACTGCTGAACATAGGTCTTGGCCCTGCGCCATCCGCATCCAATGCGTTCCCGCCACCTTAACCAGGTCGTCGCTACCATACCTTAACATTAACGACCGCTTTAGCCTAGTTGGTAGTGACCCTGCCTACGAAGCAAGAGGTCCTGGGTTCGAATCCCGGTAAGGGCATTTATTTGTGTGATGAGCACGAATATTTGTTCCTGAGTTATGGATGTTTTCTATGTATTTAAGTATTTATTTATCTATATAAGTATGTTTATCGTCGTCTAGTACCCATAGTACAAGCTTTGCTTAGTTTGGGACTAGGTCGATTTGTGTAAGATTGCCCCTAATATATATATATTTTTTTTATACCATACCATACCACCATACTACCATATTCTATAAGATAAAGGTTTCCTAGAACATCGCTTCTTCGATGAGAAAACACTGCAAATACAGTAATTCACAAGAAAAACGTGAGCAAAGAAATTCCTAAGGCGTATTTTTTCCAAGGCACTCGAATGTATTGTTCTTTGTTATTTTCGTGAGAATACATTTGTGGAACTTAAAACCGACTTTTATTTTGTAATTTGCTTTTATCTGTCTACTCCACAGCGGTACTCCATAAGCAGGAAATAAATGTTATCTATGAATTAAAAGTGCCGTAAGCGAAAGGCAGATACGTAAACTAGGGTTACTTTGAAATGCGGGACTTTAGAAAACAGTTTTTTACGCCGTGTCCTTATTTTTTTAGACCATCTGTGTCAGTGAAATAACTACCTTGATAAATCACTTAACCTAACTTTTCAACCGACGAAAACAAAAGTAGGAGGTTCAAAATCCAACGTGTATATTTTTTTTTTATGTATGATCACGCATAACTTTTTACAGAGTAGTCCGATTTTGATGATTCTTTTTTTATTGGAAAGCGTATACCCCGAGAGTGGTTCCATGTAAATTTGGAAATAATATTCCTACCCTAAGGGTAGAAAAACAGGTGATGATTGATTGTTCAGTTACTGATTGTACTATATGACCACGCATAACTTATTACAGAGTAGTCGGATTTTGATGATTCTTTTTTTATTGGAAAGCGTATACCCCAAGGGTGGTCCCATGTAAATTTGGAAATAATATTCCTACCCTAAGGGTAGGAAAACAGGGGATGATTGACTAACTTTTTACAGAGTAGTCTGATTTCCACAATTCTTTTTTATTGGATAGATAGGGTATATCTTGAAGTTGGTATTATAAATTTGGAAAAAAAATTACCCCAAGGATGGAAAAAAAAGTATAAAATAAAAACTTTTTAACAAAAAATTAAACCGCCGAAAAAACTGAAAAGAAAAAAATAATACCTTTTTTGTTTGACCTTAATCTAGGTACCAGTTTGTAGTCGGTGCCTCAGCACGAGCCAGGAGGAGTGATAGAAGCCAATCAGGTAGACGATTATAGGTCCACTCCTCCTGGCTAAGTGCTGAGGCACCGACTACAAACTGGTACCTAGATTAAGGTCAAACAAAAAAGGTATTATTTTTTGCTTTTCAGTTTTTTCGGCGGTTTAATTTTTTGTTAAAAAGTTTTTTTACGTCATTTGCTCAATCGAGCTATGAATATTTGCGTTTTTATAACCATTTTAAATCTATCAAAGTAGCCCCAATATTTCCTAAAGTAACTCCAGTTTACCGGTACCTTCTTTGCCCGTGGTCCTACTGCGTAGTTCTACTGGTTGTACCAAGGGAAATATTTTTGTCCGTGGTCCTATCAGTAGGAATGTAACAATAAAATTATTATATTGTATGGGCATTGGTCCTACTGATCGGGTAGTGCAGTCACTGGCATCGACGATAAATAAGTCTCCCCGTGGTCCCAATGATGGGACAAAACAATGAGACTACGAGAGAAAACAGGGCTAGGAATGTTTATCCTACATGAAGGGAAGTCTTTTTAATATACAGGGTAATTTTTTAATCAGTGCACAAATTTTGATACGTGATTCCAGTATCGTTGTTAGATCACGATTATCTGTTCAAGATTTTTTGTTTTGGTTTTCTTTCATCCAATAAATTGGTCAGAATCAGAATCAGAATCAGAATAATTTATTGTATAACTGTGTCACATAGGTACAATTAGGTGGTAGTACATATACTAAAGGTAGTTTCAACAGTTACCCGTTCCGGGCGTACAATTTTGTTAGTAATACATATAATGTAATTTGGTACTTTAAAGTTAAGTCTAATTTTAATACTTAATGGCTATTTACAATTAGTTAACTAGTTCTATAATACTCTTTTATGTTATAAAATGCTTTATCCAAAAGCCAGTTTTTGAGCCTTCGCTTAAATATATCCCCTTCCATAACCTTCAAATCAAGTGGGAGATTGTTAAAAACACTAATAGCTGTTACATAGGTACTATGTCGAGTTACTATGAAAAAAAAAAGTGATAAATATTATAACGAAAAATACTGAAATTTGTTATTTAACGACACTGAATCACTTATTAAAATTTGTGCACTTATTAAAAAATTACCCTGTATAGGTACGGTAGAACCAGGATAAGTGTTCTGTTCGCAGGTGTTTGCAGACATCCTCACGATATTTTCCTTCATCGCAAAGCTCATGGCAAATTTAAAATTTAGTTTTGCACACAAATTTTGAAAAGTCAGAGGTGCGAACCCGGGCTCGAACCCACGACCCTCTGCTTGAGAGACCATAGGTCAAACCACTAGGCCACCATTACTTGTTTTAGTCGCATAGTTGTATTATTATTATAACAGATCGTGGGAGGTTGTGTTAGATCCACTCCTTTGACAAGACAGCATTAGTTATCTTCACAGAACAATATCACAATCGTGGATTCGAGTCCGGGCTTGCAACTCTGAGTTTTACGATATGTGCGAAATTAAAGTTCCTAATCCGCAATGGGTCCGCGTGGGTATTACAGCCCAAGCCCTCTAGTTCTCGAAGAAAACCTGTGCCCAGCAGTGGGATATATCGATTGAGATGATGATAATGACGCGATTAAAAAATCATCAATTGCCATCAACGCCCTCTCAACCTTTAAAACTCCCATTCACATTCGGATAAAGAACAAACATTACCGGTTATACGAATGCCAGACACGCAACAAAACTAAATCGTAAAAATCACTATTACTCGTACATCGATATGATATCGTTACATCGTTATGTCCGTGAATGGCATCGTTACTATCTTACATGCAAGCACTCGATTAACTACGCAATAATTTGAAGAGGAACTCTGTTTGTGCATCTGTCTCGTTTTCGCTTGGTGGTCCTGGTTCAGTTGCCCTTGGCTGTGGGTAAAGTAACGAGCGCGAGCGGGTCTTTTTAACCCCCAACACAATAAGCGGGTAGCGGGTTCTTGGATCTAAATGTGTTAATGATCAATATGTTGTGAAACGAGAATATTTTTTGTACTCTACATATTTATAGATTTGTCGGTAAATCTTGACATGACGCCATCTAGTCATCACATAAGATACTAATCATTACATCCTGCATCGCACTATCGAAGTTTCTCAGCTTGCTTGCATAAATACAACTTCCAACTTTCATCCATCGGACTTCGGTCCCCAGAGAGATCTCCTTATTGCAGACTACCCCCAAAATATTAAACTGTAGTATTTCGTGGTCAACATACGGTGTGTCAGTATTGCGTTACAATTTTACTGCGTGTGGCAGGAAGCTCCGCAGAAAACGAATAGTACTTAGACCGCCGTTCATCGAGTTGGTGACGATAGAATTTAGACTTTCAGCGAAGGGTGCGTTGGTGGAATTTGCAACAGGCAGCAAATCAAATCTTTTGGCTGATATAACGAATAGGTGGTTAAAAGGATTGTAAATTAAAAGCAAAAACTAGTCCGCTATAATAGCGTGCGTGTAAAAAGCCGTGATGGCCTAGTGGTTTGACTTACGCCTCTCAAGCAGAGGATCGTGGGTTCAAATCCCGGCTCGCACCGAGTTTTTCGGAATTTATGCGTATTAGTTCAAAAATGACATATGAAATCAATCCCTTTCTAAACGCGGTTTGATAATAGCTGCATAGCACATCTCTGGTGCAAAGGCACCGTACGGGCGGAGATCCCGCCACGCTCTTGTCTCATGGCTTGCGCCGGCGCGGCAGGCTGCGTGCCGCGCATGCGCCCCACTCCCGTCCCGGGAAACAAAAACCCTGCGTATTACCAAGTTTTTTTCCTCCAGTTAATTACACCCTAAGCAAAGTTCGAAGTTATTCCCTAAAATAACAAGGTACCGTACAAACACGCTTTGTGGACTTACCAGCGATCTGTTTGTTCCTTTTTTAGGGGTAGAAATTGCTTTTTTTAAAGGCAGAAGGCTACTTTCTTCCTGTACCCTTGTAGGGGCGCCGTCGACGGGGGAAAAGTAAAAGTGCTCGAAGATAGTCACCTTCCCAACTCACTGTAAAAAGTATGCATCATCTCTTTTTATATACGTCCCACTGTATGGCGCAGGCTGTATGGGGTAGGCCTCCTTTTAGAATGTGAGGGCTTGCGCTGTAATTCCCAGGGGGACCTAGTGTGACTTCTCTTATGGCACGGTACTGAGCACGATCCTCGGCCACTCTTATCCAGCTCTTGCCAGCCGCCTTGCGAAGATCATCGCTCCACCGAGTCTGAGGACGTCCTACACTACGTTTGTCGACCCGTGGTCTCCACTCAAGAACTTGTCTACCTCAACGGTTTTTTGTAATCCAAGTTGTAATCTTAACCATCTGGAAATACAACAGACAATGCATGGGAGCGAATTGCGTTCCCTAGCATTTCGTATTAGGAAATATGATGCAAATGCAGCGTCATAAATTCGAACCCGGGCTTGCAGTTCTAAATTTCTCAAAATTGATATCCGAAATATACCATGCTGTAAAACATGCAAGCAGCTGCAGAGCAATTCAATGACGTGAAGTTCCTAATCCGCACTGGGTCTCCGAGAGAACTACAGGTCAAGCCCTCTCGATCTGAAAGGCGTGTACGCAGCAATGGGAGGCGTTTAAGATGAAGATGATGATTTCACGACCAGATGGCCTAGTGGTTAGAGAACCTGACTATGAAGCTTGAGGTCCCGGGTTCGATTCCCGTGTTGGGGCAGATATTTGTATGAAAAATACGAATGTTTGTTCTCGGGTCTTGGGTGTTTACTGTTTAATATGTATTTAAGTATGTATCTATCTATATAAGTATGTTTTCACTTCTCATGCTCTTAAAATGTTACTTTAGTCTCTTCATATCGGGACTAAAGCTCTTTTTTGATCTCTAGGGATTAAAGTAATTTTTCTTTAATTTACTTTGGAAACTGTTCAGACTGCCAAACACGGTGTTTGTGAATGGAGGATTATCGCCATTTTCAGTGACTGGGCATAGACTATTGTAAAGCCTTCCACAGACCGAAGCGCGCTGCGGACGCTCCGTGACATCGCGCGCATGCCTCGCGCTTCGGTCTGTGGAAGACCAGTGGTGGTGTAGGGGTATGGCACGCGGCACGGAATGCTGAGGACCTGGGTTCGATTCCCAGCATTGGTCTTTTTTCTGGGGTTTTTTCTGTGCATCTATATTTCAGTTTGTATTTAGTACGAAATCTGTGGAAGCCTTTAAGGGCGTGGAAATAACCTCAAAATGACAACTGTGCAATAATATTTAAAATAAAAAGATTTAATTTCGTGAAACATAATAAATGAGTGATTATGAATATTAATCTATTTAATTATATTAAGGATGAATTAATTTTATTTTGCAGACCTCTAGTCCAATTAGTTTTAAAATAGTTTTCTAGTTTGAATCAGTTGGCTGAATATGCAAGCATTTAAAGCGTCACTAGTCACTTTACAAAATAATTATACTATAAAATAAAAGAAAAAACCGCGGGATAAAGTTTTTTGCTAAGTATACATATAGTACTTGAATTTAGAACAGATGTCCATTATTCGTATTGAGCGTTCGTTGGAAAAAAGTAGTATTGTAATTTTGTATGAAACGCGTTCGTTCTTTTTCCTCGCATTCAAAGTGAGAAGTAGAGTGTTTAACGCGAGACTAAACAATCATAATGACACGCGAATTATAGCCACCCTCGCTGTGCTCGGGTGGCTAAATGTCTTCTGTCATTATGACTTGTTTTAGTCCCTTGTTGAACAATCTACCTACTATTATCCGTTGCTTAGTACCCATAACACAAGCTTTACTTACTTTAGCTTACTTTAGGACTAGGTCAATTGGTGTGAATTGTCCCGTGATATTTATTTATTTATTTATTTATGATGACGCTATTGAGAACATCGTCTTTTTTAAAGTCGGTAAATAAAATAGAGTAACATATTCCGAATAAAAGAGTCATACGTGTAAGTAGGTAATGTAGGGCTAAACTTTTCCATCTAGAATCCAGGTAAAAAGGTATTAAAGAATTTCCATACAAATTGTTGGGGCCGGGTTGGTTAGTTTTGGGTACAGATAAAAAATGTAATTTAGACTTCAGGTATTTTATTTGTGAAATAAATTGGGAAGAAAAGTTATTTGATTTTATCAGCAGTCCGTTTGCTTGACGATTGTTTAAAAATTAAAATAATTTTCGGCTGCATTAGTATTTGAAGCCACCTCTCCTGGCTCCTATGTAACCAACATAGTGACATATTATGTCGAGTGACAAGAGACAGATTTTTTTATCACGGGACAATTCACACCAATTGACCTAGTCCCAAAGTAAGCAAAGCTTGTTTTATGGGTACTAGGCAACGGATAAATATGCTTATATAGTTAGACACATACTTAAATAGGTACACAAACAAACATTCGTATTTTTCAAACAAATATCGAACCCCGGACTGAGCTATCATAGTCAGGTTCTCTAACCACTAGGCCATTTGTCGTTCTTGGCCATGCTTATAAAATGACAGGCATTTTGTTACAATTGTTTGTAACCAAATTCAATGACATCATCTTCGTCATTTCAGCCGTAGGACGTCCACTGCTGGGCATAGGCCTCTTGATACCAATCACTACGGTTGGAAGTGGCTTGCTTCCACCTTGAATCAGCGGCCTTTGCCAAATCGTCCGTTCACCTCGTTGGTGGACGTCCCACGCTGCATTTGCCAGTCCGTGGTCCCCATTCGATAACTTTTCGGCCCCAACTGCCATCTGTTCTCCGTGCTATATGGCCTGCCCATTGCCATTTCAACGAGCTAATCCGTTGGGCTATCACTCCTGATTCGATCCCGTAGAAAAACCCCGAGCATAGCCCTGTCCATAGCTCGCTGAGCGACTCTGAGCCTATTCATTAGGCGTATTGTGAAGCACCACGCCTCTGATCCAACACAATGGCAACACGCGCTGGTTAAAGACTATCGTCCATAGGCACTAAGGTATTTTGGACGAAAAGACAATACATTGAATTTAATGACAATTATGCTGTGTAATGATGAAATCCGCGCAAGAACTAAAGTCACGGACATAATTCGAAGAATCGCCAGACTTAAGTGACAGTGGGCAGGGCACATCGCTCGTAGAATTGACGGTTGATGGGGCCTAAAGGTTCTTGAGTGGCGTCCACGGACCGGAAGAGGCAGTGTAGGTAGGCCTCCAACAAGATGGAGCGACGACCTGGTTAAGGTTGCGGGATCGCGTTGACGCAGGACCGATCTGTTTGGCGAGCCTTGGGGGAGGCCTATGTTCAGCAGTGGACGTCTTTCGGCTGAAATGATTGATGATTATGATGCTGTAAAATAAAAAATATTTTTCTTACTCGACATATTCGTAGTGGATAAATCTTGAGATGAAATTAAACCTGTCTCAGGCTTGTGTTACAAAATTGTAGTGTTCCGTGGTTGACATACGACGCATATTTTCAAAATCGATCCCCGTGAAAGGGTATGTATTACAATACCGAAGTACGAAAGACCGAATGTATTAAAACATCGAATGGGTCAAAAGACCGACACGATTTTTTTCTGAAAGCATTAACTTTTTAAGATTGTTATAAAACAAACCTAACCTAACCTAATGGGTTCTGTATGATGCCGTTTTAATAAATTCTGAGAAGTTTACGGTATCAGATAAAAATCATGTCGGTCTTTTGACCCATTCGATGTTTTAATACATTCGGTCTTTCGTACTTCGGTATTGTAATACATACCCCCGTGAAAGTTAGTAGTGACGATAATATGAGAATTGTCGCACCTGTCATCATGATGAAATACAAGTAAGAACCTTACATTATTCATGCTTCTTGATCAAATGAAAATATTGAAATTTGAATAATAGGTATTTCTGCCACAAAAATAAGAAAAAATGCATTTGTTTTTTTAAATGTCGCCCTTTGATCTCCCCGGTAAATTGAAACAAAACATCTTGTGTTTACATGTTTCCATGCAGCTGCATTTTCAACCCAATTGGGGTCTGATGTCTCCATAAAAGAACCGCCGACTTTGTTAAAAATAACACCAGCCCTAGCCCTACGCCGTCTCCGTCTAGGACGGTAAGAGAGAAAGGGACAATATGTTACATTATTTAGAAAATAAAATGTTTTTAGGGTTCCGTAGTCAACTAGGAACCCTTATAGTTACGTCATGTCTGTCCGTCTGTCTGTCTGTCTGTCTGTCCGCGGCTAAGCTCAGAGACTGTTAGTACTAGAAAGCTGTAATTTGGCATGAATATATATATCAGTCATGCCGACAAAGTGGTTAAATAAAAAAAACTAAAAAAGTTTTTTTTAGGGTACCTCCCGTAGACGTAAAGTGGGGGTGATTTTTTTTTTCTCGACTAACCCTATAGTGTGGGGTATCATTGGATAGGTATTTGAAAATAAATAGGGGTTTGCTAGAACCATTTTTTGATAAAGTGATTTTTTTCGGAGATATTCACTCTGAAAGTTCAAAATATTGTGTCCCCCCCCTCTAACTTTTGAACCGCACGTCTAAAAAATATAAAAAAAATCACGTAAGTTAGACTTAATAAAAACTTTCTAGGAAAATTATTTTCAACTTAATCAGTTGAGTAGTTTTTAAGTTTTTGTAAAAAAATATTTCAAACTACGATTGTAATTTAACCGCCACTGCAAACATTTTTTTTTCTTTAAGTACCTATAAGATCACGATAACAGTACCTCCTCTCAAATAAAAAAAAAATAATTGAAATCGGTTCATATAATAAAGAATTACGTCTGAAAAACCATCAACATACATACTAGGTCATAAGTAGATTAGTTACCCAATTCGCCGATAGATGGCGCTGTACCACCAACGTTGAATTCTACATCGCGCTGTTAAGATTTTTCCTGAGTTAATGGGGTCGGGATGGATATGCTTTGTGTTAGGTCAAGTTAATAACTCTCTCGATTTCATAGGTGGTCCTTGGTTTTGTTTTTAAGTTGTATTACGTTCGTTCGTGGGTTGGGTAGTTAATGTTGTTGTGTGTGTTTAAATTAGTGGTGGGTCGTCGACGATTATACAGTAAACGGAACGAGACCGTTTACCGTCGACGATAAACTAGTTTAAATAAAAACAGTCTAATTTTCGACTAGTTTACGTCGTCGTCGAAAAAACAAGCGAGCGTGAAGAAACAGAAAGCGGTCTATTCTGTTGGCGTCGCGACTCCTCGCTCGCGTCGGCAATGTTCGGGTTCACTCGGTCGGCATCGGCCGGACGCTCGCGACACGACGCGACGCAACGGATTCGACTCGCGACTCGTAACCAGTCGACGAATAAACTAGTTTATCTGTGAACTATAAACTAGTTGAATCGTTCACGTACGAAAAACAGTTTATGTAAACGGTTCGTTCATACAACGCCCACCACTAGTTTAAATTAACTAAAACAATTTGTGTTGTGGGGTAACATTTAGTCGGTTTAAATTAATTTGCGTTCCGTTTCGTATTTTGCATGTTGACGGTACTCAGTCAAAAATTTTGACGCGAACCAACTAGCTTGACTGATCCGACTGGCGATGCGACCGACACTGAGCGCTGCCGCTCCCGAGCTTACGCACACAGAGACAATGTGCTTGTGTATCTTCACATACAAGTATGGCTTACCCGCTTTCGTGAGATAAAACATTTGTACCTACCTAACCTACCTATCTAACTAAAAAAGACGTATTTTAAGTCCGCCTATTGTGACGCTCGGGAACTACGGAACCCTACACTGAGCATGGCCCGACATGCTCTTGACAGGTTTTTTATTAAATAGCGGTAGGTTGTTTTGTTTCGTAGTTCTATAATAATGATTCATTCGCATAATGTTTTTCGCATAATTATTGTTTGTCGTCGTACTGGTTTGACCTATGGCCTTTCAAACAGAGGGCCGTGGGTCCGATCCCAGGCTCGCACTATGATTTTTCGGAATTTAAGTTCGAAGTTACACTTGAAATTTTCCGTGAGGTTTAAGGTGAAGGAAACCATCGTGAGGAAACCTGTACACACCTGAGATGAAATTCGATGGTGGTGTGTGAAGTTCCCAATCCACACTGGTCCCGCGTGAGAACTACGGCCCAAGCCCTCTCATTCTAAGAGGAGGCCTGTGCCCTACAGTGGGACGTATATAAGCTGTGATGATGATGATGATCTATTTTTTTTAACTACATCTACTAAACACTTGCTTCACCTTTACCTTTGCTCCATGCCTTCTGTACGCCTGTTGCCACTACTGTCGGTTGCCCTTTGAATTTTTAACGAACACCCCTCACTCCAAATTGAAAAAAAAACTGCCTCGCATAAATTCCGTCACTGACTGGACGAGATTTGTTATTTTCTTGTTTCCCGAAACTTTTTTCCGCCCCATTCTAGCCCGCGGTGACTTAAGTTTGACATGCAAATTACTACTTTGACGAATTACGTGGGTCCCGTAATTGAGAGGTAGAGGCAGGCAATGCGGGAGATTAGATTCGGTTGGATTTTTGAATAGTTTTTGTAGTGCCTTCCGATTTAGTTCAGCTATCCGGCAAAAGACGGAGTTTTTCGAGGTAGTGGCTGCACTTGCCAAAAGATGGCGTCACTAAACTTGACACATTGAAATTTTAAATTATTATAAGAAAAACTAGCTACTGCCCGCGACTCCGTCTGCGAAGAATAGAGGTAAACAAAATAGCCTACGACCTATTCTCAGACCTACCGAATACGGACAAAAAGTTTCATAAAAATCGGTGAAGCCGTTTTGGATGAGTTCGATAACAAACACAGTTATGTTACACTAGATTCTTAAATATTAGACAGTCTGTTGCCCGCGACTCCATCTGCGAAGAATAGGGGTAGGTATAAAAATAGCCTACGACCTATTCTCAGGCCTACCGAATATGGAGCAAAAAGTTTCATAAAAATCGGTCAAGCTGTCTCGGAGGAGTTCGATAACAGACACCGTTGCACGAGATTTTTTTATATTAGATTGATTATTTTACTAGAAACTAATTTAAATTCCAATTTGCGTTGCATTCAAAATTGTATAAAACCTTTGTTCGAGCTAGCGCGCCCACACGGGCCAATGTCGGAGTTAAAACGACAAATGAATTCGTTTAGCAATTCTATCAGTTCATAACAGAGAGTACTTTCACTGGAGTTGCCTTTATCCTGATAAAGATAGTTTTTTGCAAGAAATGTGTGTTTCTGCAGTTCCACACTGTACGAACACACACAAATCGCACAAACCCAACTATCACCACCACCAAACAACACTGTCGCGTTTCGAACTCAATCAGAGCTCATCCACAAAGTATCGCCACCGTTCACTATGCTACCAGACGTTAGACCCCAGTACAGTGTGGAGGTGGAGGCACTGCATTCATGAACACACATTTGTTCCATAAACGTAGCTATCATAAGGTCGCGGGTGAGCAAAGTAATTGTCTTAGTGCATGATATGGACCTCCGCAAAGTAAAGCCTGATTCATTAAATTATTTAGTCCGAGTAATCTTTTGCCGTAATTTTTAGAGAATATTTTGACATATCGATACCGGAAATCTCAAATGGCGAAAAGGACAAAAATGCTATAGGGAAAAAAAAGCTGTACACGATGGCATTTAAGACTCATTTTCGCATTTTCGCATTTTGTCCTTTACGCCATTTGAGATTTCCGGTATCGATATGTATTTAGGTACCTACAAATCCGCCTGACTCGCACTTGTCTGGATTTTATTTTAAAGAGTCATTGTATTGTCCATTCATTTTCCCGCTTCTAGTTAAGCGAAATTGTCCCTAAAAAGAGACTTTTTAGTTAACCTGGCTTAATAAAGGAAAATTTAAGAAAAGAGAGAGAGAGCGCGCTCTTTCTCCCATTTCCGTTTATTTACACAGGAAAAAAATACATTCGAATGGTACAAATTGGGCCTTACTCAGCATTACGGCTGCGATACCACCTCCTGTGGTAATGTGCTTTGTGATTCATGCATAACCCAGTACGAAAATGGATTTGCAGATGTCAATAGGCTGTCGGTGATATATGTGACAGCCGGATTGGTTCGATGTGGGAAATCGTTAGTTTTAATAGAAACCCGTACCTATGTAGACGTTTAATAAAGTTTACAAAATAAAAATTTAACCGACTCCAAAAAACTATGAATATAACTTTCCACTGATCTGTTTTAAGTTTGTGGCTTAGCATGAGCCAGCAGGATTGGTAGAAGCCAAAATGATCAACCGTATGGTCAGTGACCAGTGACCAGTGGTCACTCAATTCAACAAGACTAGTGTTTTGACTTATTAAAGTCATTGTCAGTGATATCTTTTTAACGTTTCCAGCCAGCAACCACGATGAAGTTGAATTGAATAATCATAAAACCACGCTGTGAATCTATAACAATTCTACCTAAAAAGTAGGATAATCATGAGACCGAGTAAATTTTATTAATTACAACAAAATAAATTCACAGATTTTTGCATGCTGTTAGGTACGAGTATTTCAAGTAATGGTACAGAGAAGGAAAAAAGTTCACGACTTAGGAGCCATTTCGTATAACAGAATCCTATTACATCTCAAAACGTTATACGCCAGAAGAAAAGTAGGCCAAATAAACCGGTCAAGTTCGAGTCGCATTCGCGCTCAGAAGATTTCGTAGCACAGTACCATAGGTTCACGTAAACTCTTAGAAAGCCCCCGGGGAATCTGGGGGCAAGCAAAATATTGCAATGTAGCATACTGCTTTGAGGTGACCTTAGACACGGAGTATTTGTGACAGGAGATGAGTTTTCCCTCGATAAATTAAATTCATTTTCATACCGCATAATTGGGGTACTTTGACTCAATGGGGAGTAACTCTGGCCTATATGAAAACTATGTACCTATAGAAAGACCAATAAGAAACATCAACATTCTCAAAAATAATACGTTAAGTCGCCATTACATCTTTAAAAAGTTTAGTCTTTAAAAACAAAAGCAGCGGCGTTCGTGGTATTTTAAAAAGTGCGGGAAAATTTAAACATTTTGGAAATATTTTTTTATTTTTGAGTAAATAAAGCACTATACAAGCTTCGACCAATAAGTGACATACTGGGCTCGTACATAAAAATCCTCGCCTAAAGCTCAAATTTCGAAACGCACTCGTCCAGTACTTATCGCTTACTTACTGGTCTCTTCAGTAATGTACTAGAATTTAAAATTATCTGATATTTTGGTGCTGTAATGGTTTTTATTAGAGCGACTGAGCGTTATTGGTTAATGATGTCAAACACATTTCTTGTGTAAGGATCTCGGTATACGTTTTACTTTATTTTTACCCCCGACGTACAACAGGGGGGTGTAGACTTAGACGAGAATAAAAATATTTATTTGAATGCAATAGAAAATTAGTTTACAATTATTCACTAACTTCCATTGAATCTGATTACTAACCCGTTTTTAAGCTATTGCGTAAGCTATTGGACTTTAAAATAAAAATATACAAAGACTTTTCGCTTTTCTAACTTTTAGTTACATTTTTATCATTTATTTTTTTGAAAAACCATGTTACGAAGAATCCGGCAAGAAACTCATCGACATAATATTTTTTTCAAAACAGATCAATGACTCTCTTTGAGTTGTTGATATTTATGGTGGTGGTGATCGTTTTCCATCAGACGACCCGCTTGCTCGCTTGCCTCCCTCTTATTAAATATAGATCTACACATTATTTCACACAAGTAAATAGGCTATTTGAAGCTAGAGATCCCCAATGCGGATCGGAATTATTTCCAAAAATGTCATACAATAATCATTAATTTTTGTTAATAAATAAATATAATAATAAATATCACGGGACAATTCACACCAATTGACCTAGTCCCAAAGTAAGCTAAGCATAGCTTGTGTTATGGGTACTAGGCAACGGATAAACATACTTATATAGATAGATATATACTTAAATACATATTTAACACCCAAGACCCGAGAACAAACATTCGTATTTTTGATACAAATATCTGCCCCGACACGGGAATCGAACCCGGGACCTCAAGCTTCGTAGTCAGGTTCTCTAACCACTAGGCCATCTGGTCGTCTAAATTTAAAGCCGTAATTTTACATTACGGCTTTAGATATTAGTCTTCTAATCCCACCAGCAACTTTGACCTAAGGAACCCTAAAAACGGGTTATAACCGTAAAAATAATGAACAGTTCAATCCAGTCCGATCCGGATTTGACAGGCTTGATCCGCCGCCAGCCAATCACTGACAAGCATCTATCACGGTTAACCGGACAAGGCCCGTTTTAAAAAGTTTCCTATCTAATTGATTGGCTGCCAGTTAAGGAAAATAATTTGGTTTAAAAATAGGTTTTGAAGTCGAGTTAGGCGTTTGACGGGGGAAAATTTGGTGATCATTTATACTTAACGGTTAACAAGGTCGATGATATTTTTATTTCCCAGCTAGGTAAGTATATGAAAAAAAAAGTATGTATGTATGTAAAACTCTTTATTGTACATAAAACATGAAAATAACTAGTTAACAAGAGATACAGATGTACAAAGGCGAACTTATCCCTTAAAGGGATCTCTTCCAGTTAACCTTAAAAGTACTGTAAGGACAAGGTATTCCAATCTATAGCTAGACCGTTTAAATCAAAGCTCGCCCGCGCGGTACAGGCACATGCATAAATAAATAAATAAATAATAATAATAAATAAATATTAGGGGACAATCTTACACAAATCGACCTAGTCCCAAACTAAGCAAAGCTTGTACTATGGGTACTAGACGACGATAAACATACTTATATAGATAAATAAATACTTAAATACATAGAAAACATCCATAACTCAGGAACAAATATTCGTGCTCATCACACAAATAAATGCCCTTACCGGGATTTGAACCCAGGACCTCTTGCTTCCTAGGCAGGGTCACTACCAACTAGGCTAAAGCGGTCGTTAAATACGGAACAGAATAAAAAGTTCAAACAACGTCGCGCACGCATTACACTACTACACGCACAACATATGTGTGCGTGACCTGTCACAGACAAGACGGGGGGGGCGTGCACCGGCGCCCGCTCGGAGACAAACCAGTTTGAACTAGCTCAGTGAGTAGACAAAGTTCAGGTGTGTCGCCAGCGACGACGCGACTGTTTAGCGTTTAGCTACATAGTTCGGGTGTTCAGTTGTTTTTAAAGATGCCTACCTGTTGTAGTGTTTGTAGATATACAGATATTAAATAGTTAGGTACTTGTTTGAATAAAATATTTTGATTTTTAATTATTTTTTTTACCGAGCGACAACCCTATGATAATAGGTAAGAATTTCGAGCTCTGTTCGGAAGCTTTTATTCTGCTCCGTGTTTATTCATGTGGTACAGGGCTGGGGGGTATGACGACAAAGGGGCCGAGAGGTGCGGGCGGCGAGCGCGCTTCGTATGTCTGCCGCCCGCACCTCTCCCGACCCCCTTTGTCGTCCTACCCCCCAGCCCCTGTACCTGCGCGGACGAGGACTCATTTAAACGGATTAGCTATAGTAGAGAGTAACTTCGGCCCATATGGCAACCTTAAATACTTATGTAGAAGAGTCTAATAAAAGGAAATAAAAATTGTATGTTTCCAAACAGAACTATGTTAATGAACTAAACAATTACTTTGCTCACCCGACCTTACAATAGTTACGTTTATGCAAGAAATGTGCGTTACAGTGACAAGTTAAAACATTTGTTTTGGTTTGTTAGTTAAACATTTGGTAGCATAGCATACGGTTGTGGTAACTCTGAAGATGAGCTCTGGTTGAGTTCGAAACGCGTCAGTGTAGCTTGGTGGTGGTGATGGTTGGGTTTATGTGATTTGTGTGTGTTCGTACAGTGTGGAGGTGGAGGAACTGCATGAACGCACATTTCTTGCATAAACGTAACTATTGTAAGGTCGCGGGTGAGCAAATTAATTGTTTTAGTTCATTAATATGGACCTCCGCAAAGTAACGCCTGATTCAATAAATTAGAACTATGTTAGTAGGTGAGTAAATTTCGAAAAACTAAAGGTGCGAGCCACTGCTCGAACCCACGACCCTCTGATTGATTGATTGGTGAGAGCCCATAATGTCAAACCACTACGCTACCATAACTTACGCCCATAATATTTCATAGTCATGACTATCTTTTCTGCCCCGTCTTGCCACGTCGCATAGAGTCATGTCTTGCAATTTTTTTTTTATAGTGGTATCGTGCCTATTTTGTAGTATTTTTAACCCCCGACACAAAAAGAGGGGTGTTGTGACCGCTATGTGTGTGTGTGGCATCATAGCTCTTAAACGGGTGAACCGATTCGGATGCGGTTTTTTCACACATAAATTCCGAAAAATTTAGAGGTGCGAGCCCGGACTCGAACCCACGACCCTCTGCTTGAGAGACCATAGGTCAAACCACTAGGCCACCATGACATATTAATGTCTTTTCAAAACTCGGATCACAATTTGGAAAAGCGCCCCATTGATGCTTGCACTTCCATGCCCAAAAATTTGACTTCCGCCCATCGTTAATCCAACTAGGTGAAGCGTCCAACGACTGGAGTTTCGTCAACTTTTAGCCGAGCATTTCGACGTACACTCGTCCCGAGGGAGGTCGAGCAAATTGATTGCGTCCCCGGGGCTGAGTGTCTGTCGATCAATTAGTTACATATCGTCACTACTTCGGAAAAAGCTCGTATCTCGGTATCTGTAATCTTGCTAAGTGAACTTTATGTAGTACACCTTAAGGTTTAGTTTAATTTAGATAATTTATTGAAGATACGAGGTTCTTTCAAAGTAGTGGCGATTTTGTTACTTGACCTTTGAGTATCACTTCAAAAAGCATGAACGAGTAGATTTTTTAGTGTCATTTATTGTAAATGTTGTTAATTGATATCGGTGTGTTGCCAACCCTGTTTTACAAAGTAGATGAACTGCAAAAATTTTGTAGAAACCTACCGATTTAAAACAGGAAAATCGTTAAATCTATTTATCACAATCTTTTTGATCGAGGTCTTGACCATCGCGCTGGGTCGTTTCTGGTGCAAATAATAATAATAATAATTTATTTCAAGTATCAAAGACTCATATGTTTGTTAGTAGCTTAAGTTCTAAATTAAGTTGTTAGTAAAGAAAATTATAAAATTAATGCACTGACTAGGAGCATGTAACCCCTGACTGTGAAGCAAGTAAGGGCAGTCAATTCTGTCCCCTATCATGTTCAAAATGTTGTTGGGACTGCCGCGCACCCGGCGCACCAGGGATGCCGCCCTCTTGCGCATGGTGGCTTAAAAACAGTCAACTCTAGCATCTGCGAACATCCCTGATGCGCTACAGAAACGAGGCAGTCCCACCAACACCCGGAACGCGTTATTAAATTGGACCCGAAGAGCCCCGTAGGCCCGCTGCGTGTACCACAGCCACAGGCTACACGTGTACAGGGAGGTGCAGTAAGCCCTAAACAAGGTCATGTTCGCCCTGACTGACAGAGCCCTTCGTTCCCGCTCAATGTCACTATCATCCTCCATAGCGGCTCAGCGGGGCAATGCGGCTAGTGTGTTGGGCACATTTGCACCTGGTGCGATCCGGGGCGGTTTATTCGACTGACTTTCTTTTTTATTTTACTGTATTTTTGTGTTTTGACAATTTGTTTTATACAAGTTAGCTATGAAGTATCTTTTTTTTTGTACTTATTTTTTTCAACTTCATTTTTTTATTACTTTTACGGTCATCCCGTGAAATCATATATTTCGTACTAAATACAAACTGAAATATAGATGCACAGAAAAAACCCCAGAAAAAAGACCAATGCTGGGAATCGAACCCAGGTCCTCAGCATTCCGTGCCGCGTGCCATACCCCTACACCACCACTGGTCTAGAGATTAGACACGAATCTTTCCTATACATCATACATTTCAATCTGCTAAATCATCACCTTATGCAGTGACAAGCGCACATCTATGTTACACCCTCATCGAGAGATTTTAACACTCCTTCGGAACTAACCGCTCACCTGGACAAGAGATGGCGCTACTGTGCAACTTTAAACAAGTTAGCTATGAAGTATCTTTTTTTTTTTTTTTTTTGTACTTATTTTTTTTTTTAAAAATGAAGTTGAAAAAAAATAAGTACAAAAAAAAAAAAAAGATACTTCATAGCTAACTTGTTTAAAGTTGCACAGTAGCGCCATCTCTTGTCCAGGTGAGCGGTTAGTTCCGAAGGAGTGTTAAAATCTCTCGATGAGAGTGTAACATAGATGTGCGCTTGTCACTGCATAAGGTGATGATTTAGCAGATTGAAATGTATTTATTTATTTATTTATTTATTTATTTATTATGGTTTGCCAACAGGTAAAATACTATAAAACTTGCACTACAACATGTTAATAAAAAATGGAAGAGTATTCACCCAATTACAGGCAAACACAGCATGCATTAAACATAAACATACGCATGTCGCCAAAGACAAATTACTACAAAACAACACTTACGACATGAGCTATTAACCATAAAAATATGAAGAGACAATATAATATATAAAAAAACCTAAGTGAGAACAAAAGTGGTCCTACAACAGAACTATAACTACCTACTACAACCAGAAGCAGCGGCAAATAATATTGAACTAAATCGTGACCCAAGTAACCTGCTACAGTATTGAAAGCGTAAGACAATTAAATTACAATAACAACTACTGGGTCACGAACCTATGCTAATTATTTATTTTAAATCTATACAAAAGCGTCTTATATTTATTAATAGAAACGTTTAAAATATCGACTCTTGTATCCTTAAAAAACTCGTTATGATTTCTACAAATCCTTGGAACAATACTATGAGAACCAACTTTGGTCCTGTAAGTTTTTGTAGCAAATGGTCGAAAATTTGCCACACGAGCGTGCTGTCTCGGAACGGTCATATTAATTTTTTGTAACAAACGGGGACAGTCTAAGGCCCCATTTACTATTTTATGCAACAAGACTTGATCCGAGACCCAACGTCGATCTTCAAGGGGTTGCATTTTAAAGTAGGTCAATCGTTGTTTATACGATTGCAGTGAATGAAGCTTTCGTTGGTGGAGGGTTGTGAAAAATAGAAATCTTTTTTGAACGCGTTCAATTCTCTCAACATTACATCTGTACACGGGGTTCCACACATTTGAACAGTACTCCAACAAGCTGCGGATTAAGGCGAAATAAGCTGATTTTAAAGCTGAAAAGCGCCTAAATTTGCTACAGTTTCGCCAGATAAAACCCAAGAGTTTATTTGACGTTTTTATTATATTATCGATGTGCATATTAAATGATAATTTTTTGTCTAGTGTTACACCTAAGTCTCGTATGTACGAAACCTCCTCCAGGAGAACACCATTGATAGTGTACGATGTGTTCAAAGGCAAACGCTTTTTAGTGAATTTTATATGCTTACACTTACCGATGTTTAAGGGAAGTTTATTTTCCACAGACCAATCCGAAATGCGATTTAAGTCCTCCTGCAACTGTTGGGTGTCAAAGGGACCAACGACAACCTTGGTTATTTTTAAGTCATCAGCGAAAAATGAAAATTCACAATTTTGGATTACGTTAGCCACATCATTAATAAAAATTAAAAATAGCGTTGGTCCCAAATGCGAGCCCTGGGGCACTCCGGAAGTAGCCTCATAAATCTCCGACTTATGACCACAAACTACAACTTTTTGAGATCTCGATGTGAGATAACATGAGAACCAGTCCAATAGTTCACCATATACACCACTGACATTTAACTTACTTATCAAAAGACAATGATCAACCTGATCAAAAGCTTTACTAAAGTCGGTGTAAATGGCATCCAACTGGAAGCCTCCATCCAAAGCCTCAGCTGCTTCGGAAACATGCAAAGTTAAATTCGAAACTGTTGACATTTTACTGCGAAAACCATGTTGTTCTGGAATTAAAAGCGACTTAACATGAGCATTTAAAACAGAATTGACCAAGGACTCCAACACTTTCCCGGGAATTGATAATAAACAAATAGGTCTGTAAGTTTGTATGTCCGTTCTTTTACCACCTTTATGAATAGGAATGACATTTGCTTGCTTCCAAATGGATGGGAAAACGCCACTTGCCAGTGAACGGTTGTAAATAATATGAAGGGGGTAAGACAATTGCTCGGCACAGTTAACAATGAAAACAGCCGGGAGCTTGTCAGGCCCTGCTCCTTTATTTTTATCCAATCTCTTTAATGATAATTCAATAGATTCACGGGAGAACGTAACTTTACCTAACGTGGTAGATGTTGCCTGACATTGAGTTAACGGTACATTTACAGTGGTATTGTGATTATTAGTTGATGTATACACAGACGAAAAATGCTTGGCAAAAGCCTGGCAAATTGCGGTTGGAGTTGACAATTTTTCCCCATCCAACTCCATTTCACATGGCATTCCTTCAGTTACACGTTTTGATCTGATGAAGGACCAAAACGTTTTCATATTGCCTTTTGATATGGACGACTCAATAGTACTCATGTAGCTTGAATAGCATGATTCAATTTGTTTATGGCAACGTGCTCTAGCTTCTTTGAATTCCAATTCGTCGATTGGGTTCCCAAATCGTTTATATTTTTTACGCAGCTTATCTTTTTCTTTGATCAAACTGATTAGATTTTTAGTATACCAGACTGGATACCGCTCGCTAATAGGCTTCGAGATGGGTACATGTTTAATAATAATGCTTTCGATGCGTGCGTAGAAGACACTCGTCATCTCGTTAACGTCATGTAGAGACCCCAATGTGAGCTCCCAGTCAACGCTGTCCAATTCAGAATTGATACCAATGTAATCCGCCTTGAAAAAGTTATACCTACCAATAATATTTTTTTTCAAAAAGCTCATGGTAGGGAAATTCAGAACAACATTTAGAGGAGGATGATACGGGTCAATTTTAGACAGAGGACTTGCAATATCTATTTTAGTAGTGATATTGGTGCTCAAAACCAAATCCAAACATTTTCCATCCTTGTTTTTTACAAGATTGAACTGACGCAAATCATGAAGAGACATGAAATCACTCAATAACTCGCTCAATCCACCTGAACATGCTTGGAAGGTAGCTGCAGAGGAGTTGCCCTGACCCGGATCAGGATGCCAAGCAATCCCACCCAAATTAAAGTCCCCGAGAACCATGGTTGTCCCAGCGGCAGCCGCATCGATTGAAGAAATAGAATCACTGATACTGTCAAGGAGAACCCCAAGTTTTTCGCATGACACTGGAGGTGGTATATACACAGCGCATATATTAACAAACTTGACTAATTTGTTTGTACGATACGAGATCCTTACCCAAATGTCTTCATTAGAGCTTTCAAGTTGATTAAGCCGTGATGAGCAGAGCTTTTTTGAAACGGCGATTAAAACCCCTCCACCATCCTGCTTAGAGCTTCCCTCACTGCATCGATCTCTCCGATGAACCAAATAATTTTGATTAAGAATCTCGGCGTCAAAGACACCCTCGTTAAGCCAAGTTTCTGTTATAACTATAACATCATATTTACAATTTAAGGACGCTAAATAAAGTTCATTCAATTTACCTCTAATGCTTCTGGTGTTTTGATAATAAACACTCAACTGGGACATTTTACTAACAATTTTTTTTTTTTTTTTCCTTTATTACGTAATACTACTAAGATACTACTTAATTTAACAAAATAAAAACTACGACAAAACTATAGAAATTACTCGTAAAGTGATGCTAAAACTTCGGTATTTTTAATCCAAATAATAGTTGAAGAGTCGTCCTTCCTTAATAAAACTCGACCATCGCGGGTCCACAAGTGCTTGTAGCCCTTTTCTCTCTTCAGCGCGCGCGCCTGAGCCTGCAGTTTGCGATTATAGGGTGACAAATGTTCCACGACGTAAACCTGTTTGCAATCTCCTCCCAGGCCAAAATGAGACGAATTTAGTTTGTCAGACGGGTTTGCTTTGTTGAATTTCATACAGGCTGCCAGAACTTTATCTCGCATAAGGCGGGATTGTAGCCCGATGATGACCGATCGTGGTCGCTGTGAGCCTTGGCTCTCCTTGCCCACACGCACACACAACAGTAGGTCCTTCTCCTCGATCTTGCATGAAATTGTATTACCGAGTTGGATGACAGCGGCCACAAGATTCTCGTTTTCGTGTTCGGGAAGACATTGTATTTCTAAATTGTTTTCCCTTCCCCGTTGTTCAAGCTGAGACAATCTGTGCTGCAATTCATTTACGCTCTCATGCAGTTGCATGTTCTCCAAGCGCAAGTTCGATGCTTCAGAGCGAAGAGTCACTAAGTGGCTATGTACATCCTCGCATTTGCTCGATACTGATCCAATCTCAGTTTCTAAACCCTTTACAGTGTCCCCAAGTTTTGAAACTTCCGCTGACCAGCCTTGCATTTGACTCGCCAGTGTATCTAGCTTCATGTTGAACCCATCTGTGAGCGCGTGCATGTCCTGGGTCAGTGCTTCGAACTTCGCGTTGATGTTAGCCAGCAGCGCTTCGGTATCAATGCTCACAATCGACGGCAAGTTACCGGCGTTCTCATCAATGCGTTCGTTTAAAACCAATGGTGACTTAGGAGAGCCTGTGGGTAATGTACCTTTTTTAATAGATTTGCATTTAGGACACTTCCATTTTTTCAGGTTCATGGGCAGTATTTTTTTGAAGTCCGAGTCAGAGAGACCCACGCACGAACAATGAAAGCATCCCTCACATAATGAACACTTTATCTGTTCGTTAGATGCGAGTACCGTGCTGCACTTCGAGCAAATCATTTTATTTCTTAATTAAGTCTTTACCCTAAAAATTTAATTTAATAACGAAGCAAAATACAGCACAAGGAATCTTCACTCTTATATCAATGCACTTATATCCACTATTGCAAGGTTCTCAAATAAATCCAAGGAAATGATACGAATGTTCAACTTATATATTCATATTTAATTCTAATTGTTTTTTTTTTTGATTCCCGCCAAAATATTTATTTTCCTGCAATTTATTTGTAAGCTGAGATGATTTATATTTATTCAAAAATTACGACCTTATTAATAATAAATTGTTAACAATAAACGCCAATCCTTATTTATTTTATTGAATACCTGATTAAATCTAGCCAAGTAAGATATTAAAAAGTAAATTCACAAACTAATTTTTTCTTAATTGGCAGTATGTCATTGATAGTCAATAAAAGAAAATACGACCCACTAAAACAAAAGACAATCTCTTTGCTGGCCTTGGCCAGCAATGTTTGTATGAAATTCCATTATTATCGTCTAATTTGAAATTGGAACGAATCTTCCTCAACTGCTATACAATGACATACTTCGTGTTCTATTGTCACGACTATAAGGACCACATTTCCTTGGATGTTTGAGAAAAACACCTAAAAACGGCGGACCGAGGAACCTTAAAAAAAGGCGGCCTGGGCTGCATATTCATGACGTCACACCTGTCGATGTTTGTGGGCCCCCAAATTAGCTAATGATGGGAATCCGTACGTTCCCCAGGGACGTGCCGGGATACCGGGAGGTTGTGTGCCCAGTTAGGGACCGGAACAGTTTTGGGGAAACGTACGTTTCTAAGAAGCTAGCTGTTGACGTTGTTTTTTAAGAGTATGTAGATTGTAGGTATGCTCATGAATCGCAGAACAAATGGCCGCTGGGGCCGAAAAGTTCTAGAACGGCGAACACGGATCGGCAGCGCAGCGCTGCGTGGAACGTCCACCAATGAGGTGAAGGAAGGAAGGATGATTTGATAAAGGCCGCAGGTTCCATTTGGATGCAAGCCGCTTCCAACCGTAATGATTAGATGTCAATGACGGAGGCCCCTGTCCAGCAGTGAACGTCCTACGGCAGAAATGATTATGTTGATGATGATGTTCATGAATGCGCTGGACGAGATTCAAACCCATCTGCTGGCGACATACCAAGTTTCATCCAAACCCGTCTAGTCATTTTAGCGTGAAACAATAACAAACGCACCCACATACAGACACACCAACTTTTGCATTTATAATATAGACTTTCAACCATTTTCATTGTTGACAAACAATGCTGCAGCCCGTTTCACCATTGCTATTTATAATATAGAATATTTAGGATATATAATTTATTGTTGTAATGGAATGCAGAGTTTAATATCCTACTTAAAATACTGAAAAGCATGTTTTTACTGAGAAACGTTTATTTACGTATTTCCGACAACATCAAACTCATCATTACAAAGGTAATTAATTTAGTTAGCGGGCGAACGTTGTATTTTGAACATCCAAAACTAATTTCCCAAATTAATGGCACACAGTTTAATATTTATTTTTAGCAACTAAAATAGCTTTCGGCCAAATGAAAAATGTTTGCTTGTTTCAATAATTGAATTGGGGATGTCTATTTTTTTGCAATGTATAGTAAATCGAAAACCATTTCGAGATAAATGCTTTCTAACTCGTTTTCTGTAGTTATTATCTTTTTATTTAACGTAATGAATTAATTAAATAAGAAATAAGCAAAGACTTTCATTTGACATTGGTGTATTTTGCGTGACCGGTCGTACTTTATTGTGTGTGGTTAGATTCTTCACAATTTACGCGTGGATTATACTACGGAGTTTGATTTGGCCGCTGTCTGACATCTAGCACTTTGTCAGTGCCAGTAAAGTGACACAGTGTATAGTGTACCACTACGCAAAAAATAATTAAAGGGGTTGCCTTATCGTACGCATTTAGATAGATTTAGAAATTTGGCATTGTGGGAGCCCTCAATTATAATGTGACGTCATCAACTAAAATAGCTTCAATAATTAATTTTGAAAAAAGTAGAGAACTAAATGACAAAATATTGAAATTAGTTTCTTATAATTGACTTTTCTATACAAAAAAAATATAAAAACCACTGGTAATTTTTTTTAAACATTCCCAATTGTAACCATGGACTTAATACCTAACCAGGACTGAGTACTGCGACAAAAAAGTGAGGCCGTAAAAAAAAATAACTAGTGGATTGCATCTCGTTCTAATTAGGGTGATCAAGTAATGGTGCGAGTGGGACACAATCCACTAGTTTCTCTAGTTTGTATATAATCTCTCGGACCGCTGTCTTTAGTTGCCATTATTAAACTGTATGGCTTGGTAATATGGGTCACTTTTGATTGACTAATAAAAGTTAGTACTCAGTCCTGGTTAGGTATTAAGTCCATGATTGTAACATTTTGACGTCATACTTTCTCCACTCTCCAGCGCCCTCTGAGTGACTTTGAGCTCACTTATGTATAATCTGCTCAAGAACTAAAGTCACCGATATAATTCTCAAAGAATCATAAATCTCAAAATATAGGTCGCGGGTGAGCAAAGTAATTTTTCATCACACTTGCTCGTCCATGGTGTTATTCCATGCCTGTATACTAAAAGACAATGGCCTAAATTGTTCTTAAGGGAGTTATGGATTTACGTACAGTTTTTCTTCCCAAGGGAGTTTTAACTTTAGTTTTAAAATTTACAAACAAGTCAGTTGGTATGTCATTTCAGACTAAGGAGGTTTCAAGTCAGCCAACGTTTTATTTATATGTTTAAAACTTAGCTACAACCCAATTTTACTACACAAAACTTATCTACGATTCATGAATCTTCGTTATTTTTATATTTCAAATTTATATCAAATAGTTTTGCAATAATTTTAGTAAGTATTTTTTTAACATGTTGGCTTAATATGGCCGTATGGCCATTCGAATTCTAAACACAATTTACATTATCTATGGTAGATGACTTGAAAAAAGTGACAATCTTATTGGCGGGTAGCCATTACTTACTTAAGTGTTTAGAGACAAAATAATTTTATTTTTGGATTTTTTTTCCTCGCAGTGTGATGAAAATCATTGTATGTATCACGGGCAGTAAGGTAATTACAAACTCGAGTTATTAAAAGCCCTCCGCCTTCGGCGTCGGGCTTCTAATAAACCCTCGTTGGTGATCCCCTACTTACGGCCCTTGATACACAATGTACTAATATCAGTCCATTATTATAATTACTCTGACGCATTGGTACCCACGGGGTAAAGACATGATTTGTTCGTCGCCCCCTATCGATAAACAGCAGAAAATAAAGTGCAACGCTAAAGACGAACTTTTGGATCGTATTGTCTCATGCAGCTAAAGATATTTCTGAGGCTAACCGTAGGACATATTGCGCGTGGGAACGTGACAGAGATAGCGTTATCGCACCCTTCTAGCCGAGCGCGCCCGACCGGATCCGAGGACATCAGTTGCTGATACTGGCCAAGCGTGTACTCAATATCCTTCAAGCGTGGTACAAGGTAGGAATATACAGCAGCGCTATACTGAGGTTAATAACTACTTACTCGTATGAGACCGGATTATATGCAATTGCATATTTGCATACCTATCTGTCAAGGTCGATTGATATGGCAGATAGGGGGGGGGGGTTTGCGGGGGGCGTGGGGTTGAGGTTATTGGTTGGGGGTTGTTGGTTGTCACGTTAAACTATCGTCCGTAAACTGTTTTTACAGACAACCGGTTTTTTTGCAAACGATCCACCATCGATAGTATTAAATAAATAAATAAATATTTGGGGACAATCTTACACAAATCGACCTAGTCCCAAACTAAGCAAAGCTTGTACTATGGGTACTAGACGACGATAAACATACTTATATAGATAAATAAATACTTAAATACATAGAAAACATCCATAACTCAGGAACAAATATTCGTGCTCATCACACAAATAAATGCCCTTACCGGGATTCGAACCCAGGACCTCTTGCTTCGTAGGCAGGGTCACTACCAACTAGGCTAAAGCGGTCGATAATAAAATAGCAATAGTATCGATAGTATTGATACCTATCGATATTGTGACTATTTCTCGAGGTCACAATACTATTGGCAATACTATCGTTAGTTCAATTTATTGTCGGCAACGCAACTTACAGCTGAGCGGGGTCATTGAATTCCCCGACGTGGAGTAAGATTATGCCTATTTAATTATTAAGGCCCTGAAACCACCCACGCTTCGAATTAGATCAAGTCTGAGTCACAACATCCAAGTTATAACCAGTATACCCAAATTAAACTATAGAACCCAATATCACTTACGTCCTGAAGGTCTTAAAACAATTAAGGTGTGTCTGTCTGTTACCTCTTCACGCTTAAACCTCTGATTTAAATGAACTTTGGTGTCCCCGGGATAGGACATAGGATAGTTTTGATTCCGTAATTGCATAGTTCTCGGGGGATGCCGATAGCCAAATTATTCGCGAATCATTAGTTTTTATATCTCTTATACCCATCGAAATATATTTCATCATTATTATAATTATCTAGTTTTTAAGGGGACATGTGGGGTTCCTTAGTTATGTAATTAATTCAAAACATCTTTGAGCTCACTCTCAACCTCGACCCCTTTTGTCGCATATGGTCCGTTTCGCAAATCGTCCCGTTCAGCAATTTGTCCCATACGCAATTCATTGCCAGATCGTTGGCAGATCGGCTTGCAAACGCATCTCGTCCATTTTGCGACTGGTCCCTTTCATAATCCGTCCCTTTAGCAAATCGTCCCGGAAACGCACCTCGATTTTTACGATTTGCTAACGGGAGGAATTGCAAACGGGACTATATGCGACAACAGGTCTCTATTGATCATGAAAGCTGTCTACTTACGTCCAAGGGAACTGTAAAATGATTCCGGCTGATAGCCCCGCAACCTATCCTCGGATGATTTCACAAGCATTGTGAAAACCCGGCTTTTATTCTGCGGGACAAACATATCGACTTAACGACTTGGCTAGGCGAGACCCGAAATATTTTATTTAAACGCTAAGTACCGAAAATGCCTTCATTAAGTTTGTAAGGCGGCAATTACATTTATATGCGGGGCAGTTGTCGTACTAAATGGCTACAACTATTTCCTATTTTAGTGGCAATTAGAAAGATTCAATGACTTTTATTAACGGTATTATCCTAGTTTGACCTATGGCCTCCAAAAGATCACGGCAAATTACAAATGTAATTTCGCACATAAATCCAAATAAAGCCGGTTTACGGACGATAGTTTAACGTGACAACGTCATAACAAAACATTGATGAAATAATGATTGCATACTTTTGCCGATTGTGCCTTTCGCTCGCTCGTGCCGCGCTCTCGCTCCGATCGTTCATCGGCTCGAGCGTAACGGGACAATGCGTTATGTACGTTACACTGAGTCATCCTTTTTCGTGCGTGCAACCGGCGTTCATCGATTTATTAGACGTTGCCACGTCAAAAAGTCATAGGTGCGAAGGTTGTTACCACATCACTCGATAGGTCGACGATATGGTAGAATGGATTGGTCGACGTAGATCAACTGTAGCTACTACACCAAAACTCCCACACGGATCGATCGATGGATGGATAGGTGTCGTAGATTTGGTTGATCGACGGATACCGGTCGATAAACGATCGATCGACAGCCAATCGATACTATTGTCATAATATACGCTCACTTTGTACAACGTTCACGAACGAAAGATATGTAGGTAATTTCAAAATATCTAACTTTGTAAAGTATAACGTAATTACATACTCGTATTTTGTTATATCTCGTGAGACGTACCCGTTTGTTTTGTGTAGGGGTCGCAGTTCTAACCTAGCATAACCTTCTTTTCTCGCATTATATAAAACCTTTATTATATATCCATCATTATAAAAAAAATAATGTTATGCATGTCAACTGAGACAGTTCTAGTGAGACGAAACCGTCTGGCTAATGGACGATTGTGTTGCTCTGACTGCTAACTGGGCTAATGAACGATTGTGTTGCTCTGAGAATGAGCTCTGGTTGAGTTCGAAACGCGTCAGTAAGTGAGGCGGTGGTGATATATGGGTTTTTGTGATTTGTGTGTGTACGTACAGTTTTTTTTTTTATTTATTTCTCATAGGTATCACATACACTGGCTTACTATCTAAATCCACTCGCCAAACTGATATGACAGTTTGTTGGCGAGAACACGCTCATTACAATTTAGTTATATGTAAGTACTTATTTAATTTAAACATGCATCTAAATACAAAAATAAAACAAAAAATTACAAACAAATACTACAGAGATGTGGATACTTTTGCAAAAATGTACCCTAAGGCAGTTTTTGCAAAAGAATCCTTTTGAGAGTATTTTTAACTTTCCTTATGGTACACTGATTTCCTTCTCTTAGCCACTCAATCCTGTTTTATATTTTTGGAACTAGGAACTTATTTGTTCGTTTACCATAATAATTTGGGTTTACCATAAGTGTGGAGGAGGAGCTGCATGAACACACATTTCTTGCATAAACGTAGCTATCATAAAGTCGCGGGTGAGCAAAGTAATTGTTTCGATTCATTACTCATTTGAAGACGTTAGTAATCCGTGTTCGTTCACTTAGTCTCAACATTATGCTGAGTGGGGTCCAATTTATACTTATTCGATAAATTTACCTGTATCTTTTCCGCCCCAATGTATTTTTTTATCATGTCTATCGAATATGTGCAAATAAATTTATTTTTTGTTTCTCGCTCTCTGTTACAAATTCAGCGCAATTTTTTGTTCTTTCAAATGGCATTTTCGCGTAATATGATTTTAAGAAATCGGTCTCCTGACATCTTTGACCAACTGTGGGTTTATTAACAGAGTTCCCTGGGAACATTACTCGCGTATTTCCAAACAACGAACAGCGATCTTTATTAAACGCCGCGACAAGGGCCGCCATTCACGCTCGCAGTTTACTTCGATCACAGAGTAATTTTCGCCTTCCGCGGTTTGTTTGAAGCTAGGCCCGTGTATCCGACTTTTGCATATTTTTTTAGCTCTCTTTTTATTAGGGTTCCGTAGTCAACTAGGAACCCTTATAGTTTCGCCATGTCTGTCCGTCTGTCTGTCTGTCTGTCTGTCCGCGGCTAAGCTCAGAGATCGTTAGTACTAGAAAGCTGTAATTTGGCATGAATATACATATCAGTCACGTCAACAAAGTGGTAAAATAAAAAATAAAAAATAATTTTTTTTAGGGTACCTCCCATAGACGTAAAGGGGGGGTGATTTTTTTTTTCTCGTCTAATCCTATAGTGTGGGGTATCGTTGAATAGGTCTTTTAAAACCATTGTGGGGTTGCTAACATGATTTTTCTATTCAGTGATTTGTTTGCGAAATATTCAACTTTAAAGTGAAAATTTTCATTAAAATCGAGCGTTTCCCCCCTCTAAAATCTAAACTATTAAATGGAAAAATTTGAAAAAATTCAGAATGGTAGTGTATATATCAAATTTACTAGGAAAATTATAGCGGCTAAGATTGCTTGGAAATTATTTGTAGTTTAAGAGTAAATAGTAGTCTAAGGTATAAAACATACCTAAACTTGGATGATTCCGTACACATACGAAATCCTTAGAAAAATATTACTTGATTTTTTTGTAATGGCTACGGAACCCTACCTTGTGCGTGTCCGACACGCTCTTGGCCGGTTTTCTATTTATTTTTTCTTTAAACGCAATTATTGAAATAAGATGCGCAGGTCGTCACGTATAGTAGCCGAATATTCCCGACATGTGACCGAGCCGAGTAGCCGAGCTGCAGAAGCGCTGGCGCGCATTTCACAGGCTTTCCGTTCAAGCTCACCTTGATAAAGAATCACGGATTGGTTCCAAACAAGTCGGGCATACCCTGTTTAATTTTAGTAGGTACCTACTTACTGCTCGGTACTTTTAATTCAATGATCGTTCAACACGATGAAAAGATATTTTGTTAACGAATTTGAAAACTGATCTAAGTCATCTATTGAGAAAAGGCAACAATATACAACGATTTGTTTATCATCGGTAATAGTTGTTGCTAACATAAAGCGACAAGTTGCTAAACCAAAAGAGTTTGCAGTTGAGAGTGGTCTCTTCGAAGTAATAAATAAAAGCTTTAAAAAAATCATTTAAACTACACTATAAATTGCACTATAAATCGTTTAACTTAAAAAAAAATATTTTAATATATCTTTTCCAGGCATGACAAATAAATATTGAGTTTACAGTAGACGACACGAGACTGAGTGTTAGACGATCAGATGGCCTAATGGTTAGAGAACCTGACTAAGAAACTTGAGGTCCCGGGTTCGATTCCCGTGTCGGGGCAGATATTTGTATGAAAAATACTAATGTTTGTTCTCAGGTCTTGGGTGTTTAATATGTATTTAAGTATGTATCTATCTATATAAGTATGTTTATCCGTTGCCTACTACCCATAACACAAGCTCTGCCTAGCTTACTTTGGGACTAGGTCAATTGGTGTGAATTGTCCCGTGAGATATTTTTTTTTACAGTTGTTGTAAACGGTTCTTTAGATTAATAAAAAGTTCTTGTCAAATATGACAGTTTTATAACTTTCGGAAGCACAGCTTAGTTAAATTGAATCGTGTGTAATTATTGTACCAGGGTGGATCCTTTTCACAACCAATTTCATGATAATTTCTTTGACAGATGTATGGAATGTTTACATGACATTTGCAATGAAAATGATTCACCCTGGTACGTGAATCTATTCCTTCGACTGTACATAAAGTACTGCGCATAATTGATTATCTGATTGATTGATTACATTTTAAATACTCTGAGGGAGTTAAGACACTAGTGTCATAGTGAGATTATCTTCATTGTCCTTATGCTCAGGTCACGCGACGACACTGACATTCAACACAAATGTCGACACTAGTGTCCATTGCGTCCACAATTCCACATGGTAAGCAATTTTTTGTGTCGACATTGGTGTAAACATCTTAATGTCCCGGTTCAAGTGTATTGGCTGTCTACACGGATCGATGCTACACTGCAATTCAGTGTGGTACATTCCCTCGCCATGAATCGACGTGCTGCTGCCGCGGTTGTCACGATATGTGTTTCAATTAAAATGCGTCGTCGTAAAAAGAGATCGATATGGGTTAAATATTGGATTAAAAGAAGAGCACAGCTGGGGGCATTTAATCAATTGTTATCCAGAATGCTACAGAAACTTTCTTCGGATGAAATACGAAGACTTTCAATATTTATGTAAAAATTTATTAAGTACCTACTTATTAAACTTTTACTTATTTTTGACAAACTTTCTACCGCCGCTTTATAATATATAATCAAAGATTTTATGTCCTCCGCAGTCCACGTACGTGACGTCATATTGGTCTAGCTAAAAATTTCGCACAGGTTCGAAATTCGCGACACTTGCGTCGGACACTACGAACGTCCTGTCTCCACGGCTGCGACACAGACACTGAGCGACATCGCCACTACATCTCTGCAACTAAGTGTCGCGGCAGTGGACACACACAGACAGTCGATGTATACACTGAGTGTCTAGTGTCAGGTGTCGTCGTGTGTCCTCAGCATTAAAATTAACGAAAATAAAAAAACGCGGTGTATACCTGGTTCTACCGTTGGTGACTCGGGACAAAGCAGTTTGTTAGTGTGCAGTGCTTTGGCCGTGCCGGCTCTCAGCTCGAGTGCTTTTTCATTTCCGGCAGAGGGCGCTGTATTTATTTTATTTTTGCTAAATGCCTACAGACGTTACACTATTAAAGGTTTTGTGGGCCGCGTTTTGGGTGCTTATTTGTTTCTGCGTAAAAAGGCGTTATAATGGCGTCACTGCGATGGGATTCACGCATTCTGACATTCCATTAAAAAAAAGTTATTTCGTAACCCTTAGTTTTTAACCCCCGACACAAAAAGAGGGGTGTTATAAGTTTGACCGCTATGTGTGTGTATGTTTGTGGTATAATAGCTCTTAAACAAGTAAACCGGTTTGGATGCAGTTTTTTATTTAAAAACGGGCTTTTCGGGGACGGTTTTTGACATTTTTCGTCAAAATTGGTTTAGCGGTTTCAAAGTTACGAGCTCTTATGTCAGCTGCGGAAGGGATCTTAGACGCATAAAGGACATTTACTTTATTTTCAAACATATGTGTGACCATATTGCGTTTATAGTAAAGTTATTCGATTAAAACATCGCGAGTACCTACGGTAATTGCACCATCATAAATTAGATTCCTTAGCTCTTCAGAAGTAAAACACACACATCGCACCTGTATCCCTAGAGGGGGTAGAGCACACGAAACACATACCTTTCCTGGCTATTTTTAGCAAATTTTAGGTTTAAAGTTAGATAAAAGTAGTATAGTGTCATTTTACAATTAAATCACTTTGACTTTGAGGTTGCTAGCCTATCGCCTACAAATAACAAAACAAGTTTCATTAGTACAAAACGTTGTATGATCTTATCGGCAATTTTAAATTTCCTCTTTTTCAGACAAAAAAATATTAATAATTTCGAAGTTCAAGATAACATGACTTAGGACGAGCTGGCAACGCATTCTTAATTCTTATGACGTCATCTGTTATAAAAAAATTAGGTTTGAAGAGTGGCAACGTTGCTTATCATTAGGGTATGTTGCACTGCATTTTTTTTTATTTTTTTTTATAAAAGAACTAAGTATCTCCCAAAGTAAGCCAAATCAACTTGACTTTAATTCTACATTTTAGGCTTGAAGCCTGAGAAATCTATATTTTAAATCTGTCGGATTATTCGTCGGCCACGGCCACAGTGTATAAATTAAACTGTCACTGTCACCGTCACCAGCTCTGATGAGAGAGATCGCAATTACCATCGCAAGCGACAGCACTCGCCCCTGAAAATAACAAATCATCACAACTTAAAGCTTAATAAGCAATAGTTCCAAAAAGGCGGCGCGAGCTGCCGAGTTTACGACTCCTGACGTCCGCAAACCTAAATAACAACGTTGTCTGACGTCGACAAAATACAACGAAGGCTAGCTTAAGAAATGGGGTGCGTTCGAATTAAATTTTGCACTTGAGCTTGCCAAAGATTATTTTTATAAGACTGGCAACCGTAACTTTTTAGGGTTCCGTATCCAAAGGGTAAAAACGGGACCCTTACTGAGGCTGCGCTGTCCGTGTCCGTCCATCTGTCTGTCTGTCTGTCTGTGTATATGTCTGTCTGTCTGTCTGTCCGTCTGTCACCAAGCTGTGTGTCTGTATCTCATGAACCGTGATAGCTAGGCAGTTGAAATTTACACAGATGATGTATTTCGGTTGCCGCTATTAAACCCTAAAAAAGAGAAGAAAATAAATATTTAAGGGGGCTCCCATAACAACAAACGTGGGTTTTTTGCTCGATATTGATAACGGCAACAGGTAGACGCTTGAATTATTCACAGAATGTTTAGTTATATATTCACTTTAAAAATAAATAATTAAAATAAAAAATAAAAACAAATATTTAAGGGGGCTCCCATACAACAAACGTGATTTTTTTGCCGTTTTTGTAAACAATGGTGGTTTTGTAAACCCTTCGAGCGCGAGTCCGACTCGCACTTGGCCGGTTTTTATTTATGTCTGCCTCCCAGATACCTCTGTAACTAGGCGCAATTGGCGCAAAATGTTTCTGAGAGCGTAATCTGTCCCTTCTGCACCTCTTTGCCCGGCTAAGTCCTCCCAAAGTGTTCACATTACTTTGCGGGCCGAGCATCTACTATTCAGCAAATAAAGACCCCATTCTAGGATCAGACCGGGTAATGGAAAAACAAAGGCTAAGCTATGAACGCTTAAACTGAGGACTTCAGGGATAGGAATATTTTATTGTATGAACGATACGGCGAATTTATTATTGGGTGTTGATTGCTGAAATGAAAGATGAATGCTGAAATTTTCAATCAAAATCGTAACCCTATCCATATCCTATCGTATCCATGCTATACTTAACTTTGAACATAACTAGATGAAGATGTCTATATTTGGTAGGTCTAATCGTAGGCTATGTTTTATACCCCTATTCTTCGCAGATGGAGTCGCAGGCAACAGCTAGTACCTATAGTAAATTTCAACCGTTTATCTAATACGGTTCTTCACATACTGCTCTGTATTGGACATATGGATATAACGACAGTTAAATATATCGTCCTTTTGTGATTCTTCTAGTACAATATCCAAAAGAGGTCATCATCATCATCATCATCATTTCAGCCGAAAGACGTCCACTGCTGAACATAGGCCTCCCCCAAGGCTCGCCAAACAGATCGGTCCCGTGCCATCCGCAACCTTAACCAGGTCGTCGCTCCATCTTGTTGGAAGCCTATCTACACTGCGTCTTCCGATCCGTGGACGCCACTCGAAAACCTTTTTGCCCCATCAGCCATCAGTTCTACGAGCAAAACCGCAAATATACCGCAATGTCTCAAGTCTTTGACCAGTGTGTGTTGCCAGTCATGACTTATGGCACTGAGACGTGGCCACTAACGATGGACCAAAAGAGGTATTTCTTCTAAATTGGTCCAAGTCCGTAGCCACAGCAGCCTTGCGTTAGCAGCAGAGTGTTGCGGGGAGATAAATGCCGCTGACTCGACAGCCGAGGTATTTGTACAGCTTTAATGACCCCCGAATATAATAAACCGAGTACCGTCGCGGTGCAGTTCACTGCACTGTTGTATGTATACTTGTCACATAAATCTCAAAGTTTCGAGTCCTTAGGTCTCGTGACCACGGTCTAGACGTCAAAGCATTTAAAGCAAATTTTGAGGGTTCTAACCCTTGGGTAAGATCTGCCTGAATAGCTGTCATAATGTTACTCGATAACCCTTCCAAAGTACGGTAGAGTCCTGAGTAAAAAAACATACGAATACTAGCTGTTGCCCGCGACTCCGTCTGCGAAGAATAGTGGTGTAAAAAATAGCCTACGACCCTATTCTCAGACCTACGGAATACGGAGAAAAAGTTTCATAAAAATCCATAATAATGAACTGAAACAATTACTTTGCTTTGTTTACTTTGGAGTCTCACATTTGGTACCATAGTGTACGGTTGTGGTACCTACTCTGATGTTGAGCTCTGGTTGAGTTCAAAACACGTCAGTGTAGTTCGGTGGTTTAGAACATAAGAACTATTTTGTACATCTATTTGAGAGAGAGAGAGAGAGAGAAAGATGTTTATTTACACATATTCGATACACAGGAAATACATTTGACAGGAAAAGATACAAATAAAAATCATCGAATAGTATAAATTGGGCCCACTCAGCATAATGTTGCGGCAAGCCGCAACGCTGTTTTTCAGTGGGACCCATTTAAAAACTAAACACAAAAAAAAAAACAAACAACACATTGTGATGACACGAACACCAGCGGAAAATGTAGTTCGCAACAAAACCTAGATAGGTATACAAACCGGAAGTATGTATGGCAACACTTGATCAGTTTAATCGTATCAGAACCATTAAACCGCAACAAATTACTTATAATTTCTGTTACAAATTACTTATAAATTAGTTATTATTTCTGTTTGTTCTCCAAATAAAACTATAAACTATAAATACTCATAATTAAATGCGAATAATATTAAATACTACAGTTAAATTGTAACACAAGACTGACACAGCTCTATTGTCATGTCAAGATTTACCGACAAATCTACAAATATGTCGACTAAAAAAAAATATTCTCGTTTCACAACACAATTTCAGTGCCAAGGATCCGCTAGTACAGTCTCAAGTGTAAAAATATGGGTGCACACAACTTGCTCATAAATATGTCCCATAGCTCTTATGTCGTCGAATTAAGGTATAGGTATATAACGATGGGAGGACTAAATCGATACTTATTTCTGCACTTGACCGTACACTAGTCTATCGACATTATGTCACTGACAATCACGTTGGTGAAATAGGGGCCAGCTAACTACATACCAAAGCCCTTTTAGTGTGAGGGAGACACGTACACACTGACAAACTTTGTCATTTATAAAAAAAAAAAAAAAAAAAAAACCTCTTTCAAAAAACATCCAAAAAACTATGAAATAATAATTGAACCAAACCGACCACAATAAGCATGAAAATATCTTCTTCTAATCTGTTTGAAGTCGGTGCCTCAGCTCGAGCCAGCAGCAGGAGTGGACCTAGTAATCTAACTTACCTACAT
This sequence comes from Archips crataeganus, assembly GCA_947859365.1. Lineage (NCBI taxonomy): Eukaryota > Metazoa > Arthropoda > Insecta > Lepidoptera > Tortricidae > Archips > Archips crataeganus. Next base: position 2,968,342 of record OX402063.1, on the reverse strand, counting down.
ACCTACTATCTATAGGGCTTCTACACTCCTGCTGGCTTGTGCTGAGGCACCGACTTCAAACAGATTAGAAGAAAGATATTTTCATGTTTATTGTGGTCGGTTTGGTTCAATTATTATTTCATAGTTTTTTGGATGTTTTTTGAAGGAGGTTTTACTTTTTATTTAAAAAAAAATATTTTTTGCTTTTTACTTAGTTGTTTCTGTATTAAATAGATGCGTAGGATAAAATCATCAGTCTGACTTCGAAATAAGTTTATGTTGAAAATTCTATTTTTCATGCTCGACGGGGTTGTGTCGTTTTATTACAGAGTTCCATGATACTTTCTGAATGCAAATGCTCGATTTGTCACCGAAAATACTAAAATCGCTATATACGACCACTTTAGCCTAGTTGGTAGTGACCCTGCCTACGAAGCAAGAGGTCCTGGGTTCAAATCCCGGTAAGGGCATTTATTTGTGTGATGAGCACGAATATTTGTTCCTGAGTTATGGATGTTTTCTATGTATTTAAGTATTTATTTATCTATATAAGTATGTTTATCGTCGTCTAGTACCCATAGTACAAGCTTTGCTTAGTTTGGGACTAGGTCGATTTGTGTTAGATTGTCCCCTAATATTTTTTTTTTTTTTATTTTTACATTTATCTTGAATTTTTGAGGAGTTTCTTCAATTCCTCGTGGATCCCATCATCAGAACTGGATTCTGGTAACAACGGGACCAACCTTGAAGCATGTGCTTTCAAACAACGAAAAAATTTTTTAAATCGGTTCATAAATGACGAAGTTCTGAGGTAACACACGTTAAAAAAAAAAGAACATACAACCGAATTGAGAACCTCATCCTTTTTTTGAAGTCGGTTAATAATATTACTAGTATTACAGATGAGGTACAAACTGAGCGCATATTGCTGAAGTTCTGCTCCAAGTGCTACAGGAGAACTAATGAAGAGGAAACAATTTTGTAAGTGCCAAAGTCTGTTGGATACGACTAGATTAGTATAGTAGTTTTGTAGTACCAATAGTTCTCTATAGGGTAGTAATAGTAGTTGCTAAGAAGTTTTGTTTTGCCACTTCGCAGTGAATGGGTGAATGAACTTTAGGATAAGCACTTCTTATACGGATAAAGTCTGAGTAAGTGATACTTGAATGAAATTGAAATAAAGCTATTTATCTGAAGGCATTTGTGCTCAAACGATTTAACATTTGAAATTATTAACCCCCGACACAAAAAGAGGGGTGTTATAAGTTTGACCGCTACGTGTGTGTGTGAATCGATTTGGATGCGGTTTTTTTTCTTTGTAAGGCGATTTCTTGGCGATGGTTCTCAGACAAATGTTTCATTAAAATTGGTCCAGCCGTTGGAGGGTTTTTGAATTTTTTAATTTATAATTATTAGGCGGCAAACAATAACTACTTGACACAAAAAGTATACTAGATTATGTAGATTTAAGATTTATCTTTAAGAATCAAGGTTATTATTTAAACATGAAACTACCGTGAGACTCACTCACAGTGAAAATAAACGGATCAGTCACGTCTTAAAACGAGTTTAACTCGACATGTTTCGGGCTAATCCGTAGCCCTTCTTCTTGGAGTCACACGTCACAGCGGCTGCCAAACGCGCACTGCTAGCTGCTGCTGCTGCTGCTGCTGCTAGTTTTTAAGTCGTGAGTGATTCGTTTATTTTCACTATAAGGTAGTAATGTATGTATCACATATAAAAGTAAAACATTAAATAAATAAAAGCAGCAATAGCTCGCTAAAATCCGTGTTAATAAATCTATTGAGCGGCCATTTTTAGGTTCATTGTTGCCCTTTTATATTTATTGCTCGATCCATTGAGTTAGGCCCATTTTATTGCCGGAAAACAAAGCTTTTCCAAATGGTTTCCAAATGTTTTACATTGAAAAATACACCGGATTTATCAGAGGTCAAGGCTTAAAGATTATCCCTGATATTCATTTTTAACCCCCGACACAAAAAGAGGGGTGTTATAAGTTTGACCACTATGTGTGTGTGTGTCTGTCTGTGGCATCATAGCTCTTAAACGGGTGATTTGGATGCGGTTTTTTTTCATAGAAAGCAAGTTTCTTGGCGATGCAGATGGTTCTTAGATATGTTTAATCAAAATCGGTTCAGCCGTTTCAAAGTTATCAGCATACATGTACTTACACGTAACGTTACATTGCGTCATCCTTTTTCGTGCATGCAGCCAGCGTTCATCGATTTATTAGACGTTGTCACGTCAAAAACGGTCAAGCCGTTTCGAAGGAGTTCGATAGGCACGACATTTTTATATAATGGAAGAAGATCTTTTTTGTCTAATTATTAAATTGAACTCTGTGAATGAGACAAATATCCTAGTTCCTTAAGATCCCTGATAGCCAGATCTGACTGTTATGTATGGTATGCAAACAATACCTCTCCCCCTCCTCTATTCCCTTTCCTTTTTCCTCCCCCTTTTAGGGCCGATAACGCACTGGCATCGCGTATAGCGCTGCGGGTGTCTATGGACAGTGGTGATCATTTAACATCAGGTGACCCCACTAGTTCGTTTGTCTGGCCTCTCTAAAATAAAAAAAAGAGTATAAAACGTTGCTTAAGATTAAAAATCACAAGATAGAGGATCCCCTGAAGAGCTACAATGTACGTCGACGGCTAAGCGGGCCTCCTCATAAATTGCCAGAAATCACCCTTTTTGTCAACCGGACATGTTCAGCCTCCGATGATTTATAATCCGGCCCCCGTTGGCCTGTATTTCTTTACTCCCCATCGGCGGAACGGTATTTCGCCGTGACGATTTACGGTAAAAAACGGTTTGCTTTTTCACCCCGCAATAAATATTATTGGGTCCGTGAAGCATGAATGAATACATGTACATTGATTTTAAATTGTTAACATGCATTTTGTAACCAATGGACCTTTTTTAGTGAATAATACGGATAACTCACGTCTTTAACACTTTAGCATTTGGATTTGCTTGTTTTGCTGCAACCGCCGTGGTACACACCATTTCACCATCATCAGCATCATCTCAGCCGTAGGACGTCTACTGCTGGGCATAGGCCTCCCTCATTGATGCCCAATCATTACGGTTGGAAGCGACTTGCATCCACCCTGAACCTGCGGCCTTCACCAAATCGTCCGTCCATCTCGTCGGTGGACGTCCCACGCTGCGCTTGCCAGTCCGTGGTCTCCATTCCAGAACGGCCATCTGTTCTGCGTGCTATATGGCCTGCCCATTGCCATTTCAACGAGCTAATCCGTGTTGCTATGTCGGTGGCCCCGGTTCTTCTACGGATCTCCTCGTTTCTGATTCGATCCCGTAGAGAAACTCCGAGCATACCTAGCCCTCTCCATAGCTCGTTGAGCGACTCTGAGCCTATTCATCAGGCCTATAGTGAAGCGCCACATCTCGGATCCATATAGTCATCACTGGCAGCACACACTGAAACTGAAACTTTTGCTTTGAGGCACTGAGGTATTTTGGACGGAAACATATTGCGGAGCTTCCCGAATGCTGCCCATCCGAGTTGGATTCGCGGATTGACCTCCTCCTCTTTTCCGTTCTTCGCGCCATTTGTTTAAATTAATTCTAGATTTCGGATCTTTTAACTTTTCAATGCGTGTCTACTCTTATTTTTAGTTTATTAGTAGTTTAGGTTTAATGGTTCTGATACGATTAAACTGATCAAGTGTTGCCATACATACTTCCGGTTTGTATACCTATCTAGGTTTTTGTTGCGAACTACATTTTCCGCTGGCGTTCGTGTCTTCACAATGTGTTGTTTTTTTTGTGTTTAGTTTTTAAATGGGTCCCACTGAAAAACAGCGTTGCGGCTTGCCGCAACATTATGCTGAGTGGGGCCCAATTTATACTATTCGATGATTTTTATTTGTATCTTTTCCTGTCAAATGTATTTCCTGTGTATCGAATATGTGTAAATAAACATCTCTCTCTCTCTCTATTTTCGGTGTCCCGTCAATCGCTAGAGGTTTAACTGGTAGAGATCTCTTTAAGGAGTAAATATACCTTTGTTTTTGTACAATAATAAAGAGATATACATAAATATAAAGGGGTGTGTCTGAAATGTGCACATTACGTGAAAGAATGCGTCTTGAAAATGTGTCATCATCATCCCAGACTATATACGTCCCACTGCAGGGCACAGGCCTCCTCTCAGAATGAGAGGGCTTGGGCCGTAGTTCCCACGAGGGCTTAATGCGGAGCGGGATTGGAAATGTGTAAAGGTACTGTTTGGAAAAATTACCAGTGTCCTGTGAGTGAGTGAGTGATCAGTGACTCTCTTTGAGTTGTTGATATTTATGGGCGGTGGTGATCATTTTCCATCAGATGAGCCTCATGCTCGTTTGCCTACATCTCATAATATAAAAAAGCTTTGGTTGATTCCCGCATCGTAAGGCATTTTGCGAAAGTAGTTTTTTATTGGGTTAAGACGTTTAGTGATAATTAGTACTTAATGACTATAAGTTGTGCTAGAGACATGCTTAATTCCAGCTTATCTCATCCACTCAAGTGGCAGAATGTCGGAACACAGGAAGCTAATCAGATTAAGATGACGTCTGGCGGCATGATGTTTCTGACTAATGTAGTGCAATGATACCTCAACCTGGAGTGGACCAAGGCAACTAGTTAGATTTGATATTAATTAGTATATTTTTTGATCTTAACTATAATAGTTAATATAAAAATAAATACTACTTTAAAAAACTAAAAAATACGCTTTTATAGGAAATACACCAAAAAATAAAAAATAGTCGAAGATTAAGCCACCGGTTCAGAAAAACCCTGTTGAGAAGAATCCGGCAAGAAACTCAATAAGGTTTTTTTTCAAACAGATCTATTATACAATGTTATTAAATTACTAGCTGACCCCGCAAACGTTGTTTTGCCATATCACCTAGGGGTATAAAAAATAGCCTACGACCTATTCTCATACCTGATTTACACTCTCGCCTCGTCACCTCGCCTCGCGCCTCGCCTCGTCGTCTCGCTCCGGACGCGGGCCTCAAAATCAAGGTAAATCACGAGACGAGGCGCGAGGCGCGCCTGTTCACGCTCTCGTCTCGTGGCTCGTCTCGCAGTTCGCCTCGCCACTCGTACGCGAGTGTAAACCAGGTATCAGACCTACCGAATATAGAGAAAAAAGTTTCATAAAAATCGTCCAAGCCGTTTCGGAGGAGTTCGGTAACAAACACCGTGACACGAGATGTACATCTAAAGTGGAGGAAGGTATTTAATACAACCTAATTTTTTAACACAGTTGATACGAGTTAATTATGAAGTATCTTTTTCTATTTATTTTTTTATTTTCTTCAACTTCATTTTTTATTACTTTTACGGTCATCCCGTGAAACCATATATTTCAAACTATATACAAACTGAAATATAGATGCACAGAAAAAACCCCAGAAAAAAGACTAATGCTGGGAATCGAACCCAGGTCCTCAGCCAACCTGGACCTGGGTTCGATTCCCAGCATTGGTTTTTTTCTGGGGTTTTTTCTGTGCATCTATATTTCAGTTTGTATTTAGTTTGAAATATACAGTTGATACGCTCTTTGCGAATAGGGATCGCCAATGCGGGTCGGAATTATTTCCAACATATCTGTTAAAGATACAATTAACAAGTAAGTAATAGTTGATCAATTGAATATTTGTAGCATAGGACGCAACCCTGTAAGCCCGACATGCGCTTTTAGGTAAAAGTTTCACTAATAACATCCAGAAGGGCTGTTACTCGGCGCGTGCAACTGAAATCAAATCTGCAACGTTATTGAAGCGGTTGAATACGAGTACAAATGTCCGAGGCCGGGCTTTGAGGTCGCTTTGACCCTGCTGCGCTGGAATAATCAAAATCCGGTTGAGATCACTCTAAATTGCTGTTGGTAATGTTTGGTGATAGTCTCAAGTCTCAACTCGCGCATGTTACAAACATTTTCTTAAACATGCAATTAATTATTGACGTAAGTAATTATCATCATCATTTCAGCTGAAAGACGTCCACTGCTGAACATAGGCCTCCCCCAAGGCTCGCCAAACAGATCAGTCCAACGCGATCCCGCAACCTTAACCAGGTCGTCGCTCCATCTTGTTGGAGGAATACCTATACTGCGTCATTACTAAGTGGTAACTGGTAAGTACTTATGTTCCTTATAAATAGGCCGCGAAGTATCACGTTTCAGGTGCGGCTAGACTAGAGGTTTTGACCTAGTACTTTGACCTATGGCCTCTCAAGCAGAGTGTCGTGGGTTCAAATCCCGGCTCGCACCTCTGAGTTTTACGGAATTTGTTTGCAAAATTACATTTGAAATTTACCATGAGCTTTAAGGTGAAGAAAAACATCGCGAGGAAACCTGCATACACCTGCGAAGAAATTCAATGGTGTGTGTGAAGGTCCCAGTCCGCACTAGGCCCGCGTGGGAAGTACGGCCCAAGCACTCTCATTCTGAGAGGCGACCTGAACCCTGCAGTGGGCCATATCTACTAGGGGCGTTCAATAAAAAGTGAGAATGAGTATGTTATAAACAACTTTTACTAAATGTCATTTTATTTTTCGACATAGTCACCTTTTAGCATAATACACTTAGTATATCTTTTTTCTAAACTTAAAATTCCATTTTTAAAAAAGGTCTCATCTTGAGTACTTAAAAAATCTTGTACTGCAGCGACTGCCGCGTCGTCGTCTTCAAATTTCTGGCCTCTCAGGTATTGTTTCAATCTCGGAAATAGGTAGAAATCACTGGGAGCGAGATCTGGTGAATACGCAGGATGCTTAAGGATATCGAACCCAGCATCACGAATTGCAGCCATTGCAACGGCGGACTTGTGTGCCGGGGCATTGTCCTGGTGGAACAGCACAACTTTCGAGAGTTTACCTCGCCGTTTTTCGCGGATCTCATTGCGCAATGTTGCTATTTGTTTGGCGTATAAAGTGCCCGTAATAGTGGCTCCATGCTCGAGATACACAATCATTAATACCCCTTTACCATCCCAAAAAACAGAGCCCATGACCTTACCGGCAGATGGGCTCACCTTGAATTTCTTCGGAGTTGGAGATGATGGCCTTTTCCATATCATAGACTGCAGTTTCGTTTCAGGGTCGTAATGATGGAGCCATGTTTCGTCCATTGTTATAAATCGCACCAAAAAAAGTTCCCGGTCTTGCTGCATCAGGTTCAAAGCTTCTTGACAAATCTCTAGTCTAGTTTGTTTTTGCGTGTCAGTAAGCATTCTTGGTACCCAACGCGCAGATACCTTTTTCATACTCAAGCGTTCATGTAAAATATTATGCATGCTCCCCGTTGAAATCTTTATATTTTCAGCAATAAAACGAACCGTGACACGACGATCCGCCAAAACTGAGTTTTCGACTTTTTTCACAATTTCTTCAGTTACTGCTGTAGTAGGGCGTCCGGAGCGGGGGTCGTCCATTGTCGATGTTCTTCCACGTCTAAATTCGGCGCACCAACGTGCGACTGTCGAATACGGAGGAGCATTAGACCCTAAACTGTCCCGCAAATCCAAATTGACTTGGTCCGTAGAAAAATTTTTCAAATACAAGTATTTGATAACGGCGCGCAGTTCAATTTTCTCCATTTTCGCTAACGTACTCAATAGCATTGCAAAGAAATTACCGTAATTTTTTTTAAACAAAAGACAGTTAGTTTTTTTTTTCATAGCAATCAGCTAGATAGATTAGCTTTACCGGCCAGTATTTAATTTCGTAATATTAAAAGAGTTTGCATCTCATTCTCGCTTTATATTGAACGCCCCTCGTATAATAATATAGCCTGGGATGATGATGATGATGAAACTTACTTGCGATTGACACATTTAGATAAAAACCAATCTCAAACGTGACACAAATTCAAACAGACCTAACAATAACACCAAATAGCCTGTCATAGAAATGCTCATTCCTAAAATTGCCCAGACTTTAAAACTAAATTGAAGCATATTTTCTTTACTTGCTTGCATGTTATTGAGAAACCATCGAGACGAGATTCACTTCACCCTTATCTGATACATCATTATTAGTATCTTGCTTCTTTTCCCTCTAATACCATAATTTGGTCTCTAGCGTATACAATGTTTTGATCAAGTTTGTTAACTGAATTTTACTAGAAACTAATAACTATTTTACTGGACTTTTTCTTTCTGGTGAAATTTTTAGACGTCATTCTGAACGTTATGCATAATGTATTAGTCGACCATCTATTAATTACAGACGTTTACACTATTTTATTATTATTTTTATTTTACAGAGATAAATCAAAATTATATAGGTAACAATATATAAGACCATCGTTAAACCAGACTGGTTTGTCTCGATGTTCCATTCCGCAGTACTTAAAGTTTATTAACAAAATCATGCAATAGTTAAACAATTACCCATCTAACAACTCATGATGCAAAATTTCAATATAACACACCGATTAGTTTCTTCACACTTAAAAGTCAATGTGACACTCCTATGAGCTGTCATAAGAAAATGGTAAATAAATAAATTATAAATAAATAAATATCATGGGACAATTCACACCAATTGACCTAGTCCCAAAGTAAGCTTAGCAAAGCTTGTGTTATGGGTACTAAGAAACGGATAAACATACTTATATAGATAGATGCATACTTAAATACATATTAAACACCCAAGACCCGAGAACAAACATTCGTATTTTTCATACAAATGTCTGCCCCGACACGGGAATCGAACCCGGAACCTCAAGCTTCGTAGTCAGGTTCTCTAACCACTAGGCCATCTGGTCGACAATACTTATTTAAATCTTGCGTATATGAGTTTTAGAATAAAAACCGGCCAAGAGCGTGTCGGACACGCCCAAGGTAGGGTTCCGTAGCCATTAAGAAAAATCAAGTAATATTTTTCTAAGGATTTCGTATGTGTACGGGAATCATCCAAGTTTAGGTATATTTTATACCTTAGGCTACTATTTACTCTTAAACTAGAAATAATTTCCAAGCAATCTTAGCCGCTATAATTTTCCTAGTAAATTTGATATGTTTACTACCATTCTGAATTTTTCCAAATTTTTCCACCCAACAGTTTAGATTTTAGAGGGAGGGGACGGTCGATTTTAATGAAAATTTTCACTTTAAAGTTGAATATTTCGCAAACAGATCACTGAATAGAAAAATCATGTTAGTAACCCCGCAATGGTTTTAAAGGACCTATCTAACGATATCCCACACAATAGGGTTAGTCGAGAAAAAAAAATCACCCCTACATTACGTCTATGGGAGGTACCGCAATAAAAATTTTTTTAGTTTTTTTTAATTAATCACTTTGTCGGCGTGACTGATATATACACCGTGAAATTTTAGTGGTTGTTTTCCCGAAACGAGGTGATTTAGTATCGATTGTACAATCGATTTATAATTACTATTTTGACTAGAGTCAAAAATCCAATTGTGAAAAACGAATGTCGAAAATGACCGCAAACCAATAGTAACGCTTCGTTGGTACCTAATCTATCGTACGATCGTACGCTACTTGTACCAACGAAGCGTTACTATTGGTTCGCGGTCATTTTCGACTTTCGTTTTTCACAATTGGATTTTTGACTCTAGTCAAAATAGTAATTATAAATCGATTGTACAATCGAAACTAAATCACCTCGTTTCGGGAAAACAACCACTAAAATTTCACGGTGTATATTCATGCCAAATTACAGCTTTCTAGTACTAACAGTCTCTGAGCTTAGCCGCGGACGGACAGACAGACAGACAGACGGACAGACATGGCGAAACTATAAGGGTTCCTAGTTGACTACGGAACCCTAAATAAGTAAACTTTTATTCACGCACGTGACTCGTACGTACATAACATTGAAAGGCCACGAATCCAAAGTCGCGATGCTGTGCGATGTTCCTTCCATGAGTAAACAGGGGTTTGATATCAGCATAGCATATTTACGCATGGCCTCGAAGTAAGAAAGGCCAAAATAGCTACCTGTGAGCGAACACAAAAATATATGCGACGCGGCAGGACGCGCAGATAAGAGTTATTCATGGGTATCAAATATTTGCCGAAAATTGGGGAAGTAGGTGAAAGATTACACCATGTCGTCAGCATAGTATTTTCAGTGTGCGTGGGGGATGACGACACGGACGAGGGTGTTTTTGAATATTTTTTTAGGGTTCCGTACCTCAAAAGGAAAAATAAAGCTATTGCATTTTTTATCAATTTATGCAATTACTAGCTTTTGCCCGCGACTCCGTCCGCGTGGAATTAGTAATTTGGGCAGCTTATTTTTTTATCCAATTTGCTTTTTCATCAATTATGGCTCTCCTTAGATCCTTACGAAACCTTAGAAACTTCATTATAAACCAACCCTCTCCCAACTCGCCCCCAACCCGCTCTCAACCCGCTCTCAACCCGCCCCCAACCCGCTCCCAATCCGCCCCAAACCCGCCTCCAATCCGCCCCCAACCCGCTCCCAACTCACCCCCCACCCGCTCCCAACACACCCCCAACCCACTCTCAACCCGCCCCCAACCCGCCCCCAACTCGCTCTCATCCCGCCCCAAACCCGCCCCAACCCACTCCCAACCCGCCCCCAACTCGCTCTCAACCCGCCCCCAACCCGCCCCCAACTTGCTCTCAATCCGCTCCCAACCCGCCCCCAACTCGCTCTCATCCCGCCCCCAACCCGCCCCCAACCCGCTCCTAACCCGCCCCAACCCACTCGCAACCCGCCCCCAACTCGCCCACAACTCGCTCTCAACCCGCCCCCAACCCGCCCCCAACACACTCTCAATCCGCTCCCAACCCGCTCCCAACTCGCCCCCCCACCCGCTCTCAACCCGCCCCCAACCCGCTCTCAAGCCACCCCCAACCCGCTCTCAACCCGCCCCCCCCACCCGCTCCCAACCCGCCCTATCTAACTGGGCTATCTAACACTGAAAGAATTTTTCAAATCGGAGTTGTAGTTCCCGAAATATAGAAGTTTTACGTCAAAAACCCCCGATTTCGAAACATTTTTCCGCTCTGCTCCGCTCCTATTGGTGTTAGCGTGATGTTATGTAGCCTATAGCCTTCCTCGATAAATGGGCTATCCAACACTGAAAGAATTTTTCAAATCGGAGCAGTAGTTCCTGAGATTAGCGCCTATAGAAGTTTTACTTCAAAAACCCCCGATTTTGAAACATTCTTCCGCTCCGCTCCGCTACTATTGGTGTTAGCGTGATAATTTATAGCCTATAGCCTTCCTCGATAAATGGGCTAACTAACACCGAAAGAATTTTTCAAATCGGAGCAGTAGTTCCTGAGATTAGCGCGTTCAAACAAACAAACAAACAAACAAACAAACAAACAAACAAACAAACAAACTTTTCAGCTTTATATATAAGTATAGATAAATTATTTATTTATTTTATTTATGCAGTACTTTTTTTTCTTTGATATTAATTCAAGTATTCTCTATTCTTGTTCATTCATATTTAAAACACTTTATACATAAATTTTACGCGTACAGCTATTCACTCTTGTACATAGATGATAGGATACCTATACACCTTTATACTTTCTCACAAACAGCTGCTTACGTATTCGTCCGATTTCGGAGCAGCTCGTCTCGATCCGTGCGCGTGCGAGCTCCGTGCCGAAGTCTGCCGAACTGAAACGACGTTAGACGATGCACGGCTTTCAATTCAACGCCGCACCGCTGTGCCGGTCGGAGTGGTAGGTGTTAGGTTTTTTCGTTACGGAATTTCTTGATTCGGTCGCCGCGCTCAAAGCCTGCGATAAAAGCTATGCAATAGCTTAAAAAACGGAACCCTTAAGGATCACTTTGTTGTCCGTCCGTCCGTCTGTCAAGACCCTTTTTCTCAGGAACGCGTGGAGGTATCAAGCTGAAATTCTAAGCCAACGTAATCAAAAGATACAGCTAATTCATGCCGCAAATTTTCGACACTCGCAAGGGAATCAAAACCTACAGGGTACTTCCCGTAAACTCAGAATCTTGAAATTTGGTACGAAGCAAGTTCTTATAGCACAGATAAAGGAAAAATTGCGAAAAACATAATTTTTTTGTTTGTCTGTCTATATCAGTAACCAATCTACAATGATCCCACACTGCGCACATTTTGCTTAGGAGCAGGGGTCTGCTAAGACTGGATTTTCATAGATACATTATAAATTGGTGTGGCCGGATTTTTTTTATCATTCAATGCCAATGGTTTTGATTTTGAAAAAGGCATACAAACACAAGCGATGAATATGAAATAATAATTCCAAGACGCGAATTTAGTAAAAAGATAACTTTATTGTTGCCCTGAAAAGTTATTTTCAATTAAGCAACTGCAAAATGATATTATTAAGTAGATGCATTAAAACAAATAAAATTTGACACATATATTTTTGGAAATTATGTGCGAAATTAAATTTTGAAATTTACCATGAGCTTTCATCGTCATCATCATCATCATCATTTCAGCCGAAAGACGTCCACTGCTGAACATAGGCCTCCCCCAAGGCTCGCCAAACAGATCGGCCCTGCGCCATCCGCATCCAATGCCATGAGCTTTGTTTAAGGAAAACATCGTGAGGAAACCTGTATGTACCTGCGAAGAAATTCAATGGTATGTGTAAAGTTCCCAATCCGCACTGGGCCCGCGTGGGAACTAAAGGCTGAGAGAAGGCCTGTGCCCTACAGAGGGACGTATATAGGCTGGGATGATGATACTAATGGTATGACCACAGGAGAGACAACTTCTGTTTGTTACGGTGTGTATGACCATTAACCCTTATTTGCAATCTAGCCAACGGCTGCACTGAAACCAGAGTTAAATTAACAATGACAGTAAACTCGTTCTAACTGTAACTTGTAACGCATGCGTTCCCGTTAGCTCGGCCGCTCGACGTGACGTCCGCTCCTGGATGCGGTTTAAGTTACGTTTTGGGTACCAAAACGAAATTAGGTCAAAATTATGTTGCAATGAAAGTCTTAGGTTTAGTTTTACTAATTTACAATACGATGACTCTTTATTGTACACCACAAAAATCTATCTATTACATATAATAAATCTGTAACAAGTCGGTGTTTGTACATTGAAGATATTTGAGAAAAACTGTCACTAGGGCTATTTATTAGCGCAATAGAACCCAAAACAATGTTTTTTAGAATTTTTGTCTGTTTGTCTGTTTGTCTGTTTATCTGTTTGTCTGTTTGTCTGTTTGTCTATGCGTTTGTGCGCGTTAATCTCAGAAACGGCTTAACCTAGAAGGATGCGGTTTTCACTGATATGTTGATATTTTTTTGGATTAACATTAAGTGTTTGTTTCATTTGAATCGGTTCACAAATAAGAAAGATACGTCTATTTTAAGAATTTATCGAACAGTTTTTAGAAGAATTGACTGACAATCGCTCGCCGGACTTCCCCGAACGCAGTCCCATCTGTACGCTTAGTATAAGTTTTACTTCACCAAAATACTTCTCGATCGCGTTTACGTAAAAAAATCAATTACTACGGAAACATGGACAGCGTCTCCG